>CM032801.1:15500850-16830850 GCA_019155185.1 Beaufortia kweichowensis | reverse complement strand
TAGTGTTTCCAAACTTTTGACTGATACTGTATATTTACAGATATAGTTTGAATGCAGATTTAGGGAAAGGAATTGTCAGTTTGAATTTGTGGTATTATATCAAACATCCATCTGTTCAAGACACCATTAGAACACCTGAATGTACTGTAAAACACATCCTTTATAGTCTAGCACACCAGTAACTTATTTCTAAGCTTAACTTCACACAGACAAATCTGTTAAAATCCTGGGAGATCACGTCCATGAGCACCTTTTCCATTAAAACAACAACAACAACAACATCTATAAATAATAATGTAATAATATCTTGAAAAAGAGTAAGAAAGAGAAAAAAATGAAAGCTTTTACCTCACATACATCAGGGTCAGAGTTAAAGTTAAATTAGAGTCAGATTGATCCTAACTCTCACATATAGATCTGGTCCATGTTTTATCATTCTCTGACCTATAAATGACTGTCAGCAGCAGTTACCCCATCAAACAATCACAGCTGAATGTGTGTGTGTGCGTCTATATAAATGTGTATCAGCCCTGGACTCTTCAGCAAACCGAACCTGCAGCTTCAGACTCTCCAGGTGTATAAAAATCTGGAATTGGCAGTCCAGAATGAAGAGTCACCTAATGAAATAAACACAAACACACACATGAAAAATATCTACCTACTCTCATACACAAGTTGATTCAACCAAAGATAAACAAAAATGATAAAAAATGAAAGAAACAGATACCTGAACGTTGCGGTTGAGGCTTATGGCTGGATAATACATGCCTTCCAGTGTGTTAAAGGCAACTGGTCCCTGTTGTTCATCATTAATCAAAAACAACAAAATCCCACGAGAGAAATCCAGCAGCACACCCACAGTCGCTCCTTTACTTATTCCACCGTCCGTACTGAAAGACAAAGAAGAGAATGATAGAGATGAACATAAAAACATCACATTTAGTCGTGCCATCCAATAGTCATTTTAGTCATTTACAGATCTCAGCCTGTTGTTGTTCATCAGTCTCGACAGCAGGTGGCAGTAATGTACTGTAGAACTGACTTTGTCATTTATTTGTACAAGCCCATTAGAAAAATCACAGATGAGATCTCTTTAATATCTCTATTATTTCTTCTAAGATTAAACAGGGAGAAAATAAAACTTTAGTTTAAGTCTCATCTGTGTCTCAGATTTTTCTCCTGAGAAAGAGTCAGAAATCTCACAGATGTCTCTGTCATTAGAGTTTCAGAAGAGATCTCACCAATGACACAAACTCAACTCAGATTTATCAAGTTTGACATCAAAAGTCAATATTATTAAAGATTTCATAAACCTCAAAAAATTACCTAAATCCAGATTATTTTACCTCAACAATCTACATTCATACTCCTCCATACTCTTACTTTATACATGGATTTGAACAATTGACTCATTTGTTTCTGTTTTTATTTCTCTTAAGAAACATCTGAGATTAAGTTGATACTTAAATGAAGTTCCATCAAATGTTGGCTAACAGGATATCAGTGAATCTGAACACAGCTCATGATTATCATGCAGGGAGCGTTTTGGCTGATAAAAGCGTGAGTCTGGGACCGTCACGGCGACAGGTGTGATATCTCAGGACACCTGTTTCTGTGATATCTTTCAGAAGGTATTTAATGCTCACAACACCTAAAGATCAGACCATCAGACCAAGTATTTCAGAGCATTTGAGAGACAAAGCAAATGAAAACACCAGAGCGTATCGTTCACCGTGATTGTGTGGGTTGTTATATTGCTTGCTGATGGTGTAACTATGATGTGATTTATGAAACTGTGGCTAGTGTTGTATTTTCTGTACTCAAGAGCAATGAGAGCACTTTACTCATGCTGCTCTGTGTGCTTATAATAAAGTATATGTGGGTGGATATGTCCACTAGGAATGATTTTAACAGAAGATCATGATTCCTCTGTATGACATCTTTATATTTATTATAGATCAACAAGCAGTTTCTGAAGAGTCACTGCAAAGATTATGCCACTGAAATCCTATAAACACAGGATATTAGATAGAGAATATAAAAATAAAACAATTAGCTTTGAGATTTAAATAGCATCCACTCTTGTAACCAATGGCAACAGAAAACACTTACTCTAGCCAACAGCAGTGATGTCTCATAGCCCTTTCAATTTTCTCTTTTAATTGTGTGTAAAAGTTTTACAATAAAAATGCATTAAATAATACATTTGTGGAGCGTTATTGTGAAATTAATAATTCCCCAAAAATGTATGTCATTACAGAGCTGCTGAACAATTCTACAATAGCATTTGCTTTTGTATTGAACAGATGAAACAACAACAAAAGCTATCCGTACCGGTTGGTGTGTGAGTTGTTATGCATGAACCAGGAGCGGTTGTTGTCCACATACATGGCCCACGCTTTATCATCCTTCCCCAGCATCATGTCCTTCATGACGTCAGCCCGGGCGATTCCAAACGCAGGGTCAGGGTGGTTGTCATAGCGATCGATGGTTATCTCCCAGTAGTGCACACCACGGGAGAACCCTGTGTTGCCCATGACGACGCGGTCGTCGTAACTGTTGCACGTCACTGTGAGGTTATCGTTGGACAAGATGATGTCGGGATGAGCTGATGCAGAGTCAAAGGTGAACCAGGCAACTGCAGACAAAACACACACACACACATACAGTCATGACACAAATTCAGAACACAGAGACACTTTTGAAATGACTAACACACATACACACTTCTAAACAAATATAATACAAACAGATGGGAAAGTTTTCATTAGATGATAAATAATACTGATGATCGATCAGAGATTCAGGCATTCGTACCTTCAGCCACAGTTTTACTACAATATGAAGACAGTCTCACTAAAATGAAGAGAAAGAGGGAAAAACGGAGAGAAAGCAGGAGGAGAATAAGACAGAGCAATGGAAAACAGAAAATAGATATGGATGGAAGGAGGGGAAAAGAGAGTAACAGAATTGGGTACTGAAAGAGAGGAAGGAAAGCAGCAGATCAGGGAAGCTGGATTTATTCAGTGCTCACAAACCAAACAACAATAATATATATATATATATTCATAACTGTACTTATTCATTATAGCATCAGACATGCGATGATTCTCATAAAGCAATTGGCACTTGTCATAAATAGGGTGCAAAATATAAATATATATTTTTCCTGTCTGTTGTATTATTTTGCACTGACATGCTCAAGCTTCCCTGTGCATAAAGACCGATCAGTAAGGTGTGTGTGTGTGTGTGTGTGTGTGTTTGCAGTATTTCTTACTCTCTGATGTCTGCATGACCAGTGTTTTGCTGTACTGTCCGACTCCACTGGAGTTAAAGGCTTTAACACGTGCCATGTAAGTGCTGTTGAAGTGCAGTCCGTCCACTGTGCAGATCGTCTCCGTGCCAACATAGACCTCCTGTAGTGTGCATACTTCATTTAGTAAACATGCATCACTTTTTAACGCTTTAGTAAATTATGTTTCTTCTTTATTAACATGCAATGCAATAATATTTAGCTATTAAAATCCATTCACAGGGGATGCATGTAAATACCAAGTGCGATGTGTGACCGTTAGTGTGTGTGCACGTGTGTAAATGTGTGCAGTGGTCCTCTCATGTAAATATATATAAATAGAATTCTGCAATGCGATGAATGAATCATCTTCGAGCGGTAAGGCGACACACTTTTTTTGTGTGTTGCTTGACTAAATGTGTCCAACACTCACTCTGAACTGTCCTCCGTTCCCATCATCCAGTTCTAGGATGTATCCATCTACAGTGATGGTGGAGAGAGGAGGCTGTTTCCATGATAAAGTGGCACAGTTGGTTTGTGTGCAGCACTCCTCTAACTGAAGCATAGGAGCGGCGGGAACTACACAAACACGCACAAAACCACAAACAAACACAGGGTTATTTCTGGTCCAGTGTTCTTTCTTACTGTGTCATTTAGGAAAGACATGCTGAACTGAAAGACAAACTTACCCTTCATCTGGACAAAGTCTAACTGATGTATGGTCTGCAGCAGCGGCCCGCTGTCCAGCGTCAGGTCAAAGTCACTGCTCATGCGAGGGGTCAGAGAACCTTTACCCCACTGATTCTCTGTCAGATGGACCCTTCTTATCAGAGCGTCTGAGATCTACACACAAACACAGAATATATTACAATACATTAGATTAAATTAGTGAAGTGTTGACATTATGTAAATGCGCGACCTTATGTTAATTAAAGAAAAGTCCCCAGAGGAGGAAACATTTTTAATCATAAAAGTTTTGGAAGGCAAAGTGTCATTGAGCATAAGTGTCTGATAGTTTTCATACTTTTGATCAACGAATTTCCATGATGAGGTGTTTATTATTTGTTTTCATTAATTATTTAAGTCATTTTTCAGAGATTTCCCATTTTTATGTAAGGTATTTAACCAGCTTTAACCTATAAGCCTATATTTATTAGTTTACTAAAATATCCATGGAAATTTCTTAATGAACAGATTTTACTTAAGAACTCACAAAATGCAATTTATTTTTAAGAGAAAAAAAAGTTTTTTGGACATCTACACTCCCTCAAAAAGCTAGATAAATGTTCATATCTGTCAGAAGATATCTGATGTATCTAAACTTATCATATAAACCAAAGTCATCAGATGAGACTGATGAATTCATTGACCTGCAGGAAGCCGCTCGGGTCGTTTTCCTTGATGACCTCCAGACAGTATTCCATCAGTCCAGTGGTCTGTCTTAACTTCACCGTGCAGTGAGATATCTGGTCACGAACCACCTGACAGAAAGAATGAGAATAAATCCATGATAACTGTGTGCTGAGGCTGGGTTGCTAGGCAACAGCAGGACCAATTGTTAGCATCCTATCTGAGCAAGCAAACACATCACTGACCTTTAACCAAAAACACAACATTCCATTTCACAATCACTTCATTACTGCGATAGATGAATGTGTGTGTGTGTGTGTGTGTGTGTGTGTGTCTGTGTGTGTCACAATTTGATTTTAACCTGATCCTTTGTTAAAACCAGCTAATGTGTGTGTTTCTCCTTCTCTTTCCACCTACCAGCTACATTCATTTACATGATGTACACAAACACATGCATGTGCACACACACAACCTCTTTCTGAAACGGTCTAGCTTTACAATGGCTAAAATAAAGCATTCATAAAAACATTTAATTCAGAACCAGAAAAAAGCATCATAGCATCTCTCCGTCTCATCTCAGCAATGCCACTGGACAACACTAGAACCTCAACAGCTTTGTAACCATGGGAACAGGCCTGTAGCACCATGGAGACAAGAACCAAGGACAGGCCTACATTCATATCCAACATGACTAAAACTACTACTAAAACTACAGTTGAGGAATATTAATTTTCTTTAATAATTTTCATAACAAGATCATAATTTCAAATTAAATACAGAAAGTCCCAATTGTTCCCATAAGAGGAATAAACATTTTGCTGAGAATTTTCTAAAAACTGAAATGACACAATGACGTTTCTCTGACAGAGAGAGAAATCTACTGAATGTATTCTGTATCTGCATCATTGTTCAGGAATCATCAGGTCAACAAACCCACAACAGCTTTGTTTTCACTCCAACAAACCCACACTAAAGTTACTTGTTACTTGTATGTTTTATACGTTTCAGTGTCTTGTTCAGGACAAAATGACTCAAAGTTAAACCTAAAATCATTCCATTTACAGTACAGATTTGATTACAATTACACACTTTATCAATTAGACATTTTATTTTTAGGTTTATGAATGAGAATATGTCCCTTCTGCGATTTGTTAATGTAACTACAGTCATTTTGACAGATTTATCTAAAGGGATCTTTTAGTTCTGCATCACATTTATCATGGAGTTAATCAGAGATAAACTGATTCTTCTGATGACGTTTAGAGTGTTTTACTTACAGAAAGTTTGTGTTCATGTTCTTTGGTTACTCTGCTGAGTAGTTGAGCTTTTCTGCGATTGAGAGCTTCAATCAGAGCGTCACATTGGGCGACCAAACACGCTTCAAATTCAACTCCATTCTCCTAAATCACACAGACACAAGAAGAGGAAATGACATCATAATAGAGCTTTAACTATTGGCAGCACTAGAGTATCTGGGGCATAAGACACAAATGTTTTTTACCTTGTGTGTGTGTGTTTGTTGTACCTGTATATGTTGTACCATGTTTCTGAGCTGCACCAGGAACTCTTTGGCCTCTGTGGCCCGATCAGATAAAATATTCAATGCTTGGGAGAGCTGACCCTGAAAAGACACAGACAGAAAGAAATAAAGATATAAGAAATGACTGTATTTAAATGCATATCTGTACATACGGTGCATCTGCTTGTTATTTGTAGTCTATTCAGCAATTCAATGATGTTTAAATAAGATCTTAAAACATGAAGATGATATATACAATAAAAGTTTAAATTAGACTTGACTTTTGAAAGCTCAACATTTTTATTATTATTTCATTAATATTGCACATTTCAACCTACTGACAAGACAAGAAATTAGTAATGTACGCAAATTGTATGAAATGTTATTTGAGAGAGGAAATGACAAAATTTGTGGGAGGCAGACATTAAATCTGTCATTTCAGGAGTGGGTGAGAGGAGTGAATGTGCGTATGTGTGTGCGTCAGGAGCAGTGAAGGATGTTGCCTCCGAGTGGGACAAAATATCCCATTATAAATGTTCCCACATCGCTATGACAACAATCCATCAGGAGACCTACACTTTCATTTGTGATCTGTTCTCAAATGAAGGGAAAAAATTAGAGAACAAGGAACGAAACACGCCGCTCCAAATTATACTCTATGGCCTATATACTACATACTAACCCTATACACCTGAGCGTCCTAAAATACACTCCAGAATACAACAAACACCCTGTGACAGTCTCACTGCATTAAACACAAAACAACTACATAGTGTACTACATACTAAGCCTCACAATACATACATAACAGAGCACTATACATACAGTAAAGTACAGTATACTATCACAATGATAAAGACTAGAATACTACACTCCACTTTTGTTCACTAAAGTGTGACCTATAAACACAAACAGTAATGATAATTCATTATTGAAGGCATTCCAATCTTCATTAAGACATAAGTTAGACTAAAGGCAGATATTATAAAGGAAGTTGTCTGTTTGATCAGTTAGATAATTTTGTACAAATTTTAACCATTCAGTATACCTTCAAAATAATGCAAAAGATATGATAATTAAAATAAAGTAACTGTTTTATGTTCTTTGTAGAGTCATCTCTTCTTCATTTGTTGGGTATTATTGCTTCTGATTTGTGTATTTTTATTCACAGAAATCCTACAAAGTATGTTGACTCTCAAAAGCATGTGTTCTTTTTTGTCACATCCATAACACATGAATATTTCCATTTTCTTAAAATAGATAACTCGTATATAGACTGATATTAGACTCTATCAACAGGACTTCAGTCAAATATAAACAAATGATTCAATATACAGTATTGATAATAAATAGATTCTGTAAGAACTTATATTTCAAGTCTTGACTGAAAATGTC
Source organism: Beaufortia kweichowensis (assembly GCA_019155185.1). Classification (NCBI taxonomy): domain Eukaryota; kingdom Metazoa; phylum Chordata; class Actinopteri; order Cypriniformes; family Gastromyzontidae; genus Beaufortia; species Beaufortia kweichowensis. The sequence continues at coordinate 16,823,294 of CM032801.1, read as the reverse complement.
CCCTACATAACGCTGGAATTGTTAAAACTCTGAAATATGTCAGCGCATCAACCATGCTTCCTGTCCAAGTGTTTGTGCATGTGACACAGAGGAAAGAGAAATGAAGCATACGGTGCCCGCAGGCTAAAACAAAACTACAATCTGTTCACCGAATGACGATCAAGTGTCTGCAGTGCGGAAAGAGGCCATTTCCCTCTGATATGAGGCCAGATCGCCTCTGTTCACCATAACACATACAGATGGGACTGTTCTAGAGGACACTGATCCGAGATCTGCTCTGTGCGTGTGTCTCAGGTGCTAAATAAGGGAAGCTGTATTTGGGTCTGTCGTGATGCTGCTGTCCCACTTCAAACTGATATTATACAGCCACAAAACCACACATACAGTAATGTACCTCAACACACATGAGTCATGTTACTAAACACAAATATGGAACTCAACACATGATGCTAAAAAACGGTTGATTTGTGTGGTGTGTGACATGTTGCATGTGTGTAAGGAGAGAGAGAGAGAGAGAGAGAGAGAGAGAGAGAGAGAGAGAGAGAGAGAGAGAGAGAGAGAGACTCTTCTCTCATTCTTTGGTCCTCCTTTCATACATTCCTTTCCCTTTCATACACAAAGGCACTCTCTCTAAATCAACTCTCTGTCTCTTTGTTGCCAACAACAAGCCAGAAGGACTGCAGTTACACACCGTTCCCTGAGGAACAGACACATGTAACACAGGCATGTTTACAGTGAGAAAACATCACCAATAAACATCTATTCATGACAGCATATGTCCTGCTTAAAATCCACACACTCATATACACCAGAAACTTTATATTTATTCAGGAATATGAATTTTCCCTTGTTTTTAACCTGATGCACAAATGTTTTTCGTTTGGTTTGAGTCATGGTTAGCCGTGCGCTGTATTTTAATGAGACTGGAGCAAACCACTGTGACAACCTGAAAACCTGAACCTATTTCCCCACCTTGTGGAGTTTCCACATGGCCCCCAGCGCTTTGACCTCATGGGTAGAGTGTTTGCCATCCTCCAGACACTGGTAACACACCGGGTTCTTACACTGCACGCAGTACATACTCAGATTCTCCAGCTCGTGCTCGGTGCAGGTGGAGATCTTCCGCGGGCTCGCGCGGCGGCTAATCCGTCCCTGCGCCGGCGGCACGAGCCGGTGCTTGGCCAGCGGACCCCGGGGCGGGTGACACCGGAGACGGCACGGGTCGCAGTAGAACACGTCGCACTGCTCGCACATGACCGTCGCCTCGCGGGGGTTCTTCTCGCACAACTGACACTTGAGCGCGGCCGCTTTGCTTTGCTGATACCGGTCCACCACCCCCTCCAGTACGCGGTTCTTGGGAAAGCCTCGGAGTCCCCGGTCGTCCAGCGTCAGACTGCGATGGCACTGCGGGCAAGTGAGGCAGGAGTTCCGCGGGACCGGCGGGAGGACGCCGGTGTGCGGCAGCAGGTGATGTTGCGCTTGGAGAGGAGGAGGCACGGACGGAGGAAAAACGCGCACGCCGTTGGGGGACTTTTGGCACGGGGTTGTCGGCGCGCTCACGAAGCCTCCGTAAGAGCCGTAGCCGCTGTCCGCCTCGCTGTATAAACTCATCTTATCCAGGTCTAAGTAATCATAATCAGAAACGCCGGAGCCGGACGCGCGGCTGCTCTGTGGAGATTCGGCGTCGGGCGTTTGCACCAGGATGTTCCGGGCGCAGGCCAGGCAGATATTATGCGAGCAGGGCAGAATGATGGGCTCGCGGAAAAACGATCCGCAGACTGGGCATTTTAACTCCTCTTCCATTTCATCCATCTTTGTTCGAGGTGGTGGTTGTAGAGACAGACTCCCTGTGAGCGAAAGCAGTATATTCCTGTGGCGATGCGGATGCGTCCTCCGTCCTAGTGTGCACAAGATGATAGAGAAGTGGGCGGTATAAATTCGGGGGTGGGGGCGGAGGCTGACTTCTACAGCTACTGCACAAAATCCCTGTCAGTTCCCGTGAAGAGCTCCAGATATCCAATCAGATTGATGATGCTCGACTAGCAACAAACGATGGAACAATTGCTTGATAATTTGGGACACGGCCAATGTTTGTGCAGGTGCACCTGCTGTAACCTGCTCTCTCCATCCATCACCTATGAAGCTGTGTGTGTGTAACACGGTTTTTACAGATATTGTGAGAGCACAATCTAATACCTTCTCTCTTAATTGTTGGAGGATGATAATTGCCTTCAGCAGTATTTCCATGGTAACCTGAGAGAGAGAGAGAGAGAGAGAGAGAGAGAGAGAGAGAGAGAATTGTTACAGAAGAGACCAACATTTGTCCAACATTTTACACTGGGCATGTGAGAAATTTTTAGATATAAAATGTAGGCGCTTTATGATGTCCATAAAGAGTCTTTAACATCCAAAGAATCTTCAGAAAAGTGGAAATATGTTCTTTAGACTATTAGTCTATTTTTTTAGAACCTTTGACTGAATGATTCTTTATTAAATCAAAAATGGTTCCTTTATAGCATCACTGCGATGAACCTTTAGTGATGATGTTACAGTAATGCCACAAAGTCTCATAATGCCATATAAGAAAAAATGTTTCCCAAAGAATTATTTAAATCAAATTGAACTATTACTTTCTTACCTTTTATAGTCTATGAAACCTTTTTCAACTGCACAGAACCTGTTGTGCAACAGAAATGTTAGGAGGTTTTTTGTGGAACCATACAGCTGGACAAAAAACCTTTAGGAACATTTATTTACTCACAAACAGCATATTGTTTTTAAATATAATAAATAAACAACAATAAAACCCATGATGCTTGTCAAGTAAGTGACAAAATATACTGCTGTTAAAATGATGAGGGTTCTCATGTGTTTTAAACACGTGTAAACATTCAGGAGAGTGTGGGTGGCTGCATTCAGGTTGTTGTGGAGGTGAGTGTGTACGTGTGTGTGCGTGCGAGTGTGTGTGTGTGTGTGTGTGTGTGTGTGTGTGTGTGTGTGTGTGTGTGTGTGTGTGTGGGCAGGGCTGTGGATTGAGAGCCATGTGAATTTTGTCCATGTGCCTCTCTCGTGAATATCTGTGTGAGAGAGATTTGGCGGGGGGAAAATTAATTGCTTAATCACTTTTTATTATTATGACAGTAACTGGGTCACAGAGCAGGTTTTAAACTGGAGCCTGTAGTTATTGAGATCGTATGAGTGAAGATTCAGAGATGTTTTCATAAAGAAGATGCTCAGATGTGAAATTCTTAACTAATTAAAATATCATTAACATGATTTAAAGTACTGCTTTAAATGTTTAACATGTGACAGAAGACAGTTATTATAGATATCAATGGGAACTTCTGGTGCTTTACTTTATTAGCTTACCACATTAATAAAAAAATCACCATTGTTTTGTGCAGGATTTTTTTGTTTCGTATCATATGTCTCATATCATAAGAAAGCCAAATAAAGTTATAAATCTAAAATATTTCTGACAAGGTTCAGAAGAACAACAGGATCTGTTAAATTAAGACACTGCTTAAAGTGACATTACCACATCACTTTCATATATCACTCTTACTGCTTAGGGGTCATAACTTGGCATGCAATTGTTCCCAGATGATTTGTGATACATATTCATTCATTTTTATATCATTTTCCCAATCCAATCCAACTTTTGACCTTCTAGATAATAAAATAAAAAACACTCTTACATTGAAGAGGGACTCAAGTTATATCTAGCTAAAAACATACAGATGTACACACGCACGCTAATGTTCTCATAATGCCTTTTGGTTTCCATTGACCGCAGTACATGACACTCACAACATTTTTGCATTATTTGCATCAAAACAAACAAGAGGATGTGTGGTTTTACAAACATTAAAATGAGCGAATCTTTAAGCAGTGTTTGTACTCTCAGCTGTGTTCTGAATCTGCTCTCTGGCACTTAGATTTACTCTGTCCATCTGGAGCTGCTGATGGCTGAAGGAAGTGATCCTGAATCTTTTGAAAGATTTTGGAGACTTAAAATCTCCATGCAGAGGAAGCTGAAACTCCAAGAAATTGGACCATAAAATGGCTCAGACTGTGTCCCTAGATTACTCAGTTCATATACTGAGACTGCAGAGATTTGGGTTTTGCGTCAGTGAGGAATCAATCAGACAGACTGGTTTTGTGTGTATTTAGTGTTTATTTTTATTTCTATCTGCACAAGCTGTTCATCCCCATGTATGAAGGCTATGATGCAATCTAATGAAGAAAAACAGATACACTTCTATAATGGTTTTATGGGTATACATGTCCACTTGCATATGTTTTTCACACTAGTAGACATTATTAAAAAATGTAGGATGTATTTTTGGCAGGTCTGAAAATGAACACACTCTTTGTATGATGCTGAGAGTAGGTAGTGTCTTGCATAACAGGTAAAAGCATGTTTCAAAGAGAGGATGAGAAGGGAAAAATGAGAAATAGAGGGAAAAGCCAATTTTTCTATCCACCTACTCCTATTCAAGCTGTCTCCGGCGTTTTCTCTCCTCCCACGTGCATCCTGTGATGTGCAAATGTGTGTGTGTGTATATGGACGTCAGTGTGAATGTTTCATGCACAGCGCTCCGTAAATGGTTATGACCGGATGAAATGTTGAAATTGACAATCAGACAGAACAATATACTCATAATTACATGTGGACATTTGACAGGTTTGAGATTTCTGACCTTTGATCCGTTTAATCCACTGCATCTCAGCATTTCTTACTTCAAGCTCCTCCATTGTCAATACTGGAGCCACTTTACTCACAGTTTCTAAATAAAATATTCAATAAAGTTCTTCATTATATAAAAAACAAAACACCAAATAATATATTGACTTATAAATGTTTTAGCTTAATATTTTTTTTTTTGTATAATTTTAAGTCATATTGAGGACCCTTTGGAAATTTGTTGAGACCCCAGCCCCCATGTGAGAAACACTTCTTTTAAACATCATATACTCGCTGTGCTATTCATATACAAACTTATGTACAAGCTGGTTTAAAATATATTTTTTGAACATTTATGGAAACATCTATGGAAATTTTCACTATTTATTTAGTCAAAAATGTAATAATTTTAAATAAAGAATTTTGTAAATATTTTATATAGAAATATATCAAAACCCTAACTCTTAACTTTACATGACAGCAATTCAAGACAAAAAATTATTTTAACGTACCTGTACTAAACCTTACCCCTTCCTCGATAAATCAATTTAGACAATTACACCAAACTCACAAAAACATGCCATTTGCATTTTAACATATTCACAGTGACAGCAATTATCACATCACTGCTGTCATTAGCACTCATTTAGTGTCAGCAGAGAATGACTAATAACATCATCCTCTGAGGGTGTTTGTGTGCGTGTGATTCTGTGCTTCTCTCTATGAAACAGCACATTATGAAGCAGTCCTTCTTCATATTTCTTTTCACATTTACAGACACAAAATCTTATCAAGTACAGTTAAAAAGTCTATAGGTTTTGATTGTGTTGCAGTTGTCATAAATTCTTAGTGGAAGTTAATAATGATTCATTCTTATTGAACATTGTTTTATTGTAAACGAAGTGCCATACCTGCTACATGGCTATAGTGATTTTGAGTTTGATAAAAAGACTCATTGTGTATTAAAGACTTAATACACAAGACAGTTTATAGCGACACCTTGTGTTTAAAATTATTTTCATACATTTGAATAGATTTTTACATTTTCATTTAATTATTATTATTATATATATATATATATATATATATAAAAGTTGATTGTAAATAAACATTGTTTGATTAATGCTTAAGGAAATCGATTTATGGGAAAGTTTGAAATATTGTACTTGAAATATTGCAATGTTGTCTATACATGCATGTCATATACTACTTTTATATATATATATTTATACTATTTTCACCTTTTTCACATACATACATCATCTTTTCATCACATAAATAATAAATTTTTTATAAAATATTTTTTTGTTAAATAAATATACAGTACAAATAAACTGTTAAAACAATAAATGTGTAAATAAAATAAGTTAAATAAAACTTTTAAAAAGAAAAATTCAAAATACTGTGCGTGAAGACGTCATTGACGCGGCCCCGCCAATCAGCGTCACGTGTTTCGGAGTGGAGGCGGAAGCGGAAGAGAGGCAGCGGCTGCTGAAACATGGCGTGCGCGTCCACACACAGAGTCAGAGAGATGACAGGCGCTCTGTGTGTGTTTACTGCGATTATAACCGCACACGTGCTGCTCCAGCCCGCATCTGCCAAGTCCAATAACTTAAGAGTGATCACAGATGAAAACTGGGAGGACATCCTGACGGGGGAATGGATGATCGAGTTGTGAGTTTTGTGTTCAAGTTCTGCAAAACTATCCGTTATAGTTTGCTGCGCATGGGACTGAGTGTAATTCATGCTTCTGAATCAGTATAAAACTATAGATTGTTAAAGGGTTTTTCGTGGCAGTGTGATTGTGATAGCGGAAGTTGATGTGAAAGCACACACCATCAGCTGATTAAATAGATCCGATATATGCATCATATAAGCTTCATGCATCTTCTCTGGATGGGATCTTACCTGTGTGTTATTGGATTAACCGGTTTGTTTATGCAGTTTTGCTCCGTGGTGTCCAGCCTGCCAGCAGATGCAGCCCGTGTGGAATGAGTTCGCAGAATGGAGTGAAGATTTGGGAGTGAGCATTGCCAAAGTTGACGTCACAGAGCAGCCAGGTATGTGGTCACCTGTATCCTCTTCTGCTGCTGCAGACACATGTCTTGATTTTCCTGCTCACATTTGGCTGGTTTCCTGTGCTGCAGGTTTGAGCGGGAGGTTTATCATCACAGCTCTTCCAACTATTTATCAGTGAGTTTCACACACAGCTCTTGCATTTATCTTCTAATTTTAATGATTAGTGATGATGTCGTCTTGCAGGCAATCATAATCTTATGTCTCAAGGTGTTTAAGAAAGATGGATTGTTATACTTTTCACTGCTATTTGAGTGGTTTCTAGTTTATGATGGGTCTGTGTGTGTGTATTGCAGCTGTAAAGATGGTGTGTTTCGGCGATATCAGGGTGCCCGATCTAAAGATGACTTCCTGAGCTTTATTGAAGAGAAGAAATGGCAGAGTATAGAGCCGGTCTCTTCCTGGTTTGGCCCCTCTTCCTTCCTGTGAGCACATATATGTGTGTGTGTGTGTGTTTGCGTACACACGCTGCTGTTCAGTAATACAAAAGTTCTGTTTCTTTGGAGAAGATCATGTTCAGATCATTTTTTAAGTGGATCTGGAAACACTTCTGTTGATCAGTTTTCAGTTAACATCAAAAATTAAATTCTTGATTTTACTCCGTTTCACACAACATACACATTTTTTATATATTACAACCGCTGGATAGCTGTAAATGATTGTGTTATTTTTCTCCAGGATGAATGCGATGTCAGCCCTCTTCAAGTTATCCATGTTCATCAGGGTAAGTATTAATCTTTGTTCATAACTGCTGCATATCCGTCTGTTCTAGTTTCTGCTTTTCATTTTAACATTAAATATACAATTTTAAGTTATTTGAGTTTTTGTTTATAAGGAACATGTAGCTTTTAATGGAAAATATTTCCATGTGCTGTTATTCACAGTATTAATGATTTAAGAATTATTATTGTGTTTCAGCAATGTCATAATTATTTGACGGAGCAACTAGGGGTCCCAGTTTGGGGCTCTTATGGAATATTCGCTCTGGCAACACTTTTCTCAGGATTGGCCCTTGGACTGGTGAGTATGAGCTGAAAATACATATTTTTATGCATATTAGATTAGAGATACATAAGCTTGCATTGATCTTTGTTTTGTCTCTTTCAGGTACTGGTTTTCGTAGCGGATTTTGTGTTCCCGTCGAGGCGGTTTTCATCAGATTATCATCACAGTAAGTGTGAACCTTCATAGTAAGTATGAACCATAGGGGATATGGGATAGTAAGAATATATTGTGTGTGTGTTTGAAGGAAAACAGCCTGGCGGGCAGCTACGTCACCTGCAGCAGTCAGAAGATGAGCAGGAGGCAGATGGAGAGGAAGAGGATGATGAAGATGAGTATGGAGGAAAGGCTGAAGAATGGCAGCAGATGGATGGAGCTGACAGTCTCAGAAGAAGAGGTGTGGGGGAGCCAGAGGAGGACACCTAGAGGACTGAAGTAAAACTGCCTCTCTCACTGCGTACAAAACAACCACATCCCTAAGGCAATGGCCACATGTGCATGCACATGAGTTTTATGATGTCACATGTGATGTCATAGCTCCCTTTCAGAAATCTGATGTGGTTGTGCTTCTTTCTCACTCCTGGCGCGGGTTTGTGTGTTTTCTCCTTTTGACATGTCCCGTTTTAAATATTTCACTCTTTGCTATGCAGTATCTCCTGTGTGTGTGTCTAAGAGTTACATTAAAGAATTTGACAAATCACTGCTGCGATATTTCCCATACATACACAGAGCAATTAACCAAGATCATACCTTACAACAATCTCACTGTGACTCGGTTCAGCCGTCAATGCAGCTTTTGAGAATTTGGAAATTCATTTGTAAATATTTTATTGTTTGAGCTTTTTGAATGCTGTTATATAAAGCTTGAATATTCAGTTTGCTATTGTTTTAACAGTTTATCTTCCACAGAGTTTAACTTCATACTGTTTGCTTTTGTTTTTGTTGAAGCAGTTTTAAAAATCTACAAACCTAACACCTGTTTAATACTGTATGTGTGCGTTTAAAGAGATTTTCATTTTAGTTTTACACATGAGGAATTGTGCTGACATACTTTTTCTGTTTGTTCCATTAAAAGGGAGTTTCATTCATTTTAACCCTTCACATTCTGTTGCATCTGGTACATAACAGACATTTTGAGTTGGTGTGATGCAGTTTGAAATATCTGTCTTCCAACATTTTCTGTTTTTACTTCTTTTACCTCTGATAATTTCATCATGATTTCTGTTGCTCCTGCTTTTGCTCACCTTTGAACTTTGACCCCTGAACCTTGACTAACCTGATTGATGCTGTAGAATTAAATCTGTTGTGTTCAGTCATTTACAGCAGCAGATATAGAAGTGTGAATGTCTGCACTTCAACTCATTTGTTTAAAGTGTGTGTGGGATGTTTCTGGATTTGACATGGTGTGAATCAGGACTGTTAATAAACAGTTTAAAGCTGCTGTGCTGTTTCAATCCTCTGTCACTTCACACACCTTTTATCAGTAGCGTAAATGTAAATAGTTGTATTTTTATTCTGTAGTCTTTGTAGTTTTGGTTTATATGTAGTGCAGTGGTCATAAAAAGCCACATTTAAACAATTTTATGTCATTGCATTAGAGAATAATACAAACAATTGTAAACCTGTAGGTCTTACAAAGTAGTTAGTGTAATTAACCTGTGTTTGTTCTTTTAGAGACTTACATTTATTACATTTATGAAAAAACTACATGTAAAAGGTTATGGTTAAGAGAAAAGGTCAACCGTTATTTGTTTTTAGATGCTATATGGGTTGATTTTTTAAAGTAAATAATAGATGATGAAGTGTTTATATAACATTTAGTCTGTTCATGTTAAACTGCTCCTCATGCTAAAAATGAGCAAAGATTTAAAATGCTTTTATATCTGTAGAGGGCAGTATATTTAAAGTTTTCACAACTTGAATATAGAGATCTGTCTTTCTGACTTCATTGCTCTTGTGTGGGCTTAACTTTACAATACTATGAGTTTTAATATATTTCTTAAACCACACAAATAGATTTACTCCCTTCTGTATCATCTCTTTGACGAGTATGTTCTAATTCAGTATCGTGTGTGAACGACATACTGACGTAAGAATGAAAACTGGCTAATTTTACAGATGAACTGTTGCAGTTTCTGGGTTTGTGTGAAGAGCTGTGGAGATGTTCAGGGATTGTCCAAACACAGGACTGTTTATCAGGACAGGGTGGTGCACTCTCACTGATCCACAACCAACATCTGGACAGTTCTTTTTCTTGTGTCAGTCACACATGAACACTCACTGTTCCAGAAAACCGAAACTTTACACACGCTGATGTCTTTCACATGTTCTCTACATGTATCAGATACTTGGTCAAACCCACCACATGTGATGTTTTGTCAGTAATTAATCCCTTAACCTGCTTTATTGTGTTTAGATAACCAACCATCATAGTATTTTGTAAAGGAGAATATAATTTATTTTATACCACAAAGCTACATCTACCTACCTTCACATGCTTTATATATAAATATGCTGTATATTTCATTTACTTATTGTCTGTTGGTTTGTGCTATTCAGGCTTTGCAGTGATGGTGAAATTCAAGAGAAGTGCTCAATTATCAGGTACATGTACATACATTGCTGGAGGGTATATTTGCCATTAACTTCTTTCTGTAGTTGCACAACCACTGACACTCTCTCTCTCTCTCTCTCTGTCTCTCGCTCTCTCTCTGTCTCTCGCTCTCTCTCTCTCTCTGAGCGCCTGATATCCTTCCCTGCTGTCCTCAGGGATGTGCTAACCTCCTTTTCTCATGCTCCACTTTGATAATCCTACTCCAGACTCTTGTTTGCATTCATATGCGTGGTGTTTGCAGTCTTAAAAACATTTGGACAACCTTGAAATCCCAGCAGAACAATGACAGCTCTCACTGGTGGATATGTGTTAAGTTTAACACCATGAAAATAAAATATACTGTGTGGGTTTTATGTCTAATGTTTAATTCATATGCCTGCATGAAACCAAAACCTTCTGCCAAACAGTTCACGGTCTGTGATGGCCTCAGATTATGTTCCTACAAAACAAAAATAGTTCTGGAACACAGACAAAGTTGACAAAACATACTGCTGTCTCAGATAAAAACCTCCTTCCTGAAGACATCCAGTTTAGTGAGATCTTTTTTAAGTTTTACAGAAATTTCAGTGGTGCATAATGATCACAACCAGATAAAACAAAGTTAATGTGTGTTTTATTTGTGTAATAAAAATAATTCCCAAAGCAAGAGTCTAATAAAGAAAAATGTGTTTACTGTTACACCCAAATATTTGTCACTTTGTTTATTATTGTGAAATTGTTGAATATTGTAAATATTATACAAAAATCTAAATGTTATTCAGATCATGGAGAATAATGCCCAGATTTTTCTGCAAATTACACATTTTGTCAGTCTAGGAAGTTGCGTGTGAAACCTTTTCTGAGCAGGTTAAAACAAAGTAAGACAAACTGAAACACTAATGAAAGATCTGCGGCTGATCTTAAGGTCTCAGAGAGAATCGTGTGTTGTTTACAAGGCCGGTTCTCGTTCTGAGCCGACTGTCATTAGAGGTAATTACTGTAATTGTCAGCACGCACCGGTGCTGTGCAGAACAACATGAGGCCGTGCAAAGATATCCTGAAGATGTGAAGGGAACCGGGAAATGAGCTTTATTTAGTAAACATGTTCCATTTGCTGCTTATCATCCAGGTCTGAAGTTTTACATTATTTAAATCCACAGTCAAAACCTTTGTGTAAAGCTAGAGCTGTGGCCTTGTGTTTTACAGAGGACATGATTTAACCAGCAGGTGCAGAAGTCACTGTGTTCCTAGATGGAATGTGCTTGTGTCTGATTTATTTCCCCATGACCTTTAACTCCTACAAAACATGCAGTCCATGACAGAGACATAGTTATCAGTATTAGAAGTTTGTATGCAGTCAAAAAGGGCTCAACGATAACAAAATATTTGTAAATGTTTTAATTATTGTTGAATGTAAAATGCTGCATATATGGCATCCTTTCTAATTCTATGCTTAGATTGTTATTTCCTTCTGAATTGTTGTCAATTATTATTAGTAACAAACTAATGCTAAAAACACAGTGTTGTACTTGGAAAGGTTTTTTTTTATAGCTCAGAAAACGTATTTTTGTTCTATGTTTAGATTTACATTTATATATTTACATTTAGCAGACGTTTTTATCCAAAACTATTTACAAAAGTATGGGAATTATGAAGCGATACATAATAGAGAGACAACAATGCTATAAGAAGTGCTATTACAAGTTTCCAGGTTTTACAAAGTTAGACAGTACCTGTTGGGAGAGAGGAGAGGGTTTTTTTATGTTTTTGCAGACTTCAGTCTCAATTTGCTTTTCGTTTCAACACAATGTTGTCTAATAAAAAAGGCTATTTATGTTATAAAGGTTGCATTTGTATTTTTTTTACCTAGATAAAAGAAAGACCATGGTATCACCTTCTCAAAATAGCGTAGTTTCCCGTCTCTGTACAGATTGTTTACTGCTAAGAAGCAGTAGAGTCAAAGACAGATTACATTGTGCATTTCAGTGCCCAATTTAGAACTTTTTCTGTCTCTCAAACCCCATATTACCACCCCACCCAAACCCATTTCCTCTGTACGCAGAAACACATAATGTCTTGTAATTCTTTTGCCTTGAAAAGTAAAAGTTTGAAATGAACGAAGCACTAACAGTGCCGTAATTTTATTCTGATTCATTTCATACAATTACTAAAACACAACAGATGCTTAATCATACAACACAAACAAACAGCAACTGGTCCATTACGCTCATATTTACATGCTGCTACTTCCTTTTTTTTAAAACAGTCTTAGTTTTGAGTTTCAAATAAAAAAGGGTAAAAAATTAAATTGTGCATACCTGTATGCAAATATCAATTCAAATGGTGGAGCAAATGCATTTAATAAAGTTATGTACTCTGTGAAGGTTATCATGTATAGTTTGTGTTTTGGGCCTGTACTGTATGTTTCAGGGTCGGAGAGTTCTCTTTAGGGCTAGTGGTCTCCAGTTACAAATGGCAAGAACATCTGGATGTATTTAACAGTGTGATTCTGCTGTTCTCTGTTACAGTGTTTAACAGTCCGGCAGTGGACTCAAAGTAAGGTCAGGTTTTTCTTCTTTACTTAAGATCTTGTAAAGGATCAATACAAATAAGGATAAGTTAATAAAGAGTTTGAAACACACATGCCAGGTTCCTATACTGTAACCTTTACTGTACATACAGATAGTTTACAAATGTCTATTTCCTATAATGTGACATACAAACTTTCTCAACCTTTTCTATAATGAAGATAAATCTCTTAAGCTATTTGTATGTGAGTTTTTGCTGTCACACCATAGGATACAGTCACATATTTATTTGTCAACAACCCACACGTGGTTTCATTAAATAAATAATAATAATAATAATAAATTCTACCAAATTATGAATTTAAATGTTTTTAATTTTTTTTTACTATACTTAATTTTAGTTTAATTTTTAGTTTTATTTTGTTAATAATTTTGTCATTTTATTTTTTAATAAGTATTTTATTTTTATCATTTATTTTTATTTTCACATATTTACAGTTAATAATTATAGTGCCTGACCTTATTTCAGTTTATTGCTAAGACTGTTCTAATTTTCATTCAGTTTTTCTCATTTTCATTACATTTTCCAATAATATTTATTTTAATTTCAATTAATAGTAAACTATAATAACCCTGCATGAAAGAATGAATATGTGTATATAATTGATATAATATTTAATTTACAACACGTTGTAATTAAATGTACCTAAAACAAAAAGCTGTGTGGTTTCAGTCTTTGCATTAAAGTGTGATTTTATCAGCACTTAAGAAGAGTAAAAGAGGAAATACTGGAAAAGGAAGTGACTTCTTTAGAACGTCCTGTGTCTCTCTGTAATCTGTCTCATCAGGGTTCTTGTCCTGTTTCTGCAGTGTCACAGTGGTGATGGTGATTACACAACATTGCCTTTACATTGCCGTGGGCTAGCAGGGATTCAGGAGGGTCAAGATCTCACCAACAAACACAAGCTGTCACACTTGTGCACTGTTGAGATTGTGTGTGAATGAGAAAACTGTTGTGGCTTCTAAAAGTCTCGATTGTTTGACAGCAAACACTGATGTTTTCTTCACTGTTTCACTGTTCTTCCTGAGCCTGGAGTCACCGGAGGAGACATCAGCACCAGTGTGTATCAGCACGCTTTGTCATCTTACATTTACAAAGCTGATGGTCCAGAGAACATCTGTGAATGTGTGATTGTAACAGAAGCAAATGATGAATTGACGTAAAAACTGCATTTTTATATACATTTTAGTAAAATGATATTTGTGTAATGATAAACTGACCATTGTCAGTCTCATCAGTAGACTTCTAAAGATGTATGACGGATCAATTGTAGTGTGCATTTTTTATGAATGAGATGTGCACACCTTTCAACAGGAATGACTCTATGATGATGCCTAAATTCAGTATGTCTAGCCCTGTGCTGACCTGTCTGTGGATTAATATTTGAAATGTAAGGGAATTAAATATCCACACAGTAAATACCTTCCACATTAAACGTGTCCTGTATAAGAGGCTTACTGACAGAATAAGAGCTTTAAAAAAACTTCATAACATTTAGACTACTCCAGCAATCTTAAAATGTATTCAGGACAACAGACACCGACTTCTATTCTGAACTCAGCAGGTTCTATTTCTGATGTTCAGTAAACTAATAGGATCTATCGGGGACAAATTTGTTAAGTAGACACACACATTTGAGTTAATGTCAATAAGAAATGAGAGACCTGGTTTACTCCATCTCATCCCGGATGACACAAACACACAGGAATTCAGGTCACACAGCATTTATTCTTATGCTTCAGACAGTCGATAGACATCTATCTAAGCAGGTTACGGGCAGCAGTTGTTTTGTCTATTACAGAGAGACAATCTGCTTTAACTTTAACAACAACAGACTCACATGGACAGGAATGCACAGAATTTACTTGAATAATTCATTCATTTGGTTTGTTAGTATGAGTATGAGTAAAGAGACAGAAATGCATAAACCACATGACCAAAACCAAGCCCTTATTGTTTCGTGTCTTTGACCTTCACGTGTGACTACTGTACGCTTTGACTTCAGTGAAACTATATGAAGCTTTCGTTCTTTTGCCGTGTCTCTGAACTCCGGACTGCACACAGAAACCCAAACATGATCAAATATTTACTTAAATCATCTGTGGTTTTCCTTACAGAACAAACAACAAAATGTTCCCACTTGGAATACTTAATATGCCTTACAAACTCATGAACATTGTGTTTTCCAGCATGCAAACCCTAAGAGACAATTAAAAACCCAATGAGAAAAACTGACACAACAACAGAAATGTGAGCATAAGCATTATATGTGCACGAATACCAGAAAGGGTCTTACACAGAAAAACCGACTAGAAGAAATAATGAATAACCAGACATTATTTTATCTACAACAATAGTCCCACCTCTCAGAGGAAATAGACAATTTAACAGCTTAAATAACACACAATTAAGTACAAAAACATTAGTTTAGTTGCTCTAACAAAACGAAATAAAGCTGCACATTTCTGCTTGGTTTGGTGAATTCCAGACAGATTAGCAACTAAAACAAACAATTATGTCATCTCTGTTTCAATGCACTACACTCCCTCTTGTCATTCTCATCTGATGTTGTTGTTGTAATTTGTAAATCATTTGTAAACCAAAGTGCAGGTTAACAAAATAAATGATGTTGAAATGATGTTTATAATTTGTTAACACATGTTTGGTCACTCAAAGCTCCTGTAGAGCGATTACAAACACCCCAGCAGTGAGTTTGTGTATTCTCACTCTTGTGAATCTCATACAAGGTCACTTAACCTGAAACCATTTCCATTTGTTCTCATCTAGTTAGTTTCATCTTCTCCACTTTCACCAAGCGAGGTGTATATTAACTTCAGTGTAAACAATGAACCCTGCAATCCTAAAATGAGCACTTGACACTAATCCTATGGCCAAAACACCATACCCACCCATTTATCATGGTCTCAACCAGTGCTTTTCAAACAGATTGCCAGGTTCCACTAGAAGGACCTCAAGATGACGTCTTAAATTACAAAACAAGCATTAAAACAAACTAAAAATCAAAATGTTTCAAAGTCATTTTTATTTGCCAGAGAGAAATATGACAAATAAGCAAATACTATATTTGCTAAATTACTCAATTAACATGTGTCAATGATTTAGTAATACGACAGTTTCCAGTTCATTCTCGCCCTCGATCGCTGCGTTTCCAATTTCCGCTGTTTGCGTAAAGCTCACGCCTGCCTGTGACGTCACCCCTCTCGCGCTCAGCATTCCCAAATTCTCCTGCTGCGTATTTTGCGCCCCTCCTACGTTCTTTTTTTTTTTTACTTTTTTATTATGCAATTATGTACATATTAATACAAATATATACATCTCACAACAGTAATAGAAGAAATAGAGAAAGGGTATACAGAGAAGAGAGAGAAAAAAATGCATGTACATAAAAAATATTTATGCCAGGGATAAAAAACAAAAAAAGCTACAACAACATTGACTAAATTAAAGTGACACAGTGCTTCATAAGTCTTTTTAGCTTGTCTGTTTCTAAAGTAGTACCATATTGTTTAATTTCTCTAATAAAATGTTCACAAACGGTTTCTATATGCATATTAATAACATATCGTGACGTACGTCTACTAATTCAATCTGATTGGCTAAAAGCAATAGCGGCAATTCAGCTGGCGAATCCCAGCGCGGAGACGGCTTGGCTCATGAATATTAATTAAGTGTCGTCACTGGACGCTTGGGAAGGTTACCAAGCAACGTCTGCATGAACTAATTGTTATTCATAAGCCAAGTACTAGGATTCGTCATTTGTCCTGCAGGCTGAGGTAAAGGCATGTTGGACACTACCACCGTCAGCTTCAGAGGGGTCTTACTGACACGCTTGGTTTAATGTAAACACCTCGACCGCACAGCTTTAGCTCAGTCGATCCGTCGCTTTTAAAAACTAAAGAAGATCGATACGGTTTAGCGGACACGTTTCCGGTTCATTCCTTTGCTGTTTGTCACCCCTCCTACACAAGCTTGGGAAATTCCCGTCGTATGTATAATGGTTTGTGAGTTTTGGGGAGCCCGATGGGCTTGAGTTTGCTGCTCGGGATAATGTGGTAGAAGCGAGCGCGGAGAAACGGCCGAAGAACAGTTACATGGAAGGCGCGTTTGGGAATACTTGAGGAATATCGTCACCAAGAAGGTAAATTAATTAAATTTCATTTATTTTGTCAGTACAGATGACGCAGGGTTTGGAGAGGGTCTGCATTTCTCAAATAACTTATTCTACGTGGCAGCGCCGACGCGCACGCGCGCGCACACAACAAACGGGTATAAGAGAGGATGGAGCTTTGGTTTTGTTGCAAACTGTGTTTACCATGGTACTTTTATATAAGGGCTTATGTTTGTTTTTAGTATAATGTTTAGGTTCATAACCCTACTTTGACATTCACTGGCTATTTCTGGAGTGATGTGTTGGTACTTGGTTTATAGCACCCAGCATGCTCAATGGCCTACATAACCCCTGAGGTTATATGGGGTCTGTCCATGTCTGTGGTATGGAGACACACTGGCTGTGCTACTGCCTACCTAGACAACATTGCTGACCAGTATGGTTACACAAACACACTGTCAATGTGAATGTGTCTTTTAACTGGGAAATTGTTACATTGTAACAAATGAAGAAAAGATGACTCTTCAAAAAATATAAAATAGTTTTTATTTTAATGTTCATGTGTTCATTTATGAGGAATATGGACTGTAAAAAATGAAACAGCACTTTATCTGACTATTAAAAATCATGATTTAAACATAACATTTGTCTCCTAAAGTCGCTTTGGATAAAAGCGTCAGCTAAATGTAAATGTAAATAAATGCTTTAAAAACTTTAAGAGAGACCTCACATGCGGATTTAAACCAGCAAATATTGACATCTGAACTATCAATATGATATAAACCTTTAGTAAAAAACAGTATTTTTGTAATTGTAAGGTTGACATTTGCAAGGAATTACCTGAATACAGTTAATTTTATACACCTCTGCTAGTTGTCATTTGTATATTGTTTTGTTGTTGTATTTTTTAAGAATGTTTTTTTTTCTCCCTGGGATCAAAACAGAAATAGCATATGCATGTATTGTGATAGAACAGATGTTTGAAGTTCATTATTTGTCATGTACAGTATAGGGGTCTCCAGGACCCCAGACAAACAGGAAGTAATCTCAGTCTCAACAAAACCTGTGGCTCATCTGCATTAGACCGAATCGGATAATTACTCTCTCTCTCTCTCTCTCTCTGTCTCTCTCTCCTCTTCTAGATTCAGGAATGTTCACTATTTCCTTTTTGCGGTCAGGGCGGGTGTAATATTAGCGCAGTGAAACTCTATACTGACCTGTGTAAAGGTCTCACGTTTATCCTCTCTAGTGTTACATTGATTTTTTTCTATGAACTAAAAGCTGTAATGTGTTTAACGCACTGAAGGGTTTGTAAGATTAACATTTTTAAAGTTGTGATTATGTGTGATCTTTGGCTGTGTGGCACAGTCTGGTTAATAAATAGTATACAGCTTGTATTGTTTATAATTTCTATGCATTTGGGAGACGTTTTTATCCAAAGTGACTTGCAGTGAATTCAATCTTTACATTTTTATCAGTGTTTATATGTGTGTTCACCGGGTTTTGACCTATAACCTTTGCGTTGCTAAGACAATGCTCTAGTTAATGTACACCTTAATTAAGCTTAACCTGTTAAGTTGTTCGTCGTGATTTTATCTGATGTGAGTGACGATTGTAATGTGTTTAAACGGATGCAGTCTGTATGTAGTCACATCCTGTGTAAGTGTTGTCATATTGTTCTCCCTCCTAAGGTGAAGAATGACGAGGTCTGCTTTTGCATTGGGAAGTGTTCATTTCGCTTTGTGTTCTTGTTTGTGGTGTCAGGAAGCCGTTTATGCTGGCCTTTGTTTCCTTTCCTTTTTTTAACCTCAGGATGTGTTCTTTACTGAGCTGCCCTTTATTTGTGTGTTTGTGGGTGTGTTCATAAAATCTCGGTTGCCTTAAGGGCGGCTAGAATAGATGCTTAGAAATGATTTTTTTTCCCGAGAGGCTAAACATTTCTTGGCTAACATGTCCATGTATGTGCATAGCCGTGTGCTTAAGTGATTCAGAAGAAACGAAAGCATTACGTTACTTTGAAGTGTCTCATTATGAGTGCTTAATGATTAAGTATCCCGACTATTAACTCGACAAAGGTTGGAGGTTGACTCTGGATCTTACGCAGTGCCCTTGAGCAACACACTGAATCTGTTGTAATGAATATAAGGGATTGCTCCAGTGGCACTGAACCTGTCTGCTTACATTCTTTATGCTTTCCTATAAATGAAAAATGTCTGCTAAAAGACATAAATCAGCAGTGTGACCACTTTTAATCCTTGTGAAATCGTACAACTTAATGGCTAAATGAAGCTGTGAAACATTATTAAGATTGAATAAACAATTCTAACCTTGTTGTTCCCTTTGAACCGGGCATGTGATTAAAGAATCAGCATCTGTAACCAGACGTGTTTGTTGTGGCTCTTTAACATTTTAAAAGAAAGCGTGCGCTCTGATTGGCTGTCTCAGTGGCAGGAGTGGTACAGATGGATTAGTTTCAAAGCTCACTTTGGTATAAATTGTAATCTTATACCTGGTTACTATGTTGTGTGTTTAAACCTGTTTCTTTGATGTTATGGATGTAGTTTTGTGTGTTACCTTATTATTTAAAGCGATGAGATCATCTTTGTGTTTTGTTATGAGTTTGCTTGTTTTGTTCACAATGTTGACTGAGTGTTGTAACGCATAGACAAAAACAGACGGTAAAACAAAAAAAAATTAAAATAAAATAACTATGTCATCTCTTCTTTATTTGTTGGGTATTATTGTTTCTGGTTTGTGTATTTTAATTTACCGAAATCCTACAAAGTATGTTGACTCTCAAAAACGTGTGTAGTGTAAGAGAATAGTAGTGTAATAATGTGGATGTGTTCAGTCATAATTATTGGAAAAGAAAAATGAATGTGAATATTAATATTGTGTAGTGCTGTGTGGAAAATGTAAAGGAACCCAATGGTTGTTGTTCTGTGTGTTTCGTGTAATCATGCAGTCTTGCTTTTATCAAGAAATAAAAGAACATCATAACGTGTATTTTAATAACAAGTGTAAAGAAGCATTCAGAGGATCAGTATCCAGCGACATGAAATGATTTAGTTCATGTTCAGCCTGTGTTCAGGATCACATTAAATAACTGTAGCGCAGCGGTATCGGAGCATGTTTGGACATGTGGTTTCCACCTATCACTGGCATTTCCTTGCCTCTCTTTCTTCACTGTTACTTGTTTTCTTCTCTTGATAAATCTGTCTCTTCTGGAAGCTTTTGTTGTCTGCACTGGGATCTGGATGTCTCGGTTAGTAGGGAGGAAAAACTACAACGGCGCTTGGTGTAAAAACTAAACCACTTCAACAGACATTTTTGAAATATGGCAAGATTTAATCCTTGAAGACAAGATGTTACAGCTGTCACTAAATAATACTGTATGTGTGGTATTAAAGCAGTATGTGGCTGTGTTTTCATACACAGACATCTCAATAAATAACCAAAGAAGTGTCTCCATCCTTCAAAACAAAGATTTCACACATTACAACTCTCTCTTTTTCTTCCTGCTATAGAACAGTGGCTTAAAACAGTCGCAGAAAGTACCGTCATGGATTTAGATGATTTTAAAGCAGTTTTTGAGGCCCTCGCCATTTTCCTTGAACTGTTAAACATTAAGGTTTAGTTCAAAAAACCTTTACGGGTCAATCCCTAATGAACATGAAAAGCCAAGACGTCATTGTCATCTAATGTATTAATGTTATGCATGTGTAGTACATGTGGAGCTGCATGTGTGTGTGTGTGTGTGTGAGAGAGAATCAAAGGCCTTCATTGTTGCAATGAGAAGCAGATGTTGGGTGGAATTCTCCTGACTGCTGCAAAATTTCCTTCTCGATGTCTCTCAAGCCGAGTCTTCTTTTTACTCCATTTTGCATTTTATCTGCCATGTTTGACCAGATATACTTGCTGTAATAACCCTAACCCTAATGAACAGTATTGTATGTTAGGTGGTAATTAAACTTACACATGAAATGAAGTACAGATTTATAGTTATTTTAATAAAAAGATGTGAGGCTGATTTTAATGTTTATATACAGACACTAAAGTCAGGCTCACAAAACTGACATGAAATACATTTATTTACATGTATTATTGAAAATATTTCAGTCTTTGTAACACAAACACAAATGTTTACTTGCCAACAACACATTGTATCATTAAATGACTAAATCTTCTGATAGAAGAATGACATGTAATGGTTTTAAAAACATTTGAAGTACTTAAGGCTGTATAAATGCCTTTTAATCCTGGCCACGTTCAGAATATTTAATGGATTCTTATGAGCATCACATTGCTTGAATAACCATTATTAAATACAGCTGTTTTTATGTCCATGCATATCTCCTTGTCTTGTAGCTGTCTCACCCTGGGGACTTTTCTCATGTATTTCCTTTAAACCCATTAAAAATATAGTTGCATAATAGCATTTTTCCCTGAGGACTGAAATCTCATTAAAATACACTTTGGATACACGTAAGAAACTGATTGAAATATATTTAGAGCGCTGCATATAATCTGGACTATTTTCATGCCAAACCATTTCTTGGTTCTTGTGTGTCATTGTCTTTTGTATAGTTTATTTATTTATTTGTCTTTCTTTCTGTCTTTTTCAGAGTCTGACTCCTGTGTGTGTTTGTGAGCTTTGAAGATTGTTTATGTGTGTGTGTCTGAGTTATCTGAACCCATCATAAGTGGGAGGTGCTCAGGGGCGGAGCTCCAGCGAGGGGCTGAAATCTACAGGCTGCAGCCTCTCAAACATGAGCAAACTGACTTTCCTCAATAACAAGACGATGCAGGACCGTCGGTGTGTGTGTGTTTTCCTCCCGAATGATGAAACGCTCAACGTAATAGTCAGTGTGAGTAAACCATTACAGTCTTAATCTGTCTCTCTCTCTCTCTCTCTCTCTCTCTCTCTCTCTCTCTCTCTCTCTCTCTCTCTCTCTCTCTCTCTCTCTCTCTCTCTCTCTCTCTCTCTCTCTCTCTCTCTCTCTCTCTCTCTCTCTCTCTCTCTCTCTCTCTCTCTCTCTCTCTCTCTCTCTCTCTCTCTCTCTCTCTCTCTCTCTCTCTCTCTCTCTCTCTCTCTCTCTCTCTCTCTCTCTCTCTCCCACAAGACAAAATCTCATGTTTCTCTGTTGTCTCATTTGTCTCTCTCAGGTTAAGACTGTGTGTCAGGAGTTATTGGTGCAGGTGTGTGATCTGCTCAGGTTGAAGGACTGTCACCTGTTTGGCCTCAGTGTTATACAGAGTAAGACACATTAGTAGGACACATTTTAATGTTTATATTAATCTTTAATAAAAGAACTCCTAAAATTAAAATTATGTGAATTATTGTTTTTTCAACCTCAGATATTGATATGCAAAAGAAACATATTTTTTTCCACCCATATGATAGATTTTTATTTTAGTACATTTTGTCAAATATTAGCCATATATGATGTCTTTGTTGCTTGTAATTAATATAAAGAAAACAACGATGTTTATGGACGAATTGACGATAAAATCTAAACTATGTGATCTGAATGTGTTTTTCCTTACAGATAATGAACACATATACATGGAACTGGGACAAAAACTGTCTAAATATTGTCCAAAAGAATGGAAACGAGAGGCCAGCAAGGTATGACACACACAGATATACTACTAATAATAATAATCAGGGGACGTGATCATTTTTATGTTGAACATGTTGACTGAATTCGTACCAAATATGTGTGTCTGATCTGTAGGGAATTGATCAATTTGGACCGCCGATGATTGTTCATTTTAGAGCACAGTATTATGTGGAAAACGGCAGACTTATCAGGTGAGATCTCACACACAATGACTCTTCATAAATATTAAATAAACGTACATGCATGCTGATGAATAAACAAATGAATAACATGTTGACTCTCTTTGTCACCGTTTGTGTCCGTCTCTGTTTCAGTGATCGCGTGGCACGTTATTATTACTATTGGCACTTGCGGAAGCAGGTCCTGCAGTCTCAGTGTATCCAGAGAGAAGAGGCTTATTTCCTGCTGGCTGCGTCCGCGCTGCAGGCCGACATGGGAAACTTTAAACGTAACAAACACTTCGGTGCTTATTTCCAGCCGGAAGCTTATTTCCCCCCCTGGGTGAGTCTCATTAAAGCTCTCTTTCTCTCTCTGATGAATCATTATGCCCGTAAAACACACGTGTTCTCTCTGACCACCCTCTGTGAGAGAAGGTTTATGGGCCCTGAATGTTTCAGCAACACCAAACGGGCTCTAGCAGAAAGAAACGTTGTACATCAGTGCGTTTAGTGGATTGAGGTTAAAAATAGTCGAGAAAATCTGGGTGCATTAGCTACAGGCTTTCAGAGCTGTCATCTGCATACAAATGGGCTAGAACGGACTTTTGTTTAACAAAACAACTTTAGATGAATGAAATGCTGTTTTTTATTTGACATATCCTGTTATTTTGTTGTAATCTAATGGTTTGGTTATGTCAGAAAAGCACTAATTAACTATATATTCAATTCTTTCTTGTTTTAGGTGATTGCCAAGCGAGGTTGTGATTATATTCTCCGTCACATACCAAACATGCACAAAGAGCAGTTTGCGTTGACAGCGTCAGAAGCTCAGCTGAAGTACATTAAAGAAGCAGCGCTCCTGGATGACGTGGCTGTTCATTATTATCGTCTTTACAAGGTCAGTGAAGGAATCTCATTCTCCCGTTGTGTGAGCGAATGTTCAGATTTTGAGAATGTGAATGTGTGTTGTTTTCATCAGGATAAGAAGGAACTGGATGCCTCTTTAACTTTGGGACTCACCTTACGTGGGATTCAGGTTTTTCAGGTGTGTTTTTCAAACATTAAGTAAGGTAATACAGCCTTTGAACTTCTTGATATGCTTTGCTTTGTTGTGGTAATTTCTCTTTCTTTGTTCAGAATGTGGGAAACGTCAGGCAGCTCTTGTATGATTTTCCCTGGACCAACGTGGGAAAACTGGTGTTTGTGGTCAGTGTATTTAAATGCATGTAGTGTCATAAACATTCAGTGTAGAGATTTTACTAAAACTTCTGAATGAAGTCGAGTTTGCTCGTTTCATACCGGATGCTGATGCTCCTCATCTGACCTGCAGCATTCACCTGTTTGTTTTCACAGGGAAAAAGGTTTGAGATTCTTCCTGACGGTTTGCCCTCCGCGAGGAAGCTCATTTATTACACGGGTTGTCCTCTGAGATCACGACACCTCCTGCAGCTGCTCAGCAACAGCCATCGACTCTACATGAACCTACAACCTGTGCTGAAACAAGTTCGACGTCTGGAGGAGAATGAAGGTATGTTGAAGAAAGCGTGTTAACCATTAAAGATGATCGGTCAAACCCAGCTGCTTATTTGTTTGTGATTTACTGTTTTCTACATAGAATGTTCTTTACATAATGTGGAAAAGTTTTGTAAATACATAACCTTAATATCTTCAATATTGACTGAGTAAGACCATGTCAGAGATTGAAAGGAATATTTTGGAAGCCAACTTTCAGTACTTTTTTATGTCAATAAAATCATTCTTTTGACCATCAGTGTCGGTAATATAAATGTAAATTAGAATACTGGTTCTTTGAATTCTTCGTATATCTATAATTTACAGCAATAAACACACATGATGTATTTTTATCATTTTAATAAGTAGATTTAGAGACTTTAGTCAGTCTCACATTAAGTGGATGTGTTCATTGTTACAGAATTGTTATTATTGAATGATTAAGATGGAGAAGCACTGTGCATGTAAATATTTTAAGGATAATCTATTTTAAAATAAACCCTGGCCTGAAATAATGACCTGATTATTTAAAGAGACTGTTGTGTGAGTCATGAAACTAGTGCAGCTATGCAGAAAACCTGTGGCATTGATCAAATATATAGTTTAGTGGTCATTATACAAGCACATGAAGATATTTCTGTGTAGTTTTATTAGACAGGACAGTAGAGAATAGGGACAGGAAACAGCAGTGGATGTGATGAGGAAACAGGCTCAGGAAATGACCTAGAGACCTGATGCTGATGCTTCTGTGTAAAAACTATTCTGTGATAGATAGACAATAATGAAGTTATATGTAATAAACATGAAAGCTTGTGTGTTCACAGAGAAGAAGCAGTACAGAGAGTCATACATCAGTGATGCTCTGGAGGTGGATATGGATCATCTGGACCAGCGCTCACGGGCCAGCGGCAGCAGCGCCGGCAGCACCTCACGTCCTAATGCATTTTCACGACACTCCACCACGAGTCACAGCAGCTCCCGAACATCTGGCGTCGACACCGATAGTTTTCGCACTCCTACAAACACACCCCACAGACCGCTGAGAACGCACTCGTCCTCCAACACCAGTCACGCCAGCACACACACGTCTGGTGTCGAGAGCAGCAGTAAAGAACACTGCTTAGATGAAGATGGTAGGACACTGTTTAGTTCTCGAACACTTGTCTAACATAGACATTTACACATTACTGTAGCTGTGGCACTGACACCGAGCGTCTGTGCGTGTTTTTGTGTTTCGTTAGAGATCGAGATGTTGGTTGATGATCCAAAAAGCTGTGAAGATCTTGATGATTTAGATCTCAGCCAGGAGTTGTGTATCCACATCACAGAAGAAATGTTGACATCAGCGCAGAACAACGGATGCTCCGGTATATTCAAGCAAACATGCACATGTGCACACAGATGGGTTTATCAGTGTATGAAAAAGTCAATCAAGACATTAAACTTTGCAGCATATGCCTATTTTTAGAGTAAAGTTTTATAAAAATGTTCATGAAAGGTTTACCATAGATCTCATCATCATTACAGGGAATGTTCCAGTTTTATGATAAAAGTACTAAATGAGGAAATAAAATTACAAACAGAAAGTTCATGAAAGCACAAATGTTCAAATTAAAATGAAATGAGGTTACACCATGCAATGAAAACCTTACTATCACAATAGAAAAGAAAAACAACAATAATAATAATAATACTGATTTTTATTGTTTTATTTTTATTAAAATGTTTTTTTTTATTATTATAAAAACATTTCATTTATAATTTTCACATAACCAAATTGCTAGATGAATAAACAAATAAACTTGTGGGCAATAAATAATTATTTATATTCACTATAAATATCAGAAACAGCACCTGCCTTGTGTATATAATTACAAAATGTTCAATTAAAAGTTAATATAGTAACTTGTTGTGTGATGGCTGCTCACGTGTGTTGTATATTTTTCTGTGTTCAGGTTTAGTGGTAAAAGAAGTCAGTTCCTCCACATCCAGCTCATCTGAGACGGTTGTGAGACTGAGAGGCCAAAGCATTGAATGTCTCCCACAGGTGACACCTTAACACAACCGTAACACAAACACACATGCCTTAACCAATGTAGGTTAAAGAGATGTGCTGTACCGGAGGAGCCGTGTCATTCTTCTTCTGAGTAATCTTGTAATGTCTTTTAACAGTGCTGGTAACCTCACTTCCTTCTAACAGTATTTGTTTAGGGCAGCTTTACCCATCACGCAACAGCATTGTCGTTTCTCATCTGTCAATTCATGTGAGTGTACAGCTGACCGCTCTCAGAGATTTTAGGGTTAGATGAGAGTTAGTGTAGTCTGTGTGTGTCTGTCTAATGCAGATGGTTCGTTTCATATGCACTGATTTCCGTTTCTTTGTCTTCGTTTCGTTAGACGGCGATGGGCAGGAAAGGACAGAGCTCCACAGATCGACACAGCCAATCACTGGATGATGTTCGTCTCTTCCAGAGGAACTCTCAGGAGTGGGCGGAGCTTTGCCAGGACACCGCACATAGTTACACGTTCGGCTGCGAACCAGACCTGGCAGACGCCGTCGGATGTGGGTACCAGGGACTTGCCGACCAGTGTGCCGGGATCAGAAATAACCAGAATGCATTTCCCATCAAGAGAACCAGCAAGTATTTTTCTCTGGATCTTGACAGGGAGGATGTGACCATAGGGCATCTGACCACTGAAACCGAGCCGGAGTTTGTGGTGTGAGAATATTGAGACGAGCCCGAGAACAAAACCAGAATTACGGGATGCTAAAGGAGTAATAAATCGTGTCATCATTTATTCACCCCCTGTCATTCAGGGCGTATGATTTTCTTTCTTCTGTAAATTGTCGTATGAACAACATATGATAGCTTTGTGTTCAAATTAAGTTATTTACAGAAAATTGTTCCACATTTCATTCATGCAATTTGAACGTTTGTCAAAAGCCTCTGATCCTCATTCGCTATTATTGTATAGAAACAGTATTCTGCTTTTGTGTTCAGTAAAAGAAAGAAAATCATACGTCTCTGAAACCACATGCAATATTGTCGTGAGTAAATAATGACAGAATTTGAACTATTCCTAAAAGGATATTAGTGTGTGTGTGTGAGTAACTGATAAAAGCAAGAAAATCTTCACCATCTTAATGCCAAAATATTAAAATCAAGAAACCGCTGCCTTACCAAAGTATTCAGCGTGTGTGCCGGCCGCCCTAACCCATAGTGCCTTGAATACACAACGCAGGTTCTCCAACTAAACTGCACTCCTTCATTAAATCAACCACCCTCATCTCCAAGGAAACACCCCACACCCGTCTCCAAGAATAACACTAAACCTAATGAGTTTTTTGGGATTGTGGGAAATGAATCATGTAAGCATCATAATCAGAGGGTCAGAGTCGGGGCGTGCCGCTGCGCCGGAGGAACGGATGATGGGATTATAGGCCAGTGTGGCTTCTGTACACAGCCAATACTGGAGCTGCTCGAGGCGTCAAGACCGTCTTCCATGGACTCATTGTCAGTTTGTGCTTTTGTCTAACTGGAGTTATTTCTTGATCATGTAGTTTTGTAAAGAGGACTGTTGTGTGTTTTTATGGTGCGTTGCCTGTCAGTATTAAGCTGTTAATGGGAGACAGTATTAGAAACCTTACGTAAAGGTTACAAAATGCATTTCTGAATGAGACACAGTCGGTTCAGAAGAAGGTAGAAATGAAACCTAATGAAGCATTGAGTGTAGATCAGTGCAGAGCACTGTGTTACGGGAAAACCCACCTTTCATCTAATTACAGGCTTCTTTCTTTTCAGATTTGTTGTTTGGATGTCTTTGGATGAACAGCACTTGAGCTCATGTGCATGTGGGCCTTTGTGTCATGTGACCGAACACACCGAACACTAGTATATTTAGCTATAGATTCCCCACAAACTCATTCATCTCTCATTTACCCGAACACCCTTTGAAACACAGCGATGAATTCAAAATGCCCCCTTTTCACATTTTGATAGCTGTCTACAAATGTATTTTCCCACTCCAGATGATTAACAGAAAGTTTAGTGTTTTTGGAAGTCTTTAGCCAGATAAATCAGTTGTATGTGCAGATGAAAGTCAATCATACATGGACTCCATGTACTGTTTACTCTCTGCAGCTTGACTTTGTCCTTTCTGTGAAAGGAATTTCCTATGTGAAAATGAAATGAGATTTTCCCAGTTGGTTTGAAGACCCGTATGAATCTGTTCCCACATTAAAATGTATTCTGTGCCTTGCAGGTGCCAAAGTCCTCAAATGTTTGCAATAAAAGGTACCTTCATTTGTAAGTAAGTCTTTTGAGTTGTTTTGTCTATAGTTATTTGCATAAGGTCTTACTTTATTATCAGTGCCTTGTCCCATGAATCAGAAACAACCACTTAACAGTTTGTTAACATTAGTAAATTAGCTAATATGAAACATTTCACCTAAACACTTTAAACCAGTAGTGTATAATGAAGAAGATTCTTAATTAATAGCAATAGATTGTGTTAGCTTTAATACTAACTAGCTGTTGAACTAATATAACGTGTCAAGATTTGTAAGGTTGCCAAATATTGAGCTATTCTGAAAAAAACAAATCTAAGCTTTTGTCGCTTTGGATAAAAGCATCAGCTAAATGCCTAAATGTAAATGTAAGCCCATTTCTCAAGCATCATCCCCCTTTGGAGACATCTTATCTTTCTGGATGTAAATTATGATAGAGAAAGACAAAAACAACACAAATCTGCTCTCTGCCAAGGCTGTTAAAGGGCATCACGGCCTCTCTGAACACTTGAACAGATTTTCATCTCTGAGGAATTCAGACCTTGGGTAAAAGGCAGAAAAACAATCGCCTTGTTTTAATAACTTTGTGCAAATGTAAGGTCATCTAATTAAATACAAAACACAATAATTAGGAAGTAAGGCCATAATGAAAACAGTGAAGTAGTCAGAATCCAGAAGTGATGTTTTGTGTCATCCAGCAGAGGGAGACAATGCCCTTTAATGCACATAGACGTCTGTGCAGTAAACTGCATTTGTTCATTAGTATAAATCTTATTAACAAAAATTATAAAAATTGACAAACTGTATATCCCAAGAAAGGTCTGAGGTCACTAGTTTAATAAAATAAAATAAAAAAGTTAAGTTAACACCGACCCCTGCTGACGAGTTTCATGTCAGTGCTTTGATAATTTACAATTAATTATTCACAATTGATGCCTGCGATTATTTATGCATATTTTTTTATTTTTATTGAACTCAAAATACCTGATGCAGTAGTAAAATATATACTTTATTATGTTTATAAAAATCTGAAACTAAAGATGGTTGAAAGAAGTGCAGTGTGACAAAAAAGAAAACACTGAAATTGTGCAGATTTTAATATCTTCTCTTTGTTTAGGAAGCGCAAACAGATTTCTGATAATGAGTTTTTCTGTCTATTTGCTTATACCTTATTAAATCTGAATAATAACAAAGCATGTCATCAGCAGTAATGAGTGTGAAATAATCTTATTTAACAAAAGTTTCATTGTCATAATACCGAGACAGTGAGAGTTTGTCACCTTTTTCACAGTTCAGTTGAAATTGAGTGAAAAAAATAATTCATTGATTATTATATTTGTCATGGTTATTTCAGGAGTGATATTTGATCGTCACAAGACATTCTCTCCTGGAAACTGTGTTTGTTAGGATATGCAGAAAATCTCTGAAAAAGATTTTATTATGGTCACGCTGGTGATGTAATGGTCTCAATGACCAGCAGGTGGCGATGATGTTCTGTACTGAACCTGTAATATAGTTTTAACAACATATTTACTCTCTCCTTACTGGCCAAAACACAGCAGGATTAAAACACACAATGTATGATAGGTGTGGTAGATATGTTGGTCTCTGGCTTGCGATAATGATCATTTGTAATACAAGTTTAAGAAACTGACAAATGCATCTGGAAAGATAAGAAATTGATTTTACTTCAAACCCTAACCCTAACCCATACTACAAACAATGAAGATATAGCAAAACTTACTGTAGCTCCAGATGTGTGTTTGTGGCTGTAAGATGTTCTTTCTGACAGTATCTGAAACTGTTGTGCAAATATTTTCCCTGAAACAATTTACAAGGTCTGTAAATGAGTAGGAAGATCAGACAAGCTTCCATGACGATGATTTTATGGTTATCATGTTCACGTGTGTAATGAGTTAAAACGAAGCAGAACGTTTAAATAAGACTTATTTATGTTACAACTAAGACCAAAACACAGACTTTGAGATGAAGCTTTTGTGTTCGACGCCCTTTCCCTCTCCAACGCTCAAGATAATTTACGATTTTGTCCCAGATTTTAATTTCCACAACATCTGGCCTTAAAACCTCTCAGTAAATTCTAAAGTATAGACTATCATAGCCCTGTTTCATTATCAGAGATACTCTGCTGAACGGTTTCACCTGTATTTTCAGTAAATACTGTATTTTTTTGTGCATTAGTGTCAGATCTGATCCAGTAAAGCAGAAAGAGACAGAGAAGATCTTTCAGTTTTTCATCACGGGCAGACTTGATAATCTTAATAATCTGTTCTTTTCTCATGTCTGAGCAAATGTTCAGGTAGTGTCTCTGTGTAAATGTGAAGTTATGCTTATGAATATGCATCAACATGTTTCTGTGCCAACCAGGATTAAAGGGAGTTTATGGCTCAGAAAGAGCAAATATTTCTATTTGATCGCTCTAATAGAGGGATTTTGCTCTATTCCTTTTCATTTCTATTTGATGTAGTAAATTCATCTTCTGCAATATAGGTTTATTACATTATAGGCTGTCAGATGAATATCATTCATTTAATCATTCGAAAAATAATAATTATGCACCTCTCTTTAACAACTTACAGACTTTTCTATCTTTTAAGATAAAATTTTCTCCCAAAATTAAATTTTAAGTTTACTTTTAACATTTCGAATCCATCTGACCTCTTCTACTCATCATCATGTTGTTATCACAGGATAGACTCTTGTGTTTCTCATTCACACACAAACATTAACCAGTAACCTGTCTCTAAATCAGTCACATGACCTGTAACAGCACAGGTTGCATGTTGTCATGGCAGCAAAGCTCTTCAATCTTCTAACAGAGTTTTTAGAGAAATCTTTTTGTGTTTTTTGTGTTACACGCATGCTTTTTACAATGGTTTCGGTCTCTCCTTTACTCTTTTCCTCTGGCCAGTGCACTTTTGGAAGTAAGAAAGCATCCCTGAAAACACAAAATTTTTCCTAAAATTGTTTATTAAATTATTGTTTTATGTGCTTGTCGTCTGGCGCAGCTTTCTGCACCGAAAGAGTTGCAACCATCGGCAGATCGAGCCACACACCTGTCAAAAAATAGTTTTCAATATACTGTCTGTTTTTCTTTTACAGAAACACCTGTTATAATAACAACCATCAGGTTTGAAAAGGAGAGACACCTTCCTGTCCATCGCTGGGACTCTGCACCTGTCGAGAGCGATTTCATCCCTCCAACTTCAGCATCACAGCACATTATGATGACTTGAATCCAACATCATGGCAGATCTCTGAAGGTTTCTGGTATCTAAATCACATCTGTGAATCACTGGGGTAACTGAGGGTTCAGCGTGTGACTCTTCTTTACATACATATAAGTGTAAGACACTACTTTATATTGTGACACTGATATTCTGTAAACATCTCTGCTAAATTATTAGATATAAATAAATAAAAGTGTAAGTGGTGAAAGTATATCGCACATAGTTAAAACAAAAAGAAGAAATGCAGGATTGATTTCTAATCTGGGTTAATAAGCACTTTCTTCTGGTATAAAGAGATGTGTTGTCTCTTTCAGGGACAGAAGATTGTAGATCGCAGTCTATTATTCTGACAGAAGAAGGTCTTTGACCTGCCAGTTCATGGACACCGAAACCTTAAAACATCTTCTTTTTCCTTCAATAGACTTTACGGGACAGATTCAAGTCTTTGAACAGAAAATGACTTATTGTTAGTGTAAAACTCAAGTACTTGAGCAAATAAAACTAACTGGCCTGAAAATTCTGATTACTGATTTGGGATCATCTAGCAGCTCCTGTTGTAACTCTTATTAAAACGGCGAGAATCAAGAATCTGATGTGAGAAGAGTTATTCCTTTGTGTTTATTCTCTCTGCAGTTCACATAAATCGTAGATTGAATACAATCAATGGTATTTGGCAAAATGTTATTGGAAAACACTCAGTTTGTTCATAATTACACAACAGAGCATCATAAAAAGTCCATTAGGACGTGAAACCAAATCCTGCAGGATACAGTTTGATGACTGAGAAAGACAAAGTCAAAAAAATCTTTTATAACCCTGTGATTTTATACTCTTTTTGTGATTTAATCCATTTTTTTTCTTTTTCTATACTTTCTTCTCCATCCATCTTCTACTTTTAAGACCCAGAAGTAAACTGGTTTAAATGAAGAGTAGTACTGAAGACCCGTTATGTATAGAAATATCTTCCATGAGCCATTAACCAAACCAACCAATATGTCCATTTTGGAAAGTGAATGCCAGTTCGTTTCACTAGCGGCTGTCTATTACTGGAGATAATGGACTCTCGTAAAAACCCAGCTCTGCCCACTCCACCTGGCATTTGCCATTACTGCTGCTGTACAGAGACCAGCCGGAGAAATAACTGTAATTCAGAAATAATTACGAACGGCATTCTAGAGAATTAAACTTCACCTGCCGAGAAGCATTGTAAGCAGCGTATGACGGAACAAAAAATTCAACTCATTGCCCCCTCTTTGTCCCTCTTTGTCCCTCTTTGTCCCTCTCTCTCTCTCTCTCTCTCTCTCTCTCTCTCTCTCTCTCTCTCTCTCTCTCTGTCTCTCTCTCTCTCTCTCTCTCTCTCTCTCTCTCTCTCTCTCTCTCTCTCTCTCTCTCTCTCTCTCTCTCTCTCTCTCTCTCTCTCTCTCTCTCTCTCTCTCTCTCTCTCTGTCTCTCTCTCTCTCTCTCTCTCTCTCTCTCTCTCTCTCTCTCTGTCTCTCTCTCTCTCTCTCTCTCTCTCTCTCTCTCTCTCTCTCTCTCTCTCTCTCTCTCTCTCTCTCTCTCTCTCTCTCTCTCTCTCTCTCTCTGCAAATGAAAGAGCATATGGAGAGATCTTGAAAAGGAACACAAGGTTCTGTAATTCACCTCCTGTTCCAGCTTGTGTTCCGCTGTAGACGTGAAAAGCAGTCGGCCAGCCTTGTTGGATGAGAAAGAAATGCAAGGATTTGCGTATAATTCCCAAATTCCCTCTTTTGTAAAACATGAATTTTTTGACAGCATTTAATAGGAAAAAAGAGACTGAGGAGAGAAAAATTTGGATTTGGAAGAAAAATCTAGTGCTATATATTTGAATTATTTTTCTCTTTTTCTGGAGTATCCAGTGTGTTGTTTTCCTTTTGCTAATGGTGCTCATCTCTTTGAGTGCCAGTGATGTGGAAAACATCTCTCAGACCACAAACACTTTATTTAGACTCGGCTGCTCTGACACAGCAAGTATTAGAAACAGTGATTACTGAATTTTATATAAACAGCATATTGTAGATTAAACCTGATTCTGATTTGTAGAGGTATATTTTTAAGCCCAGCAGAAGCCGCCTCTTTAAAGTTCTGATGTGGTTCCATGAAGAACAAACAATAAATAAACAACAAAAAATAAAAAATACAAAGCTCTTAGAAAGGAAAAGTAACAGAGAGATTCAATGAAGGTTATTTACACAATATCAGATTTAAGAGCATTAAACAGACACTCAATAAAAAACTCACAGGCAGAACATTAGAAATAAAAAAGACAGAGAAAAAAAAAGAAAGATCATGGATCTTTCATGGATCCTAAGTGAATCTAAAAGAATCCTTCAAAGCAGTCCAAATATTACTAGCTATTTACAATAAAATGTGAGTTTATGACTAAATTCCTCAAACCATCTAAAATCTTTTGGTAGACAGCCTTGTAAAGTAAAAAAATATATATAAATCAAGATGGCAGGACAGGTTTGTGGCGACCCATACAAATAAAACAGTTACACAGTTTCCTTTATTAAGACAGCGAGAGATGATCAAGTTTATTTTCAGAGGTCTAATATTATATCTGATGGATCTGGACAAACACTTATGGAGAATTTATCTTTGTCTTGTGCCCTTCCTTGAAAATAAAGATGCTTCACAGTGCCAAAGAAGAACTTTGTTTACCTGAATGGTTCCATAAAAATCCTTTCTAATTTATGATTGGAAAAGTGTTATTTAGACTATAAAAGATTTAAATAAATGGTGCCTAGAAGAACCTTCGACAAATGATTCTTTGGGGAACAGAAAATGGTTCTGTGAAGAACCTTTGGAAACACCTTATTTTATAGAATGTTGTTTTTGGCCAAAATGATCTCTCATAAATGTCTTTAAGTTTGTGACTTTTAAAAATGTCTTCCTGTTTCTTTTTTGTTTAACATTAACATCTGAACATGCTGAGAAAGGTTGGTGATTATTATTGTCTGAATAAACAAATATATAAACTGTAAAGCAAGTATTTGGTCAACTAGATACCTTTACACATTCATTAATTTAGTCAAAAACTGATTTAAAAAAGAAAATACTCTCTTATAATAACCATAGTTGACAAAGGTCTCTCTATATTAATATCAAATATTTATAAAACTGTGAAAGAAGTTTTATAACACTTGTTTCTTTTATTTTGGTGATGATTTGAATAAACTGCAGTGTTGTTTTTTTGTCACATGTGTTGTAAATGTCTCATGCAGTGTATCTGTGGGCGGCTCCGGGAGGGCGCGGCAGGCGGTGACGCGCTTTTATATCCAAAGAGAAAGATTTTTGCCAAAGTGCAACCAGTCAAAGTGCGATATTAGGACACTGCCAGGTGTTGCATCTCTCTCTCTCTCTCTCTCTCTCTCTCTCTCTCTCTCTCTCACACACACTCCTCTCTGCTATTTTCCTTTCGTGCGCAGTAAATCTGCTGTGCGCGTTCACAGCTGATCAAACAGATCTCTGCTCTCCTGCTCCACATCACCTGCTGTCGGTAAGTGAACATTAATACCTCATGTCAACCCTTACTTTAGATACATAGTGTCATAGCTCAAATACCACAGATACTTTGTGTAACAGCAAAAGTATAGTAACTAGCTAGTACTAGCTAGAAATATTTTCCAAGCTTATTACGCGGTTTGGAAAGCCCACTTTATTCATTTATTATGATTTTACTCACGTAACGGTTGACTGCAGTAAAAACATTTCCTGGTTTTGTGCGGAAACTGTGGTTACCCTGGTAGATTTTTGGAAAGTAACTAGAATAAGTGCCGCAGAAGTTAAAGACAATCTTTACGCACTTCTGTTAAACTTGTGCGCGTGCTTTTAAACCTTGTGATCGCGCGTGTGATGGCCAGAATGTTTATGGATGAACTGTGTCCTCGTGTGTTTTCTGATGTGTGGGTTCGCAACGCAAAGTTTATGGGTTCCATCCAAACGTATAGAGTGAATGTAATGTAAGTTCCTTTAGATAAAAGCATTTTAATGCTTTAGGTGAGACAAATGTGAACTTCAGGAGGTGATAACGCAAGTGTCCATCAGTGTCCCGTAGACTTGATCACTGAAAGCCTTTTTAACTTTTATTTGGTTTATTTGGTTCCACACACAGTAAATGTTGTTTTTATGTGCCTGTGGATCTCTGACATATTTTGGACTTTTGCAGACATTGTTTATTGCCTCTGTGCAAACACGCTCTCTTACTCAATACTGGACATGATAAGATGATATGATAAGAGAAATGAGGAGTTTTGGCTGGGAGGATGAGGGTCACTGCAGGTCACAAGCAGATCACCTGTGTCATGCATTAGTAACCTTAAAATCTCAAAAAGATAGATTTTTTAAATAGCTTATGCATTTGATATGATGCTACATTTTATATGATGAACATGATATTGATACATTCATTTGTGGTTTGAATATTGTACAAATTGTTGATATCTGCTTGCAAAAAGTGTGTGTATTATGTGATCTCTTTCTACATTTCAGATGTGTATTTGAACTATTTTATCCAAAAGCACATATAATGGCACACTTTCTCCAGAAAAATCAGAAAATCTCTAGTTTAGATATCTCCCAACCTGAAATTAGACCCATAATGAAAACATATTATTTTCTGTGTTCTTGGAGACCCTCTGGAGAATGTGAGAGAGAAAATCTGACCGAGGTCTCTTTCCTCTTGAGCAATGTATGGGTGCTTTTGCTGGACATAATGACCTGTTATCACTCAAAATCACTGGGATTTGGGTTCAGACTGTACCCTCTATACACAATTATTGGATTTTTTTATGCAACTTTTGCAAGAATTAAGCATTCAGAGCTATTTACTGTGAAATTAAACCACAGCATATACTGTGTATCTAGTGTGCATCTTTTAGCAGGCATGACTGCTTTGTGTCAAAAATTGAAAGCAAAACTCTGGAGTAATGCAAAAATGAATGAACTCATTATTAGGGGTGGGAGAAAAAATCGATGCATCGGGATTCTAAATCGATTCTCAAAGATTCAGAATCGATTCTATGTCAGAACTTGTTCATCCTGAATATAAGCAATAAAATTAAACTTCAAGATGGGAATACTGTCAAAGAGATTCTAACTATAAACAAAAAGTATAAAAACTCTTTATTTATTTAAAATGCAAATTTATCATATTTGCAAAAAAATATGAAGAATCGTTTTGGAATCGGATCGTAAGTCCCAGAATCGGAATCGGATCGCGTAGTACCTAAAGATTCCCACCCCTACTCATTATTAACATTAAGTTTTTAACATAGAATTAAATTGCTTTGTGATTCTAGGTGTGTATCTGTATACTGGCACAGACAGTGTTGCCTTTCAGATAGAAAGAGTTTGGGAGATTTATGTACATTGGACCTGCTTGTATAAATGTTGCTTAGATAGACAATAGTTGTCCAGGGGAGTGGTTGACCAAGATGGCTACTGACTGGCCTTAAAGGGACTTTGATATCATTTATATTACAGTGCCTTGACAGATTGTACATGACTGATCCAAACTTCATTTAGATTTGGAACTCTCTGTTTTATTAGAGACCAATTAGTTTTACTCTTTTGTACAGTACATGATGTAAAACTATTTCTGCTTTGTTGGTTTACTATTTTCAAAATATGGTCCATTAAGTGGCAAATCCGAACAGAAAATGATCAACTGAGTTGATGTACTTTTGTTTGTTGGTCATAAAACACACACATGTTTCCATAGTCATAATGTCTTTTATACTGTACATACTGTACATACCTCACCATACCCCAAAACCTAATCCTCACACAAACCTTTCTGCATTTTTACATTTTCCAATAACCATCATTTAATGTGATTTAGAAGCTGTTTTCCTCACGGAGACCAAAAATGTCCTCACAAGGTAAAAAAATGTATTACTGTCTTTGTGAGAGACACACACAGTCCACATTGACTTAATGATTTTTATTCTGAGCTAATGACATTTTCTATCCTCTAAACCAAATTCCCACGGTAACCTTTTTGCGTTTGGATTATTTCATGTTTTTATTAAACCGTTTGAAGTTCTTCACAGTGTAACATATGCGAGGTGTTCCCACAGTGTGATTTTTGTCCACATAATGTCAGTGTAAGTCAAACAGAAGTATTGTGTTTCAGTGACAGGTAAATTGAATCAAACTTCACACGCTGTAATCAATCTGTCTCATTTCTCACTCTCATAACTTACTTTCTAAATACTTATTCTCTCTTCTGTTCAGTCTTTATTCAGTTATTTCATTTTGTCAGTCAGTTCTCTGTTTCTCGGGTTTTAGAAGAATATTATCATCCCTGACTCCCTAAGAAAAGAAAAGTGTTTTCTGTGAGGTCTTTAAACTGTCTCAATTAGGAGAACACGACTGGTGTCAATGGCTGAAAAGGGACACAAATAGTTGTGTATGAATGTGTGTTGTCAGTTGTGTTTTGGTTACTGGGGTGATGTGGGGCTGTAGATGTCCAATAAGTGGAAACTTAATTCTGCTGTAGGTTCAAAGAAATTCCAAGTTGGCAGGAGGATCTTATTAAGATGGAGAAAGGTTTTCCCAGGCACTGTGTGTGTGTGTGTGTGTGTGTGTGTGTGTGTGTGTGTGTAGGGGTTTCTTCATCCCGTCCTTGGCCTTTTGTTCAATGGCATGTGTGTCTGGCTGCTATCCAATCAGAGCTTTACAAGAGAGACAACAGGAAAGTGCTAAACTCAGATTCACTGTGTGACCTCCAGTAAAATCGCTGAGTTTAAAAGCAAAATTATTGTGTCACATCTATAAAAGCAGCGACTGTGTTTTTCTTAAAGTCAAATTATCGAAGGTAAAAGAAAAAATGACTACTGTGATTTTAAACTTTTGAACTTGAAGAAGAGCAGTCGGTTTGCTTTTAATGGATGTGTGCGTTTGTGAATATCTCTTATTTTACAGTCGTGTGTGTTAGGAACATGGAAGGGCATTACCCTCCACAGCAGACATTAATTAATGATACAAAACAAATATTATGAAATGTAAAGGCAAATAAACTACTTTTGTGCTTGAGATTAAACAAATTATTGAGTAAATAATAACAAATTCCATATTAAAAGTCCCAATGGCAGGCAGTCAGACGTGATGGGTAGTGTACATGCTTCAGACATATATAGTATTGATCATCATATGGGAGACATGAGATTTATTCGATCTGTGAACTGAAAGCTGCAGATGTTTGTGTGCAGATCTCATTCAGAACACAATGTCTCAGATGTTTGTCTTATAACACAGTTGACGCAGCAGTGTATTACCTGTTCTCTCTCTCTGTTTACTGAGGAAACAGGCCAGATGTCTGACCCAGGACCTGCAGATGACCTTCAGCCTAGAGAACAGGGAACTCTGGGTATAAAACGAAATATTAGTTTGTCATTTTAATTGTATGTTAGTTTGTTTATTCTACAAATACACTTTTAGACATTGATGTGAATATATTTCACAATAATTATGTTTTTTTTACAATATATACATATTTTTAATATTTGTTTCTTTATTTTTAATCTAATCCTATAATAATAATAATAATAATAATAATAATAATAATACGAATTCTTCTTCTTCTTCTTCTTTTTCTTTTTCTTTTTCTTTTTCTTTCTTTTTTTCTTCTTCTTCTTCTTCTTCTTCTTCTTCTTCTTCTTCTTCTTCTTCTTCTTCTTTTTCTTTTCTTCTTTCTTCTTCTTCTTCTTCTTCTTTTTCTTCTTCTTCTTCTTCTTCTTCTTCTTCTTCTTCTTCTTCTTCTTCTTCTTCTTCTTCTTCTTCTTCTTATTATTTCTTCTTCTTCTTCTTCTTATTATTCTTCTTATTATTATTATTCTTCTTATTGTTATTATTATTGTTATTATTATTGTTATTATAAGATTTATTATTTATTTATTATTAGTAGTATTTATGTCCTTTATTTCGACAGTATAGTGAAGAGAGGACAGAAAGTGAAGTGGGAAAGATTGAAGGAGGGTGGGATCTTAAAATATTACCATGAGCCGGCACTGGAACTCTGGTCTCCTAAAGCGCAACCGCACCACATGTCGTAGCCCCTACCGTAAGGCCATAGGCTCTGACCTATTTATATTTTTTATTGTTATTTATTTTTTTAGCCCTATCCCCCAACTATATTTCATTACAGACTTTGTTCTGATAACAAGAAGTAAATGAATGAGTGACATTATCTGGTGCAGATGCTTGTAAAATAATTTTAATTGTTAATTAAATTAAAGATAAAATGTTGGTAAACATTCTTGGTAAAGTATGTTAGTAATGTTATTGCTGAATAATGTTTGGAATTTAAACACTGTGAATTGCGTCTAGTTTAAATCGTTGAAATACTGCAAAGTAAATTCACAAAGTGGACATATTCTTTCAAAAATGTCTCCACAGGCTTAAAAAAATTACTGGTATTACTATTTTGGGGCGACAAAATCATCCAGGACCACATACACAGAGGTCTAATTTGGACATTTTTGAGTAAAGCAGATTTAATTTGCTAAACCGGAAGGTTTAAATCTGGTTAGTTTTATCTGGTTAAAACTAACTAGAGACATTGTTTAACAAACATAACAGTTATTATATGAAGGAGACTGTGTTGTCCTCTCTCATTCTACACTTTATTAATTTGATGTTCTTGCGTCATGTGATTTATGCTGATGTGTTGACATACACACACGTGCACACACACACATGCACACACACACACACACACACACACACGCACACACACACTGCTGTTTTATTTGGCTCTGTTGAGAATTCTCATGGTCTGTTTGTTCTTCTTCGGTTACAATGTTACACAGTGGACCCTGGACCCTTGTGACAGCCTGTTTGAGAACTTTCCCCTCCAAATCTCTTACTGAATAAACATCTGAATTACAAACCAACAGATGACCTGACATGCCACTACTGTACACTTCATCATCTGCTCTTCATAGAGTTAAAACGACACGTTTCACAGTGACTGAATCTCTTTAAAGTTATAGATTCTTCTGAAAGTTAAAGACACTTTTTAAAGTCATTTCAGCCTTCAAAATCACAGGATTTAAAATCCGCTTTTATGGAATTCAGCCTGTTTCTGACAGCTATCAGTAAAATGTTACAGCAATCACAAAGAAATCATGCACCTGCTCATTTCCTCCTTTCAATATGTCATCTGCCAAAGAAATATCAGTAAGTCCATCAAAGCAGTTATGTTGTCTATCAGGATGTGATAAAGAGCCGTTTAACCTCCTACAGAGCCTGTTTACCTCCATCAACAGCACCACCGCTTTCACTTTGAGTCATGTACCTGAGACACATTTAGAAATAATGATATTAAAAAATCGTGTGCTCCTTACTTCTCTTTTTCCAGTCATTAGTGCAAGAAAAACAGTCGATGGAAGAGTTGTTGAAAAAAGAAATCTTTTTGAGAACGCGATTCTGTCTTCAGTTTGTTTGCCAAGACCAGCGTCTGCAAAAGCCATGAAAATTGAAAACAGATTCAGAGACTAATCTTGGAAATGCCGACAACACTTACAATATATAACGCAGTGATCACCAGTGAGAAATATTCACACTTTTAAGATAAAGAAAACACTTTATGCCATATGTATATGAGGTCAGTCTCGCAACCCCAGAGAAAAATATTATTGCTCGGATGTTTCTCTTTTATATCTCAGAGTTGTGTTTCATTCAAGAATCAACCTTGTCTCACGTTTTCTCCTAGAATTGCATATAGGAGAAATTAATGTAAATGAATGTAGATCCTTGAGGTAAAATAAAATGGATTTGGGTAAATTTGATGAGAAATGTTTGAGTTCATATTTGAAATCTTTAATAATATTGACTTTTGATGATAGACTTGATAAATCTGAGTTGAGTTTGTGTCATTGTTGAGGTCTCTTCTGACAGAGACATTTGTGAGATTTCTGACTCTCTCTTTCTCAGGAAAAATATCTTAGATGCAGACAAGACTTAAAAGTTTACATTTAATCTCTATTTAATCTCATTGATGTCTAGGAGATATAATTACCATATTAAAGAGATCTCATCTGTGATTTTTATTTCTGAATTATAAAAAATGTTTTTCATTTGTGTTTCTCCATCACAGCTGGACCTGTGATGCAGTAATCTGGTCTCGTTTGAGTTCTCATCATCAGAATGAGTTCTTCTCCTGGACCGGTCCTTGAGTCAGCCTCCTCTAACCTTCAGCAGGATCGCGGGGACTCGTCTTCGCTATTACCCCCCGTCTACACCTCATCGCTTAGCATGGACCAGACCATCTGTATTCCTTCTCCATACGTGGACACCAGTCAGAGTTACTCACCGCCGCACGGAGGAGAGTTCAATCACAGATCTCTAACAGTATACAGTCCGGTGTCCTCCACGGTGCTGGGGTATCCACGTCCACCTGTGTCTGAAAACCTTGTCCCGCTCAGTCCCACGGTCTTCTGGCCTCCTCACGTCACACACCGCCCGTCTCCGCTGGCCTACAGCGAAACACACACGCACGGCTCCTGGGACGACGGCAAGACGCACGGTTTTAACCAGAGCAGGTGGGAGAGCGGTCCATCATGAGCTGTGCATCATGAGTTTACCCTGTTGTACTAATTCAATTGAAATAATCTTGTTTTATAGTTCTGTGCTTACACA
The DNA here is from genome assembly GCA_019155185.1 of Beaufortia kweichowensis. NCBI lineage: Eukaryota > Metazoa > Chordata > Actinopteri > Cypriniformes > Gastromyzontidae > Beaufortia > Beaufortia kweichowensis. The sequence continues at coordinate 16,780,723 of CM032801.1, read as the reverse complement.
GACAAAGCTGTTAGGACAGCAACTGGATGCTGATGATGGCTTTAATCCTTCATCTGGTGTTGTGGGTAAAGGAGACACACACTTTTGTGCGGTGTGTCATGACTACGCCTCTGGATATCATTATGGTGTCTGGTCATGTGAGGGCTGTAAAGCTTTCTTCAAGCGAAGCATTCAAGGTAACATCATAAACCTTTTCACCTAAATAATACATGTTTAGAATAAACTCTGAAATGACATGAACTCTTTTTGTGGTATTGCTGTTGGGAACCAATCCTTGAAGAGCTTGTTTTTTGAAGTAAAATAGTTTTTTATTTTTTAAAAATGATGAAATCTACTGCAAAAGCCGGTACAAACACATGATCAAATGTGAAATGTGTGGTTTTGGGAAACTTTATTGTAAATCTCATGTGAAAACATGTGCACCACCCTTACAACAAAATAAGTGTATTTAGGTCTGCGATTAGTATACATCTTTAAACAAAAAATAAGAAAGTAAACTTTCTTTCTCTACGTTTCTAATTATTTCTTAGAAATATACTAGTTTACTACTGTTATACTTACCTTAAAAGTACACTTTTATAAACTCTTACTACATAAGGTATTGTTAAAAATATACTTTGCTGAGGTGTACTTAATAAAATATAATAAAATAAAAAATAAAAACAAAATATAGTTTGTTTTTGTAAGTGGAAATATCAGCACATGTTTTATGGAACTTGTGTTGCCATGGGCTTTCACATCGGTATTTACATGTGATTCATATCATTCTGTTTCACAAAGCATTTGACATGTTTTTGCACATGTGAAATTCATGTTGTCCACATGTGATCATGTAAAAAACATGAAAGTCATGTAGTTTTTTTAGTAAAAAAGACTACTAATTTTCCCCTGTAGGATAAATAAATAATTATGATAACACAATCAACAGGGAATAAAAAATATATTTTATCGTTTTTTAAATTCATGTCAAAATAGATATACTCGGCCAAAAAAATATGATTTTTAGGTATTTATTATGTCGTATTTTTATAATTGCAGTCCTTTTTTTAATTTTCTTACAACAAACAAAATCATCATCTGTGTTCAGGTCATGTGTATGTCAGACGCAGTTCATCACGTTACATCTTAAGGATTTAAAACATGGTGGTAAATGTTTGTTTTGACCTTTCAGTCAATAGAAGATACTCAAAAGACCAAACATCAAAACACAAGTAAATCAAAACAATTTTTCTCTTATCATAAATGACATTTCCTCCGGTTTGAAATATAACCGGTTTGTGATGTTCCTGCAAAAATCTTTTGGGGTTTGTCTCAGTCAAAGTAAAGGATAGATTTTTATGATCTTACAAAATTAAAAGATGAAATGTAAAAGCCAAATAAACAGCTGTGGATTTGTAATTCAACAAACAACAGTTCATTTTGATGTCTTCTTATTTTCTTCAGGACACAATGACTACATCTGTCCAGCCACGAATCAGTGCACCATCGATAAGAGCCGACGCAAGAGCTGTCAGGCCTGTCGACTCCGCAAATGCTATGAAGTGGGCATGATGAAGTGTGGTAGGCAGTCCACCCTCCCTATTATGTGCGTGTTTGTTAATAGTTAAATGTGAAAAAGAAGCATTGTTGAGCTAATGCAGATTAAGTGACAAATGAATGTATTACTGCAAAATAAAGTCACAATATGCATGTTTGTGTTACTGATTTGTGTGCGTAATTGTGTGTTGGTGAACAGGCGTGAGACGGGAGCGGTGCAGTTACCGCGGGGCCCGTCATCGTCGTAACTCCCAGACGAGAGACGGCTCAGGCGGGGCGTTAGGGGTCAGAGGTCGTTCTCAGCATCATCTAGAATTTCCGCTCATCCCCTCTCATCACCTCTTCCCTTCTGTGGGCGGAGTTGAGGGGCGTGGCCTGAACCTCTCAGCCGAACAATTGGTGAACTGTATCCTGGATGCGGAGCCTCCTCAGATTTACCTGAAAGAGCAGGTGAAGAAGCCGTACACAGAGGCCAGCATGATGATGTCACTAACCAACCTCGCTGACAAGGAACTGGTGCTCATGATCAGCTGGGCTAAAAAAATACCAGGTATGTTCTCAATTTTCATTCAGATTACTTACGCAAACCTGTTATCATACATGTGAAGCATGTGAAGTTCAGCGGGTGTTCGTTCTCACAGGTTTTGTGAAGCTGACTTTATCCGATCAGGTGCATCTGTTGGAATGCTGTTGGCTGGATATTCTGATGTTGGGATTGATGTGGAGATCTGTGGATCATCCTGGGAAACTCATCTTCTCACCTGACCTCAAACTCAACCGGTAAAAACTTCTTCCACAGCACACCATATATGTGCAGTGTATAAACATGCATTTGGTCATGACAGAAGAATACTTCCGCTGTGTTTACACTGCTGACTGTTTGAATTTGTTTTTCAGATGTTCATTAGCACTGATTATCTGCATTGTGTCAAGTGTTCAGATTGGATTTGTGTGAGTTTAGTGTGTCTGGTTGCTATAGTAATAATGTCCAAAAACAGGGAGCAGAAGTTGTGCAGAATAAAATGTGATGATAGAAAATCTGAATTGTTGGTAGATAATCAGAAAATCTGAAGAAAAAGCTGCAAGGTCTTGTACTGAACTTCCAATCACTATCCAATCAATATCCTGAGGATAAAATCAGATGCATTGTTTTACAGTCTTTTCTTAAGTATAATCTTGGAGGAATCCAAGGATTTTGCTCTCTAACTCGGCTGTGAATGGTGTTTTGTGTTGATTTGCTGTTTGTTTTTATTTTCTGAATGTCAATTATTTGGCTCCCCACATCCCTGAATGAAACCACTTCAGGTTTAATGGTTTCTGGACATATAAATATAAACCACTTTCAACCAGACACCCTCCAAAACATTGTGTTTGTGTTGTCCGTGTGAAGAAGACTTTAGATTAGATTCGTATGAAACATGAAGATGTCCTCCATCAGTGGGAGAGACGGGCTCATATCTCATGTGATGTTAATGTTTCAGTAGCTCTCGTGTTGTTGGATTTATTCACTGACCTTCAGATAATCTGCTGTTATGTGTGTAGGACTCTTGTGTGATTGTTTGTGTCTACAGTACATGTGTGTCAAAGTCGTGATCCATGATCGTCCATTAAGCAAACTAAATGTAAAATGATGATTTATTAACACTGACCTGTTTGTTATGTGTTGTGTATACCTGCATGTTTCACGTGTGTGTACATCCGTTCTTGTGATCATGTGTCTATGGAACTGAATATTCTTCTTTCCTGGTAATTATCTCTAAAGTCTTAAGTAACCTTGATATGTTATCATAACAAAAGCTTAGTTTTCACTCCTCGTGTCTCACACAGGGTTGTGTGTGTTTGTGTGTGTTTCCTTCTTTCGCCGTGAGGTATCTCACACAAATATAGCACTTTACAGACTCTAAACTTTGTTTTGTAGATGATTTCAGAATTCTCAAACTTTTACACTTTCTTAGCTATAAATTCTCCTATTGACTTTTGTTGTTAGAAAGTTTGTCATTTAAAATGTATCAATGAGTTTGTACTTAAGAAGACACTTACCTGGTCTTCTTCCTTTCTATACTGACTTGTGAATTAGTTGTTTTGTTGGCATATAATTACACATTTCTAGTCACACGGCACAGTGTCTGTGTGTTGATTCTCACATGCTGAAAACATGACGTGTGTTGAGTGTCATGACAACAGAGATGTGGCTCTGATGAAGCATTTCATTTACATAGAGAACAAACTAAAAACATACACTTTCCTGAAATGAAGATTTTGTCATTGTTTACACACCAGAACCTGTGAACTGTTTATTTTTTGGAGGAAAGTAGATGTTTAGTAGATATATTAGAATCTGAGTTCTTTCAGTAATCTTTTTGTTTTCATGCAGCTACAGGTTTTAGTGAACAGGAGATTTTTATTTGTCACACACACAGTTATATAAGGTTTACAACTTGCAGTGAAATGAAATTTAGCCAACTCTATTTAGTTTAATTAATATTTTAAAATTTTTACACAGTAAATAAAGGAAAATGACAAGATAAATCTTATAGTAAAATATAGATGAAACTGAAACTAAATTAAAACTAAAATATATATTAACAGTTTACAGTGAAAATAAAGTGTCATTAGAAAAGCAATAAAAAAATCACACTCTAAAAAAGGATGTGTTATTTTTTAACACATTTTTTGTGTTATGCTGTTTAACACATAATGTGTCATTTTGTGTTAAATACATAAAAGGGACAACACAAGTTGAGTTGAAAGTAACACAAAATGTGTTGTTTTTAAATTAACACAAAGATGTGTCTAGTTAGGGACAACTAGACACATCTTGTGTTATTTTTAACACATCTGTTTTTAGAGTGTAGTAAATGAGACCAAAATAGCAGTAAATCTCACATGCATAGTCACCAAACACAGTGCTTTTGACTATTATGGTCTGCTCCTAACACAAACTGACCCAAAAACTACTAAATAAATGCATTATAAAATACTTTTATAATGCATTTATGGTACATTTGTACAGTAGTGCCTTATCAGTTTTTACTTTTAATTGTAATTCTTTTTTTCTGTTTGTCTTTATTTCTGGACTAATAATAAAATTAATAATAAAACAAAAGGTTAAGTGCACACAGAAGTTTATCTAACAGAACACAGAGCGTGATGACAGATGTTTCAGGTGTTACTGGTTGATGTTTACTCTGTTTTCAGCACATGTTTAAACAGAGCAGGAGATATAAAGAGAAACTGTTTACGTGCTGATTCATCACTATGTGACGTGAAACGTCTTTTGTCTCTTTGTCTTCTTTAGGGACGAGGGGAGTTGTGTTGAAGGCATCATGGAGATCTTTGACATGTTGTTGGCCACCACGTCTAGATTCAGAGAACTGAAGCTACAGAGAGAGGAATATGTCTGTCTCAAAGCCATGATCCTTCTTAACTCTAGTACGACACTGTGTTATTATGAATGGTTTAATCATTCGAAAATGTTTCATCATAGGGCAGAGAAGGGATGTATGACATAGGAAACACTCTTAATGTTCAACACAAGGTGGTCAGTGGTCATCTGTTAACACTGTCTCAATACGGTAGTCTTTGATAAAAGTCATGTCTAGATGGTAACCGAATGTTAAACAGTTTGATCTGTCATCTGGACTGATGTATGATGATATTCTTGAACTGACCAAGAAATGATCTCTTGTTTTGTTTGTATGAACAGATAACTGTTCGAACTCTCCGGAGACTCCTGAAGATGTGGAGAGTCGAGGGAAAGTTCTGAAGCTGCTGGACTCTGTGACAGACGCTCTGGTTTGGACCATCTCCAGAACCGGACTGTCTGCACAACAGCAATCCATTCGGCTCGCTCACCTGCTGATGCTTCTGTCACACATTAGACATCTCAGGTACATCTGAAGACATATGTAGCCTTATGTGTTTCTTTGTTTTTTTAATTAAAGCCTTTTGTGTATTTTTAATTGAAGTTAAATTTTAAAAAATTATATACATTCAATCATTTTTGTATATCCCCTTTGGGTTAATGACGGCATGCAGGTGTGTTGGGACACAAGAAAAACCTTATGATTGATGTTATTCCAAGATGATTTGAGTATCTATAAATGCTGCTTTGCTACAATGCAAAACTGTGAAATACATTTTCATTGAAATAAAGTGATTTAATTTGTGCTTCTATGAATGCAAAGAAATTTTGACCTTCTGCACAAATGAATTAACATGGTCAATATCACACTTTTGCTTACATTTATCAGTGTCTTTAAATTAAGATTTTGCATCATTTCTGCGTCTCTTTGTTTTTAAACTTTTTAAGTTTGTAATCTCAGGTTTTTAGTAGATTCTCTGACTTTTGGTTCTGACTTTGGTCTGAATGAAAGGAAATGTGGATCTTCTTTTAGGTCCTGTATTTTAAAATCAGTCGGTTCTGAGAATTCTGAATCACATTATAATTTACAAAATAATCCACACTGAAATGATAAGGGAATTAAATGAATTGGCAAGTGTAGAGACCGAAAGTTCATTTTAGTGCAGAGACATGTATTATAAACCAACATTATACATTCAGTGGAGAGCTGGTGGCCTGTAAGGGTGTAGTGGGAAGATCAAGACTGTGAATAAGAAAAATCTTTACCAATATAATTGCTAAATCCCATAATGTTTGGTCATAGAGATGCACCGGCTCACACTGTTCTTGTCCTGTTGCCCATAGCAACAAAGGCATTGAGCATCTGTCAAACATGAAGAGGAAAAACGTGGTGTTGCTGTATGATCTTCTGCTGGAGATGCTGGACGCCAACACGTCTCAGAGCAGCCGGATGCTGGAGGACCACACTGAATCCACACAGATAATCAACCAGACGTCCAGACAGCAGAATGCACTAACAGAAGAAAACAACCTGGACACTAACCACAATCCACGGTGAGGGAAATCTAATCATGAGGGTTTTGAGGATCTTTCATTTTAACTTGTTAACTGTGACGGTTCCACGGGTGAAACTCTTTCTCTTTTCATTTTAATATTTCAATAGTTGAATTCTAATCTAATCATGACAAACTATATATTTAGGGACAGGGCTAAGACTCAAAAATAAATATTTGACGAATTTTTATAACAATAAACTAAAAAATAAATGTAAAATGTTAATGTTATTTAAAAAAAAAAAAAAAAAAAATCTTAAAGTCCTAAAAGATTTTAAAAAATCTAAAAGATTTTATTTTCTTGATTTTTTTTCTCTTCAAATTTTTTTTCCTCTTCAAACATTTTTTTCCATCTTTAAAAAAATGATTTTCATCTTCAATTTTTTTCATCTTAAAAAACTTTTTTAATCTTCAATTTATTTTTTTAAGAGGAAAAAAATGTAAAGATAATTTTTTTTAAGAAGATAGGACGAATAAAAATGAAATAAAATTGAGTATTGTGTTTGCTTCTATGGACACACGGAAATTTGTCCTTCTGCACAAATGAACATGGTCAGTATCACACTTTTGCTTATGTTTATTAGTGTTTTTAAACTTTTGAATTTCCTCTTCAAAAACTTCACATTAAAAAAAGTTTTCATCTTTAATTTTTTTAAATCTTCAAAACAATTTAATCTTTAATTTTTTTCCATCTTCAACATTTTTTCCCCTCTTTAAAATTTTCAAAGGAAAAAAAACTTCCTCAAGAGTCAAACATAAAAAATAAATAATAATTTTTTCCTCTTCAAAAAATGCAGAACATTTCTTACAACAAGATAACCATACATCTTTCTGTCTGTTTTTGTCAATAATTTTTTTTTCACCATGTGTTGGTGAGCAAACAACACTCAAGTGTTAGACCAACAAGTTCAAACTAAAAGGTATGTGCAGTTGTTTAACATGACAAAAATTATGTATCAAGCTTAAGTGATTATTATTCCTCAGCTTAAAAGAAAGGTAACTCAAAAAATTCCACACAAGAGAAAAAAACTATATTTAATTTAATAAAAAAATCCTTAAATATTTTTTCCTCTTCAAAAATTTTGTATTCTTTTATCTTTAAATTTTTTTCCTCTTTAAAATCCACACAAGTCCACACAAGAGAAAAAAACTTTTTTCTTCAAATATTTTGTTTTCATTTATCTTCAAAACATGTTTCTCTTTACATTTGTTTTCTTCTAGAGGGAGGGCCCGAGCTCGGCAGTTCTTCCTGAACCAGGAGCGCAGGTCCTATTATTTTATAGGGGTTCTCTCTTGTCCTGATAGGGCAGGTGATATGATTGCTAATGATGAATTGGCCGGTTCAGTTATCTGCGGGCGCTCCTCCCAACATTAGTTAATAAAACTTCACTTAATAAAAAAAACTTTTTTCTTCAATTTTATTTTCCTCTTCAAATATTTTGTTTTCTTTTATCTTCAAAATGTTTTCCTCTTAAATTTTTTTCTTCTTCTAGAGTCCACACAAGAGAAAAAACTTTATATATAATTTAATAAAAAAAAAACTTTTTTCATCAATTTTATTTTCCTCTTCAAATATTTTGTTTTCTTTTATCTTCAAAAATTTTTTCTCTTAAATTTTTTTTTCTTCTAGAGTCCACACAAGAGAAAAAACTTTATATATAATTTAATAAAAAAAACTTTTTTCATCAATTTTATTTTCCTCTTCAAATATTTTGTTTTCTTTTATCTTCAATTTTTTTTCCTCTTTAAATTTTTTTTTCTTAAATTTTTTTCCTCTTCAAATATTTTGTTTTCTTTTATCTTTTTCCTCTTAAATTTTTTGTCTTCTAGAGTCTACACAAGAGAATTTTTTTTAATATATAATTTAATAAAAAAACATTTTCTTCACATTTTTTTCCTCTTCAATTTTTTTTCTTTTATCCTCAAAATTTTTTCCTCTTCTAGAGTCCACACAAGAGAAATAATATTTATATATAATTTAACAAAAAAACTTTTTTCTTAAATTTTTTTTCTCTTCAAAAATTTTGTTTTCTTATATCTTCAAAATTTTTTCCTCTTTAATTTTTTTTTCTTCTAGAGTCCACACAAAAAAACTTTATATATAATTTAATAAAAAAACTTTTTCTTCAAATTTTTTTCCTCTTCAAATTTTTTTTCCTCTTTATTTTTTTTTCTTCTAGAGTCCACACAAGAGAAAAAAACTTTATATATAATTTAATAAAAAAAACTTTTTTCATCAATTTTATTTTCCTCTTCAAATATTTTGTTTTCTTTTTATCTTCACAATTTTTTTCCTCTTTAAATTTTTTTTCCTCTTTAATTTTTTTTTTTTCTTCTAGAGTCCACACAAGAGAAAAAAAACTTTATATATAATTTAATAAAAACTTTTTTTTCATCAATTTTATTTTCCTCTTCAAATATTTTTTTTTTTTTTATCTTCAAAATTTTTCCTCTTCAATTTTTTTTTTTTCTTCTAGAGTCCACACAAGAGAAAAAAACTTTATATATAATTTAATAAAAAAAAAAACCTTTTTTTTCTTAAATTTTTTTTTTCTCTTCAAAAATTTTGTTTTCTTATATCTTCAAAATTTTTTTCCTCTTTAATTTTTTTTTTTTTCTTCTAGAGTCCACACAAAAACTTTATATATAATTTAATAAAAAAAACTTTTTTCATCAATTTTATTTTCCTCTTCAAATATTTTGTTTTTTTTTTTATCTTCACAATTTTTCCTCTTTAAATTTTTTTTTCCTCTTTAATTTTTTTTTTTTTTCTTCTAGAGTCCACACAAAGAGAAAAAAACTTTATATATAATTTAATAAAAAAAACTTTTTTTTCATCAATTTTATTTTCCTCTTCAAATATTTTTTTTTTTTTATCTTCAAAATTTTTCCTCTTCAATTTTTTTTTTTTCTTCTAGAGTCCACACAAGAGAAAAACTTTATATATAATTTAATAAAAAAACCTTTTTTCTTAAATTTTTTTCTCTTCAAAATTTTGTTTTCTTATATCTTCAAAATTTTTCCTCTTTAATTTTTTTTTTTTTCTTCTAGAGTCCACACAAAAAAAACTTTTATATATAATTTAATAAAAAAACTTTTTTTTTCATCAATTTTATTTTCCTCTTCAAATATTTTTTTTTTTCTTTTATCTTCAAAATTTTTTTTCCTCTTTAATTTGTTTTTCTTCTAGAGTCCACACAAAAAAACTTTATATATAATTTAATAAAAAAAAAATTTCTTCAAATTTTTTTCCTCTTCAAATTTTTTTTTCCTCTTTAATTTTTTTTTCTTCTAGAGTCCACACAAGAGAAAAAAACTTTATATATAATTTAATAAAAAAAACTTTTTTCATCAATTTTATTTTCCTCTTCAAATATTTTGTTTTCTTTTATCTTCAAAATTTTTTCCTCTTTAAATTTTTTTTTTTTCCTCTTTAATTTTTTTTTTTTCTTCTAGAGTCCACACAAGAGAAAAAAAAACTTATATATATTTAATAAAAAAAACTTTTTTTTCATCAATTTTATTTTCCTCTTCAAATATTTTTTTTACTTTTATCTTCAAAATTTTTCCTCTTCAATTTTTTTTTCTTCTAGAGTCCACACAAGAGAAAAAAACTTTATATATAATTTAATAAAAAAAAACCTTTTTTCTTAAATTTTTTTTCTCTTCAAAAATTTTGTTTTCTTATATCTTCAAAATTTTTTCCTCTTTAATTTTTTTTTCTTCTAGAGTCCACACAAAAAAACTTTATATATAATTTAATAAAAAAAACTTTTTTCATCAATTTTATTTTCCTCTTCAAATATTTTTTTTACTTTTATCTTCAAAATTTTTTCCTCTTTAATTTGTTTTTCTTCTAGAGTCCACACAAAAAAACTTTATATATAATTTAATAAAAAAAAAATTTCTTCAAATTTTTTTCCTCTTCAAATTTTTTTTTCCTCTTTAATTTTTTTTTCTTCTAGAGTCCACACTAGAGAAAAAAACTTTATATATATATTTAATAAAAAACTTTTTTTTCATCAATTTTATTTTCCTCTTCAAATATTTTTTATACTTGTATCTTCAAAATTTTTTCCTCTTCAATTTTTTTTTCTTCTAGAGTCCACACAAGAGAAAAAAACTTTATATATAATTTAATAAAAAAAAAACTTTTTTCTTAAATTTTTTTTCTCTTCAAAAATTTTGTTTTCTTATATCTTCAAAATTTTTTCCTCTTTAATTTTTTTTTCTTCTAGAGTCCACACAAAAAAACTTTATATATAATTTAATAAAAAAAAACTTTTTCATCAATTTTATTTTCCTCTTCAAATATTTTGTTTTCTTTTATCTTCAAAATTTTTTCCTCTTTAAATTTTTTTTTCCTCTTTAATTTTTTTTTCTTCTAGAGTCCACACAAGAGAAAAAAACTTTATATATAATTTAATAAAAAAAACTTTTTTCATCAATTTTATTTTCCTCTTCAAATATTTTTTTTACTTTTATCTTCAAAATTTTTTCCTCTTCAATTTTTTTTCTTCTAGAGTACACACAAAAAAACTTTATATATAATTTAATAAAAAAAAATTTTCTTCAAATTTTTTTCCTCTTCAAATTTTTTTTTCCTCTTTAATTTTTTTTTCTTCTAGAGTCCACACTAGAGAAAAAAACTTTATATATAATTTAATAAAAAAAACTTTTTTCATCAATTTTATTTTCCTCTTCAAATATTTTGTTTTCTTTTATCTTCACAATTTTTTCCTCTTTAAATTTTTTTTTCCTCTTTAATTTTTTTTTCTTCTAGAGTCCACACAAGAGAAAAAAACTTTATATATAATTTAATAAAAAAAACTTTTTTCATCAATTTTATTTTCCTCTTCAAATATTTTTTTTACTTTTATCTTCAAAATTTTTCCTCTTCAATTTTTTTTTCTTCTAGAGTCCACACAAGAGAAAAAAACTTTATATATAATTTAATAAAAAAAAACTTTTTTCTTAAATTTTTTTTCTCTTCAAAAATTTTGTTTTCTTATATCTTCAAAATTTTTTCCTCTTTAATTTTTTTTTCTTCTAGAGTCCACACAAAAAAACGTTATATATAATTTAATAAAAAAAAAATTCTTCAAATTTTTTTCCTCTTCAAATTTTTTTTTCCTCTTCAAATTTTTTTTTCTTCTAGAGTCCACACAAGAGAAAAAAACTTTATATATAATTTAATAAAAAAAACTTTTTTCATCAATTTTATTTTCCTCTTCAAATATTTTGTTTTCTTTTATCTTCAAATTTTTTTCCTCTTTAAATTTTTTTTTCCTCTTTAATTTTTTTTTACTTTTATCTTCAAAATTTTTTCCTCTTCAATTTTTTTTCTTCTAGAGTCCACACAAAAAAACTTTATATATAATTTACTAAAAAACTTTTTCTTTAAATTTTTTTCCTCTTCAGTTTTTTTCCTCTTTAATTTTTTCTTCTTCTAGAGTCCACACAAGAGAAAGGTTAAAAAATTTGAAGATAAAAGAAAACACAATTTTTGAAGAGGAAAACAAATTTGAAGAAAAAGTTTTTTATTAAATTATATATAAAGTTTTCTTTTATCTTCAATTTTTTTCTCTTTAATTTTTTTTTCTTCTAGAGTCCACACAAGAGAAAAAACTTTTTATTTTTTCTAGTCAAATGCAGAACATTTCTTACAATAAGATAAACATGCCCAGATGTGCCCCCAACAATTTAAAAGGACATGAATAATTTCCATGTTTCTGCCTGTTTTTGTTTAATTTTTTGTTATATAGAATTTAATAAAAAATTTTCTTCAAATTTTTTTTCCTCTTCAAAAATTTTGTTTTCTTTTATTCTCAAAATCTTTTCCTCTATTTTTTTTCTTCTAGAGTCCACACATGTTTCTGCCTGTTTTTGTTAATAATTTACTTTTTTCCACCATGTAATGCTGAGCAAACATCACTCAAGTGTTAAAGTTAAAACTAAAACATAAGTACAGTTGTTAAACATGACAACAAATGCCATATCAAACGTAAGTAATTTTAACAAAATAATTATTTATTAAATTACATATGTAAAGATTTTTTTCTCTTGTGTGGACTATTGAAGGAAAAAAAAATTGTTTGAAAAATTGAAAAAATTTTAAAGAGAAAAAAAGATTAAGATAAAAAATTATTGAAGATGATGTTAAAGATTTAAAAAAAACTTTTTTTTTAATTGATGAGGAAAATTTATTTGAAGAGAAAAAAATGTAAAAAAAGAAAGAATTTTCCATGAATATTTTGTCATGACAAGATTAGAATTCAACTATGAAATATTAGTGTGATTAGTGAAATAAAAGTGTTTCTGAGGAACGGTGAAAGTTATGTGACTGGTTAATGACTACTCATTTTAACAAATACAACCTTATTGTAAAGTGCTTTGCTTTTTAAGTTATATTCTATTTCATTTCTGCTACACTTAGAATTATTTAAAATGTAACATTTAACCAAAAGGTTTTAATTCTGGAATAACATTTTATTTTACTGATCTTGTTAAAGTGAACGTTTAATAAAATGAATGAAGATTAGATAAAAAAAACATTTGAAATCAGAGTAACATTATAACACATTGTCTCTCTCTGTCTAGCGCAAAGGAAGCCGAGTCAAAGACGTTGTGTTCCAGCTTGCACAGAGAGCACATGAATACAGACTGACATTAACCCTTCTGTGGGGTAAAATCTCTGGATCCAGAACTGGATTTGGACCAGACCTGGAAAAGAGAATTATAGATGACAGAAGACAACCTGACAAACACGTTCTGCTTCAACATTCAATCTGAACTATTTGCCTTTTCTTTGGCATTATGTCAACCTAAAAAAGTCATTTTTTTATAGAATCATAACAAATGTCGTGTTTAATGTTCTCGGTCTCACATTCTACAACTGAATCATTTTTATAGATGTAGCAGTTTTCATCAAATGTGAAATGTGCTTTTGTTGCATTGAAAAGAGTTGCATAAATCATTTTTAGTAACACTCCCCTCGTCCGCCATTCGAGTGGTCCACCCTAAATTCACACTACTGGATAAATCAGTTCGTCATGTCCAGTTAGACATCTCAAACCAACAATGCAATAGTGCAAAAATGACAAAGTTAACCAAATATATCAGTTAACCGCCAGTCGAGGTTTAACATATCATCGATCTCTGCCATATTTGTTCAGCTCATTCTCTGAAGATGGCCAAACTACTGCTAAATATAAAACATGCATACACATAAAAGTTTTTTGTAAACATTATCTGTATGTTTTTAATACGCTGATGTGGTAGTTGTAATTACTCCTGTGTGGCGCTTGCCAGTCGAAACCGTTTATAAAGTACCTGTCATTAATGTGATTTCTGTTTAGTGTTTCATGTAAAGCCCGGCTCACACACGCACAGAAAAACATGACTGTTGGAATTTTATTAATACTGTTGGATAATTGATAAATAAGGTGCTAAATATGTTTCCGTTAGTCTCTTCATTCCAAAGAAATGAAAGGTCAACTTTAAGACACAGTTTAGATTTAGCGATGATAAACCACACAGACACTGCAGGTGACCAAAACATTTATTGGCAAAACTGTACACAAAGAAATGAATCTGTGGGGTTTAGATGATTTTGTACATGTATTTGTAGTACACAACTCAAAACAGCACAAACTGCACACTTATACTGGCTTACACAGTACAACATTTCCTGCAAAATAAATGTTTAAGTGAATATTCTGTGATAAATCTATTTTAATTTACCCATAATGTATTGAAATGCACAAATCAAGAACTGAATCAAAACATTAACTCAACTGAGAGCTAAACTTTGGCAGTTTGTTAAAGTGAAACTGTGACTTTTCATCAAATCACTATCATAGCTTTAAATTCTGTTGGTTTTGATATAAATGTCATTAGACACATTATTTACTGCTATGTGTATCAATAAAACTGAAATACATTCAAACGGATTCTTTTAAAAATGGCTTTGAAATCCCAAAAGAGCAAGAGATGAAACAGCTAACATCTGGACAATCACAATCGATCATGTAATCGATGACAAAGCCGTAGTAGTCAGAGAAATCTGTTTTTTTAGATCTTTGTTGAGATTAATATTAGACAATTAAATAACTTCAATATTCAAGCAAACACAAAACAATGCTGAATAAATTAAACATAAAAGACTAAAAATTAACTTAAATTGTACACACATCCTGACAGCTCTCTGTCACTTTATAACCTCAATGGCTTTGGCCAAAGAAACGGCAGTTAAAATAGCTAAATAAAATATCAATATATTTATCATTGCAAGTCACTGAACATCCAATTGGATTCTTTGACGACATGTTCAGTTGATGTGTATAAAACTGATCATCAGGAGAGTCTCATCTCACAAACATCTCAACAGGGTTTCTGTTTAAAAATACAGATAGCTCAAAGTCTATGTGAGCTATAGATACAATTTACATTTAAAAAATAAATACATTTCTTTTTGTGTGACCAATGATTCAATGTCAAACAAGTTCTGCTACATACTAGTTTTAGTGCATCTTTGATGAGGCTTTCTTGCCTGTATATTTTCTTCAAAAGAATTCAAATATACTTCATTTAAAAAAGAAGTTTTCATGAAAATCACTTTTCACAACCCCTCTCTGTGAGCTACAGACTGGAACCAGAAACAGGAAGTGATGTCACGTTTCTGATTGTTGCAATGAACGTTACTGACTGTGTCTCTCATGAGGACATCAACTTCTTTCTGTTATTATAAGAATACAAGGGTTTATTCTCACGTGGGTGGAGGTCCATTGGTGTAGAGAAGCATAGGATAGAATGATCGAGCAAAGTTATTGGACAGCGTGCAACTGTAGTCATCTTCTGACAGCGGCACCAGACACGCCACCACCAGCAGCAGCAGAAAGAGAACGTGCAGAGGCAAAGCAGCTCGCAAAACACGATACAAAAATGGCCTTCCTCGGGATGAATCCGTTTTATCAAGCCTGCAGAAAGACAAGAATAATATAATACATCTGTTTTCTAATCCTGAATATTTTATTAACTTAAAAATATTTAGACATGGGTTTCTGCAGGTCCTGAGAAAGAGTAAAAAGTTTTTAAATGCCTTAAATACTTCTATAATGTCTATATAATTCTTTCCTTTAATATAATTTCTTGCACACAATGATGAAAGCTTCCAGTACACATATCCAAGTATAACAGTAATGATAAACTTTTTTTTATATTTTTAATTTTAAGAGACAATTGTATAAGTGCAATATATTGTGAGAATTTACATATTTATAAATGTTATGTACACCTGTGCAATGGGGTGAAGAAGTGATGTGTTTACAGGAATATATATGACATGACGACAGTGAGAATAGTTGTAAACAGTCAATTTTGTAGCAATTTTTTTAACTTTTGATTTTTAGAAGAACTAAGACTTTTATTGATTTTACTTTTTTAAGCTAATTAAGTTTACGTTATTTTCAATTTACAATGTGAGTGGTTAATCCTGGGTTGTGAAGAGCACTTCTAAAAAGGTGAATGTGTAGTAAGGGTGTGTGTGTGAAAATGAGAACTAGAAGACATGAACATGAGTGAGATCACACACGCAGAAACACTTTCACTGCTTACTTTACACTTGTGGGAGATCCCCGTGTAACAGACTGAACCCGTGCAGCTTCCTGGAGAAATACAGACAGTGAAATGAGTCAGTGGTTCTCTCTTAATCTAATAACCATCAATTTAAATGTAATAAAGTCAGACTAGCTGTTCTTAGAAATGTGACATGTGCACATCTGCAGGAGCAACATACAGAAAATACATCTACAGTTCTGCAAATCACTATTATTAACATGAATTATTAAGATAATTTCTATGATTTGGGCTTGGGGAAAAAGCGTTTCTGTACCTGATGTTGTGCTGATGCTGTCCCGCCCATGTCAGGACCTGATGAGTCCTGATAAATAACAGGAAAAATTAATGTGTGCGTGAGAGTCAACAAGACCAGTCTGAGAGAGAGAGAGAGAGAGAGAGAGAGAGAGAGAGAGAGAGAGAGAGAGAGAGAGAGAGAGAGAGAGAGAGAGAGAGAGAGAGAAAGAAAAGAGAGAGAGAGAGAGAGAGAGAGAGAGAGAGAGAGAGAGAGAGAGAGAGAGAAGAGAAAGAGAGAGAGAGAGAGAAAGAGAAAGAAAGAGAGAGAGAAAGAAAAAAAGAGAGAGAGAGAGAGAGAGAGAGAGAGAGAGAGAGAGAGAGAGAGAGAGAGAGAGAGAGAGAGAGAGAGAGAGAGAGAGAGAGAGAGAGAGAGAGAGAGACATACCAGTCTGATCTCCAGTGTTTGCAGGTCATGTGAGATCTGTCTGGTCAGCAGCCGTAGCTTGTTGCTGATGACGTGAACCTTCTCTTTGGCCTCTAGGGTGTCTTCTCCTTGGTCCTGTAGCAAGATGTGAGAGGAGATCTCCTGTAAAGAGCAGACCTCCCTCTCTCGAGACTTTAGGTCCTGATGAACAGCCTGCAAACAGAAAACACAGTCTCATCAAACTCTTCCTCAATCTACTAAAAGTCCTTGTAGGCTGGATTCATCCACTGCTGATTATACAGATGTTTAACTCGCCTTGAGTGTGTCTCGATGATCTTGTAAGATGCTGAGGTCTGTGTTTTGATCGTGGATGTTGACCATGTAACGCTGACTCTCAGCTTTAGCCAACCACAGCAACAGAGAATGAAGAGTCTCGTGAAACTCCTGAAAGAAACACAACATAAAACAGTCTAAATCTATGTATTTAGATTACTACATCAAACTTTAACACACAATTAAAAACATTTTTTTGTAAATTAGCCATGCAAACAACTAAAGTGTAGATCACATTTGACTAAAATGATAAAAATATAATTGTTAATATTCATTTCTTTTATAAGAAAACTAAAATTTTATTTAAAAAGGTTGAGACCTCAAGAATCTGGATGATAAAATGTCATGAGTATGATTTTAAAAAAGTCTAGACAAAATGTGACTACTTTAGAAGATGATCAAATATAACATAGTGTTCATTTATTTTAGATGTTTTTAGTCACAAAATAATTCACACAGTTACAATTGTGTTATTTCATGATTTTAATGAGTTAAACTAAACAACAGTGAGTAAGTGTTTCTAAACTTCTGACTGGTAGTGTATTTGTATGATGATGGTGACATGTATTGGTAAATACTAGAAAAATCACAGACAAAGTATTTTGACTTCACGAAAATGAAACTGAATCTGTTGAAAAAAGTGAATATGTTAGACAAGATGACAGATTACAAGTAAGAACAGTCTGTACCAAAGTTAAGAAACAAACAACCAACCACAGATCACTTTATTGTGGTAAACCACATTCTAGAAGAAGCAAAAGTGCATCCAGAGATATAATCTTGTGCAAGTGTGTGAAAGTGCACAGAAATGTACCGGAAGGTACTGGTTTCATCTAACCTTCCCATCAAACCTGGTGTCTGGTTTGTTTTTCTCACCTGACACTCCATAAGCGCCTGATGCAGTCGGTGTTCCCAGCAGTCCAGCGCCGCACATGCCTGTGCCCATTTCTGATTGGCCGACTGCAGATTCTCATGCAGTTCCTGCAGTTCGGTGCTGTCTCCATGCTGGAAGCCCCGCCCACTCAGATTAACTCCAATCATAATGGATTTGTATCTATTAAATGTTCTCTGCATTTCCTAATGAGAAAGAAGTGACATTAACAAATGAGTCTCTTACCCCTGAATGTCTCTCTCTCTCTCTCTCTCTGTCTCTCTCTCTCTCTCTCTCTCTCTCTCTCTCTCTCTCTCTCTCTCTCTCTCTCACCTTAAGTTTGTGGATATTGCTCTCCATGTCTCTGATGGTGGTTTTCGGCTCTAGCGTTTGAAGTTTCTCCAGCTCAGGCATCACAGCGTTTAGCCATGCCGTGACATCACAGAGGTCAGAGTTCAGTTTGTGCCACTGCTGAAGGTCCTGCGGTACATCACTCGACTGCACCTGCAGGAGTTCCCATCGCTCGATGACCCCTGAAGTCAACAGAGGGCAAAGGTCAGCCATGTGTAAACTCAACAGACAGTTAAGCAGATGGTGCGTATGTAGTACCTGTCTTATCTGCTGCAGAGAGAGCCGTAAGTCCGTGATCTTCCACGTGTTCTTCTTCATCCAGAATCAGTTTAACTCGTTTGATACTGTCTATATTACCTGCACACTCAGACATGAGTTTATCCTGCAGATGAATCGATATGCATGAGTATATCTGTGTGCACGTGGAGAATTTGGATTGTGTGTGTATGTGTACTCACATAGGCCTGTGGATGATACTGTGAGCTGCTGTCGATGGGTGAAGAGGTCAGGCTGTGTATCATCTCTCTGTTTGCTCGTTTTCTGTCTGTAACGTCTGGAGAGTGCCACGTCTCCACCATTGACCTTCCCGCTGACAGAAAGAGAGAGAGAGATGTAACACCAAATATAACAGCAGGCAGTTTGTGGTCACAGGTGCACAGCATGCCACTAAAACACAAAATAATAACAAGATGCAGATCACAAAAGCCACATAAAAACATCATCTTGTATTCTACATGCAGTCAAAACACATGCAACAAATCCTGACAAGCATAAAACAAGCAAACATCAAGAGTCATCAAGAATGTGACCGAGGCAGATGCTTTGGAAAGAAAGTAGCTAACCAGTAAGTAAATGTCAGAACTAGATTTGGTGCAGGACATTTGTGTTGATGATGGTATGCTGAAACATTAGAAACATTTCGCAGGCACAGTGACAACAGCATTCAACAGAGGCCGATGCGTACCGGTCACAGCTTTAATAAATGATTCAGAACACTCAGTGACATCAACATCTGCAACAGACAGAGAGGAAGATAAACAGATCTAGATACAGTGTAAAAGAGCAGCACGTGACAGAGATCTAGATAAACACTAAAAGAGAAGAAGAAAAGATCTAGATACATTATTAAAGAGTAGGAGTAGGAGATATAGCAATATTTCGAGATGAAAAACTAACAAGATTTCTAAAAGAGCAGAAGATAACGGAGAGAAATAGATGCACTGTGATGTAGAAACACTGTGAAAGAGCAGCAGATTAACCTGATAACTGTCACAAAATAACTAACTTATATTTATTCACTTTTAGATATTTATTCTATATATTTATTTTTAATCTTTTTTAAATTTAGGTATTTTTAACCTGTTAACTGTCACTGTTCCTCAGGAGGAACTAATTTTGACAAACTATAAATTGATGGAAAGGTATAAGACTCAAGATGAAATATTTGACAAATTTTTATAACAATAAACATAAACAATAACATAAACAAACAAAAATAATATTTAAAAAAATGTAATGTTACAGTGATTTGAGAAAATACCTACAATGCAAAAACATTTTTTAAACACTTAAAATTAAAATTAAATTTTTGACAGTTATCAGGTTAAAATAAGATTTTTTTATTATTTAGTTTGTTTATTGCTATGGTCAAATATTTTATCTTGAATCTTAGTCCTTTCCATCAATAGATACACTGTAACAGACCAGCAGAAAACAGACAGAGATCTAAATACACTAATAATAGAGCAAATCATTAAAAAGATCTAGAGAAACGCTAAAAGAGAAGAAAACAGAAATCTAGAGAAACGCTAAAAGAGAAGAAAACAGAAATCTAGAGAAGCGCTAAAAGAGAAAAACAGAAATCTAGAGAAACGCTTAAAAGAGAAGAAAAACAGAAATCTAGAGAAACGCTAAAAGAGAAGAAAACAGAAATCTAGAGAAACGCTAAAAAGAGAAGAAAACAGAAATCTAGAGAAACGCTAAAAGAGAAGACAACAGAAATCTAGAGAAACGCTAAAAGAGAAGAAAACAGAAATCTAGAGAAACGCTAAAAGAGAAGAAAACAGAAATCTAGAGAAACGCTAAAAGAGAAGAAAACAGAAATCTAGAGAAACGCTAAAAGAGAAGACAACAGAAATCTAGAGAAACGCTAAAAGAGAAGAAAACAGAAATCTAGAGAAACACTAAAAGAGAAGAAAACAGAAATCTAGAGAAACACTAAAAGAACAGCAGATAACAAATAGAGAAATAGATTCACTCCAAATGAGAAGCAGAAGGTCTAGATCTAGATATACTCTTATAGACAAAGAGATGTGTCTGTCTCTGAATGTCTAAAGTGAGATGCTGTTTGTGAAACTACATCAATTTCCTGTTATTAATTCCAGAAGATAAACTGATTGAATTTAAGCAGTTACCTGACAGGGCGCTGTAGTATGTCAACTCCTCCTCATCTTCTGGAGATGAAGATCCACCCACATCAACAGTATGATCCCACTCCAGCGGGATTGAATCCACACTGCCGGGCGTCTCGCGCCCCGATCGCTCCAGAGCGGGTGGAATCATGTGACACACCGTCAGAGAAACATCTGAGCACATGTCATCAGCCTCATCTTCCTCTCTCTCCCACACCCCGCTCAACTCCACCGAGTCCTCTGGATCTGTGTCTCTGTCTGACAGATCCCTGTCTTCATCCAGAAACTAAGAAAAGACAAAGACTTCACATCATGTCGCATTTGCCATGAAAATGTCTTAGTTGGGATCTAGAATGTTGTGACGTGATTTAAAAGAATCTCAATGGCAGTTTAAGATAGTTTATGCATAAACTATGCAAGAGAAAGAACAAAAGCTTTCTTAAAAACAATGAATGATTTTTAAATGGAGCCTGTTAAGTATGTTCATTGATTTTAGATGATGCTAAAAGATTAATTGCTTATTAATATCTAATACTAAAACAACAGTGGCACATAAAGAGACCAACAGATGTTATGAATAATTTTGTTTTCTTCTTTTGGTGATTTCGAGTATTTGCGATGTGTTTTAAACTAACCGGTCGTCTGCTGATCAGACGATGGTGAAATCTCGCGACTCTTCCAAACACTTCCTGACAGTACGAGTGCAGTTCTTCTAGTTCATCTTCAATGAGTACAGCGTCCAGTGGAGCGCTCTTCTGGATCAGATTCTCTCCAAACACGATCAGAGCATCGATCTTATCTGTGTTCAGTGTGATCTCCTGCTGAAACGCCTGTAGAAAGCAAAAAAATCCTTAATCTTCTGACACATTTATTCTTCTTTATGACATTGGAAAACCAAGATCAGCGTGTACTGACGTTTAATTGACGCATTTTTTCGTGAATGTCACTCTCTGAAAAATGCTCCACATTGGTGAGCTGAAGGTCCATCTCAGTCAGCCAGACTAAAATACCTTCCCTCGTCCCCTCAAAGTCTTCACGCTGAGATGTGAAGTGCTACATGGATGAGAAGAGTTTACATGGATGGATGAAGAGACACCACACTTATACTGCAAACGAGTATTTCGATTCAGTCGACTTTGTCTAACCTTTAACCTGCGAAGCACCGCAGACGCTCTTTTCTGTAGCGTGTCCCACCGCTGGTTTCCCTCGTGTACCATCAGTTTCAGCTTACTGGCACCGTCGGTTCGATTCTCTCGTGCCAAACGTCTGTACTGTTTATTTACCAGCTCCAGCTGTGTCAGACGCTCATGAACCTGACGCTGGAATGCCTGCGTGTTGTGCGTGTTATAAAAGTTTATAATCTGCACTGAGATGACATCAATTACAGCTAGACATCATCATCAGCAGCAGCACACTGACCTCAAACTTTTTGAGTTCTTCTTTAGCGCAGGTGTACAGTACGTCTTTTGTGGCCGGGTTGGCCGCCGTGCGTTCCGCTGTGTTCAGCCACTCCTCAAAGCGAGTGTAGTCGTCCAGAAACTTACACCACAGACGCCATGTCTCTTCAATCCTACGAGAGGAAGACAGTAAAGATGTCAGAGTTTGTGTTTAGCGTTCCATCTCTAATAATATCCAAATTAGTCTAAAATGAAGGCACCTGTTACTATGTTTACATGTTAATATTTGTCAGATTGTGTGTTTGTATTGACCTCATTCTTCTCTCCATGGACATGGCACATATGTTTCTCCAGCGGCGGTCGAGACTGAGCGTGGTCTGCTGAATGGAATCGTTCTCTCCATCGCTGCCACACGCATCCGCATCATGAAGCAAAACATCACACAGGGTCAGAACAGACGCCACTCCCTCTGTGTGCTGTTCAATGTCCCTCTGCAAATCCTGATGAACAAAATCACTCTTTAACTCGCATCACATCTGTAACTCAAAGAGCGACTAGTCACAATTAAGAAAAGTCAGCAGTTTTGTGATCAGCGATGTTTGTTCAGAAGACAGTGACACAACAGGTCACAAATAAATCCCATAATTCATTGTGCTTTTCAAAGAAATAAGCAGATTATGGCAAATGAAAGAAAATGAAAGGCTTGTCCCTGACTCTCTTTTTCTTCCAGAATGAAAGCTTTGAAGGGATGAAGGATGTAGGGGACTAAAAAACTGTTACTTGGAATGTACTTCTACATCATCTTCTTATGCCAATTAAGAAGGTTGAGATTGTTAACGCTCCTTGACAAAAACATATATATATATATTACATATATACATATATATTATATTATATTATGTAAGCTGAACCTTTTAAAAAAACAGCAGTCTACTTGTTTTGGTTTGTGTTCAGATTTGTAGCACTGTAGCTGATGGATCTTAATGGGACTTCATTTGTTAATTTTGAACTTTTTTAAGCTATGAATGTCTCATTGCACAGTTATAAAGATCTATTTAATGCCATGCATATATAATACACTTTTAAGCAAACCTGGTAAACCTGTATAAAGAATTATATGAGTGACCATCAGATGTTAAACTTTTATTTGGAAGGGTCAGTGGTCAGTTTTGAGCACTTTGGTTTAAAGGACCCTTCGGGGGGGTGGGGTGGATTTATCCCATCTGGAAGAAAGCACTACACAGCCAATGTTGATATAATTGTCATTCGGGAAAATCAACCTACACAGGCTTACATATATCTATCTCTGCATTTTAAACTAAGATGTTTTTAATATCAAACACATGAAATGTGTGAGCTGTAAGCTTAGATATTTCTATAGAAATGATTGAATTTGCTTACCTGATGTTCTGCGAGTTTGCGCTGTATCTCATCACTGTGACAGACGCTGTAGATGATGGGTTTGGCCAGTTCACCCTCCACACGGGAAAGCCATGAACGAAGATTACTCATGTTCTTATCCAGCTGCTGGACTGTTACTAAAGTTTCCTTCAGCTTCCTCACCCTAAAATACAACCAATCAATCCGTCAATAAATTGTTGACTGACTTTGTCAGTAAAGTTACTGCCATGAAGTTTCATTTAAGATACAGACTGTAGGGTTTTGTCAATTGTTTCACAATATGATGTTTGTTTAATTCTTTCAGTTAAGCTGAAAACATCAAGTGACCTGCATCAATATATATCATGTTTTATTGTTCTTTAACCTCTTTTTAAAAAATTCAATTGGTTGTATATTTGTTCTTTTGCATCTTCTACAGTAAAGATATAGATTTTTTTCTTTGCTCTTTGTTTGTCATGGACCGTATCAAAATAAACAGCATAACCCACATCATTGCTGTCATATGCCACAGTGTCATTCATTTACAGCATGTTTGTACAGCTGAGGCTCATAAAGAACACAAAACATGACAAAAGCTTTTTCATGAAGTGCAGCGAACTACGTCGGGTCTGTCTGCTGCTCTCTATTTAATCATGATCAAGCAGAATAAGTGAGCGGGTGGATGGTGTACATCACACTACTCTAAGAGTGACGTCATGTGACTAAGAGGATGGTGGCATTCCTCCGT
Source organism: Beaufortia kweichowensis (assembly GCA_019155185.1). NCBI lineage: Eukaryota > Metazoa > Chordata > Actinopteri > Cypriniformes > Gastromyzontidae > Beaufortia > Beaufortia kweichowensis. The sequence goes on along the minus strand of CM032801.1, from coordinate 16,756,503 downwards.
AGTCATGTGACCACTGCAATGGAGGACCGACCAAAACAAACCCGAGTGGTGATGTGGAAGACGTGACATCACACAACAACTGCATGTGATCATCACACAAGCTCTTTTTAAATGATCAAATACATAATATAAATGAAAAGCACAACTGAAATAACAGATTAGATCATGTTGTTTATGATAAGGTGCATGAAATGAACTGTAAAGCAGACGATGAAAAATAAGGATGAAGGAATATATAAAAGACTATAGAATATAATCTAAGCATATGTTTTCATCATTTGCATATATTAAGCATTTTCAGGCCATTGCTCGTACAGCCTGATCGTCTGGATTATTTTTGTGCATGTCTGTATGCACTGTATGCAGCGAGCACATGCACCATTCATTTCTCGTCATCCTGCATGTCCCCCCAAAAAGTGTGTGTTTGCGTGCAAAGCATGATTTTAATGACACTTAAATGAACATTTTAATGAACACTGAACACATTTAGCTTACACACACAGACACACATTGACAAAAGCATCACCCATCCCCCCCCCCTCTTACACACACATGCATGCTTACATGACATCCCGGTGTGTGTGTGTGCGATTAGGAAACACTTACTCACAGACCGGTGAGGCTCCATGACTCTCTCGTGTTAATGTCAGCATGTCTGAACGGACTGTGAGATATTGTATATACTACACCATTCCTGGTATTCCCTCAGTTATATTCGCTCGCTCGCTCTCCCTCCCTCCCTCCCTCTCTCTCTCTCTCTGTGTGTGTGTGTATGGTCAAGAGAAGACTGAAGTCTAGGCACGCAATGAGATCTCATGGGTATCTTATATTACATACTGTATGGTGCTTTAGCATGTTTTTCCTTTTGGTTTGTTAAAGTGAAAATTCTGTCATCATTCATTTACCGTTGTGTCATTCAAAACCTGTATTTGACTTTTTCTTTTGATGAACATACAGGTTTGAAATGACATAAGGGTGAATAAATGATCAAATAATTTTTACTTTTGGGTTTTAATTACACTGATGTAATCCATAAAAAATATATTTCACACAATGTAGGGCATACATGTTTTCTATTATAAAACGTATTTTTCCAGTTCCTGACTGGTCTGACTGGTCATCATCCTTTCCCATTCTTACCTCAAACAACCCTTCAGTCATGACTAGATTCAAAATATAATACATCATCAATATAAAACAAAAATAATTAGGCAGTGTGTTTGAGCATTGTGTAAATCCAAATGAAGTGTTGAAGTCCTCTGTAGTCTGTGATTACACTTCACGGGCTAAAGCTTATTAAACAGAACCTCAACAGATGATCAATCCTAAAAGAACCCAGAGCCTCTGTTTACTCCAAGATACAGAAACAAAAGCAAGGAACAAACCAACACAATAATTTTGTACTTATCCACATTCAACCGCAGGCAATTTAAACCAATACACAAAAACTGTATCTGTAACACAGCAGTAATGTAAACTGTCAAGTGTATCACCAAACCACTGAATAACAAAGCATTAAAATATCATGTAAAAATAAACATGCTTTTATCCAAAGCGACTTACAAATATTAGGAGACAAGGAGTAGTTCATCCAAAAATTCAATCATTTATTTACCTTCATGTGGTTCAAATTCTGTATATGACTCTTGCTTTGGTACAAAACAAAAGAAGATATTTTAGAAATGTCTCAGTGGTTTTGTGTTTATACAATGGAAGTCAATGAGGGTCAATGTCATTCTAACATTCTTACAGGTTTGAAATGACATGAGGATAAATAAATGATGAAAGATGATCATTTTTGGGTAAACTACCTCTTTAACAATATAATGTTGGAGTTTTCCTCTCTAAACAATCAAACTTAAAATACTTAAATAAGTGAATAAATCTAGTCGAGGGGAACCACGTTGGTGGGCTTCACGTGAGCTGCCTGTCAAATTCTTTCATTCTTTAAAAGAGGATCATTTACGGGTGTTGGAAGATTCAGAGCACACTTCAGCCGTCTGAAAGGTTTAATGTAATTGCTCCGTCTTCACGGTTAATCAGTATTCTGTTTTTCACTCAGACTGATTTCTATTCAGAATGGTAGTCGTGGTAAATGAAGATTATGTTCAAACATTGAAACTTGTTTGCCATAGCAACAGTTTCATCTACAGGTGTCTCTAAATGAAATGCTGCATTGCCACGACAACCAATTTTCCTCGGCACACAACGGAAAAACTAATTTTATCAGCCAGCATCACTTATATTTGGTCAGAAACACGCATCAGTATACACAAGTGCTCAAACCTGTAAGAAAGCATGTTTTGAAAAATAAAAATTTCAATTTTTATTTGAGGCTTGAGTGAAACCATATGTGTGTGTGTTTTCATCAGGGATGTTTTTTAAAATCTGCCCCATGTTCCCCATTGTTCAACAATACCAAGCTAAATTTTGTAGGATGCCGAAGGTTCAGGAATATAATAGCTTCCATCTTCCAGCCAATCGCAGAAGAGCAGATAGACGAAGCTTTAAGCTGATTGGCTGAGAGACACAATACGTGTAGACAGCAGACTTATGGGATGGTGAGTGGACACAAAAGGCCTCGTTCACAGTCAGCAGCTGCTGGATTAAAATCTACTGTGATTTTAAGTGACAAAAGAGTCGGAAGAGTTTGTGTCAACTGCTGTAATCCTGCTCGGAGGTTTGGCTCAATCACACATAACCTGAATGTGCCGAACACCTACAAATATGTTTACTTGTAAATCATTTACAATAGACACAAACATATTAGAAATCATCTCTAATCACTCAAAACAGAAACACAGATAACAGATACAAGCAGAGACAGACTGAACTTTGGCCTGAGACGCAGTGAAAACAAATGACTTCAACATGATTCATCAACACAGAGACAGATATTCTCTCTCTCTCATATACACACAGCTGCTCTTTTTACACACAGTTTAAAGGAACAGTTCACAGATAATTCTATTATTGTATATAATAATATATAATTTCCTCACCATTATGGTAACAGTATGTCACATGTGACAGTATGTCAAACAATGACATTGGAAGTTTAAATTTAGCACTGAAATAACTGCACATTGAAATACGATGGATGTTTTGATCATAGAGTCTCAGGGTCTGATGGGAATGAATGTTGACAGGTGTACAGCTCAAGCTGAAGGTGAGGACAGTCTCGTGTCTGATTACCTACTGATCCACAAAGCTACTTTTAGTGTTTCCTGCACCTGTAAAGCCAGTTTTAGCTCTACATCGAAACATACAGTAAGTGGCACGAAGCCATTCAAACCTCAGGAATCTGCTTAAAACTACAATATAAATGTTTGCATCAAGCCATAATTTTGTCAGCCCAAAACAAACAACCAAATATGCTATACATCAAGCTACAGCCACCATCTGTCTAATTAGAGAGCTGTCAATCAAACGACAAAACAGGATAAACTAACCACACCCACACCGTCCATCTGGACTGACGTTACACGCGTGTCCAGACTGGACATCTCAGACAACACGCCACAATCAGCCCTTGTCACATGACCAGAACCACACGCTAATGAAAATACAGTCGGATTCTTACCTGGTCTCTATATGATCAAACAGATGCTGCCAGCGGTCATTAATGTCCTTGATCTTTTCGTTGATTTCCGTCTCTTTGGTTTTGTTGCTGGCTGTGATGAGTTGTTCTCCGAGCTGTTTCAAATGTGTTTTATTTTCACTAAAGAGATTGATTTCCTCCATGCAGTCCTGTAATGTGTGCGTGAGAAAGGAAAGTAACAGAGATTAATAGCTTTACAGTCTATATCTTTATAGTTCTTAGGGATCTTCAGAGCAAATTCCACTTCAGTCCTACTGACTCTGATGTTTAAACTTTATTTGCCTAATGTCTTTGTGTCAGGTGAAGTGTGCAGTTTCTGTGTCAAAAATCACTTCAAACTGCTTTTGATTCAGTCCTAAATCTTCTCATGCACTCATACACAATGTTTAAAATGTTTCCTGGTGTTAATTTGCTTATAGACACTTTGGGAATACTAAGAAAGTTAATGTAAAAAGTATTTTTTTAAATGATAAAATCATCAGGTTAAGACTGTATATGCAGAATATCTAAAGTTGATTATTTAAGCTGAGAGAATTGAATCGATTCATCTCACCTTCTTGAGTTTTTCCACCATCTCCTCGATGCTGAGCTCGGCACTGTGTGCCACCTTGTTTTCCATCTGTGTCAGCCATTCACACAGCTCACGGTTCTTCTCATTGAAAATGATCCAGGCATTGAGCCGATCAGCAATCTCTTGTTTACGCATAGATACCTTCACACAGAGAGAGAGAGAGAGATAATACATGAGAGATATGACACACATCACACATGACAGGTGAATCACACAAATGCATTCAAGGTTCATACTGATGCATCAACGACTAAATGCATAAACTTGGAATGGCTATATGAAAATGTGTTTCTGTAGCTTAATTAGTTAAAACACCAATGCAAAGATCAAGGGTTTGATTTTTAGCACATAGCAATTAAAAAAATTACAGATTGAATTAATGAATGCACAAGTCACTTGGGATAATAGTGTCTGCATAAATGTTTTTATATTAAATTAAATTCAAAGTATTCATATTAAATAAGGAAATTGTAATTTGCTAATGAAAACAACAGAAGTGCATCAGTGCATTTACAAATGACTATACTGGCTTTCCTGATTTTGCAAAGTGAAAGATGTTCTTGGATCAGCGTCATTGTGAGGACAACATTCTGATCCACCAATCAGATTTGAGGAATAAATGTATGGTTCATGTTAAAAAAACTTGTAACTGTACTACTGTAACCTTTAATTCTGCCCAAACCTCCATGTCACAAACTAATCCAAACCCAAACTAACTCAACAGATGTCACACGTGTACCCCACTGATAACAGACAAAACCCGCACAACCCCCATCACATCACACACACACTTCAGCGTGTGACAGACACACACTGAGAGTCATTTCCAAAACAAAGAGCTATAGACCTCTGCTCCTATTCACTCCTCTGTCTCGTTCCACCATCTGCTCTCACATTCCTGTGATAAAGAGCCCAAAACTCACACCAGACCCCCAAAACATGACCCCAGAAGACTCCAGCTGACTGATCCAACATCAAACTCATTACAAACAGCAGAACAGATCTCACATGTATGAATGAAACACATGATCAGAAAGTAACAGCCACCAAAACCACATATTACATCAAGCAACTTTAAAAGAACAATGACTGAAAAAAACATCTGAGAGATCTACACACCTGCTTCTGGAGTAATAACAACACACTCTGTATTTAACATAGCTGACACTCCTGTGTGTTACACAAAATCTCCAAAAGTTAACTGCATTGGCCAAAACCTCCCTTTAAAATACATGATTTGCTAAGCTGATTAAAAATGAAACCAAAAAATTTTAGCAACAAAGCTAGGATTAGTCTGAATTAAAATTAGCTTTACTCAGTTTCTTAAAAAAACAACTTTTTTACCTTCATAGTCATAGTCTGTAAAATCTTTTTCCAGCACACAATACATATTTTTGTGCAACAGAAAGGTTTTATAAATGTTAAAGGTTTTTGATGGCACCGTTTAGTCTTAAGAGTGTAAATGTGTGTGTTAAATTTCTATGATCGTATTTAAAAAAGCTTGTAGTTGTTATTTAACTCCACATACTTTTAGTGGTAATAATCTTACTTTGAGACAGAGTTCCTCCCATTGGCAGTGTAGATGATCCACTTGCTCCTGCAGGAGGAGAACATCATCGGTCAGGATGTACTGAGACAGATCCGTCTTCATGGTGCTGAGCTCGGACAAACTGACGGCCCAATCCTCCAAACAATCCTGAACCTCCTGCATAACATAACACAACACCGTCACACACGAAACTACTCTGAATCCCTCAGACAATCAACCTCAACCTCCCTCTCCCTCTCCCTCTCTCTCTCTCTCTCTATGGCCCAACAAGATTAAAGCCCACAGGACACAGGGGAGGGAGGGAGAGAGAGAGAGAGAGAGAGAGAGAGAGAGAGAGGGAGAGAGGGAGAGAGGGAGAGAGAGAGAGAGAGAGAGAGAGAGAGAGAGAGAGAGAGAGAGAGAGAGAGAGAGAGAGAGAGAGAGAGAGAGAGAGAGAGAGAGAGAGAGAGAGAGAGAGAGAGAGAGAGAGAGAGAGAGAGAGAGAGAGAGAGAGAGAGAGAGAGAGAGAGAGAGAGAGAGAGAGAGAGAGAGAGAGAGAGAGAGAGAGAGAGAGAGAGAGAGAGTGTGTGAGAGAGAGAGAGAGAGAGAGAGAGAGAGAGAGAGAGAGTGTGTGAGAGAGAGAGAGAGAGAGAGAGAGAGAGAGAGAGAGACACAGAGAGGATCATAACTGTATCATCTTATTCCACATCCAACAAAAACTGTATCTTTGCACTTATTTAGCACACATTACCTTATCTATATGCTTCTAACTGTACTAAACACTACAATTATTTATACACATCTACATTAAAAACACAGCATGTTTTTCCTCACAAGAACGTTGGGGTAGAAGGGCAAAAAACATATAAGAGTACATATAAAAGAAAATACAATAAAGAACAAATACTAATGGTAAAAACATGAACACTATAAGAATTATGTAATGCAATAAAAAACAACTTGTCAGCTGGTCAAAATAGCAGAATAAACAAACCAAATAAAGCATGACTCTAAACACAGTTCTAAATGAAATAGGTTTACCTGGGAGGTTTACATAAGGGTACATAATTTTCATCTAAATTTTTTTGGACCATACCAGTTCACCTGTAATAAGTTGACATACCTTTACAAGCAGCTGTTCCTCCTCCATCTCCTCCTGCTGATCTGGGATGGACTGCTTCAGTCTGACTCTCAGCTCTTCCAGACGATCACACTGATCAGCTAGTCCTGTCTCACACGTCTCCCACTTCTGCAAAAAACAAATATTGGCAATAAGAGGATCATGTCAGTCAGATATACAGTGATGCTTGAACATGCTCTTGGTGCAATATCAATGATATCAAAGCCTCTTTTTTGAAGTGGATCTGGGTCAGTTGTACCTGAATATACCAGAGTGAGTGAGAGAGAGAGAGAGAGAGTGAGTGAGAGAGAGAGAGAGAGAGAGAGAGAGAGAGAGAGAGAGAGACAGAATCCTAGACAGGTTTACAGTAAACCCTTAAGCACATGAGAACTGTACATACAGAAGACAACACACACACATAAAACATTGACTTCTTGTGTTGTATATTGAACGACAGACAAACAGACAGAATGAAGTCAAATCATTTAGAAAAAAAACTAAACAATCAGATATGACAGAATAATGAAACTCTTTACTGATTAAATAAACTGCAGAATTTTAGGGCGCACTGAGATGTGTGTTAGTGTGTTTAAAGGATCAGGATTAGTCCAGCTGTGTCGATGGAATGAGAGGAAATGTAGGTCAAACTCAGCTGATTACTCATTCCTCAACTAAACCTCCAGAATGAAATATCTTATTCTACACACAAACACACACACATAATGTTTGTGTTATCCTGCAAAACAAGATGCATCGGGTAATAATCCATAAAATACTACAGTATTTCCATCTGAATAACATCCAAAATAATGATGAATTGCTCTCAGTAACTGTTTCACTATAAAAATGTATAAACACTCGTTGGAATGAAATGCCTAAATGACATGATGTGTATACCTGTTTCTTTTCAGAAATCATTTAATAGAAATTGTGCTTTCTATGCAATTATTTTACAGCTCAATGTAATTTTAATGACATTGACCATTTCCAGATTTTCCATGATTTGATTTTCCCGTTTCTGGAAAATCAGCTTGTAAAATCTGATGACACTTCTCAGAGCCTTCTCACATTGCTTTATGGATTTCCAATGTGACCTCTGACCTTCAACACCCAAATAAGAATAAACAGAGTTCCCATTATCCTGTGAGTCAAGCTCATAAAAACAACAACAGCAAACAAACATTAACAGAACTAAACAGAACGCAGAGCTGGTCAATAAAACATTCAGTTTCAAACCCAATCAAAGGCCATTACCTTAATGATATCAGATGTGAGGGTCTTCCTCTTTCCCAGCATGCACTGGCATTGCTCCCAGTCCTCTTGCAGGGCCGCCAGGTCTGTCTGCAGCTGTGTCTGTGTTTGCATGTCACTTACAGAAAACAGCTGTCTGCCTACCTCCATCACACACAGATAGGCAGACACTGACCTTTGAAACAACAGCTCAGTACGCTGGACAGGGAGAGAGAGAGAGAGAGAGAGAGAGAGAGAGACAGGGAGAGAGAGAGAGAGAGAGAGAGAGAGAGAGAGAGAGAGAGAGAGAGACAGAGAGAGACAGAGAGACAGAGAGATTTCATAACAATTATTTAATAATAATAATAATTAAAATTGTTTAATAATAACATTTAATAATACTGTTTAATACTAATTAGTAAAATAAATTATTGATCAATAATAGCTTATCAAATATTGGCATACATTTAAGTTAATTTATTTATTGTAATAACAATAACAATGTCTATTTAGGACCATTTCTTAAACTGATATACTTTAGATGGGAATCAAAAGTTTAAGATTACACAGAAAATCATTTCCCCAGTTTTTTTCATTTCATCCTGAAATTAATCTTAAAATGTTGTTTTGGAGAATTTAATATACAAAACACTTTCAAAAAAGGATTCTAATTTACATTGTGTGGCATTGATTTCACTGCTTCCATTGAGCGATGCTCACCTTCAGATCATGTAAAGAGAGTCGCAGCTGCTGAACACTGCAGTGTGTGAGACCGGCGGGTGACAGAAGTGTGTGTGTGAGTGTGAGGAGTCTGCGCAGTTTCTGCAGTGTGTGTGTGTAAATGTGCCAGTGTTGTATCAGCCCCTCCACCAGAGCGCGCCGTTGAGCCGCTCTCTGTACTGCCCCCTGCCACTGCTCTCTCAACTGCGCCAGCTTCAACAGAAAATCACTCCTGAGGAAACACACAACGGTTTACCAAACCACAAATGCCATGTTGAATGCTGAAGATAAAATCAAAAGGTACATTATGTCATGAGCAGACGTTACCTGTCCTCCACCTCTCCCTTGTGCAACAGAAGGAGAGATTCACTGATCACAGAGTGAAGTCTCAGATGACCTAAAGACAACTCCGCCTGAAAACACTAGAAGAGAATGACAGAGAGAAATAATACATGAAGCTGTGATTCACATGTGCCGTGTGTGTGCTGGATTGACCTACATTTTACAGATTAAAATAGCCTCACAGTGTAACTTGACATTTGTCCTTGTCATGCAAACAGCTGTGTTTGCTTATAAACTGTACATTACTATCTGTGGTCCAGAGATGTAAAAATATACACATCAAATACTTTTTTATTATAAAATTTCATACAATAATAAAACATATTATAAACCTTTTTAGAGGACATTGGAAGTGGTCCTTAATATTTTAAAGGCTTATAAATTGTGTTTTCTTCATATTTTAGAATGTAAGCAGGTTTGTGTGACACTCTTAAAAATACAGAAGGTTTTTCACAGTAATGTGTTTTATATTATTATATTTATATATACAATTATATTTTCAAATAACCTTTTTCTACTACAAAGGACCCTTTGTGAAACAGAAAGGTTGTCTGGATGTTTTTTTATGGCACCATAAAGCATCTCAATTTTAAAGACTGTAGGATACAGTAAATATCATTATCCTGGAATGAAAACCAATGGATCTGTAGTGAGGCCCATTTAATCGTGTGTTGTGTGTGACTGTTGTACCTGGTGTGTATGTTGTTGTTCTCTCAGTCCAGGATAAGATGATGCGATTTCTACAGCCAAACTGTCCTCCATTCTCTGTAGAAAAACCAACCAGCTTTCACATTTCTGCTCGAAGCTCTGCTGCTGGAGAGAAGCTGCCTGCAACTCACTACACACACACACATTAAAAACACACTTTGTACATTTGTGTGCACGTATTGTTCCATCAAGATATGTCTGATGCACCGCTAAAACCACAAAACATTAGAGGATTGTGTGCATCACCTGCATCTCTCTTGAGCGTGTGCAGAAGCCTGTGTCCATCTTCTGTTCAGATTCTGCAGCTTCTGTGTCACAGATTCACTGAGAATCAATCTGTAACTCAGTGTGTTCAGCAGATCCAGATCAGGAGTGAAAGAACTGAGCTCCATCAGACCCGACTGAAAACACAAACCCAGTCCATGTATAAACTTTAAGTCCGTCAATGTGCTAGCACACTCCTAAATGTTTACAAATGAACTTATATCTCCGGTAAAAATGTAAAGTGTTGATAACTTATTATGCACTACACAACTTTGTCCAATTAAATGCTTTTTAGAGTAACAATTCCTGCTTATCCTAATACCATCTTTTCTTTATAGCAAAAGCAAATATCAAACATGTTCATGGATGTTACAAATTAACGTGTGACTATTTAAATATCATACATCATTTCAGTATCTGTTTTAAAAGAATTCATGGGATCTTTAACACTGTAAGTCTTCTTAGTTTGTCAAATACACAGTTTGTGTATTTGTGTGCTTTTTGCGTGTGTCTCACCTCAGAAATGTCAGTGTTCTGGCTGTCCATGCTTTGTTTGCTTTCCCACTGTTGTAACTGTGTTTCAAGGCACAGGAATAATCTTTCAAACTCTTGAAACTGCTCAAGATCCTCCTAAACACAGACAATATAATTAAAAGAACTGTTGAAACTCATCCTGAAGTTATTCCAAATAAAAAGAGGAATTGCAAACTGACATGTATGGATTGAGTGCACTTTAAGCCGCTCTGGATAAAAGCATCTGCCGTGCATAAACGTTGATGTAATGTAAATGTTTTGCAGGTGTGCTATTGATTGTTGTATGTTTTAGAATACAAATTGAAACCTCACCTGCATGTGTTGAATTCTTCCTTTCAGAGTTTGGTTTAATTGTAGGTAACCGCGGGTTAACAACCGGCACTCTGACCTGATGAAAACAGCATCTTCAACATCCATCTGTTCAATCAGATCTTTAGATGATTCAAGCATTTCATCCACGTCAACCTGCAGAGTCTCTGAACTTTTCTGTAACACCTTAAGAAATGCAATAGAAAAGAAAATAAGTGTATGAAGCACAAAATGAACTTGATAAGAGATACACATGTTATTCCAACATATAATATGACTTCAGTGGAAGCACGAAAGGAAATCCTAACTTTCGTACAAAGCAGTTGACATGGTCAATTTGTACATACAAATACAGATTCTTAAACTCTTACAACTTTAATATATATTTTTAAATCTAAAAGATTTCTGGTAATATTCAGGATTAAAGGGACTTCAAAGGTTCTTCACAGCACCATTTTGGTTCTCCAAAGAACTATTCATTTAAAGGTTTTTAAAAGAACCATTTCTATTTCTTTCCTTTTACAGTGTTTTTATAGCTTTTGCACACCAAAATACCTTTTGTGAAACAGACTTTTCAGATGTTAAAACCAAAAAAGCTTCTTCTACAGCATCATGAAGCACCTTTATATTTAATGTAGTGTGTACAGTATGATTTTTACAGATGTGTTTGTACTCACTGTCTTTAGCTCCTTAACGCTGTGTGTGAGTTGCTCATGATCAGCGGCTGTTTTATTGTGTACGGTGATCTGCTCTTTGTAATGCTGGAGTCGCTCTGAGCAGGTGTGTTTTATAACAGAGTATCTCTGCCACGTCTTCTGAAGACTGTGGGAACTTTGCAAGGAGTGTGTGACCGTTTCCTTCACCTCTGACCACCTGGAGGACAACACAAAGATGAGGAAGCTCAAACACACACATACGTTTTTGTTATTGGCGGGTATGAGGTCTAACCTTGATTTTTCTTTTTCAAGCTGCTCTGACAGTATCTGGGCGGAGTCTGTGCCAATTCCACCAATAAGAATTGAGAATGTATTGTTTAGCTCTTCCCACATCCTTTCATACTCTTCTGCATTCATCTGAAGGACCTACAGACATAAAACAAGACTTAAGTAATGACGATCACTGTTTGCAACATTTGAAATTTGTTACATTTGAAAATGTAATAATGTTGCATAAAATTTAACATTGACCAATCAGAAACCACTTCGAAAAATGTAGCGACAGACCGAACCTGTAATGTATCAATGTTGCTCTGGAGGGCGGTGAGCGATAGTAAAGGGGCGTGGCAGTACTCTAGTGATTGTCGAATCCTCATTGTGTTTAGTATTGCCTGACTCCTCCTACTTTCATATTGAGACCACACGTTATACACCTGCAGCAGAGTTTTCTCAAGGTCTGTAACCTATAAATGAAACATTTAGTGTTAAATTCCTTAAGTTGATTAACACACGTATTGCAAATAAGGTTTTGAAATCTGTTAATAGCAATATGTCTGTGTCTGTACCTGCTGAGAAAGATCGGCTATAGATTTTGAGAGATTTTGAACTTTTGTGATAAATTCTTCATCTCCATGTTCTTCATCAGGAGTAAGTTTCATCTTCATGAGATCAGCAAGTTCTGAGTGTTTGACCTTCAATGTCTCTTTCAGCTCCTAAAATTAGAAATAAAAAAGTAAAAAATGGAAATTTAAAGGCATTAAAAAGATACCTGAGCATCAACAGTTATTATAAATCAAACACCATATACTTCACAATCTTTCAGGCTCTTCTGTGCAAACGTGTAACTGACAGGCCGTTCAGCCAATTGCATCCACTGTTTTTGACCTTTGACCCAGTGCTGTAAGAGCTGCAGTTTGTTCTCACGGTCAGCACAGGTCCTCATCTGTTCTTCAGTATGTCGGATCTGAGAAACACAACATATAAGTCTGTCTACTGTCTACTGAGGGGAATGTAAAGATCTGCATGGCTGTTTGTCAGTGTAAGTTTCTGTTGATAAATTCACCTGTGTATTCAGACGAGCCTGCAGGGTGAGCCAGCGCAGACTGACGTGTCCCACGCTTTCAGCAAACACAGTGTGTTTGTACCTGCAGGTGTTTGAGTCGAACCCGAGCCGCTTCAGCTCACACTGATTAATAAACTCAATAGACATCTGCTGACAGCTCATCTCTCTCTTTATCTCCTGCACACACACACAAAGAGAAGAATTACACTTTTTTTTTTTAAAGCAAAAACTCTGGCATCAATATATTTAGAAAACTTCTAAATTGTAATACTTCACAGACAGTGCACACTATTTAAAAAACTTGTTCTTTCTTTAAAATTAATTATTTTATTTGTTGTGTTATTTTGCTTTTTTACTGATTGTGTATAATTATTGTTGTAAGCAGGTCAAATGCAAAAACTATCGGTGATAAAAAATACATTTTGATTTGACAAAGAAGCATTCATCATTTGTGAGAGAGAGCTGAAGAGATACCTGATATGTTTTGAGCAGGTGTGTGAAGACTGCAGCAGTGCAGGTGTTGTAACCCTCTCGCTCGGTCGCCTGTAGCCTGCTCTCAGCACCTGTAATCCAGCCACACACGTCAGCCAGCAGTCCTTCAGGAGATAACCTCTCCAGGATACTCTGAGAGAGAGAGAGAGAGAGAGAGAGAGAGAGAGAGAGAGAGAGAGAGAGAGAGAGAGAGAGAGAGAGAGAGAGAGAGAGAGAGAGAGAGAGAGAGAGAGAGAGAGAGAGAGAGAGAGAGAGAGAGAGAGAGAGAGAGAGAGAAGAGAGAGAGAAGAGAGAGAGAGAGAAGAGAGAGAGAAGAGAGAGAGAGAGAGAGAGAGAGAGAGAGAGAGAGAGAGAGAGAGAGAGAGAGAGAGAGAGAGAGAGAGAGAGAGAGAGAGAGAGAGAGAGAGAGAGAGAGAGAGAGAGAGAGAGAGAGAGAGAGAGAGAGAGAGAGAGAGAGAGAGAGAGGTGATATATGTAATCACAGAAGAAAGAAGATGAGGACCAGAATAAGATGTCTGATAATGGGTAAAATGATAGAAAAGGGACTCTAGCTGACAGAAATCATGACTGGATGCCTACCTGACCTTCAGACAAACTTTAACACCTGTGATATTCTCTTCAAGAGAGACAACGTCCCAAACTGCATAACTTTAAGAGCATACAGGTCTTTCCACCAACCACCAAGTTAAAAATGCAATGCATAATATAATTTCATTTGGTGAAGCACGGCTTTCAACTTCAAAATTGCGGGTTCATTCCCAGAAAGCACATTCTAAAGTAAATCTGGATAACAGTGATAAATCCATAATCATAAATATACCTGATGTAGTTTCTGTTGGACAGTCGGTAAGTGTGACTGTATCTCCAACCAGTCCTGCTCCACTTTAGATAACTGAGATTGGAGAGACAGCAGAACCGGAGACAGAGTCGTGTCCTGTTTTACAGACAATCTCACTGTGGATGAGCTTGTTTTCTCCGAGCTTGTGTCTTCTACTGGGTTGATGTTGTCAGATTCAGATGGCTGTAGGTCTTCTTTAAATCCAGCAGAAGTGGATGTTCTGAGAGCAGTATTGGGTTTGCTGTTCTTCTGCGTCTCAGAGTTTTGCTCTCGTTCACCGAGCATCAGGATGAAAGATCCAGAACTGATCACTGATGTCTTAAGAGCTGATTTCTCTTCCAGCTCCTTAACAAACTCCTGTTTCAAAGACATCACAATGTGTGGTCCAACAGAGTTATGTTCTGTATGTTGCTTTAGGACAGTTTTGAACAAAGTAAAATAAGTGACAAATACCACAAACTATTGAAATGCTATCAAACTAAGATGCTGTAAATTAAAGTTAATCCCCCTTTAGCTTGTATTAAATAAAATAGTCCATAAAGGACAACATTTCAATGTAGGCTTGCAACTAAAATTGAGATATACTGTATATATAAAGCCATCATGTCAATCATTTTGTATTGCATTGTGGTATTTCACTAAAAATGAATATTAACACTTACTGTAAAGTGCTTGAAGTTGGAGAGAGCGTGATCTGTTTCTCGTTCACCCGTGATCACGTGATCTTTCCATGTGTGCAGGTGTTCTTTGGCTCGGTCCATCCACTCATTTAAAGTCTCTGAATCACTCTGGTATCTGGACAGCAGTTTTACATGTTTATATACAGTCCTCCTTTTCATCATTTGTGCCTTTAATACCTGCACATCTTATTAAAAATGAGGACATTTACCTGTTCCAAAGCTTTATTAGCCGTTGGATGGAGTCCAGTCCCTGCTCCACCCGTCTCTGAAGAGAAGCCAATCGCTGCTCCAGCTTTACAGTAGACACGCCTGTTATACGTACATGAGCGTCAATCTCAGAAACAGAAATGAGCGTCTGCTGTCTGTGACCCTCATCCAGAACCAGAATGACCCGAGCTCGGTTCTCCTTCAGAACCGCCTGCACACTCTATCACAAACAAAAGATCATCTCTGTAATCTACAGTACAGGAGTATACAGGCCAATATGCTGAATATAGTACATTTTCAAGTGTCACCTGATAGATGAATAGATTTTTGCTGAGTTGCTCCTCAGTTTGTTCACACAGAGGCATTATGGGAAGTTGAGTGTCTAACTTCTGCAGCAGCGTTTCCAACCAGGAATGATTTTCCTCACATTGAGAGTACACCTAAAACATGACAGAACTCTTAACCATCCATCCATCTTACTCATTAACCAATCCATTTACTGATTCTCAAATGTGAGAATCACATCAGAGTTTTGTGTTTGTCTCTTGTACCTGTAGTGTTGAATGCAGTACAGTGCCGACAGCCTGAGCCTGCTGCAGAACATCAGACACCTGACCTTTCACCTCAGACGCCGCTGCCTTCCAGACGCTGTCTGACATCCGCACGCTCAACTGCTGGAGTCTCCTCAGGTGACAACCCAGAGACAGAAAAAACTTCTGCACACATTCACACGATGAATGAGAGGGTGTATGAGACATGTTTGTCAGGTCTGCTGTCGGTGTTACGCTCACCGTGTGTGTGTTGAGCCGTGTCTGTAGTTCTGCTGGATTCTTAAACTCCAGATGAGAGCTGCAGGTGAGTTTCTCTCTCCCCAGATCCAACAGTATCTGAAGACCCTTCAGTATTCTCTCACTTATCTGCTGCTGATCTAGATTCCACTGTACAGCTCCACAGCGCTGCTCGAGATCACTCCAAATACTCTCCAGAACTGCCTAAAGAATAAAGATATTATATGTTATATGCATGCCCTTGTTCCTTAATAGCTAAAATTCTTCATACTGTAACGTTTTGTTATATCATTGAACACCCCTATAGAAATTGCATTCAAAAATTGACAGCATCTCTTTTCTCTCATTTCTGGGGCAAACCCAGAGAAAAATGCTATTTCTCAAATGTTTCTCATTCATAGCTCAGGATGGAGTTCTGTGATGCGTTTTATTTAAATATCAAATTTATATTAAAATTGATTACAAAAGAAATAAAACCAGAAACAAATGAGTCAAATGTTAAATCCATGGAGAGTATGGACGTGTAAATGAATGTAGATTGTTGAGGTAAAATAATCTGGATTTGGGTAAATTTGATGAGAAATGTTTAAGTTTATATTGAAATCTTTAATAATATTGATTTTTGATGTCAGATTTGATAAATCTGAGTTGAGTTTGTGTCATTGTTGAGATCTCTTCTGAAACTCTAATGACAGAGACATCTGTGAGATTTCTCAGGAGAAATATCTGAGTCGCACATGAGACTTAAGAAAAGTTTTATTTGCTCTCCATTTTATCTCGCTGATGTCTAAGAGAAATAACTGACATACAGGTGAGGTATTTACCTCTAGTGTGTTGATCTGCTGTGTGATGTGAGATGGAGGATGACTTTGACTCTCGCTGAGTTTGATCAGCTCTTTCTCTCTTTCTTCCACCTCCTGTTTCAGCTCAGCAACAGCCTGCACGTCAAAATCTCAAATGTCTCACATTCAGTCACTTTGATTGGTCATTAAAATGGCTCGGTTGTGCATTTCACATCCTGGCGAGAACTGTGTTAACATATGACCTTCACTTTACAGACATTTAATGGGAAGTCAGTCTTTACAGGATGATTTGCCCAGACTCAAGTTTTAAAAAGCTTCTCTTAGAAATAACTATATACTCCATATATATGGAGTAAATCTGACATAGAAAATCGAGCAGCACGCTCTCGAAGTGGATTGGGGGATTGAAAGCAACATGGAGAATGCAAAACTACAGCGTGAAAACCATTTAAATCTCAACTCGGTGTTATTCACAGGTGCATGAGCTCACCTGCAGCTGTGTGTGAAGATCATGACGGGTTTCTCTATTAGTTGTGAAGTGAAGGACTGACTTGTTAGTTAGTACCGAGTCATGCACATCTTGCACTTTTCTCTGTAGGGTTTGACAAACACAAAGAAATGCCACGATTGTATACATAAGGTGTCAAAGTATAAAGATGAAACTAAACAGTGTGTTTAGTAAAGTGTCATGGGATAGGAATAAACATAAACATTACATTTAGACTTATAATGACACACAGGCTTTGTACTTTTGTTTCATAACAAACACAAAGTTATACGGGTGAGAACTCACTGACATATAAACGCACATAAACACAAGCACAGTGTCAGCGTTATGAGAATGTATTTAGTACATTTGTTTGTGTTGTTTAACAGTTTAATGTAAAGCTCACTGTTGTTCATGCAAGATTTAGGTTTTCAGACTGTTCAATTTCCAGATCACATACATAAAGTACCAGTCAAACGTTTAGAAAACAATAATTCACTGTTGTTTAGATGTTTTTCCACATTTTAGAATAGCAGTAAACCCATCAAAACCATAACATAACACAATTGTAACTGTGTGAATTATGTTGTGACTAAAAGCATGTCAAATAAATGAACACTATGTTATATTTGATCATCTATAAAAGTAGTCACACTTTGTGTAGAATTTATAAAATCATACTCTTGACATTTTATCATCCAGCTTTTTGAAGTCTCAACATGAAATTTCTATCTATGCTGGACTCTTATTGACTTCTCTTTTTAGGTTATAACTTAACCTGAGGATCATGTTTATGATAATAAATGGACTAAAGCAGACAGAAATCTGACCTGTAGCTGTGTAGTTTGTGTTAGTCGGTCCTGTTTCTCGGTGAGAGTCTTTTGAACGTCACACACACGCTGTTTAAGCAGATCCAGACACAAAGAGATTTCTGATAGCACTGAACCTGAACCTAACACCTTGATGACCTCTGACCCCTGGGAGGTCAACACAGCACCCAGTGAGGTCAACTCTGCAGAAAATCCCTATGAATGAAACCGAGATGAAATGTGTCAGTAGATAGATGATGATTAACATCGAAAGATGATTTAGTATACCTGTAGCTGCTGCAGCTGGTTTTCTATGTCAGCGTGTGAGATCGCTGGTTCAAACAGGAGAGTGTGTGTAAGAGAGCAAAGAGTGGGATTTATACCACTAAACACTTCAAACAGACCTTCATCCAGAGTTTCAGGATCCTGTGCAGAGAAAGACCGAGTAAATAATATTCAAATCACATGAGAGGAAATACTGATGGCCTTGTAGAAAAATGAGGAAACCGGTTTATAAATCACACTGAATGATGTTGTAAAATGTATAAATGCAGAAAGGATGGTGTGAGGGTTAGGTTTAGGGGTACACTATACAATATACCGTTTATACCTTTATAAAAGACATTATGACTATGGAAAGACCCCATAAAACATGGAAACACAACATGTGTGTGTGTGTATGCCACCTGTGTAACAGCAGATTGTTCCAGCTCTTTAAGTTGTGTGATGTTTGCCTGAATCTCATGTCGACAGAGAGAAACAGCAGATGCGCTCCACAAACACACAGACGGAGTGAGGATCTGTTTAAACACACACAAAAACACAAAATATTAATTGCATTTTAGTGGCCAATCATTTATTATTCACATAGATTTAACTACATCTAAAACTTGTGTTATTAAGATTTCTCTCTTTTATAAGATTCAGGTGTGTTGAGACCTCAGATGGATCCTGTTCTTTGTCTTCCTCCTCCTGCGTCTCTGTTTTCTCCGTCAGTCTGCTGTGAAGGTGTGTCCACTTCCTGGAAACTGCTAATTGTACTTCCTGTTTGGTGTCTTCATTGTTTGTTATGGCAGGAGGGCTTCAGGGTAAAATGAGACGGTGTTAGTGTGTATATATGTGTGATGGTGTGTATGTGTGAGTGTATTTAGATACCCTGTGTGTTCTTCAGTGCTCAGACTGTGTGTTCTGGCTCTGCTGGCTTGAATTGCGATGGCTTTGGTTAGATCTCTCTGTTCATTCAAACCGTGCTCTAGTTCCTGAATGAAAAAGAAAAATCAGTAAAGATAGTTTTAAAGATAGTGTCTTTATAGGGCTAGTATTCATGCCTAGATGTTTATTGTTTATTTACTTATTGTTTGGTAAATAATTGTGAACTTAGATACTGTTATGCAAGACTTTTGCATAGAAAACTTACAATAAAATGTTATTTTATCCTCTTGGTAAACCAAATGTGTATGATTTATATTTATAGCTTATATAAAAGTTATTATATAACCTCTAGCTATTATTGAATTGTAAATTGAATTTAATATTGTAATATTGAATACTTCATATTGAATATTAAATATTGTAAAATTTGAAAAAACTTTTTGCATTTTTTTAGATATAGTTTTATTCTTGCCATTAATATTTTGCAGAACACATAATAATGTGTTGTCCTAAGACCTGGAGAGAGAGATAGACAGAAAATACACAAAATATAAACAAGGTATATTACTAATTACTAAAGTAATATATATGACCTTCTGTTGTTGAAGACTGCTCTGTCTGAATAGTTTTCCTCTGGAGGAGCTCAACATCTCTTGCACACTTGTGCTGCGTGTCAGCCTGACCTGCAGGGGGCGAGCTCTCTCAACACACACCTGCACAGACACATACAAACACAGCATTATAATGATGTAATAATACTCTCATTTCACCTCCAGACACTTTACAGCCTCTCACCAGCAACACTTTTGGGTTTGATACCTCCCAAAAGGCAAATGTGAAAATCATCTGCTATTAGCATGCAATCTGTTCTTCACAACACCTGGATCACGCTGTTCCCAACCCTAAAAAGCTGCGTGTGTGTACCTGCTCTTCAGTGTGTTTGTCCTGCAGTTGTAACTGGACGGTCATCAGTCTGTTCTTTAACAGCTGGAGTTTTGTGTTGAGTGATTCAGCTTCATGTTGATCCTGTTCCTTTAGTTCACACACAGAAAGACAAGAGATCTTCTGCTCAATCTCCACCAGAATCATCTAAACACACACACAAAGTGTTTATTTAGTGTCTTAGTACCATAAAGTACATCCTTCTTGATACAGTATCAAGAAATGCTATTAAATAAATATAATAATCATAATGTATACTGTCAGGCACACTTCTCTGAATCCACAGAGCTCGAGAGGCAGGCAACAGGTGTTTAATGCTTCATGCGACACATCACAAACAAAGACGAACAAAAATCTCATTAATAATCAACACACACAGAATTGACATTGTGATTATGTTTCTCCATCTGTACATCCTGCAGCAAACACCGAGTTCCCTCACAAGCTTGATTCTGATCGGCCGGTCGTGACATTCCAAGGTAAGATATTTCCTGATAACAGCTTGAGGTACTGCGAGTCAACCTGACCTTGAAAATAATTTACTTAGAAATATGTCTAATTAATAACATATGTAAGATTATATTAAAAAATAATTAAACCAAATTGTGTGTTTGTCTTATTTGAACATCGTGTTTTGGCTGACGTGTCTAAAGCTGATAGGAAATGGTTTGCAGAAGGTTTGTTTTCATTTAAAAATAAGCTAATAAAACATTTCAAATCAATATTTTGTTTCTTTTTTGTGTCCACTTCGCAGGTTGGTTATAACACCTGCACAAATTTTCATGTGATAGTGTTGTAAAGATCTTTTCTGGTTAGTATATGGTGTGTATGAGAGTTTAACAGGTCAGTGTCCTATACTGCAGCCCAGCTGATTCTCTGAATGTTTGATGAGAGAGTCACGTTACATGAACAACATACAGAAAATGTTGATACTACATTACAGAAATCACACTTGTTTTTCTGAAAGTCTTGAGGTTCAAAAACAGCTATAAAAGACAATATGAATCTGCAATACAACTACTCAAATACATCTATAGCTCTCACACCCACATCCCCTAAAAGACAATAAGACTGAATGTTCAATTCCAAAATTTAACAAATCAGAACACAAACATCCTTGTTCTCTATGGCCTTTAGAAGATGCCAAAAAGATCCGAACAGGTTAAACTTATTTTGAACACAGAACATCTGAAGTTTAACCTGCTGGAAAAATATTAGATTAGAGAGTTATTACCCTGCAGATATCTTTACTCATGAGCAAATTAAAATATATCTGCACAGAAATAAACCACAGGAAAATACAGTTTCCTTTAAAAGAGAGAAGTTGAGTTTCTTAACACATTGACACATTCATGACTCTGAATAAAGAGTTGTGTGTGAGTACACAGACGTGCACATGCATGTCATTTATGTGTGTGTGTCTTGAAGATAAAGAAAGGAGAGAAAGAGAAAGAGGAGAGTTAGAAGTCTTCACACCGCCTCAAGGGTAAATAATAGACGTACGGTACATTACTGGGTTCATTAAATCATGATCTACTGCCCACTTACTGACACACACACATGTATTTATCTTCACAATGTCTTGAAACACACACACACACACACACACACACACAGTACTGTATGTACCCGCTAAAATTAAAGTAAATTACAGCAAAATTATCCATCATCCATCCATCATTTTTTGTTACCATAGACATTAAACATATCCACATACAAAAAGCCCCCAAAACATCTGGACACTTATAACAGATACAAAACCTGTATGAACTTATAATACATAACAGAATATCACTGAATATACTTTTCTAGCAAAACAAAACAAGTGGTTCTTCTATGGCATCATGAAGCATCTTCATTTTAAAGAGTGTATGAATGAAGTTAGTTTTGAGAAACACTGTAAGAAAACATATTTGTTATCTAATAAAGTGGTCTTCACACATTGGTGCTTTAGTGTCCATCTGTTCTTTGGAGTCTCTGTATTGTCAGTGTGTTTTAAAGCGAGAACTGTGATTACTGTCATCAGCAAATACTTTCATCTCTGTGCAGTAAAACAGTTAACAGCTATAAAACACTGCAGGAGAATGAAAGGAAAATATAAGAGCCAGTCACATGAAGAATAAGAAAGAAACCAGGTTTGATTATATAAAGAGAACAGATTTCAACAGACATTGGTCAGTATGTTTGTAAAGTATTAAAAAACCCTGATGTAACAGAAACATTAGCAAAATAATCAGACATGAATGAAAATTAAATGGTGTGACAGGACCAGAGCTGAATTTAAAGCTGAGAAACTGATGACTAGAGTATTTCCACAGGTTAAATGCCAGCGTTTCACAACACACACAATCTACAATCTGCCATAAATGTAAATCACAAACATAGACTTTTGCAGCTACTTCTCTTAGACTTGACGGTTAGATTCGAGGATAATCATATTTACTGTACTCTACTCTTAACCCTCACACAAACCTGTTGACATTACTGTAGACAGCTGTGATGTTTCCTTTGACCTTTGAACTGTGTGTCTGTGTGATCACCTGGCAAGTTTGGAGTTGTTGCTCAACGCTGTGTTGCATTGCCGCGTCCTGCACTTGCTCTCCCGACCCCTCCAGAGTGATCCGTGCTCTCTCCAGACACACCTCCAGCTCCTCGGCTCTCTCACGACAGGCATGGAGGAGCCCGTTACCAGATGGGTCCCCAGCGGCCTGGACAATCACACACAAATGCTCAGCAGAAGCACACAAAGAGCCACAGCGTTTACGTGGCAGAGGAAGGGTGTGTTATAGACACAGGCATGTAAAGGTAAAGACAGGTGTACTGAGAGAGCGAGAGCGCGAGAGAGCGAGAGAGAGAGAGAGAGCGAGAGACAGAGAGAGAGAGAGAGAGAGAGAGAAAGAGAGAGAGAGAGAGAGAGAGAGAGAGAGAGAGAGAGAGAGAGAGAGAGAGAGAGAGAGAGAGAGAGAGAGAGAGAGAGAGAGAGAGAGAGAGAGACAGAGAGAGACAGAGAGAGACAGAGAGAGAGAGACAGAACCTGCTTTGGGCTTTGGTTGAGTGCTGCTGAAACACACTTCACAAAAGCACAAACTGTCACACACTGGGTGTGTCCACTGACCCACACACAAGCCCAAAAACACTATCATACTTTTACACATTTCTGCTCTCTTTCTCTCTCTCTCACACACACACACTGAAGCTTTACTCTTTTGTTTGTTTTTTCTTCCCCTCTGGTGTGATCTTTTCTTCAATAATCTGTCTCAGCTTTCATACTGCTCATTTTCAGGTCTCTATTTCTTTCTCTCGTTCCCTCGTTTACTCCACCCACCTGCGGCTACAACTACTTCCTGGAATGTCGTCACTTTGGAGGACAGATTGTGTGACAGTGAACACACACACACACACACACACACACCAGACACATACATGCATGTCTGTTTTTACGGTCTAAATTATGTGCTCCTTAAGCATTTTTCTGTTGGTGACTATAAAGAGCCCAGATCCCACACTTAGAACTGTTTTTATCCTTAACATCCATATCCTTAAAGTGCCATATTATACATGTATATTCAGGAACAAATGTGGATGTTAAAAACTCACATTGGTAGATAGTTAAACTGAAAGGTGGGCAGTGTGGCTCCATCAATGTGGTAGTTATAGACCTTAAACTCATCGTTTGGTTAATAATTTGAAAATAGATCATAAATGAACTTCCTCCCAAACTTTCAAAACTAACTCCTCTGTTAGAGGTCAGACAAATACATTTGGCTATTCAAATGTGTTCATCTGATGTCATGTACATTAACAACACCTGTGTCATGAAACCCGTTCAGTCTCAGTGAGGTAATAAAGAACCACTACAGGCTCCAAACTAGTGTGGAAGTCCAGCAAACCTTGAACAGTTCCTGGATAACCTGGATTTAACAGTTTCTAAGGCACATTTTAGTCTGGATTGTTCTGGGAATCTATCACAATGCTGGCTATTATTAAAAAAATCAATTCGCATTTCAAATACCAAACATATATTTACATAAAGGTTTTAAGGGCAGAAGAGCAAAAAAATCGCATCACTTTTTTACTCATTTACATATTATGATATGACCCCTTTAATTTGAAATGTATTCTTTGTAAAAACAGACTCGCGACTCCACACACGCTGTTTAACACACATTCAAGGTTTGAAATCCTCACCTTAGTAATAGTAATAACAAAGGTCAAGGTGTTAAATATTAATATTCAGTGACTCATGATTAATAAATGATTGATTTTTTAAGCAATCAAGTAGTTGCACTGCAAAATGTCCTGATATTAAATCCTATCATATACAGGTGTTGATCTCAGGCAGCATTTCACATGCTGAACTGGCTTTTCAAGTATTTCACTGGTTATAAATTACAAAAGGAAAGATTGAGTTTGATTCCTGCGATAAAGAAGTCAAATGTTGATGAACACGAGGGTTTGTTGTCAGTAGGGTGAGAGAACTCAACACTAGTGTGATGTGTGCTTACCAAAGATCTGCTTGTGGTCAATGACTCTGTCTTCTCCAGATGAGCTTTGTTTGTGATCTGTGTGTGTGTGTTTTTGTTGTCGTCTGTGTCTGATGGGATGTGTGTATCTGCTGCTGGTGTGTGTGGGGGTTTTGTGTAGGCTAGATACAGGGTGGTCTCTGATCCCCTAACATCAGACTGTTGGCTGGGTGTGGATGGTGTTTTTGAGACCCCTAATGTTTCTGTTTGGACCACATCCTCTACATCATCCCAGGTCACAGGAACATTAGCTGGGGTCAACCTGAACCCTGTGTTTGTGGGAGGGGCTTGTGTCTCTAAATGTCTGTGACTGGTCTGTTCCCCCCGCCATACACCCTGCTCCTGACAGATAGAGAGAAAGAGACGGGCGAGTGTAAATTTTTGGTTGGAATTTATTTTTCCTTCTGTTGCAAGAGGGTTTGGATCACAGGAAGTACGAGAGGAAAAAAAACAGGTGAACATGCACAACTCAGTGCGTTTACATGGCACAGAATGAAAAAAATACTCAAGCATAAATAACATAAATAATTCTTGAGCGGGAAAAACCTTCATTTCAGAGAATGTGTTTTTGTAAACAATCTTTCATGAAAAACAATAAATAACTGGTAATACACATGCACTCAGACATTATTGTGCAGAATGAGCAGTCATCCGTACAGACGCTTTATACTGTTCTCATACATTTGTTTCATTCCAAGAAACAAAATATGTTCATCAAAACTTTCACAAAATTACACACTAATATAGAAAACATAAACACATGCCATAAAATGAGTTTTGGGTCTTTTTTGTATTTAGTATCTTAAAGTCAAAGTTATCATGCAATGATAAACATGAGAAATTACATAGAGTTTCCCTGCAGAACGAAATGTGTAAATGTACAGGTACAGTATGTGCATGTAATAAGGCATTTTGCTATATTAAAAAAATACTTTATAAATGACTAAATGTTCTTTAGAAGTTTTTTTGCATCCAATGATTGCGGATGCATTGTTATCTGCGGCTCTCTAACACAATGTCTACACTGGAAGCATGACATCACCAAGACCGACGGACCAATCAGCTTTAAGCTTGAGGATATACTCGGGGAAAATAACTTATCCCAGTTTTTCGTAAATCCATTTATATTAAAATTGGCTATTTTACAATAGTTAGAAACTTCAGAAGCTGAATTTGATGTAACGATCAGATGTTAATAAAATCAGTTCATCTGTATATATTTTAAACAGACAAGGATTTGTTTGTTCGTTTAATGCCATGGCTATTTTCATAGTGAGAAAATTTTATATTAAAACTACATCAGGTTTCGTCTAAAAACTCTAAAACTATACTCAGATTTAATTTGTTTAAAAGTGTTCATTGAGTAAAAATGGTTAAACAGACGAGGAAAATAAAGTTATATAAAACAAAGACTGCATTTGGCACCGGCTCAATTGATTGTAATAGAAGCAATCTTCATTTCATCGTGCCACATCCAGTATAGACAAAGTGTAATGTGTAAACATTTTAATACTATAAAAATAGAAAAAAAATCATTTGTTTTTTACACCTCTCGTTCTGTAAAATGTCCTGGCAGAACAAGAGGACACCCAAAACAAAGTCCATTTATAGTCTTTTTTTCACAGCGCTCCAGAACACATCAGCCATGTAAATGCACTGAGAAAAGAGTTCTAGATTTAGGAACGTCTACATCTATGGGTTCTAGAGGTGGAAGTTAAGAGATGAAGGTTCTGTAAGGAGGGAACACTACAGCTATGAGACCAGACATCTCTGCAGGTCTCTGTTAGAGGACGAGGAGATCTCTGTAACAGAGGAGCTATGGGTTACCATGTCTGCAGGGAGAGAATCGCTTTCCTCTGTGACTTCAGATGAAGCTTCTGATGCGTCTGTCTCAGAGACGACACGTGTGTCTACTGCTATCTGCAAACACAGAGGAAAGTGGTCATATATAATCTGTGATCTACATAATCATATTTCATCTGATCTGATGCTTTTGTCTCTACATTGAATTCAAGGCGCTGTGCACTGTTCAATTTTATCATTATATGTTTTTCTTCTCAATTAATCTGTAATCCAAACCAGCATAATCTAGTGAGGATCAACTTTGAGACTGACGCTGGTCTGAGATGGTGTTTGAATCAGAGACATTGATATGTTTTGTGTTTCTGGATTTGCTCTATTTTATAAACTGATGAAATTCTTGATTATTAAAGAACAATAATTCCTTAAATTCTTGAATTACCTTTGAGTCTGTTGTCTCTTGGTTCTGCTCTGTAGAATCAACCAAAGCTGAAGAAACAGTGTCCTGTACAATAAAACACATATTTATTAATGGTGTCCAACAGGACTGATTATCTAATGTACATCAAATAAAATGAGGCTGTTGTTTACAGTGATCTGTAGTCATACTTTACATATTTAAGCATTGATTATTGTATTTTTTACAACAGCTGATGATAAAAACACCAATGTGCATTGAGTAATTACATTTATTATCTATAATAATCACAGTACACTTGTTCTGCCATGAGGTTTATTAGCCTAACGGTTTCTTGGTGTATCAGAATAAAAGATTGTGGTCACAGGCGTGTGATTTTACAAAGATTTCCAAATGTGGTTTATTCAAGAATAATTAGGAGTCAATACTAGCCATTATAGCATGCAGAATTGGTAATAAATACAATCTCATGTTTGATCTCAATCTTTAATCAAAAGCAGACAAAGATAAATTAGATCTGCATACAGTATCAAATTATTCCTGATGTGCCACATTTGCAAATGAAGTGATTCTCAAATACAGAAGGAATTTGAGAGATGAAAAATACAGTAAATAAAAGGACAATAAAGCTATACTGCCCCCTACAGGACAAAAAATAACATGTACATCATCATGCAATCAACACAAATTTACAGTTTAGAAAATTAAAACTTATTAAAGTTATTTTATTAATGAAATTAAGTGACAAGCATGTAAAGAGAAAGCAAGGAAACCTAAAGAAAAACAGAGATTTGCTATACAGGGCTCGGCTCTCTTTATTACCTCCATGATCACGCTGGAGGACGTCTCAGGGTTCAGTGAGGAGGCAGACAATCTTCTTTCATCCTCATGCTTACTTTCTATTTGATCTTCATATTCTTCATCACTTTCATCATCATCTTCCTCCTCACTATTCTTCACTTCTTCAGAGAGCTTTTCCACTTCATCAGACTCCTGCTGTTCCACACACGCCACAGACAAACCAGATCAACCCCAAACACACAAACACGAGTTACGGCAGGTCCAGTGAGCTTCACAGGCATTTCACTTGTTTAACCCTAAATTAACATTTTTTTTGAAATACCAAAGCTCTTAGAACTGAGAATACAGACCATTATGAAAAGACCTCTAAAAGCATGAACAAACCTCTGAAAGCCTCTGAAAAAATCTAATTTCATCTAAAATAGTTCAATATTATAAAAAAAAATTCATCTGACATTTTACAGCAACCCTATAAATCTGAGACGCTTTATAGAAAATGCTCAATGCAGTTGAAAACAGAAATACATATTGATTGAAAAGCAAAAAGGTTATAGTTCATTATCTAGACAATCATTTTATTAGTTTAAAAGTGCATTGCTTAATTAAAACATATGGCCAGCATTATGGATGTGACATAAAATTAAAATATAATTTCTCACAGAATGTATTTATTACCAATATACTGAATCATCTGATTATATTTTAGTAAAGTCCTATTGATAGAGTCCAGACATCAGACCAATATCAGTATGAGTTATCTATTTTAAACCAGAAAATGTACGTGTTATAAATATGACAAGAAAAAACACATGTTTTTGAGAGACAATATACTTTATAGAATTTCTGTGAATTAAAATACACAAACCAGAAGCAATAATACCCAACAAATGAAGAAGAGATGACTCTTCAAAGAACATAAAATTGTTATTTCATTTTAATTTTCATGTGTTCATTTATGAGAAATGTGGACTGTTATGAATGTGACAATACTGAAAACAGACTATAAAAAATCATGATTTAAACATAAACAAATAATTTAAAAACATTAAGAGAGACCTCACATGAGGATTTAAACCAGTAAATATTGACATCTGAGCTATCAGTATGATGAAAACCTTTGACAATTGTATGGTATTGCCCATCTTCTTTCTGATTGGTCGTGTACCTGTATGTCTGTGGGGGTGTGGCTGCTCCTGTCAGTGATCCAGGTGAGTCTTTGTTTAGGTGTGGACTGCTCGACTGTCATTAGTGTTCCTCCAGATTTCTTCAGCACATCTTCTTCAACATGCACGACGTGAATCTCACCAGACTCCTACACACACACTCTCATCAATATCTCACAGTAACCTCTTAGTAATTAATCTACAATGTAAAAACTAATGGATCCTAGAGGACCCATTTGGGGTTCCTCGCACTGCCACTCCGGCGGAACCGTCAGGAGAACCTCGATACACTTTTTTACAAAGAGCAGTTCTCTGAGGAACCATTAACAGTCTTGCAGAAACTTATGGGATCCTGTAGGCACTTTAAATTCAGTTCCTCAGAGGTCCTCCAGACGGTCAGTGTGAGGAACCCTAAATGGTTCCTCCAGGATCCTTTAGTTTTTACCGTGGAGGTTTTGTCTCACCTGTGTCTCCTCCTCAGTGATCGTGGGTGGGACACCGATGATCGTTGTGTTGAGGGGTGGAGCACTGACGGGTGTAGTATCGGGAAGTGGAGCAAAAATCTCTTGCACCTCAATTGAGTATTCTAAAGCCAACTTTAGAGAGAAGATGGACACAGTATTGAGCCGTGTGCACGGTGTGATTGTGTGTGTGTGTGCGTGTGTGTACCTGCTCGAGTTCCAGCAGTTGTTTGTGTAGTAGTTCCGCTCTTTTAAACACAAGCAGTGTGTTTTCAGCCTTGTCAGGGAGACAAAGACCATCCTTACAGTTCTGGATCTCAGCTACAGTTCTTTTCATCAGGTCAATCCTGTTTTCAGTGGCCTGCACACACACGTTTAGATTTATGCATTAATAAAGTCACTTCAAAAAGTGTGTTCAAGGTTTTTTCTTTTATTATGCGTGATGTTGTGTGTGAAATTCAGGTTTCAAAATCTAATCTGCTGAAAACAGATAAGATGTGTTTATTGCTTTATATAATAGATTGCATGATACATTTTCAGGTACTGTACACAAATTATAATTAATAGTAAAGAAATTATTGATTAAAACTACTAAAATAATGATTATATTGTCACTATTATAACTAAAGGTGATGCCCATAGAGGAATTTTTGACTGAATCATTCCATTAAGAACCTTTAATATCCAAAGAACCTTTTTGTTTCATGGTTCTTTGTAATAGAAAATTGTTTTTTAGACCAGGAAAAGGGCATAAAAATGGTGCTTTTAAGAACCTTTAACAGAAAATGGTTCTTCTATGGCATCACTGTAAAGAAACTTTTGAAGCACTTTTATTTGTAGGAGTGTAGTTTTATTATTTTGCACAAAAAATACAGAAAGTTTGCTTCCAAAACACTGATGTTTAATCTTTGACATGTCATTACACAATGAAAAGATATCAAGGTTATATTTTCACAGAATTCACTTTTAATTTTGTAGGATGATTTTATGTTAAAAACAGGGTCACAAATACATAAAGCACAGGTGTAAACAGGGTCATCCCACTACTTTCTCAGATTTTTCTCATATTAATATACCTTGAGTTTGTCCCGACTGATGCCATCTTGGGTGGACAGGGTAGATTTGATTTTGGCAACGTCTTTCTCCATCACCTTCATCTCTGCTTCAATAGCGTCCACTTCCTTAAAAACATGAATCACACAGACATTAGCAGCTGTTGTTTCATAGAATTGACCTTTTCCAGAAGATCTCATCAGAGCGTGTTTGTGTGTTTGTGTACTGACGGCGGCTGCGTGCTCCAGCTGAGACAGGGGTCCCACCAGACTGTGCTGCATGTCAGCTACACGCCGGTCAGCATTTGAAAGCTGTTCCTCTAGTGGACTGACATCAAACACGCTTCCCATCTCTGTTAACACACTGCCAAAACCCTGTAGTGTTCGTCTCATCTGTGCAGAATCGTCCAGCACCATCTAAAACACATAAACGCACACTCTTTCTTAGGTCGCCTGCGTGTCTTTAGACTCCGAGCTGATAACTGAAAGGTTATGATGATACCTGCAGTGCGTTTACATGGCTGTCCAGACATCTGGCTGTGGTGTACGTACAGGGTGTTGTTAACCACGACTGAGCCTCTGAGATCCAGCTTTGTGAACCCTTCACCATCTCCTCGTGCTCCTCCAGCCAATCACAGATCTATAGCAAGACACAGAGTTTAGACAAGTAAAAAACAAAGGCCTACGCATGTACTTTGTGTTTCAAGATTCATACAATACAGAAGAGGACATGTGGTTTTGGTGACCTTGCCCAGGAAGGTGGTCCTCTGTTCGGCCTGTTTGGTGAGGCTGCTGTACGTCTGCTGAGCGTTCGCCAGGTTTTCCAAGATCAGACGGGTCTCATCCGGATGCACATCGCTCAGGTCCGATAACTCGACCTCCACCACCGTCAGACGAGTGTGTAAACCCTCCAGCTCATCCCACACACGCTGCGGGAGAGCATCACATAACACACACGTTCACAATCTTCCAGTGTGCATGAAAGGTGTAAAGCAGGTGTTGCGTTCAATTAAACCTTAAAATCGTACCTTCTGTGTGCTCTCGGCTTCACTGAAGTTCAGGCTTTTCTGCTCTAACCAGCACTGAACTGATCCCAGACCTGCTTTAATTTCAGAGATTTTAGCAGTCAGTCTGTGAAGTGGACCGCTCTTCTCCACAGCCGTCTCCACCTTAGAAAACAGACCAACTTTTATCAAAAGAACTTTTAAATTACGTCGTACATTAATGGCATATAAAACATATAGTGAAGTAGTAGCAAGAGCTGTAAGAGGTCCAGATCTTAATGAACAAACCCTCACAGGTGTTATCTAACTACTGTCACAGGTGTGTGTCTGGATGACGCAACACTTTTAACACCTGTAAATAAGTGTGTGTTGATTGTGTGTCTGTTCTACTTTTCATTAAAGATGAGTTTGATGTTTTCAGTGTGTGTGGCACATGATGATGTATTTTACTATGTTATTATTACACTACATTTCAGGGTTTTCCTGTTACTGTTCACTAACACATTTATATGAACAATAATAAAATGATGAAAAAAACTTTTATCCCAGACTGATTGATCAGTTACATTTGTAAAACATGCGCTGCTTCATCAAACCTGTTCCTCTGCTTCCTGTAATGAGTTTGAGACTTCCTGTAATAATCCCTCTATCTCCTCAGGAACCAGCGTGTTTCTGTCAAAGTACGTCATCTTCAAGCTTTCAGAGATCCGCTGCAGACCGGCTTTCTGAGTACACAGCTGTGAGTGAAGCTCCTGTTCAATGAAAAGAGCTGTTACTCATCAGTACATGTGTGCAATGCAACAAATTATATTTTATCCATTTCATCTCAATGATACTTTTTGGTACAACATCATAAACAAAACTGGCTAAAGCAGCTGAATTAGTTTGACTCCCCAAATGACACGAGCAACCACTCAGTGGCTCTTTAATAAAGTTCAGAAAAACACACAAAACATTTTAAATGATGAGAACTGAACTTTGTTGGTTTCAGAAGTTTTCTATGTTTCTCTGGAGACCGAAAATGCAATTTTTAGAAAAATAAAGATTATGTTTTAAATGCTGTAACTTTTAAGTCATAACATTTTCCTAGCAGCACAAGAAAACGTAAGTGTGGAAATCATCATGGAAAAATGTCATTATCAGCATCACAAAATGTACATAAGCAACTACATGAATTGATCATTTTATTTTTTGATATGGACATGAAAAATGAGCATCATTAACTTCTATACTTGTTTCTTCAGGACTCGAGACAAGTCACTTTCCTGTAAAGGTGACGTGACGTGTTCACTTGCAAAATATAAATAACTGTTTCAAACAAAAAGCAAAATGTTTTTTTATTTTACAATACACAGAGCTTAAAATATTTACATATTTTGAGAAGAAAATATTAAATGCAAAAAAAAACCCAATAAGGTAAAGACTTACATTTCTGAAAGAACCGGTCCGATGCTTAATGTGGCTGTGGTAGTCTATTAACATCAACACTTCATATATCAGTACGCTCCTATACTTTCTATCTCACTTTTTTCATCAGTTGAGCATGTGAGCTGTTAGTCTCTAAAGTTTCAAGATAACAGAAGCAGAAGTATGTAGTCAAAAAGCTTCTCAACCCTCTTCACCTCTCCAGTTCCAGTCAGTGAGATAAAGACTCCAATCTCTATTTATATTATAATGAACCATTCAAGACTGAAAGCTTTATAAACAGGATCCTACAATTACCAAAAACCCACAGGGACAAAGAGTCACAATGGTTCATGACAAAGAGATTTCCACCAATTTCTATATTGCTCGTACATACTGACAATATGAAATAGAAATACACGACACTGATGTGTGTGTCTGACATCATTATTGGCCTCAGGATCAAATCTGAGGATCCACTTACAAGGTAGATGTTGTGTGGGAACTAAAAAAAAATGTTTGTCTGAAAAAGACTCGGCTATTTATCCTGAACATAGAGCCCTCTGTGTGTGTGTGTGTGTGTGTGCAAAAAGGTGAATAAAACAACAGAGTCTAAAGCAGTGTGTGTGTTTATTAAGTTAACCGCTAGAAAGGATTTTGTCTGAACCCATTCAACCCAAACAATCTCTCTCTCTCTCTCTCTCTCTCCCCTCTTCATCTCTCTCTCTCCCCCTCTCCCTCTCCGTCTCTCTCTCTCCCTCTCCATCTCTCTCTCTCTCTCTCTCTCTCTCTCTCTCTCTCTCTCTCTCTCTCTCTCTCTCTCTCTCTCTC
Source organism: Beaufortia kweichowensis (assembly GCA_019155185.1). Taxonomy (NCBI): domain Eukaryota; kingdom Metazoa; phylum Chordata; class Actinopteri; order Cypriniformes; family Gastromyzontidae; genus Beaufortia; species Beaufortia kweichowensis. Next base: position 16,722,923 of record CM032801.1, on the reverse strand, counting down.
TCTCTCTCTCTCTCTCTCTCCTCTCTCTCTCTCTCTCTCCTCTCCTCTCTCTCCTCTCTCTCTCTCTCTCTCTCTCTCTCCGTCTCTTTCTCTGTCTCTCTCTCTCTCTCTCCCTCTCCATCTCTCTCTCTCTCTCTCTCTCTCTCTCTCTCTCTCTCTCTCTCTCTCTCTCTCTCTCTCTCTCTCTCTCTCTCTCTCTCTCTCTCTCTCTCTCTCTCTCTCTCTCTCTCCCTCTCTCTCCTCTCTCTCTCTCCTCTCCGTCTCTCTCTCTCTCTCTCTCTCTGTCTCTGTCTCTGTCTCTCTCTCTCTCCCTCTCCCTCTCCCTCTCCCTCTCCCTCTCCGTCTCTCTCTCTCCCTCTCCGTCTCTCTCTCTCTCTCTCTCTCTCTCTCTCTCTCTCTCTCTCTCTCACTCTCTCTCCTCTCTCTCCTCTCCGTCTCTCTCTCTCTCCCTCTCCGTCTCTCTCTCTCTCTCTCTCTCTCTCTCTCTCTCTCTCTCTCCTCTCTCTCTCTCTCACTCTCTCTCTCTCTCTCTCTCTCTCTCTCTAACAAGTAAGCCGTACTGTCTGCAAATGATAAAATCGAATAAAACATTAATTAAACTGCACCCTGTTGCACAACATTACCACAGCATTCACTAACATCATGTTTTTTACCATTACTGTAAATAGATCAGCATATATTAAGAGTAATGAGTTGATCTATGGCAATGATACCATTTGCAGTCAGGAACAAATGAAGCATTGTGTGATTGAGAAATCCCCTTTCATTAGTTTGAGTTATTCTGTTCCTAAGAGAGACAGAAATACTACATACACCATACCGTAAGAATAGAAAAAAGATAATTCGAAAATATAGTACAGTATACATTTCAAGCGAAAATGAATATTCTTAAAAGAAAATAATGTAGAAAAGAACATGATTTAAACCTTTGGGTTTTGATTACATTATGAAGTTATTGGTAATTCTTCTTCTTCCCTGCCTGCACAGCATTTGTTACAAACTAAGCTGTATTTACACTGCATTTAATTCAGAAAGAAAATAAATGAGATCAAAACCCCAATTCTTATTAAAATCTGATGAACTTTAACTGTGAAATAAATAGACTGCAAATCAATGCTAAGCACCATCAGATCTGGACAGTGTTTGACATTGGCAGGTGACTGACCTGTAGCTGTTTCTTGCTGGGCTCCTGCTCCAGTACAGAGAGATGAGAAACAGCAGCATCCAGCCATTCTCTGATCCCCAACAACTGCTCCTGAATCCGTTCTCTCTCCATCACCTCAGCTTTCACTGACCTCTGACCCTGAGCACTGCGCTCCTTCAGACTGCAGCACACACCACACAAAGGTCAAAGGACAGGTGAGAAGGTAACATGCAGTTCTGTCCAGCACTGGACATTTTGTCCATAATGTATTTTTGGCCTTTCTAGAATGGGAGGTTGGAATCTAATGCTGACCTAATTAAACGTGTAGTTCACCCAATATGGATCATTTATTCACCTTCATATCATTTCAAACCTGTATGCCTTTCTTTCTTCTGCAGAACACAAAAGAAGATATTTTGAAGAATGTTGGTAAATAAACAACATTGACCCCTATTGACTTCCATCGTATGAAAACAAAACCACATTTCTCCAAATATCTTCTTTTGTGATACACTGACAAGACTGTGAATAACATGAGGGTGAATAAACAATGAAAACTTTTGTTTTGGATTAACTGAAAACCTTTTTAAGACTGAAAAATCAGTATAAAACTACTGTGTGAACTGCTGGTAAATGTCAACAAGTGGAAGCATTTTTGAGCAAGCTATCATTTAATCACCATAGAATAACAATGGTACTTTTTTAAAGTACTTCTCAACCAAAGAATACAAGAAAGAAAACAACCAATCAGCTATAAGCAAAGCAGATTTCTGACCTATGGTAGCGCTCCTGAAGGGCTTGAAGCTCTTGGCACAGGGCAACAGGTGGAGCCTTTTCCAGATGAGAGGGGACACCAAGCAACCTCGCCGCTCTTAATTCCAGGGCAGAGAGAGCTCGATGTTCACAGTCCAGTCTGTCCTGATACTGGGACCAGAAGAGTAACAGTTCCTGCAGCTCATCACCACTCATATTTTCCTTGTTGCTATCCGAAAGTGCCGTCTCCACCTGCTCCAGTACGGTGGCTGCCCGCTCCACCTGTGGAATGAACAGTAAGAAAAATTAGCTCAGTTCCATACATTATCTGAATGATTTATTCAGAGGAGTCTACATGCAACTGACACAAAGAGTTGTATATGTTGACATAGACAAGGTTCAAAATTAAAAGATTATATGTCCTAAACATTTATGTAGTTTTTGGCATTTACACTATGAGTGACAGCTCTCCATTCTTGTTCCATTTGTTCTGTCCGTATCTGAAGATCATTGGCACAGCGCTGCAATCTTGCCACCTGCCCCCAGAGGGCACTCACTGCATCCTCTCTGTTGGCTCTGCAGCCAAGCAATGAACACCACTCTCTCAAACCATCCAGTTTACCTGGAAGCACTTCAACTTCTTGCACTAGAGTCTAAAAATAGAAAAAATACATTTAAGTTTACCTAATGGCAAGCTTGGCTCTTTTCCAACTGCATTAAAAAAAGCTGCCAGCCAAGCATTATTGATCACTTTCACAAAACTTAAGAATATTTTTTAAGAAATATGAGCATACAATAGGAATGTAGCTTCTGCTTTCAAACCTCTAAATGTGAAAAGTTTTTCTAAAAAAATACAACATTTTGATAAAAAAGCTAAGAAACTTGTGTTTTTGTCAAAGACTTTATGCTGACTGGATTCAGAACGATCATCAAAACATACTGCACATTCACATACAAGCATTCACTTGTTTTGGATCTAAAGGTTATCTACAGTATAACACTGAAAACATGGACTACCAGAAATTTCCATGGCAGGTAAATGTTGTCTCATACATTACATAAATATATATGCTTTCAGCAAATTACTTGACAAAATATAGATACATTATGCACATCAATGCATAATACATTTTTAGGTTATGCAGGGAGCTAATGTTCAATAGCAGGTGTTCCACTTTACCTTAAGTTTCTTTTGCAGGTCTTTGCAATCTTTGTGTGAAGTAATTTTATTAGAAACACATTGTGATAGTGTTGTTTCTGAGTCCCTGACTTGCTGGCAAAGGTCTTCATAGCATTTACGAGATTGTTTCTGGCTCTCAACACACCTGGTAATAAATAAAAAGCACTATATTTTAAATAACATATTAGCCAAGCTGGTTAATCTTTTCTCAAAGGGGTAATTGATAATGGTTTATTTTATAAGCACAGATAGTGTACCTTTTCAGAGTTTCCAGTTGAATTTGAGCCTGGGCTTTGAGGGTTGACAGCCTGACCAAGAGCTGACCTATAACTTCCGTCTGAAGAAACTCGACTTTCTGTTGGTTAAAACAGGGATGCTGTGGGGCTTGAGTTTGGAGTTGTAAAACATGGGACTGGAATTCTGTGTCCAGGGTCAATAAAGTTTGCTGAGTATCTTTAAGTCTTTCTGAACAGCTTCTAGCAGAGCAGACTGAGGGAAGAAGGACCAGTGAGGTTCTCTGGAGGAACTGAATGGCGTTAATCAAGGCCTTGGTGTAGTTTCTCAACAGTTCTTTAGCTTCTGTTAAGTTCACCTGTAAAAAGAAAATCAGGTTGATATAATATGCTTGAGAAACAGATCCCGAGCTAATGAAGAAAAATGTAACTTACCATTAGTTGATCACACTTTTCCAAAACCATATCCTTTAAGCAAGTCAGCCGTTTAAAGTCTTCTGGCCTCTGTTCCCGTTTATCTACAACCCTCTTTTGAAGTATCTCAAGCACTCGCATTCTGGATTCTACGTCCTTTCTGAGCACAAGGCACTTTCTCAGTTCTTTTTCAACTAATCTCTCATTAGGCTCAGGGTAACAAGGCTTTTCCAGCTCCTCATTGGCATGTTGGATGAATTTCTGGAATGCTTTCTGTTCTGACGGGTAATGAACATGTTTCAATAAATCCCATTCCAGAATGCAAAGATTGTTGTTCACTGCCAATTCCCGGGTTTTGAGATTTTCCATGATTTGCTGAAGTCTTGTTTCTTCAGCAGAAAGCTGAGTTGGATAAAGATCTAATCTGACAGCATGGAGTTCTTGTCTCGTTTCCTCACACAAGAGGTTTATTAAAGGTATTTGGGTCAATAGGGCTTGACAATATCTGTAGCGCTCCTCTTTGTCAATGCTCTCATCTTTGGTCTGTGGAATCTGAGCCTCCACATCTTCCACAAGATCTTCAACACACTGCCGGAGACTGAGGTACCTTTCATGCTCCTGTGCTTTTAGATCCAAGTTATTCATTTGGTGATGCAGTTCAGTAATAACACATAACAGCTCTCTTCTCTTGTCTTCTGCACAAGGATTGACCTGCTCAATCTGAGATTTGCGTTCCATAACCATCTGCTTGAAGGGTTCAATGGAGGATAGGGTGTCTTTGGTAACAGGAAACCTGTGTCCTTTTACATCAACCAGCATTTGTCTTAGACTATTTTCAAGTGATGATACCTTTCTCTGAGAGGATTCTTGGCTCTGGATGACAACCATAACTTTCTGGCAACAAGCTTTCTCATAGCTGATAATATTCTTGATGTCCTCTTGAAGGTTTGTGAGTTTCTCATTAAGCTGAGAACTATCAGAGACACTTAACTCTGATGACATGTCTTTACTTTTTATAAAAAGAGCTTCAGTGACAGCAGAATGCTTTTCCACCTCTCCAAGTGTGTCCTGGATCTGCCTCAATCTACGATCCAGCTCTGCTGCACTCAAACTTTGAAAATCCTCTCTTCTTAAAGCCTCTCTTCTGATATGTCCAACGACCCAGGAATCAATATCTGCAATCTGCTCTGACATCTTCTCCCTGGTCTGAAGTCCTGACTCCATCTCTCGAACTGCCTCAGCTAGTTGTCTTGCTGTAGATTTAGACAAATCTTCTAGAGATTGTAAAGATGAGGTGACCATTGGTACATCAGCCTTTTCTAGTTTGGGTATCAGCTCACTGACTTCCTCCACTAAAGCTTTTAACTGAGTTTGCTTAGAGCTCATCTCCAACTGTAGTTTCTTTAAATCTTTAATCTGTCGATGGACCTCTTCTGGAAGCAGAGACACTTTCTTTTGCCGTCCTTTGATGTCACATTCTGTCTGCTTTGCCCAAGCCAGAGCATCAGTCATCACCTTAACAATCTTACTTAACACGGGGTTGCTGCTGGTAGGTGTTTCAGCTGCTATCTGTTCACTCATTTGATCTAGTTTATCCTTGATGTATTGAAGATCTCGCTCTATGCTGGATGTCTCTGCACTGAATTGAAATCCTTGCGCAAGAGCCTCAGAGGTCTGCAGAAGGTTAAGGTACTGCTGCTGGGTGGAAGTGAGATCAGCATTTATGTTCATCATTTCTTGAGCTCTTTTGCTGTCCCATAAAACTGGTGAGGATGTTGATGCACTCAAAGTCTTCTGGATGTTCTCAAGATGGTCTTTCAAGGCACTAATCTCTTGAAGAAGACTAGCACTTTCTTTGGCGTAAGCATTAACCTTGTACAGAGCTCTTTCTGCATCTATCTCCAGCACTCTCCACTGGCTCTGCAAGTTGTTTTGCTGTATTTCTGCTGCTTGTTTCTCAGGCAGACTTAGGTGGGGTGATAGTTTTGCATGAGTCTGAATCAGCTCACCAAGAGCTGATCGTTCCTGCTCCATATTCTTCAAAAAAGAGCACAGCCTCTCCTCTTCAACAAAACTGCTTTCAACTGGAGATCTGCAGATGTACAAGACACAATAAGGGTTGTTTGCAATCTAATAACCAGTATTGTCATACAATAATACTTTTTCAATGTCTTACTACAGAACCAATTTCATGACTTCTAGTCACAAACACTTACGTTCTTAATGCCTCACGCTCAGTTTTGAGTTTCTCCAGAGTAGCTTTGACTTTTTGTGTCTGTCTTTCAAAATCTGCAACCATCTGTAATTGAGCCTCTTTGGAGTGGACAGCGCTCGCTGCATCCCACAATGCAGCACTCCACTGAGCGCTCAGTTGGTGCATGGGCTCAGAGTCATGGACTGTACCATTAGTGCTGATGTCAATGTCACCATTAGCCTGATCTTGCTTAGACAGCACAGACACCTGTCTCTGGGCACATCTTCTACATTCCTAAAATAAATGCAAATAAAGAATAAGCTCAATAAACAAATATAAAAGTCAATTAGGTTTATGGAATTATGAGTTCATGGGGCTGACGCACCTCAGCCTCCTCCAGCTGTTTTGCCATGTCTTGGGAGTACAGTGCAGCTGGGTGATTTCGAAGGTCCAGTAAATTAAATACAAGTCGTTTTAACCGAGCTTCAAGATCAGCGTTTGATGTGTCTAGAATTTTCAGGGTATTTTCCTGTGGCATACCCTAAAAAATAACACAATAAAAATAGTACCTTACACTGAATAAAAAGTGAACTAAACTAATTTCATGACATTTGTAAAGAATAGTATGTAGAACATATAACTTTAGTATCTGTAATATTGATTGTGTAATGCCATGTCAAAGATTGAAATCAATGTTTAGGAAGCCAACGAATAATGTCATTAAATAGTCATAATAAATCATAAACTTTGTGTTAACAGCAGATATAATGCATGTTTTGTTTTGTGAAGGCATGACATCTTGACATTCTATCAGCTGCTTTACCTACAGTATAGTAGATTACCTCCATTAACACAGGTTTTGGTCCTTTTTCAGTCATTTGTTTGATCTCAATAAATGTATCCTTCATTGTGGGTCCCAATGGCTCCTCTTCTTCCTCTGCTGGACTTTCAATGTTTTCAGATGTAAGATCAGCTTGGGCAGAAACCTGCGGCTGTAACAGACAAAATAACAGAGTTGGCTTTAGAGTACACCTCATTACCAAACCAGCAACAATGACCAGTGGCAATCACTTACAGAAGATACAGAGATATTATAAGATCAAAACACAACAAACTCAGAAAACACACAACAAAGTCAGAAGGAAAACACTAATGAACACAATGGATCAGGAAGCATGCATAAGGAAGACTTGATTAAAAATACAAACAAATGTATTCATGTTTTCTCCGTGGGCATATGACATAACATAATATGAAAAGAATTAGAACAGTCTCAGCTTTAGAACAGCTTTATTCATGATGATATGAAAACACAAATAGGACAGCTACTGAAGAGTTAATGTAACCTTTATTAGAAGATGGTTTAATCAGGGTTAATGTGACCTTATGTGTTAACTGTTGTAGCTGGCATATACACAAGGCTCTTTAAGCATGTTCACTCATTCTTCTCCTTCATTTTAATCACTTAAAAAATTATTGCACACATCATCTGCTGAAGTTGTTAATCGGACATCCAAAATGCAGGCATCACACCATCATGCTTCATGCAGGGTTGTTCCTTTAGTTCAGTTTTAGTTTAGAATCAGATACATTTAAGTTACCTGCATCTCACTGATGCCCTCAATTTGACTGATTACATCTAGGGTTTCTTGGACCAAAGTTACAGAGTCCTGGCCCTTCTTCAGCTGCTCCTGATCAGTTAATGGCTTTCTGTCATGCTCCTCTATATCTTCTTGATTAGTTTCTGGTTGAACATTGACTTCTATTGGTAATCTTGCAAAGGCAGACATCTTTTCATGTTCTTGACTTTCTTCATGACTTGTTTGAGAAATTGGCATGACATGTGGTTCTGCTGGCTGCATCTCAATGATACTTTCAGTTTGACTGATTACATCTAGGGTTTCTTGGACCAAGGGAATGCAGACCTGGACCTCCTCTGGCTGGTCCTGACTAATCAACAGCTTTCTGTCATGATCCTCTTTATCCTCCTGTTTAGTTTCTAGTTGAACATTGGCTTCTACTTTTACTCTCACAGAGGTAGAAACCTCTTCATGTTCTGAACTATCTTTTGTTGGTAAAACCTGTGGTTCTGCTGGCTTTAATGAAACGCTGTCAGATTCAACATGATCCTTCTTTCTCCTTGTTGGTGGAGTGGGTATGACCTGTGAATCTTCTGGCATTAATGTAACTCTCTCAGTTTCAATTTGATCTTTCTTTTTTCTAGTTGGTGGAGTTGGTTGAGGCAAAAGTTCTTCAAGTTGGTTTTTAGCCATCTCAGTCTCTGCTCGGCTGTCTTTCCGCCTCAGTGGTGGAGTTGGTTTGATTATGCCCTTTTCTTCTTGCAATTTATCAGCAGTTGTTATTATTTCACTTTCAACTTTGCTATCTTTTCTTCTTGTTGGTGGTGTGGTTTTGACAAACATCTCCATGTCAGTTTCTACCCTACTAACTTTGCGTCTGACTGGTGGCGTTGGTTTAACAGTGAGCTCTTCACTGTCTTTTTGTTCATGGGTTTGTTGATTATCATTTGTTTTTAATTCAGTATAAAATACTGTCTCACTCTCAGACCTAACCTTACATCTTCTTGTTGGTGGAGTGGGTTGACTCTCAAAATCAAATGATAATCTTTTGTCATCATCTTTTTCTTTACGCCGTCTTACTGGTGGTGTTGGTTGGGCTGCCAGATCAAGTGACAATCTTCTATCTTCTTGGTCTCTATGCCGTCTTACTGGTGGTGTTGGTTGGGCTGCCAGATCAAGTGACAATCTTCTATCTTCTTGGTCTCTACGTCGTCTTGCTGGTGGTGTGGGTTGAGACTCTAGATCAAGTGAAAGTCTTTTACCTCCCATTAACTCTCTACGCCTTCTACTTGGAGGGGTGGGAAGGACCTCACCCTCAAGTATCTGTGATTCAAAGTTTAGAGACAACCTATCATCTTTTCGCCGTCTGCTGGGAGGTGTTGGTATGACATCAAACTGGACCTCTGCTTTGCCCTCATTCCGTCTTCGGACTGGAGGTGTTGGTTTTGGTTCAGCTTCTATGCTTTGGGCTTTATTAGCTAATGGGGTCATCTTTGTTTCTTCCTCCTCAATTACATGCATGGTGTTTTCACATTCAGGTTTCTCTTCTGGGGTTGTTGAGACATCTATCTGGATCTCAGGTTCAATCTCTGTTTCTTGGGGTACAGATTGCACTGGTTCAGGTTTAAATTCAATTGGTTGTGTTTTATCATGTGATGGGAGCTTATTTACGTCCACCTGTTGAATTACATACATGGAATCTCCAACTTCAGTTTTCTCTTTTGGTGTTAATGAAACATCTACCTTATCTAATGTGACCTCAGTTTTAGCCTCATTCCATCTTCGGATTGGTGGTGTTGGTTTAGGTTCAGCTTCTATGCATTGTGCTTTATCCACTGACAGGGTCATCTTTTTCTCTCCCCTCTCAATTACATGCATGGTGTTTCCACCTTCATGTTCCTCCTCCAGTGTTGATGGGACATTTACATGGACCTCAGGTTCACCCTCAGTTCCCTGCCTTACAGATAGCACTGGTATGGGTTTTGCCTCTACATCTTCAATAATATACATGGTGTCTCCACTTTCTCCAAGTTTCTCCTGTGTTAACAAAACATCTACCTTGTCTGACTGGACAATTAGTGTTGATTTAGGTTCACATTTGATAACCTTTGGGGTCCCTTCCACCTCAATAACATTTATGACTTCTCCCTCTTCAGGTTTGTTTTCAACACTAAAAGACAATACTTCACTAGTGACCAAATCTTCCTTCTGATTTATTGGCAGGTCTGATTCCCAGTCTGATGCTTCTAAATGTCTATCTGTGCTGGCCAGAACTTCCATCTCATCTACAGCAGACATTAGTTCAGCTTCTGTCTCCACTCTTTCTGATGATGTATACGCCAATCCCCGAATTTCTGCCTCAGTGGGTTCTCTAAAAGAAGTGGCAGTACGTCTCTGCATCTGCATCTCCATCTCTTCTGGAAAATCTAGAACAATATATCTGCGTTGGAGTTCACGTGGGCCATTATCTGTAGTCCAGTTTCCTTCTGTGTCAGCATGTGCAGCGGTTGGACCATTGTTCCAAGTTAACATCCCAACACCTCTTGCAACAGCATCTTCAGTGTCTTGTGTTTCAGTTGGTTGAGGTGGTGTTGCTTGAACTTGTTTGTTAGCCTCAATCTCTGTGAACTGTGACTGATCTGATTCTATTCTTTCTGACATACTTCCAACATCTGGCTTATCCAGAGAAGATTCAATGATCTTTGCTTCTATTGCTACCTCAGTTTCTTCAGCTTTCAGATGGACTAAAGCTTCATTTTCTTGTTTGCCCATTGTGTTCTCATTCCCAATAGTATTAGTAGAAACAATGCTTTCTATGATACTGTCTGTGGGTATGTCTACACTCTGTATGTGCACGGTATCAACATGCAAAATGAGTGCAGCTACTTGTTTGGTTTGAACTTCATCTTCACTACACTGCTCTAGAGATTCTGGAATAAATAACTCGTCTTCCTCTTTCTCTGCTGTGACTACCATAATCTTCTCACCCTCCACTTTCTCAGATAAATCTGAACTAAAAATATCAATAGAAATCTGCTGTTCTTGCTTCTCAATGCTTACAGACTCATTTCCATGTAATTCAATGTCTGTTTCATTTACTGTGACTTCTAAACCGTGAAGAGCTTCTGACGAGGTAGTCTGCATATTTTCATCTGCAGTTTCATCAGTTTCATCAATTGTTTCCAAAGCAGCAGAGATAAAACTAAACTCTTTTATATCTTCTTTTACTTCACTGCTGCTTGTAGGAACATGTGTTTCAGATTCACTTATGTCAGGATCAGCTACCATCTCAGTGGTGGTTGTTTCAAAATCAGCCTTTTGAGCATCATATTCTAAAGTTGGTGGTGATTGTCTTGTCATGTACGTTTCTAACTCTGTACGTTTTGTAGTTTCTGAGATTACACATACAGAGATCTTGCTGTCCGGGTCATCAGATAGCTGTATCTTGGTCTCATTATCATCTGTCGTTACACAGCTCTTGGTGATAAAGGATGCAGATGAAAAAATTTCTGACTGTTCTAATTCAACTTTGGTTATTGTGGGAACAACAGGAGTGGTTGACATTGACTCAGTGGAAACCTATTGTGCAAAAGCAAATTTGTTGTATAGCACTTAGCATGATGGTCGAACAAAACAGTAGTCAGGATAAATCTCTTCATTATTATGTTTGTAAAATACAGTATAAAAATTCTCAACAAATTAAAATAAAAACATACCTGTGCGTCCAGACGGACACTCTGAGCCTCCACTGCCAACCTCTCAGCTTCTTGTTTCAACTTCTCCTCCAGATTCTGAAACACAAGTCATCTCTCTTATCCACTTTTATATGAAACAATGTTTTCAAATATTGTGTTATATTTACCTCAAGCTCCTGTTTAAGCACATTAATGTGAGCGTCCGATTCGTTTAGTGTTTTTGTTCCATCTCTTTCAAGTTTGCCAGCCAAATCAGGACCCAGACAATCCCCTAGCAACTGCTTATGGGACAGAGCCACCTGCAGCCTCCTGTGTAGTTCTGCACCTTCCTCAAGTGCAGCCTGAGGAACATCAATGCATCATTTATAATGTTGCCATGTTACACTGATATAACCCTAAATACAAAAACACATCTGTATGAACACATGCAAATGCTTTCTAGTAGTGCCCACATATACAAATAAGAGATAAGACACACCTGCATGGACATGGCTGAATTGCAGGGAGGATTTGCATGATTTATCTGGTTCCAGGACTGTATTCTTTGCAAAGCCTGTCTGACACAATGCACGGTGCTGTCTGCGCAGTCATTCTGCTTTTCTGACAGCTTTGAACGCAAACTAAAAAGAAGAGTAATGTGAATTTTCCACATTTTAATACTGTTTTTCATAAAAACAATATTATATTTCAACACAATACAGAACCAATATACTAAAGGAATGAGACAAACAGTAAATTGCTAAATAAACAAGCCACATTATTTTAAAGACACAGCAGATATAAACAAACATATTTATAGACATATAAAATGTATTCTTCTATAATATTATTGCTGATATCCCGTACTGTACATACCTGCAATATTGTTGCGTAACTGTGTCCACCAAAGAAATGACATCACTAGGGGGCTCCTCATTTGGTGGGGTCATAAGTAGGGCCTGTCCAAGGTCACGAACTTTGCCCTCTAAAGCCTCTATCTCTTTCTCAGAAATCTAAAAGAGTAAAAGGACAAAAATGAATGATTAAATTGACCGACCTCCTCTAAAGTGTCAAAATAAACCCATCCTGCGAAGATTTCTTGAAATATTCCCACAATACCTTAAAGTTATGCCAGTTTTCTTGCAGTTGGCTGATGTTTTGGCTGCTCTCTAGAACTCTTAAAGTGTTGTCTTGGACACGCAGCTCGTCCAGGAGACTCTCTGCCTGAGCTCGGAGAATCTGCGCCCGGTCAGCAATCCTGAGCTCTATATCACCTAATCTGACCTCACACTCGGACAACCGTTCCCTCATCGCCTTCTCTGAGTACACACAGAGGTCATGAAGGTGGCTGACCTCTAAGGTCAGAGCATCACGACCTCCTGGTGTGCAGAGGTCCATCAGAGAATTTTTAACAGCATCAAGTTCTCTCATTTCTTTCTTCTCTCTGTCTACGGTCTGAAGAAGAGCCTGGAGATGCATAACATTTTAAAACATCATTATCGTACTCCATGCTTTTGTAAAATACAAGTTTTGTATTATTATATATTAAAATTAATATTATTATAAATATTAATAAGAATATTAATATTAAGAAGAAAAAACAGACCTTAAGAGTATTAATGGAGTTCTGTAATCCCCGGCGTTCGGTGGGCAGGGCACCGAAACCTTTGACCTGCTCTCTCAGCCAATCCTGAGCTACGGTGTGCTGCTCAACTAACTGAGCACAAACTCTTTCTTTACGAATTTCCTCCTCAAGATTAACACAAAATTCCTATAGAAACACACATACAAACAGAATGCCATTCGTGTAAATCAAGATTTTGTTAGTCACAAATTTATATTTTTAGATCACCTTTTCTAGTTCACCTTACACCTTTATGTTCCTTCAAACCTGAATGTTAAAGACTGAAAGTCTCAGTCATCATTCACTTAACAAATCTAATGAAAGTAAAAGGTGACTGTCAGTCTTTAACATTTTGCCTACGGAAGACCTACACATGTTTGCAACAACATGACGATGAGTAAGCTGTGACATCATTTCATTTTTTTGGGTGACTAACTCTTTAAGTCTTACCATAAGCTCTTTGATTAATTCAGGAATGCACTCCTCCATAGTGGCCCAGGACGGATCAATCCAGCTGGAATCTCGAGTCAGCTGGCTCATCTCTCTCCCGAGCGCTCGGAGAGCAGACAGAGATGGGGTCAAGCCTCTGGTGCGGTCCAGTAGATTTCTGGCCTGTTCCACCGTGTGCCTGCGATCACCCAAACCAGGCCAGGGGAAGTGACAAGGGAGCGCAGCGATCTGCTGTTTCACCTGCTCCAGACGAGACTGAAGCTGCTCTCTCTGACACTGACACGACTCCAGACGCTCCACTACACTTCTCAACAAACTGAAGAATAAGACACGGATTAAACCAACAAAACATCAGGTGGTCTTGTGATAAAAAAAATATTAATCATGGCTTGGTTTCTGAGACAAGGCTTAAGTCTTAAAATATTTTTATTTACTTAAATGTCCTGATTTATATACTTCTGTCTTTTTCCCCTCTGTGAAAATAGGCCTTTATGAATATGATTATTTATAATGACAAAAAAACTTCCAAGCCATAATATATATATAAACAGTAAAGTATATATAAATACACATTAGGGGTGTCACAATATACTGGTATTGACAATAACCCTGATACAAAAACAACAATAGCCAATAATGATAATCGGTGTTAATAAACAAAAAAATAAGAAAATAAAGATACATTTGGCTGACACCATTACTGATTTATTTTTAAAACAACATTTTAATTTATATTATGATAATATCGCTATCATAAAATCTTTTTATCAAATAATCGTACAGTGAAAATCGGAAATGGTGAAATCCCTAATAAACATACCTGTGACCCTATCTGTGAAATCTAAAAATCTCATTCTGAGATAACAAGCCATAAAGTTTGATTTCACCTATTTATTTTACTGTGATTTAAATCTTTAACATAATCTTACTCGGTCAATATTACAGATATCAAGGTTATATCTTCACAGAATGTTCTTAACATTATGTAGGATGATTTTATGTAGTAAATCACAAAATAAAGATTATAGCTGGATTTTACAGGCAGGGTCACATATGCCGACCACAGTCCTCTTTACTAAATATAATCTACAGGATATCTGTAATCTGTTTAACTATAGAGGGTTATCGAGACAAGCAACTGCTATCACACGCCACATTTTTACCACAAGGCTTGATTTCTTATATTCCGATTTTTTTTGTTTTATTCTCAAACAGAACAGAGTCAGAACAAACCTTTGCAGCTCTTGAGTCCGCTGCAGCGTGTCTTTCCATTCTGACTCCAACACTTTCATCCTGTCAATAAGTGAATGTTTTGTGTCTTCATCCAAGTCTTCACAGATGCACAGATCGTCCGCTATCCTCTTCAGATCGGCGATCTTAGAGTTGCCCTCAGAGCGAAGGGTTAAGATTACCTGGAAGAAAGAGATGACTGAGTTTTTAGGGTTTGTTTAAACAAACAGCACAAATATTTATTTTTGTTTTAGTGATGACAACATCATCAGAAAGTTGCTTTTTGTTTTTTTCTCCATCCTGTATCATTGCTTACCTGTGCTTTGTTTAATCTCTCCTGAATCTGGTCCTGTGTGCCATGAGTACTTTCCCCCAGTGATTCCAGTTCATCTTTCTGGTTCTTCACCCAGGTACACATGTCCTCCTCCTGGTCACTGAAGCTCTGAAGCCGTTTTGCAAGAGAATCCTGGAGCTCAGACTGGTTCTTGAGTTCCTGAGCATCTTTCATGACCTTTTTCCATTCTTCTTCAAAACATCTCATGTTCTGCTGGATCTGTTGCTTTCTTGTCTCATCCAGCCCTTCCCGAGAGCACAGACATTCTGCTTTCCTCCTCAGAGTGGCAAGCTTGCAATCTCCATCTGATTTTGAGTTTAGGATAGCCTAGATGAAAACAAACCATTAATACATTTCAATCAGACTGTATTTCTAAAGTATATTTGATGAATATGTCTCTTACCTGAGCCACAGTAATTCTGTCTTGTAGTTGAGTATCTTCAGGCAGTAATTCAATCTTCACCTGCTGTTCTTTGATCCACGATTGAGTGTTTTCCTCTTGTTCTTGTACATCCTGAAGGTCCTTAAAAAGAGAATCCTCAAGTTCTGATTGGTTCTTCAGCTGCTGAGCGGTCATCATAAGCCCCGCCCACTCGTCCTGCAATCCTTCTAAGGTCTGTTGGATTGTAAGACGTTTGTCCTCCTCCAGATCTTTAGAACATAGACTTTCTCCTTTTATCTTCAAGTCGGCAACTTTACAGTCACCTTCAGGCCTCTGAATTAGTATTGCCTAATAAAAAAACATGAAATTAAGCAAGAACGTCAAGCATCTCAGTCATGTGGCTTTTCACCAGCAATTTATTTTACAGTCCTGTTCCACATGTACTGTATATACTACAATATGTATTTAATAGAGTAATTACAATATTAACTGTGTAAAAATGAGGTACCAGCCCTGAACCTAACCCTAAACCTAACCTAACATTAAACCGTATTAAGTCCATGTACAGTATTCATCTTATATGACTCAGTTATTTGTTAGGCAAGTACACGTGCAAGTGCGCATACTATAAAAAAAGGTGCGACATGTTTTTGTTTGCATCTGTGCAGCCCAAAATGTCCAAAATTGTGTTTTTTCATAGTGTTGTTTTCAGAATTCATAACAGTCTATATTCCTCATAAATGAACACATGAACATTACAATAAAATATCTCTTCTTCATTTGTTGGGTATTATTGTTTCTGGTTTGTGTATTTTATTTTAAGTATGTTGACTCTTAAAAACGTGTGATATTTTTTGTCACATCCATAACACAAGTATATTACCATTTTTTCCAAATAGATTTGTGTATAAAACTTGTGTATAGACTAATATCTTACTGATGTCTGAACTCTATCAACAGGACTTTAATAAAATATAAACAGATGATTCAATATATTGATAATAAATACATTCTGCAACAAATTTAGAAAGTTTAAACTACAGTGTTGTTAAATATCTCTGTTACCTGAATTCTGTCGATTCTCTCCTGAATGGATGATGTTTCATTGAGAGAATCCAAGTTTTTTCTCATCTGTCTAATCCATGAGCGAGTATGTTCTTCATGATCACAGAAGGTCTGTAGTTCTCTGCAGAGAGAATCCTCATGACTGACCCGGTTCTCCAGCTCCTGAGCCAGTTGTACCACTTTTCTCCACTCCTCCTCTACGCTGCTCTGGGTTTGGTCAATGTGACTCCTCCTCTCATTGTCAAGTTCTTTATGAGAACATATCATTTGCCCTTGTCTCTTTAAACCGGCCAATCGGGAAGCAGCTTCATGATGAAGGTCTAAGACAGCCTACGGGACGGACATTATTCCTCAATATGTGCACTGATAGTAACTTGTATTTCAATGCATGTGAATCCAATTCAAAAGCACTGAGAAGAACTTTTTTTCATCCTTACCTGAACTTTGTCAAGTTTTTCCTGTGGCTGAAGATCCTTTTCCAGCGACTGCAAAATTTCCAATTGTTCTCTTACCCAGGAACGGACGCTTTCTTCTTGGTCCTGAAAGGCTTGTAGTTCTCTGAAGAGAGAATCTTGAAGCTCTGCCTGTTTCTTTAGTTGTTGAGCAACATCCAGAACTCGTCTCCATTCATCTTCTGTGTTTCTCAACGTGTAAATGAGCTCCTTTCTTCTGGTGTCTTCTAATATCTCATGAGCACATAAAGCTTCAACCTCTTCTTTCAGACGTTCTACTTTCCGGTCACCGTCAGGATTTAGATTAAGGATAGCCTTAAAACAAAGAAAAACATCCTAATGAATCCAGGCACACAATGACATGGTTCAAGCAAGACCTTTAAAGAGCATCACAAACAACAACTATCAAGTTACAAAAACCAGCTCGACCACCTTATAAGCATACAATAATATAACCTGTGTTTTGGCAACAGATAATATCAGTTAGAATCAGCTTGTTGAGGATTAAAGGACCCACCTGAGCTTTAGTATGTTTCTTGTCCATGGGATAGTCCGTCTCCAGCGTGTCCAGTCCCTGTTTTAAATCTCTGATCCAGGCTCTGGTCTGTTCTGCATTGCTTTGAAATGTTTCTGTTTGATCATCGAGAGACTTGTGGACTTGAGCCTGGTTCTCTAACACAATTCCCATGCTGTGGTATTTATCTATCAGAGCCTCACTGTCTCTGAGCAGAGCGTCTCCTCTCAGGCCACGCATCCTTACAGTGGATAGCAGATCATGAAACGCCTCCACACGACCACTGTAGATTAACAGTGAAAGATGGAGTTTAATTATACAGGTTTTATGGGCACACAGTATTAAAAACATGCTTCCAAAAGTCCAGCAAGTGTCATTTACTATGTAAAATTATCACTTAATAAAATGTAATTATGATTTTTTTTTATTTTTGCATTTTTTTAAATTTTCACAATGAACAAAATACAAAGAACAAAATAACAACTGGTAGGGTACTACAAATACAAATCTCCCATTTTTTCATATATTTGAGTGAGTTTTCAATTTCCCACCATCGTAGTTTACATTTATGTGCTTCCAATCTCAGGTCATGAGTCATTTATGATTTTCACTTTTACTCAAAAATGTGCTTTTCACATTGAACCCAGGAAACATAACAAAAGAAAAAATATAGGGTGAGTAACATAAGGGTGAGTAAATGGGAAACTGCGTGCGATACTGTTATCATCAGTGTGTCTTCCAACTTTAAAAGCTTTCTGTGATGCATCAAACTTCTATTGGTCAAACCTTATCATGTAATACAAATTCACAGGTCAGAGTTACATTACATTTACATTTTACATTTAGGCATTTAGCTGATGCTTTTATCCAAAGCGACTTACAAATATTAGGAGACAAATTAGGAGTTCACCAAACTTGAAGTTTGCGTTTTCAGTCTGCTGCATTCATGTGTATGAATAGAAGTCAGTGAAACGAAATGTCTAATGTGACCACGGCGTTATTCATTTAAACATTTTAGAAAACGTGCAAGAATACAGTACCTTTCTTGTAAGTAACTCTTCTTGTAGATGTCTGAGTTGTTCTCTCTGTGTTGGCACATCCTCTCTCTGCTGGAGCCAGTCCTTCAAATGATCATGTTCCTCTTGCAAACTAAACACAAACAAAGACATACATTACCTGATAGATGAATAAATGATGAGATTTTAGGTATGATGAGATTTTAATTCCACATACTTGTTGAGATTATTTAGGATGTCTTCGAGCTGTTTATGTCGTCCCTGACAGTGAGCTCTGAGGGTTGCCAGTTCTCCTTCTTGTTCTTGTTGCCATGTAGAGAGCAAAGCCTGAGCTTCAGACGGGATCTTTTCCAGTCCACTTCTCTCAAACATCTCCTTCAACTGACTCAGACGCTGTTCACCTTCTTTAGAGGCCAAAAAACCCTGGAAAAACACACATTGTTTAATAATGTTGCACATATAAAGAAGAATAAACTGATTGGATAATGGGAGTCTAATGGTTAACAACTGGGCTGCTATCATAAACACACGCCACTTTTCTCATAACATTGGCTGATTTTTTCAATTTTTTAAGTATAAACTTTGTTATTTTTCTAGAATAAATAAGATCAAAAAAGACTAATATCTTAGGTCATTTTGCTTATTAAAAATATGTATCCTGATTTAAATATTTGTCTTGTTTTGTTGCACAAATATCTAAAAATTCTTACATCAGAATAGATTTTCTAGATGAGCAAAATGATCTAAAATATTAAGTCTTATTTTATGAAAAGAATGACAAATTTAGGTTGAGTTTATCCTTAAACCAAGCAAAAAATCTGTCAATGACATGACAAAAAATCTGCTCAACCTCTTTATTATATACTTAATTCAAAATTTACTTTTCCTACATCATTGGCAGATATTTTTGCTTGTTTTAAGCGAAACCTAAATTTGTAAATGTTTTTCAGAAGACAACACTTAAAATCTTAGGCCATTTTTCTATCTAGAGAATGTATCTTGATGTAAGAATTTTTAGATATTTGTACTGCAAAACAAGACAAAAAAAGTAAGGAATTCATTTTTTGCAGTGTATGTTCCACCAACAATGTGAAGCTCTAATTTTATCCAGTATATAACAGAGAAGAAACTATCCATAAGTCAGAATATGTCATGCTAAATCCTCACCACGAGTCTCTGCATGGACGCTTCAACATCTTGTCTTCTCTCAGGGTTTTCAAAGCATTCATTCACAGACAGCTGCTCATCCTGCAACCACTCCTCAAATGAGTTGAACTTCTCTGCAAAGAGCAAAAATACATCAGACACCCAAAAAATATGTTTATGACAACATAGGTGACCACAGTGCTTCCAAACCTTTAATAGTCTGAAGGAAGCTCTTCTCCCCCTGTTCTTTCTTCTCACGTATCATCATCTTTGTTTCTGCAATGATCTCTTTAAGACGCTTCTTGTGATCGATCAGATCCTCCATTGCTTGTGGTCCAGTGATGCTGAACATAAGAGTGATCTCTTTCATCAGAGAATCAGCGTGCTCCTCCTGGTCCAAAAGCTGCTCACACAGCTCCTGCAACAAAAAATACATTCAGTAACACACACAAAAGAAGAACCTACTCCATCATCTGTCCATTTTACCTGTAACTGTTCCTCCATCTGTACGCGGTCTTCTGAATGGAGCATTTCTACAGAGGAACGTATGTTCTCCACAGATGATTGACTGGTGTTGATCTTCTGAGTTAAATGAGCTTTAACCGTGAGCAGCTCCTGAAAGACGTCTGTGCAGTCGGAGAACAGCTCCTTCACCTGCTCCATTTTCTTTCTCAGGTTTGTTTCCATAACCTAAAGAAAAGAAAGAGAATGTGTGCGCAGATAAAGTTAGGATGAATTAGCAATAAAAAAAATACAACAAGTGAGTGAAAATAGTATATACCTGCAATTCCAGAGGATATTCTTTGCTCTGTAGAAGATCTTGGATCTCTAATAACTTTCTATGGAAGTGTTCAAGGTTTTCCTCCTGACATTGAATCTCATTCTAACAAACAAAAAAGCCCATGAAGTCAGAATGCTTTTAGGTTTTTATACCTAAAACGCCTAAATCAACATATAGTCTTGTTTTAATTTTATACTTAAAACAAACAAAAATATCTAAAGCCAACAGCAATAAGACTGAGAATTTCATCGAATTAAATACTTGCAAAAACATTTGTATTATATTTTCATGAACTTGTTTTCTTTGCAGTGTTTGTTGTCTAAAAACATCTTTTTTTATCATTCTGACCAGTTAGTCCATTTTTGTTTATCTGCAAATTAAAACTATACTTTTATTTGGAATTTGGGAGAAATATTGTAAGTAATCACAGAATAAAAACAAAATTAATAATTTCACACAAACACACACCCACAAACCATAAAATTCAGAAACTTGTTGTTTAAGATTCTTTTTTTTCTCAAAACTGCATTTGGATTGAAATTAAGATTTTTTTTAAATAATTCCTTTCAAAGTTGTTAACTTACAAACAAATTGTCTATTAAACTTAATGTTTAAAGTATTTTGAAGGTGAAAGTATTTTGTTAAAAAGACACCTTCATGCTGAGAACTTCACTCTCGCTGGTGAAAGGATGAGACTCAGAGAAGATGATGAGTTTAGTGGAAGTCCAGCTGTCCACCTCTCCACCCAGAACCAGCTGTTTCTCCCACAGTTCCAAACTCACACGCAAGTTATCCATATAACTGTCTGTTTTCTCTGACACCTGCCAAAGAGAGATATAGAGTTACCAAGAAAAAAAAGACTGTTGTTTACTGCAGAATTATCAAATAATCATTAAGACAGTGTTACTAAAAAGTAAAAATGTTATGATGGGGTGATGTTTAAGCATGAGACATGGATGATATTCTCACATCCAGCCATGAGTCCACCAAACCATCAGCCTCTGTCTCAAAAGGAGTTTCTGAGCAGTCAGGGATTTTTTTCAGCTGAGATTGCAACTGTCTGCACACGGCTCTGAACTCCTCTATCTTTGATCCGAGGCCACTGAGATCCTCCTTCATACTGATGACCTATAATATGATCACATCTATTAAAAACTATACTTCACAGACACAGTATTAGATGTAAGACTGAATATTTGCCTGCTGTGAGTAATGACTGACCCCTGGTGGTGCACATTTAAATGATCACACATACCCAAGTAACACATTGCATGCATGCGAATCATTCAAAAACAAGCTCTTATTAATGAACAATATGCAATTACCCATAATCCTAAAAGTCAGCATGAGGATAATAACTTGAATAATAGCATGTAATGGTTTATGATTAAAGCTGGGATTAATCTGACATACTTTTGTGAGGAGACGTTGTAGATTGTCTTTGCCCATATATGACACCTGTTCATTAACAGTTTGCTCCGCCCTTTGGAGGGTGTTGTCAATGGAACTGCGACAGCTCTGAAACTTCTTCAGCAGTTCCATTAAAACAGTGCACTGCTCCTGTCTGTCAAACACACACGATAACATTTTCTTATACTGTACATTTCTATATTTTCCTTTTTTCCTGATCTTTTTATCAAGCATGTTTTTACGGTCTCTAATTTCTAACAACATAAACAGCTAGACGACATCTTATTTTATGTGTCTAATTTTATTGAACCATGTTTTTTCATCTATGACGTACCTGTCAGACAGATCTCTCTCTGTCTCATCCCACAGGGAGTTCAGCTCTTCTTCGGCTGGATCAGGCTGATCTTTCTGTGAGGAGAGTTCAGACAGAGCCATCCCGATGCTTTGGTATTCTGGACGAAGCAAGTTTAGTTGAGATTCCAGATCGGACAGCGCTCGCATCCTAAACATAGACAAACCCATACAATAGGGTCATGAAGTACTATTCTGTATTGCTTTTACAGTACAGTGATGGATAAGACCCTGTGATACTCAAGCAGAGGGCATTTACATTTATATTCACATTTATTCATTTACCAGATGGTTTTATCCAGAACAACTTACACATAAAAGAGATTTCACATTTTGTCATGAGTGCATGCAAAACACATGTATTCATGAATATAATGATGAGCAGAATCAACTTTATACACCACAAGCATTGCATAGACATAAGTGAACAAGAAACAACATTGCATGAAAAATAAATTACTACTAAAATTATATAAGTTATCTAAAACAAATACATTAGAATAAACAGATGATGGTGTAATTCTTCTATTTGGATTAAGACAGCATGTAACTGAAGAAAAATGCAATATGCAGTAACTTGCTAAAGATTATGATATGTGATTTGATAATGCTTTAAGTTTGTAATATCAGTTTTAATTACGTTAAAATATTTTTTAAACTGAAAATTATAAAACTAGCATAAATATTTTGTATTCTTTTTGATCGTTCATCATCTTTCACATGTCGGAGCACTGAATTAAAACATTGACTAGACATAACTTTTG
Source organism: Beaufortia kweichowensis (assembly GCA_019155185.1). NCBI lineage: Eukaryota > Metazoa > Chordata > Actinopteri > Cypriniformes > Gastromyzontidae > Beaufortia > Beaufortia kweichowensis. The sequence goes on along the minus strand of CM032801.1, from coordinate 16,700,232 downwards.
AAGTATTCAAGCTTTTCTGTTATTGCAAACGATACAGTATGCATAGTGCTATATGCTGTTTTGCAATATTTTGATAATTGTAATATATTGTGCAGTCCTAGAACTCATGCTGTATGATTGTATTTGAAGTACACTAAGAAAATAACGACTGATATCTAGTGAATGAATTAAAGAATGATCTGTACCTGTGCTGCACAGCTGGAAGGGTGGGATCCTTCAGACCCTGTTTCTCCGCTGCTCCCTGCACCTTCCTCAGCTCACTCAGCATAGTCTTCCTCCTCAAGCCGAGTCCCTGATTCTGCTGTTCCTTCTGCAGGTCCTTCTGTCGAACCATCAACCTCTCATCCACCTCTTCCACACTGCGCACCAGGACCCCCACCATATCCAGACATGAGACTGGGCTCCCATCCTGAGTCACCTCCAGCTGTGCTCCACCCAAGAGCTGATCCAGCTGAGGCGCTTTATCATTCAGACTGCTCACTCCCTTCCTGATCAGTGCCAGTTTAGATCTGCTGTCCTGCAGTACCGCAGGGTCGCTGCTGGAGGCGCTCTTCACAGCGGAGACATCCAGCTCGACTGTGCGCAGGGACATGAGGAAGCGGTCGAGGGCTCGGGCTGCGGCGTCGCTCTTGCGCACCTGTTGTCTAAGCCGGTCCAGACTGGATCTGTGATTCAGAACCACCTGAGTGAGAGGTGATCGGTCACGCAAGTCCAGATGACTGGGCTCAGAGTCGAATCGAGAAAGACGATCCATCTCTGTTTGGATACTATCATCTAAATCCTGAAGGTGAAAATGACAGTCAGGCATGCAGCATTCTGGGAAACTTTTATTGTGGTCAATAAAATGAATTGTAATTTTCCAGTACTTTGTATTTTCCTCATTAGCAAGATGAGTTAAAAGTCTCATACCTTTACATCTCTCAGTATGGCAGGGTTGGCTAGGGTGTATCCCTTAATGTCTTTAGGTTCTTTGATGAACTTGTCTAGTCTTTCAGAAATCTCAGAGATCTTCAGCTCAACAGAGTCCATCAGCTCCAGTGCTGCTCCCAGTGAATCCACCCTGATGGAGAGTACAGACAACAGGATATTTTTTTACTTTTTTGTTAGATCTTATGATTCATGAACAATAGAAGCTGTTAAATGATGGTATATATTTTGAGTAGTTTTTGCGACGCAAACACACCTGCGCTGTAACAGTGACCTCTGTTCTCTCCATCTGACAGCGAGTTCTGTTCGGTCCTGTTCAACAGTGCGGTCTTTATACTGTACACACTGCATGCATATCATTTCATACTCCTTCCACAATGACTCGGTCTCATCCCATAGAGACTGAAAAACATGAACAACAAATCAGATTATGACAAACCAGCTGAATCAACCTGCTTTTTAAACACAGAATAAAGGGCCGTTGACAATTGACAAGTTCTTTACTTGGTTCTTTTCTACCTAAACTGGGTTTTCAGTTTGGTGATTTTTGTATTCTTCAGCACTGTGGCCAAAACGAGGAAAGAATGTTGTGATATTGAGAAAGGAAAATATTGTGCGTTACCTTTAATTCTCTGAGTCGTTTCTGCAGGTCTGTGGAAGTGACTGATTCTGAAGGACGATCTCCCAGCATGCATTGCTCATTTCTGTTCAGCTGAGCCAACAGAGCAAACCTGCAGCTGCGATACCTGAGAAAAACAAGATATCATTAATTATAGTGAAGATTCTCACAAGATACAACATGCAAACACACGTACTGTACAGCAACACAACTTGAACTTTTCCCATCCATACCTGTCCTCCTCTGTACTTGTCTGTTTTACTATTTCTCTCTTCTCCACAGTTCGGGGTTGTGGGGGGCTGACCGCTGTGACTGCCTAAAACAACATTTTATTACATGTAGATCTAAGTAAAATAACATAAAGTACTATGTTTTTTATGTTGTTATAAGTCTTGACAAAAATCTGATCTTGTCTGGAGAACAACTAGACCAGGAAATGATCTAATACCAGCAAACCAGCTTATGCTGGTTTATACCTTTTCAGTAATAACGACACCCAACAAATTCACGTTTTGTAAAACACCCCTTATAAAATAAAATTACCTCTGTAACAACAACCTCTTTGGGTTTGGGCTCAGCAGGTGTGGGGAGCGTTTGTGTTTTCTGAGCAGGTGCCTCTTTTGTTGGGTCCAGCTGTGAACTACTAGGTATTAAAAAAATAAAATATAAATAATAGTAAGCAAAAGAGAATAATTTATGAATTTATAAAGGCAAGAAATCTTACAGATGCAGCTTTTCGATCAACATTATGACCTGCACCAGCACAACCCGTTGTTTCTCATTTACCTCTTGTCTGTTGGAGGTGTCTCTCCATCTCCGCTGAACTGTCTCTGGATGGCAGCGAGTCTCCTCTCACACTCTCTGAGTTGGGCCTGTGCGAGCCTGTGTGCGTCCTCAGGGCTCAGAGTATCACACAACTCTTTCAGTGCTTCCAGCTGCTGTCCTGCCTGTGCCAAACTACCTTCTGCTGAAAAACAAGCCTGCAGGAACAGCGATAAAAAAATCATTACAACTACAGACATTATTACTGCCACTCCTTCTTGCTAAAGTATTTTTAAAACATAATATCTTTAGCTTTTGAAAGAGAGTAAAGTGGACAGATAGCAGCCAAAATGTCACATTTAAGGGATTACCGGATCCCCAAAGTAAACAGAAAAGATCAAAGAAAGAAAACCAAATGCAGCCAGAGAAATATAATCCCAGACCCGTTTAATAATCATTCTCTTTATGCAATCAGAGATGCTGTAACTTTACCTCTTCTTTTGATTCTGACATTGATTCAGTTGTACGGTTGAGTTTTTGGCTTCTATAGTGCATCTCACATGCTTCAAGTATACAGTTAAAATGTAGCCGGGTTATCTCATACATGAGTTGCTTTAAATATTCTGATATTTGAGCTTGTAGAGCCTGAAAATATTAATAAAGTGAAAACAAACAACAGCAAGCAAATTTCACACACAAACTGTTACAAAATTGAGTAGAGCATTTCTGTTAGTTAATATTTAAGTTAAAATTTAAGTTAAAAAATAAAACATTACAACAGACAGGCACAGATTCTAAAACATGGATACTCTACCTCCCACTGTGTTCTAACAGACTGGGTGAAAAACTCCATGTCTCTGAGTTCAGATGGGGTGCAGAAAGCCTCCATCCCCTCAGCTGCCCTTAAAAACTCTTCAAGGAGCTCAGTGTCAAGAACCCTTAAAGTCTCCTGAACAAAAAGACAGTACATTACACACACACCTCAGAATTTATCATTCTTTAATAAAGAATCCAAACTACAAAATATATTTTTGTTACAAACCTCCTTAACTGACGCATGTTCATCTATCATTTGCTTGACCTTGAATACATTGATAGCTTCAAGAATGTGCTCTTGAAGACAGTGCTTGGCTTCCTCGAATCTATTCCTAACTAGGGCCTGTGCCTTTGCATAAGCTTCGGTGTAGGTCTGAGGGGGGGCCTGAGCAAGTGCTGGCTGCTTTCCTCGAGGAGTTGACTGCTGCTGAGATGGTTCCTGTACTGATAACTGGAGCTTTGATGGGACTTGGGACTGCAGCTGAGCCTGGGCAGCTTGGCTTGGGATGCTGATCTGAGATGGGGTCTCTGTTTTAGATGGACCCAACTGTTGCTGAGTTTGCCGAGGCTGCTGTGGACTCTGAGGTTTAATGGGAGCTTGTACTGGCTGAGGAATACTCTGGAACACCGTCTGGGCAGAGGCCTGAGGCTGATGGTCAGTCCGGACTGAACCCCATTGCTGTTGAGCTTGATATTGGGATTGGGAGTACTGAGGACATGGTTTCTGCTCTTGAGTCCCAGCTGTAGAGTACACTGGACTGACAGGTCTCCAGTGCTGGGAAGGAACCATATGCTGAACTGGACCTTGGGGTCTTATCTGTCCATAAGGATGGGGCAATAGTTCAGGTCTAGGAGAGGGCCACTGCTGAGGCTGTGACTGGGATTTAGGGTAAACTGGCATTTGAGGTTGAGGATGAACTTGTACCTGACCTGAAGTTTGGACAGTTGAGTAGGTCTGGGACACTATGTCTGGTCTTATTTGTGGCCATTGCTGAGGTTGAGATGGGTGGACAATTTGAGGTTGAGGATGATTATGGAAATGGGTCTGAGGCTGGGAAGTGATAGAAACTGGTCCTTGTACTTGAGGGTAAGCTTGGGTGACATTTTCCCAATGAGGTTGCCCTTGAGGTTGAACCATGAACTGTGCACTTCTCTCTGCTTTGATCTGGGTTTGATCTGTAGTTTGGACTTGAGACTGGAAAGGCATCTGAGGTCGAGGCATGGAGATGATTCTGGGTTGTATGGGAGATGTGCTTTTGGGTTGAGGGGGAATCGCAGGCTGAGTGTGCTGTAGCAATTGCTGGGATTGACTCTGAACTACAGTCTGCGGTGATTGTTGCCTCTGCATCATTACTTGTGCCTGAATAGGAGATGTTGGGTACTGTTGGACTGTTGATTTGGAAATGCCTTGGGACATTGCTTGATACACTGGAAATCTTTGTGGTTGGGGCCCTGAAGGAGTTTGGGCAGTCTGTTGTAGTTGCCACTGGGTCATAACATGTGGCTGCATAGGAGCCATGGACTGATGTTGTGCCTGTTTCTGAATCATCACTTGAGGTTGCTTTGGTATTACACTCTGTGTTTGAGGTTTCATTTGTTGCTGAACAGGTGCAATGGCTTGTGCTTTTTGTGTTGTTATTTGAGCTTGAGTTGTAATAGAGGTTTGATGTTGCTGAGTCAATACTTGATGAATCGTTACTGGCTGTTGTGATTGTTTTTGGTTTGCTGGTGGTGCTGAAGTTGTAGCTACAGTTTGAGGTAGTTTTTGTGGGTGTTGGTGTTGTGCAACTGGTTGTGGCTGCTTTAGGTGTTTTGCTTTACTCTGTATGCTTTGTGATCGCACATGAATCGCACCTTGAGCAGGTCCCAGACCTTCAGGTGAGCTGGTAGCAACTTTCTGTGCAGGTGCTTGAAGACTTATTTGACCTTTGTACTCAGACTCTGACTGAAATGGCACCACTTGGGCTGGACTTTGGGTAACACTTTCCAGCTGACCCCTCTGTTGAAGCCAAGGTCTGTTTCGTGCATGGGACTTCCTTCCTTTTATCTGCTGTGGAGCTTGATGTTGGACTGCACCCTCTTTCTGTGATTGCATCTCTGGTTGAACCTGAGGCTGTGGTTGGGTTGGTGCTTGTACCTGCTGTTTAGGTACAGATACAACCTGGATTTTCTCATGTGGTTGAGGCTTCATTTGTGGTTGTGCCACTAACGGTGGTTGATTTTGAACCTGTGGTGCTTCTTGTTGTAAATTCTGTTGAGGTTGATAGGCAGATACTGAAGCTTCAGCTTGCATCTGGTTTTGCATGTCCAACCACTGTTCAGTCACAGGTTGGGATAAAGATTGTTGGCTTTCCTCATGACACTTTGTGACAGCTTCTTGTGACTTAACTTCAGTGAAGTGAAAATGGGATTGTTCCTGTTGCTCATAGGGGTGTTTATATGGTTGTGGACTTCTTTCCTCATCTTCACACTCTTGTACAACAATCATGGGCACAGGCTCACCACACGGCTTAGCCTTGAGGGCTACAGCTTGGGAAGGTACATTCAATGGCATCTGAGAGGATACTGGGACTTTGGCCTTGACTGTAGGTTGAGGATCTGGTTGGTCTTGAGCTTCTAATGGAGAATGCTGGAATGAGCTTACTTTGTGGGGCTCATCTCGTGTCTCCTGAGGCTGGACAAAGATCTTGGCAGGTGGCTGGTCTCTAGCAGGACTTCTGTCTCTGCATGCCCCCAATGAGCTCAACATTCCCACTGCTTCCTGTTAAGATTAACAGCATTGTTTCAACATAAATAAATAAGCTTTCAAATTAGGACTGAATTGGTTTAATCATCAAAAACTTGTCACAAAGCTGTTAGCGTTACACTACCATTAACTGTTCAAAGCAGCGGACACACCTGTGACTTTTCGACAGCAGTGCGGACTCTGTCCTGCATGTTGGATGCAATGAGATATTGCAGTGGGGAGCTCTTCTGACTCGTCATTACCATCACCTGTAGATCCTGTTCCTCCATTACCACCTGACCCTCTAACTGTAGTCCTCTTGAAATCAACAGCTACAGGAGAAGAGAGGGTTATTAATTAATACACATTAGAGGAAAATTCAATTATTCCAATTAACTTAATTACCAAGAGAGAGAAAGAAAGTGGGACAGAGAAAGTAATAGTTTGCTACTTCATTGACTCACTAATGCAGACCATGTCCAGAGGACAAGGATAAACTAAATCAACAGTAAAACACAATCTAACATCCCCAAATATGAGGGATTTTATGAAAATGTAGTTATGTTAAAAGCACTAATATTCACCCGGACTCTGGGGTCCTGTCCTCTCCTCCGTCTGTATGTTTCCTCTTTTAGGAGCTGGTAAAACTCTCTTGCTTCAGTCTCCCAGTGTAAGAGTTCAGCCAGACGCCCGTCCAACCCACTTACACTCAGACGCAGTTCATCACACACCTGTTCAGCCTCACAGAGTGTCTGCAACACCTGAATAAACACACAAATATACACTGTGACATATACATATAAGCATTAGAGATTATAGTTGATCATAGTTAAAAAGATTAACATAGAAAAAACATTGACCTACAAGATATCAGTGTGGACACCATATTTTGAAATGTGGTGTTACAAATATATTCTCAATTTCATATTGTTCTCAATCAGTTTAATATTTCATTCAATTTATATGATTTTATAATATAAAGTTTATAATAGAGAAATTAAAACACAAAGCACAGAGGTGTTTGTTTACCTCAGGAATGGCCTGCTGAAGTTTGCTCAATGTCTCCCGAGAGCAGTCTACCGATGGAGAGAGGCTCTCAAAATCCACATCTTTTATTTTCTTCATTATGAGCTAAAAGAAATAAAATTTTTAAATGAAATGCTACTGATTAAAATGGTTGAAATGAACCACAAATAAAAAACTAAATTAACAAATTAAAGCTGTGTGATTTTAGTCCTTTAAGATTGTTGCGAGTCACGTCACATTGTGGGATCTCAGCTCTCATTAACGTCAGATTGTACGACAGAAAGATGTTTTTAAAGACGGACACATGCAAAGAAAACTGCAGGACTGTGACTGTTTAATTGCAGTGGTCAATAACTGTCAAACAAGTGATCAAAGACTAGATTTCAACCTAGGATCTAAAGAATTTTTTAGGATTCTCAAAATTTGGCCAAAATCGCACCGTGTGTAGCCGGCCTAAAATAGTCTTTGAGTAACAGCAACTTCTGAATAGCTATTAAATAAAGAAGCTGGGTATAGGAAAGTTGTATTGTGTTTTTGTACATTTATGTGAGTGTGTTTATACCTGTAATCTTTTAGTGTATGTCCTCAGTGGTGCAGTAAACACCTCCACAGGTTCTTTCAGTAACTGGGTCGCTTCTCTTATCAAAGCCTGAACTGTTTGAGGACTCGACGGGCCAGTGCTGTGCTCATCAGCTAATGCCTGCAACATACAACCCACTTATAAATACTTGTCCAATGTCAAATGCAATCTGACAAAAACATCTTATCACCAGTATTTTTGCTTTGAACATAATGAGTGACTCACAAACTGTGCTGTTTTGGCAAATTCAGCCCAGAGAAGATTTGTCTTGCACAGTTCGTCTGAAATGGCACGGCTAGTCTGTGAGTCTGTGACCTCCATCAGGTAGTTGGCAACCTCATTCAGATGAGCCTGGCGAGAACTCCACTCCGACATCATTGATGATGTCACCTGGGGAACCAATGAGACGGCACAGATATTGCACCTTAAATTTAACATGAAAGAAATCTACAGTATGTTTTGTCAATTTTACTCGATGTATATGTCAGTGTGTTCACCTGAGTTCTCTGTCCGTGTCGTTGACCGTGCGGTCCCTGTTCCAGCCACGCGTGGAGTGATGTGCACGTGTCACAGTATGTGTCCCACGCTCCTAGCACACGTCCCATAGTTCCCTTCACCATCCGTACACCCTCCAGAGTCGCCGATACATCCCTTTCCAATTCAGTCATCTGACGATTCACCTTACTGGAGTCTTCAGCTACAGACACGAATCAATACTTCAACTAAACAACACTCACAGAACAATTTCAACACTAACATCTGCGGCTGTAGTTTCTTATTAAGCATGTGAAGCACATGAAGTATGTATTACCCAAAGCAGTCTTGCTGGTATATTTGCTGGCGATTTGTTTGAGTCGACGAAAGGCTCCGTCCAGCAAAGCGGTCAGCTCCTGTTTGTTCACAGTTTCCTAAAAGCATTAAATGGAATTAAACTTTTTTTAAGGTGTTTTTTTTAACTCACAAGTTACTTCCAACAACACTTAATGTCTTATTTTATATTTTCTCTCCAATGAAATTCTCACATTCCAGTCCTGCATCAGCACACGAACAGACTCTTGGGAAGTGTAGGCTCTTTTCCAAGAACGCAATTTCATGTTGAGTTGATTCAGCAGATCTAACACCGTGTGCCTTCGCTCCTGATACTCCAGCTTTATACTGTGATATTTAGCTGTTACACGCACACTCGTGAACCTGGAAAAATGGAGACACACACCAAGTTCACAAGTTCATAATTCCCAACAGGATTTTGTGTCTGTTCAAACAAACCTTCTCTTCATCTCTTCCATCTTATCTCTCGGTACAAGAGTCTCTCCAAATTCATCTGTGTTTTGAAACATGTTAAACCTCTTGATATGGTGTGGCATCTCCTCCAAACACACCTGCAGACATACACAATCATTCTTTTCAATAATAATTATTATTTTATTTTAATTTATGTTGATTTCTTGACATGGTCTTTTGCTTCTAAATGTTCATATTATAATGTATATGCTGGCCCATGTATGCCTATAAATAATCAATTTATCAAATTATCAATTTTAACAGCAATTCAGACCTTCAGCATTTCGAGTTTGTCTCGGGCCTCTTCTGAAACTCGTGCATGATCCAGTGAATCATCATCTTCAGCAGATAAAACCTCTTCAATCCGCAGCATCCAGCGGCCCACAGAGTCCAGCGGGGACGGCAGACTCAGATCCAGCTCTGTTTTATACTCACGCAGCTACACAAAACACATATAAGACACAACAGTACAAAAGAACACAATACTTGAATGCATAAGAACATATACTTTTACAAGCAATTGTGTCTAAAAATGTAATTCTGAGATAACAAGTTTGATTTCATCTATTAATTACACTATGATTTCAATCTTTGACATGACATTACTCAGACAATATTAAAGATATCAATGTTAATTTCTCACAGAATATTATTTACATTACACAGAATGATGTTATGTAGAAAACAGAAAAAACACAAAAAAGCTTTAGCTGGGTTTTTACAGACTGGGTCACAATTAGATTTATATAATGGACTCATTTACATTTATTCGTTTTGGAGACACTTTTATTTAAAGTGCCTTTCAAATAAGGGATCATCTTGGCTATTTTTATTTATAATAATGTATGAAAAAATATTCCATTTCACCACAGGGATCATAAATTTCGGTTCTGTTAACCTTCTCAGCGAGGGTGTCCCAGGCCCGTCGGAGAGCTTTCTGCTCCGCGCTGAGCTGAGGTGTTCTCTTCATCGCTGTTAGTAACGGCATCACGGGCCGTCGCTGCTCATTAAACGACACAATGAAGGTATGAAAGACCTGAAAAACAAAATCACAGTAAAACCAGTGCAAATATGACATGTTTTACACCGCCAACATAACATCAGAACAAAGGTTGTGTAAATACATATTGCATACAACACTGTTGATTATTAAGGTAACTACAGCATAACTTAAATTGTAAATAATTAAAAATGACACATTTTGTTTCATGTGATTGTATAGAAAATTAAAAATAACAGCTGCTTCTTATTCAAGTACAGTTATTAAATACAATTGATGCCCATTATTTTAAATGAAAAACCTTCGTAGAAAGTCATCAGATGAGTTCATACATCACTGCATCATTCTTTCATTCTGTCTAGTGTCAGATGTTGATTGTGCTTTAATGTTTTAACGTAGTCAAATAAAGCTGAATAAAGCAACCCGTAGGTACAACAAGCAGTCTTTCAAAAATGTAGTCAATATTTCACATGTTTCGTTCCATCCCACTTTAACGCCGTAAAGTTGAGCGTTATTTTAAGTATTTCTAAGAATCAACAAAGAGGAACTGACAATCAACTTTTATCAGCAAAGCATAAAGCTGTTCATTTGGTTGCCATAGGGTGGAAGTGAGTATTCCTGCATAGTCTGTAACACAATTTAAGACATTTATTGGCATTCAGATCTTACGTGGTATCTCTCAGCATAGCTTTCTCCTTCGGTGGAGTCCCAGCCCTCTATCAGCTCCTGATAGGCCTGAACCAGCCAACACGTGACCTCCTGAGCTTTCTGATTGGCTGATGACTAGACAAGTAAAGGAAACATTAATACAAAGAAGAATTTATTTATTTCATGTATTTGGTTACTTACGGTGTCATTTTTATAAAAGCATTTAAGGAACAATAACACATTTTTAACACTTAGAAGCTGCGGTAATTGATTAATGTGAATTAAACTGTTGTTATACGCCGTCAACATTAAAACAATCAATGTTTAGTACTGCTAGTATTGTATCACTAGTATCCGCTAGAGGACGTTATTAAACTTTTACAGCATGTGTGTAATTAAAAAGCTACACCTAAGAAACATTATATTAGGTCTATGGACACGCGAGCAGCTTTAAATGGATAATCACTTTCATTTCAGGGATTATCTCTCTAACGGCTGGTTTTAATGGATTAGCTCTGTAATTTCTGGGATTAGGTTTGTAATTGAAAGATGAGGGTATATTCATCATCACATCTGCACATGCAAAACAGGGGGGTATCTTCAGGGGTGAAGGGGGTTGATATTTTACCCCAGGAACAGCTGCTTTAGCTGGATCAGATGATGTGATTGGGGCTGATTTGATTGGACAGGGCATTAGCAGATGGGCCTGATCAGAGAACAAGTCAAAAATATGAGGTGATCAGTCCAACTCTCAAAGTTCTGAACATTTTTTGTTGTATTTATCAGTATAGATCAACATATCAATACATTATTACACCGAACAATAATTTTATTATTGCACCTTAAAATAAATCCTTCAATGTCTTATAAAATTGTTTTGAGGAATTAATTATCGGTTTAACCCACATGTTGGCAAACAGTTAAACATACACCCTTAACAACAGACCAGACGAGCCTGAATCAACCATTTATAGTATAAAAAATTCACAGACACACCCAATACCACACTAAATCATCATTCAGAAAGATAAAGTACAAGTGCAGAAATGGTTTTATGCAAATCAGTAAAGCACAAAGAGAGAGATCGAAAGAGATTAAGATACCTGTCTTATAGGTGATGCAGATATAGATGGTGTAAAGTCAGATGGCAGATTGACAGGAGAGAGACGCTGGGAAGGACTGACACACTAAACCACCGGAGAGAAAAGCAGGAGAGGAGAAGCGAGAATAAAAATAAAGAGAAATGAGACCTGTGAGCATTAAAAACTTCTGAAAAGAGATATAGATGTAAAGGTTCTTGTAGCTCAACTGGGTTTGAATCCCAGGAAATGCCTATGAGGTACTGATACATAAAATACACTGCAAGTCACTTTCAACTGTCTACCAAATTTATAAATGGATAAAAATGACAAACGACAAATGTACATACAGCATATATACATGATATATAATATGATACATCATTCTACATGCTGTACCACAAATCCTGTCCTCACAAATATCATTAAACCTCTTAATGAAAAATTGAAGGATGTGAGTAATAAAACTGATACATAAACACAATATTTATTTTTTAAAATCTAAACAAAATGGCATGAATAAAGATCAGGGTTATGGTAAGAGAGAGAATAATTAAATTAAGCTAATTCACAATAACAGTGCAAAAATCTTGGGCATGTAAGCATTTTAGCATGCTTGAAGAAGCCGTAGAAGCGTAAAGGATTGAATTAGTTAATAGTTAATTGATGAATAAAATCAATTTATAACATTCTTTTTGAAAGCATCTTCACTTTACAGAATTTACAAACTTCCACAACACTGTAGTTTTGCAGGTAGGTTTTTTGAGTGTCCTGAAGACTTTGCCACAGTTTTTCTGGATTTAGTCTGTCTAGTTTTTTTCTCTTTCTTCATGTAATAAGAGACAGACATGATGGTGAGATCAAATCTAAAATCTTTTCTATCTAAAAGATAGAAATAACTGGCTTAAAACCATTTTTCTGAGTTAAAAATACTAACATGCCAAAGACTTTTGCTCAGTACTGTATGTGTGCGAGCGCGCGTGTGCGTCTCACCTGCATTTCCTCATCAGAAGCAGGAGTGTCTTTTGAGTACTGCAGAAACTGAGCAACATAAGTCATAATAGATTTCTCATCAGGGTCTCTAACATCAACATCTGCAATACAAAAACACAAAAACAACTGTACTTAAAATACACATCAGATAATAAAAATCCCCAAAACACTGTTTATTTCATACTTACCAGCTGGATCTAACAGTCTGGGTATGTGAAGTTCTCTTTCAGCGATGTGAAAAGCCTCTTCCAGGTTTTGTCTGTTGGTTCTGGTCCGGGCTCTGGTCAGGTCCACTGAATTAGGTCTCAGGGCATGAAGTATGGCCAAAAACACCACCCCGCTTCTCCAGCTTCCCTTAAAATCCTTTACGTTCAGTGTACAACCAGCTCTGTGAGAGACAGAATGGTTTTATTTAAAGGCACGAGAAAGCTAAATAAATAAAAATAAAAAGCACTGTTCTCAGTAATGGGTTTATTTCTGTTCCTCACCTGTGGCATTGCTCTCTCACCCACAGCAGCAGGGCTTTCTTGGCAGATACACGGAAGCGGGCGTGCAGCGGTGAACCGCGGGGTGGCACTGGACTGCTGCGGGCACTGCTGCTGGTCGAACGAGAATCCAAACTCGCCAACGACTCCAGAGACGACTGACGAGAACTGAAGGACAATGTGCTTGCAAGCTCCTCGATCTAAACACGGTAGAAGAGCAAATAGAATAACAAGTATTACTCATCTGAATTGTCTTGTTTACTGCGTTCCAAGGTTGAGATAACACAAATGTGAGACCCTGAGACATCAGACATACATGGAAGTGCATGATGATGGTCCAGACCAGACCCAGAATGATGGAAGGCTTTCCGTCCATGATGTCTGAAACGTTGATGTTGACCAGTTTTATCTGCAAACAATAGTTAAAGACACTAAGGGTTAATAACTGGACAGAAAAGCTGTTTTCCAGCGAAATAACTGCAGCAGCATCTTACAGATTTCCTCTTGAGAAATGCCAGAGCTTTCTCGATGTTTGTTCTGTGCTGAAACGTCCCTCTCCCTTTCTCCCGGCTCTGAAACAAAGATTGGTAACATTTACACTATTAATCAAAAAGACTGATAAATCATTTAACGTACATTTTATCAGTTGTGTGTCCAATTATCAGAACTAAAAAATATTCTAGCTGGCTTATCAATACTTTTCTGTTTTCAGTGCATTTTTTTCCCAATAGACATCTCGGTAATATTCTCAATTTGACTTTTTTTGGTCACGATAACTGTGTAGTAAAAATCTGATATCATGACAGCCCTAATATATGCACTTCTATATATTGTTAAATCCATATTGATTTAAGCACCAGTGAATAAGGTACTGACCATTCTCTGTCCACTCATCACCTCCAGCAGGTCCAGTAATCTGGATCCATCTCTGAGATCATTAAAAAGATCGAGGACTTTGATTGGAGGACTCCTCTGACAACACAGAATGAATGATTACATATGAAACACAACATGAATGTACACAGTATACTGCATTAGGAATTTAAAAAACAATATATATATATATATATATATATATATATATATATATATATATATATATATATATATAATATATAGATTTTTTTTTTTACAGTCATTCTGAATAGATTTCCATTATTGTAATATGGTAATTGTTCACAGTTTTTGTTAAGTAATATTTAGGAGTACAACATAAAATTGTAATATTATTCGTAATATGGTACTTGATCATTTTGTTATATTTACAGTACAAATATGTGAAACATTATATAGATTCTAATCTATTTCCTTTAACGTCTCATAATGTTATGTGTATATACATATATCCTCTGTTATTGCCTGTGAGACATGAAGCCTGAGGAGCTGATTGTGTGGTGATCTGTTGGTGTATGTGTGAATATGTGTGTTCATGAATGTGTGCGTGCGTGTGAAGTTAACAACTCCTGTTGCTGTCTGTCTTTCTATCCCAGGCCGTGTTTGAGAGAATTATATTTACCCCCTGCCCACCCCTCAATTCCCAAAATGCTATTGGAGAACGTGTGAGAATGACTACAACAAACCTCTGTGTGTCTCATTTATCTGTCATACAGCTTTTGTTTATTATGACAAAAACTCATCTATTTATTCATTTCAAACTCTTATAATGTATGTTTAGCTTTTAGTGACATGCAGCATATCACATACAGTATGCAGCTTAGGGATTTTTTGAGCTCTTGAACTTTGACCCTCACCTTGGACAGCTGGGCATTGATCCAGTTGGTGAATGTTCTCTTCTGGATCTGTTCCTGTTCCACTGAGGACAAAATACACAGGAGAACATGATAAACAGCACAGACGAGTAAACACACATGCGATAGAGTTACATAGATGATCTGAGTTGCTATGGGCTGTTTTCAATTCACATGATCTAAAATTAGATCTTATACATGAATGAACAGGAAACAGGTGCAGTCAGGTTCCACATTTTTAGAGGATATTATGACACGCTGGTCTGGTTTATCCATCTTAAATATGTAAGATCTGTGATATTTACATACTGTAATTCATAAAACTCAGAGAATGGCAGTAAATGTTTAATTATATTGATAATTTATTTGAACAATTAAAAAGATCTGTGCAAATTCATTCATTCATTCATAGAAACATTTGCCCTATTCCGTAAGTTGCATGTGACCCACATGAAATGTAATACAAACCTAAATATATACTGTACTCTAT
This sequence comes from Beaufortia kweichowensis, assembly GCA_019155185.1. Classification (NCBI taxonomy): domain Eukaryota; kingdom Metazoa; phylum Chordata; class Actinopteri; order Cypriniformes; family Gastromyzontidae; genus Beaufortia; species Beaufortia kweichowensis. The sequence continues at coordinate 16,685,053 of CM032801.1, read as the reverse complement.
TTTGGTAACACTTTACAATAAACTTGTATTTGTTAACATTAGTAAATGCATTTGCTACAATAAACTAACAATGAGCAATACAGTCTATTGTTAACAAATGCAACGTTTGATTTAAAAAATGTATTTAAAGTGCTGAAAATAACACAAACTTAGATCAATAAATGCTGGTAAAGTATTGTTTATTGTTAGTTTGATTAACCAGTGCATTAACTAATGTTAACAAATGCAACTTTATTGTGTCGATGCGTGTCACCTATATTTTAATTACTGTATGTAATTATCATTTATGTGTACCGTCATAAAGTTCCACAAAGTCATTGAGGTCATCAGCTGTATGAAGATCTTTATTCTTCATTTTCCCACAATCCTCTTCTTCCTGTTCTCTTCCTAAAGTAGCTCCTTTAAACCTCTCGCAATACAATATAACCAACACAAAAGTCTTGCCTTATTCCAGAATATCTGATCCTACATTCAGCCCTGTTTTAGTTCAAAAGCATGTAAAGTCTGTGATCAACACCGACTATTGCTGTGAATCCTGTAAGATAAACCTGATCTCACGCTGGACTCTCACCACAGGACTGTAATGAACTCTCTCTCATTAGCTGCTAAACATGACCACACTCACTATGAATAAAAAGTGTTGCTGTTGACGCACAAACATAAGATAGTGTATGGGTATATAAAGTAGCGGGTAAAAGTGAAGTTCAAGGAAGCATCCATCAAGTCAGATTAAATCAAAATATGAGGTGTTTGGTACACTACACTTTAAAGCATCTATTGGACAAAAATGATTTGGCAAAAAAGCACAACAAAAACTACAGCATGTCAGTAAATATGGGTTTTACTCAAATATACAAAATATGCATTAAAAAATATAATCTACAATTTTATCGGTTTTATGTGTTTTTAACACATCTTTAATAATAAATCTGAATAAAAAGCAAAGGTGTCAATTATTCAATGTTAGACATAAATTTTAGATAGGGCTGCATGGTTTAATAAAACTCTGTCTCTACGTGTCTCAGTGCGACAGGTCGAGGAAAGAATTGAATATGTTTCTGTTATTGATAAATGATATCCTGCCCCTTTTTATGAATAAGGACTATTGATTAAACAAGTACTGTATGTGAAGAATACTGCCTGTAATATTTATTAAATATAAATGCTTGTCCATCTCTGTTGTTATCAAAAGTCTCTATCACCTCAGTTAATGCATTTACTATTAAAGCTGTCTCGCTCCTGGATTAAAAAAGCTTTAAGTCGTGTGAAATACAGTAACAGTAATAGACTGATTTCTTGTAGTCATAAATAAACATGCAATATTCATATTTTTATTTGTTTTTCCGTCTAATATAATAAATGACATCCATCTGAACGATTCTGAAGCCAATGTGCACAGAGAACAAGATGGAGTGTTTTGAGAACTGTGAGGTTACCCAACAGAACCCTGATCCAACACAACGATTTATAACTAAAGATGAAAAGGGTCAAAAGAATACAAAACTAATGGGGCCTAACTCATGTTAATGTTAATAGTTTTTTCTTATTTAAGAAACAGTACTACTGTCTTAACACTAGTTTTCCTTCAAATTAAACACAAACATGTGGCAGATACACAAACCGCCTGAATTATCAGTCAAGGTGTGTGAACCACATCACTTACAAAGACTTCAAAATAACAAAAGCTTTGTGTCGAACCCTCCCCTTAACTGATGACCTATTTAATATAATATAATGACACAACAGATCTGGAATGTTTCCATTGAACCAAGCTGCACATCTTGTATGGTGTAATAAACTTTTGGGAGGTACACTTTTTAAATCGTTAGAGACAACTCCTGCGTGAACAACAGAAGGAGGAGAAACAATGACAAAATAATAGAGAAGAACTACTGTACAGTAAAAAAAAAGTCGTAACACAGGTGATGGTTTAAGTAATTCCCACATAATAAATTACCATATGAACTAAACCTTTGAAACTAAACATAAACAAACTATACAAAAAAGACGAGTCTCTCTGTAACCTTCAGACAACGTTTCTTTTCATTTGCAATGGAGATGTGCAAAAGATTGTATATGCAAAGTTATGTGCACCTCACCTTGTGTCGTCTTTTGAGATCTTTCAGATGGGCGTTTGACCCCAACACAACGAGGTGACTTCTTTTTGGTGTCTTTAAAGAGACATTATGTGTAATGAAGTAAAGCTGTGATGATTGCACTGTGTTGTTCAAGTGTATGTACAAAGATACTACATATACAGGATACAAAAATACAAAGATACTAAGATTTATAGATCTATAAACTCACCCATGCTGCCGTCATTCGTTTTACTATCCCAGAGTTCACTGCATTAATATGTCGAAAAGTGCAACGGTAGAAATCTTTTACCAACCAGCTTCATCTTGTAATTCAGTGCAAATATGAAACAGATTTAAAGCAAATTCTTACAAAGCATTTTCATGTTAAACTCATGTACAGCGCCGGCTAACTACTTTAAACTACTGTACACACACAACACAACATTGCCGGTTATCTGTGGTTTAAAAGTGCAAGTACTGCAGGTTTTAGATAAGCTCCGCCTTTTACCTGTAACACACACAGACAGCATGTCCACACATGTGCTGATTAATGTGTTTCTTATAACACAACCCTGTGATTCCTGTAATTGTTCTTGACATACAATACAATACAATAGCACCTCTCATTTTCAAATAACTAAGAGGACACCAGAATGTTCTTAAAACACACTTAAAATTATGACATCATCACTCATACTCTTTAAACCACCTGTCCTCAGACTACAACATATGAAATTTCCTAAATAAATTTCCTAACAAATCCAATGCTGTAATTCTGTCACAACCCATTTGTCAAACTCTCACCAAAATTGGCACATTTAGATCTTTTTCATAATTTTATGTGTTTCCAAGAGCTAAAGCAAGACCATCCTGCATTCTTTCTTATTTCATTTTTTCACTTAAGTAAATGTCATAAAATATATATTTGACATGACAGCACACATTTACTGATATCCACACATATAGAGTTACAGCAAAGAAAACCAAACTTTTTTGTTCTGTTAAATTAAAAAAGAAAGTTACAGCAAAATGTAAATGGCTCTGAACGCGTTTTACAGGTTAATCAAAAATAATTACTTGGTTCATAACTTGTTTTATTACTCTGCCTGTTTTGTCTCATGTCTGGAAAATTACTGTACAGTTCATTAAAACTTTAGACATTCTGTACGAGGTTAAATTGTAATCAGGACTGCGATAAAGCACTTCTTCTAAGATTATTGCCTTCTAATAATGTATCGCTACATTGTCACGTATTTGGATAAATTATCTTTAGATAAAAGCGTCTGCTAAATACCTAAATGTAAATGTAAGAGTAATGAATGAATGAATAAATGAATATTTCATAGTGTCATTCAAAGTTAAATGAAAATTGTATTAAAATAAACACGTAATGTCAAAGCTTGAACAGATACTGACCAAAACCAAATGCAAGTGATATGTTTTTATTTGTTTCAGTCCTGACCTTGCAGTAGTATGTGGACATCATCGATGTCCAGTGGACGTGAGCCACATTCAAGGGACGAGTCTCCAGATGTCCTCTCAGATGTCATGGCTCACACGGAGACACGTCAGCTAAGAATAAACTGAAGCATTGCATCTGAAAGAGAAAAGATTATGTCACAGGTTTATGTTTACATTATTATAATAATAAAACCAATATGATCACAGATATATCATGCATCCTTAATCCAGTTTATCAAATGACTTGCGTTGATTATTTACATTATACTTTTGAGTTTGTGCACAAAACAAAACTTTTAGCTCATTTATTAGCTTGGTGATATATTGTATATTTCACTGATTATTTCCTCTGCCAGCAAACTCCTAAAACTACGAGATCCACCACAAGAAGTCGATTTTACTTTTTATGAACTGAGGAAATGAGAACACTTTGGAGTCAGAGACCTTTCTGTAACTTTTCCTTCAGTAATACAGACATGTCCAAATTACATCAAGAAAATAAAGCAGGTCATTCTAAAAACCAACTCTCAACACTCGTCCAACCCAAGCGAACAAGTCATTAAAAACTTCCACACTTCCATAAATGAAGAGCACTTCATATCATATTAAACACAAGGGTACAGAGTAATAAATCAACAATAGTGCCATCTAGAGGACCAACTGCTACTGCAAGTATTACATACTGTATGTGAAGGGCTGTAATATTTGATATAGGATTACACATCAAAATAATTAAACCCAAATTCCATTAAAGAAAACAATGTGATAAGTTACGGGCAAAATGTTCGAACAGACTGTAACAAAGTGTATGAATGTCTTGGCAGCACAAAGTCAAAGTGACACTTTCAAAGTAAAGAGAGGAAAGAATGTGTGCTATCCTGAGCCGGACTATAACAGGGACAAGAAGCTGAAGAGAGAAAGAAAGACATGCGGTATGAAAACACAGTAGGCATTAACACCCCCACATTTACAAAGAACACTTTGTCACTGTTTAGATTTTTTCCACATTTTAGAATAGTACTAAACTCATCAAAACCATGAAATAACACAATTGTAACAGTGGGAATTATGTTGTGTGGACCCAAAATAAATGAACACTTTATATTTCACAATCTTTAAAAGTCACCTTTTGTCTAGAATTTGTAAAATCATACTCATGACATTTTATCATCCAGATTCTTAAGCTTTTTAAACAGAACTGAAGGAATTTCCATCTATGCTGGACTCTCATTGACTGATTTTGATTCATTATTTGCTCCAAGTAATCATTTGAAAAAACAAATATATGAAATTATAGTTTTCCAATAAAAAATATATGCAAAAGTAATTTCAAACATTACAATATACACCTTTGGATTATAAGATGTTTAGGGTCAAAAGAAACATTTTTGTCAATTGTTACTAAACCTTGGACTGGTACTGGACTTGTAACTGTAGTGTCTGTGACATTATTTACTTAGAATAAGGGTCTCAGAGGAGCAAATACAATATGTACCCAACCACAATGACATTACATATAAGATGCCACACAGAACAAGCAGGACAACATGTGTTTAAATGAGAATGTTAAATGTAAAATAACTGAATCTTAATGATAGTGGCATACAAAGACAGTAAAAATGTCCTAAGCACAATCCGGAATAACCCGCGTGACCCCTGACACCAGAAATGCCGCGCGCGCGAGAGGGGCGTGCGCGCTCCACCGGCCCAAAATAGTTACAAATACCCCGTTACAAATACCGTTCAATATAAGAGGCTTCAATTTCATACATGCTGTGACTTTATGACGTTTTTGAGATTTCCCTTATAACTTAAACATGTTAAAGAGGTTTTATACACAAGTCTAATTATTAGTGTTTTGGCAATGAAGGACAAACAAAGTAACAAGGGCAAACACATAACAAAAAATAAACAACAACAACAACAAATGTATTAAATGAATTATGATAATTATGATTAGGGACGAGTTATGGGTTATTCAATGACCTTAAATCTGACTGACAAGGTGGGAATAGAAGTTTACTTACATGTTTGGCAAAGCATGAAACGCGCTTCAAAAGTCCGGTTACGCATTCAGTGTTTACTGTTTTCCGTCGTCAACAACAATACCATCAAATATTAATCGTTGTGGAGTTCGTATAGCTGCGTAAACGCGTGCGTATTCCCTCCCGTTCCCAGCGGCGCTCGCGGCAGGAATCACGCGTACGCTGGAGTGCGCGTGTAACCGGACGCGCGCCTCGCAGTCTCTAATTATAACGACCACTCAGAAACCTGCAGCAGTTCAGCAGAAAACTCAAGTGAGAAACAAATGCTTTTAAAACACTTAAAGCATGTATTTTCAAGTGCTGTTTTCAACTGTCTATATTCCTCATAAATGAACACATGAAAATGAAATCCTACAAAGTATGTTGCCTCTTAAAAACGTGCGCGTCACATTCATAACGCATGTATATTTCCATTTTGTATACTAGATAACTAGATATGGACGTGTATAGACTGATATTTTTTCTGAAATGTTTCTCATTACAAATAATAGTCACACTTTGCATTTTTCTGAACTAAAGGAAAAAGCTTATGGACAGCATGACATCAGTAGCTGATTTGTGGACTATTAGATGTCAGAGAAGTTGGTTTACTGGAGGCTGATAGTTTCAGAGATTCTGTTAGCGTTAATTAGAATGACAAAAGTTTTAGAAGTGTGATAAAACCCTCTGGCATTGGGAATTATGACGGTCCAGATCTTTTTAAAGAAATCACTTCTTCATTTTGTCATCATGGTAAGCAAATGAATCAGTTTGGACAGTTTGGAGCCTGAAGCCGCATTTAACCTGTCTGGACACCTCTCCTGTATACTCTCTGGAGTCTGTGAGGTGGATGGATCCATACATGGATGAATAAATGAATCACTGGATTAGATAACGAAGGGGCTTCCACTTTTCCATGTGGATGACTTTGAACAAAAAGAGCCTTTTCCTCCTCATTAAGTTAATAGTTGCATGGCTGATGCACTTGAACAGCATGTAAGACATGACTGCAGGGCTGAATCAGTCTGAACACACAGACTCCTTCCCTGTTGGCGCTACACAGATGTCCACCCCCTGTGTTTTAGGTGGGGTTGGCAGGGATGTTTCTTATAAATTCAGATGTGTGCAGGTTGAGTGTCAGAGCTTTTCATGAAGAGTTGGACTTCTCGCTTCTCTGATTCTGAAGGGACCAGCCTGTGCTGCATTTGTCATCCAGGTATCTTTGACTTCGTTAAACCTAATCTGCAAGGCAAAAGAAAGAACAGTAAGATTAATTTGTATTCATTTGATCTTTTTGTAAAAACTGAAGCATCACTAAGATCAAAAGTGCAATGGCTCTGTTCTCTGAAGCACTGAGGTAAGAAACATGCAAGATTAAAATTTCTTTAAAACCGTTTACATGCGTCTAATTACAGCAGATGAGAAATAAAAAAAACTTTCATTAATAATAAAACTGAAATTATTATTATAAACTGTGTAATTATGTTAATCATGAGATTTTTACTAAAAGTGCAGATCATTTAAAACTGAAGAAATGTGACTTTAAATATGTGTATGTGGCAGATGTTCTCCTGTAAAGCTGTGCTGTATGACTCTGGCTGTTTGGCTGTGTTTTGGAGGAGATACTGAAGCTTCTGTGCTCAATCTGAAGCGTTTCATTGGTTGTGCAGTGAGAGAATTCACATTTGTTGCCCGTAAGCCTGGCTGCGGTGGGCTGCACATCACCACTGATGCCTGCTGGGGGCGCTGCGAGACCTGGGAAGTAAGACTCTCATTATATCAGCTCCTTAAATAGAAAGAAAACAGGAAGAAAAAGAATTATGTATTGACATTATTTAGCAGGTCAGTAAAATAATCTCTAATAGGTCAACTTAAACCCCAGTTTAACTACACAGAAGCAACAAAAACAGATGCTTAATATAACAAGAAACTGTCAAGTATTATTCTTGTGATTTAAAATAATTGCATGTTCAGCGGATGGAAGCACTTTTTAACTTTAATAATCCCAAATTATCAGTTTATTAAAATTGATAAAATGACATATTTTCCTGGCATCTTTCACAAATATAAAACACATTTTCAGCATCAGATTAGAGAGACAAGTAACATGCTTATGGTCTGAGAACTAAATGCAACTGAATACATCAAATGTCTTTAAAATGAAATTTTGACAAAAAAAGAAAAAAAGTAGTATTTCAAAGTGTTCCAAAACCACACGTTACAGATATAATCACATGCTTTATGTGAATGTTATTAAGGGAAAAGATATGTTAACAATTACTTAACTTTAGAGATGCAGTTAGTCTTAGAGAAAAGTCACTGTACAGACTGAAAGACACACCACTGTCTAATCAACATCCTCTCTCCTGTCAATCACATCAGAAACCTATTCTGGACCCGCCCTTCATCGAGTCATTCCAGCGTGTGTGCACTTACAATGAGACACGTTCAGTGACAGTACAGCTGCCCAACTGCTCGGCTCAGGTGGACCCGTTTTACACCTATCCGGTGGCCCTCCGCTGTGACTGCGGGGTCTGTCTCACCAGCACCACTGAATGTGTCACAACAGTCTAAAATCCAGAAGAAATCACCCTTTGCTTCTGTTTGTCTGCAATACCCATATGGGTTAAAAGGGTATGACACCAATCACTGTGTGTGCATGGCGAAAATAAAATTAGTCTTGTATGAAAACAGCAGAATTTGATTTATCTTCAGATGGTGTTTTCATTTCTTACCTCCTCCTTTCTCTCTGCAAAGAGCAAAATATCATTAAACTGTAATCAGTTTACCTGCAGTCATCTGTCACAGCCTGCAAAACAGATCAAGTATGTTGTAGTTACATCACAAGAGAAAACTTTATTGGTCAAAGTTGTGCATTCATAGCTCAGGAGAATCCATAAACTATTGAGTTATGCATGTATCACTGACCCAGAAATCCCTTAATAATCATTTGGTGGAAGATGAATTTGATGAGAGATTGCTGACGTTTGATTGAAGACTACAAATCCACACTTATTGGATTTCTTACAAACAAATGTAAAAGTGTTCATAAATAAATAATGTGATTTACTGAACACACAATCCAGTCTATAAAACACGTAGATGACCACAGTGTCAGACTAAGATAAACTTAAAAACAACATTTTTCTTTTGTTTCTGCAGATTTGCTGTTAGTGTTGTTCAAACGTGTGTGTAATGTAAATGTCAGAGGCAACAGTCTGTGACTATGACACATGAGCCCATATGTACAGTGTGTGTGTGTGTGTATGTAATACTATAAAGAACATCAAGAAACTCTTTAAGAGCATGGATCAGTTAGGGGCCAAACCACCTGCAGAGTGCAAAAACTGCTCTCTTCCAAATCACAGACTCATCTTTCTTAATGGTCATACATGTACCACCTGCTCTCTCCCTCTCTCCGTCTCTCTCTCCGTCTCTCTCTCTCTCTCCGTCTCTCTCTCTCTCTCTCTCCGTCTCTCTCTCTCTCTCCGTCTCTCTCTCTCTCTCTCTCTCTCTCTCCGTCTCTCTCTCTCTCTCTCTCTCTCCGTCTCTCTCTCTCCGTCTCTCTCTCTCCGTCTCTCTCTCTCTCCTCTCTCTCTCCGTCTCTCTCTCTCCTCTCTCTCTCTCTCCTCTCTCTCTCTCCATCTCTCTCTCCGCTCTCTCTCTCTCTCTCTCTCTCTCTCTCTCTCTCTCTCTCTCTCTCTCTCTCTCTCTCCGCCTCTCTCTCTCTCTCTCTCTCTCTCTCTCTCTCTCTCTCTCTCTCTCGTCTCTCTCTCTCTCCGTCTCTCTCTCTCTCCGTCTCTCTCTCTCTCCTCTCTCTCTCTCTCTCTCTCCTCTCTCTCTCTCTCCGTCTCTCTCTCTCTCTCCTCTCTCTCTCTCCGTCTCTCTCTCTCAACAGCCCTTTTCGTCTAGAAGGAAAAAAACTTGTTAAGCAGCTTATACCTATAAATTATTTAGTTCATGCATGTTATTTGTTTAACTCTTCTTAACTTGGCCTGACCCCGTTAAAATCTTTCTCCATTTTTTAGACACATCACACGTATCAGATGAAACGTATGTGAATGTCATTTTCTCATCAGTAATGTCCTGCAGAATTGAATGATATTTCTCCATGTAGTCACATGCTCCAGCTGCAGTCCTGCATGAGAAATAAATTCAAATCTGCCTAATGCGAAAATGATGGAAAAAACATTTTCCTCCAGCATCATAATGAACAGCAAACGCATATCATTATTACCCAAGTCCATTACCACCCTGAGCAGCATCTGTTACGTAATGACAAAGAGATCAACAGTACATTTAATTAACGGTTCATTTTCATTATTTTCTACATTCACAAATATGTGATGATTAGTTTGATTGACGCTATAATATAAAAAACAGACTAAAATGTAGTTATAAAACTAATAGTTCTCATTCTGAATGCTCATTGGTCAAAACAACAATATAGCATCACTTACAGTGACATCATATCTCTAACCTTACCACATAGTATCTAGATTTATCCTTCTGTTGATCAGATTTCTTGTCTATTACTATTAATACTCTTGATAGACATTGTTCATGGCGGTTGTGTTGTAATGTTGTCAATGCACCCTATTCATCAGTGTTCTCAGAAATGTCAAACCCCGTTATGCTGCATTTGTCTCAGATTAATAACTGAAATTACCTCTCTGTCAAATCACTTCTATTCAAATAACTGTCAAATCAACAACTTCCAAATCTGGCCCAACACATGGACAAGACAGACTTAATCAAAGACTCCAGGCGACTGAACTGACAGGTACTGATTCAACCAAATAAGCTTTTAAAAACTCAACAAAAGACAAAATGATGGGAGACACTTGTGTAATCTTCTTATACAACACATTTTTTCTTCCGTCTGTACTTTATGTCAGAGATAAAAAGAGAGTTTGAGATTCATTCAAGATGAGGGTCTAAAAACTTTGACAGGTCACCTAATACTGTATTAATAGCTTGTGAGCCACACATTAAACTATTAATAAGAGGCAATCCAGACTAAACACCGGTGTGTTAAATCAAGCTTGAAATTAAGAAAGAACCCTTTCAGGATCTAATGACCTTCTGCAGTTTATGACAGAAGCAACTCTACAGGATTACACACACACAATAAAACTGCATGTTAGTATTAATATACAACAGTATATTAGTACTTACGCCTGAACCTTAACCTAAATCAACAATGTAAGCAAACCCGCTGACCCGTACGTGATTTACATTTACACATTCTGCTTTATCTAAAGCGTCTTACACAGTGCATTTAAATGATACACTTATATCTTTAAACTATACACTCTACCAAGTAAAATACAGAAACAGAAAAGCAAAACTAGACTTTGAATTTGCAATAACAAGAAATTCTGCCCACTAAAGTAATTAAACGCTCACACACAGTGCTCATGTCATGACATGAAACGCCCAAATTTGAGATAAAAACTGCATGAGTGAACTTACAAAACACTAACGAACAAAGAAAGAGAAATGGATTGTAATAATCTTATGATCTTGATGCAAAGTTACAGCACCGTTAACTGAAAACTGACTTCATCCGTCACGAGCAACATCAGAGAGTTACTGTTTCAACATCTCTGTACCTGAAAACAGACGGTAAAGAAAAGGACATTTGTGCATGGCATTTTCTCATTCTTTCCAAGACAAAAGATAATATTCAAACAATTAATTATTAGATGGTTAACAAAAATTATTTTAGTAACTTGGGTGAAGGTGTCCTAATGAATTTCTGTGAACTTCTGAAAAAACGCCTGTAATTTTAAGAACTTTCCCCAGTCTAAAACAGAAACTTATCCACCTGGTTACAGTCAAGTCATACAAAGAAAGGATGTTAAACACAAAAAGAGTAAAAATGGTAAAGGTCAGGCAAACCTCGTTCTGTTCCCGGCTCTTTCCCGTCATTTTTCATCTCCATCCAAAGCATTTAAGAATGCAAAAGTTCATCTATACAATTATTCACTGTGATCATACATCGGAGAACAAAATGTAATGTAATTATTATTTACCGGTTTTATTAAGGTTGCATATAATACAGTCATTGAAAACCACAGAGAGATATACAGTACAGTGGTGAAGCTGATATAGGTGAGAAAATAAAACAAACCCCAACAATGTGCAAGTGAAAGATAAAAATGATTAAAAAAAAGAAATGTGATTAAGGTCATCCATTCAGAATAATCCAGAAACCTCTGAAATGCTGAAAGTTCAAATTTACAGATAGACAAACAAGAATGTGCAAGAATTCACAGAAATTGAAGATGTCTATCTTCAAAATCAGAATATATTATTATTAATATACATTTATTAGTATCAGTTATTTATTATTATAGATGTAAAACAAAAAGTTGTGATTCTGTTTTATTTATGGACAAAGGACATTTATTCCTTATGTTAAACATATAAAATTGATAAGGTGAAAGTGTCTGCTGGTCAGTTTATCTTCTATTCAAGACATAAGTCCAAATATGAAGCATAATATAAAATATGTTGTGATTTTGTAATATGCTGCTAACAGAACAGGTTGAATAAAAATAAAATAATTATTTATTTTATCCATTTCCTAAAATAATACCACACCTATAATAATTGCATTTTCTTCAGTTTTATCTTAAGAGTGATTTTAAGGTCATTTAAGGTGACGTTCTTCAATGCATTCATGCATACGCTACATAAATGTTACAGACAAAACCCATTCTTTCTCAATGGTTTGTCATGCTACGGCTTGTCAAAAAGCACATTACTGAGAATCGTATCGACACAATGAAGAGTCCCTTTCATTTCACATTAAAAATAAGCATTCTGTCAGAATAAATAGATCTGCATGCAGTTAACTGCATAATATACAAGCTTTAAATATCAAGTACAGTTTACAGACATCATCAGTGTTTCACATTTTTGGCAAGCCAGAACCCAGCTGGACATGCGACATATTTACAGCCACAGAGGCTAAAGAATAAATAAAAATATGTCAGAAAATGTCCATAGTCCCTGCCTGAGTTCAGTGTGCAAAAGATCCAAAACTGCTTTTATATGTAGCAGAAGGTGCTACTGACGGTGCTAGAAACCCTCCTGGAGCTTTAGCTTTAACCTTCAAAGCTATTAAGCTCAATAAACCATCTCGAGCTCTAAAGAGGTTCCACTAAAAGCTTTCCACATTTGGACGCAGCCCAATGATGCTACAAATGATTTCGAAGACAAAGTCTTTCAATCTCCTACGGTGAATCCACATCTTTCTCAGAGTCAGGTGTACAGATCGGAGACGCCGGGACGCTGTCCTGTGCAGTACGTTTAGATCTGTGTGTTTGTGTGATGGGATCTTGGCTTGATGGAGGATTTGACTGTTCCAAAAGCAGTCTGAGAATCTGTCCGACCCGCTCCTCCAAAACTGCCATCCTCCCGTTCAGAGCCTGGATTTCAGCCCGTAGCTCCAGTCTTGCCTCCTGCAGCGAAGCCTGGAATGACATCTCACTATTGGGAAAGAAATCATGAGCGGGTCCTTCTCCACCAACCCCGGGTACAGGACTCTGTGGTTCCGAAACCCGATCCAGTCTCTGGTCGCTGTAGGTCAGGCCGCTATCCCAAGAGTCTGTTTTGCGAAGAGAATTCTTTCTGGATCCCCCGACCTCCTCAACATTTTCTATCTGAACTTTGATCTCTGATGAAAGGCGTTCTATGGACACGGCTTTGGCCGTGTTGTTTAGTCCCTCTCTTCTCTCCTCCTCCGGCGGTGAACCCGGGACACCCATGTTGTTTTTAAGTCTCATCCAGCCACGCGCCGTTCCGGCAGGTTTGGCCCGCGAGGTGTTGTTCATCTTCAGCCTGTTTGCGACCTGCTCGCCCGCGGGTTTGAGTTCCATGATGTCGCGGTTGTTCTGCTTGAAGGAGTCACCTGGTTTAGGATAGGCCAGACAGTTCTGGATGGGTGTGATCTGGGAGATGGTGACCACGCTGCTGGTGGATCCGTTTTGAACCGCATGCAGCGAGTTCTGCATGAGAGAGCCGTGAGGTTTCTGCAGGGGTGCACCGTGCGGGTGTTGATTCTTTCCCAGGTCGAACTGAGCTGAAGCCCCCTGATTACGAAGCTCTTTCTGCTGCTTAAACTTCTGGAAGAGTTTTCGGACCGGGTGGTCCACGGGAATGGTGAGCGGAACTTCATTCTTCGAGCGCTGCCGCTCCTCTTCCTCCTTCTTCACATCACTGATTTTACGGAATACAAACTGGAGATGAGAAATAGCATTAGTCAGATATAAAACCTCATCTAAAACACTGAGAGAAAATCCAGCAAACATCATTTATTTGTCTCCTAATGTTTGTAAGTCGCTTTGGATAAAAGCGTCAGCTAAATGCCTGAATGTAAGTGTAAATGTAATGTAAATTTAAAAACAACCAAACATAACAGACAACTAACATTCACAACAACAAAAACCAAGTCAGCAACAATAAAATGGTAAGATTTTTTAATAGTCATAATTGTTCATGCAAACTGTAAAATTGTTTGGACAAACACTTAAGTATCTAAGTTCACAACATTTTAAAGACTTCAGTATACATAAAATCATTTATTTATTTCTAAATATTTAATCATACATTTTTCCCACTACCACCTTAAACCCTAAGAACTTTTTAATATCCGTTATTATCCTAAGGGATATTAAGTTTTAATTAATATTAATATTTAACAATCAAATTAATAAAAAAAGAGCCACATCACTATAAAAGACAGCATTAATGCAGAAATTCATATCATAAGTGAAATTAACCTTAAAATATTCCCATTTATACAATGATTGAGATTAAACAATTCAATATTTCTTTGAAGGAATATTTCACCCAAAAATGAATTTCTGTCATTTATATTCTCGCTAACATCATTCCAAACTTGCTGTTGTTATGAAACACAAAAGTAAAGATGAAAGATTTGCAGCTCTTGCCTGAAGCTCGTATGGATTCTTCAAACATTTTTATTTGTGTTTCACATGAAAGAATACCACAGACAGGTGTAATAATAAGACTGCTCATTTTTGGGTGAACTATTTCTTTAAAACTGCACTGAGTACATTTTTTAACTATAACATATAAACACAAAAACAAAAAGTAATGGATTTGTTTAGACATTGAAGTTTAGAAACAGAAAGTCTGACTGTTTCTCTCGCCTCCGTTTTGAACATCACTGCAACATTACAACACTTCTGTCCTATTTATTTCAATCAGTTTCACACACGGTACAGCTTGAAGTTATTTACACAAAACAAACGGGACTTATTTAATGAGTTTCAATAATGAAGGGAACCGTCAGTATTTGCATGTTTTCCAATAGCATTAGATGATAAAATCTCATTAGAAATCGTTTCCGTCGACCCCCTTCAAGCCAAAAATTGCCTCTAAAAACACAACATCACGAGGTCAAGGAAAATAAATGAATTACAGTTTACATAAAAATTCAAGTTTTTTCTTTGTTTACTGTTCCAAACAACAAGTATTTTAAAGCTGCCAAGCTCCAAAATGACAAAAAGCTCCATTAGAGTATTAAAATAAGTACTTCAAATGAGTCACGCACTAAAGTTACAGTCTTCTTAAGTCATAACATTGTATAAGAACTCTGTTATTATTCTCCAAATCTCTTTCAATACATCAGTGAGTTTTACCCGAGAGATTCCTAAATCAGGTGTTTTTTGTCATGTCTGAGTTTGACAGATCACCCCGTTCACCTTCATTAAATAGAAAAGCGGCCACCCTTTTGTCTTTTACATAAGAAAAGTTTGGAATTACATAAATATGAGTGTAAATAATGACTGACTTTATGTTTATGTGAACTATAGCCTTAAAGCTTTTAACTGGATGTTTTTTCTTGTATCACAAAAACTAATTACAGACCTGCTTTTTCTCTCTTTCTAATCCACTGACCTGCATCGCTCGCTTCGCTGTGACCTCAAAGGCTCCTTAGAGAAGGTTAAAATTAAAAGAAAATCTTTTTAATGATGTTAGAAGTGGAAATAACCCTAGCAAATCAGAGAGCTGAGAGCATGTAAGTGATTAGGAGAGAGAGCCACAACCCAAATAAACAAAACATAAAGCCAATTAATGAGTCAAATGAAACAGAGATTTACTGCATATTCTGTTAACAATAAGAAAACGTCACTGAGTGTTGTAATTACAAAAGATGAGATAAAGTTCATCTGATTATAAACCTCCTTATGCACAGAGGACACTGTGAACATTTTAATTATGCATATTTAGATCTGGATGCATATGATAATTAAAGGAAATTAGCATTGCCAGAAGGAATGCTGTACACACATTCAGGATGAAAAATGGACATGAGATCTGGTAGCTACTAATTCAGTTGGACACAAAACTGAAAAAGAAATGAAAAAATATTCTGGTTTAACAATATTCTTTAACATGCTGTTCACTTTCTCATGTAATCATTTTCATTTCATTTCAGTTTCGCAAATATTACGTTTAAGGTAAATGTCAACTAATGATTCATGATAAATTCATAAGTGTACATCTTTTAACAGCATGATACGTCTGCTTTTAAACTCTTAGAATATTAGTCCATTTCTCTAAACAATTCTTCTTTCACAAACTGAAAGACAAGTTAAAAATCATCATGCCACAGATTGAGCTTAACTTGATCTTTCCCCTTTTACTTTCTTTAAGATAACAAAGCGTTTATCTACAGACAAACGAAAACACTAAAAAAACCTCGCAGACCTCCTTCATAAATCTCAATCTGGGTCTTCATTTCCATTTTAATACCGTTCGTGGATGTGAAGCAATAATACGGTAAGATTTCCTCACATTCACCTCAAAGACCTCGAGCATCTCACTGTATCTAAAGCAGAGACAGCGGCCGGTGACCTGACTGTCCGTCCCTGGAGAAATATCCCACACAATGCACATCACAGCAATACATCTTAATTTCATGCTGTTTCTTGAAGTATTACGGCACTCTGAAGACATCGTCTCCATATTGTAAAAGCTTTGTGACCCACACTTAATATAAAAGCTCATAGTGAGAGTAAAAAGCTTTTTGAATGTGTTCTGGTTGATGAAACAGCCGTCATCTTGCATACAGAATGTAAACTAAGAAAAGGTTTGGGGTCACTGAGACTGTCAAGATACTCGTGCCGTAACAACAAAAGACTGAAAACCGCTTCACATGATCTGTGTCAATATTCATGATGTTAAAAGAGTGATACTGTACAAAAAAAATATAACAATACATTAAAAATATTTAAATATATAAAATATAAAAAAATAAAAATATAATATATAAATAAAATATATAAAAACGTTTTATTATGTGTCTTTGTTGTGTAAGATTGCTTTGTTTAGCTTTCAACTGATATTGTGTGGCACAAAGGTCAACTAGTAAGTGTTTTATTGTGCTTTAAAATAAAAGAAATTGAATTGACATTTTGATGGATTATAAAAGCTCATAGATTGCTGTCAAACCAATTTGTTTTTATGGCTTACGGGCAAGAAAATATTATTCACTATATACAGTATAAAAGCAATAAAAGTCTATAAAAATGACCTTAGTAATATAGTGAAACACATGTCTGCGTTTAAATGCAGATACGCTGTTTGAGGACATTATATAAAACATACGTTTTTTGCTTTTTGTGTGTGTGAAGCATTGAGGTCTGAGTGACTTTAAAATGACATACTTTGGCCATGCGAGCGCACACACACACACAAGCTGCTATCTCACAGTGGGGAAGTGTCTTCTCTTAGACAAGAGACGGGAGATAATTGGATCATATGCGTCCAGAACGTTTACTGCTGAGAACATCACTGACAAATGCTGCAGAATCTCTTACTGTCATATTACTGTACGGAGGGACCAGGTGCACACACACACACACACACACACACACATCCTAATTATACACTAACAGACACTGTAACCTTTTCTCATTTGAAGAATTCCCAACCAGGTGGAGAAATAAATTTCATTCCCTGACACAACTGCAGCAGAAATCTCCCACACACGCACACAGGCTTTCACATTTACAGCTGCCACATCACTCCAAGTTGCTCACACAGACTGTTGCCAACAAATAAAAAGCAGAGAATGTTCTGGAAGGACCCAGGAGAGAAGCCATTATTCCAAAGATGAAATTGGCAGGGGAGTCTCCTCTTCTCACCTGAAGTCCTGTGTGTGTGTCTGTCTGTGTGTGTGTGTCTGTCTGTGTGTGTGTCCATGTCTTGAGAAGCACCTGCCTGAGGGGAATTAATAACAACCTATTGTTTTATTTGTGTAATTTTCTAATGATTTTTCAAAGTTTTCATATAATGCCTGATATATGAGATACGTGTGTATCTCAATGCTCTCTAGAGGTTCTGGACTACAGAGAATAAAGTTAAAAAACATCATTAATTAGTCTAATAAACAGAGCAAATGGAGATGAAGAGAGGGGGGAGAGAGAGAGATGAAGAGAGGGGGGAGAGAGAGATGAAGAGGGGGGGAGAGAGAGAGATGAAGAGAGGGGGAGAGAGAGAGAGAAGAGAGAGGGAGAGAGAGAGAGAGAGAGAGAGAGAGAGGGAGAGAGAGAGAGAGAGAGAGAGAGAGAGAGAGAGAGAGAGAGAGAGAGAGAGAGAGAGAGAGAGAGAGAGAGAGAGAGAGAGAGAGACAGAGAGACAGAGAGAGAGAGAGAGAGAGAGACAGTTATACTGTGAATGTGTCTAATATACCAAGTGCTCAAGTGCTTTTAAAAAAGAGATGCATCATAACAAAATACACTCATATCATGATACAATACACAATACTGGGTTCACAATTATTGTCAACAAAATGTAAAAAGAAACAAAATCAGATTTGTTTTCAACCCTAACAATTTTCAATAACATGTTATTTTGCTGAAAGGTCAGCAACATTTAAAGATGAACTGAACTTTATGTGCGTACATTAATAAAACAGGTAGAAAAGGTCTGTCATTGAAAAACTGAATTAACACAAAAACTAAAAAACCTACAATTAGGAAAATAATTAAGAAAACTAAACCCTAAAGGGAGAATTCCTTAAAGCAGATGACATGTTGGCAGCTCAAACAATAGGATATATGTGATATGTGGTGTATTCATGTATGGTTACATCCCTAGTAATTTGTGATTTTTTTTGCAAGGTTAAAATGCTGTATTGACCAATCAGTATTCAGGACTGTAACATTCATTTGATGAATGTTAGTATGCATCCAAAAGTGTCTCGTCTGTTGCCAAATTTTCTTCTACTTGGCTCTCCAAATATTTTACTTTCTTATTTTTCTTTTAGTCTGACTCAGCTAATGCCTTCACTATACCGTAAGCAAACCTTCTGCCACAAACACACACACACAGTCTCAGTGGGTGATTAGGTGACACATTAGGGATGTGTATGTAATCCAGCCTGTCACACACACACAGCACTAATACAGATGAGATTGGAGATTCAATCTTCTGTTCAATTTCTTGCTTAAGGAAAATAATTCTAAACCTGTCCAAATCTCTCCGCCACTGAAGACATCCCACTCCTGCTGGGAAATAACACTGCATTTACCAAATTTACCCTTCTTCCTGCATAGTGACCACAAGCTTCCATTACTGCAGCCATTCCTACAATAAATGAAAGAGTAAACAAATCTCCAAACAGAGAAAAAAGTCCACTAACTCCAACTATTTTCTGTCACAGCACGTATGACAAACACATGAAGAACAATGGGCTGTTTTTACACAAGGGTATGTAAGCAACACACACCGTCTGAACTGAGAAAATCTGGACGTCGAGCATCGGTTAGTGCCAGACACGCTTTTATTCTAGGTCATATCATTTATACAAAAGCCTTCTGGAGTGTGTGCATAAATCACCCACAAGTGTGTCCATGAGACGTCTGAAAGACACGTGTCAGCTCTTCAACAACACACCTTAACTACAGTATCTGACCACACACACAAAGTGTGGCTTTCACACTTTAATCCAATACATACCAGCAAAACCATCTCACGTCTCCATCTCTCTCTCTCCTCCCTTAGACACATGCTTACGTTTTACATCTTTCATTCTGCTAAAAACCACAAACTCAAAACCAGCAGAGAAAAACTCTCCGATGTGAAAGAGAACTGTTCTTACTACTGACACAGAAAAGAGCTGAATCACTAAACTGTCTCATACAGTAGAGAGAATGTAGATAATATAGCTTTGTTGGCCGTGTGTTTTGATATTTGACTGTTAACTAACAAACACAATGTCTGAGAGATGTGTAAAATACTAAAAAAAAGAGAGAGAGAGAGAGAGAGAGAGAGAGAGAGAGAGAGAGAGAGAGAGAGAGAGAGAGAGAGAGAGAGAGAGAGAGAGAGAGAGAGAGAGAGAGAGAGAGAGAGAGAGAGAGAGAGAGAGAGAGAGAGAGAGAGAGAGAGAGAGAGAGAGAGAGAGAGAGAGAGAGAGAGAGAGAGAGAGAGAGGAGCTTAAAGAAATAGTTCATCCAAATACAAAAACAATTCCTTCATTTACTCTTTACTTCATCTCATTCCAAACCTTAAGGATTTCCTGGTTGGGTTAACAAAGGATTTCAATATAAACACGTGTCTACAAATGACTAACAAGTGACAAAACGCACACATAACAGAAGAAGTGATGTGTTAGTAATTAGGTTTCTCACCCTCTTCCGTAGGTTGCAGGTAAGAATGAGATTTCGAGAGAAGGAGTTGGCAAACGCCGTGTAGAACTCCAGCACCTTCAGCAGGGCTTCTCGCTTTATTATGTGAAGATCACAGTACGTAAGCGCTCGTACGTTAGCACACGCGTGGGCCAGAGTCGTCTCCTTCCAAAACACATCACCGAACACGTCCCCTTTACCTGAGAGACAAAGACAAGACCAAAAACCTCAAAAAACTGCGAACAAAGAGGGATATTAAAGAGAGGATGTGACTCAGCGTGACACTCAAGTGCTTTTAACTGATGTCAATCAAGTTCATCATCTCACAGCAAACCTCCGCTGAGGAATGATCATATCTGACATTTACATTTATTATCTCCTTATAAAACAGATTTTTTTCTGCATTGGTAATGTACTACTTTACACCTTTTTAAAAGGGTTCATTCACCCTAAAAATCATAAATCTATCATCTCACAATTATAAATGTTCAGACTTTTCCTTTTTATATAATGAAAATAATAGGTGACTTAGTCAAACTCTCCAAAGAAAGAAAGAAACATTTAAGTATCTAAAAGTGGGCCATATGAGTGAAAAGTTAAACAGAAAAAGACAAATGAGGAGTGCAGTTGGTTTCACTCGTTTACAGATCAATGGCACAATAATCTCTCCAATCACATTCCACAGAAACACGGCGCCAGGAACTCGAAATAGACCTTCAACCTTGAGGTGTGACGGATCGCGTGCGGATCACACAGGACACAACGCAGCTGAACACACAAGAACAACAGACATGCGTCTAAACCATCAGTGTGTCAAAAGAAATCGCAGCATAAACGTACACACATATACTGTATGTTGCCCGTCGCAGGTGCTTGTCCTGCCAATTAAAGACTTATTTCAAGTAGCAAAACATCTTTAATTGGTTGAACATGCCAGAGCAATTAAACAGAAATTAGCAGCTGCTGCGAGTGCATGAACACATGCCGTCTAATTAACCTTTCAAAGCAAAAAATCACCTTTCCTGAAAAAACTGCATAACACAGCAAATCTATGCCAAACCTGTTACTGTACATTAATATGTCTAATACAGACACAAATGTTACACTGCAAACTAAAAATTAAACCTTTACGCTTTTCATAATTAAAAAGATATATATTTTTATTTACAATTTAGTTGTGTGTTTATTTTGATTCACATGTACAGTGTGCCTCAGATTGGTCTGCAGAGACTTTGTCAACAATCTGTTGAGAGTATAAAACACCCCGAAGAGATTTACAGTTGATCTCAGACCGAACCCAGTCTCCAAAGAGTCACACGTTTCTATGGCACTCTGTTGCTGTGGGAGCACTTTTATCCATACCTTCAAGATCCGTATTGTTTTCGAAATGTCCAAACCATTTTAAACAGTTGCTATCCTGAACACTGACATTTATCAGTTACGCAGGACTTCTGAAGCAGGTCCGGCAAAACCGCTCAAGCAAAACGAGAGCCATACGGATAGACGTGACTAATGACTTCATTTCTGTTCATTTATCTCCTGCAGAGTCGCTCTGCTCTACACCTCACTAACTCAACACCGCAGGAGCCCATCTTCATCTGTCCAGACACCTACCACCCTCCTGGGCACAGCGGGTCCGCTGCGGGTCCAGAGCTCCGGCTGAGCTGGTGGAGAGACACGACATCTACTTACTGCCCATTAGAGATTAATGGCGCTGTATGGTTCTGTCGCTATGACGACTCGTGTGGATGATAATCTAATGTGATTTTAGTGAAGTACTTGATTGGAAGATTGCAACAGAGATGGTGTTTTTAACAGAAGTGAAGTCAGTGAGAAATCCAATCAAAATCTAATTAATGACATATGAACAGAGAAGAAACCAATATTAAGGCTAGAACAGCCTTTCTGAAAAGCTTTTGTCAGGTCTGTGAGCTGTTTTATAACCACCAGGGCAACAAAATACATTTTAATTTAGGATGTATTTTGTACATTTATTCATCTTCAGGTCATTCCAAACTTGTTTGACTTACTTTAATCTGCAGAACACAAAAGAAGATATTTTGAAGGATAACATTGACCCCCCCATACATCCACTGTATGAACACAAAACCACTGAAACATTTCTCAAAACCACTTCTTTTGTGTTACACTAAAGAAAGAGTCAAATAGAGATTTATTTAAGGGTGAATAAATCATGACAGGTGGGTTTCACTGACCACATTTGTTCACATATTCAGACTCACCCAGTATAGCAATGACCTCATCGTCCTGTATGACCTCCAGTGACCCCGAGACCACAAAACACAGTAGATCCACACTTTCTCCCGCGTGAAAGATCAGGTCACCGGGAGCGGAGTGTATGGTCTGAAACTCCACGGCCAATGAGCGAAGACATCCGTCACTGGCCAATCGGAATGCAGGATGCTCGTTGAACACCTTTCTGTTCAGATGCACGCAGATGTCTGCACGCATGTCCTTCGGGCAGATGGAGAGGACCTGTGCGAGGATGGACATAAAGATTCTTTACAAATAATGCCATAAAAGTAACAACTTTGGTTAATAAAACATTTATAGACATAAAGGTTTTTAAAATTCATACAAAATTTAATGTCGTCTTCATTTACTCTCATGTCCTATTGAACAAAAAACATCTCATTGTTGTTTGTTTCTTGTTGATGTTTCTTTTTTGCTTCTTCGATAACTCTACTTCTCATTTACATTACAGATTCATGTTTAAAAGTCATGCAATGTTCATGTGTTCATTTCACCTTCTCTGTGTCGATGCCTTTGGTCATGGACCAGGTGGAGACGATGTAGTCCATCACTCTCTCACTGAGACCTTTAGGCACCTGGTAGAGCTTGAGAAAATCTCGTACATTATTCAGCATCTCATGGTAACGGTTGGTGTTTGCATACATCTGCTGGAATATCGTCGTCACGTTACCGAAGATGGTGGCGTACAGAAGAGCTACAGGACACGAGAGACACAACAAATACAGATTGATCATTTAAAAAATGTTTTATCACAAAGATGAACATGTAGATTATATTATATATAGATTTAAAGATTTTATGGCACTTTATGAATAATTAAATACAAAAAATAAGTCATTTTTAAACAATTAATTACATAATTATAATGAATCATTGAATGTAAGCTACTTTCATTTATTCTTTCACAACAATTATTGTTTTAAACATTGTATATCCATTTTCATAAAGCTAGAACTCTATAAAAACATTTCCTTTTTATTATAAAAATATTTATTTCTAAATGTTGCTTTTAACACAAATGAGCTTCATTTCCAAATTACACCTAATGGCAAATTGTGTTCTTTCAAAGCACTAACTACCCAAAGAGCTTTTTCATAATAATAGAAAGAACTGGACATCATTTGAAAAGGCTCATCTTTTATGAATAGAAAATCATTTAAATGTGATTCGAGCACAGGGACAAACAATAATTGCTGTGTTTTCTGAAAATATATTTCAAAATAAAAAGGTGCATTTATTCATCAACTATACAATAATGTGGGGAAATCAGAAGAAAATCATTTGGAAAAACATAGAAGTCTAAACCTGGAATAATACCAGCGTCTGGTCTCAGATATATACACAGTATGATACAAGTACATGCACAATGTAAACTTCTGCTCCTGTATTTACTGCTTTTCTCATGTGTTACCACGGTATCTCCGCTCCTCGTCTCTATGGCAACCGTCCCTGAAATAGCTTTTCAAATACTTTCACTCACAACCAATAAGAGGAGAGCAGACAAGAAAACGAAGTGGCTGGAATAAAATGAGATTAAAAAATGATGGAAAGCTAAAGAATTTGTACAGTAAAAATGAAAAAAGTAAAGTCAGGGAATGAACAGAAAGTCATACACGATCTGAAAAAGAAAGATTTACGGATGAGAGAGACTGACAGGACTACTTGAAAAAAGTAGTGTCATGTTCTTATCTAACTCGCCTGTACTGAGACAAAGTAAAGTAAAGTCAAAGAAACCAGACACAGGACTGTGACCCCAATTATCAGTTTCAGTGTCAGACGCCTATCGACCGTCTTCTACATCTGATGAATACTGAACATAAAATGGAAGAGATTTTCTCGATTGTTGAGTTTAATGACATCATGCGCATCTCAAATGAAACTGATTGCTGATTGTCTTTTGGACTGGTTCTGAAGTGTAATGAACTCTTTTATCTCATAAGATCAAGAAAAATTTGATATGTCATGAAATGTCCCCTTTAAAATTTAATCATGTCCTGAAAGATCACCAGTTAGAATTATCTGGCATATTCGGGGCAAATACATCACCCACACATCATCTAGTGAGATTTTTTCCAATTTTATCCCATCACAAAATGAAGACAGGTGTGGGGCAAACAGCATGGGTGGTGCGGGAGTTTCAGAGAAGAACCAGCTCAGGAGAGACTGTATAAAATACCACACATAATGAGGCCTTACAGGACCTTATTACCACAGAGAGAGAGAGAGAGAGAGAGAGAGAGAGAGAGAGAGAGAGAGAGAGAGAGAGAGAGAGAGAGAGAGAGAGAGAGAGAGAGAGAGAGAGAGAGAGAGAGAGAGAGAGAGAGAGAGAGAGAGAGAGAGAGAGAGAGAGAGAGAGAGAGAGAGAGAGAGAGAGAGAGAGAGAGAGAGATTAGAAACTTTAGTGAGACACAAAAACAAACAAGATCTAGACAAGCATCAGAAGAGGAGAACAATAGATTCAGATAATTACAGAGACGCACAGAATGGGACGTTGTGTACAAGCCTCATCAAAAGAGTTTTCTGAACAACTAAGACATGCAGCATTAATTATTATCTCCATTAAGTGTGTACTGCTGCTTTTATTGGCCATCTGATCATCTACACTATCAAGCAAAATAGTGAGGACTTGTATGTTACATACAAGGACAGACCTTGTATGTTATCTTTCCTGATCCTTACTCAACCGAGTTATCTAGATCTGCCACTGGTGCCCCTTTAAAAAAAAAACCCCCACATGAAACGTCTGTGTGTGTGTGTGTGTGTGTGTGTATGCACGGGTCATCTGGCAATAATGAAATGACCGCATCACTATTGTCTTCAGAGGGATTACTGGATCACTTACTGCACACACAGGGCTGGACATGAACAACGGTTCTCTCTCTTTCTCTCTCTCTATCTCTCTCTGCCAATCTCATTTTATTAGTGTCTTACAGCTCTGTCTTTAAGAGTTGTTTTAGAAGCAAATCACTGCTGTCTGGAGAACAGACAACCTAGACAAGAGAAGTCAGTTAGTCTGAGTTACTCAGACAGAGAAAGACACCAAAAAATAGAACTACTTGCTGTAAAACCTTCACAAAAGCCCCATGTCTTTATGATTCTGATGCTATAATCTGGCAGTTCACTCACTTCAATTCACCCTCGCATCTCTATGACACGTCTGTGACATCACAGTCCAACAATACCTCAAGTTCAAATGAGCCTGATATACCGTACATACTGTACAAGCACAGAAAGTTATATTTGTAATGATCAACACTTACATCCCACCATCATCATGGCCACAGAGAAGATCTTCTCTCCATCTGTAGTTGGTGCGATGTTTCCGAAGCCGATGGTGGTCAGGCTGGTCATGGTGAAATACAGTGATGTTATGTAGAGAGAATCTTTTCCAGGTCCACCCTCCCATTGGCCAGTTCCACTGGCATTGTACCGGTATGGAGATCCGATGCTGGTGGCTAACTGGTAAAGCCAGCTGTCAGTCTTAATGGTGTTGGTTTGTTCATCTATAACCTCATAATCTCCAATGCTGTACCATATACAGGCCAGCCAGTGAGCCACCAGTCCAAACACACAGACCAGTAACACCAGCACAGCCGCGCCGTACTCCAGATAATGGTCCAGTTTGCGTGCGACACGACCCAAACGGAGCAGTCGAACAACCTTCAGAGAACTGAACAAACTGCTGATGCCCTGGGAAGAAAGTTACAATATAAAAATAGGTATTAGATGTCATTGCTGTATCTATGTTTACTTTCTGAAGCTTGACAGGCACGTGTTTTATATTAAAAGACAAGGTTACTATTGTATGAAATGTCTCTTTTTGTCATTATACATGTTAAAAAGGGACATAGATAAATGACAGTGTTTCAGATTTTGTTATTGGTACAAACGTTGTCTCAAAATGCATCAGACACTGTGATATTGCTATATAGTTTTTTATAAACGTATCATTTAAAAACCATTTACAAACTAATACGCCGCACACAAAGAGAAAATCAATTTGACATATAATCTGTATGAAAAGTTATTTTATAAGATTCGGCACACTATCTTGTTAATAGGACTTCTGTATTTAATAGCATTGAGCGCTATTCAAAGTTATTTCGTTTCATTATTGCACCCGATAAAGTTCTCCAAACAGTTCTATATTTAGAGCATGTAAGTTAAACCCAGACGATGGAGAGAAAGGTGTGAAAAAGGCTGGAGATAAGAAACACTTTACAGGAGAGAACACAACGCTCTTTCTCCAAATGATTTGTGAATTGCAGGCCAGCTTTAAAAAACCTTTGAACATTTGAAGTCATGCAATAAAAACATTACAGAATATTCAGCATGTGACCATCTAAACTCCAGACACGACAGAACGACAGACAGAACATAGAAATGATCTATTCATGACTGTTTGTTAACATTAGTTAATGCATTACCTAACAACGAACAATACTTCTACAACATTAATTAATCTCGTTTCATGTTCATTTCAGCACTTATCAATACATTTTTAAAACCAAAAGTTACTATATTACCAAAAAACTATATTGCTCTCATTGTTGGTTTATGTTAACCAATGTATTTTACTATATTGACAAATACAACCTTATTGTAAAGTAAAACTCATCTTCATCTATCAGCCACAAAAAATTGATCCCTTTGAAAAACAGCTGTGATTTGAGCTAAGTTTAGACACATTAATGGCTATTCAGTCGTTAGGAAACAGAACATGAAGGGCAAACAAAAGAAAATTAAGATTCATGTCAGCCAGCGACAACGTTAATTACAAAGAATGAGAGTAATACTGAAGTAATATCAGCAAAGCAAACAAATGCGGTTACCATACGACTGCAAAAACATAGAAATAAATATTGTATATTTAATAATATATAGTCTTATCTAGGGAGAAATATATATGAGAATAAACACTCAGTATTATGTAACATTAGCAGAAAAAGTCTCTTTCATGTGCAAAGAAACCCACATAAAAGTTAAACATGGTGAATTTATGCTATGTGATGTTTCTGGAAGGTTTCACTAGAGGAACGTCTGTGAATATGGTCTATTTATGAGAAAATTCAATACTTCATTCAATTCAGATTAATAATTAACAGTAACAGTTAATACTTACAATGCATCTGTGAATAAAAAAGTTCAATGTTCATGGATACTCACCTCATCCACATTTTCAAAGGCATTGATGATGTCATATGGCAGACAGGACAGCAGGTCTATAACAAACCAGGTCTTCAGGTAGTTCATCCTGATCAGCTTCGGGTCCGAGATCACCTCGCCTCCCGGCCCGACAAACGTGGTGTGAAAGTTGAGCACGATGTCCACGAGAAAGATGACGTCCACGACGCTGTCTAGAACCAGCCAGGTGACGTTATTCTGTTTGGTCTTGAAGGAGACGTTATAAGGGACCATGATGGCGGTGTAGAAGGTCAGAATGAGAATGACCCAGTCCCAGGTGGTCTTAAAGGTGCAGTAATGTAAGATGATGTGAGGAGGAGTCTTAGGGGCTTCCTGCTTATACTGAGGAAGAATATCAGAGCCGAGCTGAAGAACCTGAGAGAAACAAATGAGACAAAAATAAAGTGAGGAGGAAGCTCGTCACAATACAGACATCTTAGTAGTCGGGTTATATCGGTGATAAAATTCATATAATATATGTGAATATTAAAGTCTCATCTGCGTCTTAGATATTTCTCCTGAGAAAAAAAAGTCTCACAAATGTCTCAGTTTCAAAAGAGATTGTCAAGTGTGACATCAAAAATGATTGAAGGTTTTAATATGAACTCAAACATTTCTCATCAGGATTATTGAAAATCTACATTCATTTTACACCTCCATACTCTTCATGTAGTTTAAAAAGATATAAAAGTGAAACATCTGAGCAATAAGGTTTTCCTGTCAGATTCAGTTTTTTCTTTAGGGCAATCTTTGTGTTAATGTCCCATTACAAAGTTCTTATTAAAGCTATTGAAGTACCAAGAGTTGTTAGAAGTTTAAAGTTGTTGTTTTTAGAAAGTTTATTATGTAAATAGTTTGCCAAATGGGTCCGAATAGCCATGATGTGTTGTCGCACAGTTTACTTTAATCCATTTTTTTGTTCATTGTAAAGGAGCAGAATTATTGACAGAGAAGTGAAGAGATAGAAATGACAAAGCCCCTCAGGAAAGCGTGTTTGTTTTAAATATTAATTCAAGCTCTTGCTCATTTCCGCTCTTCCCTGGATAACACACAGTTTGGTTTTACATTATTCATGTTTGCATAAACAGAACATGAGGTTTACTTAGAGATTTAGCAGGATGTCTTCTGATAGAGAGAATGATGAACAGAGTAATAAAAGGATGGAGATGCTGGATTCTTCAGGGCTAAAACATTATCAGCCAAATTTGCATTTTCTAAAGGAGGTAAAAGAACTTGAAGGCAGCAAAAACGGTTAAAGTTTCATGTCAGTTGAGGTGTTTTGGCTTTGTCGTTGTCTAAACAGTATGAAGTTTACTCACAGCACAAATAGCTCGCACACCTAAGGCTAAGATTATCTACAAAACAAAGTTTTAATGAGAAAGTTTAACACAGGCAATTTGGGCTGAATTACGTTTTATAAAAGTACTTTTACAAAGTTTGCATGAACCAGAATGTTGCCTTGCGAGATATGAGGATATTTCATAGATATAGATATTTAATATACAGTATTTAAAAAAAGATATATTGTATACAGTATATACTACAATCTAACCCTAACAAAAAACCTTTTGCAGGTTTTGGGTACAAATATAGGTACAAATGTCTGGGTCTTATCCCAGTGTTAATTATTAACATCAGTCAGACAGAAACCCACTGAAGACTTCTGCTCTCTAACAGACGTGTGTAAGATTTCATTACAACACATCTCTATTCCTGTGTGTGATTCTGTTACAAGTTTGTCCTCTGTAAGATGAAGTTTTGTATAACCTTGTACTGTGAGCTCAAGGATGAAAGCAAATGCTGGTTGTGTGTGCGTGCGTGTGCGTTTACCTCTGCGAGTCTGGATTGTTTGTGAGAGGTGACGTCGGTTCTGCTCATGGGTGTGAGCTGCTGAATGGTGCATTTGCTGTTTGTCAAAGCCCGAGTCAATCGGGCAAACTTGGTCCAACCTAAAAATACACACATATGCAAATAAAAATATTAGAAACAATTTATGCATGTGATAATGTGCCTGTGACTCAGCAAAGTGTTTCATGTTGAAGAAAAGTGGAACAAATGTTTGCCATCATTATATTCATCACAGGATGTTTATGGCACAAACACGCTTCCAAGCTGTTTCAGATCTGCTCTCTTCATTACAGTGTGAAATTGATCTCACACTAGAGGACATATTTATTTAGACTGGTAAGTTAAAGTTTACAGTTAAAATCATATCATACAACATGAATTGATAACGCAATAAATGAAAAACCTCACCTCTGGTGCTCTCATCTTCAATTGGCTGCTTGAAGACGGTGATGTCCTTAAATGTACACAGGAACAAAACCACTTTATCATTTTCATTGCGGATGGGTGCAATCTGCATGTAGAACC
The DNA here is from genome assembly GCA_019155185.1 of Beaufortia kweichowensis. Lineage (NCBI taxonomy): Eukaryota > Metazoa > Chordata > Actinopteri > Cypriniformes > Gastromyzontidae > Beaufortia > Beaufortia kweichowensis. Next base: position 16,654,987 of record CM032801.1, on the reverse strand, counting down.
ACACTGGAGTTCCTGTGAAGATCAAAGATATATTTACATACACGTATCTAATGTAGGGCTCTGTTTACATTTGACAGGATAAATCATTAAGATAAATGTATGTCTGTGTGCAAGTGTGTGTGTGTGTCGTCTGACTTACTGTTCTTTCTGTATAGCAGCACTTCAAAGCAGTTGGACTCATAGTTGTCAAAGGCCTGTCTCACCTTTTCTATGGTCTTCTTGTCTGTCAGCTCCCCATACATAAAACTAAAAGAGAGAGAGAGATTTGCCAATTTAATCTCTTCTTTTCTAATTAAAACACTCAGAATTCATGCAGTATATGTTTTTAAGGTAATTCTGCTTCCGTTGAGTCACTACAACAACATAAATCCCAAACTCAGAATTCATGCTGTCAAGAAAACACAAAACTGCTGATATGTAGTGACATTTTAAACCAAAGATTAAAGATTATGCAGATTCTCTAAAATTTTGTAAAGATTGTTTGGGATTTGAGACTGATTTGAGACCTATAGTGAAAGGTGTGACTAATTAAATAAATGTCAGCCTGACTGTTTGTGTTACGTTAAGGCTTAAAAGCTTAATTTTATGATAAAAACAAGAGCTTCTCACAGCATTTAACATCTGATCTGTTATGAGACAGAAATGAACAGATAAACAGATGGTATATCTGTGGCTCAGCACTTTATCAGAGGCACTTAATGAAATGAAGTTTTTATTGAGGTTCACTATAATGATGACAGATTATAGTCTGCCCCATAAGATACTTTCCTGCTAATTAAATGGAATTCCAATTCATCCAGGATTTCTAACACTTTTTCTAACTCTTTTACATCACTTCAAGAACAAATATTCAGGAATATCAAACCTCTAAACATTTCAACAATCAGTTGCATGACACACACTCATTACGAAGATTTTACATTTTCATACCTTATGTTTGTATTTTTGTCCACTGATCATATCACCTAACCCTCACATTTTAAACATTAATGAATATATTTGTCCTCATAATGAAGGTCACACACACAAACATGTGTACATCTTTAAAACAGTACTAGACTGACGTAAAGAGATATTTCTAATGTCACCTGCATGTGCTGCTTTTCTGCATGACCTCTGCTCTGTGGTATCCAGACAGCTTGCAGAAGCCGTCATTACTGTAAACTATGGGCCAGTCCACAATCTGAGCGTTCCCAAGCAAGAAACTTGTCTCTGAAGATTCAAAGAAGAATGAGTTACAAATGCATCCCACATTTATTTAAGAGATGGAGTAATATTACATTTTGCTTCTTTGTAAAGTTTTATATACACTATGTTTCTCATGATTTTGTGGTTTTTTGCAGTATAATTATACTGTTGGAATAGGAGACACTGCGCCATCTAGCGGTTATAAACGCAAGCGCCCGCAATGTGCAGATCGAGGAGTCCGGGTTTGATGTGATGATATTCAGATATATACTGTATATATGTAGACGTAAACTGATATGGGGTGACTATAAAATATAAGTTAACTATAAAAGAAACTATAATTAACAATAATTCTAACAATACAAAATTATTCAAAATTTCAATAATTTTCATCATTAAAAAGATTTCTTAGGATATTTTGGACGAACGCGGTCTGAAGAGAAGACTCACTGAAAATTGTATATATTTATTTACTTACTTATTTATTGCTTCAAATATGCATGTACACAGTGAAGTCCACCTTTTTCAAATGTCACATCTAAAAGTTTCTTTAATTCTTAAACTTATTAAGAATAGCGTGAATTCTTTCTAAAAGTACCTCTATAATTAACAAAAATGTCATGGTTCAAACAGTGCATTCAAAATGCGTCATAAAAATATACATACAAATGACAAACATGTAAAAAATTGCGAAATGTAATATGAATAGCTATAATAACAACTCCTTAAACAGTATATTTTTATACTATATACTATAATGCATTATCATGTACTTAATTTGTGTGACTTATTAGTAGATATGAAAATGCGCAGTGCACACAATGTAGAAAAGCAGAAGCGCGTTTCTCACCACTGGAACGTCGTACGATGTTCTCCAGGAAAGTGTTTTGCGGTGCCACCAGCCCTCTCTTTCCCCCGGGCATCGTGCGGCTGTGCGTGTCGCGCTGCGCTCGTCAGGTGGCCACTCTCTGCGCGTGGAGTCTCTGCCGGTGGAACGGGGAGGCTCATTGTAACGTCGCGCGCTGGCAGTCCTGGAGCTTCTGTGCTACACCCGCGCGCACTCCGGACTCAAAGTGACAGTCCGTGGGCACGGGGAGCTCCCCGCGCATGCGCAACGGTGCAGACGCGCACAGAGGATGCTGGGGATCTCCAACACCGAGCGCGTAAAACACGAGAGAGAGAGAGAGAGAGAGAGAGCATAGCCACGACACAATGTTATCATGCTTATATTATAAATGATAAATGCCAAGTAATCATTTTGAACCTTTAAAGGAAATAAATTAGAGAGTAAAAATTCAAGCATTGCTTATTGCAAAGCATATCCAAACCAGAATATGTACAATGTTTCGTTTTGTACTTTTTTATCTACATCACTAAAGAATTTTCTTTTAGAATAATATTGCAATTTTACTTGCTGTATACAGACAAAGCTCATTGTCACCACCAGCCCCAGAACCAATGAGTACTATAGACAACTGTGTACACCTAAAGAAATAGTTCAAATCTTTTAATCATTTAGCCTATTCATCCTCACGTCATTCCAAAATTGTGTGTCTTTCTTTCTTCTGTAGAACACAAAAGAGGATATTTTGAAGAATGTTGGTAATCAAGCAACATTGAGGTCCATTGACATCCATTGCATAAACACAAAACCACCAAGACATTTCTCAAATTAACTTCTTCTGTGTTACATTGATGAAAGAGTCAGGTTTTGAGACACATGAGGGGAATAAATGATGACAGATTTTTTATTTTGTGTGGATTATCCCTAAGGCAAAGGATGAGGGAGGGCGAGTATCTGAGACAGGAACCCATCAGTTTGAAACAACATGCATCACCAGGGGAGAAAACTAGCTTTATGACCTAAAAAAGAAATAAAAATGTAAGACACTAATGCTCAAACTAAGAACTCAGAGGAAAGAAAGATGAGAAGGGCACAGCGTAATTTTGAGAGGATCATTCAGTGTGCTTTATTGCATAATCCACACTTTAGCACTGCGGGGGTATAACAACAGTCATCAGGCCAATTACTGCTTTTAACATCTAAAGATGTCCAGGTCAATTACAAAACTATAGTGTGTCAAGCTCACATTCACATGCTGAAAATCACCTTATTGACACAGATGAATCAGTGTTGGTGGATGCGCACTTATATGGTTATGTAAGTGACAACTCATCATGTTATTAGACTGAATCACACAGAAACATATGTAGGTCATATTTCACCACTAATCAAAATTACTATTATTTGTAATATTAAGTAAATGTTATGATAACAAAATAGGTTTTAGTATAAAATTTGAACCAGACATGTTTCATAGAGACGTACACCCAGTTTTTTTCCAGGTTTTTTAAAAGAACAATTTCTTTCCTTTTAAAAGAACCTTTTCCCACTACAAAGAAGCTTTGTGAAGCAGGATGATAAAGGTTTTTAATGAAACGATTTGGGCAAATCTTTTTCTTCAATGGCATTGTGAAGCATAAAACTGAATAAAACTGAACACCACATTCTAAAACACAGTCGTGTAAAACACAGAGCACAAAAAAAGTTTAGGGAGCTGTCAACATTCATTCAACTCATCAGTCCACAAAGTGCAGAAATTCATGACGGAGAGACAGGGATGATGAACTAGCAGAAAAGGGATACGAGCTGTTATAGTTGAGAACTTTGGAAATGAGGTCGAAAGTAATTTTTTCATTTCTAATCTGATTATTGAAGCTCTAATGAGTCAGACAGTTTAGGGCTGACAGCACAACAGCATGAACTGAAAGTGATCGATATATTCCCAGATGTTTAATAATTCACCATTCACTTTAAATGTCACAAACACACAACACAGCGGGGCTCGTGACCTCACTTTACTTCCAGAGACGGACACATGCTGTGCGATTGCAGACGTACACACTCGCCTGCTCAGTCATATTCACACTGTACTGTATACAACCCTAATGCTACTGTATTCTCTTACTTATTATTCTTTAATCTCTTACACACAAATCCATTTCCTATATATTGTGATTGTTAGTAAGGGAATGAGATCTTTATACAGTCAGATATCAAAGAACTTGCTCATTAGAATCTGTTTGAACAAAACTAAAAATATCTCATCGATAAGTCAATAGAAACTGACACAGTTGTGACAGGCTCAAAGACTCGATGATAACTTCAGACATCATAGATTTTCTCCGTCTTTACACCATTAGTGGTTTCTGTACCTCTGCCAGACGTCTCTTACAGGAGTGAATTTCTGTAACGGCTGCTCCATTAATAGAGCTAGAGATATTTCCAGTTAGCATGAAACAGCACTGGCAATCTATTTTAATTCTGTGTAGTATACAGTAATTGATTGGCTATAGCTGAACAAAACTGAATAGCAAAAAAGATTTTAGACAGGGTGTATAAACTTACAATCTTAAAATAAAGGTGATTCACAATGCCACAGAAGATCCATTTTTGGCTGAATGGTTCCATAAAGAGCCTTTAACATAGACAAAGATATCATTTTCACACAGAAAGGTTCTTTGGAAATCAAAAATGGTTTCTCTATGGCATTGTTTTATTGTGTAGCTGTAGGTTGAGAGACACTAGGCACAATAATTACCCATATCCAAGTCAAGTCATCTTTCCACGTCACAGAAGTCAAGTGAAAAGTTTCTTTCATGGTTCTCTAACAACATGGACTTCAGCAGCATCTGAAACTGACAGACATACAGTTCTTATCCCAGCAAGCAATAAGAGAGAGAAATAAAAGACATCAGGATACAATAAAAAAAAATCAGACCATAAGGGGAAGTGACGATTACTAAATAGAGAAGCACGATATAAAATTGCACTTGACACGATGTAAAATTACAGTACAATATATATGCATCTCTAAGACTAATTCATATGAAGTAAAATGAACATGTATATTTCAGCTCATGTATTCCTTATTCAATGTGATTTATTTCAGGTATCAAGACATAAACAGCAGTATGTCCCAGAACTGACATCACGCAGCGTAAATCATCTCTCTGGAACCAATAAGATTAGAGTATTTTTCTCCTATGCAGTACACATATGTTCCCTCAGGTCACAGTATGTGTTTTAATGCAGTCAGATAAATAGACATCACGCTTCTGCCTGTGATGTTGAGCGCAAACCCTCTTGATCTCTTTTGTCTCTACGCTCGGGATAATTACAGCTCTGCCCACGATTACTGTCCACGTTCTCACATTCAGTAACATTTAAAAACAGGAAGGTCTGCTGTTAAGAGATCTCATGCGAACACGAGAAACATCAGATACTGCACACTGGTACCATTATAAGAAAGAATGGGAGATCGTGTAATAAGAATCCAACTCAATATTTGTATGTTCCAGGGACAGATTTTCAATATAAGGTCAATATAAAACTGTCATTCACAATCGGCATTTGTTATGCAAGTGTATAAATATAGCATTTTTTAGGAGAAAAACTGCTAGCAATAAAATATGTCTGAGAAAAAAGAAGTCATTTATGTTATGAAATAAAATAGACATTTTGTGATATGTTAGATATTGCAAAAAACTTTAGTTTTGGGCAAAAAGTGCTCACTAAACAAAAGAGATTAGAAAGGGATGCTGATAGGACATGAGTCACTGATTCACATTTAGTCAGGACCTCATTAAATAAACTAAAACACTTCTGTATTATCCAGGACTCAAATGTGTTTAATAGTCTAAGGCGCTGGATAATTACAATGAACCTCAAACCAGTTCAGCAAGTCAAGACTTTTGTATTGTTATTCTTCTCATGGTGAGAGCAAGAAGAGAGATTGAATTTCTTCACAGACAGGCACAATGAAAGACAGGTGATGATAGAAGAAGATGCATAAACTGATGAAAATAAACAAAACACAGATCACATATAACCCTGACTGCAGTGACAGACGTAAATCACATACATATTCTATTTGATTTCATGCAGAGGTGAAGGAAAATGTTGTCATTGTTTACTTACCCCCATATTGTTCCAACCCCATATTATTTTCGTGCTTCTGTAAAACACAAGATTTGTTAGGCAGAAAGTACAAACAAAAGAAAGATGGTGAATTATACAACCAAGTAGGGGTATCACAGAATATCACTGAAGATGTTATGAAAGTAACTACACATTTATATATTCTGCACTACTGTAATTTACTGTATCACATCCTCATATCATCTCTTTCTTAACTATACAAGCCACTTTACACTTTTCAATTCATATATTTAATGAATTCAACAAAATGATTTATTTCAAGCAAAAAACTTATTTCGAACTCTTTTTGTAACATAATTTTAATTTAATATAATTTTGTGCAGATCTGTTGAAATGATATACTACAGTATGTAATGCAAATACATTATAAGCAACTACAGTTAAATTACTTAAAATAAAGAGTAATCCTTTGTCTTACACCCAACACAGAAAGTCATATCAACCAATCAACATTCAGGACCAGAATAATCTACATTTACTGTACACTTTTATCCATAGTGACTTAACACTATAAATCTATTTGATAATCGGGATATTGTCTCTTTCCAAAATTCCACCTCTAAAGCAACAGTAGTCACATAACAAAATGTAAAAAAACCAGAAGTTAAAACATTTTTATAATCAGAATAATCCAGGTTTAATTCAGCTCTGTATAAGAGTGTCTCATGGAAACACACGGATGTCTCTTCAGTGCTGTTCAACACTTTGATATGTCAGAAAGGTTTAGACACAGCTCACTAAACATCTTCAGAAGAACATTAAGACTCTTTAAATATTCAGAGATGCTTGGAGAGACAGATGAAGAAAAAAGAAATAAACTGTATTTAGTATGAATGTAAACATCTTAAGTACTACATTCATAAAATCTTTAAGTAATTTCAACATATCAGTAATGCATCTATTAATCTATTATGTAATTTAACACGTTCTATGCTGTTTTCCTACTGGGTGTAATACGGATTTACTGTAAAGGTGCTTTACAACAATGCAAAACTGCGAAAAGTGAAATGAAATGACTAATATCTCATGAATTAAGCTGTGAAGGGTTAATGATGTGCCTTTAGTTGACAAAACAGACAATTCCACCCCAGAATCATGCTATTGGTTGAAACAAACGGTGATTTCAGGATGGTGAGATTGCACTGTAGTGTTTTAATGTTGTCACTGGGAAATCCACCTACGAATGGCTTACTTACATTTCGTCATATTAAACTGGTTAAGGGTTAAACTGGGACTTTTAAAAACATGGATTCTTCCGTTTCAGAAGTGCATGGTAGATTCACAACCCCACACACATCATCATCATCACAGTCACCAGGAGGGTTACATAAGTCTAATGAAGGGGAGATGTGAAGAACGGAGAGAGTAGGAAGACGGTCTTTGTGATTCAGCCAATAACAAGACATATAATTTGGGATCGTTTACCGGACACGCATCAAAAAGTTTCCCCAAGACGAGCAGTGTAATGTTTTATCACATTAATTAAAGTTATTTCACCGCATGACATCACAAATGTGATGAACATCAGAGGTTTCAATGAAGATTCTGTTCTGCATCTCATCACTACAGGAAACAAAGAATAGAAAATATCATGAAGCGATAGACAGATGGAGGGAAATAAGAAACGATAAGAGAAGAACAGAGAGAGAGGATGTGTGTGTGTGTGTGTGTGGGCCTGTATTGTATTTTATTTCAGGAACAGCAGTGGGTGGATCTTGCTGTGTACATCACCATATTTCATTCAGACAAACAAATTAAAATACTGAAGAGTCTCAGAAAAACACAGGGTACTTAAAGGAGCTGTAAACATTTTTCAGAATTACACAGAGAAAGGAACAAATATACCTGAAATAGATGTCTGACATCACACGATCAGGAGACTTTGAGGCATGACTTTGGGGTTTGTGTCAATCCTTTTGAGCAGTCTGGTTTGCTGACATGTCTTTGGAGGACAGGACTATAGAAAGAAATCTGCTTGAGGTTAGCTAGGCTAAAATAACCACAATAAAAACGGCTCTACAGCTTTTGATACTTATTCATTGTTTCATCCGTAAGTTACAAGTCAGTTACAAGCATATGGAAAGAAAATGAAATATAGTAATTGAGTAATAAAAGAGTAAACTATAGAGCAACAACAAGAAATTTGTTTTTTTGGCTGAAGAGCGTAAAACCCTATTTTAAAAAATCTAATGACGTATAAAGAAACCCTTGAATCACCTTTTTAAGGGACACCCCTATATCGTAATTTCATGTCAACATCTTTGTTGGTCCTGGTACAACAGCGGTGTCAATAAGATTTGGGGGTCAGGACTGTTTGACAAAAAGATTGTTTCAGAATAAACAAAAGATGTTGATTCAGAACCACATCCCACTTCGCATTATAAAAGTCACAAGGTTGAGGACAGCAAGACAAACTAAAGAATATGCAAAAAAAAAAAACAATGCCATTACCTATAACAGTTCAAACAAAAATAGATAACAATAATCAGAATTATTAAAGCGAAGAGAAAATGCTTTCCATTTATGGTGACGTCAAATGCTGTGCATCCAAATGATATTTTACAGTATTATAATAATGAACTTTAACATTTCATTTTAATGATGCTTTGGTTTACGTCAATAAACAATTTTGGTACTTCAATATCTGATGTAAAATTGAGGTCCTTAAAGTAAAGTCAGCTAAGAACTAGTAGATTAATGAAATAAATATTGATTATATTGTTCAAACTCTGTTAAACAGTATGGAACAATAGTTTTGGATATGACTTTACACCTTAATAGTGTCCCAGTCTCCTGAAATGTAGGGAAACTCTTGAAACTGGAACGAGACTTTTAACAGTTTTATAAAAACACAACTGTTTATAAAAACACTCCCATTTATAAAATACACGTACAGACAGATTTGGTTCTTAATTCAGTGGATTTTAAAAAAGAAACTCATTTATATGATAAAAAATTTGTTTATGTTAATATCCAAATTTGGTCATATTTGTACGTCTCATGTAATCTGCTTATTCTCATAATGTAAAACATTTATGTAGCATAAAAAAGTAAATCAGAGTCGAGATAATATGCAGTTCTATGATGTCAAACACACATTTATGGAACTAGAAGTAAGAAGAACTGTTTTGACAAATGTATTAAATACAAACAAAAACACTGTAATAGTTTCTCATCCTCAAAATAAAGACTTTCTTAATGCTTTGCATAATGATTCAAACACTCATCATGAAAGTAAAACTTGAATAAATCAGAGATTACTAGATTAATGAGCTGAATGTAGGCGAGAAACATGCAACACTTGTTTTTACCAAACACACATTATTCACTGAGAAGGTTAAAGAACACAGCAGATCGGCACAATTGTCCCAGCTAAAAACTTACATAAAAGACTGCTTTACTCCATCATTTCAGGCCAATTTAATATGTAAATATGGTTATTTTATCCTTGTTTCCAGATATGTTTGATTTGTTTTGATTTTCTCTCTCTTGCAAATCAAACTCAACATGTCACATAAATACATATATACCTGCTAGTTTCAGCACAGATTTGATTTCTTTAAGCCACTCAGGACAGATCTTCACAGCAAGGGTGACCTGCATCAAAAAAGGCTGAATTAGAAACATACATTAAAAGCAACTATATTTAATAGAAAGAGGAGATTTGTTTGTGAGATTTACCTGTTAGGTATTATTAAGATCTGCTGCCCTCTGCTGGTAACATTTGGTACTGCTCGAGAAATAAAGAACCAAAAACCAAACAGCCTTCCATGAAAGTTCATGAAGGAAGTAGGTTTGTCCAATTCATGAACAAATTGTTCACCTTTTGCAACACTGATGATTCAACAATTTGAGGTTTGTTGGTGATTCTCATTCATTCTCTCTCACACAAACACACCAAAAATAAGGCAAAATGTTCATTTCATCTTTATCACAAAACAGGTTTAATTTAATATCTCTTTATTTTTTAAAATAATTAAACATTTGTATTTCTCCAACCCTTTTTAACTTGTGTAACTGTTGATGTCTGGGACTATCTAAAGCACAGGTTCATTCTGACAAAGCTCACCACAGCATCAGTCCTCCACAATCCCAGAATTCCCCTCTCGCTCCCTCCCCCAACCCCCCCCTAATCAGCAACTAAGTAAAAAAGGAAGAGAGAACAAATTCCACTTGGTCAAAACAAATCCAATTCCAGACGAAAAATAAACCCAAAACAAATTAAAAGTGAAACCCAAGAAAGAAAACTAAATCCCAAGAGGCCGTGTTCGATCTTTCCTCATCATATACTGGATTCTCCTAAAGAAAAATATGCTAAAGGTTCTACTAGATACAGAGTATCAAAGTACTGCATTCAGATACAGCATACAGGTACTTAACACTGTAAGAAACTCCCTCACACACGCAGAATAGGTGTGTGTGTGTGTGTGTGTGTGCACGTGCAGTTCAATTTATCATGACAAGCATCTCCGGCTTGGTGCTGGAATTCTGGATACCTCCTCAGATGTGTGTGTGTGTGTGTATGCGTGTGTCACTGGTACCAGTACCGGACTGGTGCTAAAGAGTCCAAGTGAGTGAACAAGATGGCACCGTTGGACTGAAACAGAAAGGGGAAAAAGAACACATGGGCGTGTCAGAGCTGGTGTGTAATCATGACTTCATCTTCCTTTGGGTCCCGTCGAGAAGCCTGCAATCCAGACCTGCTGCGTTTATCCAGATCTTAACAGGCGATCCATCACGTTGGGGTCAAAGGTCAGGGGCGAGACCGTTCCTCTTTCCATTACAGGAGGTATAATATAAAGAATGGGGGGCAGGAGAAAGAAAAGAGAGAGGGAATTGGGCTGGTGTTGTTCTGTAGAGACAGGTGAGGTATGTCAGATCATCGGGCTGAGATTCTCCATTCGTTTGTTGGTTTTTTCATTTATTTCTCCACAGTAGTGGTTTAATACAGTCCTTCTGTCCTTTTAAAGTCCTTCCCCTCCAGTGTGGGTTTTTTTTTTCTTATTTTATTTTTTAACTTTTACTAGTCACGTTCCTTTTCGGCATAATATTTCGACGGGGAAAAACGAGAGGATAAAATAAAGTTATTTACAGTGCTCTTGAAATAATGAGACTGACGAGGTGAATCTACAGTAAAGTAAGTCGCACAAATACAGAAAGGAAAAAAGGGCCAACGTTCCGAGCGTGTGGTGGAGGCGTTGGGAAAGCGATCCGGAGGAGGCGCGTCGTTAAGTGGGAATAATGCCGTCGCTCTGGAGGCTTTTCTTCAACTCCAGATCCTCCAGCCTCTTCCACAGCTCCTCTCTCTCCTTCTCTTTCTTCTTCTCCCTGAGGATGTAAACAGGAAACAATAATGGTCAATAAAAGATTCAGTTCAGCTCAAGAATGAAGACTCTTGCATGTGATGGAGTTTCACCTTTGACGATCTGACTTGTAAGTGGACGTGAGTTCATCGAACAAAGTGCTGTTCATTTCCATGAAGGCCTTTAAAACATTATAGACTAAAGCTACTATGGCCCTGAGAGAAGAAAGGAAGAAAGAAAGAAAGATCATTTCCACAAACCCCTTAAATTCTCATTCAGATACACTGGCGATATGTATTATATTTATGCGACTGATCTGATGTTTGACTCACGGGTTCCAGTGTTCTTTGGAGATCCGGTACAGGCTGGTGAACATTATGGGAAGAATCACGTTGGAGTTTTCCTCAATCAGACTCATAATGTACTCATTATTCCAGTAGTACAGAGCTCTCTCAGCCACCTGTACACACATTTACACAATTAATCCTCAGCAAATCCATTTTTATGTCATGCTTGTGAAACTTAAAATGACGATTGGTTTGTACAGACCTGAAAATGAGGGCTGGAGACACATTTGGAGATCTGTTTAAAGAGAGGCTCCTGGATCTTCACAAACTGCGTGGGCTCAATCACGTCCAGAATCTCCTCCAGCTCTCCCAGAAACATGACCTGCACACACATCGATACAGACGTCAGTCGCGTGACTCAAAAGATATCAGCGATACATCCGGAGCTCTCATCAGCGCCTCTATTGTCCTGAAATCATGACGGATCAATCTCACGCTGGGAAATGATGAGTAAAATCCTGCCTCACCTCTTTCTGACTGCAAGTTTTAGGCCAGAATTTCAGCAGACCTCTGATGACCTGTTAAAAGAGATCAAATCATCACAGACTTTGAGAAATTGAAAGAAAGAGACACAGATATGAACGAAGTCAGAAGCTTTGATATACTTCAAGTATAATCTACATTTTTCTAAAATCTGCTTTCATACTCCTCATAAATGAACACATGAAAATTAAAATAACTAGTTTATGTCATCTCTTCTTCATTTTTGGGTATTATTGTTTCTGGTTTGTGTATTTTAATTTACAGAAATCTGTTGCCTCTCAAAAACATGTGTTCTTTTCAATCTCAATTTCAATTCTATATTTTAATATTTCAGTAAGACAACTTTTGTATAGACTAATATTTGTCTGATGTCTTGACTCAATCAACAGACCTTTAGTAAAATATAAACACATAATTCAACATATTGGTAATAATAAAAACATTCTGTAAAAATCTATATTTCAAGTTTTGACTGAAAATGTCATATCCATAACTTCTTTCTACCCCGAGACAGGACTTTAAGGCACGTATACCAGCGGCTTTAGTATGTTTACAGCGCTTACCGGTTCTGTTAACGCTGGGTCTTTCTCTAGGAACTGTACAATACAATACGCCAGCTGCAAAAACAACACCACACACGTCTGATCAACACATCGCTGTCTATGCGGATGTAAAACAGTCTCTTGACGTCATCGTGAGCCGTACCTGTGCGTGGAAGAGTGACAGGCTCCTGACGGTGTGAAGAGGAATCAAAACTTTCACCAGAAACTGTTTGTGTTCAGCTTTCAGTGGCAGAGCAAAACCATTGATGATGCTGAGAGGATGAAACACAACACGTGTTCATTTTACACTGATCTCATTTAGGACTTTCTGATTGTATAGTGAAGAACAGAATGAGCAACCTTTAAATTGCTACGTTTGTATTTGACAGAACAAAGACAGCCGGGTGGGTTTGGAACACAATGAGGATGATACAATCACAACAATTTTTATTGTTGGATGAGCTACACATGAAACACCTCAGATACTTAGATAATTAAGACTCTTTCATACATTCTGTGTATAGCTAAAAATACAATTATGCAATTACTATAATTAACTTCAATTATGCAATCTTTTGTGTGATTGATGAAAAACCTGAGCATGCGGTTTGAGACCAAATAAAAAACACCAACTAAAGCAGCACAAAAACTCACCTGCCCAAAATCTCCAACAATTCTGCAACTCCATTGAAGTGCTCAGTTTCATAAACAAAACTAAGAATATTAGAGAGAGAGAGAGAGAGAGAGAGAGAGAGAGAAAGAGAGAGAGAGAGACAGAGAGAGAGAGAGTAAGCTGACTGCTTGCAAACATCAAGTAAATGGTCAGTTTATATCAGGTCATGTAAAATCCCTCACCGTAGAAAAATATTATTAATCTGTTTTCGTATAAAAGCTCTCAGTCCCAGGAATTTGCCGTAGATTCTGTGTAAGACTGTCTTCAGGTAATCTCTCTCCCGAGGGTCCTCGCTGTCAAACAACTCCAGCAGCTGACAGGAAAACATATGGAAACAGGAAAATAATTAGGATATGGACAAACGCTGGGGAAAAGGGAAAGAGGATTAAAAGCCAGTCTTACCTGTAAGACAAATTTCTGGTCTATGTACTTTTTGGCAATGCTGGGTTGAAACTCTTGACTCTCCAAGAAACGAATGAAGAACTCGTACACCAGCTGAGACAGAAAGAAAGACAAAGAGGTTTGTTAATTGAATAGTCATTAAGAGATAAAACATTATTATGACAGAAATTCAGTTATTCTGTCAGTTATGACAGAAAAAGGGTCCCTGAAAGGGTTAAAGGTCACGGTTCATAGGACACACCACACTATTGCTATCACTGGCATTTTAAAAACAGGTAAAAAAAAAAAGAAAGAAAGAGACCAGGAAAACATGTCAGGGAATGTGCCTTTCAAAGCTGGACCATTGATGTTTTTTTAGGTCTTGAATTTATATTTAGAGAAGGAAACGAAAGCAGAGATTACAAATGAAACAAAGAGATTTTACCAGGAAGATTCTCCTTGAGATATGCATCTCATTTCTAAAGGAGTCCTGGAGGCATACAGTATATATATACACACACACAGAGCGGGTCAAAAAGACAACATGCTGAAATAATGACAGACAGGAGCTGTCCGCGTGGAGAGAGGGATGCGGCACAATCCAAACGAAAAAGAAAAAAATAAATAATTCACACTTTTGACAACATCCTCGACAACCTCGTCTACGCGGCACAACCTCCACACGCGTCTACACACGCACACACACACGCAGACACACACACGCGCGAGACACACACGCCGCACACACACACACAGCCAGAGACAGACACACGCAGCGCGGACACACACACCGCAGACGCAGACACACGCACCTGCACACACGCACCACACACACGCACACACACGCAGACGCAACACAGACACACACACAGACACACAGACAGGCAGACACACGCAGACACACGCGCACAGACACACACACACAGACGCAGACACAGGCGACACACACAGCAGACACACGCACAGGCAGACACACGCACAGGCAGACACACGCACAGGCAGACACACACGCACACGCAGACACACACGCTGCACGCACACACACGCACACGCGAACACACACACACGCGCAGACACACACACACGCGACACACACACACACAGACACAGACACACGCACGCACACGCGCACGCGACACACACACACACACGCAGACACGCAGACGCACACACACGCAGACGCACACACACGCACACACGCAGACGCACACACACACACAGACACACACAGAGACACACACACAGACACACACACGCACAGGCAGACACACGCAGACACACGCACAGGCAGACACACGCACAGGCAGACACACGCACAGGCAGACACACGCACAGGCAGACACACGCACAGGCAGACACACACACACACGCAGACACACGCAGACACGCAGACACACGCAGACACACACACACACGCAGACACACACACACGCAGACACACACACGCAGACACACACACACGCAGACACACACACACGCAGACACACACACACGCAGACACACACACGCAGACACACGCACACGCAGACACACACACGCAGACACACGCACACGCAGACACACACACAGACGCACACACACGCAGACACACACACACGCAGACACACACACACGCAGACACACACACACGCAGACACACACACACAGACGCAGACACACACGCACACACCTGTAAATGTGGCCATGAGGCCTCTAGAGTCGGTTCATCCTCTTCTGGGTCAAACTCATTACTTTCACTGGGTGGAAGAGTTCGGAATATATTATAGGAGACCTGAGAGAAACAGAGAGAGACATTGACATCAGACAAGAGCTTTTTAAAATGACAGGATCTATTATGATAGAGATGCATGTAAAAAGCTCCATCAGGCAGATCATTTTTCTCTCAGTTAGTGGTCATAAGACAAAAGTCTGACTCAGTTCACACCAAAGACAATAACAAATCTTTACAGTCCACACCACACATTTAACAATAATGATACAGAGAATAATAAAGGAATATTAACTGTTATGGACTGTTATGACAATTCTGAAAACTTTAACTGACAATAAACATTAACAAATGCTTTAAAAACTTTGAGACCTCACATGAGGATTTAAACCACCAAATATTGACATCTGAACTATCAGTATGATGAAAACCTTTGAGAAAAACTTTTTCATGGCAAGGTTGACATTTGCATGGAACTGCCCAGCAATTTCTTTTCAGCTGATGTTTGATAAAACATTGACAGCCAATCAAATGTTGAATTTAATGGGCCACCGTAACATCAGCCTAAAGTTATCACCCGTTAATGTTAACACAACAGAAAACACTACGATATGCCAACAGATCTTAAGACCACATCCATTGATATTAACATTCATAAACAAACACGATCAATTAGCTCACAAATAAAAGAACAAATCCCACTTTCGTGTTCATGTCACTCACCATTTTGACCACCTCTGGGTAAGCCTGTTCTGTGAGATATCCTCTGCTGACCGTGACATAATCGACCAGCTCGTTGAGGGTTGAACGCTTGTATTCTTTCATCTTCAGATCTGACAGAGTGTCCATGAAATCAAATACAGCACAGCACTGCTGAAGCTTCTTCAGGAACAACTCCGGCTGCTCCTGCGCAGAGACGTCTGCGCAAACACGGGACAGAGAAAATGAATAAACATCGCATGTAACACAAAAGACTTCAAATGAACTCCTTCACTGAAGTAGAAGGTTCAGGGTGTACCTCCATCTGACTCAAGACAAAATAACTGATGGCATTACTCATTTTGGGAGTGTGTGAACTTGGTAAACAAACGGCAAATTCACATCTCTGTCTTAATCTCCTATAACAAATGAAAATGATTTGAAGGTTTGGGACAGATCAGTAATCAGATGTCACACTGAGTTATCTATCAACTGAGAACTCTGATGGCAGATTGGGCTCAGAAATGGAAACTGATGGCCACCGAGCGGGACAGAAGCGACAAGACAACTAAACTTCCCAGAGCTTAAAGCTAATGTGACCTAACGGCACACATGATGGCTTAAGATTTCCTGGGTCAGATTGACCCAGTCGGTGTCACAAAACACAGACCCTTGAACCATGAGCATCTTTGTTTTGGATTTGAAGTTTGATCTAAATCCTGCAGTATTTCAAAACCCAATAAAATGATTCAACAAGTTGTTGTGTTGATAGTTCAGCACATTGGAGAGACTTTCAACAGTCATGAACACCTGCTAAATAGTTGTCAACTTTAGTACACCAGTGTATAAACAGACTCCACAGCTGATGAGTCAACAATGTAACATAAAACTAACATAAAATTACGAAATGTTTGTTGCATAATGCAAAACTATGTTCCACACCCTATTACTGATTCAACATAATGTAACTATTAAAATAACAAACACTAAACACAATCAAATAAATACTTATAAATAGCACAGGTCTTTAAATAACACATATTACTAGTAGACTTTTTCCAAGAAACTAAAAAGGAAACTAGATCGAGAAACAACAATTCAGCAAGTCATTCAGACAAGCACTTCTTCATCAATTATCTTCAACTTAGTTGCCAAGCTTAGACATATTTACACTCACCTTCATTTTCAACCAATCGATTCAATCATTTGCTGTTGTGTATAAAATTATCCGATTTCCATCATTCTACAAGTCCATTAAAGCAGAAGGTGGAGATGATTCAACAGAAAGTGTAATAAACAGAAGAAGCTCTGAAGCCCAAGAGTTCATTGGAGAGAGACATTAAAAGGTTTGTGGAAATGGATCTTCAGGAAGCAGCAAGACATTCATAAAAGAATATAAGATGACGACATGATCTGCTTTATAATACACACACACACAACACGTGTACATGATAGCATACACACAAACACATACAGAATTTAAAACCCGCTGTGGGGGAAAACCCCTCTTCAGTGGAATGGTGGTCTTGGATTACTCTTATGTGAGTGGATGAAGTTGTGTGTATGTGTCTGTGTGTGAAAGAGAGAGAGAGAGAGCGAGAGAGATGTTCCGACAGGTGGGATTAGCAGGTGACTTTCTCAAAGCCAAAAACTGGGAAAGAAATGTACTGTATGTATTTAATGCAAAGCCAAAACTGGGAAAGAACACACACACACATGTACACACACGCACACACACTCACACAAACACACGCAACACACACACACACTCACAAACACACAAACAAACACAAACACGCATACAAACACACGCAAACACACATAAACACACACAAACAGCTGTAGCAGCTTAGAGGGCTGAATCTATTCTGCATGAACATAATGAAAACAGGAAGCTCACCCTGACAAACACATACAAGTTGGCAGTGGAAGTGAATATTAAAACGATTTTCTTAATAGTCTGATATTTAATCCAATAATATTTATTCACAATGTAATAACAGCCAAAGCAACACATATTTTAAATTTGAAAAGACATTTTACATTTAATAACATTTCATCTTGACCACTGACCTACATCATTATAGCTTGTCAAAATGTGATCTTAAAATATGATATTAATGCATCAAGATGAAAGGTTGCTTTGTAACCACAGACAACTAAACTTTACATTGTGTCAAATACACACACACAGGCTTTTAACATAAATGTAAAGATTGTTCAATTTGCTCACTGTCTGTAATGCAAAAACACATCTGGTATACTATGGAGATGGTCATCTCTGTTTACTGGCATTTCAGACACAATAAGGACAACTATTTTGATGACCTTTGCTATATTAATAATAATTCAAAAGAAACCAAAGCAGGATAAAATGTCTTTTGAGTTTATGTAGCAAACATCACAAGACTGATTTAGCATGTTTCATTATGTGTTCAGTTTTGCATGCAGTCAGTAATAACAATGCCACAGAAATAAAACACAACGTGGGTGACGTCAGAAACAGCAAAGCCAAATTTCACTTAAGGATGTTTAAGCCCGTCTAACTGAAACCCATCCCAACTAGCACAACTCATTCTGAACACACTGGACATGTCACGTTTGTGTGTCCAAACCAACAGGCACGACCTGGGAATAAACCAATCATCATGTGCCCAGATACTACTGGATCTAACCCACATAACACTTCATCCTACAGAATAAACAACGAAAGATAGGGAACTAAAGACAGACATCAATTCTCCATCATCACTCACTTAAACAGGTCTCTCTCTTTGTATTCTTGATCCTCGATCACTCCAGCTGTAATAATTTGGTGGCAGAAGTATTTGAAAATGTAATTCATTGATGACTGTTTGCAAGTGTGTGTACGGTGTGGAGCTCTGTAGCTCCAGAGAGAAACCCGTGAGATCAGGTGTCAGAGAGCCCAGCTGAGCCCACGGAAACTCGGACGGGCTCTGTGTCTAACTTTCTATTTTCTGCCATCCTCCTTTTAAACTCGAGCTCGCAAGGTCAGAGGCACAGCACAGACCCCGAGGAGGAGGAGCAGGAACGGAGATGATTCCTCAGTACGTGTGGTGGTTTGTGTCCCTCTGCTGGACAAGTCTGGAAGTTTACATGGATATAATGATAGATGAATTTTCCCTCTCGCTGTTTGTTTAACTTTAGAACTGGTCAAACTGTTGGCATGTGATTTGCAATAAGTAAAACAGGTTCACACACAAACTAGCTTAAACTCTTTCATTATTTTAGCCGTGTGTTTTTTACTTGAGCCCATTTATTGTTAAATGTAGAGTTATGATTTCATTGCATCTACTGGAAACTCAGATGAGATACATGTCAATTTAATATATTTATTCACAGAGGACATAAAAATCCACAGGACATAATACAGTAATGTTTCAACAATCTAAACCATCAAATTGAACTAACTTAACCGACAGCTGTCAACTTTTAAAGGCTCTTGTGCAGAAACATCCATCAGCAACTTACTAAAGCGCAACAGACTTCTGAAATGGTGAAAGTTACTCCTCCATGAGTAAACAAGTGTATATTTGAAGGGAAATGCAACCTGCCAAATTTACTTTATGTATTAACATAAATTTATAGGAATTAGCATCACTAATTGCAACTAGGAATCTGTATCGTTAAGACTTTAACACTATTACTACTGTTACAATACTGCATTACCAGTATTCTTATCAGTACTTTTTTCATTTTTTTACAGAAATAAACAAACAAATTAAGAAGAATTCAAACCATTTATTATCCAAAACGTAAAACAAACGTCTTTATCTTGGTAGTACAAAGAGTGATTTGCAACGTTAACAAAAAATCCTTAAAAATCCTTATAGGTGATTGAATTTTACTCCAAAGATTTACATGTACTTGTATGTTTGTACATGTTTGTACATGCGAAACTTAAGCTGTCAAATTAATAAATTATAACATAATTTCATTTCACCCAGGTAAAAATAACAGTAAGCAAACCAGATCAAATTTATATGTGTTTATATTAGTTAAAACACACTTAATACACTTAATCTTTTCATACAGTAGTCTTTCATAAATTAGTCTCTGGGCCCAATTAATACCGATTTTCAATACCCATCACTAATTATTAGCTATCAGATATCAAATGAATTTGTCTCAAACATGAAAGTTAGGCTACCATGAACATGAAACACTGTTTTAATTATCATTTCTGTCACTCACACACCTAACTTTCTGACCTTTAGTGACCCCTGCAGCGAGTGAGATGCTTTGATCCCTGCGGTACCGCTTTCCCATAATCCTTATCGAGCATTCTGCAGGGGGCAAAGGTCATTGCTAAAGAGTGGAAACACTTTCACTTTGTCACCTGCTCACTCTCTCGGTCCACAAGTCATAAAATAAATCCAATTCTGACCGGATCCAGTCTATGCTAATTAACGTTTTAATATCTTAAATCTACATTTACGAGCCGAATCAATGGTAGCAAAACAGGGATGTACAAAACCGCATTTATTTTCTTTGCTAGAGAGAACAGAAAAGAACAAGACTGCTCAAAATGCTTTGTACAAAGTTGGAATATTATTACCTTGACATTTTTACTCAACACAAGAGAGAAACATATCCATCTTAATGGTGCTTTAAAGACTTTTTAAGAGAGTTTCACGATGCAAACTAAAAAAACAGCTCAACACAGCGTGCTAAAGTACCGCTAATTAAAATAAAGAAATGAACGAAATGAACAATTATGCATCCCTAAAATCAAACATTTGGCAACACAGTGTTGCCTTGTAAGAACGTATAATGCTGTATGCGGCTGTGCTGTTCTTTGATGAGTGAATGATTGTATTTTGCATTCATTTATGATGAGAGGTGAACTGACAAAGCCTCTGTGGGAGGGCAGTAACCCAGGCAACAGCCAATCACACGCACTTTACAAATACTAAATCAACCTGTTTGACTGCTCTGCGCAGCCACATGGACTCAAAGGTTATTTGGTCAAACAAAACATTTTGTTAGAAGTCTGTTTTCAACCACATTTGTAGCATAGAACACAAATTTAGGCGTGTTTAGCGGTGTTTGTTAAATGAACGTGTTACGTTTTTAAGTGTGCGTGCACTTGTTTCTATGCGTCTAAAAAAGGAAGATAAACAAATTAGACAAATGGACGGCACATGACTACACACACCTACATTTTCACTCTCTCTCTCTCTCATACACAGTCCACAAAAACAATCTCTTCCGGCACATGGCCAACTGACACAAAACTCTAAGCCTTAGCCCTGATCTGGTCACGTGATTTTTGCACTGATTTGCGGATAATACAAGACTTTCAAACGATTAATCGAGATGAATCACATCCAGAATAAAAGTTTGTGTTTACATGATATATGCCTGTGTACATACATTTTGTATTTATGAACACAAAAACACACATGTATGTATATATATGTAGGTAATATTAAGATTTATTTATTTATATTTACCGATCATCAAAATTATATATAAACATTTTTACCACTTTTTATATTTTTCTTAAATATATGCATGCATGTGTTTGTCAATACATAATATGTACAGAACACAGGCATATATTATGTAAACACAAACCTTTATTTTGGATTAATTGTTTGACAGCCCTACTTCATTCGCTTTTGGGCCTGCAAACACAAGCACCAACACTTCCTATCCAACTTTGGGGTGACAAAGCACTGACTACAACAACAAATAACAAAAGTTCGTTACACTATTATTTAGGGTCTAAATAATTTGCATCGGGATATATGACAAACAAAAACTCAAATCTGCACAAAAATTCTGAATTCCTACATCACATTGCTAGTTGTCATTCTAGACAAGCACAGACAAGTTGAGAACTATGTTATCTGACATTTCACAATCTCACAGAGTGATTTCATAGAGCAGTGATCACATACTTTCCAAACAGTTGCCATAATCAGAACTGCATACTACAAGGATGTAGTCTACAGAAACAATATGTATACAGAGCATTGTTTTCTGCACGCATAGACAATCTCATGCTACATTTGCCAAAATGGGAAGTATATGAGCAGAGAACAAATGATTCAAATGCAGTTTGAATCAGTTTCTCATTCGATTATTATCAGCGACAAGGGTTATCAAAACTACAAAATATTTTAAAACAATCATGTGTACACAACAAATGATTTGAAAGACGTGTTTATGAGAGTGCTTCATAATTGTAAGTGTTTGTGTCACATAAAAGTATGTGTCACCTTTGAGCAGGGGAAGAGGCGTGAGCTCGATCGGTTTGCCCTGAGAGCGAAACTGTGATGAACTCTGAGAGCGTTTCTGCTTGGCTTTCCGGACAGACTTCCGGGAAAATCCGTCTACTTTATCCACTGATGGAGGAGTGGTGGCTGCGGAGGACATAGCCCTGGAAAACAGATAAAAGAGATTTGAAACACATTAAATAAAATAATTGGTTGTAGGGCGTCTATGCATTGGTACAAAAATAAGAAAATACACAGATATATAAATAAAGACTGGAATTCACACTCGAACATAATACGGTGGCATCAAATCAATTTGCAAAGTTTTTAAAGAAATGACTTTTCCACAAGATGTCAGCTTGAACTCATCATGTATGATATTATGGAAGAAAATTGCATACACCCATAACTAACCTGCCATTCCTTCTGCATAAGACAAAAGTCAATGCTTGCTTGCAACCAACACGTCACAAACTTTGAATCCCAATAAAAAACAAAGAAAAGTAAAAAATCTTAAATTAAACTGAACCCTCTAGTTATGTTAAATAGAGCTTAAATAAAAGGTTTATATCAACACTATTTCAATTGGTTCATTAAATGAAAAGTCTGTCAGCAGATCAGTAAACTCATCCATTATGAACCGAATGGACTAAGGTCCATGTGCACTTTAATCCGACTATTCAGAACACTTTGATTATGAGGTCCGGGATGTTTAAATTAGCTGACATCAAAGAAGTGAGATGCTGCCAATGTCTACTAATAACATCCCATAATGCTGCGC
This sequence comes from Beaufortia kweichowensis, assembly GCA_019155185.1. Taxonomy (NCBI): domain Eukaryota; kingdom Metazoa; phylum Chordata; class Actinopteri; order Cypriniformes; family Gastromyzontidae; genus Beaufortia; species Beaufortia kweichowensis. Next base: position 16,631,635 of record CM032801.1, on the reverse strand, counting down.
TGCGTGGCTTGAACAATATTATCTTTTTTCACTTCTCCTGCTCTCAGAAACGACAGGCGTCACAGTATTACTACCTGTAATGATTAAACCTTCTCTCTGATACACAAGAACAAAGAATTTTACATGCAAGTAACAATCGGTGGAAGTGCATAAATACAAGCACTCATTATAGTTTCATCTCCAAGATCCACGCAAGGCGAAACTGGTCATTTCACAAGATTTTCCTCAATGGTACAAAATAGTTTTTGATTTCTTACTATAATCCATGAACATTATTCAAAATACAATTAGTAAGAAACTTCAGAAGTTCATGTGAGCAAAACCACAAAGCATTTTGAATAATGAGAACTTTCTGCAATTAAATTTTAAGGAATGACAAGCTTTACTGTTAACTGTTGTTAGCTGAAATTTATTCTTTGGACACAATCTCTACTGTAACAAATAGCTGTTGTACTTTACCCACCAAATGGCTAAAGTTTACAGTAATAAAAAATTCTCTAAGACCACGTTCACATTTCTAAACTCAAACTGACAGACAGACGGACAGGAAGATCTTTCTTCTGCCATTTATTCATTTAGCAAACGCTTTTATCCAAAGCAACTTATAAATGTATTTATTTATTTACATTTTACCGCCATATCAGCACCAATGGCTATATTCATGGCAATCAACAGTATTTACAAAACACACACAAAAAACAAAAGAAAAAACTAAAAAACCATTACAATCACTTCAAATAAAATACAAATACAACCATAATGATAACAATTACATACAACTTTTCAATTTAATATTTGATAGAAATTCTACAATTATTCCAGGAAAGCAACTTATAAATGAGAAAGCTGTCAATTAAATAAATATATACCGACAATACAACAGAAATTACACTACTATTACATTTACAACTCAAGGTAACCAAGTAATCTCCAAAAAACAATATATACATACACACATACATATAAATATGATATAATCTGACATGTGTGCTGTTCAACAATCTAGTTCACCTGTTTAAAGACATGCAAGTATACAGATAACCTGGGCTTTAACCAGACCTGCAAACAAAACCTACAATCCAGATCACATCCAACTATTAGTCCAAACACACTGAGAATGATGCAGACCGACACCTATACCCACAACAAAACAGATGAAGATAAATCTGTCATGAACTTTCACTGATCTGCCCTTACAGATTTTGTATTAGAGTTTAAAGTGCAAAATGGGTTTAGTTACATACTGTCTGTCTTTCAATACACAACTCATAACACAATTGACAATACAAATAAATTTAAATTCTCGCAGAATTTGTTAATTATCAATATATTGAATCAGCTGTTTATATTTTACTAAACCACTGTTGATAAAGTCCAGACATAAAAATATCAGTGTATACACCAGTTATCTATTTAATAAATGGAAATATACATGTGTTATGAATGTGATGAAAATGAACAAAGGTTTTTGAGAGTCAACATACTTTGTGTGAATTAAAATACACAAACCACAAGCAATAATACCCAACAAATGAAGAAGAGATGACTCTACAAAGAACATCAAATAGTCAATTTTCATGTGCTCATTTATAGAAAATATGGGCTGTAATGAATGTGACGATTCTCTGAACAGCACTTTACCTGACTATGGAAAATCGTGATAATATAAACACAAAAAATGACTTAAAACTTTGAAAGAGACATCACATGGGCATTTAAACCACCAACTATTGACATGTGAGCTATTAGTAGGGTTAAAAATGTCATAAAAACTTTATTTTTTCATGGTAAGGTTGATATTTGCATGAATTGTCGTACTGTAGTATATGAACCATCAAAGCGAGCCGGATACAAACTTGAGCTGCAGAGAGCTAAAAAAAACCCCTTCAAATTTTAACTTACCTTGATGTTTTCGATGTGAGGACCTGGTTTGAGTATGTTTAATCGTCTTCTCTCCTTCAAAGCTTCTTGAAGCAGCAGAAAAAGAAAAAGAAAGACACAAAATCCGTTTTTGGCCTTAAAAACTGCCAAACCCACAGCAATAATCCCATCAAACACTCAAATTCCCGACGATAGAAAAGGATCCAGCTGAAATATAAACATTCCCGAGTGTCTCTTTATGTCCACACACTGAACTTATAAGTTATTTTTATCCAGGAAATATAATTTATTAGAGAAATTCTCTCTCTTTTTCTTACTATTGTCAATATTACTGGGCTGAGTCCATGGCACACATAACACGGACGCGCTCTAACATGCTGGGCCGGGTTCGGGCCTACAGCGACACGCCATTGGTCAGTTTGAAGATTTTTCAGGACGCGATTGGAGGAGAGTGGTGTCAATCATCGCGCAAGGGGAAGGACAACCTTTCAAGTCTTCTCAAGAGATGAATAGAGAAGTTGGGTTGAGGTGTGTGCTTACAGGAAGGAGCGTCACCTTACTAGTTTGTCAATTAATTCATCTGTTAGTTTATTTTTTATAATGTGCTTTATATTATAAAACAATTATATAACACGACTTTATTGCTACGTTGGTAATGCTAATAGTTTATTAAGCTAATATTCTCTAGGAAGCTGTTCTATAAAAAATATATGTTGTGAAATGCGCTATACTGTACAAAACTGAAATGAATCCATTTTATTTTTGCCATGCCTTTTTTCATTATTAAAAATTTATTGTCAATGGTGAATTTTTGGGAGAAAGGAAATACTTCCTACATTCTGGAATGAAGTTGAACCGGTACCAGTACCCAACCCTTACGAGGAGCGTCTCATTCCTGATTTAAACATCATCATCATCATATTTTGCATCAGAATATCACACTGCTTCCTTTACGCTGCCGTTTCATATGGAAGGACATTTCTATCAAAACGTGTGGACATATCGTATTTGCGCGTTAACACGTAATTTTACACTGCACGTTATCACGTAAAATACGTCTTAACACGTCAGTTTGTGCTGGCACATCAGAAACCATACCTTTACCACCACCTAGTGGTGCGGCGTTCACGCAGAACAAACAGACCTATACATATTTAATACACATTTCTCCAAACATTTATATTATGGCATATTTCCACATTCTGATTTGTTTATTAACATTTTAAAAAGTAATTAAATGGCAAATCAAATTTGCTGTGGTGTCTGTGTTAAAAATGATCCAGGTGATGAAATGGAATGGTGTGAGAGCTGTCCCTGACTTTTGGCTGTTTTTACCCTTACTGGAGATGGAGATGTCTAAGCCCTCACACAGTCAACAAACATTTGTTTCATGTATACATTATATGTTTCTTATGTTGCTAGCATGTTCTATATTTTTTCATCCCTTCTTAAATGGGTTAAAGTGCCCAACACACCCCACTGGGTATAATATATTTGTAATGAATGAAACCGAATCATTTAATATCTTAAAATCATCCAATAACATTAATTTTATGTCATAAATGCATAGTCATTTATAAATGACTACACTCTTAATGCAAGACTCACTTACCCTATCTCCATATATTGGTTATGTTTTTGTTAACATACTTTTAACAACCATTATGCACTTTTATTTATTCATAATTTCTCTTCACTTAGACGTTGTTGAGGTGTGCCCTGTGCCTCTGAACAACCCTGATGTACCACTGCTAGATGATGACATAGGTAGCAAATGCTGGCTTCTGTAAACTATATTTAACCTAATACAGTTAAATATGTAGTTACATATGTACCATCGACACAGGAGGTATAACTTTTAAAATAATAATTTAGAATAACACATATGTATTATAGACTATTGAAAGCAAAATGGTTTATATATGTGTTTGGCTACAGGATGTGTAAATGTAACCAAGATGTACTTATATATCGCTTTATTGTCTGACATGAAGGTGAAAGAAGTTAGCTTTGCTGTTAGATCATCATGGCCTTTACAAAAATACATGCTTGAATGTTTAGGATGATGTTTACAGGTTACATGTTAAAACTGTTTTTGAAATCAAGTTTAGTTTGTGGCTACATAAATTACCTTTAGTGTGAAAAGAGTGAGTACGCTGATTTAGCTAATTTATGCTTACAAATTTTTGCATTAGGTGCAGGTGCAAAAGTCTACTATCTTTGATCTCTTCCTTCTGTGACAGTTTTACTGGTTGCATTTATAATAAACACAGACTACCTGAAGTGTTCAAGTTTATTTGTATAGCGCTTTAACAATGTAACACTGTTTCAAAGCAGCTTTACAGCAGAATAAACAGAATAACAAGCAGGGAAATATAAAAGCTCATTTAATAACTAATATCTAATAAGTGTGTTTATAAAAGTGCTTTTATGTTTGCCTGTGCATCCTGGAGAACAACAACAACCTGCTGGTATGTATCAAGATGAAGTTTCATAGCAGGGGTTATATGCGTTCATAACAGTTGAAAATAAGCTTGTCATTGTTGTCGTTGTCGTCGTTGTTGTGTGCACAACAACTAATCACGTATTCGAATTCTGAAAAAATTATTCAAAAAGCATCTACTGGCATAGGCTTTTTAACATGAATTAAACTGTGATAAGACAGGGTTTAAGTAATTTCTACAGGCTTTCTTCACTTTCTTCACAGTCTTTTCATGACACTTATGATAAACTTTTCAGTATTAAGTTTATACACAACAGGGTGGTCTGACTTCCTCGTTGGTATGTTTTAAACATGCTGACATCACTGTTTAATAAGATTTTTATATAACATTGGTTACTCCATTTACAATAAAGTATTATTAAGTATTATTAGTATTATTATTATATATTATTAATTAATAAATGCTGTAAAAGTATTACAATCAACTGCAAGGTAAGATTTTTACCTCATTGTAAAGTGATACCAAAAGGCCTGTATTTGGATCCCAACAACTTAAAATGGGTCGCTTTTAAATTCTGTATATTTATTATTTAAGCTGCTAATTTACTGCAATATTCAGTATTCACAAATAATCATTATTTCCTGTATTTTTTTTACATAATAAATATTTCCGTTACTTTATTATTGTCCCCTTTTTATTATTTTGTATGATTAAAAACAGAGGGAATTTTGGGTAGTTTCTCCACCACAACTCACTGTTAGTGTAGTTTATTTTATTGATATAATGACATCACTGTATTTATTTTATGCACTGCTCAGTATTAGAATTAGCACTACTAAGGCCTTGTCTTGGTTACATGTTGTTTTTAAATCAATCTTTTCATCTTTTCAATCTTTTCAAAGTTTAAATCCTGATATTTAAGTCAGTTTTGTTTTTTGAACAACACAGAGCACAATATGTTTTCTCTGCAACAGGTTTTCTTGCATTTTGTGCCATCATTAGGTTTACCAATGCACAGGTACAGTTATGTACAGTTTTTTATTATCTCTAAATTTTACAATACCCCAGATGGCAGACATACTGGGTACTTCAAGTGCCACAGAGAATCTTAAGTAATTATCCATCTTCCTAATGTACTCAAATGTATTGTTTAAATCAATGATAATTGTCAGCCTCCTTATAAACTAAACCACATGAAACATAGTTTTAAAGTGTAATGTAATGTTACACTCAGAATTAAATGAAAAAGTAAATGTTTGTTTGCCTTCACAGAGCATTCAAAATTTGACTGGGATCCAGGGAGTGTTTGGTGCTGATGAGCAGCAGACTCAAGCTGAGGCAGATGTGCACCACTTACCTCAAGTACCAGCTCTTATCTTGCCAAACAGGGTTGAGATACCTGTGAATGAACATGCTGTGGACATTGACTGCTTAGCTGAACTTCAGCAACGTGTTGATCCCTTTGGAGGACAAAGAGACACCCTTAGAGTGGACCTTTTGCAAGAGGTCATTGGTTTCCTTGCCCCCTTGTAATATCTATTAATTGTTCTTTGTACTGTTTGTATATTATGTGCCTATACAGTACAGTATCCATTATAGCTGGTGGACAATCTATTCATTCATCTAGTGGTTACAGCTGTGATTAGGTTTTATCTCGTATGCAGTTTACTCAATATCTGTGACCTGTGTTTATATGTTTGAAATTTAATAAACCTATAACAAAAAACATTTGGGCCTTTTTATTTCTAGAAACTCAAACAGTGAAAACAAAGATAACCGCAGACAAATAAAGCAATAATTTACAATTGAATAATAATTAAACATTTTAACACTAACAATTTAATAGAAAACAAAGGCCAAAAATGGCACTTACCGACACACAAAAAAACAACAGTAAAAGGATAATAAATATAAATAAGATAATAAATGTATACAAATGATTGAAAACCAAACTGTTCATTGCATATTTAAATGAGTAATATTCAATTCAATTTATTTTATTTGTATAGCGCTTTCTCACAAGGGTCATTGTACCAAAGCAGCTTTACATGTATGGAAAGATAACAGTCAGTGGTCAGGGGTTCAAAAAAACTCTGACATGACGTGTTATAGATTGCCATTGATGCCATATCTGTTCTTTACAGGAATCCTTAGAACTAACAAGCAAGTGTTTGCTGAAACACTGCCAGTCCTTCATCTTCATGTAGGAATGTGAGCTCAGGCTGGGAGAGATCCCATTGCTGGAATTCGATCAAGTCCATGTAATATGCGTTCCAGGGAAATTGGTGCCGCATCGCCACCTGTTCAAAAAATAATACCAATGAATAGTGATACATATTAATAAATGTACTGTAAATTATTTTAGATAACTTTTAGTGAATAAGTATATGTTAGAAAGTAAATATTCCAAAATGTTTATATATTTTGTTGGAGCCCCTTGGTGCGGTGAACTGTGGCTTAAACAGCCAAACTAAAGGTGTTTTATACATTTGTCTCCAAGTAGCCTACTATTGAACATAGGATTGTCTATTTGACATTTTTAAGCTGATGGGATGGACGTTATAAACTAACACAACCTGTGTGTTGCTATTAAATCACAGACCTACTGATAGCAAATAAAATAATGTCAATCATATCTGCGAGTCTTGCTTAAGATGCCATAAAATCTGTATATGGACCATATTAATTGCATTAATGTAGTTGCTTTGCAGAGTCTTTGCTCCCCCTGCTGGTGTGCCAATACATTTTCTATATTCATTAAGTTTACTCTGAAGACATTGACTGCTTGGGATAACAGCATAAGTCCATGAACATTGAACACACTGCCTTTAATAAAGTACAAAAAAAGTACAAAACCTACTTTTATACATAATTTGATGTTGAAAGCCTCCACGTATACATTCAAATTGGACTATACCAGCCAGTTGTGCTTATTTTGAAATTAATTTTAAGGATTAGATTATTATTTTCACTTCATTATATTTAGATTGAGTAGGTCTGTTGTATAGTGCCAAATTGAATGATGTCTGTTCACAGAGGCATCATAAACATTTTATAAAGCCTATTAGCGATTAAATGCATGTGAACATCACTGCAAAAAGACAAGTAATGTAGGTCAACATTAATTATATAATATTAATATAATATTAATATAGGTCAAATTATCTATCCCCCATGTCCCACAAAATAAATTAGTCTGTCCTGCCAACTTGGTACCAGGTACCCTGGAAAACTGAACATATTTGTACTTTAGGCTATGTAACATTAGTATTATGAAGAGACTGGTGTGTTTCCTAGGCGTGTGCTTGTGTATCACTATACGGTCATGAGTTAGAAATCACTGTATGTATTAATAGGCAATAGGGTACATGGGGTATAATAGGGTAACGGTATACTTCGTAGCAGGTATAAGGGCTTTATGAACTTTAGGGGTGGTTTCAAACTTTTGGTAATTATGGATTTTTAACTTTGTGATATTAACAGACAGTGTGTGTCTTTGTGAAAATTACTTTTTGTTTTGTTTTGTGGGTTAAGTGCACTAATGTGTGGAGTTGGGATTTGTCACGGGAACTTCTCTTTTGCATGTTGATATTGATGATGAAGTCTCAACATTACACAAACTTAAAACTGCCTATTGATATTATTAACTTGTCGGTCAGTGCGACAAGATGACTCAAGGCAAGTCAGCATTTCTTTTTACAAGAGCTCCAGCCCTGAAACAAACATCACAGCAGCTGAAGGTCCATGGTTCATAGCTCCTGTAACAGAGATCATAACTGGTGTAAGAATACCAAAATTATGTGTTCAAAAAACTCTAGAAGACGTTCAGGTCTGACTGGACCGATTTTGGACCATTTGGTACAGATTGTAAACATAATTGATTGCCTTTCCACAATGGGTGTTTGATTACAGATATATGATCATATGAACTGAATAAGACGCATTTAGATGTAAAAGAAACTTTCATTTTGGAAGTATTTTTCAACCAAATTGATTATCTTTTCAACTGTAATTCAAATGTTTGCTGTTAACAGAAGGATGTTGAAGCCTTTACAAAACACAGTGCAAAGCCAATTACAGAAACCCCATAAAATTATGACTGGATTGATTATGATTGGTTTGCAAGCTTATATCTTATTGGTTGTTAGAAGAGATTGAGAACATTGTGTGTGTGTGTGTTGAGAGAGACAGAGACATTGTATACATATACATACATACATACATACATATATATATATATATATATATATATATATATATATATATATATATATATATATATATATAGCCTATATATATATATATATATATATATGTGTGTGTGTGAGCATGTGTGCATGCATGTGTGTGTATATATACATAAATGTGTGTGTATGTATGTATGTATATAAGCATTTAAAACACATTTGGCAACATGGTATTTGCAAAAGTGATTCCTTTAGTACAACTTACTCAATGCTCTAAAGTACAGTGTACTTAAGATGTTTAGTTTAACTATTGCATCCACCCAAAAGTTCAAACTAACTAATTTGACAAAATTAGTTAAATGTAACTGAATCTACTTTCTCAAGTATATTCAGTTATTACTTTTTACAGTGTGTATTTTATTCCAAAAATCTATCTAGATTCCATAAAGTCTATTTTATTCTTTTGTACTTTTGAAAAGTCAGACTCTGCTTCGAGCCTGAAGGCCCGCGAGCATCTCCCCGCTTCTGTTTCTTTTTCTCCAATGCACAGGGGTTTTGCATTAAGAGGAAATTACAGCATGCTGAAGGCACGCATGCAGGTTTTTGCGTTCATGTGAAAGCGGCTCCGTGAATTCTGAAATGATCTTGTGTGAGAATGTGTTTTCAAGTCAAAGTCATATTTGATCAAAAAAAGTCAAAGTCATTACAATCCATAACTGTTTTACAAGGTGGATAATTAATGTATGGATTTAGGCAATCAGATTTTTACTTTTCAGTATGATTTGCCATCAGCCCGTTGACGTTGGGGTTAGGGGTTATTATTGCTTTTTTGTAATAACCACATATTTTTGTACAATTCATATTCATATTTATACAAATCAGCGAGTTTGGAAAACACTTATGAATGTCCAGGTTGCATTTCAACCCAAGATCAATCAGTTTTTGCATTCTTTGCATATTCAAGCACATTTTCCATCACAATTCATTAGCATAATTTGTTCAGATTTAATATCTATTATTTATAATGCTACATATTTTTAGATTAAGTTATGCATTTCATATGCATTTATTTCATATTTAACTCAATATGAAATTTTTTTACATAGTACAACAAATCTAACATTACAGAATATTTTTGACATTATAGAAATGAAAATGAGGTCATTAATATAATGTCACAATGCAAAAATCTCAATGGTTCCTAAAATAGTTTTTTAAAATCCAATTTTTCTTTGGATAAGAGTTTATAGGATTTATAGTGAAATATGACCTGAACTTAAAGCCTCATTTTCCTTTACGCCACATTAAACATGCCTACTGAGGCCTATAGATGCAAGGGGCTTATTTCAGATTTTTCATCATTTATCCTTTCGGCAAATTTGTTCAATTTAAAAGCAAACCTGTGTGAAAGTCGACCAGAAGCTTGTTGAGGTTTTGAAGTACTTGCCAACTTTTAAAAGGCCACAAACCCTCTAAAGGTTCATCTTCAGTGATGGATCTCACACACTGAGGTGGTGTGTAATGGATTTGGTCCAACACAGTGGTTTATTCAGCAGTTATAGCGAGAGCGAACCGCAGCTGTCGCTACATATAGTTCCTCAAGAATGTAGCTGAAGGCTGTGAATTCAGATTTCTCCCAAATGACAGATTAAAGGTTTTAAGGATTGTCTGTATGCACACACTGTAAAGGAAAGTGTGTGTTGTGTGTTTGTAAGACAGATGAACAGGATCAGATCTGCCCTGTAAAACCACAGCTGGCATTAACACAGCAGCTGACCAACATTTGTCTTGTGGTCATTATCATTTAAACATCAGCTTTTCAACATGGTCAAACATTTACGTGTCTAGTAAATGTACGCTGTAGTATTCTCACTATTTGCACGGCCCAAATTACTGTCTGAGAGGCTTTTAATAGTACTTCTGTCACTGTGTTAATGCAAAAAAAATGACTTAACATAAAACAGCGTGAGATATGTGAGCAAAAAGTAATTATTTTAACATAAATAGAAAGGAAAAATGCTGCAGTAAAAACCTGTTTATTGCTTAAATTGCCTTTACCGTACACGGTAAAGTCATTAATTAACTGTTGTAAATGTAATTTTACTATAAAATACAGTAAAAACAATTGAAATTAAAATAATTACATTATAATTTACAGTGACAACAATACATTTATCAAGACAATACATGTAAAATACTGTATCGGTTATATTGTGAATGAAATGAATGATCTTGATACATATTAAAATGGTTCCATCACATGTAATTATATATGCATATATATGTTCTTATTTATTACATATAATGATTTATTATTTACACTGTTACATGTTTCATTTTCTATCTAGAATTATTCATTATTTTAGTGTCCCTGATGTTTTTTTGTCAAAATTGTGTTGATAAGATGCACTATATGGCTGCTTTATGAATAGATTAATAAATACATAAGGTATAATGACATATGGAGTTGGAAACTGTATACAAACACAAAAAATAAACATGAAACACTATATAAGACTGTTTTGTGCAGTACTGTGTAATTAAATGGTTTGTGAATACACAATATTTCTGTAACTTGGCTGGTTTTGCAGTTTAAAAGTTGTGGAAAGGTATTGGAGCCTCTTTCTTCCCTCCAATGAAATAAGTGCTTTATGGTATGTCAGGGGAGGCTGTCTACCCTGTGTCATGTGTGTGTTTTATGACTGTATGTGAGGAGTGTGTATGTAGCAGACTCAACACTGATGTGAGTTCACTGTAACGGTGGTTAAGGGTGTAGTAAACTCTAGGCCCTTCACTTTTATGATCTGAATGAAGTAGCTGAAAAACAGCAGTCTCTGCCCTTCCAGAATCCAATACACTTACTGACTGACTGAGGGATATAACCTTGTCAATGACTGTTATATATCTGAAACAGAAATATACACCTGCATCTTTTATATGTCCTGACAGAAAGAGGAAAGAGCATGATGTTAAAAATATACTTCTTTTATAAGGTTTCACTGTTGTGTCCTTACTTTTCAGATATATATCAGTCAGATTTTATAAAAATCATCTTTCATTCTTTTTCTGTGCTTCTCCTATGAGTTCAACAATGTTGCACACTTTCTGGTGAGTTGGTTTTTTAAAATAAAATTTTTATAATGTTTTTAAAATAAAACATTATAAAAATGATCTGCCAAATGAAAAAGCCACATCTACACCCATATATGCCACATATATTGTAAATGTTGTTTTCTGTATTCTTAATTAATTACATTGAATGCTAAATGTGTCAATATTTATTATATATATATTTTGTATTATAATACACATTACTTTTAAATGTTGTAAGCAAATACACTGTAATTTTTTTGGTGCTTTAAATTTTAAAGTCCAATCAACTTGGCTTTATAAGTCATTTAAACAGTTTTTACATTATTTCAACTGATTACAAGTCATTTCAACTCATAAAAATAAGTTGAAATTGTATAACTTAATTTGATGAGTTGAAATGACTTGTAATTATTAAAATGAAAAAAAAAAAATTTAATTAAAAATTTAAGGCAGCAAAGAAAGTTTTACAGTATTTTTTGGTACATACATTTTTTTCTGTTCAAAGATCAATGAGCATTATTTTAGTGTTAAAGTTCATGTGTTGTCTTAATAAATGTATTGTTGTCACTGTTAATTATAAAATGATAAAATTGACATCTTAGTTTTTGCTTTTTCATTATAGAGTCAAAACCCAGTTGCTTTAAATGCAACCATTACTACATTATTGCGTTGAGAAACTATAACATAAAATGACCACTAGGTGACGCTGTAAGACAGCTTATTTTTACTAAATCCCCATGTTGGCATACTGTATAAGCATGGTATGCTTCTAAACCTCTAAAAACTGTAAACAAATTAGCACTCAGTCTGGTGACAATTATACGAATGACAATAAATAACACAGCAAGTACACCAATAATAGCTGAAGCAAGCGGATTCAAATGTCCTTATTATACTGTTTAGTAGACAGCATAACCTTTTTAATGTTTTATTTTACAAGGAGAAACTTTGACTAACCCACTTTTTTGCTGGTGTGGTAGTGTGCCATATATGCCCTAAGTGTAATTAAAGATCTAGTGTCTATAAAATATTGCCATCTCAATGCTTGGGTGTCATATAATATAATATAATATAATATAATATAATATAATATAATATATAATATAATATAATATATAATATAATATAATATAATATAATATAATATAATATAATATAATATAATATAATATAATATAATATAATATAATATAATATAATATAGGTAGACATAGATCATGTCTCAATAGTGTCATCAGACAATGAGAGTCCTGCTATTAAATTTCACTCTTCTAATGGTGCTCTTAAGCTTGTTTGGCCTCCATATCAGTTTTAACAGGTAGTTTTTAACACTTCTATGCCTGAAGGCGTCAATGCCCATGTTTACTTTAAAGACAATTTTGATGGAATGTTTCTGCAGGGCACACGGTCTAATGAAACCCTTATCTTCAAGCAAACTACGCAGTGAAAGCCGTTCCCCTCTGACTGGGCATGAATATAGATAAATGATTGGTGCGTGTAGGAGGAAAAGACGTCTCGTGTGGAGTTTTGGAAGAGCTCACGGTGAGACAGCTGCTGTCTAGACTGTCACTCTGACATCATGCTTGTGCCGTAGGGCCAAATCTGAAGAGCAGCACTTGACAAGAAGCTTAACCGACCCTTGCGGGCTGTAAGTGTATCTGCTCTCCTTAAAACATCCTGTATCTGTGTCATATCTGCTTCTGTAGTAGAGAAGAAAACACAAGGCACAAAGCTCATGTGACCTGTGAACCCTTTCACCTGAAAGCAATGCTCTTTTACTGGGACACATATTGTGAAACTGTACTGAAAGTGGCCATAATATTAAAGGTATTTGATGGTTAAAGCAGTTTTGTGTTACCACAAGCCATGGTGAAAACAAATTCAGCCTAAATCTGGATGGACACTGTATCGCTTTTGTCACAAGTTTGCAGTATAAGACAAACGTCTAAAAGATTTCTTTCATCATTTTGTGTCGCATAGCTTAATTTAACATTCTGTACTAACAGGTGGATGATTTGCTTTTCCCGTTACTCTTTTTATACTTTAAAAACATGAACATAAATAAAGTGCTTTAAACCTCTGACTTATAGTTTTACACTTACTGGTCCCTCTTTTGACATTTTCTTGACTATAAGGAACATTGTTTCATGTCATTAGAGTATTTGTAGACCAGGTTTAGGATTTGAGTTTGTAAGTTGCTTTACTTTGCAAGACTATAAGTACTTGCAAAGTTCTACTTTAGTAGAAGTAGAATGAGTCTATCAAAAAGATCATCAAAAAAGTGTTAGTTCATATGTAGGTGCAATGCTTATAGTCAACAGACTGTCTAAAGAAAACCATCAAATCTTATCTTGTAATGTAGCATTATGATCATATCATAATCATACTGTAAATTGTCTCTAAAATGAGCAGCAGTCCATGACCTCTTTGGCATAGAAAAGAAAAGTGATTCTAGGCATTTTTTACAGTCAAGTTTTGTATGTCTATGAAAATGTCATAACATGACATGACTGATAGCCCATTCAACACTGTATTGTAAATCATGACTACTGTCTCAGCTAAGATTTATTTCATACAGCTGACATAAAAGATTATTAATGTTGCATATTGACTTTAACGTCACTGAGGTCATAACTGACAAGCAGCAACTCTAAAGAACAAAAAAAGTTGCACAGTGGATGCCCAGACTGAGATGGATTACTAGTTTGGTTCGTTTTAGTCATTGATTCTGATTAGTCGATAGATGTGTTTTATTTATGATGAGCGTTTCACACAATGATTCTGTGTATCACTGCACAGCATCCCTAACAACATAAACACTGAGACTGTTATTTCCAGAGGAAGGAAGACTTTTAGTGATTTTACTTCATGAAAGCTGCATTGATGCATATATTCAGGCTTTAATATTTGTATGGTGTGGTATGTGTTTTATAAGGTACTCAAGGCTTTATGTCTCCAGACTTTTTTTTGATCATTTTTTGGACAGGAAAGTGTAGAGAGACAGGAAGTGATTGGGAGGAGAGAGAGGGTAGCGGGCTCGGAAAGAACACCAGAGCCGGGATTCGAACTTGTGTCGCCAAAGCGCAGTTGCGCTGTATACGTGTCTGGAGCGCTGTCCACTCAGCCACAGGCTCCGACTATGTCTCCAGACTTGACTAGCTAAATAGGGAAAACTGCTTTTACAGCACGCACATCACTGTGCTTAACAATAATACCATATGTTGCGTTTTGGTATTAAAACTCCTTCCACAATTAAATGAAGCTGATTCAGCCCCAGACCAATAGAATGCATTGTGAATAAAGACTGCCAATCCAGCCGTCACATTCTCAACACTTCTCTTGTTTTCCTCCAAGATGTGCAAAGCTATTTAAAGCAGCCGTGCTATTAGCAGGAAATAGCACAGCTGACGTGAGCTGCCTGAGTGGCTAATGATGATTATGCTTGATTTAAGCCGAATGTGTCATTAACTAATCGTGCTGTATTCTCCCAGTCTGAGAACTTCTGCTCCTTCAAAGGAGCCCATTATACTTCAAGAGAGAGCAACCAGCCCGTTCGTGAAAACCCCGGTCTCTAAAGTTTAAAGAAACATCATCTATCACCCGGACGGGTGCCTGCAGGTGTGACCTTGCTCTCACAACACAGCTGACACGGAGGAGGATGATCTCCCAGACGGCTCTTTAGCCTGATGGTCAGGTCAAGTGAAAAGCATGCTGGGATATCTGTGAAATGGCTTCAGGTGGATACATGATTGGTGACAGGCAAAGCTTAGGCAAGAAACCAACTTGTACAAGTACAGATGCAAATGCTTGGCCAATGCAACCGCCATTTTAAAACGTTTCTAAAGCAGTTCCTTCGTCTGTCGTCTCGTGTCATTTATATATATATATTTATATACAATATAAACAAACAGATAAAATAAACGCTCATAACAAATACAAGTAAAGTATGGTCAGACCTGATATTATATTGACTTTAATATTTCCACTATACTTATTGGCAAAGAGGTTGGAAATGTATACGCTAACATTCTTCATCATTAGACTCGACATTGAGAATGTCAGTGTATGGAAGAGTTTAATTCAGCAAGTTTCATTTTCAAGAATTTTGTGCCGAATAACGACCTGTGCCGTGTCCCTGGGAAGAGCTCAAAGTGTCACCTATAGAAGGTGCATACACACATGTGTACTATGTGACTTCTCAGTTTGCTTGAATCTTCACACAAGACTGAGACAGCTGCCCACCCCAGCGATGCTGATTCATTGACACCAAGGCCAAATAGTTCCCTGCTAATATTGACTCAGGTAGTGGAAAGGATATCGATGGGCTTCTGTGTGTACATGGGAAGAACTGTGGCATTGTATTAGAATACAGAGAGGAAAGAGACTCTTTATCAGTGCTTGTGTGATGAGAGCTTATGTAAAGTTGGCTTTCTGATAAGAGTTCATACCATGTGCTGTGAACACCACAGCGGATGCACTGTTAGACTATTTGCTCAAATGATAAGCTTCTGACAATGACATAGACCTTCATTTTGTTGTGGAAATGTTGTTGATGACATCACTTCCTAAGGATTCATATAATTATTATTATTATTTATTAGTATTTGCTGCAAATCCATAATAGAAAAAAGAATGATAAAATAGAGAGAGAAAATTTTTGATCTTTATATTTATTTCATGTATATTATGTTTATTTGTCTAAAATGGTCCTAAAACAAATTTCTTTGAAAAACATAATTATTAATTAAAAAAAATGTGTCAAATGTGACCTGGGCATGCTTTTGTGAGATTCACCCTTTGTTCTCGCAGCTTGTTGTAGTTTTGTAAAATGAAGGTTGACATTATTCCCAGAGTCAAAAGTCATCACATCTTTTTAATTGACCTCTAAGCTTAAATGTGAAATGGCCTTTGTGAAGAAATATCAAGACTATTTATCATTTTCTCATTCATTATGCAGACAATCATAGTAAGCCATATTATCCAAATTTGCAAAGTTTACTGGCAACAAACATCTCTCTCCACTAATGAACTCTAAAAAGTAGTTATATTAACATATAACATATTAAATGGCATTTACAGCAGGTGATTTGCTTAAAATAAACAACAGAACTGTCTATAGGCCAAAATGACACAAATGAGCTACAAATGAAAGAGCATTTAACATTTTGTTTATTACAGATGTCCTTGGTCTAAACAATGGCAGGAGAGGCAGAAGAAGGAAAACCAAAATATTATACAATTATATTTTGCTAAAAAACTTGTTGGTTTGATTCATTTATACAGTGCAGTGCTTTAAAGGCTTCATATGGCCTTGATGGTTGATCATGAGAGCGGTTTGTTTTAATACAGCATCAACAGTCGATACCACAAAATCTGTAAAAGGTTGTTCATTTAACTCCTTTGGAAAGCAGTTGAAAGTTTCTCTCACTGACTATATTTAGTCATCATGAGGCCCTTGTGAAGCAGCTACACACACACACACACACACACACACACACACACACACACACACACACACACACACACACACACACACACACACACACACACACACACACACACACGCTGAGAAAACAGTCACTAATAACTAACCAAACAATAGTAGAGATGAAACGATGTGCCAGTGCACACAAACCTTGGCAGAATAATTGTGTGTGAGTTGTTTGAGTTGAAAACAGTGCAATTTGAACTCTTTGTCAAACACGCTTGTATAATTAACAACATGTGTTAAGAGGGAAGGGTCTGAAAACAATTCAGCCAGTCTTTTTTCCATCTTCCTCTTTTTCTTTGACTGAACACATTATTTGACTCTCCCATCAACATGATAAAACATGATAGTCACGTGGGTAAACTTTACTCCGCTCATTGCCTCTATTAAAAGATGCTTTTAAGTGGATTTTATTAACTTCACCAGTTCTCCTCGTATTTATTTTTACTGCACCTGGGGTCTCTGATTGAGCAATGAGATCTCATAAAAGGAGATTACATATTTTTATTTTTGTCCAGAGCATGTGAACCTCGAGATGTTGCCATGCATTATTATTATATGCTATGATAATTAACCAAGATATGATTTTTGAGTACATACTGTACAATACAGAATTAAAGAATGTGTGTTATTTATCTGTATGTGCTGTTGTGTATTATACAGCATAGTTTATTGTCCCATTGTGGCACCAAATTGTTTGTTTGAACAGTCAAAGTGGGTCAGAGAGAACAATGTTGGCTCAAGTAATATTTTGAGTTCGAGCAAAGCTACCTTAACAACTAAACAATAAAATAAACAACTGAAGATGAGACAAACTTTAAAACATGTTTTCTATCATTGTGCTGCTAACATTACCACAGGAAAACACATTTTAAGCTCCAGTTTAGAGTTTTATAGCATCTTTACTGTTAAGTGTCCAGTTCACCCCACAAAAACAAATGTACTAGTTATCAGTAATGATCAGTTATTCAGTACAGATCAGAAAAGTGATGTTATGGACAGATATGTTAAGTACAGGCCATCATCCTGACATTCAAAGGTTGTTCACATCTGTGAAGATACACAAAAGAACCATAAAAGTACACACATGCGTCAGCGGAGGAAAAGATGACCAGTATACATGACAACTTTAATTTCTTCTGTTTCTCATACAAAGCATGTGTAATACATTTATGTCACTTTTATGATGTTCTTCTGTCGTGCACTTGACAGACGTGGTGACTCTATTCAACTCATGTGGGTTTGGAAAGACATGACAGACATGATTAAAGTTCGGGTTGTTTTTATTTAACCGTATTTATATATAATGTCCACCCGGGATTGGTTTGTGTCTCTGTCCAGAACAGGTGTGATCTCAGACTTATCTGATTGTGTGGCGAGTTCTCGGCCCATGAAAACAGCTGTGGCTTCAGAGTGAAACACTTGTTTGAAGGTCACTCTGTCCATTATCCACTTTTGTAATTTCCATGATTCTTCATGGTGATTCTCAAAATCAAACAAAACAAAAACTACAGGGTTTGGCAGATATTTATGTTTTATGTGATAAAGTGAAGCATAGATTACAAATAAAAAACTATTTTGCAAGTATCTGTGCTTGATTTAATGTACATCAATACTGATGCTTTGGAGGGGTGGAGTGTGTAAAGTGTGTGTGTTTGTGTGTGTGTGTGTGTTTAAGACCACCCACATGCTATAGAACTAACAGCTGGATTCCCCAAAGGCCCTCAGAATCTCCACTCATCACTAGATACTTATTTCTGTCTCATATCTACACTACAAACATTATTAGTTTAATCAGTTTTATTGTTTAAAAATATTTAATCATCCTTATATATTTATGATACGCAAAACCCCTAATAAAATCTTTTAAATAGATGTAACTCAGCTGTCAGAGTAATAATGAGCTTCTTAGATGTTTTACCTGCTGCTCCTGATCCAGACGGGATATTTACCCAGTCTGTCGTTCAGACGGAATAATAGACGTGGGATTGCCGGCTTAGATGACACTTTCTAAAAACCGATCGGTCTCAAGGTGCAGCTTTTCCTTTTTCCACCCTTGGTCCCAGAGGGCCGCATTGAGGAACACATAAAAACAGGTAATCGAACCGATCTGGCTGGCATTACGAGAGTGGGATTTCGTTTTTCATCCTTTAGGAACCCTGTGATATTAGTTTTAATATCTGTCACGGCTTTATTCGGCAAAGGTCAGCTGTCGGCTTCGGTCGCGGCCTCCTATGTGTGTCGATCCAGTGCGATGTATCGGCTACTTCACTAATCCACACAGCGCTTGTGCCTCAGGTGTCACGGGAGAAAGTGTGTCACCTATGGAAGTAGGTTATAAGCTCAGGGATAAGTCTAATGGCTTCATTTCTCTCCCTCTGCTTTACCCACTGTATTGTTACAGATCTGGCTTCGCTCCAGCGCTTCAATCCAAAGAAGTGTGTCTTATTGAATTTCATCAAGGAGAGATATTATAAGCTTAAAAGGTAATGTTACCCTTAGGCTCTTCTTCTATACCCTTTTTGTCTTATTTTGTCTGAGAGGGAGACAACAATGGCTATTTGACTGTGACCTGTGGAGACACCTCCTTCAGACAGTTGTTTACATAATTCACTTCAAGGCTACAACTTCTGGAATTCACCTGTGGCTCTCAGGTGAGCGGCAGGTGCAGGTGTCAGAATAAAGACACTGTCATTCAATGCTTACAGTACAAGAGTAGTAAATATAATAATACTAGTGATTATGCATTAATAAGTAATAGAAGTGCTGGTTTAAATACCCATGTGAGGGCTCTCCCAAAGTTTTTAAAGGGGTCACATGATTTACAAAGCTCAGAGTCTCAAACCCAAAGAGATATTCTTTGTAAACGTTGTAATTCTTTGTAAAAAAAACCTTTAAATGCTCGTTCAAACACAAATGTATATGCAAAGAAAGAATGTGTACCTTTTACTCTCTGTGTTGTTTTGTTTCCGCCGGCGCCGCCATGTTGTTGACACTGTGAGGCTGTGCTTTTCAAATATGGTGAGGGGCGTAACATTTCCGTCACACGCTCGCGGCATTTGGGCTTTTCAGAACGATGAGCTTTGTAAATATTGAATACAGAAAGGCGGTGCATAGATGAGCAACAATAATCCACGGTTTGTGACTTTTTTAACCGAAAACCACGTAACACATTGCATTAAACCAAATAAACAAAATAATGTTCTTTTTAGAAGCATCATATGACTAATTGTATGTTTAAAGCATGATTTTTCATAAAATGCTGTTTTCAGAATTGTCACATCCATAACAGTCTATATTCCTCATTAATGAGCACATGAAAATTAAAAAAATTATTGCTTCTGGTTTTGATTTTAATTCACATAAACCCTTCAAAGTATGTAAGCTATGTGGTGTTGCTCAGCAGATGGAGGTGTTACCCCATCATGAGAGAAGAGTCTGATCGGGTTTCACCCTCCTGAGTGAGTCTATTGGTGTAAACATTAGCTCATAGACTATCGCCATGATTTTAGCACTTAGGGTTTCCAGTAAGCAGCTACTGCCCATGATGCTATTAATAATGCATGCAGAAGTAATTCGCCTGTATAAAAAGGCCAACAGATGTAAGAAGAAATATGGATCGCAGGTAGCAAGAGGCAAGTTAGATATCTAAAATCAAATCGAATCAGTTGTCATCTGCAGTTAATTTTAAAATGCATTGTGATAAACAGATGACATACAATACCAGTCAAAAGTTTTGACAATTAAAAAAAAAAATGTTTCTCATGATCTTAAAAATCTGAAGGTGTGTATTTCTATTACATTTGCAATTTCTTTTGTAGACAAAAAAATAATTGTGCCAACATATTCATTTCTTAATAAGAAAATTGAAATTGTATTTAAAATATGTTTTTGAAATGGATTACTTGGAAATAATGAATTAAAAAGCAGCCGATTGACATTTTAAAAGGTTGCACTTTTGAAGATGATCAAATATAACATGGTGTTGATTTATTTTGGATGCTTTTAGTCACAACATAATTCCCTCAGTTACAATTGTGTTATTTCATGGTGTTGGTAATTTTCTACTATTTTAAAATGTGGAAAAAATCTTTGTATCTTAAGCCACAATTGTAGGCACCACAACAATAGGCCTAGAGTACTATTTTGTAAGGGTTTGTACTGTCACACAAATCTGTGCTCACAGTCAGAATAGAGGAACAAGTGTGTGTGTCTGTGTGCCATTACAAACAATAAAAAGGAGTCAAAACACTCAGACACTGCTGGTCAGCCCATGTTCTGGCCATCGCACAAGATCCTGTGGTGGAAATGTCAGAGGTTGAGTCAGCAGAGAAAAAGAAGATTTACAGATTGAATGAGACGAGGCAAGTGTGTATGTGTGTGTTTGCGCAGACCTAAGATTGAAAAGTTACACTAGATTCTTAAAGGAATCAAACCAGTCACATACTGGTTACCAGTTCTAACCACAACAACGCAGACATATTTATGAAAAACTCCAAAATAGAAAACCAGCATATACCATTTTACAGTTAAAATTGCCAAACTGTTCTGAGATCAGCATAAAAGGTCAACATTCAAGATGAATGTTTGGATATAGCGACGAGGAGCTGCTCTTCTCCTGACTGCTCGAGCTCTTTTAAAGGTTCAGCTCATCCAGCTAATGGTGGACGTAATGAATCTCTGCTTCTTCTCCTCACTTCACAGGAGGCCATCATCTGCCTCTTTGATGTTAACTAATGACCCTACCAGCAGGCCATCTCAAATGCTGCCCATGAGCAAGAGAGAGCGAGAGCGAGAGCGAGAGAGAGAGAGAGAGAGAGAGAGAGAGAGAGAGAGAGAGAGAGAGAGAGAGAGAGAGAGAGAGAGAGAGAGAGAGAGAGACATACAGTACACGGACAAAAATATTGACTGATGTTTTAAAAAAAACGTTAGTATGCTTTACTGGCATGACAAAAACTAGATTTGCATTGCAAAATCACTTTTGTAGAGAATAAAAAATTTAAATAGAAAAACAAAGAATAAACAAAATTCAGTAATGCAAAATTTTAAATGAAACTGCACTGGTGTGTTTCCTCTTCCTTACATCACTTTATTTATGGCTTCACTTTTCAGCTAAAAGGGCATGTTATTTCCTCAATATTATACTGTTTAAAACTCCCTGTCCTTCCATTGGCTGAGAAATCTGGACTCAGAATCCCAATCCAAACATGACCAGGCTAAAGCCCGAACACCGATGAGTGATTCTCGTGGATTCTGTATTAAACTGGGACCTCAATCACTCGCCGCTCATAATGTATACATTAAATCAAATGGTTTATATCAGCCCAGGAGACGTGTGGCCTTTGTTCCACCCTACGCAATGTTTACACGAAACCCTATTGATCCATGAAACATAGTAAATTAAGATAAGATTTTCTAATACAGCAGAACTGACGATGCATTGTTTATGACACGTATACGCGACTGCGGGCATAATGAACACGTGTGCAGTCAAGGCATCCATCTTTCAGGAAGGTTGGAAGGGTGTTTAATATTCATCTGAGCCTGGCGTTGTTTTGGGAGAGCTACATATGGTGTAATTATGTGGGTAATTTATACCTTCATAAAGCAGTGCCTTCTGGTCCTATGTGAGTAAACTTTAATGTGAAACAGACAGTGGGAGCGCTTCAGCGGGGCTGTGAGAGAGCGTGACTGCACTAACTGTTCCCCTGAGAACGCTGGAATCTCCCTCTCTCTGCCACTGTCCACTACACACACACACATATGTTTACTGAACTTTACATAGATTTTTGCTTTATACATTGAAACATACTGTAAAAAGTACATGTTGTTACCTTAAATGTGAAGTGTGTAATTTCTACCGCACCAAATTAAATTGTAAAAATAATGTGCCTCTTTCATGTAGCACTAACAGAATAATGTATTGCAAATTGATTATACAATCAAAATTAACCATTTCTGATGGATTTGTGAAATTTGTTCTGTTGTTTTATTAATAAAGCTTAATGATTGTTTCCATACAGGTTTTTTCAGCCACACCTGCTGATCAACAGAACAGGTCACACCCAACATCACAATATTGCTTTAACAAGAAGCAGTTTACACACTTTTCAAAAAATGTATTGGCTATACAAACACCTTGTTAATATAGTTTTCTTTGGGAGAAATAATGTTACAATTAAAAAAAAAAGACACATTTCAACTTTAAGAAGCAAAACAGAAACGATTTTGAAGGTGACCAAACCTCACTGTGAGACAGATTTAAAATAAAGTCTTTTATCATTTATTTATCTTTATACCATTTGTATGACTTTCACAAAAGAGGATATTTTGAAGAATGTTGATAACCAAACAAAACATTTTTGGGTTGTGCTTTGCCCAAAATGAAACCTCATTGGTCTAAAATCCCACTGAGCAAAGTATTAGTTGGGTAAAACCTTCTTCTCTACAGCACACTTTTGCTAGTTTATGTTTGATTTATTCCACAAGACTGTGTGAAGATAAATGATGTTTAATGAGAATTCAGCGTCAAGCACACAGTGTGTCCACGCACAGGTGGCGTCTGTGTGCACGTGTGCACGGCGAGGTCATGAATGCATTGACATTTCCTCCTCTGTTACGCCTCCACACCGCACATAGTTCATACTGTTGGCCTGTGTGGAGGTAGTATAGAATAGTCTATTTCTGCTCGCTATTGGAAAAAAACACAAACTACACAACCCAACACACATGGGCCTCATCATTTACTGACTCGCAGCGGCTCTCACCGGGTCAGCAAAGAAATGCTCTTTCATGGCAAATTCTCCTTCTTCTGTCATAAATCCATGAGAAACAGTGGACTTTGTTTGTGGCCTGACACGTAGGAACAGCCAGACTGCCGCAAATGAGATTAGAGTTCAGAGTGAAAGAGAGGGACATTATTATTATGACTGTAAATCAGAATGGATGAATGGAACGTCCTCATGTAACATTTCCTGTTCTGCACAGCTACTGTACATTTAAAGAGATTTGTTTAACCATACAGTGGTTAGGTTTAGAGGAGCATATTACAGTATTCTGCATTTTCTGTACTTGATATAATATGCATCATGTGCACTGTATGAAATACACTGATGCATGGAGTACTGTATTCCACTCAGACATTCATTTTCAGTGTAAAAAGTTAAAATGATCTCTTATGTCTCTTTACTTAATATTTGATCAGACTACCAACAATTAAAACATTTTTTACCAAAAATGTAATTAAAAAGAAGAAATATTTCACAGAATATACGATCAATGGACAACTGGTGAGGTCATTTTACAATAATGTAATTTACTGCTGATTGAAAATTATTAAACATTCATGTAAATTATTAAAAATCATGTAAATACCATATCATACATGAATGTATATTTGCCCCTATCTGTGAAATCCAGACAGTCTTGTAATCTTATTATGAAATTAGGAGCAACCAATTAATATTAAAGACATCAAAGTTATTTTTTACAGAATGTTCTTTACATTATCTAGGGTGATTTTATGTACAGTAGCAAACAGTAAATCACAAAAAAGACTAGCTGAGTTTTCATATATGATATCATTTAATATCATATCATCTGTAGCACTCAAATGACTGATTTCTTTGAAAACAGATGATGTCACAACAGTCAAAGCGAGTGAAACCGCTGTTTGCACAATTTTTTCAGTGTGTTGAAACATCTGCAGACTCTTCATTCTTCTGCAGCTGCCGCAGAACAAATGTCTTCCCCCGTGGAGAAGCAGAGGTGAAGCCGAGTCTGCTGACCTTCCCTACACCTGCTGTGTCAAGGTGAAACACAGAGAAAAGTAGTTAAAGATCCGCACAAAGTACTTCAAGTACTTCTGGAAATCTTCTATTTATCATTTAAAAAAGTCTTTTTGTGGTGCCATCAACCAATCGGCTAAACAAAATCACTGTGCCCAGAACCAACTGGTCACGAGCAAAGATGGCAGCATGTAGGTCATGTACTTCCAAACAGTCCTGCGCCAGTCAAGCAACTGCCATTGCTTTCTCCAAGTATTATAGACATTTTTGGACACGCCCTAAACTTGGAAAGTAAAAGCAGAAAGAAAATCCCATCCCAGTCAGTTTACCGCTGGTAATTACAACATTGTGGTGGCGTTCGTGTGTGCTCGTCTCTTAAATGTATCCGTTCCACGTAGGTCCCTTACACTAAATGATGCGGCTATACAGTGCCAAAGTGAGTCTCTTTATTTTTCTAGAGCCCAGATCAAAACCAGATCGGGCCAGCCTCTCTCCTGCTCTCCACCGTGTCTCATACTCCCCAGAAGAAACCCTTGAAGTGCAGCATGGGAATCAACTAACAGATGGATAGAATTTGGAGGCTAAGGTCTGGCCAAGCCAGCTGGTGAGAGCTCACGTTTCCACTGGCATGAAAAAACTTCGGCTTGTATCATGTGCAATCTGAGGAATTGCATTCAGGTGTTGAAGACCCGTAGATTTTTCTCTGCACCGGGAATGCTTTGGCAGCGAAACAAATGTCTGGTGCATATGCATGACTGTCACATGTGAAGATACACACGTGCACACTTTGAGTTTACTGCTCCCATTTATGTTTTACGCCTAGAAAAGCCACAAACAAGTGAAATTTAATAGACTTGCACCGAAGGCAGAACCGGAGTCTAGAGACTTGTGATAAATAAACATTCTGTGTTTCGAGTTACACAATACGATAAATAAATGAAAGGTTTACGTGATTTCATTACAAAGTTTATATACATTCACGGTACTACATGCGATGTAGTTTTGGGAAAATGTTGCAGTTGTCAAATTGTCTGTTTTCGTCCAAGCAAAGTTGTCAGTCCATTTAGAAACAGGCTATAGGGGAAATTAGGCAATTATGCTGTTAGACTGTATATTTTACCTCAGTGCAATGGTAACGCAATGAAAATTTAAAACTGTACAATCCGCCGTGTCTACTGTCAGCTCTTAGCATTGGGTTATGAGTCTTTACCCTCGGAGCTGCTAAGCCTCGGCTCACCTTAACAATGAGAGCGGGCCGGTGGTGGAATTGGTTGCTGGTGAAGTAATGAGGAGCCTGTAGTTTGGGGACATGGACTCCAGGGCAGCACAGCTATGACCCATGGGAGCTCATTATTTACTATGCAGCCTGGCCTGGAGTTCAGACCCACGACTAAAGACACACTCGAACTCGTTTACACGTCATCCCTGACCTGTAAATAACCATGAAAGTGAATTAATGTGCTGCCGTCGGGAACATGGCTCGAGCATGCGCCGTTAACGTGGATGTGCTTTGTGTTGGGAACGTGCAGCGGGTGTTGTTGGAGAGCATGTTATTTTGCATCCTTTATTTCTCATGGGTCCTGACGTACAGGGCTTGATTGAGTTACGCTTAAGGGAGGATTGGAGAGCTGGAGACATTGATGGTTAACTGGTGTTAATACAGTATGTGCTGAACGCTCTGTCACTATAGCGTGTGTCTTAAGGTGTGTTTTACATTTTGGAATGATATAAGTCTTTCAGACAAAAAAAGCATTTTATAATTATTTTATTTTATTATAATATTTCATTTATAATTATTATTATTATTTCTGCATTTTAATGCATTTTTTGTAAGAATGTTAACAATCTATACATTTAAAATAAACACTCACTGTTCTCAGACTATTTTAGACATGATGGATATGTTAAGCTGAATCTTATCAAGCATGCAAAAACAAAACCCAAACAATGCCACTTTTTTAGAATCGGAAGAATCATGGACATCCAATATTCCATTATAGTTTTACTTTGCAGGTAATCAGACTACAACTGTTTTTATAAAAGTGAAAACAAAAACAGGGTTACTTTCTTATTTTTTAGAAGTGAACTTCCAAAACTTTAGATTACATACCTTGAGTAATTAAATATAAATATTATATAAAATGGACTTTTTTCTGAAACATTTTAAATATTTTTTTCAATGACAGGCTATTCACGTAACAAACAAACTATACATACAGCACATCATTAAAAGTGCAAAATAAATAATTCATCACATAAAAGAATATTTTTTTAAATATTAAGTTAAAAATATTAAGTTAATATTAATGCTAATTGAACACTTGAAACACAAATGGTACTCATTTATGCCGTGACTGTAACGGTTATATGGATGAAAATTCAAATTCATAAATACTCATGACATAAAGTTGAAATAACAGTACACAAGGGTTGTATGACTGCCATCTTTGAACTTCATCTGATTCACTCTGACTGTGGGCATCCAACGTCATGAAAATGCCAAAAACTCAATGAAACCAAAGACTGCGTCCAAGGATTGCTCTGATTATGTTGGACTTCCACACCAGCATCTGAACTTTTCCAAAGCTCTGGGTTTGATTTCAATCTCTGCGCTGATTGTTTGTAGTAGTGGGGGACTTTAATGGAAAAAACAAAACACATTGAAATCTGCAATCAGATATACAAAATGACATTTTCTTACTCCGCAGCTAAGCGCGTGTTCAGTGCCTACCAACCAGTCAAACTCTTTTCCTTCCCCAATTCTTCACCGTTTCCTGAACGGCTTTAATTGAGATCACCTAAAAAGGAAACCACGAGCCCAAGTCACCCGCAATTAAAAATCACATTCGTATTGTGCCGGCCAGCACATGGACCTTTTAAAAGAGTGTGATTTTCATTGGACCGGCCCATCTGTTTGTGATTTCCATTCAGACTCCTTTTTTTATATTTATTTAAATGTGGCTCATCATGAAAGGCTGGTGAATGAAACAATGTGGCAAAATGGCTTTTTGATCATACAAATAATCAAGCGCTTGGCAGGAGTTGCCTTTTTTAAATAAATACCCCATTCACAAAATATTAGCTTTTTTAAAAGTCTGTTTATTGTCCAAATGCCTTGTGCCTAAACGGAGTATGAAAACACAGAATCAATTATCACAGAATCAAACAGCCGGCTGATTAAATAATGTATTTGACAGAGGCACCGACCGCATTTGACAAATAAACTTGACTTTTCTGCTAGGAATGCGTGGGAACGCGAGGCCTGAATGGGCCGGGTGCTGCTGCATTTGGGGCCCGGCTCTGTCAGGTAATTACCTTTGATCTGCCAGCCGCTTAATAGCAAACCGTATTTGTATAAATGATCCAATTACTACATCCAAAGGAAGAGGGGAGACTGGAAAGCAAGCTAGCGGAGAGGAAAAAAACATGTAATACAACACTCTGCTGGAGTCATGAAAATAGATTTTATCGCAGTCTCAGGGACATTTGGTTTTTATTTAGGGCCATAATGACGAATGCATTCGACGATATGTCTAAATCTAAAAGTAGATGCATATGTCATCAGAGAAACATGTTGTGTATGAAAGATTTAAAAAGACGCTCTTGGGATTTACTTTTGGACTAATGTCAAAGGAGAAGAACCTTCTGGGAGCAATATGTTACAGAGCCGAACTGAATGATGCTGTAAAATTTGATTGATTCCAAATTGTTCTCGTGAACGGTGAATGACAAACTCAAGCAAACAGAGACCTGATCGATAGGAATTTAACAGTTTATTTTCTTATGATATAGTAAATACTAAAAAGGGCAATTTCACTAACTTTATTACTGATACTCTATTATAAGTCTTTGTGATTTCTGTGGGTGAAATAAAAAATGTATTTAAAAAAATGTAACATCAATTTTACTTTACTTTAATAGAATATGATCTTTATCAGTGATGGGTGAGATTGCTCTTACATTTAATTACAGTTACTCATGATGTACATTACATACTGTATATAAATTCAGCAATTCTGAATAAAGGGATATTAGTTAAAAATGTAAATTTATCTGAGTCCATTTTTGAGTCCATTTTTCTGAATAAAGGGATATTAGTTAAAAATGTAAATTTAGATGAGTCCAAAACATTTCACCAGCCTCCCAAGCACCGGGAGGTTTCTATGGTAACAGCCATCCTCCTGTTGCTCATCTGCTCCTACAGTACACTGATACTCAATTAATCTCACTGTATTCAGACATCTGCATGAATCTGTGATCTCAAACTTTATAAACCCAAAAAGATATTTAAATGTTCCAACACTGCAGAAAGTCTACAGGAGAATATTGTGCAAGAAATGATAAAATGAGCCACATTTAAAGATGTTGTAAATAACCAATACCAATAATATAATGTAAATATAGACCACACTCTCATGCCAATTAAATGTACCAAGTTTCTACAAATTTGCCTAACAAACAGCCAAGTTAGACTAATAAACTATGCCTATAACATAATAATTTTAAGCCAATATTTTACCTCAATTGCAAATCAGTGTCTTATTAAACCTATGTGGTTTAATAATATATTTTAGACAAAATATCTAAATCAACTATTCTTCTACTAAGAATATTTTAGCCTAAAGACGTTCACATCACATACTGTAAAAAATGTTGAACCTTTCTAACTCAAAATTTTCTAGTGACTTGACTAAATGATCGAATTGTCAGTTATTAATTGTGGTAACAGTCTGTCCCTTAACATCACAAAACTTTAATTGAGCCAAATGAAAAATTTAGATGCAACAAGCCACTAGAAAAAATCGAGTTGCAGAGGTTTTAATGATAAATTTATGTTTATTTGAAGTTTTTGCACATTCTAATAGATTTTGGCTGTCAATGTTTCATCATTAATCAACTACAATACAATTATTTTTAAAACTTCATAGTTATCGTTACCGTTCTTGATGTGAAGGGGTATTAACTATGAGCTATTTTTCCAAACTACACAGCAACTAGCTCGGTGTATTAATAACAAATTCAGACAGACACATGAACGAGAGGTAAGAGTGAGTATGTGTTGGTATGTGTTTCAAGCTACTAGTTTGTGCCTGTCCGCAAGAGGACACCAGCCTATCCTGATGAATTACCTCAAGAGTTATTCACAGGGCCACATACTTGCTGACCCTTCACCACCTTAACGCAGCACGACCGGCCACTTACCCCAATGACTGGCTTCCATTAGCACCTGCTCTTTGACGTCACGTTTGATCACGGCCATCACGCAATGACGGCCGTGTTTCGGGGGGAACATGTGGCCCCGTGTTCACGGTGCAGCTGTTTCCAGTATGCAGGGAATATCTTCTGCCCTGTCAGCTTCACATGCTGTAGTATGCAGTGATATAAATAAAAATCACAAAGAAATAAACAGTGGTGGGAGGTCCTATCAAAGGGTAACAGAAGACTGGATGGGAGACATGGTCAGGACTACAGAGACCTTGTTTTAATTTACAAAGGCTTTGTGATACGAGGACAACTGTATCCCATCCAAAAATGTTTGGGGTTTAGAAGGGCCTTTAAGGAGCGGTTCATTCCAGCGGGAGGTTGTTTTCCGACACCGGGAGGATCAGTCAAAACAAGAGCTGTTGCCATCGTGTGTGAGAAATAAATCATCTCTTAAACAGACAGGTGTGAGTAGTCAACAGTGCTTAACATTACCCCGCAGGCCCTTTATGAAACCCTCATTATTCACATCACAGTTTTACTCTTCCAGTTGTTGTTTTTCTATATAAAGTAATGAGGTTTGCTTTGTGTACTTGTTTCTCAGATGATTCTTCAAAAACTAGTGTACATTTTCTTTCAGAGGAGATCTCATTAATATGTAAATTATATATATATATATTTACTGTATAAGTACTAGATATTTATTTATCAGTTATTTATTAAACTCTCAAAGAGTGCTCAGATTTTGCTACCATCTTGGATCTACAATTAAAAGTGTTCAAAATTATTAATAATAAAATTATTAAAAATTATTCTTATTAAAGTTATATTATATAAAGATATATGCCGTTATTTATAAACATGCTACAAAAGATTCTTTACAGCGATGCCACACTCTTAACCCGGATTAGTTGACATTACTAGAAAATTGCGTGGAAACCCGTTGCACTAAACAATTTTAGTTTTTACACGGGATGAAACTTTTAGATTAGCAAATCCACTGCTAATGAACATCTGCTAATGACTACATCTTTTATTCAGTTTAAGTTACTACTATAAACAAACAAACCAAAAAATAATATAAATAAAAAATATTAAGTTTCAAAAGAAACTTTATGAAATATTTTTGAACGGTTATCTTAATACAGGACACATATGCTAGCGTTAGCGACAAGTATATGTATATGAATACACACGCTGATATATGAAAAAAAACCTTATGCCAACGAAATACAAACGTTGTAGGTAAACTGTGAACATGTAGAAACACACTGACTGACCTTATAAAGTTTGACCAGACAGAAATAACTAATTTAAATGTTAAACTGTGAACCGACAGAAAAGAAAAACAACTAGCATCGATCGTCACATTAACACTACATTAACTTATTAACGATTAACTAACAACTGTTTTAGGGTAATTATTTTTGTCATAAAGATTTCTATAGATTAGACACTCACCGTTTCAAGCTGCTTTCAAAACTCCAGGTTTTACGCGCCAAAGACCAGCACTCTTCTGCTGCTCACGTCACGACCTGTTTCAATAGGCCCCTCCCCCTTACAGAAGCCTAACATACTAAGTTGTCTCTACTTAACATGATCATTGCACTCAATATTTCACCTGAATAGTGCAAACAACTGATTAGATTTAGTAGTGACAACGTTTTTTTTTTTACACCACTTAAAATGTTTCATTAATACAAAATCTGGGTTTAGAGTGCATAAAAGAACCATTTTCTGGTTCCTCAAAGAACCTTTTTTCTCAAATGTTTTTCCTCCTTTTTATAGTCTAAAGAACCTTATTCCACTACAAAGAACCTTTTGTAAAACAGGATGTTAAAGGTACAGCCAAAAATGGTTCTTCTATGGCATCATGAAGCGCCTATAAGAGTGTAAATTCTTATTGCATGTTAACAATGATTTCATTTGTATGTATTTCTGTTCATTAAAATTATATTTAAAGAAATGTATTTAAGGTCAAACTAAAGTCCCAAATGCATTGGGAGAGCAAGCTCTGAGCAATAAAACTTCTCTGGGTTTACTCCAAGAAGTTGCATAAAGATAGCCAATCAGATTGCACTTGCTGATTTTTGGATAGCATTTGAGCAATCTGCATCAGACGCTCATCGAACAGACTATGGGCAGTCCTTAGGCATGCTGTCTCAGACTAGATCTGTTTTCTTTCACCTTGACCCTTGGTGATGTATCCTAAATGGCAAACTTTAAGCCTGTGATATCGTGTGTAATCAAATGGAATAAATACACATACTTAGCATGCAGATGATCATGTGCGGTTCAGTGAGCATGTTGGGTATGTTGGGGACCTCTTAGGAGTATTAGGTGTCACACCGAATGTGCTGTCTCCCTAACAACTTCAGAATCGCAAGTACTCCACAGCTATGGTGTCTGATTGCCACGGGACTTGTGGAAACTTGTTGATGCATGGAGAGATTGAAGGAGAGAGTGAAAGTGAGAGGTGGATGAGACTACAGAATGAAACAGGAAGAGGAATAGTGTTATTTTACAGAGACCGGGCCAAGCGATCATCAGACTCATCTTTCTCACAGTAACAGATGAGCAATCTGTGCTCTCTTTCCTACACATCAGTCTAAAAGAGAAGGGGAAATTTAGGGGCAGCAGTAAAATCTGCACCGATCGGGTTTCCTGGGTTTGATGGTGATGGAGTGAGTGTGCGGAGGAGTGCATCAGTGTACTGACAGACTCAATTTTCCTGCTGAATTAGCAAATGATGAACTCACGTTGCGTTCACAGACAGTAAGGACAAACGTGATCTTGAAGTTCAAAGTTTAAACTGTGATCTATGTCTAAATGAACCCTCCTAAAATTCCCTAGGAGAAATAGAAAGAGATACAAATGAGACAATTATTGGCATACAGTAAGAGTATTGTGAAATAAATCGGACGAGAAATGTTTAGGATTGTTTTGGAATATCTAGCTTGTGATCGCAGAGGCATCTTGGCAAATCTCAGTTTAAGACATTGCTGAGATGT
Organism: Beaufortia kweichowensis; assembly: GCA_019155185.1. Taxonomy (NCBI): domain Eukaryota; kingdom Metazoa; phylum Chordata; class Actinopteri; order Cypriniformes; family Gastromyzontidae; genus Beaufortia; species Beaufortia kweichowensis. The sequence goes on along the minus strand of CM032801.1, from coordinate 16,598,542 downwards.
ATTGTCTGTCTCAAATCAAAGAGATTTCAACAATTTTTCTTTTCTGTGAGTTCAGACTAAGGCCATGATTTGCTGCTGCTCTGATCTCAGATTTCTTTAAGAAAACGTTGGAGTACATGTGCCTTTTTTCATCAGCCAAGCACTTGCTGAGACCTCTGCACCTGAGCAGCACCAAAATCAAATTCATATGTGTGTAAAAACCCTCCAGGGGAGGATCGGGAGTCACTCTGGATTAAGAATGAGCCAGACTAATGTACAACTTAGAGGTGTATAAAGCATACATCACCCTCCAGCACTGGTCTGATACTGGAGATTAATCCTCAGGCTGGAGGCCAGTGCTGTAGATGAGTAATAGTGGAAGAAACTTCCAAGATCAGGTTCCAAGCCAGCCGACGCTGGGAGACGAGGGTGGAGGAGGGTAACTGAGCTATAGAGATCCACTGACCCAAGAGCTGAAACTGCACTGGAGGAGGAAAAAATGGTCTGGAAAAATCAACAGCTTGTATGAAATGTCCAAAAGTATCCGATCCAGTTTCATAAGGACTATTATTGTAATCCTTTCAGGAACTCGAGGCTCCAAGTCCATTTGTTAAAAAAATAAAGTGATGAAAGCAGACATGAAGCAAGATGATTGTCAGTCTTTCAGTAGCCATGTATGCCATTATAAAAGCATTATGTTAAGGGTGTGGGCACATTTCTGTAGGCTGAAAGCGACGTCAGTTGACTGCTGCTCTGATGAGGAGATGAACCGATAATGTTCCACTCGCAGTGTTTCATATACAAAACATGACCTACTGAGTGAGTCACACCGAACCGTTTTTGATGAGAAATGACTATATTTACACTGAAATCTCTTTTGATTGCAGACTTTGGAATACGGGGAAATCTTAACATACACTATAAAATTGCTTTTGTTCAACACAAACAAATCCAACCATTGGGTAAATTGACTTAAATTCTAGGTTAATTAAACCCAACAGTTGGGGTTCTCCATACTTGAGCCAACCACGGGTTGAAACAACCCAACATACATGCAATGTATTTTGAAACATTGTTGCAATCTCTTATGAAACTTTTGAAGAGACATATTTTGTAGAAAAAAATCTTCAATAAAAATGTACATTTGCATTCAGTGTTATCTCATTGCTGATTAGCAGAGACAACTGAGCTATTTAAGAGATCTTGTAATTTTACATTTATACTTACTGGTTTTTTGGTCCAGTTTGGTACTCTGTTGAAGTCTCAAACTTTAAAGCAGACACAAGATTTGTCTGATTACACAGATGTTTTATTGCGTAATAGCAACTTCTTTTGGAGCCACTAGTTGGCCGACCATTGACCATTTTTGGTTCTGCTGATCAAATTGTCAAACCTGATATTCGTATGAGTATAAAACATTAATCTCCCTTTCCTTTAGGCCTACTTTTATATTGGTGACCTTCACTTATCTCTCTGTAGCTTGTGAGGGCTGCAGAGTCTCTTTGGCCAAATGTGTTTTGTTTAGCACATGTGATTCACACAGCAATATCATCACCCTAACATGTTACAATGGTGAAGCCTCACAATGTACCAAAGCCGTTTCAGCAGTTTAATTAAAACCGATAAGGCTGTCCAGTCAAAAGACAAACTTATCAGATGTTGTTTTTAGACCCACACATTCTCTAAAGGAATGAATCTGAAGTCAGGTGACCCTAACACCCAACCATGACCAGCATGCTATGGTAGGACGCCCATGAGTGGCTCTATTGAAAACTATGCCTACCGGAAACCCCCTCCACGCTTGCCTCCAGTGTCAGGTGTCAGAGGTGAGTGCTGTCCCACAGTAAATGAAGCATCCAAAGAAGGTGAAACTTCACAGTTCATATCACAATGCCAACTCATTGACCAATCAGAGCCGAGTGTTTAACAATGCTGTGAAATACAGTGTAACAGGAGAACAACACAACACCATATACTGCAGTTACTGCAGATCAGTGGTGATCAATAGTAAACTGTAAGACACTAGTGACGGTAAAGTACACGCCTATAAGTATGTGTTCAACTCAGAAAGTGGGAATTTCCGAATTGGTAAAGTGCAAAAGAATGCCGTTAGAAGTTGGACAGCTAACGTGGAAACTCGTTTGGAAAATTCAAGGCAAGATATCAGCACTTAACGCTACATTGCAGCACCCAAGGATGTATACATATAATGACGAGTGTTAACAATTTTTTTAAACAATTTTTATTTATCAATAACTGTGTGTATGTATATATGTATATGTTTGCATGGGATTATATATATATTTACAATCATTCAAGTATTTGGTGTTAATGCTGTAATGTCTATGCACAGAATACCCAAATTTATATAAAATTTACATGCACAACAAAGCATACTGTACAATACAAAAATAAATATTAAAATAATAAATAAATAAATATTGAATTTATTGATTATATAATATACTACAAATGTGAACTTCTTGGTAACACCTTCTTTCTGGTTCTTTTTTCCAGAATGTTTCATTTTTAATAAACAATAATAAATCATTCCATATATAAAATTCCATCATTTCCTAAATTTCGTGCAAATGTATACTATATTTACAACTATATGAATCTCTTTTAAATGTATTTCTTAAACCAAAATCGGACATTTCTGCATCCATTTTGCTACCTCAGTTTAAATTCAGGAATTTAATTTCATTCTTAATGGAGCACGACCGGGATCCGTATCTGGTAAACCAATCCCCAAACCTTATTATTTTCAGGGCCACTGTAATAATCAACAAAGTAGAGGGCACGTCCTCTCGTAAAATCTGCCACTGGGCAGAAATATCTGTGTAAAATACGCCTACACATCCCAGCGCTCGGAGCATGCCAGTGCCGGGCCTGCACTCGCACAATAAAACCACAGAATGAAAACGGTCACGGTACGGTCACTTCAGCTGCTTTATATTGCTTAGAGCATTAACAAAAACTGTATGTTTATATTGCTCTTCAAAGACCTCAGCATTATCATATATAATGTTTCATGTTTGTTGGTTCGTGTTGTTTGAATAAAATGGCATAATTGTGAGTCTGGTTACAAACATGTACCGTAACAATCACATTAAGCTTTTCTTTGATGTACAGGGCTTTGTGTGGGTTTCATTCGTCTACAATACCTGTGAATTTGCTATATGTTTACAGTCTACGGAGGACTTTTACAATGTGCTTTTAAGCAGTCACATAGACAGAAAGAGATCGTCAGGGAAAAACGGAAATTGGTCTGTGGATCATTCGCTCACATGAGCTTTATGATGGATTTGTCCTTGTCTCTTGATCACAGACCTTTTGAAATTATGCTTCTTTATTGTGTTTTTTCCACTTCATTCTGTTAATATTATATTAAAGGCTGCAAAGTCATAGTGTTATTCAAATCTGAATATTTAGCTACAGGCGACAATTTCATTGCTATGATTCAACTACAAAGAAAAGAAACATTCAGAATCAAAAGGCTTTGATTAAAGATGACACTAAACTGTCAACCGATAAACCATACAAATAGACTTTGCTAATCTTTACTGATAGATACTGGTTAAGATATTTACCCTCTGATACACATAATAAATGGCTCTTGGATCCAGTTTAACAGTGAGATATGTCTGTCCTCTGAGGCTTGTCTTTCCTATTTACAAGCAATAAAATCCACACACTTTCAATCCATCTCCATTTTTGAGTCAAGTTCAATAAAAAAACATAAAAATTGTCCCTTAGTTTTTAATATGCAAATAGTTGTAAGTGTATCATGGGGATTTAGGTCACATACTGTTGCCTGTATTCTTCATCAGTCTATGTCATTAAAGAGGAAATGAAGAGAGAGGGAACGATACAGGCGCGGGGAATGAATTAAACGTCACAAAAACAGGCTGGTGTTGTTGAAGATGGATTCTCCCCTAATCGAAACAATTTGCTTAGTTTCCCAGCTGGCTTTCATGTGCTTTAGATTACTCTCTGCTATTTAGTTCCACAAAATTACATGCTGCTTAATGGGCTTTTAATGGTTATAGGTTTCTCTACTTTTTAATGAGGTTCACCAGTTGGTTGCTAATGCCCTATGGATATTTGGCGCATGTCCAGACCGAGAACTGATTGAGGCTTTATGTATAGTTTACAACTCGCTTTTCTTTGCGGCGTAAACCTCAACAAGAACTCCAATATTTCTCGGGGCGTCAGATACACTTTTCCAATCCGTTTTAATTTAGCACCTAATCCCAGAATGCAAATTATTCCAGCGTTTATTGCTCGATCACTGAGCTTCTCGTGTTCGTTTTGCACGTCTCATCTGCAAAACACAAACAAACGCACACACGCGCGCTCGGTTATCGTCTGGGTTTTACGCCGGCTGTATTCTCTTTTTATGATGTGGCAAGTGTATTTTCACAGCCGCGCTGGATCTCTGGAGTCTTTTAACACGAGGTTGAGTATGAGAAGAGACACGGGCAGAAGGAACGAGAGAGGAGGTTCAGAGCTGACCTTAACCGAACCGGACGACGGGCTGGTCATTGGAGCGCTGCTGCAGAAATAACGACTGTTTTAATGGGAACATAAACAGCTGCTTTCTGATACATTTCCTTTTATGGGAGCTAACTAAGTGGAAAATGGCCACACATCATCTTCTCTAACTAAAGCCCGTCAGAGCTCTTTGTGATACCTATCTGTGACTTTTAGCATGAAATCTGGTCCAATTTGCAGCTCGTTTTGGCCAAGACCCACCCACTTAGGAGATTGGCCGACCATTGAGTGACCATGGTTTGTTAAGGACTGGTAAATAGAGAAAACAAAATGTTTGGCTACGGATATCCAGCCTTGGATATATGGATTGTTTGCTACTGTACAAAGTCCCTTAACCAAAATTTTGAAAATCTTTTTAATATTTAACCTGATAACTTACATATTGAGCAAAATGCAATATCCAATCTACAATTCTTTTCATTCATTTCATTTAAATAACATTAATATTTTTTATTCATTTTTAATAGTTCATGTTTATTGTTATGAGAATCTGTCAAATATCAATATATATATATATATTTTCATCAATATATAGTTTGTCATGATTAGAATAGAATTCAACTATAAAATTTTAAAGTGATTAGTGAAATAACTTAAGTAAGTTTCTCATGTGGAACGATGATTAAAGTCACAAAACTTAAATTGTTATAGACTGCTATAGTTTCTTTACAAGCACTCCAAAAACTTGTGTGATCTTGCCATTGTGTCTAACTATTACAAACGTAACAAGCTGTGACAAATGAGTCCGTCTTGGATCCGTGTTCTCTGATCTCACTTTAGTGTGGCTGAAATCATCCATTTATTTTCATTTCTTTTAAAGTTATTGCCGTTGTTATCCAGCACATGTCTCTAAGGGAGGCTAGTGATTCTATGAAACATGCTTCTCTGTGATCATAAATATGAATGTTCAGAAATATAAAAGGGTCGCAATCCACATGTTTCAATAGGCAAATTCAATGTAGGATTCAAAGGCATTTGCATAATATAAAAAAGTCTTTATGATTACGTCTTCCTTTCTGTTATAGTGCGGTTTTCATTTTTCCACTCATATTTTATGTGGCTCTCCAGAGCAGTGTAGCAGCTTTGAGATTTTGAACAAAGCTCTGAAGGCTTTGTTCGGCTATAAAATTGGATGAAAGCTTGAAAGCTCTCAAAGGAGACAACAAAGCCATCGCCTCTATAAGGGAAACTAGAAAAGCCTGAGTTTGTGGCTCTTGGATGGATAGTCCTGCAGCTTTCCTTTCAAGCCATACACTTCAATAACAACAATCCTCATTGTCATAGAAACCCAGCCATTATTTGTTTTAACATTTTTAGACTGTAAATATTTGATTATACTTAATTAATGTTTTCTTTTTCAGCGAATAAACAAAGAACGGTGAGTCATTCTTTCTAATTTCATTCAAAGCAACTCAATCCTTCAAGAAGAAAACCTAAGAGCAAAACTCTCTGTTATTATCCCACCAGCACAGAGCTTTCCTGGATTCTCCAGTGTGTTTGTCAAGGAGTCATCAGTGGAAATCATAAATCAACATAAATGACAAAATTTTAGGGTTTAACGATATCCTTGGGATGATTTTGCTGACACAGTTGGCCATCAAGTTTCATTTAACAAAAATGTTTCTCATTTCAACATTTTTAATGAGTTTTAAAAACATAACTGTGCCAACATAGTGATTCTTTTCATTGCAAAACTACAATTTGTATTTTTAAACGTTTTTGAAATTGATGGCTTGGACTGAATCATAAAAAAGAAACAGCCCGGATAGATTTGAACTCCGTCAATATTGTTTGAAACCATATTGTTGCTGTCAGATGGAAACTTGGCATGTCCAAAACTGCTACATTTTAAAAAAATGGTAAAAAGCAGCGTATTTTTTTTAAATAACTTAACACTATTATCAAAGTTGACAAGCTTTTTTAAATACTTTATATTCATGTGAAGGGTCATCAATAGTAGTTTTAGTAAAAACGAAAATGAAAAAAAAAATGAAAATCCCAAAATATTTAAATACAAGGTTTCAAACAGCAACAATATCAGAGTTAGACCTTAAGAAGATAAAACTTCTTCTTAAGTTCTTAAGTTTTTTTTTTCATAAGCTTTTGTTGTTGTTTTATTGTTATTTGTATGTTGTTGTAGCGCCTTGAGTGTAAGAAAGGCACATTACAAATAAAACTCATTATTATTATTATTATTATTATTATAAAACAGCAAGATTTTCTTATTTAATTTATGTTATAATTATAATATTTGTGTTTTATCATAGTTTCACTGTAAAAAAATCTAATCTCTATAACTAAAAATATACAGAACTCTAATTGAAAAATATTGATAAAGTCACTTGAAAGTTCTTCGAAAAAGAAGTTTAAGGATTTTTATAATGTTTGATGAGTTTATAATTATTCCAAAAATTATTAAAAAAGAAAAGTAACCCTAAACTTTGAACAACAGTGTAAATATAAAGAATAGGAAAAGAGACATTAGAATATATTTTAGCTAAATCCAAAGTTACTAATTACATTTTCAGTATAGACCAAGCTGTAAAATGCAGATTTGAACATTTTAATAAAAAAACAATCAAAAACTGTCCTGTTTCTCTCATCATTCAGAGACGTAAGCCCAAATTTGTGTTCTTCACAGAGCGCAGAGAAGATCTTAACACAACCTCAAAAATAGTTACACCAGAAGCATCCCATCTGCATGTCTGTGTGTCACAGTCCAGATGAATCAGTGGTCAGCCTGGAAGACGTTGTGAAGCAGACTGTGCTTCAGAGGAAAGCTGCATGCTTGTGGTTTAGCAAAAGGGAGAAAGAGAGGCCCGAGGGCCAGACAAACTGCTGTAGTCTGTCTCTTTCTACAGTTCCTCTCAACTGTTTCTCACATGGGAGATTCTGGACTGCTACAGGAAAAAGGCTTATATCATATTACAGTCTCGTGCAGCTGGAAAAGTCTCTCTCTGCAGGTTTCCCCTGCTCCAGATTATAGTCACGCTCCGAGGGAGTTTTGCATCTTTATTAATACAGCGACTCAAATAAATATTTGGAAAATCAAAATTATCGTCTGAATGTCATTGCATTAAAAAACAAAGTATCAAAGAAAGTTTCATCTGAAACCTAATGCCGCTACAGTTTTTTAGACCTTGCCTTTCTGAGGCAATTACTTTCAACCAAAGTGGTCCCAAGGGTGATTTTAAGTGGACGTATGAAGTTAGTGTCCCTTAAATTGACACAGGTGTCCTTACAGAATAACCACAAATGTTATTCACATTAACTGTGGAAATGTTACACAAAGTTTTAAAGTGTTGAATAAATTAAACATATTTTTTCTGAAATATTTTTGTAAAAGTGTGTTTGTGATATATTTCATATGTAAAGGAAGTAATATGTTTGTGTGTGGCTTATAAAAATTCTTTACCTAAATATGAAATTTCATAATATACTGCAGTCCATCTCAGATATATGTATGACTTCCTTTAATAATTTTAAGTTTTAAGTGTTAAAGCTTAAAAAAATAACATCTATCCATCATTAGTAAGTAATCCAAATGACTTAAGTGGGTTAATAAATGTCATCACAAATGATACATTTGTATAGGAAACAATTCATATTTTGAGCTTATTTAGCAATAAACATGTGAAAAAATACTAATCGATTTCTTTCACAAATGTATTGTCATAAAAAGCGGGGATGAATAAATTATGATACAAATTTCATATTTGGATAAACTATTACTTTTACAGAATCAGGATGGGAGAAACTTTTACAAATGTATTACTACCTTTTGATCTTAAACTAATGAATAAAATATTCATTTGAATAAAAAATAAGACCACTGAGAGATCCATAATCAGTAGGAAAGTTATTAATGTTGTGAGACCTGGAGGTTGAGAGCAACCGGTGTGTATCTGTTGTTTTCGTTGCCTTGGAGGAGCGCAGCGCAAACACACATTTCACTCCTGCATGTTTGTCTTTGTGCCGTACATTTAACCGCATACCGTCTGAAGCTTTAATAAGTCTTTCATCCTCTGTGAAAAAAAGAAGTTACTGTGCAGATTTATGGTGCTTGTTAAAGTTTTTTTTGTTTTGCTGTGCTGGGCTAAAATTAGCTCTCTGATACCTGAGCTCTATTTGGCTTTAGTGCTTCGACTCATGACATATTTGGAATGTGTTTTTTTATGTTGAATATGATTTTGTTGCTGCTGCAGAGGGCAGTGTAAGACTTTCAGTGGCAGGAAGGCTAAACTCACAGGCACACACGTGTGAGCCGTGCCAACAGAGGGGTAATAAGACACCGGTGACTGGGGCTGTGGAGACGAGTAGGGATTAAGATCGGAATGATAATGCTTTAGGGTATTGTGAACCCACACAAACGGCTGTGCTTTTTGCCTCTGTGTTGTATCCATTGCACTGCTATGTTATCTTTTTTACATTATGTTCCTCCTCTGCGCAATAAATCAGCGGATCAACAAGCTGATGTTGGACACGAAATGTGATCTCTGGCAATTTCAGCCCACGCAGGTGCCCCTACAGTACAGCCACAATGAAGGAGCATGTGAATGGGAATATTATTTAAACTAGTGAAAGACTGATGTATTGACTGATAAATCATAAATCAATAGACTGACGATCTTTGATCATTTTGGCATTATTGACATAGGTTAATAATGTGTGTGTTAACACAGGGACCAAAAGTCACACAAAAATTGTTTGTCTGTAAATAATACAATACTCACCAATGACTGGTATAAACATGTAAAACATGAATTAGGTCGAACTGTATGTCTGACAATTTTGGTAAAATGTTTTATGTGGAATGTGAATTTTATGGCCTGTGAATTTTCTTGATTTTCTTCTCTTGTTACAGTTCAAAAAGTTAAAACTCTGATTGCTGTAAATTTTATATTTGAATCCAGTGACGTAGGCAGAAATGTATTTTTGGGTGGGCCTGTGCAAATGTTAGGGTCCTTCACTACCTTTTCCTTATAGCCAAAAGCAAACTTAATTTTTATTTAATTATAAACCACAGTATACACACAACACATTCATACAAAATTAAATTAAAGAATTATATTTAATGAATTATTAAGTAAACCGGTATGTTATTACGAATATTATTGTTATTTGTTCATAACAATATATATATGACAAAAACGCAAAACTCAGCAGTTTGTCCATTTAGGGTTATTGTAAAAACATGGCGGTGCAAGATGGCGACTTCCATGTAAGGGGACCTGCGGTGTATGTCGATAGAAATTGTTCATTCTAAGGTAAAACATAACGGTTCATTATGTATGAGATAGCTCGCAATGTGATGTTAGCATTATATGTTGTCCTTACCTGCAGGCTGGTGGTAAGAGTTTTCTCTCGGGTCAATTCAGGTTGTTTAAAAAAAATTTCATATGGAAACTTGTTTAGACATCGCTGCGCGATAACTACAAAGTGTCCACGTAACTACGAAATGCAACTGGATGTGTGAAAAGAAACTCACAGGCAAGAAAGGGCTGAGACAGCTGCTAATTGCTTCAAACTTATTTTAAAAAATTTATCAAACACAATCCAAACCCACATTTTATTTATTTTATTTTATTTTATTTATTTATTATTTTAGGCGTGATCATGTTTGTAATTTATATTAAAATCAATGACATAGCAGTACTTTAGTAAATAAAATGTTTGTATAATATCTGGGCCTTTCATCATGGTGGGCGGGCCTACGCCCGCCAGGCCCGTCTGCTGGCCACGCCACTGATCTAAACCTATATCAAATATCTATCTTGATAAATAATTACCCGTTCTGTAATATCTTACTTTAAGTTTCCTTTGGGGAAATGAGGTTGCCATCATTTAAATATGTTTTGTCAAAACAACAAAAACACAGTCGTGTAAACAGTACAGGCTTTCTTTAACAAAGTACGCTTAGAAATTCCCCTAGGCGAGTTTAGCCTGCAGCATCTTTAAAAAAACAACTGTGCAATTCCATGCAAATGTCAACCTTACCATACATTTTTTTTATGAAAGGCATCATATTGATAACTCAGATGACAATATTTGGTGGTTTAAATATAACGCATGCATATTTCCATTTTTTAAAATAGATAAATCATAAATCTGTGGATAAACTGGTATTTTTCTAATGTCTGGGCTTTGGTAAAATATAAACAGATGGTAATAAAAACATTTCGTGAGAATTTATGTTTCAAGTGTTGTCTGAAAATGTCACATCCATAATGCTGGAATCTTATATTTGGTATTGAATTTAATAGGCCGTATGTGGCCAGACAGCAGTCTGGCTTTGCTCAAGCATGAAGATGTAAACAGAAGAGTGGCTGTATAAATGTTTTAGAGATTTTGAGCTGTATGTGTTTTTATGCCTAATTATTTATTGTTTTTATTACCCATCCGGAACACAAGATGTCCTGTGATTGGCTGCCAAAAATCTCATCATCCCAAACAGATTTTGTCTGCGATTTAATGGCTCTCACATCCTGACCCTGGTGTAAGTAGTGAGTATAGGGTGACCCAATAACTAAGTGAGTCATAAACTTCTGCGTTGTCAGCCAGTGGGATATGACCCTGTTAAACATCTCAATTTAAAATTCTGGGCCATTAACTGGCCCCAAAATAAAGTGGCTGCATGTTAACCCGAGCGGAGTGCCCAAATTTCACCCCAGCTTGGCAGATGGTGCTGCCAAATGCTCTCTCTCTACGTTTCTCTAGAGTGCATAGCCTGTATGATTGATACATACACATAAAAAATGACAAATCACAAATGTGACCTCTTTAATATCTTAATGGTTTCTCATTTACATTGAGATTTGAGCGAGGCAATCTTACGTTTTTATTTATTTCTGTTTCAGGAGTAAACTATACGTATGAGACAAAGTTCATGTTTAGACAAAACAACAGATCTAAATAGGGGTCCATAGCTGTAAAAAAAATCTGTCAAAAGTTATTTCAATATTAACTATTTCAAATTAAATATGCCTGTACTGTATGTCAATAATTGTATTTTAGGAGAAACATCTAAATCGGTTAAAACTTCCAGCCTTACTTTGCAGTGAGTCCTTTGAACAACCTTTTAGCAACATTTACATTTTTGAGGTCAAAATTTACATCTGATCTGGTGCTGGTGAATTGAACCATTTCAGTTTCAACCTTTCATAGAACAGGTACAACGCAGAGTTGAGTTATTTGACTGGGATGTAAATGTCTCTGAAGGCCATGTAGAGGTCAGAAGAGTGAATAACCCAAAGCTGTACAAGGTGCACAAGAAAAACATCATTTTAGACCCTCATTGCCAACAATGTAGCCTTTATTTCAGTCTAGGCTGAATAAATGGAAAATTACTGCTGAGATTTTAACCATGAGTCTAGTTTCAGTGTAGGCCATACAGCATTGACTACTGCCATAAAGTCTGGTATATCTTATTTAGACAAAACTGCCTTTTTACGGACGCTGTAAGTATTATTGTATTAATTTTTGCTTCATTGTTTTCTCATGATCACGACTTCATTTTCTTGTGATCTTCACATGATTAGAATCTCATGATGTAATTTTCTCTCCTGAAGATTTTGCACATTTTAAACAGCTGATTTCAATAGTTACGTTTTTATTGCCGAACACCTTCTATTGAGTACATATTACGCCACAATCACATCACAAGAAAACAACTTTTGTTATGTTGAGAAGTCGTGATCTTGAGAAAACGATGAAAAAATTAATACTGTTTAGACAGGTGAAATCGGTATGAATGACATGAAAAGTGATCAATGACGGTTTGAATTATTTTGTGGGCAATTTGGACCAGGTTGACACTGTACCATACAAATAGTCATGTTCTGAAAAAAACTGATTCACAATACATGACATACATAAAACCATATCAAACTCCATATAGGGTACTTTTTTTTACTTTAGGTGGTTCATTTGTCATTTCATTTTGCCAAAAGAGGCTTACAAACGCTTATCCAGTATCATGATTATCATGATTATTATGATTTAGTGCACCTTGGACACCCAGACGTTAGTAACAGCCAATCAGATCAAGCCTGATCATTTCAGTAGCTCTTGCTGTATATACTGTACAGTATAAGGTTAAGACAAAAGGTTTCTGGTTTCAGCAAATAAGAGAAGCATCAGTCACATATTGTACAAAGATATTTATGAAACAAGTGGGCTGTTATGTGTAATTTTTATATTTATGGCTTTAATAAAGGAGAATGCTTTGTTATAAGCAATGGCAGTGAACCTTTTCCCTTTGCGCTTCATGAGGATACAGAAATGTTTTTATTTGAATCAACTATAAGATTTGATTTTCGTGTTGAATCAGCCTATAAGTTTGCATGAATTGTTGAAACTCAAATAAATCCACCGCAGGTGAATTCTCTCTCTGCCCCGACATCAATTTAGCCCTGCGGTCTTCTCCCAATTTGTCACCCTACAAAAAATAAAGCTGATTCAAGTTCAATAAACAACACAGAATGAAATTATGTCATATTTATTCATGGTCAGATATTACACATAAAGCATATAAATAAAAGAAAGTGAATTAGAGGAAATACAGCACATTAGCCTATAGGATGAGATCTTGCTGGCACAGATGCCATGTGATTAGATAAAAGAGGCGAGCCCCTCCCGTCTCTGATGATATATCCTGTTGTTTGATTTGATAACCTACCTGGATAATTTTAAACCTTGCTCTAATCAGATTTCTTTAACCTTGTTATGTGCATTTGTAGATGTGGTACATTGGAAACTTAGACTGAAACCTGTACAGTAAAATAATTCACTATGAATACAACAGAGAACAAAAACTAAAAACAGAAAACTTTTTATGCATTTTGTATGTTCATTTACTTTTGAAGTAACACGTTTAAAAATGTTGCTGTTATCATCTATGTGCATAAATGCAAAAAACTACAGTACATGCACATGCGAATGACATGTTTCTTTATCAGGGCTGGCAAATGATTAATCGCGATTAATCGCATTCAAAATAAAGGTTTGTGTTTACATAATATATGTCTGTGTACTGTGCATATAAATTTTGTATTTATAAACTCAAAAACACAAATACATGTATATATACAGTATATTTAGGAAACATTCAAATATATTTACCAATAATCAAATTATATATAAACATTTATAATTTTTTAAATATTTTTCTTGAATATATGCATGTATGTATATGTGTTTATAAATACAAAATTAATATGTACATAACACAGACATATTAACACAAACTTTTATGTTTTGCGATTAACTGCAATTAATCTGAATGCGATTAACTGCAATTAATTGTTTGACAGCTCTATTCTTTAAAGTTGTTTTTTGTGGATCCATAAATGGGGATAGTTTTGACAATATTGTGGTCTGTACGCAAAACTTTTTAAATAAGCAAAGCAAAAACATTTTTTAGTACATGGCTGTTGTGTAAACGTACCTTAAATTGTCAGGCAAAAATAAAAATTTAAATCAGAGGAAGTTATTACATTTTGATAAGTTTACAAATATATATATATTTTTTACATTTACATTAAGGCATTTAGCTCTTTTATCCACAGTGACTTACAAAAGTGTTAAAAAAGTAAATGGATCAATATTGATTTCATGTTGACTTTTATAGGGATAAATATTTATTTGCTGGTGTTTATAAGATTGGATAGTCGATCCCTATTTCTGCCGAGTTTTGAGTAAAATCTGATGAATTACATCTCTGTGTGTTTCTCGCTCCTGTCAGATCCACGGCTCACCTCTGGTGACCTTACAGCTCTTCAAAGCCCCGCGCCACCAGGTCCCTGCCCTGCCCTTGCCCGTAATTACATGCTTGGAGGCCTGACGGTCTGCCAGGGGCCTCTGTCTGTGCTCCAAAGATCTCCACTTCAAAAAGAGCTAATATTCAGAGCTATTAAATCACAACAATACTGAGCTGCTCAGGCCTGCCTTTTAATCTTACATCCTGCAGATCTGACCACAGCCACCATGTACTCCATGGCACATCCAGTGAAAATCTACGGTGGAGTCTAAAGTTTGTACAAATCTTGCACATCTCCTTCAAGTTTTTGACTGTTGGAAGTAACAGTTGCTTATACTGTAGTTTAGAAATGACCCGAATGTTGCCTAATATTTCTATATGAATTTTCTTTTCTTAAAGCACTGAAATAATCCATGACATCACAAAGACGAGGAAAAGTTTGTGTGTAAATGCTGAGTAAACGAAAGAGTAAATGAAGAGAATGTTCTTTGTTCATTGTGAATTCATCCACAGAGGTTAACACAGACTCTGCGGTTGTGGGGTCATCCACGAGCACCTTCATTCACCACGTTCATTGCTTCGCTGAAGATGAATGAGGTTTGCGCTCGCAGTAATATCTTTACTTTCCAGCGTCAGAAGGGTTTTAATCAGGGGCCGGCGGCCCGGCGTGCCGCTCTGGTCAGTCTCTGGCCAGGCCTTTCTACAACCCTGATGGATGAGGTGGGAGCTCAGCAGCTCTGCTGAACCGCGCTGGCACCAGTTTCTCTGCAAACACACAGATGCGATTTGCCTGACATGGTGTTTTCTTAGAAGGTGCGGCATGATGGGGCGTATCGAAGAGGAGGAGGCCGCGACTGCTGGTGTTTGAGTTTCCTGGAGTAAATATAGGTCAGCTCCATTCATGCTCTCTTTAGAGTATCACTTGGCCTTTTTGAACACAGCCCTCTTTGTGACAGACATCTTAATGGTTTGCTAACAATAAATGAATCATTCTTGTGGACCGCTTCTTTGTAATAATTCTTTGAGATGATTTGCAAAGGGACTGTTGCTTACAAAAACATGACCATAGTTTCCTCCCAAAGAGCTTTAAAAATCCCTTTCATTTTATTCTTTTTTGACAACTGCTAATTATGAGTTGACAAGTTTTACTGTAACAACAATAACAAAAAACGTTTTTTATCAAAGGTTGAAGTTTTTAAAGCATTTTTTATGTTTAAAGCATGATTTTTCATAATCAGGTAAGGTGCTGTTTTAAGACTTGTCACCTCCATAACGGTCCATATTCTTCAGAAATGGGCACATGAAAATTAAAATAACTATTCTAAAAATTAATATTTTTAAAAGTTCTTTAAAGAGTCATCTCTTCTCCATTTGTTGGGTATTCTTGCTTCTGGTTTATACATTTTAATTTACAGAAAACTTTCTTGATCTTTTTTGTCACATCCATAACACGTGTATATTTCCATTTATTAAAATAGAGAACTCGTGCATAGACTGACATTTTTTGACGTCTAGACGTCTGGGATTTAGCAAAATGCAAACAGATGGTTCAATATATTGGTAATAAAAACATTCTGTGAGAATTTGTATTTTAAGTTTGACACGTCCATAACCTTAAAATTGCCTAAAAGTTTTCTGAACTTATGTTGTATGAGCAAGTATGCTCTTTACCCAGCTTGCTGCCAGCATACTGCAGTAAATGTCTAGATTAAAAAGGGTCCTACAGAAGCAAGGAAAGCATACAAGATCCATGGATGAATTAATGCAGCTACTATTTCATACTGTGAGCAATGGTGCGGGTGTGATGGTCATTTTATAGGTATATACTTTGGCAGCAGTTTGCTTTGAGACAGGTGGCGGTAGGTTATTTCAATAATAAGTAATAATATCATCAGCTCCTTCTCAGCCCGGAGAAACACATGCTAACGTAGGGTGTCAAGATTTCCCAGCATGCTTTGAGCTTTTAAAAATAGCCCTGTCACAGCTGTGCAGTTACAGCAGTGTCTACATGTTCTACATACACAGATCTGATTAGATTTATATGGTAAACGTCTCGCTTGTAATGTAGACGACATCATCTTTTTTTGGGGGATTCATTGCTACTGCAGTAAATTTTTATGTTTTTATGAACATAAGATAAATTTTAAATAATTTCACAACCTTACTGTAAAATTTTTAATTTAATTTAAGTTAATTTAAGAATTTGTTTTGAATTTTTGATCTTAATCAAAATATTTTCTTACAAAAATGTTTTTGAATATATTGTTTTATTAGGTCAACAAGTTTCTCTCTTTCCATCGTAGTCATAATACAGTATCCCTTAATCTTATTACTTGAAATAAAATTTTACTGTTAAAAATAGAATTTTAACAGTGTTAGTGCAGAGCGTATTTATTAATTACAAATTCTTTCATTTAATTTTTTACAGTCTAAAGAATCTTTTGTGAAACAGAAAGTATCTATGGGATCATGAAGCACCTTTATTATTAAAAGTGTGATTAAAGTGTAGTGTACCCATTGACATAAATGCTTCTTACAACACAAGCATTAGTTTTCAGAAAGCTTTCTAAACAAACTGCATAGCAGGAGTGTGATTCTCCTGGTGTTGCGGCTCATTTGCTATAATGATTGATGGGATATCAGTTGCATTTGTCTTCTGTGTTTCACATCCTCCACTGGGAGGCACCATTATCTGTGTGTTGAGAAACTCTCCTGTATTGTTTTATTATCTGCATTTAACTGAAGGGTGAGATACAGTACAAACTGAGATGTGTCCCTCAGGCATCTCCTGAAGGCAACACGCATGCTAAAAACAACAGATATCCAATATTCTTGTGTTCATGCCTTGCTTTAATAATCAATAAAATAAGGAATTTTTAAAAAACAGAGATCTGATCTCACCATCATCTATTCAATCTGTGATTACATAAAGAAAAATGCTGAAACATCCTAAAACTATATGAACTGTGACAACATCTCCAAGATCCAAGATTTTTGCACTGTATGAACTTCTAACCCTCCTTCTTATGTTTCAGCATCCTATTTTACAGATACATTTTGACACACAGTAAGAACCACAAAAGTTTTAAAGATATTTAAACGTCAAATAAAAATATATAAATGTCGTTGCATTAGAAATTTGAAAAACGTTTAATCATTTTTGGTGGATTTATAAAGTAATTTCACATAGGTGTTTACAGTAAATTCAGTCCACAGGTGTAGTTCTTAACTTAATAATATCTGCAAAATTACTAAATTAGTATTGCATATGAATAAGTTTAGTTTAGTTTAGTTAACAAAACTAAAACATAACAGATAAAATACATTAACATTATTTAGGATGCATTAAAAGCAAAAGTATCTTAGATTTGAACTCATATATTGTTATTGCTGATTCTGGTAAGCTTTTCCACAATGCAGAAATGTCAACTGCAATTTTATCTTAATCTAACAAACTTCTTTATATCAAAATGTTATGTAAAAAAGTCATTCTTAAGAAAAGTGTCATCAATGCCAAATTTACTGCATCCTTTGCAGTGACATTCATATATTTTAAATTGTCAAAAAACTAAATTAAAGTATTTTAAAGAGTCAAATTACGTTTTGTGCCAGTGTATTATATTTTTTTCCATATCAAATTTTCTGTGTTTTTTCATTTGTTTCAGTTTGAATAATTTTTAGCTAGCTAGAACATAAAGGATAAACACATACAAACACGACAGCTGGTGTCATTAATAACAAAAGAAACAGATACTCTGTGTTTGAACTATCTGTTCTTAAAAGAAAAGATTAATATTAACAGAACTAAAATGTTATACCTAGATAAATGTGACCTACTTCCTCTCCTCCTAAAATCATCCCGCCGGCCCAGACTTGTGGCTTTAATCATTTCCGTAACCCTGCATCATTCTGTCCATTCGATGGGTTAAAACTCTGGTTTACCTTACAGTTTCCATACAGATGTGGAATAATTTAGTGTTTCACTTCAACAAAGACGACATTTTGTTTAAATTCCCCCCAAAATTACAATGGAGTAATTAAAATAAATCTTCGCTTGCACTTCCATTAACCCCGACTGGTTTTGCGTTTCACTGCCAGAGACCCAGCGGATTTGTCCTTTCCTTGATTTATGTTGTCTTCCCCAGAAATCAGAGAGAGAAAGACACCCAAAAATGTATTTTTTGGTAGGGGGTGGGGGTCAGAGATAAAGTCTTCATATGTTTTTTTGCTCCGAGGAAAAATAATACATTTTCCACATCTATTAGAGCATGCAATAAATCTCACACACCTATAGCAAGAGCTTTCAAGGGAATACAAAAGGGACAAAAGAAGGAATGTTATATTTCATGCTCAGCGTCTCTGCTGTATATGGAAATATATTTATGTAATGTCAACATACAGAGTGGTGTTTTTGGAAGCATGTTGGAGATGTGATAAAGGAGTTATAGCTCTAGGTCATTGTACAGCCTGTAGAAGACATGTTAGGAAGTCATCATAAAACATAAGACTTTCAATAATAAAAGTTTTTTGAGCTTTCTTTCTTTCTGAGCTAAAGAAAAACCATGCACGTGTTGTGCGGGTCAGTTTCATTCATTTTAAACATAATTTTCAAATCTTTAATCTCTTGTTTATATCACTTTATCTGTTAATTAAGGGTCTAATAATTTATTTAACCTGGTTAACAGGCACTGCTCCACATATTGTTTTAACTATTATTATAACTATATTTCATTTAATTTTTATAGCTCAGTTCTAATCTAATCTTGACAAATTATACACTGATGGAAAGGCCTAAGACTCAAGAATAAATATCTGACAAATTTTCAAAACAATAAACATGAACTAAAAACAATAAAAATGTTAATGTTATGTTGTTTTTAAAACTCCTCAATTAAAAAATAAAATATAAATATAACATTTTCAAAAATTGTAATTTATGATCAATATGTGCATTGACAGTCGTCAGGTTATTAAACCAAAAAAACAAGAACCGAAATAAATACAGGTTAAAGGTGTTGTTATGGATTGGGTATGAAGCACAAGGTGAAACAAGGTAAGCAAGCTTTACTTGATTTTAACAAACATAAAACAACAATGGTAACATAGACAACACTGGGAACATAAACAGATGATGAGAGACGGCAAGCGAAAGATAGAGCCGGTCAGACAGGTGATAGCAGGGGTCGCAAAACCAATATCTGACAGTGACAGAGTGAATGCAATGGGTATTTAAAGAGTCCAGGTTGATGAGCGGCAGGTGACGGTAATCAAAGATGGTGGTGCGGTGCAAGGGATTCTGGGAAGTGCAGTCCTAATAGTCCGGTGAATGGGAACGTGTAAAGGTGACGGTGGGATCTGATGCTGCCCGTGTGGTAACGGCATCAGATGACTCCGTGACAGGTGTTCCTTTAACCTGTATTTATTTAGATTGTTGTTTACTCTCTAAGATCTCAGTACGTTTGAAAATCCTTGTTTTAAATCCATCGGCATACTGTACATCCACATAAACCCATACACACCACAGGCCTTTGGCAAAACAAGCCTGAAAAACCAGAAGCTGTAAAGCAGTCTAGACAAACAGACTGACATACAGACAGACAGACAGATGAACATTCAGTTCCTTAAAGAGAGTAAGATTTGTTTAAATTGTCATTTAGGCTTATCACCAGAGATTGACATGCTAAACGCGTCTGTTTACTGTCTGCTACTGTGGAGACATCTAATACACAGCACAAGGACAGTACTGACAGCACAGCCTTCACTTCAAAATTCACAAGTTAAGAGATCCATTGACAAAAAGATTTCGCCATAAAACAATGCTAGATATTCCTTGAAAGCCCTCACACCCTTCTTTATTCACACAGATCTCTAAGTAAACATGTTCTTAGCACTTTGCTGGCTGATTGAAAGAGCTCAGATAACAAGAGGAAATGAGATCATTTGTGCTGGCGGCTATTGACTGAGCTACATTATAAGAAAGTGGGTATGTGTGTGTGTGTGTGTGTGCGTCTGGCTGCTGATACACACATTCTTTGTAAGAAATCAGAAACCTACAGTGCTCACTTTAACAGGTCAGTACATGGTCTGTATGGAAAGTGCATGGGCCTGTCTTGCTCAGGGCCAAAACTCAAAATCTACTGCATTACACCTCATGACAAAATCTCTTTGCAGGTAAAAGAACACAATAGCTCACAAAGCCATACTATAGGTTTGTACAGACACACACACACACACGCGCACACACACACAAATTTAAAGGTATAGTTTACATTCTTCAATTATTTAGCCTCATATATTTAGATATTTTGATAAATGATGAACATATTTTGAGTGTTGAGTGGTTTTGTGTTCATACAATTGAAGTCGGTGAGGGTGAATGTTGTCTGGTTACATACATTCTTTAAAATATCTGCAGAAGATAAGAAGTCATACAGATTTTGAATGACATCTTGTTGAGAAAATTAAGAAAGTCATAATAAAAACAAAAAAAACCCCTCTTTTCTCTATAGGTATTTATCTAGCACTGCAAAACATTGTAAACTTAGTAAAGCACTTCTTTGTACTATTGCTGCCGCTTTTGATGTATCGCTTCATTGTCTCCTAATATTTGTAAGTCGCTTTGGATAAAAGCTAAATGCCTAAATGTAAATGTAATCTTGTTGAGAAAATTAAGAAAGTCATAATTTACTAATAATCTTTGCCGTCTGTTTTATTACATCTGTTTCACACACAAAACTATAATACAGCATTTACCGAGGACTTTTATTTTATGTCTTTTCATAGTTTGACATACTTGGTCACACGGAAGGAACATGAAGATTCCTCAAAATTCTTATTTTATGTTTAATGGAAAAAATAACAGCAGAGGAGTTGGAAAAATATGTGGGCGAATTTTACATTTTTAGGTAAAGGGAGCTTAATTTTGGTATTACCAGATCATTTAAATAGAGTTATTTGTGGTCTGAACCTGTCATTAAGAACAAAACTTGCTTCTCTTATAAATAAACAATGATTTCATACAAAAAGCACCTCTGTCTGTTGGCTATGTACTGGCACTGGATCAGTACAGAGAGATTCCATGCGGTTTTAATGGATTATACATTGTACAAAGTGAAGATGAGTTGCATTCTCCAACATGAAACGTTCCACAGTGTCCTGTGCTGGATAAGCTTTAGACGCTCAGATTACACATTCCCCTGCTGATCAGAAACCAGCATC
The DNA here is from genome assembly GCA_019155185.1 of Beaufortia kweichowensis. Classification (NCBI taxonomy): domain Eukaryota; kingdom Metazoa; phylum Chordata; class Actinopteri; order Cypriniformes; family Gastromyzontidae; genus Beaufortia; species Beaufortia kweichowensis. The sequence goes on along the minus strand of CM032801.1, from coordinate 16,577,031 downwards.
ACAGGGAGAATTTATCTCTCTTTCATGCACGTATGAATGAACAATCAGCGCAGGTCTTCCTCTTGGAATCAGATACACCTCAGACAAATAAGAGGAGCCCCGTCGGTCCTCCCCGCGTGTCCGTTATCCACCCTCTCGCCCCACAGTCGCTCTATTCTTCTGCGGGCCCGTGTAAAGCGCGGCCCTGCCGCAGGCTTCAATGGGCGGCGGTGATGGGGCTGAAGCTCTGCGCTTTAATAACGTCTGTCTGTCAGCGCTGGATTCCAGAGGTCACACAACCCCACCCTAATCCTGCCAGTCATCTCTCACCCGCTTTCTCTCTCTTCATCAGGACTGCCGGCGCCTCTTATTTCTCATGTCTGTTGTTTGTGATTCGGCCTGGTCAGTATAGTAGATAAACCTGGGAAGACATTATAGACCAAAGCAGGGCACAAAATTAGCTTTTTGTCACACCTGCCGTGTGTTAGTAGGTACATTTCTTACCACATTTTTTGCTCATATGGCAATTATTTATGTAACTTTATGTGCAGTTTTTACTGAGATCTTAATAGAAAAATGCACCATAAAATATAATATTTTTCTCTTATATTTTTTAATTTTAAGGCTTGATGAAGGTATGTTTCATAGTGGAATAGAAATGTAAATTTGAATTTTAAATTTTAAAGTAAATTTTTGTAAATTTTAAAACTTTTAATTTGTAAAATTTCAAACGATGCACATGCTTTTTTCTTTAATACAGTCATTTTATTAAATTTAGTTTTAAACAGATAAACACATCAGTCCAAATACATTATTATAGTCCCATGAGTGGCTTTTTAAGTCTTTGCAATATCTGTGACAGCTGTGAAGGTAAAAAAGACGTTCATTTGAGTCATTATTCATTGAAAATGATCTGCATGTACGGTTAATTTTACAGGGGTTAATCAATGACAGAATTGTAATAATTCTCTCAGTGCATATTGCAATAGGTTTTCAGTAAAAAAAATGTTGTTAACATTGTGCAAAAATCAGACCATTCAGGAACATTCTGGCTCAATGAGGTCAATGAACCTTGCAGGTCCAAATAGATAACACATACATATATCATCCCAAATCATTTCACCACAATGCAAAAAACCAAAAGAGCTGCTGAATTCCAAGGGCAGCTGGAGGAGCTGAACTCAAACCCTAACCTAGCAGTCTACTAAAACTTTAATGAGAGTTTAGTTAACATGTAGGTATAGTCAACAAATGTCTAAAGGTGGCCACCAAAATAAAATGTAACCGATATGTTTGTAGTTTTGTGTAGATCTGACAGTCAGTGTTTTGTGTGGGTTATGTAGGACCTGCTGATTCTTTACCTGTGTGATTATTTCATACTTGTGTGCTGACGGAGTGTACAGTATAACACAGGTGTGTGTCAGGTGCTCCTGCCCCCACAGCACAGGATACAGCACTCCTGCGGCTAACCACAGGAAACATGTGCTAACTTGGCAGAGATAAACTAAAAGTTTTGACTCAGGCTGTAAAACATGCAAATAGAGGAATGAATCATTGCCCTTCCTTTCTTCCCTTGTATTCGCTGCCCTGCAGCAAGGCGTTCAACCGTGTGAAGGGAGGGGCGCTGTAAAGGTGTGCTGTGCTGTCACCTGAATGTGCACCGTGGAGAACTGTGACACTTGTGAGGCCAGAGAACTGTTGTTTTCTCAGATGGTGAGCATGAAGTTCCTGCCTTTGACTATGGTTGACTATGAAAACCTTGCTGGTCAAGAAACCACCAGACACCATCTTAGGGACCATCATCCCAAACCCAGCAGCAGTGCTTACATTTTCTGCAAGAATGTGGACTTTCCCAACCTTATTCCACCCCTGTGCTACAAGGACACCGCCCCTTTCCCATATCCCCCATTAACCCCCATTTTAGCTATGCGACGCTGAACGTGAAAATAAATGACCTCTCCGAAGGCCTCAGCAGTTTGCCTCTGGTGTTTCCTGTCCGTGGTTTGCAGTGCAGGAATGGTGCGAACATAATTTGGTGTTGGGTAAATCTGGTCCCATAATATGCTACAGCAATGTGATTTCAGCTCACAACCAAGTCCTACCCGTAGGGAAGGATATATAACAAAGCACGTTCCCCTCTATACCTCTGGCGCCCTGTCGGTCCTCCGAGTAATTGAAATGCGAGGAGGGCTCGCTGGTTAATTAATGGCATTCATTAGGCTTGCCTCTAACTGTTACCATTAACCTTCACAAACAGAGGAAAAGCACCAGCTCTCCCAATTCCCTGCTTTCCCAGAGTCGACCAGACACATGCTTTTCTTTGGAAATGCTGTCTGCCCCAAAATAGTTCCACTCCAGATGGACTTTCACTCAGCTAAATGCCACCGAATCGGCCGCATTTGAGGTTAATTTACACCATTGCATATCATATCAGAGCTTTTAGGATGATTTACACACCGCAATGCGCTTACACTTTCTCTATTTTTAATGCAGGAAAACACAGGATGAGTGGGAAAGGCTCAATTTATTCGGTCCTCGGCACACCACGGCGAACACTTAGTGTTCATTTATCACCGCCGTCTGCTTGCTGGTTGTCACGCATGCATTTAATGTTGAAATTTACCTTTGCAGTTTTGCATGCGGAGTCTATTTGTCACACTCATTAGCACTCGGCATTCATCTCCCTGTGGTCGGTTTAATGTACAGTGTGGTTGTGGCAGAACGTCATTTGGCCTGCATTAGTTATCACCATCAGCCCAAAGCCCTGTTGCTCACCACAGCCACTAGCACAAGCCACTGCATCAATCTCGCTGAACATTTTCCAGGCCACGCTGAGGTCAGAACGAGGAAACTATGAGCTGGAATTTGAATATTATGATGTCACTTTGTCAGTGCAAGCACATGCCCATGCACGTATTAAATATAGTTTAAAAGCAGCATTGACTTGCTATTCATGTGAAAAACCAGTTGAGAGAAAGAACATATATCTATCTGTCTGTCTATCTAAACAAAGAAAGAGCGAAAAAGAAAAAAAAAAGAAAATAATAAGAAAACAAGAAAGAAAGTAAATTGTGTGTTCATCCATCCATCCATCCATCTATCTATCTAAGAAAGAAAAAAAATGGCAAAAACTAATGAAGGAATAAAAAAGAAAGAACATCTATCTGTCTGTCTGTCAAGAAAGTAAGATTGGAAGAAAGGAAGAAAGGAAGAATGAAAGAAAGAAAGAAAGAAAGAAAAAGGAAAAAGGAAAAAAGAAAGAAACTGATAAGAAAGGAGAAAGAAAAAGGAAAAAAGAAAGAAAATAATAAGAAAGAAGAAAGGAGAAATAAAAAGGAAAAAAGAAAGAAAATAATAAGAAAGAAGGAGAAAGAAAAAAGACTGATCAAAGGAAAGAGAAAGAAAAGAAAAAAGGAAGTCGTCTTTCTGTGTCAATCCATCAATTTAAAAAAGAAAGAAAGAAAAGATTAAACATTCATGAACAATTGAAATAATACATTATGCAGTTGACAAAAGACTGAAGTTAGGGTTATTGAAAGTGGGACAAGAAGGGTGCTGGGGTGAAAAGAAGTTCATGGTTGTTATTTTCATTACAAGGAGGCATGATTTGTTTAGCTAAGTATATGTGTTTGACTGTGATGTGTTGTCTCTTCCTGACAGACTCTCAACCTTTTAACACCATCTCAGTATAGCGTCAACAGCTGCTATGACATGCCTGTGTGTGCATGCGAACATACAGACTGCACATGTGCCAGAGCGCTTGATGATGCTGTTCCTCACGGCTCGATCTCTGTCAGGAAACTGTGTTGATTTTAACAAGTCAATCACCCTTGAGATATGGTCTCCCCCCTCTCTGTCACTTTCTCTAACTCTCTTTCAGTGATTGTATTTTAATGGCCATAGCAAGTATAGACATGAAAACTCATTCCACTGAGTGAAGGTATAAGACAAATATAACAGTAATAAGCACTATTCAAAACCATATCAAGCTTCCTTGTTGTCTGCTGCCTAGGCAATCGTCCAAGGGGCGGTTAATACAAGATGCATTCTTGCGTTTAAAAACAATGAGATGGAGCGCAACCAATTGGAAAAGAATGCAGGGCTAACCACATGTTTTTTCATAGTTCAACTGTAAATAGTGAAAAGAAAATAGTGCAGATGAGACGCAAGAATGCTTTCTGTGAGAAGACCCCTAAGGCTGCAAACCGAACCTTATAAGAGACTGATCTACACAGGCAGAGACTAGTTATACAAATTACTTGTTATTTTCTGACACACAGAAACACAGAAGACTCAACCCATGCTTGTGATGATATAAACGATCATAAAAGAAGTAGCAAAGATAAATATTAGATTAAGCAGTAAATTTTAAAAAAAAAGTTTTGTACAATTTCATTCTGTTACTGTCACTAATGGCCCTTACATTCTTCCTCCAAGCCTAAGGGGGGCGCTAATGAGCATTCTTTTGGAACTTTAAATGACAAATAGGATACAGTGGCCAGTGCAAGACTGCAAATGCACATCAAGTGTGCCATTCCTTATCAAGCCGCAAGGTGTGGTACAATAAAATAAAGCCACAAGTGAGAAACTATTTGATGTAAATCTGAGTCTGAAATCGCTCACTCCTTCACTATCCCCTACATAGCAAATGACATTTGAGTCCACTATATGGGGAAGAAGTAAAAGAAAATGAGTGAGCGATTTCAAACACTGATGTACATACCATGCGTCAGACACTACTGTCGCGAATATTCGTCATAAACTTAACGTTTACCTTATATTATATATATCTGGGTGGTTTTATGTATTGCATTGTAAATTGGTAAAGTCCATTTTTTATTGCCATAGTTGATTACAAGAAAAACAAAACAACAAAACTCCCTTTCACGTTTATTTATGTTTTTATTTATGTTTTTATTATATTTAATACAAATATTTATTATTTTTTTAATAAAACACTGCTCACTCACATTTGTTTAATCATTTTAATTAAACAACAAGAACAAACACTAGTGCATAAACATATATTTAGGGTGTTTACTGTCAGTATTTTCTGGCTGACTGGAGTCGACTGGGTGGTTGTTTCGCATTGTATTACATTGGATAAGTTTTTGTACCGAGTTCGTCAAACACTTGATTTATACTTATACTGTGTAATACTGTGGAATTTGTAGATGCGCCCACTTCTCACTTAAATTCTTGCTCTAAACTTCTACTTCAAATAACTGTAAATTAAAAACGCAAAATATGCAGATTGCGTGCCGCTGATAGTTAAAAGGTACAGTAGGTGCCACCCACCTTTAGGAACAGCCTCCGTGGAATGCGTCTAAATGCTACGTAGTGTACGATAGCATTCACTCCAAACTTTACCGATATATCTGCTCTGGCCTTGAGAGTGGCATGTTTTCGAGACAGGTGGAGAAAGCCAGTGCAGAGCGGGCAGCTGCCAGGAGAGCGAGCAGGTCACATCTGAACCGCTGCCATAACATGAATGTCGGTCATAAATCTTGCTGCTGCCGCTCTCATTTCACACCACGGCCACTCGAATCACTTCTTCTCATGCTTCCCGATGCAACCCAGGGCTGTTTATTTTCAGCCTGCTGCATATTCCAAAGGCCAATGAAGTAATTATTTCATAAAGTTACACCTCTGCCATGGCAGATGACTGATCTTGGCGTGCACTTTAAAGGCTGAGGTATGATCGAGTGTGACCGGCAGGTGGCCAAGTGAGAATAGCGCAACTATATCAAATTGGACGAATGCTCCAGCGGGCACCTGACACAGAGAAATTCAGCTGCTTAGCCAAGATTAATTAATCAGTTATCATACAGAAAGGCAACTGCCTATTTTAGCACCTCTGTTCGTGGCACAGATTAGATCTGTATGTAAAGATGTGAAGAATTTAGGACTCCACTGAACACGCAGTACCCATAGCTCATGCCTTGGGAGCAATGGGTGTGATCAAAGCTGGGAATGTGTGATATGCTAGCAGTTTATGCTCTGAAGGCTAAAATGCAGTACCAGCGCTTCCCTTTTGGTGCATGGATTGCAGCTGAAGCTAACCAGCAGATAGCAGCATTAGTAGTTAGTGCATTTGAGCTTCAGTTCCTGCCAGGTGCCTGTCTCTGCTATAATGCAAAGCTGGATGCTGGATATTTTTCAATTATATATATACGACTACCGATCATAAAGGCTTTGCATTGTTTGATTCTTGGAAGATGTTGAAAGAAAAACAGCTGCACTGCGAACATTTTTAGAACATTAATGTAAAGTTTTCTCAGTTACCCAAAAACGTTTTAGAAGTAAGGGTAAACGAGCATTTTATTAACTTTATAGGACATTGTTAAATATGAGAAAATTGTTATTGTTAGTGGGACATTCAAAAACATCCAGAAGCAATGTTTTTGTAACTTAATGGGAATGTTAGCAAAACGTTTTTCAACATACTTTATGGTATAATCTTTGCTCAGTTAAGCTGACCAAGTAGGTATTGATGTGGTTTAGCTGGTCATCTTGAGGTGTTTTTTAAGAAAAACAAAATTGTTTTACTTTTAGCTTTGCACTTAAAAATTGTCAATTGATTACAGCTAGTACTGGATTACTTAGTTTTAATTACTTAGAAATAAAACAGATGCTGATTGGTAAATTGTCATAGTTTCATAGTTTTTATGAAACATAGTTTTATTCACAATAAATCACATACTATCACACTGTAAATGTCACTGTAAATCACTATGACATCTTCACCAAGCTACTATTTGTTACGGACTGAGCAGTAAACACAAGGTGAAACAATAACAATGCTTTACTTTTAACAAAAAAGTTTTAACAAACACAGCACAACAATGGTAAACCAAACATCAGGTAATACGTTCAATATGAATAGAGGAGACAAGAGAAAGATAGAGCCGGTCAGACAGGTGATAGCAGGGGTCGCAAACCCAATATCTGACTGTGACAGAGTGAATGCAATGGGTATTTAAAGAGTCCAGGTTGATGAGCGGCAGGTGACGGTAATCAAAGATGGTGGTGCGGTGCAAGGGATTCTGGGAAGTGCAGTCCTAATAGTCCGGTGAATGGGAACGTGTAAAGGTGACGGTGGGATCTGATGCAGCCCGTGTGTAACGGCATCAGATGACTCCGTGACACTATTATGATCGCTGCCAGCACCAGCAGCTGATCAATATTTTTCCTGCTACTGTTTACATGTATATTTTGATGTAACAATGGTATTTAAAGGTATTACACAAAATGCATTTTTATAAACATTTGTGTGCACAATATTTTTTATATTACATCATGCCTATTATTACATTTACAATATATTACAACCATTGTCAAACAGGGTTTGATAGTAAGTAATGTAGGTACTTTTGCTTAGTAATACATATGGTTTAAAGTAAATGCTTATCATTACTGTATACTGTATCTCCCATACATTCAAAATCCAGTTTCTGAATCCAGCTGGTATTCTATTGCAGTTTCCATGAGGAAGTTTCAAAAAAATATTTGAATGGATCGCAGCATAAGCATACTTTATATAAAGCTAGGCTTAACTTAAATTACATACAACAGCATAAAACACTGTTCTGGAAGGATTACTGAACATCCAACCACACAATGCTGTGTGTCTGTAATTCAAAGACATGCAGAATTATGAACGTCTCCCACTGGGACTACATCCCATTTTCTGTATGGGAATCTTACGAGTGTGATGCCATTCCGATGGGCTTTCTGATTCATCCCCACTCTGGCTTAAATTAGATACGCATGCTCAATTTGATCCTAGAGGAAACAGGTCCACTGTTGCTGCGTCAGCCGTCACGCATACGTGCACAGATCTCCTTTCATTTGCACTTTTTAGACCATTTTTTCATGACAAGACTTTATCTGCCAGGATGTTTATCAGTTCACTAAAGGCTTGACTAAAGAAGAAAGAGATGTAACATAATGGTTTCTCATCACGAATACGACTACTGTACCATGCTGTCTGTATGACCTCTAATCATTTTCACCCAGATGAAACCTTATAAGTGATTGAATCAAATTTTTGGGTGTCATACAAATAGTTTTTTACATGATGTGTACAGACCTGACAGTTGAAATGAAACTGACTTTAGCATGTTGCTCAGCTAACAATACAATAAAAGCAAAGAGCACACAGAATTATAGGTGTTGAAAATTAAGTATTTTTATGTATAATTTGTGTATCTGCCATTTCACAGATTGTAAAGCAATGCATTGTGGGATTCACTTGAATATTAGGACAAACGTAGGTCCTTAAAAGACAGCATCCCTTGTGTAACAGCCTGAGGCCTGTAACGTTTTCAACATAAAACACAAAACTATTTTATTATTTACAGTACATACACCATACAGAAAATTATAAACACACCCCAGAAATCACATTAACGTTGTAACAACGCTGATGCTATTTTTATTTTTACTCTGGCAACACTGCTTGCAACATTGTTAAAACCTGAGAAGACTAGAAGACTGTAGCAACGTTGTTCTGCAACATTTAGCAACTTTGAGACAACGTTCCAATCACTTTTGGTAATCCTTGATTGTGTTATTATTTTGAACACATAGTGTTGTGAAAAACACCAACCTATATTTACAACGTTGTTAGAAGGCTGAGACAACGTTTTGTGTTTGCTCTGACATATACCCCAACTAATGACATTGAAAAGCATCTTTGGGTTAAATCTGGGTATGCATATTGGATAGTGTGTTTGCACACATCGTCAACTACTGGCTTTGGCATGCATAATATAGCAGTTTTGCAAATCTGTATAGACATTAATTGTATGACAACTTTGTGTACATGCAACCCTTCGAAAATGCAAAGAAATTTCAGTTTTTGACTACATTGTTGTCATGTAAAAGTAACCTTAAAATGCTGACTGTGTAGGCGGCTTTGGTTTTGAGACAGAACAACTGTGTATTTGTGGCCTACAAACAGTGTCAGCGCCTTAACTTTGACCTTATATTGTCTCAGTCTCTCCTAGAAGGCATTGTCGTGTGAGAACATGAGTTTTTCCAGCAAGGTTAACATCTGAGGGAGTGTGTTTGGTGCTGTCTAGAGGCCGGCTGTTTCCTGCTGATGTACAGCTTGAATGATTTACCGTTTCACAGATAAAAGACAGTCACAGGCCCGGTGTGTCTTAAATCAAATTTGTACTCTCTCTCTCTCTTTCTCACTACAGATAGAGCTCACACATGCTCACACGGAGCAGCGGCCCGCTATGCACACAGATCATAAAAATCCAAAGACGCACAGGCACACTAAGAGCTGTCACAGTTTTTTTGTGTGGTTATAAATAGAAAAAAGCTAATAAACATTTATGGAGCGGTCATAAATTCTCTCCAGTATAAATGGTTGACAATAAGTTCCGTTATCTTCTGCAATGTCATTTCAATGCCCCGTGGAACTCAACCCATTACTCATATGGCTGCCACGTGGTCACGCCCCATGGCATTCGTGCCCTTTCATCTCCACCAATCAGCTGACTGGAATGGGACAGGTTATGACCCTGTGTGTCCTCTTCAGAACTTCCTAAACAGCTCCATTTCTTTGCACTTCAATAAGAGGGCGGCAAAATGTTATTTGTATTATTACAAAACGTTTACACTATTACACGTACTCACACTGATAACATTTGCAGCATGTAATGCATTGTAAGTTGTTTTGGATAAAAGTGTAATGAATAATTGATTTATCAGAAGCATTCATTTATTTGCTAGACTTGAGAGACAACTGAACTATCTGATGTCTTAGAAAAATTGTTGTAGTTGTCATAATTATTAGTTACTTCTTCAGTTCAGACAAAATCAGTCCAGAGAGAGTTTAGATTTGATTAGACTGGATCACAAAGAGTCATTATTTAGCATTATAACCATGCCATGGATTGTGATGGACTTAAAGGAAGACACAAAGACCCTGTATTGTAGTGTACAGAGCGAGTCCGTATTGTAATGATTAATACATCTTCTCTAAATGAGCTGGATGTACTAAAGTTGTTTAGGAGAGCAAGCGAAAACAATATACATTTTCTGTGTGTATATGCGATTGTGTGTGTTGGTGTGCGTCGGCTGTAACAATCACAAGCAGTGATGGATTGTGTTATGTTTATAAAGCTAATTTGCGTCTGGGCTGGTATCTGGCCTCATTAATCTTCTGGCCAGTAAATAACCAAAATTGACAAAATAACTGAGTTTGGCTAATGATGGTGGATGTTGCCTTTGTTTCTAATGATGGTCATTAACCTCTCAATGGCTAAATAATAGCATCTTAATTAATTTGTTTCAAAGGGAAAGTTTTTAGTGCAATTTAATTATATTAATGGGCAGCCACAAGAGGCGTCACGTCTCCTGCCCACACACACATGAACGCTCGCACGCGTGCAGTTGTTCTTGAAGCTGACGCACCTGTCGCCTGCCAAACGGCATTACAGCTCGCCACTGAACTATGACGAGCAACCGTGAAGCACACAACACAATACAGGCCTTTTAGCTTATGGATGTGAACGCTAGACAATATAATGCTTAAAGTAAAATAATACAGCAAATTCCAACAAACAGCTTACTAAATCAGTGAACGCACTGCAAAGCATCAGTATAAAAATACCAAATGTAGAGATTTAAATATGAAATATAATTGCTTTAATATCTAATTAGTTCCACGCTGAAAATCCAGTCATGGTAAGTTGTTCTCTCAGCCTGGTCAAGCTGTAAAAATCTGTTTTAAATGCAAATTACATGCATTTATGTTAACTTAACTATAAATTGTTCCTCCAAACTCCCAACAAAAGTTTTACATAGAATTTAAAATTTCTGTATGCTGGTATATTTTAACCCACGGTTGGGTCAAATACACACATTTTCTAGGTTAATTTAAACTAGCGGTTGGGTTTGTGCATATTTTATCTAACCATTGGTTAAAATAACTTTTAATTATAATAATTGTGTGATGATATTAATCACAGATCAATCATGTACTAAAAGTCATGACCAAACTGCATCACATTATTTAGTAGAGAATAAGAAGGAATTTGAATCATTGTGAATCTTTAGTTGCATGTGTTTGAAACTCTTCCTTTTATATTCTGTTGATGTCAGAAGAGCGTCTGAAAAAGGCTGGCCGTGGGTGCTAAAACACACATTATGGCATATAAGACTAATCCCGGATCAGCGCAGAGTCTCAACGCGGCCTCTAGATAAATGCCAGAATGTGACTGCTAAGTGCAATGTAAGTGCAGATTCAGCATTCTGTGAGCGCCAGGCCCCTGTAATGGCTTCCTCTCTCTGGTCTCGCTCTTAACTGGATAAAAACACAGTAATGAAGTAAATCCTGAAGCAATCAGGCCAAGGCTGAATGCTGCACTGACTCATTCATCTCCCTCTTTCCGCCCAACCGCCCGTCTCTCTCCGGATGTGAGCGTGGATTTATCATTCTGCCCTGTGGAGTTAAAGGAAGGGGACTTTGATTTTGTAATGCAATTACGCTGGGAGAGGAGAAGGCCCCGGTCCCGCTGTACGAGTCAATAAGGGAGATGAGTCTGAACTTATAACTCCAAACAGAAGTACAAAATCAATCAGCTGATTGAATAATGGCATTACGGGCCATAAATTTGGCTGTTTTATGTCAAGACATGAAGGGTATGCTCTCCCCACGCCAAGTCGTCAATCCTCAGTGTCACGAACAACCGGTGTCTGACATGCAGCTCAGTATATCAGCAGTGTTTTCTATTAAATCACCGACCAAAGAGAATCATTGTGTATGTGCTAAACACATTTCACATTTTCTCTGTTTTGTTCAGTCAATGGCATCGTTCAATTGAGTTTGAAGTGATTTTGAACAGACTTTCGAGAAATGCGATTATTCTGACTGCAGGTGTTTTTCTTGAATCTCTAAAGGAATGTACTTCTTACAGTCTGAAAGAAAGCAAAATACACTTTTGGTACATGTTGACATCGTTCTGTATAATGCCAAATTCACTAGCGTGCTTTTTATACTCCATATGTGGACATTTTAGGCCTAATATGAACATTTACTGTAGCTCGTCTGTGGACAGTTAGCCTCTATCTGTAGACGTTATTATTCTGTGAATAGAAATTCAGCTTTCATGTGTGGACAATTGCTTTTTTATATGGACATTATGTCTCTGTAGACCTTCTATGGCCATTCTCCATGTGTGGGCAATTAGTTTCTATGTGTGGACATTGAATGTGCAGACATTTAGTCTCTTTGAGGGTCAGTTTGCGTGTTCTCTGGGTTTGGATAATGAATAATGCACAACAGGATTACTCATGTAACAGCATGGAAAATGTAGAGCTCTTCACACACATAAATAGAAAACATTAGCACCAAAAAGTCCCAAAAGACAATCACGAGCTATTCAAGGGTTAGGCGGCAGGCTGCATGGAGCCTCATCAGGGTCTCAATGCCCCCCAGCTATCAGTTTGTCAATAGAAACGCTGTTCCCATTCAACAAGCACTGCTACTGAGTGAGAAATGTCAATAGTAGAAGGTTCCCAAAGCTACCGAAGGCTAATGAGAGGGTTTAAAGCATGGCTCATAAAAGACAAGAGCTCAGATACAGAGATAAGGGATTATAAATGATGCATGATGACTTTGGTGTGGCACAGGATAGATATGGTAGCAGTGGGAATATTGGAAGTGAGAAAACTTCAAATGAACGGGCTCGCCGGTTATTAGCACGTCTAAAAGCGACTACGTCTCAGATTGATATTCTTCTCATAAAAGTGGGTGAGCACCAGTAAGCGTTAGGTACTTTCATTTTAGCCGTAGCATTTATCATCTGGATTAGATGCCAGGTGTATTTTATGTGAATAAGTTTAATTTATTGATGTATTTTGCATGTGACAAGACGGTTTTAGAGTAAATTTAAGTAGGAAAAATAGGCCTCTTATTAAAACACCCGTGATACATTCTTTCATTTGAAATTCCAGTCCAATTATCTACAGATCTTTGAGGAGTCGGAAAACGTCATTTTTTCCGCTCAATAATAACGGAAACGGGTCATTATTGAAACAATTTGATGGCAGCTTTTGAACCCGACTCTCTGCACCAAATTGACTTAATAATTTCCACTCTTTCTAAATGGCTCCCTACATTTTCTCTTCTCTAGCCTGGCTAAACATTTGATGGCCATGTGTTACAATGGAAACCCAAGCTTATTTCAAAGAGTAAAAACAAATACGCATTTGCCCGGGTTTTAATCTAAATCCAAACCACCACACTTTTCCTTCTTCACTCTCTTTCTCTGGGGCTTAAGGAACTCCACTTGGTCTGCTGTCCAAATGAATTATTTCTTATTAGTATTTATTTTTTCACCCTCCAAAAATAAAGCTATTCATAAGATCAAATGTGTCTCCATGTGGTCACATTAGTGGGTATATCCAATGGTCAACCCTGCGTGTGATCATTTCCTGATCATGGTGTGTTTGTTAAATTGTGAACGATTGCTTTGCTGAGAATCTGTAGCCCTCATGTCATCATCTCATCAAACTGAGAGAATTTACAGACAGACAACTTTAACCTACAGTGTTTACATAAGCATGCTAAGAGGTTGGTTTGTGGGAGTTGTAAGTGGAGTGTCATTCAGATGCAATAAAGTGATGACAGATCTTCATAATGTATTGTGCAATATGGATAGTTCTGAGTCTGGGATCTAAATGGAAGAGACACTTTCAAAGGCATTGTATATTAACCTGTGACCATAAATCATACAGTTAAACTCTATTAAAAGTGTTAATATCAATACAATATCACTTACAGTAAAGATAAAAAACTTTATTATTGTTTTTAAAATTATGTCTGAACCAATAGTGTGAGTTTACTATGGGATTATTTGTTTATCCACCCAGTGGAAGACTGGAGGTGTGCTCAGTATTTGCATTAGCATTACATTTACATCTATGTATATATGTAATATCACGATTGACCAATTAGAATCAAGTTCGATCCCAGGGATTGCACATACTTGCACATGTAAAGAAATATATATTATAATGCACTGTAAGTCGCTTTGAGGAAAAGCATCTGACAATATATATGTTTGTTCACGTTAATATTAACATTTATTATTTATTATTATATTCTTTTTATATATATTATATCATTAAAAAATATTATTTATTGTGTTTATTTTATTATTTATTCATTTTACTAATATTGTTATTAAAATCAAATTGTTATCAATTAAAATAAATTCATGGACAATGAACTAACATCAGGGATTAACTGTATTTCTTTTAACTAATATAAACAAAAGTGCTGTAAATGTTTGCTGCTTATTGATTGTTGATGTTAGGGCATTAACTTGTGTTAATAAATGAGACCTTATTATAAAGTGATATCAATATACTTTTATCAGACACAAAACTTGTAACTTGTGTCTGATAAAAAACTTTTATCAGGCACAACAGCAGTTGTAGCCTAGTGGTTAGAGCATTGGACTAGCAACCAGATGGTTGCTGGTTCGATACCCAGTATTCCCAGTCCAAACAACTGAGATGCCCTTGAGCGAGACACCTCACCCCTAATTGCTCCCAGTGTGCCACTGGTAAAGTTGTAAGTTGCTTTGGATAAAAGCGTCTGCTAAATGAATAAATGTAAATATAGTCTCAACATATGATATTGTAGTTTTTTTTATTGAAAAATCTGTTTTCTGTTTATTAAATTCTAATTAAAAAAAGGGGTTTTATTCAGAGTATGCCACACAGTCGCCTTTTATGTCGTACAAGCAATGCCTGCCAATTTACAGCAGCGTCTTTATTCCCTTCTCTTTCTCTCTCTCTTCCGTATTTTATCAGTCAACCTAGGGTTATTTACAAAGAGACGCATCTATCAGTTACAAGGACATGAATCTGCCAAGCCAGAGATAACAAAGGAGGAAATCAAGCAGGGGCCTTTCCTCAAAAGATGTCTCTCTTTACCTCTCTCGCCTCTCATCCGAGTCCCGGCTCGCGCTGAATGCCTCTCTTCCTGGCAAGGTGCCTGGCGTGGCCGGCGATAGTACATTTATCCTCTCCGATTAGATTAGAAATTATTAATGGAGGGCTGCGAAGCAGAGCAAAGGGTCATTTGGAGTTTAATTCTATTCTCAGATAACTTCATTTCGCCTGATGTGATTGTTATTGCCCGAGTGCTAGATGTTTATAGGAAACAATATCCTCAATAACACATTCAGACATCCTATTTAAAGGGTCAGGCCGGGCCATTAGATAACAGCTCCTGAGGAGCAGCGTGTCACGACCGATTTTAAAAGGTCAGCGTTCCCTCTGATCAGGGAATGCTTTTAATGGAGAAACTGAATACGTTGGATTAGTAAAAGACATGCGGAGGGGAGGCGTTTTAAAAAAGAGCAAAAAGGAGATGATGACATCATAGAGCAGCTTGTACATCGATGCCATGAATCTTCACAGAGGCTGGGATGAATATGCATGAGGGCGGCAAATCAAAGCAAGCATAAACAATAAATGACGCGCATTTATAATGCATGGTCAGCGCGGAGAGGGAATAAAACTGTCGGAGTATCTGAGAAACGAGAGAGAAACGGAGACAAAAGAGGAAAGAAATAGCCGTAGATACAGGGCCATCTGGACACGGTTAGCCTGTTCAGATAGCGTTTCAGCGGCTCTGATTTGCAACTCCGTCAGTTAGCTACAGTTACACACCTGTCCCTGGACAAAGCGACTCACCTTTCTGTCGGCTTGGCTGGCTTACCGTCGCTTCTGCTGATAGCTCAATCACAGATCAGTGCCAGCCGGCTAATGAAGTGCTCTCTGGAGGTCACCATTCCTCTGAGCCACAGCCATCGGCCGTCCTCTCAAACCAGTTCATTTAGAGCACAGGGCCCGACTGTGTTCGGCAAGACTGAGCAGACCATGTCTTGCTCCCACCTGATCCATGTAAAAGAGATACCGGCCGTCTCGCTTTATTACTAGATGTTATCGGTTTCCCAAAGAAAGCTGGGAGCGCACCGTGTGCTGGGCCAGTTTGATTAGAACAGAAATACAAGAGCTCACCTCGGGTTCATACGTACGATGACCTTTTTATCTAGTAACACTGTATTTTTGACCATGGTTTGTCTCAGCGTCATTGTCAAAACATGAGTATCAGTGGCGGCTGGTGCTGTTCAGGAGTGAGGAAGCACAGATATCAGTTATCAAACTAGTGCTGAACACTAAAACAATTCACAAGGCTGAGAAATGTATTAGTTTACATATTTACAAATGCCAACATCCATTAAACAATATTTTGAATGCTAAATAACATATGACATACTGGACCATTAATAGACTGATACATTGTCTGGGTTGGTTTATCCGCTAGTATTTGGACATGTTGACATTATCTGCAAGTTAATAGTATGGTTAGTCTTTTAACAGTTATAGTAAACTAATTGTATTTTGTTTGTTGTCAGATCCATAATGTATCAACAGACATTTGAACAGAAAGCACACTTACAGGTTATTAGGTTTGTTAAATGCTCATTTAAATAGAGCAATTTTGTGTACAAATCTTTTACATTTCTTACAATAAATTAGTAAAATATTTTTGTAGGAATTCATCCTGATTTTATGGGAATTCATACATTTTACAATGTGGCTAATTTGTAGGAATTCACACAATATGAATTGTACAAAAACATATGATTATTACAGAATGAAATAATAAAGGCCTACCCCCTATCTGGAGCCTGTGGGTGAGTGGACAGAGCTCCAGATGCATATACAGCGCAACTGTGCTTTCGGCACGATGCGAGTTCGAATCCCGGCTCTGACGTCCTTTCCGAACCCGTTACCCTCTCTCTCCTCCAAAATAACTTCCTGTCTCTCTACACTGTCCTGTCATAAAAATGATAAAGGCAAAAAAAAAAATGTATATATATAAAGGCCTAACCCTAACATCACTGGGGAGAGGGCAAATCTTACTAAAACATGTTAATGAGATCGTACAAATTAGCCACCTTGTAAAATGTGTATAAAATCCCAAGATATTAAGATTAAAAATTCCCTATTGCATCCATTACAACAGGCTTAAACTGCATTTGTATCTCTGACATTTTTGTGAAATTTTGCCTATTTTTCCCAACACAAATATTCATGATACAAGCCATAGACTTGACATAGACCACAGCCTTTCACATAAATATTTCTGCAAAACAGCGAATTGTATTTCTTTAATATTTAATTATTACTTTTCACAATTTGGTTGCACTGGCATTTTGGTTGAGGTCTGTTGAACCGATAAAAACACAACAACAATTCCAGCCACTATTTTATTTTGTGAAAGCGTTGGCTTGTCATGAAGGGTTACGGTTATGCAAACAGACATATCAGTCAGCGGTGCAGCAGAGTTGAGGTAATGTCTTCAGAAAGGAAAAAACAGGAATGACGGCCAAACCCAAAACGTTTGTTGTACGAGACGGAATTTCTGCAGGAGTTGCAGTCGAGGTATCAGGTTTTGGTGGCTAGGCTTCAGGCCCGGCCAGGGTGAAGTCTGGAAAGGAAGGTTAGCGCTACAGCTCTGGGGGGTTTGATGTTGGGATGGAGAAGTCCTGATAAAGTTACCCGTGATGGATTGAGTTGGCTGGAGGTAGCCTGTGGTGCCACATCACGTTTAATTGCATGAATCTTTCATGTAGAGGTGTGTGCCTGCGTGTACACCTTCCACTTCTTTGTTGCCCAATCAGGACAGCTTGAAGCTTTTACACATGTGATATGCTTTAGCTATGACACTCAAGGGGGTCAGGGTTTGGCTGGTTAGATTTGGCAGTTAGCCCCTGCCGCTAGATGCTGTAACAACATTGTGCAGTACAAAAGCATGTTTTGTCATTGATGGCAACATTTTTGCCAGCTAAACAACTAAGCTAAACAAGATAAGTGTATTTGGAGTCTACAGTAGTGTGGTTTGTGTGGCTGCTGGTAAGAATTCACTAAATAATGCGAAATAACTTACATATATGTAAAAAATGGATCTGTTTCAGTTTAAACAGCACTACACTGACTATCCAAGAGATTTTGATCACTTTCTCTTGTGGAGTCTGTTCGTTCAATATTCTCCACAGGGGACTCCAGCGAAACACATTATGTGGCTCTTTATCGGATCAGACCAAATGGTTTTCCTGTGGCTTCGCACCATTTCCATACAGCAGCCTTGGGGTGGCACAGTCATCTTGGATTTGGCAAGCTGTTCCACACCTCAGAGATTAAAGAGAAGCAGAAAGCAATTAGAATCTCCAGTCAACGCTCATTGTGAGGCTTATTCTGGCCAACATTCAATTGCAGAGGAAACCTTTGCGTTAATGGGTAATGACATCCTTGGGTTACTTGTCTGTTCTGGTTATAAAATGCATGGAGAAGATGAAGACTGGGATACCAATGCCTAATGTAGTTGTGACAAGGAAAACTGTATAGTTTTGGTACAAAAAAAACAAAGGTTCTTTAATTCAGGAAGCATACAATGACAAAACCGTACCGTCTCACGCACACACAAACACATATGCTGTCAACACCTTCTCCGTGATGGATCCCTCTCATTTTCCGAGTTAGGGTCCGATAAAAGTGGCAGGCGAGCTCTCGGACCTAGTGTTCTCTGATTACACCTCAACGTCCCAGAGCAGATGTATCCGACGAAGCCCCTCCTGGCCCGGCTCGCACGACGCTACATTTACCCGACCGCTTCTCAGCTGCAGCCTCAGGCGCTCCACCATCACATTTTCACGCGGCCATATGGAGGAATATTAGTAATAGAGATTTACTGTCAGGGTCGTCCCGCTAGAGAAAATAAGGAAACCGTTACATATTGCTTTGGGTAAATGAGAGGGAACCGGGCGAGGAAAACGGAGCCCTTTCGTCTTTTAGACATCGTGAGAAGCGAATGGAGGCCATAAAGATCGTGTTAAGTGCAACTGAATGGGAAGAGCTCTTGAAACAGCATAGTGCTTTGTTGGTGGGGTGAGAGAGGTGAGCGATGATGTCTTGTCACCGCGTCTCTTCCGCGTGCGTGACTCCCACGCACACTCAACAGGTCCGGCAGGTTGGGGCTGTGATCAGAGCCCGGTCTAAATTACAGCAGGTTGACAGATAAGGAAGCGGTTTGGCTGAAAGTACACAACATCAGAGAGAGGGCGGAGAGGCCGAGCATTGTGTGCCTACCTCACCTCGCGCTCTCACAGTACACCTGTCTATCAACACGTGTCATTAAGGGCTGTTATTGACTCCTCTAGACACTATTGACAGGAACTGTGTAGTTTAAACAGGTTTTACTTGTGTTGCCATAGCATAGTTATGTAATCAAGAGCAGTCACATAACACTGTCCATGAATATGACATGAATATAGGGCCTAAAATTTATAAAGTACATTTTAAAAAATGCTTAGTGAAAGGAAATTGTTTCTCACTTTCATGAAAAACAAAATGTTATATGAACTGCTTTATTTAAGCATGAACTGTTAAACATTGTATTCATATTGTATTTCTTGCAATAACATTAAATAATAAACTTCAAAAATGAATCTTTGTATTCTAGTTTGTGACTAAATGTTGATTTTTAGTATTTGTTAACCAATGTTTTTTTTTAACTTACTATAACTTGAGTGTCATTTACATGTACACATTTGGCAGACTTGTTAGTTTAAAGAGAATTCAACCATGCATTCACCCAATACATTTTATCAGTGTGTTTGTTCTCTGGATTTAACCCATGAATTTTGCTTTGCTAACAAAATACTCTATTATATATTTTACAAATTGAGCTACTGAAATTTAGTTATGTCACAGTTTAAAGGCTAATTCCCAATGATCCAACAAATGCTAACAAACATCAACAAATGCCAACAAATACCAACAAACATTAACAAACACCAACAAATGCCAAAAAAAGTCTACAAACATCAACAAATGCCAACAAATACCAAAAAACATTAACAAACACCAACAAATGCCAAAAAAAGTCTACAAACATCAACAAATACCAAAAAACATTAACAAACACCAACAAACGCCAACAAATGTCTACAAACATCAACAATTACCAACAAGTAGCAACAAATGCCAATAAACACCAACATTTTTAAAAGTTAACTTGCACTGATCCAACAAACAGCAACAAACGCAAACAGGGCATTTGTTGGATCATTGTGAATTAGCCTGTATGCACCATTCTAGATTTCTGTACTAGGAAAAATACTGTACCAGTGGGGTTATACAATTGTACATTTTTGAGAATAAAAATGAGTTTGCAATTAAAAAAAGGAGTGTAACTGCTGTTATAAAGTTCAAGACCTCTGACCTCTGAACTAAAAGTATAAATCAGCATTTCGATCCAACTAGCAACCTTCGTTTTGTATTAGGTGAAAAGTGGCACACCTAATTGATCTGTCTGATAATAGTTGTGCCTCTTCATGTTAGTCTGATTTAGCTGCATTAAAGCTTTACGGCTTCTGTGGTTGGCGACTGAAGTTATTCACTTTCACCACCAATGAGGCACAGCACTCGCAGTGCCTGTTTCGCTTAGAAAGCTTTTCTTTCATGCTGAAATGGTACCTCTCCACAGAGCCTGCTTTGAACCTGAATACTCTGTGCCAAATCAACACAAGGGCACAAATGTGAACCAGACTCCAAATTTGTGATTTGGATACGGAGGGTTATGATGGCACTTCCTGCAAAGCCTCATTAACATTTATAAAAGCAAAATAAAGGGGCTGATGGGAAGTGTTTCCATCTACATTTCATATACCTGATATTTCTCCTCCCTTCATATTCAGCACAACCGCAGCCTGTCCATTTGCAGCAGCTCTGTGGATTAGCCATGTGCACGAGAGGGTCAATTTGCAGCCGACTCTTCTGGAACCAATTAGAAAGTGCATGTTTCCCCGGGGCGCTCCAGATGAGTAACTCCGCATTAGTTGTTTTATCTTGTGATATGCAGGCATTATTAGCGGTGAGATACTGACAGTGGCTGTGGTTAGACTGTGACAACTGTGGAAATGGGGATTGGCTAAGAAACCTTGGGCATGTTGCATTATGCCTACACACACACACACAGCCGTGCACTCATCCTCCCCTGCTTGTTATACCACAACAATCCCTCTTTTGTCAAAGATGATTGATGATATGTTGGAATTTCATTCATGGAGTTCAGTGTTTTGGAGTTGCTGTGACGACCAGGTATAAACAGGTTCTGGCTTGTATTGAGTTTCACCAAAGAGAAACAACAGCAAGGGCCTTTTAAAGGTTAAACAAACAGTTATTGCTGATATCTCTGTAGATAATGGGTGAATTATCTTTTACAAAATGTTTATTGTTCACACAGACGATCGATCGAAGTGTACACATTCTTCATTTGTGACCTCAGTGTAGATTCAATAGTTTCTCTTTTCACAGAATCTGGATTTGAAGAATAAACTCAGATCTAAAAAATAAAGTACTTTTTTATTTTTCAACACATGGTCAGTGAAAGGAGTTGAAATAAAATGTAGATTTTTAACTTCAGTCACATAATTATTATAATATAAGCTTTTTATTTTTATTGCTTTCTATGACGTTATACAACCCTGCTACCAAAATGTGAAAATTTTAAATTTAGTTCAAAACCGTGATTTATTGGATTTAAATACTAATTATTTAAATTAAACATTAAAATAAAACAGACAAAACATATATAAACAGACTTTTTTAGAACTAAATGTTATTCGTAAAATTAATATTTTCTTTGAACTTGATGCACTAAGTAGTAATTTTCAACATGGCAATTGTGTACAAAATAAATTACTTGGTTCCAGTACTGTACATACTACATTTGGTGATTAAAATGTCTTTCGTAAAATGTCTTTGAGAGCCCTCATATATAAAATTTCAATTCAATAGATTATTCCATACAACAACCATTATATTAATATTGTTTTACTCTTTAACTTAATGTGTTAATTATATGTTGGATAAAGGTTTATAAAACATACCTAATAACTTTCACCAAAGAAACAAAAAGAAAAAGCATGCAGTTACTAAAGTTGGTTTAAAAATCAATGGGTCCCTATAATCTGGGAATGTGCCCAGACCTCTATTTTACTCTGTGTTAATATATGTTTTTGAACATAAATCAACAAGTTATATTTCTTTCAGATATCTGCTTTCTATTAGCTCTTTTCTCTCTCTTATTTTCCTTCTCAAGTCGTAGCTGTGAGCTTAAAACCTCCATTTGAGGAAGGGTAGGAGTTCAGATAAAAGCCGCTTGGCACTATGATTTATTAATGCTACGCTATTAATACTGTGGGGCTTTCGGAGTAAGTCTTGTTGACTCTCAGACTTAGACCTTTGGCATTGGGAGGATTTCCACAAAGAAGACACATCCTGGTCATCCTTCAGCATCACACACACATGGTCACAGAGTACCAAAGGCTTATGGGGGATTGTACTGATGGCTTTCTGTAGGTGATATCCTCAGTGTCCCTGTCGGTTTGGGTTATGGCATCTTGCAGGTTTCATACTGTGCTGTCACGTTGAAAGCAAATAAGTCATTTGTAATGGTGGATATGAATTAAGTTAAAACTGCCATATGTCAAAAAAACACACACTAACATTTTTTCCCACCATCTTGTGTAGAAGTTAGTCGCAATGCATTGTGGGATTGTTTTCTCTGTACAGGATACATGTAATGTAGTTCTCACTAGCTCACTAGTTTGAGCAATGGGTTTGACTTTATCATGGACGGTCTCAGGAAGGTAACCTTTTGTTTTAATGGATGGATATATATCTGCATGGAAAAGTGCACCATTAAGAACATGTGCTCTGAAAATAACAAGACCCAATGCAATATTTATTCATCTCCCGCATTCACTAATGCCTCTTATGTGCAAGGCAAAAAATGCAATTAGATTAATACTTACTTGAATTACTGTGAACTCCCACTGATACGTTGTTTTAGGATGCCTACTCTAAAAATAATAAATAATATATGAGATTTTCCATCTGATATAGACACAAAGGCCAGTCCATACACAATGTAAAAGTGAAATTCAGTTTTTGCATGTAACTGCATTAGTTTGTTCGCAATTGAGAAACTTTTAATTCATCATTCATCATCATTCACTATAATTCCGAGCTACGCAAACATCAGTACAGCATATATTTGACTTTACCTCCATTAGCAACCCCGAAAACATATGACGTGTGTGACCAGAAATGTGTAGCGTGCTCTCTCTCAGCTCAATGCGTTCTGCCATTAGTCAGGAGCTTAATGTATGAAAATGCAGCAGGTCAATGCTTCGCCTCTTCTCCTGCTGTATGAATTATTTACAGCTGCATGGGAACTCCATTATGCATACTGGCCACCACTTTAGACTGCTCTTAACCACACAACACACATGCACAAATACACAAACACACACATGCAGGATCACATGCTGAAACGTGCATGTGTGCAACATTTTTTTTTTGCATTTGAATATATTGGTTTGGAGTTCATAAAACATTAAAATGTGATAGACAAGTATTTATATTTACAGAGCAACACTGTCATGATGTTCTTATTATGTTTGCTCTTAACTACTAACTCTGTAGATTAAACTTTTGTTTAATATTTTACATTTTTTGTTTTTATAAACTATTGACCTACATTACTCAGCAATGAAAATGTAGGCCTAACTGATGGTGATGCCCACGGCTATTGGAAGTATTTTGTTGTTTTACGTCTCTTTGCATACTACATTTAAATTCGTCCATTTTCATAAACCAGCTTTAAACTGCAAAGGCACAATAGCTTTTATAGCTACTTTTATTTATTTATGAATCAATATTTTTAATAGGCTACTATAAATCTAATTCTTAATATTTCCTTCTTTGTCTACAGCTTTACAGCTCTTTGTGTGAAGGACAAACCTCTTACATTTCCTATTTGCTGTTGAAAAAAGAAGACACAGAGAGACACACTAGATGTCACTATTGTAACTTGATGCAGAGCTTGTGTTACTCAGAGAGAGAGAGAGAGAGAGAGAGAGAGAGAGAGAGAGAGAGAGAGAGAGAGAGAGAGAGAGAGCACATCACAACTACACATTTTTCATCTGCATTTTTATTTAATGTTAGAGAGCTACAGTACTGTATGCATACCCTTTCATGGGTGTAAGAAACAATAAAAACACAAATGTTAAACACAAATGAATAAAATTTTATGTGTATTAATAATTATCCTTTACTAATACAGTTTATTAGCAAAACAAACTTTTGTTTATCTGTACAGTATGTTACAAATTCGGCTCATCCACTCAGAGGCTAAACTATATTTTACAATTATTTTGAGCAATTATGAAAGTCTGAATGGTCTGATTCAGGTTAGGGGTAATACTCAGAAAAATTCAGGTGTCACATTAATAATATATAATTATGTTTGTTAATTGGTCATTTTTTTCAGTGGGAGTAAGTCTTGAGATATTTCACATTTCTACCACCTGGTTACCAGTTCAACATTAGGGCAGGTTGATTTATTGTCATTTTAAAACTCATCGTTTTATCCTTTTTAAATAAAAAAGACTCTTAAATGTCCAGGTGAAAACATTTTAGTGATATACTTAGCAATGATAAAGAAATATGTGTATTTTGTAGAAAAGCACTTATTAAACTGATCTTCAAGAGACAGTAAATAGTAATGTGTGCCACATAAATATGATGGAAAGACCGTTATTAGCTTGTGAATAGACAGGCCTATCCTTTCATTCGCAAATGTTTTTAGTTGGACTAAATTAATTCAATAAATTAAAATGACAATCATCACTCACTTAATGAAAGAAAAGGATTTGAATTCTATATAGGAAAATCCTATAGCCAGTTATTCAGCAGATTTCTGTGCAATTTAGTCTTAGCAGATGTAACTGAGCAACTAGTGCTGGATGAACTATTTTTAACAAATTCAGTCGCTTAGCTGACACAGTAGTTTTACTTTATTGCACTTTTTAACTGTATTTTACTTTCACCATTTTAAAGCAGCAGGTTTAGTGTTGACGTCCTCTGTTCTGTCCTGGAGATGTAAAAACTCACCTTGATTTATTCCATTCACACTAATCGTGTCTGATAATGTCTTGTCACTGCCATAACAGAGACAAATGGATGATAATATTGTAGCAAAATGTAATATTCTTCAAATAAGCTATCTCTGTGCTCTGTGGTGGTTTTCTGAGACAATGATGTAGTTTCCTGTGCCCTTGAGTCAGTGGCTTGACTCAAACAGCAATGGAGATCAATCTGAGAGCAAATTATGGCCAAGATGTGAGTATTAGTCTGGTTTGTCAGATAATGACTGAGCTATAAAGGACAGCATCGTGATAATAAATAATTTTCAGCTAGACTATTATATATTGTATTATTACTTCTGGTTTTATGACTCATAATAACAGTCAGGGACAGACACACACGAGCACACTTAAAAAAAAAGATCTGAGATTATATTACCATTAGTTTTCTGGTCTAGGAGGTAATTGAAAACACATATCTGTCTTACCCACCAGACACACGCAAGATATTTTTTCATAAAACATGACAATATAAGCTAAAACAAAGAAAGATACTGTAGCATACCACCTATGAATTCATCAAAGATTCATTATATGAGAGATTTGTCATGTGAGTGAGACTCTCTGGAGTCGAATAAGATGTTGCGCTCTTTGGAAAGCAGACTTCACATTCATGCGATATTTCAACAATCTAAACACGCCACTGTTTAAACACACCTGTAATTCAAGTGTTTACAACGTGGGTGCACCAAGAGTTTGATTTTTCTGGCATGGGTCCCTGTTTTCGTCCCTCTAGCCCTCAATTCACCTCAGCATGAGCAGACAAACATTTCGTGCATGTGCTTGGCGTGAGTGAATCCGCGTGTGTTTGGTCTACGTGCACGTACGCTGTGCGCTAAGGTTACCGTTGGCAGATTTTTAATCTACATGTACGATGTGCCCTCCCGTGTCTCGTGTCTACTCAGCGGTATGTGGTCGAGTGTGATTTGGAGTGTTGGGCCGCAGCGTATTGATTGGTTGCGGCGGGGTAGGGCGCACGCAGACGACACACTGGTGACTTTGTTGTAAATGCAGAACGGGTGAGTGGTGGGTGTCAGGCTTAGGGTGCCGGCCAATCATCAATCATGTGCTGTCAGGCCTCCCTCTCTTTTCGCAAGCCTGCTTTTTTCTGCCTCAATGATCAGTCTTTGTTTAAATTGCGCAGTAAGACTCCCGCCAGACCACAAGAACAACCGCCAAGTTGTTTGCAGGTGCTATCGTTCACAGCTGCCAATTAAAGTCATGTGATTTTCATAACAACCACGGGGCACGATAAACGTAACGTGTTTTAATAAATCAATACTATGCATACAATGGAACGATGAGATGTACTTGATAATGTGGTCGAAGGTGTCAGTGACGTCAATGAAGCTGTCAGAAAGCTTTTTGTGATCAATTGAAAATGAAAATAAACATCATTCATGTTTATGTGGTTGGTGACATATGTGATATGATTAATAATACAATATGAATTATTAATTAGCTATTCATTTACTTGTAAGGAAACCTAAAAACTGAAAAGATACAAATTCTCGCAGAATTATATTCAACCATGTATTTTACTGAAATCCAAAAATTAAAAATATTAGTCTATGAAGTTATCTATTTTATACAATGGAAATATTCATGTGTTATGGATGTGACAAAAAAGAACACACGCAACATACTTTGTAGGATTTCTGTGAATTAAAATACACAAACCATAAACAATAATACCCAACAAATGAAGAAGAGATGACTCTACAAAGAACATAAAAGTGTTTTTTTATTTTTCATGTATTTTCCATTCATTTTCATGAGCTCATTCAAGAGGTATGTAGTCTATACAGTTATGGATGTGGCAATTCTGATAACAGCACTTTACCTGACTATGAAAAATCATGCTTAAAAAACTTTAAGAGAGACCTTCCATGAGTATTTAAACCAGCAAATATTGACATCTGTGCTATTAGTATGGTGAAACATTTGGTACAAACTTAATTTTTTCATGATACACTCGACATTTGCATGGAATCGCCCATCTAGCCCTATATACAATATACCAGTACCCCAACCACTAGCTATTGTGTTTATAATATAGACAGCACCCATCTGATAATCTTTATTAAGAAAGACAATTAATTTGCTTAAAGCTGTGTTCTGATTTGCTCTAAAGCACTCAACTATGTTCAGTAAAAAATGAGCAAAATTTAGTTATTGAGGTCGCACATTACCCTGATTTGAAACGGTAGGCTTATAATAACAATTTATAAGTTGAGCTGCCAGGTTTCGCAGAAAATAGTATATAAAGAACCTGCAAGTTTATGTTTTAAACAGAGATGGCAATAGAGAGGCAAAGTTATACTCTTTTGGCACCAGTCATACTCTTTGTTCTGCATGAGCAACTTATTTGATATATTTTCAAGTTTAAGTACATTCACTGTTAACACATTTTCGGGCCGCATTAAAGTGTCGATTTAATAATGCACCATAAAGTGTTTTACTATCCCTGAATTATATTTTTGCTTCTTGTTGTAAATCAGGGGACCTACTTTTAACATTAAGCGAAAGTAGTCGCACTCATTTATATCACTGAAGAAGAATAAATTTTGTGCCGTGTTTTTTCTTGAAAACAGCATCTCATGCAGCACGGTGCAGACTCGCTGGTAATTTACAACACTCATTAGAGTGCTGAAAGCACCTCAGTCAATCTGAAGTCCAAGACGCCGCAGTCACAAACTACATCCTTACTGCAGTGCCTCCAAAAAAATCAATTACACATTAAACCAAAGTAAAACTCTAATGCGCTCCTATGGAGTGTGCATGTTCATAAGGCTAAACAGAAATTGGTGCAGTCTCCAAACATTTGATGACAAATGATGTCTCGCTTCTGAGCATACTTGTTCCGAGGACAAAAGCGAATCCAAAAAGTTCCTAATTGAGCCAGCGGTGCTTTAGCATCTCACAGTCTTTTGTTTATTTGTTAATGCATACTTGCATGAGCCTGCGGCTTGTGTAATTAGACAGGGAACTCCCGCTTTGCCTGTAAGGCCTCGATTCAGGTTGAAACATATTTTTTTCCTGTGCAGAGGCTGATCTCCAATCAGCCGAGAGCTCGGCCCAGCCCGTCTCCTTTCTGCTGCTGATCTCATCTCCATATATGAGTTGCTTTGCACTTCTTTTGCCTGCCACGATTAATTAGCTACATCCAGGTAAAGGAACTTCTGACAAAGTGCCAACAGCAATAAACATTGATCATAGTCACAGACTTTTTACTGGCTTAGTTGATGGAGGGGAATGCAGCCACGTGTGTGTGTGTGTGCCGGTGAGAGTTTGAGTATAACTACATCTGTGCACAAGTATAACAATTATGCTCATTTTACATTTGCATAAGAAAATGTTAAATAATGCTTTTAGATTTAATATAGTCCTAGTTTTTATTCCAAAAAATAAATAACAAATATTATTCTAGACTACAGGCCATGTGAACTCAACATAGTGGCTTTAGGTTTAAAACATTTTTAATAGAAGAACAATTAGTGGGTAATACTTGTTTGAGACACTGGATAAGATTAAGATTGAATGTCAATCTTACCACTACAACAGGTTTTTTACTAAAGGTTTTCAACATATTGAACACTCAGATGTCAACATTTGGTGGTTTAAATACCCCTGTGAGCTTCTAAAGCATTTTTTCATGTTTAAAGCATCATTTTAGTCATGATCATAGTCAGGCAAAGTGCTGTTTTCTGTCATCCATAAGTTTATATTTATTATAAATGTGCACATAAAAATTAAAATAAATTGACAATTTAATGTTTTTAAAAAAGTCATTTAAAAAATTTATTTAAAATTGTCTCTCCATTTGTTGGGTATTATTGCTTCTGATTTGCGCATTTTAATTCACAGAAATCCTTCAAATATGTTGCCTCTTAAAAATGTATGTCACATCCATAACCAAATGTATTTATCAATTTTTTTAAATAGATAACTTATGTATAGACTGACGTTTTTATGTCTGGACTCTATTAACATGTTTGATCAAATATTAACAGAACAGACATTTTAATTAAAAATAACTAACTAGAATAAACTAGAATTGGCCATCAGTGACTGTTTGTTGGATCTCAACATCACTAAGCGACTGTACTTTGGTTGAAACTTCAAAGGTACAGGTCCTTTTACGTTTTTTCACCACCCAAGACAAACCACAGATTTTTGCACACATGCAACCATCACAAAGGCTTAAAAGATTATTGATGTTCAAGAAAGCAATCGATGATATAAAGAAGCATGTGTATGTAAACTTTTACTTTGCGTAAAAAAAATAATGATCCATCATATTAAAAACATCTTACAGATTCTACAAGTGGCATGTATCCTTCTAAGCAGAGCTGTTCATGAACTGGACTATTATGATCGTGTTGAAACATGCAAGCGCGTGTTGTGAGTTTGTAATAAGCCATAAACCTAATTTTAGGGGATTTTTGTTTCAAGGTCATACTGCTGCCAGCGTACAGACAGCACTGAAAACAATCCCATCTCTTTTTCCAGAGCTGAACCTACATTAAATGGCAAAACCAGAGCATAATGAAGCTGCAAAACAAAAACAACGTGCCAAAAAAAACGAAGAAAAAAACGTATGTAATGGAGGCCAGATGAGCTGACAGTAACAAATACTTCCATTAGCTGCCACCGAAGTCGAAGAAGGTTTTTACACGAAGCATTGTGAAGTGGGGAGGTGTTAGAGGACGTGTCCCGTTCAGGTGGACCATGGGAGGGAACTCAACCTGAGAGAACCGCAGAGGAAGGCAGAGCGCCGGAGCCGAGGGGAAGCGCTGGCCGTAACCCACAGACCTGTGCTCTGTTGCATTTTCCATGGACTGTGTGTGTGTGTGTGTGTAAAGGACAGCTGGGATTTCAATCAGAGACTTCTTTATGCAGTCCTCCAACACATAATGAACTGAACCACTGCTCAGCGTGAGCAAGCCTTATTCACACACATACACACACTGCTAGTGTTTTAGCATCATTACTGAACACATACACCGCATGCAATCAAAACCAAATGTGTTGCGAGTCACGTCAGAAATGACAATGTGCTGAGCAGAAAGCGATTTGTCCAATCCTTTAAAAGTTTATATCAACAATTAGTTCATTATAAGTCCGTCTGATTAAAAGCTAAAGGCTGCGGGCTGCAGAGCTCCTCAGGGGCTGATCTGGTGTATAAAAAAATTACCTCACCCTAAACCTGTCAGCACACCATTACAGCCCACGCCGCCATATGATGGCATGCCAGAAAAAAAGAAAAAAATTTCTAAAGCCATTGTAGCGAGAAGGTGTTGGCAGATGTAAGCTGAAGGAATGCAGTGACAGGATTATTTGTTGGACAGAGTTTGTGCAATGGACAAATGTTTGAGGGAAAACGTTGGGTTCTTATCAGTAAGCATAATAGAACGAGATAGGGGAATATCTGGATGA
Source organism: Beaufortia kweichowensis (assembly GCA_019155185.1). Taxonomy (NCBI): domain Eukaryota; kingdom Metazoa; phylum Chordata; class Actinopteri; order Cypriniformes; family Gastromyzontidae; genus Beaufortia; species Beaufortia kweichowensis. The sequence goes on along the minus strand of CM032801.1, from coordinate 16,546,516 downwards.
GATATCAGATAAGGCAAGAAAGAAAAACAAAACACCTCCAAATGTTAGCAACCAAAGGTTACAGTCTAGAGAGGCAATGACTCATGCAGAGGAGAGACGCACATCTGTGAGAACATTTGCAGAGAAGAAATGCATTGCTTTGTGCTACTCGTATGTCTGTTGTAGAGAATAAAAATGTTTACCGATGCCAAGTTATTTGCCATCCCAGAAATGTTTGAAAAAGTATCAAGTGCAAAATTAAATTGAATTTAGTGTGACAAAAAAACACCAATTTAGTCAATAGCTACGATTCACATTTATATGAGTCAAGTCTTTTAAAAGTCATACAAAAGCCTCTTAAGCCTCAAACATTTAAGCCTTTATTCACAGATCTGCAGTGTCTCTCTGCTAAAGCTCTCAGATCTCAATCGCCTTTAGATTAAAAAGGAGATCTATCAGCCATTATCCCAAATAACTTGCCTGGTTAAATAAAGGTTGAATTGAATAAAGGCTGAATAAAATCATACCATTGCTCTGTTTGAGCATCTCATCCAGCCTGACACAGAAACATAAGTCTAATTAATTGCATGAGTTTGGGGAGGGACTTTGTCTGACCAATGGCATATGGGGGTTATTATTCTTGCTTTTTTTCTCTATTTTTGCTATAATGGCATACATTATTTTAAATTTCAGTCATATACAGTATGAGTCATATGGAGTGATTCAGAACACCAGCAAACTAAAAGTCATACAGAACAGGTAAACAATAGAAGACTTGCAGCCCGTTTGCGAGAACAAGCATATTTGCTCAAGAATCAACACAGAAAGCAAATCAAAACATGCCATATAATCTAATAAGAAAGAAAATCCACTCTTAGTCACCAGAGGTTTGTCATATCCCACAAATGTTTTTAAAAAATAGCAGATTCAACAGTCCATGTGTAATCTACAGAGTAAGGAATGCAGTCACAATGGAGAAAACACCAGACTCCTTGTTGAGATGTTTGTGGGCTAGAGAAGGATCTGCCTGAGAGTTTGCATTAGTCCATTCATACCTGGGGGCCAATGAACAGAGCCCTCAGGTAAGCCTTGTTGAAACAAATCTAAGCTGCTAATAACACGCGCTGTGAAAATATTCACAGTTCATTTAGCTTGATGACAACCCCCCCCCCATGTTTGGTGTATTAGTCATAGTTTTGTGTCGTAATCTGCAACAGACGATGCTGTGACAACAACAGCCGTTTTAGAAGGACATAATGCATAAGGGAAACCTTTAAATTATCTATTGTGGGATTCTCTTCCATTTGGTATGTTGAATGCAGAACAAGCTTATGATGGTTATTGAGTGACAAGAAGTAGTTTATTCGAAAATATGACGTCTATCATTGTTTGCCCTCTTTTAAAAAACGTATGCTGTTATATTTTTCTGTAAGACTATGACGAAATTTGATGTGAATCTTTCATACATGACTGTTAAGTTTCAGGCAGGCTTTGTGTTAAAAGAACAGGCCGATATTTAAAGCTGCAATTCATAACTTTTTTTGGTTAAAACCCCACCAAAATATGATATTGAGCTTCAGCATACCCCAATTCACAATGGTTAGCTTATAAGAATGATTTCTAACTTGAGCTGTCAGCCTGGATTTTGCAGGAAATGTCAGTTTGATGTCATTTGATTTTAACCTACGTAAAGATAATTATGTGTGTGTGGTGAGAGGAAACACACAGGTGAAAACAGAGATAACACAAAGGGTTTTACTTTTACTTTTATACTTTTAAACAGAAGCAGTTTCAACAGAGGATTACTATGAACTGGATAACAAACTTAAAGATATCAACAACAATGGTAAATATAAACGGCATTACAATAATCACAACAAGGTATCAAGATTAAAGCGATAGGACCAGATGAAGGAGAAAGCGCAATAAGGTCAGTATGGCGAAAGCCGGGTAAGCAAACCAATATCTGACGGTGAGTGAGAGAAAACAGTGAGTATAAATAGAGTCCAGGTAAATGATGCACAGGTGCCGGTAATCCAAGATGGCGTGATTACGGTGAAAGGGATTCTGGGAGATTGAGTCCTAAAAGTCCAGTGAGTGGGAATGGCATCAGATGGCTCCGTAACAGTAAGCATGTAAAGTAAACTGCAATTTTGTTTTAAACAGAAATGGCGATATAGAGGCAAAAGTTACAGATTAGAGATTCATTATTGACACCAAAGGCTATTAGTCAATGAATGTGGCATAGCTTAATGCAGCATAATGTACCAGTTAGAATTGCATAAGGGTCAGTAATGACAGAATTTTCATTTGTGGGCAAAATATTCCTCTAAAGTCTTTAGTTTCAAGGATGTTGGGGTAAAATGTCACCCATACTCTGTCTTGACACTCTTAACATATACATAACGGTTGATTTGACTTTGGTAAATAGGGGCATGACTCCACATTGGACACAGCTAAACAGCAAGATGAGTGAAAACACAATGTCATCTCTGTACAGTGAGCTTTAAAACACCACATTAACATCTGTTCAGCACAACAAATAAAACGGTTTAGTCTTTGGACTCCTCTAATTTACAGTTCGAGTTTCCTTGTTGGTTAGTGTGCAAAGCCTTTATCTTGTTTCTGCCCAAACCAACAAGTATGCTGAAACGCAAATTGCATCTGGCACCAAAGCACGGTAATTTGACGTAATTACTACAGCTTGATACCAGAGTACGGTCTCGCAGCATGGCACGGATCCATCACAATAATCAGTAATTGCTCTCCATTTTTGACGCAAAAATAGCGAAACACCCATTACTCTGTTCTCCAGCAGCTTGATAATGCCACATTACAGAGAGATCCTTCACCAAGTTCTATATTGTATGAAGTCAACACCTGTAGGGCCCAGCATTTTCATCATCTGCTTGGAATAAATTGTAGTCATCATCATAACCATAATCACAGTAATAAAAAAGTCCTCATCCTCTTGCCAAATTACTGTGGCATTTGATTTACAGTAATTGAGCGAGGGGGTGGCGGGCTTTACGCTGTGTCTTGACTGGTGGAGTACAAACACGCACACACCTGTGCGACTTACACCTGAGAAGGGCCGGGGCCCGGATCCCAATGATATGCCGACATTCCCCGGGGCGCACAATGACAACATTGTGACATACAATAAACCAGGTGTGGAGGGGTTGTGGAGGAAAAGGGGTATTTCATTAGCATAAAAAGATCTAATTTGGAGATTATGTTTTAAGAGCATTATACGTTAAGGCGTTAATTTGTTATGGATGAGTGTTAGACATGTGAACTGCTATATTTGGAAACCCAATGACAGCAGTCAGTCAATGTTTAATGTGTTTTAATAAAGACATTGAAATAGACAATACACAATGTCACGCTTTTATTAAGGCCATAATTATGTTTTAACAAGAAAATATCAAATAAAGACAACTAAATATACAGAAAAAATCTCCAGGACCTCCAGTATGATTAACAAAGAAAAATTCAAGTTTTTTTTACCCACTTTACAATGTGTAAATAATATTTTGTAAACCTCAGACTGGAAGACTAGACCCCAAACTAAAACGGACCTGCCATTTGTAACTGAACACACAGTACTATTCTCTTTTTCATCATAATACAGATGATACGTGTTTGAAATACTTTATCCACTGTTGGCTAAAAGTGTGAAAACTTCAGCCATTCATTGTACTGATAATACTATATGGCAATACTTTTTTCTTAAATTCCAGACAGGTTGTTAACAGCGCTGCAGTACATTATTCTGAAAAGCACGAGAAATCTTCAAATTACATTTCCTTCTAAAAGACCAACTATAAATTAGTAACGGATTTGTAAGACTGGAATAAGAGCTCCCGGCTATATGATTCATAGCTTTGACTGTAATTGTTATAGTGTAGCAGCTCAATGAAACCGTGTCACAATGACAATAACATAATCAGTCCATTACAGTGCAGAACATTCACGTCAATAACTTTAAACAGCACACACTCCTCTGTGCTGAACTATGTAGGAGCTCCTTGTTTTTGGCTGGCCTGCATGCGTAACCTCCTCCTCGCTAGTGCTTCCTGCTTCTTCCTCTCAATCTCAGCAGCTGAACATTTCACTGTCGTAGTGGACGAAACAAACACTGCAAAAAAACAGAAACGTTAGAATAGTTGCTGCACCTAAAAATAAAGTTTTACACTTTTCCTTTTTTAATAAAATAACAATAGTTGTGCAATTAGGAAAACTGATAAAAAGTATTATAGGTAGAGACGAATCTTTTTCATTCTTGTACATTTTGCAGCATTAAGATGTGTAATAAGCAAGATTCCCTAACACATTGTGACTTTGAATATGTGCAAGTGCAAATAAGATTTAAAAGCTATGGCACAACTAAAATATTTAACTTACATTTCAGTGTGCCCTCATTTGTCTTTTATTGACAGATCACAAGTTGTATGTACAAATTTCATGATACTTTTACAATATATTTTTGTTCTTTTTAAAACTTGACAGCTCATGTATGTTCTCATTTTATGGTTACACATTGGTAAGAAAATGATTAAGTCACAGGTCAAGCAAACTTGCTTATTTCAGTCTTATGCTGTAGGATTCAGTATTCTATAACACTATTTCAGCGTTAATGCACTGCAGGTGCCACAACACATAAAGCTTACCTTTGTTGGTGACTGCCACAGAGTCAGAAAGATGTCTTTTGAATGTAAACTGTTGGGGTTTCGAGACATTTCCCACTCTTGTGCCCTGTGGAACAGTCATCTGTGAGGTGTCTGTGGCTCTGGCAGAACCAGGCCTGGGTCCTAATGCACTTTTCGCTTGAGTCTGTTTGTTTTGTGCTTGCTTATAGTGGTAATTTCCCAATCCAGTACTTGAACCTTGAGTTTTTGGTGTCACACTATGGTTCTGCTTAAACTCAGAGCTGGCACTGGTACACGGTACGGAGTTGGAACGGGCAAAAGCACGTGTGGACTTTGTAGGTTCTCCTGGCTGGCTCCTGCTGTTGATACCCATAGTCTGAGTATGACTGGTGCCAGCAGAGGATGGTGCTTTAGATGTGCTCTGTGTTGGAACTGTGACGTCTATGCTTTGTTTTTGCTGTTCCTGACTTGCAGAGAGTCTCTCTACGTCATCGCAAGCCTGACACAGGAGATCATCATCCTCCTCATTCCAAAGACCATCAGAATCAAACAGAGATTTCAGGTCCTCCATTGAAACACTATTAAAACTAGAAGCGGGTGGTTGGCCAAGGGGTCTGCCATCTTTGGTAGCTCTACCAGGCTTCGCTTGCCTGTTAGCCTGTGCTGGCTGTTTTCCCTGTTGCACAAGTGATGTCTTTAGCAGCTTACCAGTGGATTGATCCTGGGCAGAAACAGGTGGCTTTAACCTAGAAGTGCTTTGGACAGACGTTGCAGGAAGTATCCTAGTAAAGGTGCTACTTTTGCCTGTGCTCTTCTGAATCTGTTGGCTGACGTCTCTCGCAGATACAGAAGGATTAGTCTCGGCCACAAGATTAGACTTCTTAGAGCTACATTCAGTCTGAGCGATGCTTTGCTTCTGGGATGCATTCAAAGTCACTGGATTCTGTGCCATCTCCAACACAAAGTCATTGAGAAGGTCATCATCTTCCCAGTCATCATCAAACTCCATCTGGGTTGTTTTTGGTGCATTTACTGGTGCCTTCTCGACGGCTGCAGAACTTGACTCTGGTCCAGCAAGAGCCAAAGGGTTGGTTTTGCTTTCTGGTGTGGAGTTTACAGATGGTGGGCTTAGTCTACCACTTAAGTGCTGAGTGGGACCATCAAACAGAGCCTGAAGCTCCGCCTCTTCATGTCGGGCTTGAGTTGAGCAACCGGGTACTTCTGTCGTGACTTGCATAGATGCCAGTTTAGTTCTTGCTGTTCCATCACTTTTTGACTTGTTAAGTTTATTTAGGTCTTCTGTAGTATTTTGTTGTTTCTCTTTGTCCTGGCGAGTCATATTAATGTCGAACTGTTTGGCGAGTTTCATGAGGTCCTCAACATTGCTTTGTCTATAAGAGAGATAATAGCAATTAAATTACAAATGTGGTTCACTAGGTAAAATTTGTACTATAAGCCAAGAAAGTAAGAGCTCTTATTCTAGGGGAACAAACCAGAACTTCTATTCAGTGTGTTAGACATTAGAGAACACATACCGTGCTGAGATTCTTCTGACTCTGGGCTGTCTGATCTCTGGAGTACACGCTATGGCGTTGTCTCCAATCCACTGCAGCACTGAATCCCCTTCTTTAGGCCGCTCAACCTTAAACATTGTATGACAGTTACAATGAATTTACAACACAATTTCCAATTTCCATCTTGAATGTGACTTAACTACTAACCTTTGGAGCAATCCTATTGACAATCTCTGATATCTCAATGACTTTGCCATTGGCTCCTCTTCCTGTGAAGGATTACAAAGATGGGTTATTAAATATGAAAGTCACTACTGTAGAGATCCTGGGCAGTATGACTGTATTGTGCAATGATGAAAAAGTGCATCCTGATAGAGCTCTTACTGTACAGTTTATACCCCGGCAGATACATCTTTGCCATTATCACTGCTTCATGTCATTTATACATAAAAGTGGTAAAAATATATGCAGCAATGCCATGCGATCAATGGCAATTTGTGTCCTTTATTACGGATTGCAACTATAACACGTCATGTCAGGGTTTTTTTTCTCTCTTAAAGAGTTTTTTTTGAATCCCTGACCACTGACTGTTATATTTCAATACATGTAAATCTGCTTTGGTACAATGAAATTTGTGAGAAAGCGCTATAGACATAAAACTGAATTGAATTCAATGCAAAAATAAGATCCGATTTAAGTCATGATAGAAAAAAGTTGTATTTACCTTTACAAATGTATCTATTACATAACATAAAGCTGACATTTCATTACATTTATCTTATACATATCCATCATCAAAACGTTTTGCTAAACATCTAACAAAATACACGCACTACATACAATGATGAATTCTATTATTGTGCAAAATAATTTTATGATACTTGCCATTAAAGTTTTGAGTAGGTGAATTTGGATCCCAGATGATGTCTTGCAGGGATTCAGTCTCATTCGGCGAATCTCCACTGTAACAACCATTATATCTGATTCTTGGTCGACGTTTTGGGGTTGTAAAATCTGAGAATAAAGACAACATGACTCTTGCACTAAACTCTTTGCAGTAGCATGATATACAAACATGGCAATCATTCAGTAGCATGCCAGCTTTTATCAAATTACCCTGGAATAAACTGCTTTCTACCACCAGTTTGTTACCTTTACGACAGTTGTATGAACTGTGGCAGGACGAAGACTCTGAATCTTTCAGTCCGATCACTTTTCTCTTTGTTTTCATTTTCTTTTGGGAAACTTTGTTGTTTCTGCTGCGACTTTCCCTCACACCATCTGCGATGTGTCGCAAACCGATGTTTCTCGTGTCGGTCATGATTTATTTTACCCGATATAAACAATACTGTTTCCGTAAACATAACTTGGTAGATCTAGCAGCAATACTTTTGCGATATTTGTTCTTAAAACCAGTCAATGTTTAGCTACTCATATGGAAAAGTTCTCTCACATCGCCGCCATGTTGTTTTTTTACGTTTACATGAATGCGCGCTCCTGATTGGTTCCGGACGTCTCGCGACAACTGGCGAGACTTGGCATCCTCGCGGAGCTGCTTCTCAGCAGCTACATAGAACATAAGCCAAGTATAACATCCACAGACTGACAACAGCACAAAAAGTCTTTGTTTTCTGTGTTTGCAATACTGTCCTGCAAAAATGTAAAAAATGTAAAACCCAAAAATTAAAAGTAATTACAAAGACAAAGACCTTCTGAAATCTATGCACATGGCTTATATATTTGTATTATTTACCAATGAAACTGTTTATACATTCTTGTACTCACACCAAAATATTTTTTTAAAGATTTTAGAAAACAATAAATGTTTTTGTTAACAATAAATCAAACATTTAAAACAAAAATGACAATAAAATAATGATTTCACTCATAATATTCAGTACATTTAATTTAAAAACAATACAGTAAGTAAGAGGTAAATTAAACACAAATTAAACTAAAATTAATTATGTGTTTTGAAGCTCATTTCCAACAAGTTCAAATTCATGGAGATTTAATACAGGTGCTTCTTACCGTTCTTGTTATTTAAAACAAGTGAAATCTTGTATTTTGTCTTCTCTGTCCATCTGAAAAGACCTGCGGTCTGAAACTCTTATAGTGTGTTTTTGTCTTCTTAAAAACCCATATTAAAGGTTTCTCCTTTCTGTATTTTTGGAGCATTAACTCTAAACATTTGATGTCACCAATAAAATATTTCTGCTTACTGTAATCCCATGGTGAAACCTCATTCTTCTCAAATATTTCATTGTAAAAACATGCTTTTAAACACACTGCTTAGTTGTCATTTTCACTTTTATTCGTTTCTATGACCTCAGTAAAGCATTGCTAATGCCTGATGGATAATAGTTCACATGATTTTGTTTCTGGTACTACATTGTTTCTAGTTACAGTACCTCCCTACAGTTTAGAAGTTAAATTATTTTTATGGACACAGCAATTCATTTTAAATATTGATGTCCAAAATTGAAAAACAGCTGTAAATGAAATACTATTTGATGTTTTGTCTGTATGTTGTCTTGGACAAAGTTTAAATCATGTTTAAAACCACATATAAAAGTCTTTGCCGATGGAAAGCACTAGATGGTGCCTGTATTCTTTATAAGTGCGGTGCATGTAAGCGTGTGTGTGTGTGTGTGTGTTTGTGTGTAATGTTGTGTAGGCTGCATACTGAGTGTGGTTCTGATATAGAAATGCTGTTGGCTGCTGCTGTGCTCCCCTGCTGGAGTGATGTGTGTGAGGGCCAGACGCTGCTGTCAGCACTCACAGCTGACACACACACGCCTCAAACTCTACCTGCTGAGAGAGACCACTAGTCAAAATATAAACCTGTACTTCAGACATGCTCCTCTCTAATAAATGGACAAGAATACAAGGCCTCTATGAAAGGAAGGAACCCCGTTATTAGTACTGTATCATGCACAAGTTCCTGGGTTGTTAATTCACTGTAGCAAAATGATTTGTCAGATTACACAGCACAGATGTTCTGGCATTCATCGGGGTCTTTGATGTTGGTGACGGATGGTGAAATAAAGTGGTGTGACCATGACTCTTCTATAATCTAATAATGTAATGGAAAAAGTGGTGTGAATATACAGTAGGACCACTGTTGGACCAAACCTTAATGTATTTACAGTAGTGGCCAAAAGTGATGTGCATTTATATGGTGTATTTGCACAATATTTACTTTTACTAACCATTTAGGTTATATTATACCATGATGTGTACAAAATGAGTAAATAACTAATGTTAAGGTGTTTGTTTGACAAAATTATTTAGCAAAAAGTCAAACTACAGTGTATCAGGTAAAATGCATTTTATTAAAAAAGAGAAAAGTTCACAGAAATAATACTTCTCAAAACTCAGTTACACTCCAATGACAACTATGTACACACACAACATACACATATACAAACTTATCACTATATGTTAATATTTTAATAAAGGGAGAAGACATCAATTTCCCAAAGTTGGATGTCACCTTTCTCCACACCCGGAATCCTACGGAAACATAACCAGTTTTTCCTAATATAATACCGCCACAAAAAATTCTCATTGTCTGTAAGCAAAATTATTTTTTTAACTTCATGATGTTGGGTAAAATTTTGGCCTGGTCTTATAAAACTGCTAAAATCATCATTTATGATGTAGACCAGACATCAAATGAATTTAACAGGGTTGATGAGGTATGTGCTGTATAATGACATGCAAGGGCCATTAATTATTCATTAACCATATGAAGATATATATGAACGTCATTATTGTTCTGTCAAGTGTGCTTTGTGTGTCATAATATAAGCATTTCCCAGCAAAGCCTTGAGGTGCTTAACAGCATGTTTAAAAGTCACCATAACACCCTCTGTCACACGAAATGTTAGCATTTCACAGAACTGAATACTTAGACTAGTAAGTAAAGGGCAGAGACGTGTCACGTTCAATCTGAATATGAGCCGTCAAACCGCCATTCTTTTTTCCACAGTGTTTTCCATCGCCTTTCCGTCACAAGCGGCAAAATGCCAAAGGCCGCTGAGGGAGAGCGCTTGGCTTCTCCAGCTCCATTCGCTCAACCCCTCCGCTTTCCTAGCCTTTTTTATTTATCTGTTCCGCCTTGGTTGTTTAGAACCAATTAAGAGGCTAATTGTGGGGATCAGGGAGGATTGCATTGTTGTAAAAGTACAGAGCGCATGGCTAATTGCCACAGCAGCTGCCAGTGTTTATGAAAAGCCAGCGGTTCTGCGGTTCTCTCGAAGGAGAGTAAGCTCGAGTTCTCCTTCTGATGTGGTGGGAGAGCCAGGTGAGCAGAGAGCGTAATCCGGGGCGGGACAGAATGGAAGCTTCAGAAATAATTACCACCATCGAGGGCTTCTTTTCTCTTATCTCTGGCTCTCGCTCCCCCAGGCGGGCAAAACCTTGAGGATGACACTAAGCATGTGGTGGGACTCGGCGATATGGAAGGAGTCCAGGATACAGATCCTCTGCCAGCTTTTATCTAAATGATCTCACACTTCTCCGTGCCAGGTGTTTTGGGTGGGAGTATGTGAAATAAGGCACGCATTTTTGAGTCACCGCAGAGGCTGTTGTCAAGCGATGCTACTGGCTCCCACAGCAGATGGGTTTTTCAAAGTAAACTTTGGGAGCGTTGTTCTGCATGGTTGCAGCTTGTTTTGGATGGCGCTTGAACGCTTTTATGCCTCTGCTTAAAGCAGAACGTATTATAATAACATGTCATCTTTTAAATCAAGTGCACTCATTTGACACTGTCATTCTTATAGTACGGCTACATTCTTTTGGCCTGACGACATTGTTTTGGCATTACATATCTTTACACCGATTTAGGGGATTGCATACTTTTTGCATGATTTTATTATTTTTTATTCAATTTTTTAATATAAGGCATTATTTACTAATTATAGCATTACAATATTCTTTGTAGATTGCTTAAAATTTTTTGACATCATTATATTAATTTGATGGTATAATATTTTTACACCCTGATCTCACAGGAATTTGTAACTATTTTTATGAGTTAACTAATTTGTATGAGAAGCAAATCATACAAAATAAAGGAAAAAGCAATAATAATAGATAATGATAGCAATAATAGAAAAAAGAAATAATGATGTCCCATCTCTACACCTGACAGTCACTGGTGCAAAAGCAAATCATAAAAGGTACAAATGAGATCATACGAATTAGCCACCTCGTAAAATTGTTATGATTTTTTAATGATTTTGTTGTATTTTAAGGCATTATTTTGCCATCATGGCATACTTGATGTTACAACATTGCTTTGGCAGTACAATATTCTTTAGACAGCACATTGTTTTTATGTATAAAATTTTTTGGCATTACAATTTTTTTTACAACATTTTTGGCATTGCATTATTCTTCAGACAGTATGATTACAACATTCTCTCAAGATTAGGATTTTTTTGGAATTATAATTATTGTAATAATTGGAATAATTATTACATCATCAGTGTCCAAAAACCAAAGAAATAAGGAGGTGGTACAAATAGGCAGAGAAAAACACACGAAGTGTGTTAATACATGCAACACAGTGATCTTTAATAAGCGAGCAGGCTGATCACCCCCCCGTTCACATGAGGATCTCTGTTGTGTCCGTCCAGAGTCGAGGATGTCTGAGGTGGAGGAAGCCGAACTCTTCCTGTATCTTTCCTTCACCGTCCTCCCACCCTCTCCCCTCCGAGGGAGGCCCAACCTGCCCTGCCGCTCCAGCTCTCTCATTAATCTGTCCACAGGAACGTCCGGCTGCGCGGCAGCTTGACTGCTCATTTATTCTGTTTAGAATGACGACGCCGGTGATAAATGTCCCGCAGAGCGCACATGTGCTAAAATATTCATAAATTGGAACTCTTAATTTGCGAAGGTGGGAAACCAATAAATTTCAGGAGTGGTGACAAGTCATGTTATATTTATATGAATATGCAGGCCATGGGTGAGACATTGAGATGAATTCGCCGTGTGCTTGCTGTTAACCAATTGTAATTTCCTCTTTTTGAAATTAGCGTGGCGGGTGATGCGCAAGGAGAAAACAATGTGTTCGAGGCTTTGATGTGGTTTGCTATGGAAATGGATCCAAATTTGAGAATTGTTGTTGTTAATCGACAGTCTTATTAGAGGGAGGAATGTCGACCACCAGAAATCATAATGGCAAATCTGAAATCAAGCCTCTCTGATTAAAGAAAATGTGCACAGCTGGTTTATATCCCTTCCATATCCTCTTATTCTTTGAATGGAAAAAGAACCGTATGCACACGCTTTAGCGTTATAAAAGTCATTATTTCTGAATAAATCCAGCCATTTTTCTCTGTCCAGGGAACAGATGGCGATGAAAGCACTTTCTTTTTCTGTTACGTTTAGCATTCACAGCCTTAAAGCGTACAGTACATTGTTCCTGTTTTGCCAACAAAACTTTTGCCACTGTGTGTGGATTGCACGCAGGTGAGCACAGGGTGGCAGCTGTTTCCTGCACTGCTTTCCTGCTCAGGTCAGTGTCTCCTGGGGCAGAAATGACAGAAACTAGGCCAGATGGTGCAGGAGAGAGAGGCGGACAGACTGGGCGTCTCTCAGCCTTACCAACTGTACTGCATTCAAGGTGAGTGGAAGTAGTCCCAGCGGGATAGACGAAACACAAAAGAAATCTCTTTTACACAGAGAGTAAATAATAGCAAATAGAGACTTTCTTTAGAAAAAAGAGAAAGAAATGATCTATCCTTCTATCTAGCAGATGCACAGGACCAATGCTTTAGCAAGCGCCTACCTAGCAATCACGTAGCAACCACCTACAACATCCTAGCGACCAATAGCAACAGCCCATCAAAGCCCAGACATACCCAAGACAAAAACTGTGTTTTTGCTTTGTAATGACCTGATTTGAATTTGAAAGCTGATTGGCTGTTTACATTTAGATCCTGTTTACTTTAATTTTTCAAGGAAATAATTTTATTTTGTAAGACTGATTCCATCAATTCAATCAAACAGCACAATTTATCTTTAAATTCATCCGTTACTTTCTCTCTCTCTCTTGTCATCTGTAACTTTTTGTCTGTTCGGCTTTGATCTAAAATTGGCCTCTGCAGAAGACTTGTGTACAGTAATTTTCAAATGGGCTTTGAACATATTGAAAGGGCTCATAGCTGCCGTCGCTTTTATCCTCTGATTCCTTTTCCCTGGGAAATGATGAGCATATGGCAAACACCCTCACTGGATTCTCCGGCAACGGGAGGGACCGTATCCCAATTCCTGCATCCTGTCATCGGCGAATCCCAGGGTGCTCCCAACCTCATGCATGTACAAAAACACTGTCTGTACTGTAGACTTTGATATGTGCTCTGCATTTATCTGACACAATCGGCTAGTCCTTTAATTTTACCTTACTTTGACTTTCCTAAAGATATATCTGACTATGCTTCATTTGTAAGTTATGTGTCTCTGTGATCTGCTCTTACATTTTGCACCAGAATTACCGTAATTGCAACAAAAGCTATGTTTACTGTGATCTATTCTGATGCATTATCTTTACAGCTCTGTTTGTTAATGCAAAGGGTTAAACCAGCCACTGTAATAATCCACATGTCCTTCAACTGGTAAATGAGCATATTTGATCTTGATGTCATTGTCACCTGCAAAGGAGAGAGTACATGTATAAAAGCCATCCCAGTCTCGTAAAATCACGTATTTGACAAACTCAACATTTGTTGGATGGCAGTCAATGTAATTTATGATCTTAATTGGGGAATCTTATTTTATCCTCTTGTAATTAATGTCAAGAATGTCTCCTTAATCGTACCCATTACAGTAATAGGTATTACTTAAAGAAAAAGATCAAGGCTTAATTCACAAAGTGACAACGTTGGACACTTTACATTTAATTAGCCAACTTTTGTGTTAAATGACAGCCTATTCTCTACATACTGTAGGTATATGTTAAGTGGATTCATGCCATTTTTAGCGACACAGACAGGTCTAATTAAAATAACTAATCTAATTCTGAGCTAAATCAGAGACGGTATTGCCCTGATGTCCACGTGGACTGTAAATATTTGTTTATTGACAGCATTTTTCTACAAGATAAAACAATTACATTCACAGTGCACGGATCACACATTAAACATCTCTGAGGATGTGCATCTTGTTCTTTTATCATAAAGATAATACATGTATCGCTTAAGCCCAGAAACTTGCAATTACCATAGATTATCACCAACACAGCGGTTTGAAGTAATTATAACAGGTCCCACATCGTCCATATAATCACCTCCCAATTTGAGCCTGTTTAGAATAGTTTTCTGCAAACACGCATTAAACGCTGCCTGTAGCTCTCCCTTGGAGGCATATCACAGAGAGGGGGAAAACACTTTTATTACAAATCAGCACACTATGTGCCGCACTCTTTTAGTATGTCAGTGTTGGCTTTCAAGCACAGTGGAGGGCAAGGTGATGCCAGCTCTTGTTAATGTATTATTGGCAATTAGCTGGAATTAGTTTTAGAGGACTCAAGAGGGGATGAGGTACAATGCTGGAAGTATTCTCAATGAAAGTATGAGCATTTTCAGTCAAGGAACTGGTGAATGTTAGTCAAAGCAAGTGGCACATTTTTGCAAAAAATGCATTTGTCCAAAATCGCGTTTTACATCATTCAATATTAAATTATTGATGTGCACTGCTGCAGTTTATCTATAATTGCATTGTTTTCCAAAATGTTAAGGTTTTGGAAATAAACCTTTCATTATCAAAGTGACAGAAGATTGGTTGATTGGAAGTTCCAGAAAGCTATTTCAGTCATAGCAAGACAACACTGCCATGTACTTTAATGGGGGAAGACTGATATTTCTAAATCACTGGCTACAACATATTTCTAACCTTCAGCTAACGGCACATGTGCACATGTTGGCATTCACCTCACAAGACTCTGTATAGAGCTCCTCCCCTAGAGAATATCAGTATTTATCAATTGGCAATTGGCTTGTTTTACTGAAAGGCGGCAGAGTGATCATACTGAGCGTTGCAGTTTCCTCATAGCACTGCTGCATCTTGTTAATATTTATTATCTTACATTTACATTTATTCATTTAGCTGACGCTTTTATCCAAAGTGACTTACAACTT
Organism: Beaufortia kweichowensis; assembly: GCA_019155185.1. NCBI lineage: Eukaryota > Metazoa > Chordata > Actinopteri > Cypriniformes > Gastromyzontidae > Beaufortia > Beaufortia kweichowensis. Next base: position 16,531,225 of record CM032801.1, on the reverse strand, counting down.
TACCAGTGGCACACTGGGAGCGATTAGTGGTGAGGTGTCTTGCTCAAGGGCACCTCAGTTGTTTCCTGCTGGTACTTACAACTCTCTGGTTGCAAGTCCAACTCTCTAACCACTAGGCTACAACTGCCATCTTTGACCATGACCAACCAATACAATCAATATATGTGACTAGACCGACTGAAATTTCTCACCTGGTTGAGAGATGAAGCCCTAAAGGAAGAAAGCACATCATAACTTCATAAGATCACAGAGATGCAGTGGTTTCTCTGTGATTCCACACATGCTGTTATCTCTTCCACCCACTCTAAGCAGCTGCTGGGTTATTTATATCTGAAGCTATTGATGTAAATAGGCTGGTAATGAGAGACAGGAGTCTGCTTGAAAACACACTCAACCGGATGGGCTTTTAGAGGGACATGGCCCATGATGCCCCGGTCTCTCCCCCTCACACCCTTTCTCTCTCAGGACCGGGAACAGATAAACCAGAACTTGACTTCACTGAATAATTGAAGCCCTTTTTACAAGAGCATCAGCCTGCTATCTGACCTCATAAAGCGAGAACATCAGAGCCATGCAGGATTCAACTCGGCACATTTAACAATGTTTGCATATGATAGATAAAAAACAAGAGGCCATTGCTTGGATATGATTTAATATTTTACTTTAAGGGTCACAGTTTTTATTTAGGATCATATTAGATTATGCTAAATTATGGAATTTTAGGCTCCAGTTGAGTTTGATTACAGATTTGAAGTTATACAGTATATAGTTGAAATCACCATTTATTTGCTATAAATATTTATTTATATAATATATTGTTGGTTTTGAAACCAACTGCTTTTAATGTAAATATGTATGTGTTTTACCCTTGATCCAGACTTTAGTATGTGAAAAACATTTAAAAAATATAAAATATATGTGAAAAAATATAATTTATTACTGTTTACAGTATAATTATAAAAATATAATTATAATAAAATAATAAATCCTATAAAATAATAATGAACTATTTTATTATGAAAAGTGGGAAATTGATTTTTTTTATTGTTTTGACTCATTAAAAAAATTCAAAGCAAACATTTTCATCGTGTCACATACTTCATCAAGCATGGTCTTCTTTATACACAAGTACACCAGCTTTTGGCCATAAGTTGTTTTTTGTTGGTTGTATTGTAGATGACACAACACAGGAAACTACTTTAGCCAAAATAGGCGACACTCACAAAATTGTCTTTGTTAAACAGATTCAGTTGCATTTTTCCTCCTTCAGATGGCAAAGAGAGGAAAGAGGCGGAAAACGGTTCCCATTTTGGGACTTAGATTCCCAGGTGAGTCCTGATGCTTCATGCTAATTTCCAACTTTCAAAGCTTGTAAACTTTATCTAATTATACACAAGAACACACAACTGCGCTCAGGTTTTGGCAGGTTGTGCCTTTAATTTATGAAAAACAAATCTGAAATATGCAGATGTCTTTTGTTTGAAGCAGATGTTTAGTCCTGTTTGCCAGAATTCAATCAGTGGTCTCGGGGGGGTCCTGCATGAGATGCACGTCCAAAGGCCTGTTTGAAGTCTGACGGGGACGCGGTGATGCGACTTAGTCCCTGTCGCAGCCCGCAGCGCCATTTCGGGGTGGTTTGACATGGCTTTCAAGGAATTGTAATGGCAGAGCAGGCTGATCCAATAGAGACGGGATATTTCATCCACTTTGCATTGCTATTTTTCATATGCAATTTATTTAGACCAGTTTGACACATGTACTCATCGAGGCATCGTTTTGTCCTCAGATGTAATATAGATGACACTAAATGACCCCTCAGTTTCTTTATATACTATTCAAATACTATTGGATTCTGCGCCTTCTCTGTTATGAACCGCGTAACTGATCGAACGCAGCAGAGCAACACCGAGAAACATTCTGGCAGGCGAAAAGACGGTTCAGTTTCAATGTAGAGCTCTTTGTGTCTCTGCCACGTTGTGTTTACGTCAAACAATTTCCGACAAACACTGTCAGCTGCATTCATTTTTAATTAATGGGGCTCATTAGATTATGGGTTCGGAAAACGCAGCAATTATCATTTATCTTGATATATTATTTACAAGGTCTCATTCTTCTGGCTGGGGAGGTAAATGTGTGATGTGGGAATTCTGGGAGGTTACGGGAGGTTGGGGAACGGGCCGCTGGGACTTTGAAGCACCTGCCGTCACAGGCAAAAAACAAGCAGCGTTTGACTTCCAAGCAGAGATCCAAGGACCATTGTTCACAAGCCAGTTGTTTTACTCCTTAATGAAACTACAGGAGGATATTAATGAGCAGTCTTTTTAAAACCCAGAACTCATCAATTATTTACCCTTTCTTTACTCTCATCAGTTTGTTTTATTCGTCTGTTTCTTCCATTTGGCCTCTCCATTCATCTCCTCATCGTGTTCGTCTTTTCAACAGATGGATGCCGGTTTGAATTTCCATCTAGCTTCCGTTGTTCTTTCATCAAGGGCCTTTGAGTGTTACCTTGCTTATTGTCAGCGGGACAGTGCAAAACAAAATCTGGATATGCGGTACGGCAGATTTACACTTTTATTAGATGTTCACGGGTAGAGTTGGGAATGTAGAGAGACCTATGATGTACACTGTTCGTAATTTTGACAGAAAAATAATGTGAAAATGCTACAGTAAAGACTTTTAGGTAATTTATTAACTGTAAAAAACCTTCACATAACATAACAGATTTAACAAAACATTGCATTTGATTTTACTGTAATGTAAAATGTTACATTTTCATTACATCATATATTGGTTTACCATATTTTTTTACAGTGAAAATCTGTATAATTTTTAAGAAGATTATATGTGCACTTTTACAGTAAAATAATGATATAATGATGTAAGTCACAGTAAAATTTATGGTGAAAACCTGTTAAAGAGCGTTGCCATAATTCCCTGGGCGACTCTTTACATTTGATGATATTTCATTAAAAAAATTATGTTCATATTTTCCGTTTATGGCACAATTTTTCTCATGGAAAGGCCATCTGTGATGAACTCATGTGGCCGTCCATATTACCACCTGTATTATGGTTGTTAACTGTAGTATATTATAAAGTAAAGCAGATTTAACACAGTCATATATCTTGTATATATTTAGAGTTACAAACTGACAAAAAAAAATTTTCCTGCACCAAATTTACACCTTCAATCATCGTAGCCATGTTGGACTGATATAAAACTCTGACAAACGTAACAAGCAACATTAAACCACAGTATTACACTTTTGTGGAAATCAGTTAATGAGTTCAAGTTAAAAAAGCATTTGACACTCAGCTTTACGGGGATAAAGAATCTTCCTACATCTGACCTCTGATCTGCCCTTTAAAAGAGGTAATCTATATTTGCAACAAGCTGATCTCCAGTCTAAATATAGAAAGTTCATCGGTTCTTAATTGGTTTTAAGTGGTTTTTTGTACTTTATTGTTGATTATCGTCTCCCATACGTGATGTCATCTCATAATATACCAGCTGCACATCAGTCATGACACTGTCATTGCCATGGCATTGCAATTAACTCCCACAATATTGTCTTCTCTCGCCTCTGGTCTTCAGCTATAAGTAGATTTCGTCCTGTCCCTGCTTTTCTTCACCGCTTCTTGCCTTGGAACTTCCCCCTTTTGTGAATTCATGACAGATGCCTAATTGAATGATGAATGTTCCTTTATTAGACTGTAATCGAAGCGCCAGAACTGCGATTGGTTGTGAGGGCTGAGACTCGTCTCTGATTGGTCGACGCTGAGTGCGGCTGGCAGCCACGGCCCACTCTCCATCTGTCTGCACATCCTCAAACCTTCTTCTCACCTCACAGACCCATGGAGAGAGTGGGGGCCGGTGAATCGTAATAAATTATGCAAACGAGGCCTTCGTCTGACAATACGAATGCAGCTGCATTGTTTGTGGTCTGCTCATCTCATCTTGACCCGGGCCTGCCTGATGCAGCCCTGTCCTGTTCTCCTCCTCTTCTTCTGCTCGCCTGCCTGACCTGACAAGCCAACGATGAAGATTAATGACCCCACCCTGACTGACAGCGGCGGGAATTGAAGGGCAAAGGAGGTCGTTTATCATCCGGTGACAGGTGCCATTCAGTCCCGCAGCCGGCCCGGCTACCGACCACATGTCTTTTCTTTTCTGTTTTGTTTCTGCTCTCCTTTTATTCCCTCCCCCTCCGCTCGAATGCAGGCTTTAATAACTCATCCAGATTTAAAACTCATTCTTCGTATAGAGCCTGACATGAAAATAAGAAAATCAATCGTGCACATGTGTGGGGCTGCCGCTCGCAGACTCCAAGGCACTCAGCTTTAATTTGGATCTGGAGGCTAAGGGCCGGCAGAGGAAGACATTTACTAAGCATCATCCATTATAATTTACCAATAACGCCAACTTTGGGGATCATTACTGCTCGGGCATTAATGATTAATTCTTTCATCTGCAGAGTCATTCCCTCTGGGTTCCATTCTTAGCATGTGAGGAACGCTTCTTGGAAATGCACCTCATCCATTTCAACGCTGCTTAAAACACCTTTTCTTGTTCGAGACACCTTCTGAATGACTAGCAAACTCAAAGTTGTGCAGTGCCTGATTTCTGCAGGATTAGCATTAGCAAACAAAACAAAACTGTAAACTGCATGGTTTCCAGAAACCCATCCCTTGTCTTGTATGTGTGTTTTGACACATATGATGACTAGTCACGATAAAATTCAATTATATCAGCATGCCGGCTTATTAGAACTTACTAAGCAGCTAAGCAGGCTTAATTGCTAAATGCTAATTGGTAAGCAGTCTCGAAATGTTAATAGCTTTTTCTCACAAATGTATTGTTTTACTCCAGAAGACATTTATTAACCTGCTGGAATCATTTGAATTACTTTCATGACGGATGGATGCGCTTTTTGAATCTTCAAAATCTCAGACCCCATTCAGTTGTATTACAAATCTAGGATGCTAGGTGTTTTATTTAACTTCACATACGTCATATTTACTTTGGATGACATGAAAATGTGCAAATCATTTGAGAATTTTCAGTTTTTGGTGACCTTTCCCTTCAACCTGTTAACTGTCACCGTTTCTCAGGAGGGACACCTATGTTATTTCCCTATTCAATTTAATATTTCATAGTTGAATTTTAATCTAATCATGATCAACTTAAAATTGATGGAAAGGTAGAAATTAATCAAATATTTCAAGATGAAATATTTGAGTAATTTTCATAACCATATACATAAACAAAAAAATTATTTAAAAAATGTTAACGTTACTGTTAAAAAATGGTACTAAATTTAGAAAATAAAATAATCTAAAAGGATTTTTTTTTTATTTTAAAAATGTTTAAAAAAATATTTCATATCTAAAAATGAAACAAAATGTAGTTCACATTTCTTGTTTATACTCAGTTTCTCCTGTGACAGTTATCAGGGTAAATTATAAATTAAATATAAATTAATAGTACATGCATATAATGCGAAAATAGAACTTTGCCATAAAATAACACACAACAAATTAGTAATGAATAGAATTGTAATTATAAATAAACAGTTAAAAAAGTAATTTTAAGAATTTAAAACACTTTGTATTTGTATGATCTCATTTGTTTAGGGATGGGGTTGGAGTTTCATTTTTCTTTTTTTACCTACAAATCACACATTTGTACAATTTATATTACACACCATGTTTTCTTGAAAGATCAAGTTGATGTTTCCTAAATAATAATTTATGTAGATTTTTCGTTGTAGCTTCAAGTGCAAATGTACACTGTAATGACAAAAACATTATATTTTGGAGATACTATTATTTAGTCCTGAGAAAGCTTGTTTCTCCCTAGGAGACTTCTCCTGTAGCTTCATCTTGAATATTCAGTCTCGAGTTGATCAATCTCTGCCACATTAGCAGTGAGCTGGATTAATGATGTCACCGCTGCATTCCATCATTTAGCTCCAGCCAATAAAGCAAAGAGAGAGTGTGTCTTTACCTGTCCCACAATGCACCAGCAATTCTGATTTATTTTTACCCAAGCTTTATTAGTTAATGGAGCTTAATAATTCATGAACGATTAATGGAATCTTAGCCACTAATTAGCATTGTGTTGGAGAAACACGGGCATGTATCTTCATTAAGCATCACGGATACTCCTTTTATCTTAATTACGGCTTCTCGCTGTCATTTTTCAATTTCTTATTATGCCTTATTTATTTATTTTTTGTTTGTAGATAGCTGGAGCTGCACAAATGGCTGGCGCTGAGAAATCCGCTCATTACGAACGGCTCAGGATGCACGCTGAAATGCTTTTGGAAGGTGTTAAGAATGACTCTGGAGTACGCTCAGAAATGGGCTCTCCGTGCATGCTTGCAGAAGCACTTAACATGATTAAGAATCAAGCCACAATTCTTATTTTTGGTCTAATATAAATAAATCGTATAATGAAACCATAAAAGTGCCTCCATTATTTCAGCGGGGGCACGGGATTAATTATCAGCGAAAGCTCCATTGATTGAAGGATCCTGCTGAGGTATTTAGTGTAAACCTCTAGACTACATTAAAGAGTCTGTGGTCGTCATTGAGAAATGTGATCCTCTGCTCCTGGCAGGTTCATAAGTGAAAAGGAGGTTAAAGTTGGGATTGTGTTGGCAAATGTTCAGTTTTGCTGATTAAGTCTAATACTCGAACCCACTTGTCGTATGTTTGCTGAGGATTAATGATTTTCTCCACAGCGACACGATTATCAGCAATCATCCGTAAAAAAAGTACTGTTGCCATATTGTGGTACAGTGATGATATGGGATGGAAAGAAAATGATACTTTGATATACACTTATAATAAAGTATGTTACTGTAGAAATAAAATATTTTTTACTTTTTTATTTTTTTATCAAATGTAATAAATTTAAATCATTTCAATCAAAAATAATTAGTTGATTGGCTGGTTAAGATGCTCAAACAAAGAGAGAAACAGAGAATTGATTGGATAGCACCACAGAACCACAGTGTATATATTTCTCTGAAAAATCAATCTACAACTTATTAAACTGTATTGAAAAAATATTTTAACAAATGACACACTTCCATTTTAATTCCAGTACAAGTAAGCATTTCATTGGTTTATGGTTGTTTGGCATTGCTTGCATTGTCATGTCCGAGTGGATGAGTCCCATCCACACCCTTATCGACAGCGTGCTCTCTCTCCTCTCCTGCTGAGCCTCAAGGGCGTGTGTGTCATAATAACCACACCGCTCTTTACGCTGGGATTCATAGGCCCTCTTTTTCCAGTTGTATTATCTTAATTGTCCTGGCAAGTATGTTCGGCGGTTATATTATCAATTTATTGCTCCTCTTGCCACCCCATTAATCCAGCCGTTAAAATACTGTAACCATTGGGTCTGCATAAAGCTGTCCCTGTGTTGCCAGTGGCTGTGTAAATGCCATTGACTGCACCGGAGAGTTATTTTTCATCTTCCTGGTCTGGCTGATCGTTGTCTGCTCTGTTTCTCACAACTGTTGCCATTGCTCCTGGGTTTACATCGTAGATTCTCATAGATTTTCAGTTTATACTGGCCATCGTGTCTATTCTGTAGGAGAGAACAATTACACATGGAATCTCTGTAGCATCAGTTGTTTTTTAGATAGAAAAAACGTTTGTGCAAAGCAAGTTCAATTGTACTGTGATGATCTGTAACGAATTACAAAACTAGTAAAAAGTAAATAATATTACAATACAATACAACTTTAATTCTCAGATGCTCATGGGAAACAAACCATAATATAATTTCACATGTGTCTTCTCTGCTTGAGACTGCTTAAGAGATACCAACAATTTCCTAAACTGTTCTCTGATGTGCCAATATACAAAAATCAAACATTTCTCATTATTCTCATCAATCGTACAACAATTGTCTCATTTGTTTCTATTTTAATTTAATAGACAAAGTTGATACATCAATAAACATTGAGAAGTCCTGACCTACCAGAGAGCTCATTTTTTTGCCATGCTAGTTCCATTAAAGTTTTTTTATACAAAACTAATATAGTCCAGATTGTTTGTCTTGTAATCTAGTAATTGAAAGCAAACCATTTTACATACATTGGGATGCAATGGCGGCAACTATTAATGCATCATTCTGCCAGGAGAAGCGAGTTGACAGCGCCGGATGATGTAAATGGATATGTTCTCTCTGGCTGGGTGTGTGGCTTTAATGTGTGCACGGGCGATCCGCTTCAAAGGAAACGCTTGGAGTTATGTCACATGAAGAAATTAGCGCTGGCCTGGTCAGTGCCAGCTCTGTGGTGGAGCCGCCTTGAGCTCTATTTAATGCTAACAGGCTAACGGCATGGGGGGTGATGTCATGTGTCAGAGGTTAAAGGTTTAACACTGATCCTGTTACAGAATCTGGCACTGATCCTTTACGTACCGCATATGATACTGGTGACTAAAAAGGCGCTTGCTAAATGCTTGATCCCTCACCTGCTCCCACCAATAAATATTGCTGAATAACAGGCATAATATCATGTTTGCTGACATTGGGATCATTTTGGGTGGTTCATACACTAGTGCAGTATATCATTTGTTCACATGATGGATGCGAAACAGTGACAACACTGCTAAACTAAAATATAAAGCAGTGTTTTTATTGTTCTTCATTGCTACACCTGCATTCATTTCTACCTGTAGGATTCATTTAAAAGTAAACTTTAAAAAGTGAAACTCTCCAAGTTCAACAATCTCTCAGCTTTCTGTTAATAAATAATAAATAAATACACTTAAAAATTGGTCAGGCTAATTTAGGGTATTTTTATTCAAGCCAAAATATTAATTTAATTTAATAATTTTAATATTTTTAATATTATTTAACATGACTGGATAAATCTGACACAATTTATTCAGTCAGGTGGAAACAACATAACAAGCTCTGAACAACATAACATTCAAAAAGTTTCCAGCTTATTGTTAAATAGGTTTTGGGGAATTTTACAAAAATAATAAAAAGGTAAATAAATGCTACTTCAAATTATTTTCCATTTTATTTATATCAATAAGTATTATACATATGAATTATGTCCGCATCAGCGGTTAAAGTCTGCAATTGGTACATCATAAACTTTTCATAAAATTCCATTATTCCCATATTTCTGAATGTCATTAAAATGAAGAGCTGGCCTGTTTAATATTGAACTTCTTTATACTGGCCTTATTTTCTTTCATTTTTCAGACTCTCGTGTTTGTACAGGTCCACCTTTTATGTTAATGTAACATTCATTAAATGTAATTGAATTGGAGAGCCAAGAAAAGTGGCATTACCTGCTTTTGAAAAGCTAAAGGTCTGTGCGTCTGAGAGGTGCCGTGCTGATTGCCTGAAGACTGTCATGGCTGCACCGCCACTATCAGCCTGTGTGTGTGTAGGTGTGTGCTCGCGCATGTGTGTTCAGTTTTATCTCCCCATTTTAGCTGCCTCTCATGGAAAGTCTCGCACACAATAATTGCCTGACCTTTACAGCAGTGCCATTGTCTCATTAAGGCTGATGGATAATGATAGCTGAACCTCTGCTGAACGTGAACCTCGCTGATAATGAAACAACAGAGCAGCTCCGCCGCTCCATCTGGGGTCGTCAGATCATCTGCAGTCGAGAGGCATGTTCCTGTTCCCTCCTCTCATATGAGACCTTCACAAACACACACAAACACTCACACGTTAATGTGGGGACTTTCCGTAGACATAATGACTTCTATACTGTACAAATTGTAAAATGTACCCTGTAATTCTCACCGTACCCCTAAACTTATCCCTCAGACATACCTTTATGTGTTTTCAAATAAATAAATTATTTTATAAATAAATTTATAAATGTTTTTCTCACAGGGACCAAAACTGTCCCCACAAGGTTAAAGAAATGTATTGGTATTTTTGTTCGGACATTTGGTCCCCACAGTGTATGGTACAATGCAAGACTTAAACAAGTAAAAATAGCCTACTATTAAAACTATTTTCAAATGATGTATTACTGAAATAAAAAACAATTCTCACATCATCTGCTGCTTTAAATTTGGCCAAAATTAAGAATTAAAATGTCTACCATATGGAAAAGCATTTGCGTTTATGATACCTTAGAATGCTGCCTACCTAGCCAGCTAAGTATTGAAACACATTAACATTCACTGCAGCTAACACATTTCCATTCCCATCATTCCAGATCCAGTGCTGAACTGATCTGAGGAGGGGTTATCAGTGAGAGAGAGCTGTTGGCCACAATGACTATGACTCCACTTGCCATATTCCCAAGCTGCTGTAAACAGACGGTAGACACACAAACACACACCCTCTTTCTCCCTCGCTTTCTCTTTTTAAAGCCGTGGACTAAAGGGGTTTGTGCTTTAGGGTTGCCCAGGGCAGATTGGAGGGTCATAGGGTCAGAAGTTTCAGTCCTGGGTGCAATCAAACCAGCAGGGGGTGCTGACACTCTGGGAACCATGTTCTGATCTCAACCCCACCTTCTATCTTTCTTTTTCTATCTCCTTCATTTTGCTCTGTCTGTGTTCATGGTGTTGTTTTTGTGCATTGAGAATATGAATTTGGCTCAGATTGATGTAAACCAGAACCAACACTGACACACAAGAGGAAAAATCATAACAACAGATAAAGTTTTATGATTAGGGGATGCTGGTTTTAGCAAGCAAACAATTATACCTATGTGAATAATGTAAATAAATATTTTTCTGCATATATTTATATATTTAATGTAAACATGTCTACAAATTTGTTTGAAATGTTTACAGATATGTTTGTGTCGTAAGAAGCTGTCACAAACCGTGACAAAATAAAATTAAGCAAAAACTGGGATGTCAAATGATAAACTTTAAAATGAATTGAAAAGAACTTAAAAGAAAAATTGTTTGTAATATTTTAATGAGTAAAATTGATGTAATTTGTATGCAGTTTACTTTTATTCTTTGATTAAAATTTTTATGTTAATTGGGGTTGTTAATTTATTGATTTAAAATAAATTAAATAATTGATAATTTCATTAATTATTTTAAGCATATTTAGTGTGAACTTCTGAATATGTATCTTAAAAGCATGTTTATCTATAATAAACAATATTTAGTATGTTTAGTGCATTTTGTAAATAAAGCATTTATCAATTGTTCATACTGTTTGTTAAATTGTAACACAAAAATAAATAAATAAATAATATAAATAAAATATATAAATAAATTTTAAATAACTTACGCAAAAGGTTTTACAAAATACTATATTTTATCTTCTAAAATCAATCTACTTTATGTCTCCATATTTTTTATAATAGGTTATTATATTTCATAAATGTTTTTATGATAAATTCTTCATATGTAGCTGTTATGCATATACATATATTAAATGTAAATATAGTACATTAAATATGTGTAGTAAATGATGGCATAATATGCAGTGATAATATATTTGTAGTCAGTGTTGTGTGTGAGTTGGGCTGTTTGTGAGGATGGCTGGACTGGATGGGCTCTGTGATTCTGCAGAAGCCTCAGGGCCGCCGCCTCGGGGACGGGTCAGAAGTTCACCTCCCTTGTCTGCTGTTCACACAGGAACAGCAGGCCCATAACCACACACACACGCACACACACACACACACACACACGCACACACACACACCAGAGCCAACACACAGTCATATAATGAATAACGCTTGCTTTTCAACATGACACGGACACAAAGATAAATTAATAAATAATCATAAATGCATTTAATTCATGTCCTCATAAATTCTATGATTTGAAATTCTGACCTGTAACATTTACACATATAGAAAAATTACAATACTGTTTTTAAATGTTCATAAAAAATTCATGCCTTCCCACAGGAAATAAAAATCCCAGATCTCTAAAATGTCTTAATTATTTTTCATGGACAGCACAGAGAGCAAATGGAGTCTCCTCAAGAGTTTCAGAAAGATCTCCAATAATATCTCAAACTGTGTGCACATTTACCCAGATATAAAACTGCAATTAAAAGGCTGGATTACTATGAAAATTACAAATTTTCATCAAAATCACAAAATTATCAGGGCAATGCTATACTATCTATCCATGTTAACTTTATAAAAACTACTTGTCAGAGTTTTCGGAGAACCATCTATGACAAAGTTGATACATGAATAAAACTGGAAACTCTTAAACATCCTGAGATATGCGCCTCTAAACAATAAAATTTTCCTGACTTGATTCGTTGAGCTTTTGCAAATGTATCTGTTTGCAAAGTCACATTATTTCCTGAGGGCAGCGTACGGTTAAAATCTAAATGCACAGTCAACAAAAAGCGTCGCTCTCACTGGATCGCTCTCTTGTTTGCCTTGCAGATCGTTTTCAATTTATTCCGACATTTACCGCACGTTCATCATCGCAGGCCTGTCACTATACCATTTTTAAATACATTCACCCTAAAGAGAAATTCATGTAAAACATATCGAAAACGAGTGTATATGTGTTTGGAATCTCTAGAGATACATAAAGGCATGAAAAAGCCCTTTCAAACAGTTTCATTTGACTCACATGAGGTGCCCACAAAGTGCTTACGGCAGAAGTGCTTTCAACAGCAGCAAACAAACACCCCAGTCTTATTTACTCACTGTCTTGGACCATAAAAGAGGGATTTAGATCAATAATCCCTCTTTGCTAATCTTCCATTTGATGATTGTGCCAGAAAGTGTCCTTGTTGGCCCTCAACGCTCGTGGTTTCCTATGTAACAAAACAAATAAACATTCACTCACAACATTTGCACTAATGCTAATTGACCGAAGGGCTGCCTGGGTTCACAAAGCTCTCCTTAAACAGCACTTTTAAAGTTCATTTGCGAAACAAAGATATGTTCCAGGACGTCTCTTACATTTTGTTCAGGATTTGACAGTCTCTCGACTCGCAGCCATCTGCAGCAGCCATCTTGTGCCGGGCTCAGGCGGAGCTCTCCCAAGGGCTGGATTGATCCCAGTCCTACAAGGCTTTCTTTCATGAAGCTGGTCGGCTAGAGAGGAGTACATCCCCTGTGACGGAAAGCTGGCTCCAGCCAGACGCACAGAGGAGCGGGTGTCAGGCCTAAATGTATTTTACAAACTCAGACGGGACACAAATGGTTTGGTTAGCTTTACAGTCATTAGCGTTTTGGAAGCTTTTTGCATTTCATCATGAAACATTACCATCTTGTAATATCATCATAATATTGATTCCTGAATACATACTGTAGACAAGTAAACAGTCTCCAAAATTCCATTTTGAGAAAGATTTAAACAATTATGTTGTGTGGCGGTGAAATTAAAGATGAAATCAGTGATATATTTGTAAATGTAAATGTTCACGTTAGTAGAAAATAAGAAACTGAATTTCAAAATAGTCTCTCCAAGACTGCTGTTGCTCATAAACATGGATAAATCAATAAATAAATTTTTTCTGAAAAAAGTGATTATAGTGATGATAAAATTGTTTTTTATTTGTACATAGCAGATATTTTTGTGTAAATAAAATGTTGCAACAGAGATACATTTAACATTGAGCCATCAGCATGACAAAGCACATGTTTTCTGTGGTCGTGGACAAAAAACTGTGTGATACATTGAACAATTGTAGTTCAAGCGTCACACAATCTCCTATCATTTTGCAGTGTAAAGTGACTGTAAGTATTTTCTTTTGTTTGCTTTCTCCTATTTAAGCGTAACATGCATAGTCAACTATAACTAATCAAATCATTGGTTGGTTTCCATGGAAAGTATAAACACAGACTTTGTGGCGCTATAAAAACAATGTTCTGTTCTGTTTGTTTGAGCATCTAGACCGACACAGCAACACTGTCGGTATGATCAATGGCAGAGGGGATTAGTTTGTAAAACCTGTTTGAAAACAGTAATGATTTCTGAAACTTCATTTGGTGTCACTAATGGTGTAAAAACGGCACACTTCAGCTTTACACTGTTCAGTATCAAGAAAAAGCTGCTTCTAATGAATTTATTTATAAGATTATTGTGAATAAGTGTGAATCTGATGAAAAGTATTTTCCTGTGTCATCAAGTTAATGCAATGCACGTGTAGTCTTTGTGTTCTCATCGACAGCCTAGATGTTGTGACCTGAAACTGTGTTTGTCAGAGAACATGAATCTCCAGCGCTATAGTGTGTGTGGCCTCTGCAGCAAATATGGAAAATTGTCTGAGCTCGTCTCTTCCTTCACTTTCCAATCCCTCTGCTAGCGCCATTTAACATCAGCTACCCAGGTTTCACCTTGTATTCATTTGTGCGCTGCTGAGAGCAAAGGAAAGCTGCAATCTCCTACAAATGCTCCCTTTTGGAACTGCATAGCAATGGCATCTAGCCAATGATAGATATGCATAATATTTCACGGGGAGACCCAGCAAATAGAATACCCTGCTGTGCTAAAGAAAACAATGTGTTTCTAAGCACGGAGATATAATCCATCACCGTGCCGTCAGTGGAGGAGGTGAGGGGAAAAAACCCTACCTACCTGTTTTTCACATCAGAAGGAGAAGAAAAATGACAGGGCCTGGCTTCCAGAAATGTCTCTGTGCATTCATGCGTGATCCACAAGGTCTTCTCAGACCCTAATCAAAGGATTGCGCTGCCTTTGGCACTAAAAAACAAACCAATTCCGGCCATGGCACGACAAATCCTTCTTTTCAATCAATCATCGGCCACTCGAATAGAAAGGGAGACGTTTTGCGGGATTAATTGCCAGCCCTAATTCAGGGATTTAGCTAACAGGCTTGGGTTTTCATACTGTTGTTGGGAAATTACCTGAGAGAGAATTTACTTCATGCCTCTTTGATTCGAAGAGGCTTGGATGCAGCAAACCTGAACATGGGTGTGAGAAGTGGGTGTTGGAATGTAATACATGCCGTAAATTAAATCCTTCATTTCATTGTTTTCTTGTGCTCACCAAACAGGAAGAAAGCTCCACAACAGGCCAGAAATTACATCAGTTCATATGGACCATCAGCTTTTCGACCCCATATCTTTCCAAGTCGCCCTTGAGTGCCATTAAAAGCTCTGGCGTGGAGAGCAGCGATGCCGAGGGCCGAGAGAGTGGAGCAGCTCTGGCCCATGGCCGAATCTCTGACAGAGGACTGATGGATGTGGCTGAGGGACTGAGGCATGAGTGGGGGTGTGCTGCCCCGCTGGGGGATAGACAGGTGTTTTGTGAGGACACGGCCTGGCCGTTGAATCGCTGAATCTGCAATGATGTGTGTGCCATCACAAGCTCTTGGCCCCGTCTCCAAGTCCAAGCTCGCTCCCTGGAAGGAAACCATTCATTATCCGACCAGGGACAGCTAGAGGACCTCCCATTCACACTGGTGCAGCCTGATACCTACATTATGCAAAGTGACTTTCGCACCACTTTGACCTAAGGGAACGGCACATAACACCAAAGTCATTACTAATGATAACAAATCTATTAATGTTGAATGATAGCCTCATTAAATGGTTCAAATGTAAGTCCAGGCTTATGTGTTAATGATATGTTAATGATTCTGTCAGTTATTAGAGGCTTAATGGCACCTGCGGAAATAACATTACCAACTGAAATCAAACTTCTTGTATGGTTCTCTGGCACAGCATGAGACCTCCGTCATTTGGTGAAAGCACTTAAGGCCAAACCTTGGAACATCAGGGGACTCATTACCTGTTAACGTTGAAGGAGGAGGAGATGTTATCACACTTACCGCATGTTCACAGGAAATTGCTAGCATTATTTCCTATGGGGAATGTTGCTTTCCTGTTATATTCTTATAGAAAATCCCATTTACACCATCAGTTTCTTCTTTTTTGGGGGGTAATTAGGTTTCCAGTTGTCTTTGTTTACACCTGTTTGGAATTTTTTCTTACTAAACAGGATAAAAACTGATTTCTTTTAAATAGACAAATAGTGTTAATGTTAATTAAAAATTAAAATGGTGTCTGTTGGACTTGGCATTTAATTCCTCAAGTCCGCGTGCTCGTTTATTCAGGAAGGAAGACTCAAAAAATATCTTTAAAAAGGATTTATTTTAACAATCAAAAGTATATTGAAGAATATCACACTTAAAGAAAATATGCAGAGCTCTGGGTTAAATCTGTCACTATCATTTACACAATCAAAGGAGTTCCCCCATCGAGCAATACGACAGAAAGAACCCCGTCTATCCCTCAAAAACCATTTTTTATGGTCTCCTCTCCCCAAGGTTAGCAGGTGGCACCTCTCCACCCTTCCGGTGGGCATCTTCTCATATTTGGTCACTGTTATCTTCTGCTTAGTCTGCAAAGATAGATCTTGGTCTGCACAAATTCAGGGTTAAGACACATACTTGGAGTGCTTAGGGCACTTCGACCTAAGATAGCTCATTTCATATATGGTTATACCGGTCCTTCTCTCTCCTTGGTAAATTTCCACTGGCAAGCATATCATACAAGCACACAAGACTATGAATATATATATATATATACGAGCAAATAGTGATTAATATTGTTTTACTGATTAATGTTATTATAATGATTAATATCAACACCAGAATATATGAAAGTAAATAATGGTTATTAAAAGACACAAGAATATATCAGAGTAGATAATGATTAATGTCGAACTCTGTAAAGATAATGATTAATGTCAAACTCTGTAAAGGAAAGTTAAAACATTATGAATACAATTTCCCTTTATGTCATCACTTACATATCCTCTTGTTGTTCTTACTGTATACAAGTGCATAATGATTCATATTTTAAAGGGCCAAAAATAACTAAAAAGCATCAAAGAAGCAGTCCAAAAAATGGTTCACCATATTACTGTGAAGTCTTTTGCAAGAAAAATAGAACAATTTTGCTATAAAAGTTGCTATTCACTTAGAATCTTCCCCTCTGATGTAGACAAGCTCTCAAATCCTATTTGCTGTCACTTTTCAAAACACATCAGAGGACAAGACCAAAATCCATGCATATGTTAGACATCAGCGATTTAGATCCTCCCACACATATTCTCACCAATGCATGGGAATGTCTCCTTGGTTCAGTTTATCTTGACCCTCATGGAGCCTTTTGGGAAGGTTGGGGCAGGGGTCAGGCCCACAGGAGGTCACCGGAGGTGTACTGGTCTCTCTCTCAGTCCTTCATCAGAACTCTACCTGTCAAATACACAGCCATGGAAAAGCACACATCACATCAGTCTGTACATTCCAGACCTCGTCTCCGTGCGACCCTGCTGACCCTGTTTGAGACAGAACCTCTGCAAGCATGCAGCCGTGACGCATCAGGGAGCAGAGCGTTTGGATGTATGGAGAGCATGCAGGGATAGGTAAGCATAATGGGAGAAGAGCGCTCTGGGACTGCTCTGATTCTGCAAAAAGCAGATTTGACAGTGATGGTTCAGGCAGTGTGAAGGACACTATGGAAATCGCAGTATCCCCAGAGATCCTGTTCAGACGTGTCATCGTTTTGCACCGCCAGTCCCCAATGCAATGACATACACCTCACGGGTTTTACGAGTGCATCACTGACACTAAGCAGGGATTCAAACTGACTGGAAGTTTTGAAGTTTTGAGGATGGAGATGACAAAAAATCTTCCATGCTGATGATGGTGAAACGCCGGCTGCTTCCTCCATACGGTGGTATGCAAACTCTCTGTAGACCAGTGCCAGCTGTGTGATCATACCGATTGATGTCTTGGCAGAAGTAGCTTCCACATTTCTCTCTTGCCACCCCCCCAACCAATCCCCCCATAACCCCCTCTCATCCAGAACCACAGAGAAATCGCTTCAAATGTGCCATGACAATCTGACAGGACAAGCATTGCAGGTCCGTTCCATCTGCCTCCAATTTAATTTCGTGTGGGGGGAGCTGTTAGATGAGCGAGAGGCTTTAGTGGGTGTCAGGCCTGTTAGATGAAAGTTGGATGGGTTATTTTCTAATGGGCCGCCTCAACATCTCCACAAGTGTGCCCAAATCTTGGAACTCACAACCACGATCATTCCCTGATCAAAGACTTGCTGCGATGAAGCAGACAATGGCTGAGATCACCAAGACTATTATATGAAAGTACCGCAACGGGCTGTATTGGTTGATGGTTTGGAGTTAGTGATGGTAAGTGCAGTAAGAGGTAACATCTTATTGTAGTTTACTCTTGTCAGAGGATGGGAAAAAGAGAGCCATTACTAATCTAGGTCTGCAAAAAGCAATTTTCCTAATTATGTGATGAGGGAAGTCAAAGGTCTGGAGAATGTCAGACTGCTAGCAGTCAGAAAACCATTTAAAAGTGTTTACAGCTCTTACCGAGCTGGCTAGTGGTCTTCCTTTCCCAGCGACTTTAATGAAAGTAATGTGCGATTGTTTGGTTCAACACTTTAAGGCAAGGTACTTTAATGTCACTTTAATAGCTATGCTTGAAGAACCTGATTATGATAACAGGGGATTACTCAAGACGGTATATCTGGTTAAATTGGATTTATAGAGTGTTAGTATATAAGATGCAGATATTTATACTGGAATACCACAGTCTTAAAGGTAGTGCAACTTGAATTCGCCACCTGAAATTTGTTTCAGTGTGCATCCCAGGAAATTACTCCTTCCATCTTTTAGAAGAGCAGGAATGTGTCTACCCATTACAAATGGTATGAGTGGGGGCGGGTGAGAGCTTGGAGAGCTTTGCGCCAGTCTCTCACGCCATCCATCACCCTCTCCTTGTTTTTCTTCTGCTTCTCCTCCAGCTTTCTGGCTGTGTCAGCTCAGCCTTATGCTTTTCTCCAGGCGCGAACGGTGAAGGAAGTGTTTGAAATACCTCCGGAAGATATTAGTCCATGTCGGTTTGCATTTATGAGTCCTAGAACTAACAGACGCAGAAACTCTCCTACTCCATCTTCCATCTCCAGTTCTCGAGCAAGTCCATTTTCATCAAGGGTTATGAGGTCAATAAAATCCCTGACCTTGCCCAATCATAAAACAGTCACAGCAGCAGAGCGGCGATTGATCAAGTTCATAACTCGATTTGAGGCGTATTGAGCGAGAACTATAAAAATCAAGATATATAATTTATTAGCAAATAAACAGTAATGCAAATAAATAATGCGGGGGCATTATTTATTATTAAATAAATATTATTTATTTTTATTATTTATTATTATTTATTAGCAAATAAAATAATGCGGGGATATAATTTCACAAAATGCAAAATAGATGTTTTGTTTAATGGCCTACATTTTCATATCTCAATCATCATGCCACAGTGTTTATAATTGGCTTCAGGATTAGTTTTGAGTTTAAAGTGACTATAAACTTTTTTTGGCTAATGCTTTTGGAAAAAATAGCACTCTGCTTTGATAATGCTTTTCTGTGAAACTGCGATAAGCACTCGGTCTTGGCAGTGGCCATATGTTTGTAATGTAAGCCTGAGTAAGTGGGGACTTCAATGAAACTCACCTAGTCCAAGTCTCAGCTACTCGAATGTCTAGCTCAACTCATTCAATTTGTAGAGGTCAAAAGTTGATAGCACTGTGTCTCCTTTTAGCTTTGAATAGGCTTAACTTCATATTGCTGGGTCATTAAGCAGAGCCTAGCTAATCAAATAAGCCACCACTTAGCAGAAACACAAAAGTGGAGAACTTGGCGACGACATAGCTTGGCATTAGAGAGCACAATTTGACACTTTAATGAAAAAATGTTATGGAATCCTGAGTGCCAAGGGATGTCTATAATTAGACCTACTCACATTTCCTAATTACTCTCACAGGTCTAAAGTCATCACAACAAATAGAAGAACATGATTTTCCACTGCAATATCAGGGGCTGCAGTCTTTATCCTTGCAGTCTTTTCAAGGAGTTTCTTGCAGGGCTAACTGGACAATATATTTTAATACGTTTTGCTTCAATGTCTGTAACTGTGTCCTATGTCTTTAATACTTATTTTAAACCACTTTACCATCAATAAATCTGTCCTAAAAATGACCTTGCGGGTGAAATGCATGTCATGAAGATGCACTGGGAAGCAGGTGATGGTGATGGTGATAGTTCATGCCCAGCATCTCAGCATCCATATGCCCTTCTGGAAGCCTGGCTGTCCAGGCAGATGGTACGGACCAGGAATTAGTTTCTGGTGTTTAATTATGCTCATAATCAGGGGAAATAAAGATCAATTAAAACAAAAGAGAAATTAATGAAACGAGAGAGCCATAAGCATTGCACAGTTGTTGGGACAGGCTTGAAATTTTACAGCACAACATGCTCCAGCACCGGTGCAAACATGCCAGGGATGAGAGGCTAGCCAAAAGTGTTAAAATATGTGAAGATAAAGACTAAAATGAATGTAGCTGTAAATAAATATCTGCATAAACATTAGATTAATTGTGGTCTGATGCTATATGTTTTGTTGTGGATCTTATCCAGCTATAAGTTGCAACAGAGATCCAGTGATCATCTGATTAACCAAGAAAAAATGCAAAAAAAGATAACTAATAGTTTAAAGTCAATATTTCTAGTAAAAAAAAAACCACAATGTGTTTCCTGGGTGATCCTGCCATTGGTTAGATACACAGCATTTGCACCTTTCCAAATTGCGTGGAAACCCGTTGCACTAAACAATTTTAGTTTTTACACGGGATGAAACTAAACAGGTTAAGTTGTATGAACATAGAATCTTAAGCGGTGCAGTAGACAAATCAAGTTTACATTAGTAGTCTTTACTGAAATTCATTAGTTCACATTATTAATGTTTTTGAGCATACGTTTTATAAAATAACTATTAAGTTAAACAAATGATTTTAAGTAGAAATAAATGTTATATTTAAGTAATGTCTTATAAGTTAAATTATACTACTTGGACTGAATTAATAAATAAAATCTCAAAGAAATTAAACAACATTTCAATTTTTTTATTTTTTATTATTATTGTTGACAAAAAACAGGTAACACTGCAATGTACTCAACCTCTTAAACTTGCCAAACTTTTTGCATGTTAACAATTGTAAATTGTTTAGTGGAACATTATTCAACAATATGCAGACAAGCAATAAACTGGATGAAAATAAAGTGAAAAGACACACACACACACACATACACTGTTAATTGTGTATCAATAGAGCAACAATATTTAGTTTTATCATCCAGAACACTTCAGCTGCATCTTCAAAAGCACCTGTGAAAACAGAGCAGAAGAAAACTTTTAGATTAGCAAATCCATCTTTTAATCAGTTTAAGTTACTACTATAAACAAACAAACCAAAAAATATTAAGTTTCAAAAGAAACTTTATGAAATATTTTTGAACGGTTATCTTAATACACAACACATGTGCTAGCGTTAGCGACAAGTATATGTATATACATACACACACTGTTATATGAAAAAAACTTTATGCCAACGAAATACAAACGTTGTAGGTAAACTGTGAACATGTAGAAACACACTGACTGACCTTATAAAGTTTGACCAGACAGAAATAACTCATTTAAATGTTAAACTGTGAACCGACAGAAAAGAAAAACAACTAGCATTGATCGTCACATTAACACTACATTAACTTATTAACGATTAACTAACAACTGTTTTAGGGTAATTATTTTTGTCATAAAGATTTCTATAGATGAGACACTCACCGTTTCAAGCTGCTTTCAAAACTCCGCTCTGCTGCTCACGTCACGACCTGTTTCAATAGGCCCCTCCCCCTTACAGAAGCCTAACATACTAAGTTAAGTCTCTACTTAACATGATCAATATTTCACCTGAATAGTGCAAACAACTGATTAGATTTAGTAGTGACAACTTTTTTTTTACAAAGAATGAGTAATGACCACTTAAAATGTTTCATTAATACAAAATCTGGGTTTAGAGTGTAGTCGCTTCTGCATGTTTTTAACAATTCATAAAATATTCAGTAATTCATTAAGTAAATAATTCAATTGTGTTTATACAAAACAAAAATCAGTAAATGTTGGCTTACACAAGTAAATGGAAATATTTTATAATTACAATAAATCACGCAGTGTGTGTTCGTCTGCAGAGAAGATACAACATCCCATTCGAGCAGTTCTATCAAAGAGCTGTTCAGTTCATTGGTGCAGGTTCAGCTGTCCTCCACCAAGCTGTGTTTGTCATACGGTAGGGCTGAGCCACCACCTGAGCCAGTGAGACTGTCAGAGAGCATTCGGGCCCTGGCACACAGATGCCACCACACTGACTCTTACCTCCTCAGTTATAAATAGACCAAGAGCCATGCTGGGCCAACCTTCAGCTACCTGAGCTGATAAACCAAGACACAACAGTGAAGACGATGGAGAACTTTTATTGTTTATCACAAGCAGTTTTGACTTTACGCCACAGTGAAATAAATCAGGTGGTTTCTGTATATTTTAGCATTGTAGGGGTGAGGGCGGGAAAAGCACATAATAGATTATAAAACTAACCACCATATGCTTGGCAGCCTATATTTAATTACATTAGCATAATTCTACCTTTACAGGCTAATGCAATTTTCGCAGTGTACGTTTAAAAGGCTTGCAGATAACCACACATCATTAAACAGGCAGTCTTGAAGCTGTGTTTTATTGTGCAACGGTATTTACTGTGATAGATTTCCAAAAGTGGAATTAAAGGAACAGTGCTCATCAAAATTACATTTCTGTTATTATTTATACTCCGCTGCATCTTGATAATCTATCTGGCTTGTGATTGTTCACGTGATCTGTGATAACCAGTGACATTCGACAGACCCGCTGTAACACACCAATAAAAAAAGTGGACAGCTTTTGTTTTTTTAGTCTTTGTTGAAGTTTAACAGTCGCTGTTATTATTGGCACAATGCAAGTTTGGAATAACAGTAGTTAAATAATGATAAAAAATGTTGATGAACGCTACCGCTTCAGAAATGCAGCAATAATGTGATTAGCAAGAATGTAGTCATCCGCTGTTAGAGACTGTTGCGTGCGCACCCCTGAGAATGTGTGGGTTGACTACCGCAGACAAACGCTCGCTAACGTCAAACTAAATATTCCGTGATGAATGATTCAATGATATTGTCTCAGACAACAGAATGCTAATCGTTCACATGTTCTCCATGGCTACCAATTTCAAACATTTAAACAAGGAAACTGCAATAGGCCAATCCGCGTTTCACCACATCCCACGGTTCTGATCGCAGTGACTTCGTCCATAACAAATACTCGAAATGCAGCGCATCCACCCTCGAAAGGCCTGTGGACTTGGCTCGTCTTTACATACTGTCTGTTTTACTAAATAAAGCTTACAGCTGGAGTCCCCCCTCTCTCTGCAGTATAAAAGTGGGTTTACGTTATAGCTTTCGGCCCCTCTGATGTGCCTCTGAGGACTCGCTTGCGCCGCACTAAAACTCTGCACACACTGTCAGTCCTTTTCGACACTCCGTCTAAATAATTCATTCATGCATCGTTGCTCCTCAGACACTGTTTTTCGAATGCCGTAATGAGAAAAGCTGTAAAAGGGGTTGATGGCAAAAAGAGGCGGATCAAGAGGTTGAAAGAAAACTTGTCCACGCAGTCTTTCCCATAGACTTAAGTGCTAAAAAAACAAGCGACTTCAAAAGGCCGACCTGCATACCTCTGCGCAATTAGATATTTCTAATGTTACTTTTAAGGTGCGATGCTCAGTCGACCTTGCTGCGCTGAACAAAAGACAAAGCATATGGAAAGGAACGCTTTTCTTGATTGTGGGATGTTATAAAGGTGAAAACGCAAGGCTGTGCAGGGATAAATTATTTGGATGGAAGGAGCTGGCATAAGTTCAGAGGGCTTTTAAAGTAAACCAGATTGATTCTGGAGAGCCGCGATTGGTTTATTTTTCTAGTCCCTATGGTCTTTACACCAGGCCCACTTGTAATTGTCCTCGTGTTTCAACTAATTCTCTATTTCCAGGGAGGAGATTGGGAAAGAATTTATTCAATGGAAAAGGGAAGACTGAGAGGCTATGCTCCTTTTAGACCATATTTTGTTGTATGTTTCAGGAAATGCAACAAATGAAAAAACAGTTTTGCTTCACAAGAAAACTGACCATATTTTAAAGTTGATCAACAGCAAAAAAGACAAAATCACGATTCAATAAATATTCTCCAACTAATGGTGCTAACCAAAGTTATAAAAATTGGTCAGAGTGTTCAAAGCAAAGAATGCTTTGAAATGAAGCCGAGGAGAACTGCACTCGAATGTCACAAAACTTTAAAGATCAACTATCATTTTGGTTTCCATCTCTAGTTAAGGAACACATAAACATGAAACCCAATGAGCCATAGCTGCAGGTCTGTCACATACAAAGCCAAACCTTTGATGACAATTGCAGTAGACGTGATGTAATACGCATATTAGAGAGACAGTTTTTATATAATAGATGACATACAGGCCCTCAACTGTGAAACACCTGACATTGCCTGAAAGCACTTGAAAGTCACTCGCCAATTAACACATTTGTTGATGTTCCTTTGCTGATGCAATGTAAGAGCATACGCCTTCAGAATATTGTGTTGCCTGTGACCCTGATAGATTTCCATGCCGTCTACTTTAAAGTGTGTAATTGACTCTTATTAAACTTTCATTAACTGGCACATAAGCTATGCAAATGCACATAATGACAGATTAATAACTTGGTTTAAAGTTTGTATTTCCGCGTTTGTGCCCTGCGTTCTTGCTGGTTCACCAAAATACGCTCTTCAGAGGGGGACGTTGGAAGCATTTATTGCCACTGACTGTTAGATTGTAATCTATGTCAGATGTCTGGACTGCTTTTGAGTAAGTAATATGTGTGATCATCAGCGTGCCAGAAGGTTCCAATCTGTAGAGAACCTCATGGGAAGAGGCTGGTTTGGTGGAACCTCACTTCTCCAGCATTAGACTAGGGTAACAGTGCCTTTAAAGAGCTCTCCAACTGTCCTTATGCTAACGACATTTTGATTGGTTTAAGCTCTGGCCCAGGCAATTGCATCATTACAAACTGCGTTCGGTTTGGCTTTGAAAGAATGAATATTAAGCTTTAGTTGGGCATATGTGAGACTGTCCCTGTAGTACACTGAACTATTTGACTCTGTGCTAGTATGCAGTGCTGTAATATTTACTTTGTTTTGTATTTCACGCTACATTCATATTCAGGACTGTAAAGTGCTGCCAAAATACTTTGTTTTAAGGTGTCCTTGTAAGTCAGTAATATTAATTACCAAAATGTACTTACTATAAGGCAAAAAATTAGTATCTTGTATTACTTTTTATGTATTTATTTTTCTAAAAAAGACACATTTAACAATGCTTTTTACCGTGAATACATTCACAATATAATACGTCCTCTCGTACCTTATTTGTTTATTAAACAGAGCTTCTTATGAGGTCGAGAGAGAGCGAAACATTTCGGATGCTTGAAATTAGCATTTCTAAGCTATAACCCGTAGAGCTTATCCCTTTGGGAGTGTGGGCGTCAAATAACCCAGAGAAAGCACACACACATCAATTGAGAGGATTACACATGTTAACGCTCATTACATGGCGTTTTTTGGCTAAGGGGTCTGCTGCAGCTTTAGCATATGAACAAGGAAATGAGAAAGCTGACGGTGAGGTCATTTCAGTCATGCAAGGATTTGCAGTGCAGTCTTTATTCTTTAATGTTTCATATGAGTTTTTCCAATGTTTTTCCCATTTAAAGGTGATTTTATTTTTGATTTTGCTAAGTTTAACTGCATGCCCCACCCTCCAAAAACACGCAATCAAACCTTGAATGTGCAAATCCATTCACAGTCAGACAGCGTTTCTGACTGGCTAAAAAAAACTGGGTTGTTTAGAGAGCCTACAGCTGCCTTCAAGTCGTGATCGCATTTACAAGACGATCACACATGAATGCCACCACAATGATGTAATTACCAGTTATTTAAATAACCATAATTACCAGATTTGTTTTTAAACCCTTTTCGAGTTGCAGTGACTAATGAAGGAAGCAAATTTGGTATTGATCATAAACCATATAGTTGTAATTATGAATGTACAGGTAAATTTGTATGCTTTTCTGTACTTTGATGATGCACAATAATAAAGCTTATGACAAAACACTATATACTATATTTAATTTATAAGGTAAGAAACTTGCTTGGCTTTGATTTGACTACAGATTCGCCATCATTGTCTGAGTGTTGCTAGTGAAGAAAGCTAAGTTTCTGAGGAATTAAAAAAACAAAAACGTTCATTTTCAATGCAGTCTTATGATATTTTGTAACCAATTTACAAGGTTGCTTATTTATATTAATTTACATTTAGGCATTTAGCTGACGCTTTTATCCAAAGCGACTTACAAATATTAGGAGACAATGAAGCGACACATCAAAAGGCAACAATAGCATTAAGAAGTGCTTTCCTAAGTTTACAATGTTTTGCAGTGCTAGATAAGGACCTGTAGAGGAAAGAAGAGAGGTTTTTTTTATACAATCTTATTTCTTTTTTATAATATTGTAAGTTTTTGTGCAATTCACATCATACAAATTCATACTAAATCTAAAAATTACTAAAATGTTTCTTTTAATTATAATTATTTTCTGCTTCAACATATGCTTTATTGTATTTTACAGTAAAGCGCTCATACATAGACACACACCTCAGAACTGTATCCTTCTCGACCCAGTAAACGCTAAACAAAATTTACATGCTGCCCCATGTGTGCTTTCTGTATGAGGCTGTTTATTCACTGAAGGTCAGGCTTTTGTGGAGAAAAACTTCTTGCCCGATGAGATAAGACCAAATTGCAGATCTATCATTTTTGTGCTGGCTCTCAGGTTGTCTGTCTGTTCCTGTGTGGTGTTGACTAGCAGGGACTGTGGTGTGAAATCAGTGGAAAAGCGGCTGGTTCGCTTGATTTATGACTCACTCTGGGCTCGCTCTTATCAGGTGCACACAAGCCCCTCTCTCTGATGCAGCCTGTGTCTAAATGACAATAGACGACCAGCAGCATTATACTCCAGATTTTCCCCTTGCTTTCTGGACACAGCAGATTACATCTGGTTTATTGATTTACGGCGGCCATCTTGAGTCGTATAGTCATTTTCATCTTAGCAAACGGTGTTTAGTGCTTGAAACTATAAGCAACATTTGCAAGGGCCTTCTCAGTACAGTTACACGCTTTTGTAAAAAATAACCGTTTGTGGCTGTTCGAGAGATAAAACAGACGTTTCTGAACCATCTCGTGAGACGAAACGTTAATGTTTGATAACGGAAGGGGGAAAAAATAAAAGTGAAATCTGGGGCAAAGAGGTTTGTTGGAAAAGCTCCGAAGGGGGAAGCAGCGCTCTACATTATTCTGTCTGTTTTTTTCTCTCCTCTCTGTAATTGAATCATTGCCATCTGTATCTCTAGAGATAAGATATGTTATTTGGGAAAATTATTTAAATTTAAGAAATGTGTTAGCTAATGTAATTAAGTTGAAATTACCACAGCTGCACTTCTTTGTTGGAAGAGTAATTATGTAATCATTAAATGATGGAAATGAGCATCACTTTGGCCGATCAAATGCCTTTTGCACCCAGCTGAAGAATGCATTTACTTTGTGTCAAAAATCTTAGGCCGATTGAGGAACTTTATTTTTATTTTGAATATACTGAAAACTATTACATGTAAAAAGTTGTTATGGCATGGTGCTAGTAATGCTAACGTCAAGAGTTTAGTTCTCATGTGATGTGCGTAAATTAACAAAATGGAAATACTTTGAATTGCACACACAATTTTTGTTTGTGTTTACGCTGTTGTTTTAAAATTGTTGGTCTAAAAACATACATAGTATTGACATCTGAGTTTTATGTAATGGATAATATACAGGCAGCCGGCTGTTAATGCAAAATAAACACAGACAGAGTGATCAAGGTGATCTTGATTCTTGTTTCAAGGGTTTTTTTGGTGATAACAACCGCCTGGCTGTACATTATCCCACTAATTACACGGCTTCCCACATATGTAAATTATTGGACACTTAATATAGATTTGAAATTTTCTTATTTGCAAAAAATGCAAACAGGAGAAAAAACCTGTTTCATATCGGCTTCAGACACAACCGTCAGCTAAGACATGACATCTAAACAAGACGAACATGCATTACTAATATAATCTTATATATGTTATTAATTTATTTATTTGCAAGTAAATTACCTTTAGGTCTGTAAGTCTGTGTTATTAGTGTTAAATGGTTGTTATCGGGGAATAATATATCTTAGAATTTTGCAACTAGCCAATCAGAAACAAGTATTCCAGAGCGCTGTGAATAATCCTAATGACCAGTTTAAACCTTTGTCCGTATGCTAGGCCGAGAGCCCATTTAACTGTTTTAAATGATGCTGAAGAGTGCCTTTATTTATTAATAGGGACAGGGAAAGAGCACGCAAGCTGTTCACGGATCGCATCTCTCTCTCTCTGCAGGCATTGTTTGTTTGTGTAAGCACTGACACAGGCATCTTGCAACACTTCCTTCGGCATGCCATATTTGCAAACTCCCCTGCTCCCAGTTGCGTATGTCAAGTGTAACCCAATCTAATATGCCTGGCTGCCTGTGTTCAGATGGTCTGTTTGTGTGGGTGTGGTGTGTGTGGGTGTACGTCTGGGTGGCTGCCCACTCTGTGCAGGCTGTGTGAAGGGCTGTCAGGGCTTGCTTCTCCTCCCAGCTCCCCCTTGGCTAAAGGAAATCACCCACACCTCTGCCACAAGTTCTGGACGGCGGCCGAGACACTGTCATGGATACGCACGTCAAATTGCCCTAGGATTAAACAACAACAACAACAACAACATATGGGCTGTATAACAGCTCAGAGAGGGAGTGGAGCTCCCCAGAGAGAAAGTGAATAACAGGAGACAAGTGACCGGTGCCTTGGCAGGCTGGGTCAGAGGAAACTGGAAAAGAATGTTCAATAGCGGGGGATTAGAGCGCAGCAGAGCGGGGATTAGCCACTGTGAATACAACAGAGGCCGCTGTGCTAATGTTCTCCTCGCGACACACGTCGCAAAACGCACACGCTCCCTCGCGGGAACGTAAAGAACGAGCGCTAGCGGACGCTCGGCCGAGTGAGAGGAGTAGCCTGCAGCAGATGTTGTTGGTTTAAGCGGGGGCATGTGGCCGTTTGAGAGGCATAACCCCATTATGAGCACAAAGAGTCCATAAAGAGCCTCCACAGACTCAGAACTGGATGTAAGACTAGAAATGTACACCATATTAAAGTCCTGTCGGAATGATTGTATGTATGTGATGAGTGCACATGAAAGTGTTTTTGAGTCCCATTTTTCGGTGAGATTTATATTTTTCGATCACACATCATATTGTATAACATCTTACTGTATGACCACAATTGGTGGTCCTTTTAACTCCAGCTGACATGGACAGTTTCGTCTCAAATAGTGCTCAGATTTGTTAAACCAGCTAAAAAAACCCAACACAAGTTCTAATGGTTTCAATAAAGAAAAAATTATATGTATTTTATGAAGAATCAGTTGTTTACTATTAACACTAACATTAAAAACAACGAACTTTTTTAATGTTGTCTACTTTAAATCTTATTCCAGAAGGATTTAATGATGTTCTATTGGTTATAACCTAAAACATTACAGTTGAGACCCATAGAGACCATTAAAGTTTCCATTTAAACCAATACAGTTCCCATTATAACCATTAAATCCAAAATAATTTTTGTGATGGTTTCTTTTCTTTCCAATCAAGTTTGAAAGTCTTTTTAAGTTTAAGTTATCTAGGCTAAGAAATTGTAAATGATGATTATTAAAATAAAATTTTAGTTTTGATATTTAGAATTTTTATTAAAAGTGGCAAAATGTTTTTTGGAGTTTTGAGTTGGAGTTTAAATTGGAGTTTAGCTGACACTCCTCTGCCACAATGGTCAGATTTTACCCAGTTTTTGGAAACAGAGACAGCAGGAAATAGAGAATAGGACATAAAGGCTGAGTGAAATGCTCAGACCGTAATTGTAGCTTGTAAGTGTAATGAATTGCAGTGATGCTGTCAGCAGAAGGTCAGTGTGGTGGGACTTCTTCACTCCTGTTGACATGTGCGCTGGGACATGGTGGATTACATCCCAACTGCAATGTTTGGCTTTGAGGCCTGGGGTTTTGGCAACCCTGAAAAGAAACCTTTTCATGAGTTTAAAGGACAACTTCCACGATGCTCTTCAGGCCAGTGAAACATGAGCATGTACAACAGGAAAGTTCTTTAATACACAATGATCTTTTTCAAATCTAGATTTTTCTACTTCTCATATTATTCCTCTGAAAAAAGCCTGTAATGTCAGGTGTATTAAAGTGTGCTCTGAAGAAGTCAAATTTTCACTTTTTTCTGTTAAATTTACCAAATCTCTATGCTGAAAGTCTATACTGAGTCTATGCTTGTCCGCAATAATGTTATCGCTCTATACTGTCTTTATAGCTATATCATTTCTTATTGTTTCTATGTTTATGTATCTATCTGGGACAAATTTGATACTATTTGTCAATAAAAATATCTAAGAGATCCATTTATTCTCTTGAGCAGAAGAAATAGAAGAACAAAATAATTTCTTATGGGCGTCTCTCAAACTAGACAATATAAACCACAAAATCACATGAAGCACCTGCTGCATGCTTAATACTCCTGTAAACAATCATTCTTGATTTTTACCATGTCTGTCCCTAAAAGATCAGCAGTAAATCACATAAAATCGCTTTTCTTTTGTGTCCTCCATCGTCCTGACCCCTTTTTGATAAAACCTCCTCAATGTGCCCGTGTTTGTGTTTGCTGATAATGAGAATCCATCCCCCCCAAATATAACCGTTGACAAACAAAAGGCAGGAGCGTGTTTCTAAATTTCCTGCAGGGCCATCAGATGGGGATTATTATTGTTTATGTCTCTGGCCTGCCCTGCCTGCTCGGATACCCAGCGCTGGAGAGTTGGACCTCGCCTCACGCACCTCCATGATGGATGACCATTAAGGCAGCTTATTGGAAATAGCTTGATTTATAGCCTACCGCTGCCTCAGTCTAATGGCTTCATTTCTTTCTACCGCCACATGATGTCACAGCCAAGGTCATTCCAGAAACGGCCCTTTGTTGTGTTTTCATGCTGAAGACTAGAAGAAAGGTGAAGTAGGGCGTGTACTCGGATTGTATAAACAACGTATATTTTACTGATTCCATAATGTGTGTTAATGATTGTAGTCATTAAGAAGTTACTCTTTTCCATCACTTTTACTCACCTACGCGAATGAACAAATGAAAGGTTTCATCCACACACCCCCCACCCCTGACTGAGGCTTTATGGCCTGGTTTGATCCATCTATTTCTCACATCTCTTTTAAATGAGCAGCATCAAATATGCCCTACTCCCATTAAGGCTCTGGTCAATAAAAATGCCATTAGGGCCGTAAAACCAGCTGATATTGTTGAAGCCCAAACAAAATATTTCATTTTCTAGCTAGTTGGACCAGCAAAAACACAACTGGGTCTGTATGAGGGCTCATTATAATTATTTGGCTGGTAGAATCATTCGGGTCCGAAAGATTGTCTCCCTTCGACTTTTATTAGTATGTGCTTAAGCTTTATTGCTGAGAAATGAGAAAATCATCTTTAAACGCTGCATATGATATTGAATTTTGAGTTTTTGTTGCCTGTATAAAATTGAGCAATGTTCTGAATATTACAATGATTTTAATGCACTTTTTATTTGGTCATTAGTTTTCCTGAAAAGTGTAACATTATTAACCTGGTAACTGTCACCGTTCCTCAGGAGGAACACCTTTGTTATTTCCCTCTTTAATAGGGAAATTAAATAGCCTTTAATATTTTATCAAATATTGATGAAATTATTAATTATTGAAAAAATATTGATGAAAACTAAAAATTAATGGAAAGGTATATGACTCGAGATTAAATATTTGACACATTTCCAACAATAAACAAACCAAAAATATATTTAAAAAATGTTAATGTTACTGTAATTTATAAAAATACCTAAAATGAAAAAAAAATTAAAGACTTAAAAATGTTTAAAAGAAATGTAACATCTAAAAATGTCTTTTGCAAATTTCTGCTGTGACAGTTATTGTGTTAAAGTGTTTAGCGTAAGTATATGTTGAAAAGTATTGATTTTAACTATGAAATGTATGTTGGTGCCAGCCTGATCTCACGGGAATTCGTACATATTTCATGAGATGGCTAATTCGTACAAATTTGTATGATGTTACTAACATCATAAAACGATAAAAACAAACAATTATTTAAAAAAGCACAGTAAAGGCCCTCCCCTAACCTTAATGTTATTGGAAGAATACAAATCGGACTAAAACATATAAATGAAAATGAATCCGTACGAATTAGCCAACTTGTAAAATACGTACGATTTCCCATGAGATTGCATTATTTATGCATAACATTGTTTTGTATGTAGTAAATATTTAGAGATAAAATAAATATTGAGACATTTTGTAAAGATATCTTGTAAAATATCAGATTATTTCTACACTATCCTGTCATCGTGCACCAGTGTAATTTCGAGCTGTGCACGCTGCAGCATGCATTTTGCGAATGAAAAGCATACAGCAGGTCTCAGGTCTGTGTCAGAAGTGTCATCTGGTATCAATCCTCATGTGCGTGCTATTACAGATGTGGATGTTCATTAGTGCACAATTATCTTATTATAACAGAGCATCAAAATAGCACTAGTTCACATAGTTCAATTGATATATGATAGGCCTAAATTAAAAATTTGACATATCTATCTAATTACCGCCCACGTGCACAAAACCTTTCATTTTTCAGTAATAAGTATTGGCATGTATTTAATGAGTTGTGGGTTGGGTTTTAATAGATTTTAATAGTCCTAGAGACCATGCACATGATTGCATGGGTGATTCCCACACGTTAGGCAGGTTAGTAGTAAGTAAATCATTAACAGCTCTTGATGGTGTCCTGTCTCGCTAGGTTTTGCCGGCCTTGCTTTAGCATGCTTCCTGATGCTTTCTAATCACTGAATAAATACAGAAGCTTACACAGGTGTTGATTTATGGCTGAGAATGGGCAGGTTTAATGTAACACACAGACAGCTGTCTTACTGGTCATGGTCAGGGCCAGACTGGCCACATCACACCCGCTTCACGCCACAGCTAGTGTTTGCAGCTACACACCCACGGTCAAGGTTTAGACAGATGCTGGGTGAAGGATACACCCTTCAAATATACAGAACAAACAAAACCCTGTCTGACTGTATTTTTGCCTCGTTATGTTTTTATTGTTAGTTTTCTTTTCTTAAATGGCTGACTGATGGTTGTGTATTTGTTCACATCTTTGAGCTTGTTGCGTGCCATGGGAAATTTGTGGGGAAAATTGGACCGTTTTATTTCACAATTAAAAAAAAAAAAAAAAACTTTAAACAGTATATTTTCATAATTCATAAGTCATAATTAATTCATAATTTCAATTGGAAAATTATATTTGACTGATAAAGAACCTTAGGCACTATACTACCATGCCTTTCTAAACTGCAGCTCATTTTAAACGTAAAGATGCTGGAATGTATTATTACTTTTATTATATCATTTATTTGTATGAGCAATACTTATTCTTGATTATAGATGAAATATAGATATATAGGCCTATATATAAAAGCATGTAAAGCTATATACACAAACAAAAACAGTAAAGTCGTATTTTGTCGTGCTACACCACAAACTGCAAATCTAAGCTAAGCTAAGCTAAAATGACTGAAAAATATATATTATACATACATGAATGAAGAAGGCATTCACGACCGTAGTCCCATATGGCACATTGTACGGTATCTCCATGACACTTTTTTTCTTGTATGAGGAAAACTGTGATTTTGCCAAAAATATAAATAAATAAAAACAAGTTCACAGCAGAACATGTTTACTGCTTGTTGTTATCTGTGCATTGTTCTCTACACAACAGACTGTGTGAGATTTTGTGGTTTCCCAGGGGATGGAATAGCGTAGCTGTACCCTGATCCCACACTTAAATCACGTCTGCTCACCAGACAATTCCTCTGCAGGCAGGAGAACACAGGCGTTGATTTATGAACATTCCCCATCTCAATTTATCACTGATGCAGGGAATATATAATTCAAAACACTTTCTATTTGTGAATTTCAGCTCTCATTCCCTCGTGTTTGTTTGTAAAGTGAGGTGTGTGTACACAGAATGGCTAAACTGCCGTTGCATAATGTTTCTTGTGCCAACCAACAAATGAGATGCTATTTAATTCAAGCATACGCTCAGTGCCAGTCAGTATGTTCATGTGGAGTGTTTGGCAGATTGCAAAAAAGAAGCTGTTTGTGTATTTGTGCGTAGTGCAAGTAAAATGTCATGGATTTTTTGTGTTTAAAAATATGCATTTGTCTGAATTTCGTTACATAGAGAGTGTCCATTTCATTTCACTCATAATTATATTTTGGTTAAACAAAATTGAAACCTATTTTTAGGACTTGTGTTAGAGATAAACCTCAAATGACAATCACTACTGACAACCATACAAACACTTTTTTCTTTCAACAAAATATCGTTTTTGACTTTTTGATTTTAGGGTGAAATGCAACCTGCTCATATTTTCTTGAGAGTCACTCTAGTGCATGTTATGTGTATTGTTGCAAGGACACGTGTTGTTTTTACATGCGAGCTGAGACCCCCCCCCCACAGACATTGATAGCGGAGCTAAAGATTGATGCTGTTCATCTGTTAGAATGGGCAGTAAAAAGCAAACTGCACGCTGACTGCCTCACCATCACAGCATTCACCTCTGTCAGATGCTGTAAAAGCAGCTTAGCTCTCTCAGAGGTGAAGTGATGTCATACAGGCTCCTTCTTTCATTAACCCTCCTCCAAACAAACACCTGCAGTGTTAAGTGCTTTCGTTAACCCCCTTCCTCCACTTTTATATCCCTCATCATCATCATCACCACCATCATCTCTACCTGCCCGTATCTGACCGTCAGGCGCTCATGAATGATGTACTTAGTGCTATTAAAGGGATAGTTCACCCAAAAATGAAGATTCTGTCATCATTACTCACCCTCATGTCATTTTAAACCAGTATGAAGCATGCTGGTAACCAAACAACATTGGGCCTAATTTACCTCCATTGTATGGACACAAAAGCACTGAGAGGTTTCTCAAAATATCTTCTTTGTTTTCCACAGAAGAAAAAGTCATGTGAATGACGTGAGGGTGAATAAATGATAACAGAATTTAGCTGATTCACTGATTCACAGCATCACTATTTACTGTATTTACCATGTAACTATTTACTCTTGCAGACCAACATTTTCCACATAAAACCGTGACTCTTTAAATTTATGTCAGTCGGGAAAGGGAAAATTTAGTTGCCTTTTAAGTATTTGAGATTACGGAAGAAACAATGAGAGGTTTGATTCATTTGAAATGAAATTGAAAAATAAACGAGTCAATCAATTCAAACGAAAAGGATTTTAGATTTAAAGTGGTTCAATCTGGTCAAAGCTGTTTTTCCAGCAGCTGTCTTCCATAGATTATTAAAGAAGCAATGAGATGTTTGGTCTCAGGAAAAAGGCCTAAGAAATAAAGCAATAAAATAAAATAAATAAATATAAGCAGGTCATTATGACCAAAAGAAAGGAAAAGAGTAATGTTCGACAGGAGAAAACGAGTTGGGAAGCTGTTTATTTCCCCTGGTAGCTGATGGGTCAGTTGCCAGTGGGCTTTCCTGGGAGCGCTCCAACCTCGGCTCGTTTTGCATCTTTTAATATTGCATGCAGTTCATTTAGTGGATGGGCAGAAGCCCAGAGCCACTCCTCTCAGGGGCGTACTTCACCGCACAGGGGAGCTCGGGATTGATGGCTCTCCACTCCCGGCAAGCCGTGCGAGGCTGCGTCTCCCCCGCCTCTCCCCCCGAAAATGCTCCAAACATCCTTTCCCTTTGCTGCTAACTCATCAATCACGGTGTCACTTTAATTTATGTGCCACTTCTTGTTTCGGTATCATTTATTTCTGGGCAAGAATATTGCAGCTACCACACAGTTCTGCAGGGAGAAGCTCCTGTTAGTAGCTTTTAACTCTTTGCATTCTGGGATGCTGTTTGTTTGTGTCGTGTTTTAGCCAGTAAAACATGCATGTGATGCGTGTGAACACACAAACCCGATGTTGCAGAAGGTTTTGAAAATGTGACAATGCAGGTACACTTACTCAGAATTACCACATGGGGCGCTAGATGACAATAGCGTATTAACTTTACATTAGCTATAACAACATATTTGGTTTAACTGCACACATTTCTTACATTTTAATGTTATTTTATTTTTTTCAATGTCATGCAATTTGTAATGTTTATACGTATTTATGTTTCAGTGTACTGCCATTTTCATGCTATTATATATTGAATAATTGGAGGAAACTGGCTCTTTTTATTCAGCTCTGTTTCCATCAGACTGTAATTTGGGGATTTGAGGT
This sequence comes from Beaufortia kweichowensis, assembly GCA_019155185.1. Taxonomy (NCBI): domain Eukaryota; kingdom Metazoa; phylum Chordata; class Actinopteri; order Cypriniformes; family Gastromyzontidae; genus Beaufortia; species Beaufortia kweichowensis. The sequence goes on along the minus strand of CM032801.1, from coordinate 16,494,742 downwards.
GAAGACAATCACTCAGGGTTCATTTAGGGTCACTGGGAGTACGTGGAAACTTGCTTGCTGATTTTGGGGTATTCCAACCCTCCCTGTGGGGAAACCTCAACCCTGATCTACTCCTAACAAAGCCACGACCCTGACTCAGACCATGTTCACTGAACTGCCACGGCAGACTAAGATTGCACATAGACACCTCCCTCCTAACTTCATGGGTGGCGGAGAGCTAAATTTACCCACAGGCAAAACACAAAACCCTGTAAACATAATAAAACGTGACAGCTGTTGTACCTCATTAAAGCTCACCTCAGAGTGGGCATCTCAACATTGTTTTTGTGAAGCTAAAGCTGTTCTTGCCAAATGGCTTTTTTCCAAAATATCCATCTTTTCTAAGATTTGCATGTTCTTATCTGTATTGCTTGGTTACTATGTATTTGGCTAAGTTTGTAGTAAATGCTTTTGTCTGATAAGGCCACATAGTTCCATTAATCGCCCTGATTTTACAGGAATTCTGTATGTTTTATGAAAAAATTGAAAAAAGCCACAATGAAGCCCCAGCCTTAAACATAACCATCACTGGCATTAAAGCGTATAAAAATATATAAATTCATACGAATTCTCTCATAAAATAGTTACGGATCGCCATGAGACTGTGTTGGCAGAATACCCATCACCAACTAAAGGATGACAAAACTACAAAACACTGGAGGCCGTGAGACAGAGTAACACAGTAGTGTGATTCAAGGTGCTATAAAGATGTAAACCATGGCAGGTCTAAACTGCAGAAAGGTCACGCCGTGGCCACAGGCGGCTATATCAGCCTCCATGCCAACAGCCTCATCGTTAGCTTCTAATCTTCCGTGAGTTAAGCCAGATAGCGGCCAAAGACGATTTCTGCGCCCTGTTCTCGGGATCCATCATCAGCGCGCGATTCAATTATTTCCTTACTCAGCTGCTGGAATTAAGTTACAAGGGTCTGTAATGCAGTTCCAGAGACTGACCCTGTCCAGAAAACTCCGCCAATCACCACGTCTCAGCCTCCACGTTTGTGCAGAAAGGGTTCAAGAGCCGACACGGAGAACGAAAGGATTTGAGGGGTAGAAGAGCGACATCGAGTTTTTAGATACATGCTAAATGAGTGTTTTCTCTTTAAGCTGTATTGATTTTCATGTACGGTACATGGCGCCGTGAAAATGAGGTCTGTGCTGTGGGTTTGTGTTCCACACCAATCGAACGGAAACTTGAGAGGGGCTACGACCGGCCCCGTCTGGCAGACATTTGACTGAAATGTTTGAAAACCGAGTCGACGAATTTCATGGAAGGACGCGGAGACTTTGCAAAGACACTGTCACTCTTTAATGAAGTGCACCACGTTGGTCTCTGGCTGATTGGGGACGGCTAAGGTCTGCTGTGTTTGGAGACAGAGCTGTGCTTGAACAGGGAACGTGAACCATGTCATGGCGGATTAGCAAAAAACAGACGCGCATTACCTTACTCACAGATTAACATTGCGAAAGAACTACAGAAAGGCTGTCTGCTCCAAACACGCATGAATATATATACACACACAAGCATCTGGATTATCTTTTCATCTGTTTAAAAAATGTATCCGCACTTTTGACTTTTCACTTTGTAATTCTTTCGCACCGTGTCATAATCTCTCACTGCACTACGTAGATCTTTGCGATAACAAACTAGCCAAGACTGTTTTTCGCAATCACACCCGTGACTCATGCAGGGGTTTCCTGTCCGGGGCCTGGGAAGGAAGAGACTGTGAACTGACTATGACACCAAACCGGACCGGCCCAGACTCACCTCCGCACGGCCCGTGGTGAAATATAGTCTGTACACAGACAGTCACTCTGAATAATAGGCCTGGTTGCTGTAAATGTCAGCTCTTTAAATCACGTCGGAGCTCGGCGGCCAGGCATAGAATGCTTCATCACTGCTTAAACTACAGACGGCCATTTATTATGTGTATGTTTATAAATCACTAAGGAGACCCTGCATTCCTCCTACCCATAAAAAAGAAGTAGAGAGGAACAACATATAGGACGGGGTCTTCGGGGCTGAATGTCAAAGGAAATATGAGCAGGCTCACTGTGAGAAAGATAACAAGCGCTGGGTATTGGACATTGCCGGAGCAGCACCTGGTAAAAGCTGATTAAGCTCTCTCCTCCCCGAGACAACAGTGTGACGGAAGAATCCATCCTCGTCCTCCAAGACTCTTTCTCATCTCCTATCAAAAGCTATCAAGAGTTTCCTTTTAACACCAAATAGTTGTAGTATGAAAATATATTGTAACCTTTAGAACTCATAACTTCCTGCCAAGTACAAGACTGAAGACTTTTTTAATTAAAGCTGCAAAAACAAAGTGTTCTTATTGTGTTCTAAGTTTCGCAACAGATCAATACATCAACACATGACTGTCTGTGTTAATACATCAGTGATGCAGATCGGGTAACCAGAAACTTGGCCCACACAGTTTCAGGAAAGGTTATAAGGAGGAATTAAGATAGATGGTGTTATTTCTAATAAGTAAGTCATTTGTAAGTTATGTTCAGTTACCAAAGCAGAAACACAAACACACAGAGATACTCTGCCTTTACTGAATACAAAACTTTCAACTGTTTGAACTCTGCAGTGTTGTATGAAAAAATAATTGTAATTATTACAATGAATACATTTTTATTTAGATAAATAAACAAATAATAATTGAACATCAAAGCCTTTTTTATTATATTGCTCAGTGACTGTGTGGTATTTTAATATGGTCAAAGCAGATTTAGGCTTTATAGCTTTTGAATGTGCTTTATTATTCAACAACACTTTATTTTGGTTTATTATTTTCACACAGTATCCCATAATGGCACCTTTTCACAGATTTTTTTTTGCTCTTATACTGGTAAGTGTATATTGTATATAAACAGACTCAAAATAAAAGGATTAGATTTTTATTCATGCTCTTTAATGTCATCTCTGAAAGATTTACAGCAAACAGGAGCTAAGCTTACTGTAATTCAAGATATACATTTTACTTAAAGTCATGGGTTTACTCTCTCCTGTGTCCTGTCGTAAAAGATGCAACATTCCTTTTTTATTTAAGTTTTTTGTGTTTTAGCTGGAGGGAAGATGTCTCTCTTCCACTGGTCTTTATCTGAAAGCACGTTATTGCAGAAGTTATACACTCTAAAAAAGGATGTGTTATTTTTTAACACATTTTTTGTGTTATGCTGTTTAACACATAATGTGTCATTTTGTGTTAAATACATAAAAGGGACAACACATGTTGAGTTGAAAGTAACACAAGTTGAGTTGAAAGTAACACAAAATGTGTTGTTTTTAAATTAACACAAAGATGTGTCTAGTTAGGGACAACACATCTGTGTGTTGTCCCTAACTAGACACATCTTGTGTTATTTTAACACATCTGTGTAGGCAGACCCAGGTGGAATATGAAATCTTTTTATATTTTGCATTTTGATTATGTGGAATAGTATATGTGTTAAACTGAGTTTACTGGTAGCTGAAGTATTAGCTTTAATTTGTGATAAATGTGCAACGGTTGGGAGGTGTAAGACTTTGTAAATGATGGTGTCTAGATTTTATGAGTTCTGCAAGCACACATTTCAAATCTTCTTTTTCAAGAGAAGAATGAGATCATTTGTTTAAGGAGACATGACTCTTGCAGTCTGTGCTTTTAAATCCACATGAAGTACAAATGGATCCTACAATTCATCTGTGCACATTATTCTAAGAAGCAAAAAAGTTTAAAGAGAGGAAGAGTCTTCAACAGTAGACTGTATAAACTCACATTGAGGTCTGGCTTTATTTTGGCACTGATCACCGACATGTACAGCAATTCCCATTACAGACTAAAACATGGTTACAATGCCATTATTTTAGGTTAAAAACTACTTTGTAATTTCTGCACCACTAGCTGCATCTAAAGTGGGAAAATAATGTCTGTTTCTAAACAGGTTTGTTTGGGACAATCAGGTAGCTTTGCCTGAAGCTCACGGCATTGCTTGTTGCTATGTCTGGCCATTCAAACAAACAGAGCAATGTTTCGAAAGCACCACAGGCCCACAGTGTTTACAATCTTTGGGACAGGGAATGTACAACTACTTATATCCATCTCGGCACATTAAACTGAAACAGCAGAAGAATATAACATAACACAAAAAAATGATGTTTGCAAAAGGTTGCCAGATGCTGTCCCACTGACTTCAATGCATCGCCACAAATGAATGTATTCCGTCTCCACAATACCACAGAAATCCTAAAGTGCTTATGGTTTCCTTCAATGAAAAGCAGTTTCTCTTGCCGTCTTTCTTTTTTTTAGCTCTTGTTTTTGTCTATAATGTTTCGGAAAGAAATGACGGCATGCTTGCAAATGCGTTTTTGGTGCACAATTACACCAGAATAAACTGCAATTTATTCTCTGCACGAATTATGCTGTTTGTGCCCTTGAAGCAGAAAAACAATCGTCCATTCAGAGGCAGGAAAAATGAAGTGCACGAGCGAGCGTTGCGGCCACCATGTCATGTTTGTAAATGATCTTGTCCGGCTCGAGTGGAAAAAGAAAACGCTGAGCAGCACAGAACAGCGGAGCGATGTGATATACAGTCCTCTACATCTGAGGATTAATAGACAGTTCTGCAAGCCGAGTCTGTAATTAATAAAGCGAATGAAACGTGCCAAGAAATGAGTCTATAATTAATCTTGATGTTAATACATCAGCGCTCACCACTTTTTTGTACCATTTTTATCTCCCGGTTTTGGTAAAGGCGAATCTACGGGCAGCTGGAAAGCCCACCGTGATCCGTAGCTTCCACCCCCGAGAGCTTCTGGGTGAGTCTTAATTGAGATGTATTTGTATTGACTGATGCAATCTACAAGTCGCTCATTGAATATGAAAAATTGAGTTTGGAAGGAGGAGGAAAAATCAATCATATAGATCAACATGTACTGGTTCCGCCCGCATATCCATTCCCTCCCACGGTCTTTATTGGATATCTGCATGAATAATGGACTCCTCACAGACTGCAATTACCACCACCGCTCCTTTATTAAAGGAGGAAGGATGACTGTAATATCTTCCAGCTTGGATGGCCTTTGACCAATCAGAGCACTTGCTCAGGTCACCATGGTCACCGCGGTCAGTTTCCACATTGTGGATACAGCATTCATGTTATCCTCTTATTTTCTCTTGAGATACACACTGCTTTACGTCTAAGGTGACGATTTGTTATGAAGGAGATTTGTTTATATCATGAGATATCAAACGGTTTGTGAGATACTGACACTTTAATGTGTCAATAGAGCGTTAACTAAAATTAAGCAGCAAAACGGCTCGTTATACAACTTTTAGACAGATGAGTGCTCACATTTACATGTCAACGTTGCATTTAGGTGTCTAGTCAATAGAGGAATTAGGTTAGATTGCATTTTTCCCAAACGGTTTGGAGCAGTTTAAACTATATTGGATTTGACAGAAACCCGTAGCTTGCAGATAAGGGCAGCAATACAATGCTTCTCATTTTATCTCGACGATGTTTATACAATCTTAAACGTACAGCAGTACACTTTCATTTAAGCGATCAGAGAGAGAGGGTGGAACTTTGAAAACTGCATTAATGTCTTTTTGATATGTCTACTTTTGATATGACCCCTTTAAAAAGTCACAACAGCGCTCTGGTCAACAAACTAATCTAAATGTTTAAATTGTCTGGCTGGACTCGAGTTTTTTCCACCCCGTGTCTTTTTCCCTGGCTCTGTCCTGATGGCTAAACTCTAAAGAAAATATCTGCACTATTTCAGCTTTGCTGAGAATCAGTCATCGGCCTCCACTGATCAATGGGAAAGAAAACAAATCTTGTCCAGAGGAATTTGGCTCTCCAACACCACTGCCTTTAGCGACTAGATCGGCTAATCATAAATGACATACCGCTGCAGAGGAATAAGTGTGAAGTAACTGGGCTCTGACAAGCTAACGGCTGGGTCGCGGGACTCGTTTGCGTGGCCTTGCCCATTTGAACCATGCACTTCCTGCGCGCACCACGCTATTACTAATGGTCGAACTATTCCACTTTTATTTGTGTACACAGAAATATAGATAAATTTGACATAGTTGACTGCTGAATCATTGTCGAGTCGGTCCGCCGGCTGTGTTTTCTCTTGTGGTGCCACCGCACACAAAGTGGCCCCTCTCAGTGTCACGGACAGACACAGACGGCACATTGTCCCCCAGTGCTTGGGAAATGCCTGCATTGGGGCATTAATAGCGACAAGTGTAATTTCCCCCTGTCTCGCTTCCTTCTAGTTGAGACTTTGGGAACGTATGGAGAAGGATGTTACTGAGGTTTGTCTCATAGAGATGTTCATTTACTCTGACAATAGACAGTAGTAAATGATGAGGGGTGCACGATCAGGCAAGCAGCACTATTTTTAGTTCTCATGCTATATGTTTGTCAAATTGCTCAGCTTGTTGAAAAGCTGTTACTTTACTAACCGTTTAGACTTTTGCCTGGTAAATAAATATCAAAGAGACATGTATGTAGTTGCTTTTCACTTGGGACAGGAAACAACAATAAAACAGGAAACACTTTTTGCAACACCGTAGCAACCACCTGTTTTCATGAATGACAAAAGTAGCCAATAGCTGAACGCCTGACACAAAGCATACATAGTGATAAGCATAAAAGTAAGGCCTTTCAGGGCTTGTTATTTATATTTAAAAGGCTTATCTTGTTCGATGTATGTTAACGTTATATACAGCAAGTTCTGTTAAAAAAATAAACAACATTTATAGTAGAAAATACTTGATAAACACATCACTGTAACCTACTGTATAATATTACACCAGGTATTAATATTACACAACCTGTTAACAGGTAGATAAAAAATGTTAAATTATTTATTTTTTAAAAATGTTAAATTATTTATTTTTTTTAAATGTTAAATAGTTTTTTTTTTTAAATGCTAAATTATTTATTTTTTTAAAAATGTTAAATTATTTATTTTTTTAAAAATGTTAAATTATTTTATTTTTTTTAAATGTTAAATTATTTATTTTTTTAAAAATATTAAATTATTTATTTTTTTAAATGTTAAATTATTTATTTTTTTAAAAATGTTAAATTATTTATTTTTTTAAAAATGTTAAATTATTTATTTTTTTAAATGTTAAATTTTTTTTTTTAAATGTTAAATTATTTTATTTTTTTAAATGTTAAATTATTATTATTTTTTTAAATGTTAAATTATTGTAATTATTAAATATGTCATTTTATTAAATTGTGGTAAAAAATAGTCCATAAAAGGACATATGTTACAATGATTTTGCCACAGTTAGTAAAGTTTTGTATTGATGAGAGTTTAACATTTTAAAAGCAATAATAAACAATAAACAGGTATGTCAATGTTAACTTGTTTTCTTTATGATTATGCACATCAATACATGTATTTTTGTTCAAAGTGTGCTGGTCACTTTCAGCTTGGTGGTTGTTCTTTTAATATAGCATGATTTGACTGCAGAAAAAACTTTATCAAACCCCAGCTACTTGATATTATATATATCTGATCACCTCTCCTTTACAGATGTACAGCAGATCACACCCACACACACACAACGTGCCCTTGCAGTGCTGGTGATCATTACGTTCAGCTTTCTCCCTTGTTAATTACCAAAGCCAGTTTGACCTTGACCATTGTTTTAATTAGTTTTTCAAGAGGTGACAATTATTAAGGATTCCAATTACATCTGCCCGTGCGGCGTGTGCGAGAGGTTACTGAAGACAATCCACCTCTAATGAAAGACAATCTCAATTCAAAGCTTGACACAATTGTACAAGCTCGACTTATTAAAGAATACTTCTAATGTAAGGCAAATAAGCTGTCAAATCAATTAAGTGCACAAGACGACACCACAGCGTTTTCTCCATTACACACTTTCATTAAAAACACAAAATCACTAAGGAAATCTTTAAATGTAATTGTTTCGATTCGACAGCAATGAGATTACAGTAAGCCGATGTATAAACTCAGAGTTAAACAGAAGATCTCGTCTGTGTCTCACAATGTGCTCACATGTCAATGATATAAAAATCTGTCAATGATATAAAACATTTTTAATACAAACTCAAGAAATTCTCCAAAGGAATTTTACTAGGTGGATCGAATAGAACAATTGAAATGTAAAGTCGGCAACACCAAAGCTCCAAAAATATCAAAAATTTATTATAAAAGAAAAACTATCGCATAGCACGTGTAACGTTTCGAGCTCGCAGCTCTTCGTAGGTGGATGGAAGACAACAATAATATTTGAAGTCATGAACTTCCATTAGGTCTGGTGAGCAATAAAATAGGGTAACCTCTAAAGAATAAAATCTAAAAGTCCAGCTATCTGAGGAGATTGCTATCTATCGTGTTCCTTTACAAGATACCCAGACATCAAGAGACATGCTCCGTGGGATTATTTCATTAAGGCGTGTCAGAGGCAGAATTTTAAATCAGCGCCTCCACCTCTTCAGTGTCTCAAGGCTAACCCTTTCTCTCTCCATTATCCCTCTGTTAAATCCACACAGTTAAAGGTCAGAGCAGACGCAGGGGAGCTGCTTCTTAACAGCGTTAAAGCGCCGCCTTCATGCGAGTCGCGCTCAATGAGAGGTGCTGCCTGAAGCCTCGGGGCCCAGCGCCGAATGGCCAGCCGCCAGAGAAGGAGGTCACATACATATTCATCAAATTGGACGTGCACATGTAAACCGCTTTTAATAGACTTTGACAGCAGACGTTGCGCTTGCCATACGTGACTGCATCGAAGTCAGATCACACGGTGGGTGACCCCGTGACTGGGCCTGTGTGCATCTTAACACAGCAGACAGCAAACCTATAGCGAGTTTTTGGAACGGAGCCAACGTCACGCGTCTCGTACAGTAGCTGTAGACATCGTGGAGCGTCGTTTGCATTAAGCCAAAAGCGACATTCGATTCCAGAAACTCCCGCCATCTCACAAATAACAGTGGAATTATTGTAAAAGCTCTTTGGTAATTGGATCGGATGAGGCAGATAATCAAGACCGCAGTTTTTGTTTGTTTTCCTTTTTCGCCTTCTTGCTAAGCTAGCCGTTCCAGCCTCCCGGTCGGCGTTTCAAAGGCAAAGGAAGAAAAAGCCTTTGACGTGACACTCAAAACCTGAAGCGCGAGCTGGCAGCATTGACAATGCAGGCGTACTCTGTGTCTCGCCATCATAAAGCAGTTTGTTGATGGGCTACCTGCCCTAGTCTGACTGGTGCGGGACCGGTAATACAATCTGTCTCATTCAGACGAGAGGAGACTGCCCCCAGGCATCGTACTATGCCCTTAATCACGACAAAAGCTAAGATGGGACTTAGATAGCACATCAGCCTCCCCTCAGATTGCTAATTATGATATCATTTTTCAGCCATACAGGCTGGAATGGGCAGTTCTCCGGTGGAAGACGAGATGCCATGCTCCCAGGGAGTCTGGGAGGAAAAGTTTTCGGTCTCCGGCGGTGTCGTGTGCTGCAAATTATCCTTTCAGCGTAACCTGTATTTGCCACTCGTAGTCGGCAATAGTCCTCAATCACGGTAAGGAGCGCTCCGGCCCTGACATATTTTAGCTGCCTTCGCATGCGGCGCAGCACTCCGAAAACTCCCTGGAAGTCAGTCAGCCAGTGTAACATAAGCGCTGAATCGGCCTTTGACAATGTAACCAATGTTGTTGTAAGAGGGCCCCCCTGAAAAAATGATTTAATCATTTTTCTCTTTCTCACTTATTTTCCCAGCATGGGACCCAAGCGGCATTCCAAAACAGTGAGGGAAAGACATTACGGCAGCCATTTCCTCGCAGGAGAAGAGGAAAGCTCTTACAAGGCAGTTCTTAATAGGATCGTTGAGCGCTGAGGCTTTAAGCAGACTGCTCGTCTCCAAACATCTTCAGGGATAAAATACAGCCTTGGTTGTAGAGGGTGTAATACATCTTTTCCCCCCTCAGCTACAGAAATAGAGACGTCGGTAAAGGTCGAGGGGAAGTCGTAGGCGTGTAGACTCAATTATATTTTCTGCAGGTTTGAAGGTGAAGTGTTTAATGGTTTTTAATGTTTAAATACTTTCTCCTGTCCTGGTTTCATCAAAAAAGTTGTCTGAAAAGTCCAGTTGAGGTTCAACCAAAGGTGTAAGTTCAAGAAGGGACAACCTGTTTATCTAAAAACGATGAAAGATAAGAAACATGTTTGGAAACTACAACTTTGGCTGATGCCAATAATGGCACAGAAATTGTAATACTGTCATCACGTTTACTGGTCAATTAAAACGTCTGCTATGCGTTGGTCTGTAAACCAAAAATAAAGACCGTTTCTTCACACTGAATGGAGATGGAGGTGATACGAAAAGCCATTCTCTATTTTTCCTTAAGAACATATTGTCTTCTGATCCGACCTCCATCAATAGCTGACATCCACTTGAGATCTTTGAAGTAGTGTGTATATACGCCACAAGTGCTCTTCACGTTACAGTAGATAGCTTTACCATGTCCCATTACTTTGGGTTTGACAGAGCTTAACTTAGTGCTGCGCTGGTGTCAAGGGTTGAGTGGCACATTAATAGCTGCCCCTGCATGAAGCGCATTGTATTCAGATGAGTACAGAAACGGAGTACTTGTACATTGTAATTATACTCGCGATGTTGATGGACGAGTCTGATGTTTAAAGACGAGATGAATTACCTTTGTAAATGAGCACTGCTCTAATTGCGCGGCTCTTAAAATAACTGGGGTAGTGACCCTGACCATCAGAATCCAACAGTGTAAACCTCTCACTGATTTAATCACTTTGCCCTTAATAAAGACTATTTTCAGAGCAGGGTAAGTGTTGCCTGCAGGTTTCAGCACATCTATCAGTCATAGAGAAGAACAGCTCAGGCAAATATGCCATTATGCTTCAGATGTGCAGATGGTGGAGGGAACACTTTAATGGATAAAACCTATAAATACCACTGTAATTTCTTCTCTTGCATCTGATGATTGCATTAAAAAGTAAAAGAAAAAATATTAGAAATTATGTTTGCACTATATAAAGTATTTTTCTTCACTTCACTATTAAAGTCTATTATTTATTAAATTTTCAAAATTAAAAAATACATATATGAAAGTAATGTGAAAATATTTGTATATATTAATATAAAATAATATTTTTAAAATTGTAAAATATTTAGCAATCATAAAAGATTATGCTTATTTTAAAACAATTTACAATATTACACTATTTATCTTAATGCAGTAAAATATTACTGTAAAATGTTACTGTAAAAAATTACATGCTGAGAATATTGGAAAGTTTTTAAAAATGTGAAACATCTAGCCATATTGCAGAAATTAGAATTTTGAGGGAAAAAGTTATGAATTGACATGTCAGAATGCAAAAAACCTATAATAATAGATATAATAATAGTTGTTCTATAGCTGTGCAATTTCATGACATAAATCTCTTTTTGTTATATACATATACGCTTATTGATTTATGAATGTGGTAAGGTGTTGGTAAAAAATATGATAATTACTTAGTATCATGGCATATATCATACGGCATGCGTCGCAAAACCACCACAGGACACAGTACCAAGAGCTGCGTGATATAAAATATAAGCAATTCTTTGGCATCGCAAATGATTTACTGTTAGTTTTAATGGACAAAGTCAATTTCTGTATTCATTCAGCATGTCTCTGTCACCCATAGATGCATCCTGTGTTTTAAATCCTGCATGATAATTCCATCAATGTCATTTATGTAAATGTAATTACTGGAGAAACATGATAGCAAGATGCAGAAAATTTATTGCTCAGAGGGTCTTGGCTCTAAACATTCAATTAAAGTATTACGTTTCGTCAGATTTAATCAAAAGATAATAAAATACAAGACTTGACTGGCCTTCCACTGCAAAAAACGACTGTGAATTTCTAGTAAGATCTGTGGATGAGAGTTGAAGGCCCTCTGTACAGATCTTTGGTCTCACGCCATATAAACTGGGGCGTGTGCCAGAGGTCTATGCCAGGTTTTGCCAAGGTCGACGCAGATGTACTACAATGGAGACCTTTGCATTCAGACGTACATCAAAGAAATGTCTTATGCTAAGGTTTCACACTGTACAATCATTCCGTCAACCTGTCCAAAATCTTGCTTTTAGCGAACGGCTTCAAAGCCTTTCTACGTTTCATTTTTTCTTCTTTTTTAAATGATTCAACGTAAGCCTCGTTTAGAAACATTCCTTAATGTTTTCACAACACAACAACGTCCGTAGCTCAGCAACAAACCGCTTTGCGGTTGCCAGATTAAACTTTAAAATTGTGAGATTACTTATTCGAGAAAATAAAATAAAACCAGCCAACTGGAATTGTAATTAATTACAACAATTGTAATTAAAAACAAACGCACCGTATTTACACACTTCATACAGAATTTCTAAATGTTTAACACGCCAGACTCGATGCTTACAGATGTGTTTCGAAGGCGATAAACCTTTCACTTTGCAGGTGATGCATGCTGGGGTGCCTGATTCACACTGTCATACACAGATGTCTCGGAGGCTGAGACCCGAGGAGGTGTAGGGCATATCCCCCACCCCCCTACCAGCTACAATTTACCAGCACAGCACTGAAGGCTGAACCACGCCACCTTTTTAATTACAATAGCTGTTTCTCATAGTAAATGCAAACCAGAGCGCAGGGAGGTGATGAAACAAGTGCAGAGTGAGAAGACAAAAACAATTTATCAAGTTGCCTCCTTGTCAAGAACTCCCATATGTACCTTCACAGAAGTCATTGCTGTGGTGTTACAACTGTAAGTTCAACTTCAGAGAAACAACAAAACAAAAAGCTATGCATTTATGGATATTCAACGCATTGTGTTGTGCATTTAATCATTTTTATTAACATTGTTACAATTAATAATTATCTGTATTTAAAAGCAAAACACTATCACAGTTGTACTAATTATTAATTTAGCTTGAACTGTTATGTTTCATGTGAAATACTCATATATTACACTCCTAAAAATAAAGGTGCCTTCACAGTGATGCCATAGATGAACCATTTTTGGTTTCTGAGAAAAAGTCAAAGTTTCTTACCTTTTATTAATCTAAAGAATCTTTTTTGCACTACAAAGAACCTTCTGTGAAACAGAAACGTTCTTTATAGAACCATATAATCAAAAATGGTTCTTAAATGACATCATGAAGCACCTTCATTTTTAAGAGTGTATGTCAAAGAGAAAGCTGTGACACGCGTTAAGATGCTTAAAATAAAGGTAAATAAGTTATGTGACCTAAAATGCATTTTATGGAGTAACATACACAATAACTGGTTAAAATAGTTAATCGGGTTAAACTTATGTAATTTGGGAGGGTCGGTTCATGTAGCTTTTTAGACACTAAATGCTCAGTTTCACCTTTTTTTCTGCACGATAAAAAAAACTGTTTATACATTTATAAACAATTACAAATTCTCACAGCAGTATAAAACTGTTTTGCATGTTATCGTTCCACAGAGAGTTTCAGTTATTCTCATTCTTCTTGCAGAGGATAATGAGGCACTTTGTCCTCATTTCTTAAAAATCACATTTGAATTGCGTCTCAAAGGACAATTCATCTAAAATGCAAAAATGCTCTATGTTATATGAATACTGTTTCACAAGGATTTGCGAGATGTTTAGTAGATTCTCCTCATTTGCTTTGTGTGTATATAATGAAGGAACATGACCTCATTCCTACAGCGGGTTTATTCCCATGATTCTCTGCAGCGGTTTCCAAATTTAGACCTTAACTCAGCTAGAATTGTGTATGCTGTGTGAAATTATGGCATTTAACCAAAATAATGCCTTTTTTAGAAGTTATTTTGATTCAGTTTTTGATAAAATGTATATATTTTCACCCTAACCGGATTAAGAAAATCCTAAAACGCAACTAACAAATCAAGAAAAGTGTAGAAGAGTAAAAAGTCTTGTCAACTTCTGAAAGGGCCAAAATGGAGAAATTCCACTGCATTGCATTACATTCTTGACAACCATGAACAAAGCTATATCTAATATCATTTTCATTATATTGAAAGTTTCATTATATTGAAAGTGATGTGATATTAACAAGATATTTCTGTTTCATGGAAAAATGAAAATCATTTGGGACAACAATGTTTGGGGTGAATTATGCCTTTAAATACAAATGTGACCCTGTCTGTGAAAACCCATTTTGAGACAATGAGCATCAAAGTTTCATTTCACCTATTAATTTTACTAATCTTTGACATGGTCTTGCTCAGTAAATATTAAAGATATCAAGGTTATATTTTCTAGGAATGTTCTTTACATTATGTAGGATGATTTTCTTAAGAAAACTGCAAATTTAGCTGAGTTTTCACAGACAGGGTCACAAATTCACTGACAAATGACACGGTGTACCACTATTAACACAGTCTAAATATCCTTTATGTTAGTCTAATATATTTCCTGTGAATGTTGGCATATCTACTAGGCTTTAAGCAGTCAGATCTCAGGTCATACAGTGTTGCTACAGCAGGTCTATCAGCGAATACACTATGATGTTTCCTGCTCAGTGCATCAAAGTAAAAGAGCAGTTTTCTTATTAATGATGATTATTTCCTGCCGGTTGTGTTCCAGTAACCTGAGCGCATTACAATAACATTGATCTGAAGATCCTTTAACCGAGCACTTGATCCCCATGTGCTGCGCTTCTCTTAGTCACACCATGTTTTATTCATCTCTAATTAACTATTTTATTTCTGAATCATGAAACAATATACTACAATGACAGACATTATTCAACCAAAATACCATGCTGTCATTTTGCGGTATAATAAGATCAGTATAAAACTACTCATAAGGTATTTATTAAATGCTTTACCAACCACAGCCTATTTGGCAGGTTTAAATAAAATGATTTATATTAACATTGATATCAACTCAGAGCAGTAGTTAAGCAAAGACTGCTTTTTGTCTATGCAAAGGTTAATGAATATTTTGTGCATTTGTTTTCTTCATATTTAATTTTATTTATTTGTAACATTATGCTTTTGGTGTCCATTCTCAAATGATTGTTTACTTTTGTCTTTGTCAGTAATTGAGTCATTCTTAGAAAATGACGTTTTTTGTTTTTCAACTTTTTAATATTTTTTCCATACGAGACTCATTGTTTCATTCAGTGTCATAACTGTCATAAATGCTTACACTGAATAGATATAACCATAGATATTTACTGTTAGTAACCCAGACAGTTTTACTGAACCAGACTGGTTACCTACAAAATGTTTTGGGGTTGAACAGAGTTCAGTGAAATAAAATGCAAAATAATTATACCACTTCAACCACATC
The DNA here is from genome assembly GCA_019155185.1 of Beaufortia kweichowensis. Lineage (NCBI taxonomy): Eukaryota > Metazoa > Chordata > Actinopteri > Cypriniformes > Gastromyzontidae > Beaufortia > Beaufortia kweichowensis. The sequence goes on along the minus strand of CM032801.1, from coordinate 16,479,355 downwards.
AACCAAAAGCAATAATTTCTACTAAAAGCTACAACGACTTTTTTCATAATACTATTGACCTTGACAAGGCCAAAATAATTGAAAGCACATACTTTTTTTAAATGTCCCATCATAAAACGTTAAAAAAATAACTGAAGGAACAAAGACACATTCTGTGCCAATGCATGATGCATTTTAGAAAAGAAATACATTCCTCAACACAACCAATTAAAACACAATAGTGCGGAATTAGGACTCGCAAACTGGCTCTTATTGCAATGAAAAAAAATCAATAAAGTATTTAATTTTAATATTCCATCAGATCTGAGACTAACTCGAGTATACGGTTACTTAAGTATACTATGACATCAGAAGTAAATCATTGGGACATTTGTAACTGTAGTACACTAATGCTTCTCTGAATGACCCAGCCTCTCCCATTCTCTGCAGACACAGAGAAATACATTATTACTTGGTTCATTTACAATAAGAAAAACTGTGTACATCACTTTTATATCTAAGCCTGCACATGGTTTGACGCATCAGGCCTAGATTCATCATCATTATTTCCGCTCTCTTAATTCTCAATATTTATCACAGATTACAGTTACACTTTGCTCTCCATAGATAATTCTCAGTGTGCATGTATGTGCGTCTCTAGCGAGTCCACTGCAGTTGTCTCACAGGTTTATTGAGGTGGATTTGACAGGCTGAGACGTTCATCAAAGCTGCAGGGAAGCTGCAGTTCATTTCCATCTCTGCAGACATCCTAATTACACCGACACCACTAATTCATTTACACCACCTTGCACACTACCAAACTCCCGTTTTCTTTTTTTAAAGGAACAAATACCTGATTCAAAAAGTGTCAAAAGACATATTTTATGCACTATGGTTGTCACATATATTTCACCAGAGAAATTTACCAGTTTACTACAGCAAAACCCTAGTATGCAATGGAATAGACTCCTTGATTTATATAAGTTAAATACTTAGTAATGCAAAGGTCATTGGTTCAAATCCAGGTAATACACAAACTGAAAAAAATATACTTGAACTGTCTGTTCGGATAAAAGTTCAGATTACGCTAAATGCATAAATATACATATTATTTATATTTATATACAGTTATATACTTATATATATATACACACACACACACACACACACACACACACACACACACACACACACACACACACACACACACACACACACACACACACACACACACACACACACACACACACACACACACACACGCACACACACACACACACACACACACACACACACACGCACACACACACACGCACACACGCACGCACGCACACACAAACAAATGAAAATCAACTGAACATTTGTCTTATAAATTAAAACTCTTAAAACCAGTATTCTTTGGCATGATGACATTGAATCTTGTTTCTTATTTTCTTTAATTTCTTATATGCATCAGGTTTTCTGTCAGGCCATAACACCAGTCAATGTCACCTCACCTCACTTTTCCCAATACAACTCCTTTATACTGCCAGACGGCAAAGCAACACTAATGACAAACCTTAAAGAATCACACAGAAAAGTGACATTTTAAAGAACATTTCTTACCTTAATATAAATGAAGTGTGTGCGCTTGAATAGATCCTCTTCCTTGTTGAACTTTGACCTTGGAAAGGCTTCTTCACATATTTATATTATTTCAAAATAATAGTTTGTGTAACCAATAATGTCAATCACACAAAATAAAAGCAGATGATTTTTAAAAATATTTATTAAAATAAACAATTGCTTGGGTTTGGATTTTTATGCATTAAGTAAGCCCTTGTGCTTGTGTTTATTGGGTAAATTGTTTTTAAATAAAAAGGATGTGTTTATACACAATACATAGGCGTTAAACAGTGTTTTTCAAGTACAAAATTCAAATTTATTTAGAAAAAAATGAACAAAACTAAACATTTTTATTATAAAAGCCACTGAGCTGCATATTAATGGCTGAATAGGGTGGATTTTTTTCATGCCCTAAAAGTGAAGGGACAGCTTTATTTTACAGGTCACCATATTTTGGGAATGACCCATATGTTTATTCAACAATATCCGCCTGTCAGTCATGCACTGTCCAGGTGCCATATCGCAGTACTTTTGACCTCTAATTTCAACTCACAAAAAATTCCACACCAGACTCTAAAATGCCTTCAGACCCGCAGGAGATCTCGGTCGACAGACCGGCTGGGCGTGTCTCTGAGCAGCGTGGGTGATGGGGTCGAGCTCAGGGTCTGTGCCGACGGCAGTCAGGCCTTCAGCGTGTTGTGTCAGCAATGAGGACGCACCAGCTTCCTGTTTTTAGCGAGCAGATTCACAGCACAGCAGGAGAATGTGCACACACTTTCCACCCATCACCTTCATTCTCACACACACATATCATTAGCTACTACACTTTAAAGTAAACGGCGGCAAAAGACGGCGAGTGCGTCGACACTTTAAATTCGATTTAGCTGTGCATGTGAAAATGCGCTTTGTGCTGCTTGAATAAATGAATGGTAATTGTGCCGTCTGCGGTGTTACGGACGGGTTGATGGCAGCGTGGCAAAGTCAACGCCGGTGCGAGCGAGGTCGTTTTCGCATACGGCATCGTTGCCTGCGTTAGTCTATCGATGAGATCTGTCTACACCTTCGTGGTCTGAATGCAGACGTCTGGATGCGTGGGTGCCAGATTGCCAACACTGATTAATCACGTCCTAATGAACATCCACCTCCCAACCGCGTCGCGTCTGAGAGCTTAATGAGCTCAAACTTCAGGGATAGTTTTCATTCCCCTCCTGTAAGCAGTGAAATAAATGAACCTGCTTCCACATATTATAGAAGAGTTCTCATGACCTTCCCGCAACACGTCAAACCCACAGCGCCGAATGAGCCAAACGGGAGCGACGAAAGGAAAATGGCAGAGTCGCGGGTTTATGTGTTCGGCGTGTATGATTCAGAAGTGTGGTGTTAAATATACAGTCCACCTCACGCTGAGACATCTACAGTGGCTTCTACAGGCAGCCTTTGTATGGGATCTGGCTCCGCTGATGACCAAATAAGGGCCCGCTGGTCGACGGGGCGACGTAACTCAACGGTGTTTACGTCTGTAAAGAAATGATGTTACCTGCGGCCAGAGGGTTTTCTGTATTTCATAGTGCTGTTGACTTCAAAGCGGTGCTGATGGCTGGAAACTTTGTGAGTGAGTTATGATGAGGTATATAAAGCTCCTCACTTATAAACAGTGTGGTCATTTATTTTATTATAACACTTTAAAAACGTGTAATGTGCTTAGTGCAATTGCTAGCCTGTTAAAGGGATAGTTCAAGAACATTTTGCCATTATGTACTTAAGTTATGGCAAACTTGGTAAATGCTGATAAATGTAAATATTGTCATACTAACAGTTGTCAAAATATTTTGGGTTGATTGTAATCACTACATACTTTCCTTTAAAAGTTATCTGACATTATAAAGATGAATTTGTTCGGACACATATCATTTTCTAAACTATTGCGAATAAACTGTGTGAGAAATGTTGAAATTAAATTTTGGTTTTGAAACAGCATGAGACTTTGTGTCAGATTCAGCATTCATGTTTGGAATGACATGAGAGTAAATAAATAATAAGAAATTATTTATTTCTCGCTTTCAATAATAATGATAAATATTTCTATTTTTCATGTTCATTTAATTCTAGTCCAAGTTTCCTGTAAGATTTGTTGGAAGAGATGTGTGCTGTGTTGAGGGTCACACCTGCAGAGAGCAGATTCCATTTGTTAATGGCTTTTCACATTCTTTCCCATTAAGCTGATGTGAAGAGGGCCACAGAACTGCCAAACGTCCCTTTTCAAGCCAACTGTGCGAGGGTGCTGTCAGATTATCTTGGGCTGGACTTCAATTAAAACTCAGGAAAGCTGGCCAGAAATACACTCCTGTCTGAAAGCCTGAAAGAAAGGAAAAAAGCAGGTGTGAAACGTACAGTCCCTCTAACCTTCGCTGCCCTCGTGAATTTATTTCAGTGAGATTTTGACAGTGTTGGAGCGATGCAGTGGACTTGCTGTATATCAAACAGAGCTGCATGTGGCAGAAATGTTCTCTGTGTGACAACATGACCCCTGGACTGCTACAATAACAAACGTCCATTACCTCAACTGATATGATGTATATACAATGTGATTATTATTTTTACCAGTATGACTGAAGTGGTGTGTTGAGTGTATAACTGCACTGATGTGAAAAGAAAAGCAAAGTTTACATCACACAATAGATGGGATCTGAGTGAACCTGGCAGTGTTTTGGTGAATGGCTAGATTTGTGTGACACAAAGCGCTGCGGTATGTCAGCATGCCCTCGGCCAATCGTCTTTCAAACATTTTTTCCACACGGTGTAATCATGATGATATTTTATTTAAGTCTCTATTGATTTTATGCTTTTGTTGTCTTTGATTTTTCATCAAACATCATGAAATGTGCCCTTTACGCACATCGTTTTTTCTCATTATATACTGATCATAACCAATTAGAAACCTTTTAAAACCCTGATAACCTTTCATGTATTTTCTGGTTAGGTTCAGTTTGATCCTGATGCCTGACAATTAAATCGAGGCCTTTCCTTAATCTCAAGTTGTCGTCTCTGTTTATGCAGGTTGTCATGATTGCTGGGGGTTGTGTGTGTGTGTGTGTGTGTGTGTATGTGTGTGTCTTTATAATTGCATCTGCCAACTTAAAGCTATAGTTGAGAAACCCAAGGCATTACCTCAAGTGTCCTTGAGATATTTTCTAAATTGCTTTGAAATGTTTTTAAAAGCAAATCACTGGAACAGCAATTATTCTTGGATCATGAATATTTTAACCGATAATTTTGGATGATTTTTCATTGGAGATTTTATGTTATGTGTCCTTGGGTGTAAAATAGTTTAATGCTATAATGGTGTTGATGTCAATCACGCATGTAAAAGCTGAAGTGGCATTTAATGTTTTTGTATCACAATTTGTAAAACTAATTGTGTTATTTTGAGTTGGACTTATTGTTCGATCAATGGAAGATGAAGAGAGAGTTTGTGAAACCTGTTTGAAAACAATTATGAGTCTAACAATTGTGTTTGGTGGTGCAGTAGGCCAATCACACACTTTATTCTGTGTCATTTTACATCGTCTTTTATTTTATTTTACAGTTAGACAAAATATTTCAGATAAGCATGTGAGTTAAAGTAATTTTTTGTGATGTACTGCTTCCTACATAAAATCATAATGTAAAAAACGTAATGCGAAAAACTTTAGTTAACTTTACTTAATCTTTAGTATTGTCTTAGTAAATTCATGTCAAATAATGAAATTAATAATCATAATCAAACTTTAATGCTCATAATAAGAGTTTTTCACAGGGTCACATATTTGTTATCACAACACATCCTAAAAATAAAGGTTAAATTTTTTCTCCTTTTCAGACGAGGAGATTGGAATGAGATAACCGCGGATGCCGTTGTCAGTCGCCCACTCCCAAGGGTTTGTGGGTAATTATCAGCCGTCATCATTTGTCACATCACAAGGCTTCCACCTCATTCGCATGTCAGGTATTTCCTATATTAATCTTGTCTCCTGGCCTCCCACGTCTTCACTTCTTGGAAAGCCTCTTTTCATGCTTGTAGGTGCTCTTGGTGTGGAAGAAATGAATGGGTCTGACATACTGCCAGTGGCTGAGATGAATCTTCAGAGGTGACCCCCCTTCCCAGCAGGAGAGGGGATTCGTCACCGTGCGACGGCCCTGTGCTCCGAGGCTGGTGCATGCTAATTTGACCTATTGTTTCAGGGTGACTGCTTTCCCAGTGCCTCCGAACAAAAGACCTTTGCGTGGATCTCTGTTTCGCCTTGTTTAATATTTACATTTGAATATTTGCCGGGCTCCATCACAAGGATATCAAAGCCTTCGTGAAGAAAGGAATTTTGCTTTCTGCTTTTGATGGGCGGATTTTGAGAAGGGATTTATGTAGATGGTGTGAGGTTCTTGTTAATGCCAGGGGCTAGTTTGGCAGAAAAGCACAGCTTATTTGTTTTATGCAGTTATAGTAAAAGTTAATCATACACATAATGCATTGCTTTATAATTAAGCAGCCTATATAACAAACCCATGAACGGTTTAAATGATTTTTATAATGAATAAACATCAGTTGCCTCAGACGTTTATTACAAGTATATCAGTGTGTGTCTGTTTTTTGTTTTTTTTGCTTAAAACTGAAATTGAAATGAGTGTATATAATTAATATACACAGTGTCTTAATGTTTATAACTTTTATATTTGAGAACTCCAGTGTTTTTATATCAGTCTTTGTGTTATAATAAAGGCACTTGAGGAAGACAAAATGTGTACATGGCTGAATGAATCTGACAACAAAGTCTCATCTGAGGTTAGTAAACCACCCCCTAACGCAAGCCCCATGTTAATTAACTCAAACTCCACGCGTCCAACGTGTCTCATCGCTGCGGACAGTACAGTGAACCCGTGCCACGCGATTACAGCGAGGCGGTCTGACCAATCGTGGATGAGAATTAGTGTGTCTGGTTCTTTTAGGTCAGTGAGGAAGAAAATAGGGAATGCGTCTGCTGAGAAGACGTCTACTAATTAGGAGATACGTCTGCTGTCAGGATGGGTGCGCATGGGTGGCACGTGCCGCAGAACGGAGGGTGCCGAGGCCTCGCCGAAGCGCCTCTGTCATTTCTGGAACGCGTCCCGAGGAGACAGATTCGTGGCGGGTAGCTGTGCGGTAATTGGAGGTTTCTGGGGTGATTAAAATTCATTTTTTGCATTCTCTCGCATCTGCATAGCCACAGGAGAGCCCTGAAGCTGTGCGTCTGTGAGTTTGGGACATGTCTGCAGAATGGGTCACTTACTCACCCCCCACCTTTTATCTGCCTACTGAACGAGTGGAGCAAGACCAGACTTGTTTCATCTGAGGGCGGGAGGAGGTCAGAGGTCACTTGTAATGGCTTGTAATGGCAGAACTGTAAGGGAGCACCGGGTGCCGATCCACTCCAGTACACTCGCTGTTCTTCATGCCCACTGCCCTTATCACACAAATGACCTGGGCTGGGCCTGCGCTCGCTAATGGAGTGTTTGTGTCCATGTTTCTAAGTGAAATATAGGAAGCTCAGATATTGCAGTTGATGATCAAAGCCTTTGTTTGGTTATCTGATTACAGCTTGGGACATGCAGATATGGATTATGAAACAAGTTTAGTTAATGACTAATATGGAGTTTTATATATTCATATATAAATGTGAAGGTAAAGCAAACATGGAGGAGACACATACTTTGTAATGGCTGTGCAAGGATACTCATAATTAAACGAAACTTTTCTTTCTTTGTGCAGCATTTCGTGTTGTAATCTATCCATTAATGCCTCTATCATCCTTTTAATTAAATAGTCCAGGTGGGATCTTAAAAGTCCTGCTCTGTTATGGACAGATGAGAACCTGTTTACCAATGTCTCAATTGAGCATTATATCAACCAGTTAAACTATAAAGTTTTTGATTTGTCTTGACATTACATTGGCTTTATGTTTAGTGTGAAAATATTTGTTTGAGTCATTATTTCTGCAATTTTGTTTGACACTGCTAACAGTTTTTACACAGGTGACTATTTATTTATACGTTTATGAAATTGTTCATTATTAATTTTAATCCAGGTGGGTAAAATTGTGGCCCCTGCCTAAGCAATAACTGATCAGATATAGATTAGATTAGAAACAGCCCAACCTGATCTCACAGGAATTTGTAAAAATTTCCCAAAGTGGCTAATTTGTATTAATTCAATAATTAATCATTTGTATTAAGATATGAATCAGTAGAAAAAGCAATGCTAAAGCCCCACCCCTAACATGACCAGGGGAAAGCAAATTATACTAAAATATACAATTGAACAGCCTTTAATGTTTTCTCGACCTCTTTAAAGTCATATTAAACCTGACTCCTTTAATTCTGCCCAACACATATACGCTACAGACCCATGAGCAGAGCGTGTATTCTCAGTTTGAGGTCTGTGAGCATACACACTCGCGCTCGGCTTTCATCATGACATCCATCATGGCAGCAGTGGCACGGCCGGGTGTGCAGTCTGTGTGGTGTGTGTTGCAGCGTGCGGATGTGTGGGTTGTCGTGGTGCAGCGTTGTGGTGAGTTGTGACCGTTGCTGTGTCTTTCCTCTGCGGCTCTATGTCAGGAAGCAGCTCCTCATCGCAAGCCTAAGGAGAGAATGACTAGAGAGCCGGCCGTGAGAAATGTGCTCACGTCTTCTTCACAGAGGAAAAGCAGAACATTGATGTTGAAGGAAAGCAGCAACGTTTATTCAAAGGATCGTGGAACTGAAAAAAGTTTATGTTATTTCTTAAGGATATAAAAGGAAAAATGTGTTACCCCTTTGTGGTACCATGGTACTGTGGTAATATCAGATGATCATGAAAGAACCATATTTATATTCTCATCAAAAAACAGGGTCGTGTCATTTTTCCTCTGTGTGTTTGTGGGGGTGAGTACAGTGTTGTGGCATTGAGTTCAGCACCGGTGCAGGAGGTGTGCTGGAGAGAAAGATGATCCGTGTGATGTTGTTTTATTTTCCTGTGCAGACAATGGCCGAGGGGCCCGGGATGCGCATACCTGCTGTCTCGCTGACGGGAACAGACATGACCTCCGAATGTGACACCAGAGCCTGCTGGAAAGGGGAAATTTAAATCTGCAATTACGCTTGAACCCAGTGAAATTATGTTGTGAGTTCAAGAACACCAAAACATCTTCTGATGGTGAAAATGAGTCATATTATCCTGAGCTCAATGCATGACTGATCAAGCCTTTAAACTGTCTTATCTTTCTGGAATAGACAACTAAAACTTGATTTGTGATTGCTAAGGCAAGCATCGCTATTATTATGTTGCTCATATCTTGGGTTATGATTGGGTTATGATTTTTTTATTTTAGATATTACTGATCCTATGCCATTTGTGATATGTGCAAGAATGAAAGTTTAACGCAGCGTGTTAAGTATGTATGATATTAGTAAGTGGAAAAACAATGAAGATTGTCGTTGTAATGTCATGTCGAGGAACCAGAATATCATAATTAGGAGTGATTTCCTTTGACTTTGTTAACAGCATAGCAACACCTTAGCAACTGTGCTTTACACAACAACATTTCAGAAAATGAAAATATCTAGCATTTATAAAACCAGATCAAAAATCTATAGAATTCATACTATACATGATGCTGTATCAATTATATCACTAAGTTTGCATTAATTGTATCGCTAAGTACGACAGTTGGATGAAAGCAAAGAAGATTTGCCTTTTATGGTGTATTGTTAAGTGTTAAATGAATTATAAGCAGTCTAACAACACCTGTTATAGACCGTCTCCTGAAAAGGACATCAACAGTCTCCATAGAAGGCGATTTAAACTTCAGTTACAGATTCAAGGTCTTTTAGTGCATTTGAATCACAGCAATTACTTTCAGACTCTCTCTCTCTCTCTCTCTCTCTCTCTCTCTTTCTGTTTCTCTCTCCCAGCACTCATCACTCAATACAAAGTGGTGACCTTGCTAACTGTGTGAATACAATGAATTCTAATGAGCACATTAAAGACATCTCAGCCTTTAAAAATATGTGTGTTTAAAGATGCACCTCTTAATCTATAAATGACTGCTGTATTGAACTATATGCTGTGCAGTCAATATTTATTTCAGTGTGTATTTCGGTGTCCTGTAATTACTTTTCTCTGCCACTGGTTTGGGCATCTGGCTTGTCTTTTGATGTCATACTGTGCCTTGAAGGTGGTGATGTCATAATGGAGAGGCTGTAGGGGGCAGCAGGGCTTTGTCTCATACACAACAGCAGCTCACCGAGAGATCCTTACATCAGGTCAACACACAGCATGTTGTGTAGCCTCTGAGAAATCACAGATATGCCACAGAAGTAAGTGAGATAATGCAGTGGTGTGCTGGGAATCCCAGGGATGCTGAAATGGTGGACGCAACAGACAGACACTGTATGCGATGTATGCAAATGAATTAGCCTTTGAAAAGGATGGATGCCTACATAAAACAATATGGGTCGTGGTCTCATCGACAGACAGGATTCATACAATTGCAAAATTGCAAAACAATGAACAAAATCTATTTTTGAAGTATTGCTGCCACATATGTTTATTTGATAATTCATTCATTCATTTATTAATTCATTCAGTGACATTTTGGATATAACAATTTAGTTGTATTTTGTTGCTCTTTTTCAAAATGATTTTTAAAGAAATTATCTTTATTTTTCTGTGCCAAGGTGAAGTTATAACACTTTGATATTTTGTATGTTGTGCAAAAAACAAAGAAAGCACAGGCACCAGGTGATGTTTATTCACGCAGTGAAGCCAAACAAATGAAACAGTAAATAATAGAACGAGGACAAACAAAGACAAGCAATTAACAGTACACATTGCCCAACATGTGTTCACAACTTCCAAAAAATAAATAAATAATGGAACAAAACGTGCATTTCATAGAACAAACAATCTACACTGACAATGCTCCAATCACACTTGTTTTGTGTGAGATTTCTTAAACATTATGAAAAAATGCAATACTGTACAATACAACACCCACAATCAAACTGGAACTGTCATCACATGTCATGGTTGGAAAGGATGCCAAACTCCCTGTGAGCATTTGCAATAATTATGACAAAATCCTTTTCCATTTACTCTTTTATACACATGCCCTTGAGAAAACACAATAAATTGACTTTTGGGATTTTTCAAGGCAGATAAATAATCCTTTAAAATCCTTTACTCAAAGCACCTACACAAAATACTATGGTACTCACAGAAATGGTATTTCATATTACTTAAACATTACAAAAGCCACACTGGCTTTGGAGAGCATGCTCAAACATAGGGAAATAAATGTACTAATAAATAATAAAAAAATGAATTAGCCGAAAAAAACATTAGTAACATTACTAACTCTATGGTTGATGAGGAATCAGCCAGTGAGTAAATGAGTTCTGGCGGGTCTGGGGGGCAACTTGTGTTACATTATAGAGCTTGTGTGTGTGTGTGTGTGTGTGTGTGTGTGTGTGTGTGTGTGTGTGTGTGTGTGTGTGTGTGTGTGTGCCGTAATGGCCGTGTGTAAAAGACAGCCAGCTCTGCACAAGAGATTTATGGTTTCAGGTCTCTGCCTGTATATTTACAGTCTCACGACCTATACAGATTCACAGTTCAAGAACAAGGTTCAAGCCCTTCGTATACACAAACACTCTGAAACTAAAGTATAAACCTTTTTGGCTACAAATGGTATTTATATAAACAAATCACATGAATACAAGGTTTGGTGTATTTGCAGTAATTAGAAAGGTCTGAATAATAATGTTGATCAGTCAACCTGTGTGATAGTTTTGTTATACTTATATATAGTGTGGTGTATATATAAGGATTTTGTAAATGTCAATACTGCAGTATTTAGTAAATTTTAAAATGTTAATAGATAAAACATTATCTATAATACATTATCACAAACAAAACACACAGATATAAAATAGTATGAGTTGCGTGGTTCCAAATAGTAATACCAGTGCTGGCAATGCATAATAATAATAATAATAATAATTTGTATAAATTAAATAAAAATATAGATAAGATTATAAGCATTGTTTTAATGAAGACTGCATGTTGAAATTGAATTATAATAATCTTTAAGTTTTATATATTAAATGAAAAATTAAGACAGTCTTGCCTTTCACAAATTCAATGCTTTACTCTGCACTGACATTGAAGCAGGATAAAGTCTTCCCTGACACGCACTCTCCATAATCCCCTAATACACACAAACCCTCACAGAGAGATCCAGCTCACATCTCTATTTCTTTTATACCTTTTTCTCAGACGCACACATACACGGAGTGATGGATTGCCTCTGTGCTAACAGCATTAGCTGTCGTGCTGAGGGCAGACAGACAGGCTGACTTTATTCAGCTCGAGCTGTATCTCATGAAACATGCGGACTCGGACCCAACAGTTTAAGACGGAGCGTTAAATAACACAACAGATGCGTGTTTATTTATCCAGCCCCCAGGCCAGCTCGACTGGTGAGGGAATCAACACCAGGGCCATTTCCATGTGAGCAAATGGCGCATGTCATGGGTGGAGCAGACATGAATATGGCTGAGAAGGTTTTTAATTAAGAGACAATGTGAGATTTTTAACCCCCTCTCATTGTGCTGGTGTCTACTGGTTTTACATCTGAATGCTTGTGAGTGAAAGTTTGAACTCTTTATTTTGTGTGTGTGTGTTAGTAGTTAGCTTAACCAGCTATATGGCCTCAGTTAGCTAATTGAAAATAAATAAAGTGATTTAAAATCTCTTTTTTATCATTTTCATAATTAGATAAAACAAGATTTGTCCACATTGTGTTGCTGAAACCAACCACAACATGTTCATAAATAATGTTTTCAAATCTAAAAATACAAAGAGGGTTTAGTTTAGGGTATATAGGGAAATGAAATTGGTTAAGCATAACACTGAGTGTCACTGTCCCAATCACACTAGAAAAACAAATGTGTGTGTGTGTGTGTGATCATGCTGTCGTATTCATGGTTTTCCTTTTCTTCCCACCTCCTCTCATGCCAGCAGAGCTCCAACTGTGGCCACTCACTACTGCTTTTCACCGCCTAGACAAAAAGAGGCGACAAGGCGCAGCCACGAATAATGCGGTCAAAAAACGCAGCGAGAGGAATTGCTGTGTTTTACGAGCCATTAAAATTTTATTCATCCCTCCACCGAAGCAGGTTTTGGCCAGGGGTCGTCATGCTTTAAATAAACTGAAATTACTGCAGCACTTCAAGCGGTATCAGCGTTTACCCATTGCGTTCAGACTCAATGGACTGTTTACGGTTTGATGTGCGTTGAGATGGTTTTTGAAGTGTTGAGGCACTGCCATTTTCTCCCTTTCTGCCTTACATACAGTACTTCACTATAATACCAAAAAAGGGGAAACTTCACAACCCTATCCAGTTTAGAGCTTGGCTTGCATGTTTTCTCTCTGACCCTCCCCTCAACTCTGACTCTTGACCTACAGAGGTATCTGTCATGACAGGAGACTACTTAACACAAAATGGTGCCTGCTTCCAAGGGAGTGTAGAAAACAAGGCACAAACACACACACACAGAGGATTCTTTCATACCAACCCTCCGCTTTTGTTTTGGACCGAAGAACGTGTTGCCTTCTCCCCCTCCCTTTTGCTTTCTTACCCTCTCCTTTTTCTTTTCTTTCTTTCTTTTTTTGTGCGCCTAGCAGCGCTCTCGTTCCGCAGCAGGTAGTGGCTGGAAGCAGCGGGATTCTGGGAGATTGTAAGAGAACGCCTTAATGAGCTGAAGGCCTCCTCGACTGGAAACAAATGTATGCAAATGAGATGCACAACCCAAAAAGGATGGTGGTCCAGGAAGAGAAGACAAACTGCAGTGAGAAGTGAGTTCCCCCTCCCTAAACCAGCAGCAGGATGAGCTCTACTATCTCTCTCATCTGAGAACTGGTAACAAAAGCACATTTTCTCATCCTCCACCGTAGGCAACTCTCTTACCAGCTTTTGTTCAATTACACCCCGTGGAATTGTACTTAACTAGTACGGTTAAGTAGAATCAGACGTCAGGGTGCAGTTGGATCTTGTTGTTTTTTTCTGTGCTTGATTCCTCCAGAGATATTCAATCAGCTTAGTTGTGGAATAATTGGAAATGTCAGAAGTATCCTTATGGATGTAGGAATGCTGTCATAACAACTATCTGCAATGCTTGAATGGCACATTTATTTATAAATGTAATTTTGAACAATGCCTGATGAGAAATTTTTTTAGAACTGTAAGCTGTGTTACATATGGGAAATTTATGCCTAGTACATAATTAAATTAAGAAAGATATTTATTGATAGTTTATTTATTTCTAAATAATTTGTGTAATTTTATCTTATCTAAAACTATGCATTTTAATAAATATTAAAAGTACAATTTTAAAGATATTTTTGTCTTTTTTTCAGCCAAACTGAATTAATATTGATTACCCATCTCATATTAAAGAGATTAAATTGCTTTTATAATTTGTGGAGAGTTCGTTTTCTTAAAGCGTGTCCTGTTCAGAAAATGATCTGCGTTTTCTTTTTCCTTACTTCAATTTCCTGGTACGAAATGTAATAATTTATCATTTTAACAAATTCTGTATTTGCATTTGCATGATTGTGTTTTTTTCGTTAGGCTTCATGCTGCTATTAAAAATGAATTTCATCTTAAAACATTCCGAAATTGTTTTGTAAACATACGTGGAGCTACAACTTATACTAAAACTAATTTTAGATGTTTCAAAATTAATTGAAATTATTATTGAATTATTTTGATATTATTAACTCGGAATTATATATCCTGTCAGGTTATAATATAGGTGACAAAATCAATTTCATTTTATGTGCAACAAAACGTTTTTTGTTATTTTAATACATTGATATTAAATTAATATAATAATAATAATAATAAAATATATTGAAAGTATGTTTAATATTGATTTAACAATTTCGTTTTTTTGTTTAATCTTTTCAAATAAAGCAGAATATATCATACATTTTTTTTCTCAAATTTCCAAGGAACTCGAGTTAAAAGTTTATTAAATTGATGAAAAAATACATTTGAATTATATTGAATATTTTAATCCTGCAGTGGGCATTATAATCTCTAGTTTGAGATGGTCTGTGTTTTGTCGGCATCCGCATCGCGTCTGCTGTGATTATTTGTCGTTTAGTGTCTCTGTCTAATTTGACTGCTGCTAAAAAGAAAGAAATCGAGTGTCGAGTGGAGGATTCACAGGCTGGTAATCACAGAAGAGCTTGATATGTGCGACACACAGACAGACAGCGCATTACTACAGCGTTTCCGGCATGCCCACATGCCCCCGGCTATAGAAATACAGAGAGAGAGAGAGAAATCAGGCTTTTTGTGAGAAAATGAGAGAGGCACCTGATGATGGCGAGTTTGACATGTGTTAATTGCTCAACAGCTCTTCTCATTAGACATTGTGCATTTGTTGAATTGCTGCAGGGCGGGTAGATGACGTCTGTCCACATCACGCGCTGCCACCTACAACAACAACTAAACACATGGTAATATAGTAGTGCTTAATTCATATTTATTTAAGTATTATTCAACCCGCATGTATTTCTTTCTAGTCTATCAACTATTTGAATAACACATACAGATTAATTTACTATACATACAGTATACATATATACGAACATTTACTGGCTTATGCATCTAATATCTTAATAATGCATTTGTGTTTCTGTATATGAATATGCATAATTCTACAAATATTTGTGGGCTCAGTGAGAATTGTCCAGATAATTGCATTTATCACTGTAATATTTGTGCAATTTCTCTAATTCTCTGGTTATCATGTATGTTTCCAGTGGCTGGCTTTCATTTGCCCTGCAACAATGAAACACGCCATGTATTGGGATCCATTCCTCTGGTAAATTACTTGTTACCTGCTGGCATTTATTTATGTGGCTGTGAATTATAAAGCTTTGTTATTGCTCTGCCTTGGGTGAATTGTTTATGACACCAGTAATCGGAGTAATTGTTATTGTTGAAATGACCTGTCAGCTGGCCCTTGCAGTAGAGCTTGTCCTCCTGACAGATAGTGACAGCGAAGAGGACTCCAGGACCCGCTCCTCTGATGAGTTCTCCGCTGATAATAAGAAGCACTGGGCCCCTGATAATTCGCCTGTCAATGGTGCCTGCACATCCCGGATCCTCAGCCAAATTGTTGTCATTCATTTTGACAAAGACAGCAAAAAAGAAAGAGAGGGAGAGAGAGAGATTACTAAAATAAATTAATTTGTTCACACTTCCCCCATCTCCAGGAGGCTGCTTTCCAACCTGACTCGTAAATTATGCCGGGGTGCTTGTCTCGAGCTTCACCTGTGAATGCTTTTGGAGAGCACTGCATTCATGAAGCTGTGTCAGACTGATTTAAACTTTACGTCAACACAAATTTTCACAAAATATAGGCCGCTGTGTCAGAAACAACACAAGGTAGAGTGATTTTTTACCAAAGTTAGGGCTTCCGAATTCAAGCAGAGTCAGATTTCATTTCAATGCAGAAGCTTTTACTGTAGACATATGACGTTAGCAGGTCAGTCTGACTGACTGCTGGCGGGCAGATCAACCTCAGAGAGGCTGAAAATCATAATCAATGTCATCACAGCCCAATGTGGTGCTTACGGGAGACACGTCGGTCTGCTGGAGGAATCTGTACGGCTGTTTTCCCCGCGTTAAAATCTCCAGTGTTTATGTGTTAAATTCAGTTTTCCATCGAGTTTAAGCAGCCTGTCACTGAGCTTAAGTGGGAATTGATTGTTTGACGTAACGCGCCTGCTACTTACGTTTCTGTTTTTCTTGTAGCCTGAGCCCACGCTCATCAATAGTGGATAAAATCACAGGCAAGGTGATCCGTCATATTTAATTGGGCCTTTGAGTTCCCGATAATAACCTTTACTACTTCCTGAACCTATGAAAAGCATGGAAATATGATTTATTTAATAATTTATTTTGTATCTCTTCTGTCACTTCATTTAGTTTAGGTGTCTTAGACCTTTGAAATTTTTTGAAATTGCTCTTAAAAGTCAACTAATCCTGTTTGAACAGTATAGTTCACCTCAAAAAGGAGCGCACTACTACCACAGCTAAGATCTTAAATAACAAATGTGGATTATAAATATTCTTTTAGGAGTAAAAACAGGGTGAGCCGTGGATTGGTTTTGCAGAGGTAAAATATATGACAATGTGACATGAATAAGGCTCAAGTAGCAGGTGGTGACAGGGGACTGGTTGTGGCCATTTCATTATTTGGGAATTCTAGACACAGTGTTGTCAGTGCATGAAACAGCTTTCTCACATATAAATTCAGTTTTATTTTTATTGACCCATGATTTTGTTTAAGGAATGCCTTTACAATGCTTCCAAGCAAACGGCAAAGCCCGAAATGTTTTC
Organism: Beaufortia kweichowensis; assembly: GCA_019155185.1. Lineage (NCBI taxonomy): Eukaryota > Metazoa > Chordata > Actinopteri > Cypriniformes > Gastromyzontidae > Beaufortia > Beaufortia kweichowensis. Next base: position 16,462,303 of record CM032801.1, on the reverse strand, counting down.
CATTGTACATGCACCCAATGTCCTGCTACTAATATGCTTTTTTTAACCTTCATTTTTTATTCAAATGATACCATTAGCAATCTATTCATTTATCACAAATGCAAAAATTAGGTTTTAAACAATGTCATTAATTATCATTTCCAGATGCAGCATACACAGCAAAGTTGATTATGGTGATTTGAATATAACACAAGCCCACACAGATGGGTGGACTTTAGGCAAGAGGAGCCGATTTGAATAGGTTAGCAGACATTAATGGCAATAATGATTTATTCAGTCCGTCTGGGTTTTAATGATATTGTTATTTCACAGAGTTATGTGCATAATACGGAGTCCCAAACAGCAAATAAACTCTCCCACATTATGTGATCTCAGGGCTGCATAATGATTTGTAAAACGATCATAACATCATATATTTGGTACGCAATATTTAATTTATATTGTGGAAATAAAAAAAATCAATGAATGTATAGAAATGTAATATTCGTGGAAAATGGGGAATTAGTTCTGCATTTAGTTTTTATGTATTTAAAGATACAGATCAACAATATTTAAAATGTGTTTATTAACTATTGTGTAAATTTATGTGGATGCAGAAGGTTATTTTTTATTGTCAAAATCCGAGGCACATTTCAAGCGCTGGGCTGCGGCTATCCGTGTCGACATCTGTTTTGTATTAATAACACTATTTTTACAGAGAAGTCTCTTCAAAAGAGCGAGCTGTAGGTGAGTTTCATCCTCTGATGAGGCGTGGGGTCTCCACAGGGTCAGATGCACTATGACACCTTCACCATCCGCCCCACCTCCACTCTCTCAAACATTCACACATGCGGTATTACCTCCTTCTCCCAGTGTTGCATTGTGAAAAACAGGCACTGTAGCAAATTCAGCAAAGACACAGAAGACAGTATATTTAACTCTGTGTTTGTTTCCCAGATTCATCTTCACTGGTGTTTCCTGTGGGAACGTCAGAGGCTGGTTAACCTTTGTGTGTACTGATTTCTGTTTAATCAGGGAGATATGATGTTAAAGGTTGTTATGGTGAGAGTTGCCCAGATGCTGTCAATGAGTTGTTGCTTAGGGCAATATATGAGTTATGCTGTTATAAAATAATAATTCATCCTAAATTTGAAAATGTGTGATCTACATTTTTTTGTGTAGAAAATTAAAGATGAATCTTTAAAGACTCTTCGGACAGCTTTTCTCCAAAGTGAGAAAATAAATGCCTCCAAAATAATAATAATTGTTTATAAAGTCTTTAATTAGGGCTTTTCAAAACAATGCAGTAGCTTTGTGTTAGAAACAGAAATTAAAGTAATATTTACTAATAATATTTCATTCTACATGGCCCAAAAGCGTCTCTTTTTGTGTTTAACAAAACAACAGCAAAGTGGTTAGAGCAACATGAAAGGAAGAAAGGAAAAATATTCCTGTTTGGGTGAACTATATAGCCATGAACAAACCGAAAGGCAGAATGAGGGCGAGAAAAAATGCTGGCATGCTTTGTGAAGTAGCAGGTGCCAGAAGAGAGGCTAATAAACACCAGCTACAAGCTGGATACTCACTCCAAATAATGTCTTTTGGCCATGGCTGAGCCATTGATGTAACAATACTGTGTTTCAGTAATGACGCCCATGTTGGGCATCAGTTACAGATCTCATTGCTCTGTTGTTGGCATCCACTTGCAGTCGTTCTCTCTCCATCTCTCCTTGTTTTCGTTTTGGCTCAACCCAGCTCCTCCTCGTTCTCACCTTGCCATCTTTCTCTCATCTCTCTCATCGTCTCTTCTCTTCGGATGCGATGCAGGCCAGTTGGGACTTAATCAGAACCAGATGGACACGGTGTCGAAATTGTCCAAAAGGGTCTGAGAACGTGGGGAGCTGTCAGGCCTGTGGAGAGAGTGGAATTCTTCAGTAATAAAACGTGGATTTATCACCTCTCTACCACAGTCATAGCCTCGCCGTGCCTCTCTCTGTTAAAAGCCGATAGAAAGAGGGAGGCCGCTGTCCATTATTCTCACAAAACTCATGCTCGGCTCCTCGGCGAGGCGCAAACTAGCAGCCTTCGGAAAAGGCGTATTAACTGAAAGCTTTCGCGTCCCCTACCGAGTCAAATGAACCTGCTAAAATAGTCGCTTTTCACAATAGGCTGCGTAATTGAAACCAGAATGTGGAGGATTTGATAAATTGCTTGACCCTGAAGGAATGTTAGAGCAATAAATTTTTAGTGCATTTTGGCTGTGTGTTTGGGTAAATGCATGTCTGTGCATGCGTCTTTCGGCGCGTGAGCGCGTCTGTGTTTTTATTATTTTAAATAATAATGGCTTTTCACTGTCGTTTTGGAGAGGACGCGCACACACATTCAGCAGAACCTTTGCGGGCCTTAAAGCACCTTTCCATTCTAAGATCAAATGGTCCATAAATCTTCAGAACTATATGGAGTTCCTTCACGTATGTGCTGGTTTACATTAGAGATTGAAAAATCCTTGGAAGGCAAATCATTCAATGCATTTTAAAGCATCAAAAGATGTTGCCGCATGCATGTCACATTCACTCTGTCATTACCAAAACATACACTGTTCTTATTAAAGATATAATAGTACACAATAAAAAATGAACACTATATATGTATGTAAATAAAAATTCCTCAGTAAGAAAAACATTAATGGAATCACATGACATTTGGCTTCTCTAAAGAATCTTACGTCCCCCCATTGCTAAAATAGCTCGTCCCGTTTGGGCACTTTGAGGTCAGCGCAGTGTAAACACACCGCACAATTTATGACGTTTGCCACAGCTAAACCAGAGGTCTGTATATTTTCACAATCATAATTGCTTTTTGCACCTTTTCAATCATGAAGAGTTCTTTTTGTTTTGTTTTTCACCCTGTTCTGAAGTCTGAACCGAGCACAAGGGTATTTTCACCTCATTCTTAACAAAGTTTTAATTTACGCCCTTTTTTAGAGTCTAGGTCATTGTGCGGTCCTGTTAAAAGGACCACACTACACTTGAGAACTCATACAGCAGGGTTTCTCACTTGTTGACAGTAGTTACCTGTGCCCTGGCAGACCCTTGGCCCTGGGATAAAATGGTTTCTATCATGGGCCAGGCACATAAATATTTCTCTTTCTATTTTCCAAAATAGCTTTTAATTTAACAAGTTTTATGGCTCTAATATTAAGTGCATGTGTTTTACAAGACACCGTGTCCTCTGAGTCACCCCAAGGTTCTCTGCTGCTTTTTTACCTTATGGAGAAGAGGGAGAGAGGAGGGGGTATGTTTGACCGGGCCTCTCCCAGACACTCCCCTCGGCTTGGGCCTCTCCTTCTAAGGGACAGCCATGCAGAGGGATTCTGGGATGGGCAACTCCCTCTGTCCACACTAGTGTGTTCTGGCCCTCTGACCTCTCCCATGGGCTTCTGAAAGTCCAACAAAACTCTCTAAAACTAAAGTTCCTGTGTGATGGCGAATCCACGTGGATAGAGGACTTTAGGCAAAAAATGCCATAAGTTTGCAATACTTACTCCTTGTGTCTCGAGGTTACAATAAATATAAATATGGATCTCCCTCAATTCTGCTCTTTATGAATTAGTTTATAGCGCCCAGGCTGTGAAGTTTTGAGTAAATAGTTGATATTCAATTTTCAACCATCTTTAGGAGGACACACAGGATCCTTTACAATTTAGTACAAAAAATTTCTTTTTAAAAGAAATGTATATTAAATGTATTCTTTAATTTAAGCATTAGTTTTTAGTCTGGTAATGTGTGTATGGAAAGAGGATCTAAGATTTTAACCGGCCACAGAACACACTCTTTTCACCCTAACACCCCCCCCCTTGGGACAAATTGATGTCAAGTTGTTCTCTATGTCAGGATTAAGTGTCTGTTTGCTTTTTGCTCACATGCAGTTGGCGGACAAAACGAGTTGAATCGACTCGCTTCTGAACAAAAACTCTCAACTTGCCCTGTTACAAAAATAGATGGAAACAAAACTTGAATCTCTGTTGCTGATCTTGTTGGTCGTATGGTTAGACTGGCCTCTCTGGTATCCTTTTAAAGATGTGTGAATAGGACGTTATCAAAGGACAGACTGAGTTGCAATTGTTTTATCCTCTAATCCGCTATACTTCTCTCTCAGGATGTTGGATTGAGTTATCAACACATTATAGCAGTACAATGCTGCTGCTCTATAAGATTCAAACAAATATGTGATCTTAAATCACTATGAAAATTATGAAGTGGTGTATTTGAATTCTATATGAATTTGTAAGCAAGCAAGCTTTATTTGACCAATTTCATCAGATATTTTGTCCAAGAAGGCAGAAAAAGATAAACAAAACAAACCATTTAAAGACATATTAAGCACAATAACAAATTTATTATTATTATTATTATTATTATTATTATTATTATAAATAATAATAATAATACTAAATACTTTAACTTTCGTAAATAATGATTTAAATAATAATTAAAATAATAGAAGTGTGGAATTTGTAAAGCATCTCTTTATGCATTTGAAATGTTAATATTCAAAGGTTTACGCATTTCTCTCTCTATAAAATGCAAAGCACACATGTCTGTGCTGTGACCTTGTAATAGGCAGTGTTTATGTCATTAGGTTTTTCCAGCTCTAGCAGGAGTAAACAGAGGTTCATTCTTGGAAAGCTGTTCTTGATATACATATATTTCTGTCAACAACTGACAAATCTGACAAATGCATTACTATCAAAACAGACATGATTTACTGCAACTTGCTAGACACTTATCGGCTGATTCTACGTGCATCATGAACGTAATTTAACCTTATTTTGCAGTGTTCAGCATGCCTTAATTTCAGTAGGAAATTTGATTGTTACTTTTATTTTTTTTGTTTATAAAATAACATATTTGATTTTTGTGTGGGTATTGATAGATAGATCCATTTTTGAGAGTACAAACATACACAATCTGTATGAGATAAGAATCTACACAATCTGTGTGCACATGAAGAATAAACAATAGAGGTTTTCTTAACAGAAAAACAAACACCTTCTCACACATACATCTTCAACATGCCTTTCCCCTGCTCCTGAAATTCAACATGTCATAAATCTGACCCTCTGAATACGTGTGACATGTTTTAAGGTTGCTGTGTCCATAATACCATATAACATAAACACACTGCAGTTGATTGGTGGACATAAACATTGACTGCAGCGTGGACGCAGTTTAGCACCCAGCTACAATTCATCCGTAAACTGAACTGCTGCTGTAAGTGAAAAATCAAGGTCTGTTGTCCCTGGTGTAAGCATCACAAAAACAGCAGGGGAGAGAAACAGATATCAAAATTATTAATGTATATTACATAGTTTTTTACATATTCATTTTTTGTATTATAAATATTTTAAATGCTATATAGTTAAATGTGGTATTGTAATTTTGCATTCCTTAAAATGTTTCTGAAAATACCTTGCTTTTCCATAAGCATGTGAGCAATGGACAATATGAGTATTGGTGGTCTTAACTTAAACTGTAAAATATTGTTTAAGCGTAAATTAGCATAACTTGCTTGAACATGGGTAAAACGGATGATGAATGATAATGTACTCAGGAAAGAGAAGCAAGATTTTTACTACAACATAAGAGAACCACATAAATCTAAGATGTATGGATTAAAATGAAATAAAAACATGACTCAGGCTGATGAATGTTGTTTTCAATGTAATATCAAGTAAAACACCTGGTGACATGAGACCGGTCAGCCAACCAAACTCAGCTTTGACTGTCCTCATCATAACCCCTTTAGGCCAACACCCTTCAGTTCAAATAATGCTTTTATCCGGGATCTCTAGATGTGCAACTCAGGTTACTCGCCCAGTCAAAGTGCTTATTATTTATCTTCAAGTTGTGTTTTACTCATTGACATCCCATTTGATGGCAATGACCCTGCTTATACAAACCCTAATAAATTCAAAAATGTTATAGCGTGTAACACTAACATTCTTAGATGGATCTCTGGCTAATCCATCACAAAGCCTAACAATAGCCTGCCTCAACCGCGACACGACGCGCTAAAAGCTTTTATGCTAAACGTGTAGCCTTGTCCAAAGTCAAGTGTGAGGGGTGGAGGCATAGGTTGTCTTATCAGATGGATTTGTTTCCTTTACATCTAAGTGAAGAGGGATTTATCTTAAACATAAACAGTTTGGGCTGCAGGAATGGAGGTGGCACATCTTTGAATCAGCTCAAATATTTGGGCGTTCGCTTTCAATCTCTCTCACACATCAATAAATTTGTCTCCAACTCACACTTTAGCTAATCTTTTATCTGACTGAAATAAGTGGAGGATTCGGCTGTGTTATTTTAACGTAACGCTACAGGTAGACTTTAAATGACTAGTAGTGGAGAATAATACGAGGCAGGTCTAAATGAGAACAAAAACAAGAGTGTTGAAATCAGTAACGATAAAAAAAAATGTCAGGGGAAAAGCTCAGTATAGTGTAATCATCCACAAGTTTTTAATACATTTTATATAAGGCCTATATGTATAAATAAACATCTTATCAAATAAAAAATATAGGAATTTCAAAAGAACAACAATATATTGCGATATTGTCATGCATTCTTAACTTTTCTCTTAAAGAGGTAGAATGCTTTAAAGAGGCTTGCCAATTCTTTTATTGTTTGGTTTAGGGTAAGTAGCTGCTGGGCTCCCCACTGTTACCTGATGACCTCAACAGCAGAGCGTTCACACTATTTCATACTGAACCTCTTGTGCAGAGTCAGTCAGCCACTCTGATAGACTACATTGCTTTTTATAAACTGTCTATGGATCATAAACTACACAGCGGAAAGCGTAGCTTTAGGTTGAGCATGTCTGTGCAGGAACAGGACCTCTGGAAGCTTCCCCTTTACTACAACTTTTTGCCCACGTTTTAAAAATTGTACTTTAAAAATGTGCATAATTCTGATTTTTTAATTTGTGAACAAATATAGTCTTGATGACTACCCACCCCAGTGCCCATCCCTGTGTTGTCTGAATAGGAGCACCTTAAATGTGCTAATGTAAAATAAACCGTTTTATTGGTATAAACTTGTGGCCTGTCACATGGTCTGATGCCAAAATTTACCCTCTGGTATTGCAAAGTATTAAATGCCAAGACATTTATCCTGCAACAGTAAGCTCATAGTGAAGGATGGCTGAAAAGAAAACAAAACAAATGACTAAATGTATGAATATGAAGATTTCCTAATAAATGTCTGGATGAGCCACCAGGATAATCCATAGTGATTTTTTGGCAATGATGTAGTCAGTTTACACATGTACAGGTTTGTAATATGTGCTGTCAGTCATGCTAAGATTAATTCCTGCTACACAATACCTTCATAAAAAGACTTTTGCATTTGATTTATAAAGTGCATTCATCAAATGCACTACTGCATTTGATGCATGGGGATGACATAAAGCTACACAAAAAAGTTATTTTTTATTGCATGATTTCTTTTTGTGGTTCTTGTGTTAAAATTAAATATAACAATCCAAAACAGTTCAACCTTGTGTATTTTCCTGCTTCCTAGCTTCTCTGCTCTTGCACGGTGTTTACAAGTAATGCATTCGTGATAAAGTGTGAAAATGGCTCTCTGGTTGATTAAAAGAAAAAACAAAACAGCTGCAAACGATAAACTTATAATTAGATTGAGTCTACTTAATGAACGTTGCGAAAACATTTCTGTAACCTTATTGTGGATATGCGTGTACGTGCACCTCGCTGCAACAATAACAAAGTCTTTGCGTTTGATTCACGCACCACGACTTCAGGGTGGGAAAGTGAAAACACGAAACTCCGACAAACTGACAAGGTGAGATAGTTTCTCGCTGACATTTTTAACCCGTCACGGATGTGTGCCTGATAATTATGCGTGCTGTAAGGCACAGATACACTTTGGGTGTTACTTTGAAATCGCTACCGGATTTAATTCATCATTAGGAAATGGTTGTCTTAAAACGGAGCTGGATGTGTGAATAAACAACTGTTTCATTTACAACATTACTAGAGTTACTGAACACAAAGACGCTTAGGAAATTCAGACCATGCTCCAATAAATACATGATAGGCAAAAATATGCAAAAGTAAAAAATGAATAATATTATAATATACTTTAAAGTGGCATATAGAGAGAGACTATGACGTATATTTTTGGTAAACACTTTGGAATATATTTTATTTACAAACTATTAGCAAATATTTTATTTTAAAGCATTATATAACTATCAATTTAATCAGATCATGATGGCTTTCGGATATAAATAAGCTATACGAAAATACATAAATTAGATCGTAATATTTCTATGTTGTTGCACATTAAGTAATAAAATTAGCTAAACTAAAATTAGTTTTTTATATCATTTTTGTATTATATTATTTAAGATATACAAGTTTTTCTTACTTTTCTTCCATTTTTTCACTGCCATTCAACACTTTATTCTCTTTGTTTCACCATAATGTGTAGTGTATACAATACGTGTTTAGAACACTATACTGTAATAATAGGCCAGTGCAATTCAATACTATAATATTGAAACCTTTGTTTTTGATGTGTCTGTTTTTGCCATTCTTGGCCCGCCGACCATCAGATTCTTGCAGCAAAACTGGCCCATCAAAAAGAAAGGTTCCCATAGTCCGAATTACAGCCTCCGAGAATAAATAAATGAGGAGGCCACTGGCCTCGGGTCAGAGGTTTATCACTCTTCTGCTATGCGAGTGGAATTTGTGACTCTCTGCCTTGTCTCAACTTGCAGCTCACATATTTACCTAAAGCAGTAGTGACCTTTTCACCTTCAGCTCCAGTCACGTGACACACGGGATTTTCTACTGTAACACAGTTTCTGTTTAGGCTCAACACTTATTTGTTCTATTGTTATTTAAACATTTAAAGAAATTAATGAATATCTTTTATATGCATTGGATATCAGTATATTAATTACATGAATGAAAAAGTGTTTCCTAATTGCCCTTAAAAAGTTTATTAATTGTATTAATTAATTATTTATTTACTAATGATAAATACTGTCGTTACGATTTATATATATTAAATATAAGCTATTAAATAAAGGGTAATAAAACACGGTAAGAATAATTATTTTAACATTTAAAGTAAATTATTATGTTAAATTATTATATTATAAAAAATATATTATGTTAAGCCTTCACATGTTTTATTCTTTATTATTAATATATTATAATTTGAGATCAGTTTAAATAGAAATATAAACAACTGAAATTTATAGCACGTGCATTTTTGTTTTATATTTTTTCGTTTTCTTTTGATTGTTTATTCGAAAAGGGCTTTCAAATACTATGTGTTTACATAACAGTTTTATTTTTTTTAATCCTTTAAAAGATCTCATAATTTGATAGGCTTTTTGAGTTTTGGTCTTTGAACGTGTTGCGTTTATCTTTCTCCCCTAACAACTAAAGCATCGTACTTCACTGTCTCATCGGGGATCAAAGCGGCGAGAGAACATAAGTGGTTATTGTATAAGCGAAACATAATACTTCATAACATAAAAGAGAGCGGAGAGATGATGCTGCTGAGTGCGTTTTGGCATTCATCAGGACTGTTGGGCAGGTGGGGGTCGGTGAGCTCTCATTAAAGCCTAACACACAACGGCTATTATTGGATCGGATCTCACCAGGTGAAGATGGGAGACGGGCTGGCGCACCTTTCACTGACATCCGAGGCTGCTTTACCAGCTCTTGTCCTTCGTAAGCCGCAACCGTGGTGACCTTGATAGAGAGAGAGAGAGAGAGAGAGAGAGAGAGAGAGAGAGAGAGAGAGAGAGACCAAAATGCACGGTTCTTTTGCACAATATACCAGTTGGTGAGGAGCAGAGCAGCGGTCTTCACATATAGTATTAAAATATTTTACTGTTTTTAATATATGATAATAATAATAATAATAATAATAATAATAAGGGTAATTGTGGTTCCAGCACGCACGTCTCTATTCTCTCCCTGGAATATCTGTATTTATATCTGTCGCCATTTAAATATATTTAAATTGCTTTCAGAACGTTCAAGTATCCGACAAGTATCTTAAACGTAACAATTAAAAATTCTATTTAAATTCAATGTTTTCATTTTTCTTTGTTTAAAATAAAGATAATGGATTGCTTCTTTTGCCGGTAAAATAATTGTATGACAAATTTTATGCACGCCCTGCTGCAGTCTTTTTAAATATAGGAACACGAGACGAGACTCGTTTAATCTTAATTTCGTTGTGTGCTACACATGCTAGTACTGTCCGTCCTAGATGGAAAAGACGCATTTGTTTGATTCGTGGGTTCACCAACCCTCCCTCTGGAACTGAAACATGATATTATGACTTCATTTGCGTGCTTCATTTTCATCTCAATGTCTAGAACCATCAATTGCAAATGTGTAAAAAAATTAAGATGCCATATGGTGTTTTTAAAATGTTCCTCTGGGCTATTCGCACAAAAACAAGTAGCCTAAATATAATTCCGTTAAATAGTCTTGTCCAACCCTTACAAGAGCCTCATCTGCGTCATGCGTTAATAACTTAATTTGTGCTGTTTGTCCACGGAAAATGCCACTTTTTCAATACAAAACAAAAAAGTCTTCATACTGATTATGTTCCTAAATTCTTATTTAATTCGTATGCGTTTTAACGAGGCTTCCACAAATTATAATTATTTTGTTGAAAAAAATATTCCTTAATTGTGGAGTACTGCGCGCTTTAATAAGCGCTTATTGAATTGCACGGACAAGAAAGCAATCCTGCATACTCTAACCCCAGAATGCATAGCCCGCTTTCATTGATCACCCCCTTATGAGATAATGCAATTACAAACATCAATAAGGAGCTGCGAGGGGAATCATTACGTGGTGACAGTGATAGATGATAGTGCAGAAAATAGCGCGTTTCTCTCCAACAATCCTGGAGCCCAGGGGCTTTCAGGGGTGGGCGAAGTCACCAAGGAAACAGATGACATCCAGAATGGCCATGGTGCAGTTCTGGCCACTTTATCTCATCTCTCTAGTAGCAGTCCATCAGCTATGTTATATAGTGTTGATACACTTGGTACATTACTTTAAAAAGAATTACACTTTTACTGAGAAACATCAGGCATCGTTTTCTCGCTTTTAGTTACACCTTTTCCTTTCTATAAATCTGCCCGATATTTATTTCACTAGGTTATTGTTTATTTGTTTGTATTTTATCTTTGGTAAGATTGCAACACGGCAACTTTGTCTTTATTTAGCAAGTTAAAAAGAAAGTAGAGAAGGCTGTGTACTTTATAAAGGTAAGGAAAGTATAACAGTTAGACAACTTTTAATGCAGTTGGTAGTAAATAATTACTGCATCATAAAAATTCTGCTACACAACATATTCTATCTCTCTATATATATATATATATATATATATATATATATATATATATATATATATATATTAGTATAATGCACTATTAAAAGAAACACTGTATGGGCCATATATATATATATATACATATGGCCCATACAGTGTTTCTTTTAATAGTGTTTTATACTATTATAAAGCACATAGATTTTTATTATTAACATAATATTGATGTTATTATTACTATTTTATTTATTACTCATACTATACTATACTATTATATTTCATTGCTAGTTTTACAAGCAAAATAATTAATAAATTCTTGGAGAACGTACATGTGCTTTGTTTCTGCAGTATTTCACACTAACATACAAAAAGTCACAGACACAAACGCACACTTCATGTAGAGTGGACATAACCTCACAAACACGACCAGTGAATCTGAGATCATTTGCATTTGCCACTGCAACTGCTGGCGTGCGGGGAGGACACATGACCCTTTGTGAAAGTTTTCAAACTGAAGCAAAACTACTTGAATGCGGCGTACAGAAGACAGAAACATGCAACAGCACAACCCATGCTGCTCTTTATGGGAGGCAGAAAGTCCTGTTTGGGCACCTCTGTGCTTATGGAACACATTTCTTTCAGTCATTACTCACAGAGTTCAGTATGTGGTCAAAGGCAGATAAAAGCTTTCTTCTTTCTTCTTAAACAACAGATGGAAAAGGCGTCGTCCTTGTATGTCTTTGACTGAGGATACATGACGAAAATCAATATTCATGTTAATTTGCGAAGAGCAGTTGCGCAAAACACTTATTAGCAAGCTAACCTAACAACTACAATTATGACACGCCGTTTTATACTTTGATACGTATAAAATTGAATAGTAAAGTTTAGGGAACACTTAACATTATAACACTAATATGTATTTATAAGCCATCACAAAATAATTTTATTAAGTGTGGGTTACATGATGCCAATAAATGCATAGCAACTTGAATAGTCCTATAATTTAAGGTGGGACCCAATTACATAAGAGCATCTGTAGTTTCACCTACAATTATCAGATAAATCGACTAGTTTATAAGAGAGTCTGTAAAACTTTGCGATATTGCACATGTTCCCTTAAGGACAGTTTTCCAGATCCCCTAAAGATGGCAGTCAAACATGGGATTTATATCCGCCCGCCGTGTCTCCAGAGCAGCGAATGGCGAACGGCTGAGGAATTCAAATCTGAGGAGCTGAAACGGCGTCATTAAACCGTCGCCTGTGTCCCGCGTTGCTCGAGAGGAAAACACTCCGGAGAAGAGACGATAATAAAAACACAATGGCGATAGAAAACTGAGAGACGGGTATGTGAAAGGGAACTTATTGATTTATTATGGGAGTGTAAAGCTTAAACTGGCATCGCCCCTTTAGCTGCAAGATGGGTAACTTTCTTAAGCGTTCCCAGAAGAATGTGCCACATTTCCCTTTCTTGGTCGTATCGTATCCACTATAAACATGTATTTCGATTAGTTGCGTCTGTTTTAGCGTTATTTAAGCGCTCGGTTTTGGCGGGTAGCTTGGAAACAGCCGTCGTCTGGATAATGCCGCTCTTGACGGAGCCATTGAGTGAGTGAAATAAGGCGTGAGGGGGAACTAATCTTCCCATTTAAGTGTTTGTGGCAATTTTATCTAAATGAATTTTAATGCTAAACGGGGGATAATTCTTCCTTTATCCGTCCCCCACCTCATCTAGCCCCCAGTCTGAGCCTCCGTCAAGTGGCCTGCACATTTGTTGCACATTAGCAACGTAAAAATAAAATACGCCGCATTTTGTCATATCGTGACTTGTACTTTGCGCAAACAAACGTCTTCGTTGGAACCTGTTTGCTTTTATTGCTGTATTAATACTAAATATGTTATGATGTGTTGAACTTACCTTGTGCATATTTTGGATATAAATAAGTATATATAGGATGAAGTGATTGGTGTCTGCTTTGTGATGTTCTTGTAACTCACATTATGTGTTATCATAATTACAACAATAATACATAATTACAAGAAGCTCATAAAACAAACACATTAAGTGCATGTTGTTCATTTGTAAAATTTAGTACTTAATTACACTGTAAAATGGTCACTAATGTAAGGTGTTATACACTAAGTTTTAAATTACAATTACTAGTTAAATATGTAAATATGATTTATACGCCAACATAAGCTTTAGGTTTATGATCTTGATCAGATCAAAACACAAGTCTGGACATTTCTTTCTTTCAAATCTGGGAATTTGAGGCTTACAAATTGGGTTTATTAAAGGGATAGTTCACCCAACAATAAAAGTTATGTCATAACTTTTAAACCTTTATGTCATTCAAACCCTGTATATGACTTTTTTGTGGAACACAAAAGAAGATATTTTGCAAAACGCTGGTTCCCGGCCCCTATTGACTTCCATTGAACTATGTGTCCATACTATGAAAGTGAGTAGGTGCCGGTAACCAGCGTTTGGCAAAATATCTTCTTCTGTGTTCTGCTGAAGCGAGAAAGTCGTACAGGTTTGACATGACATAATAAATAAATAAATAAATAAATAATAATTTTTTGGGGTTAACTCTCCCTTTATGTGCTGGAAAATACATTGAAACAGCAAGAAAAAGGAAATTTATCTGAGGTTGTTATCTAATGGCAAGAATTATAATATGTACTTTATATTCCATAGTCATATGTAGAATCTGTGGACAATATTTTTAACTAATTGTGAAACTGTATTATAAAATGATATAAATAAACAGTACTGAGAGTACTACACTCGTATTTGGTAGCTAAAAGTGTAATCAGATTCCCTAAAATACTTCATACTGTGTATTTGCCTAGTCATTAAAAGATATGTATGTTATATTGAGCAGATATAAATAATAAAAAAAGTCATTTAAAATCAAACCATGCATCCCAGAGTACACAAATATATATAGTTTCTTTTCCCCTCTTTTTACACAAAATTTATTCATTTACAATGTATACATAAACTCTTCAAAATTCAAACAAGTGATAGCAACATGTTAAACCAGTATCCCAAAAAAACAGATCTGATTAATCAAAGCTTACGCATATGAATCCCAAATCCCATTTATAACTTAAATGCTGAAAGTTTGATGGGCTGGCCTTACACACACACACACACACACACACACACACACGCTTTGTTCTTCACATTCAGCTTCTCATACATCCAGTAATAGTAATTTAGAAACAGTTTTTATTGGTTCCGATGTCGATGTGTTAAGTAGGGGGTTGTTCCACGAGGGTGTACAAACAATTTAGGAATGCAAAATGCAGACCTCCTGAAAGACGGGGGTTGTGGCTCAGACAGGTGGATATCACTCTGTGTCTTCATAGGGCCCTAATGGCACACAGGAAATCCGCCCTCCCACAGGACAAAAATGGCCTGGCAAACGTGTATTCAATGACTTATTGATTTATTCACATATTATTTTTTGTTGTTTAAACGCAATGTGATTTATGGAGGAGGCCAAAAGTCTATGGAGATGGCACACACATAGTGTGGAAAGAAAAAGTTCACATCCTTTTTAAAAAAAATCTATTAGAAACAACATAATATGCAGAACAATACGATAGCATTTACAATACTTTTTTCCCAGTTCTTATGAAAGTCCGATGCAATTTTACAACAGTATACAGTATGTCCTCATCCCTCCCCTCTAGAGGCTGATATAGTAATAAATTCAATCTCTCTCACTGTTTCTAAACAAAGGGCACATCCGTTCAAAGTGTCCCAGAGTATACAGAAATGGGCTTCGTTCTTGGTCCAAATCTATAGCCAAGATGCAAGCTCCTCAGTCTCTGTAACAAGTCAGTATGTAATGGGCGCAACGTGAGCACCATGAAAACCAATCGCAGCTCCTCTTCTATCCATCACAATCATTTAAAGAATCCGTTTTAATGAATTACTGGGCATGGATGTCCATGAATTGTCCTCCCATTGTAGGGTCTCCTGGATTGAACATAGGGGGGCTAGATGCTGACATGGGCATGGCAGGGTGAGGCGGTCCTCCGTGCATCAACATCGCTGGGTGGTGGGGGTGTCCAGGGATGTAGGAACGCATGGGGGGGCCGTGCCGCAATTGAGCAGGGTGGTGGGGCACCTGCGAGGCACTGTAGCCTGGTTGCCCCATAGCCATACCCACCGGGCCACCATGTGACAGGTAATCCCCTGGCATGCCTTGCAGTCCTAAGGAGAAAAGAAAGAACAAAATTTGATTATTACATTATCCTATGTTTCTCCTGTGTCTAGGGATTTATCTGTAAGGATTTATTGTCTTCAAAAGGAAAAGCTGATTCTGCAATCACAGCACTAAAAAGGGTGACTAAGTCATGTGGTTGTAAGAGAAGCTTTTGAGAAAGAACTGTCCTTTGTAATGAATGGGAAGAGAGTAGAGGAGGAATACATGTAGTGGGAGAGGGTCCCTCTCAGGGGACTGACTCACTGGCCTGAACACAGCACTTTGCTACTGCATGCACAAGGGATCTGTGCTGTATCCATCAGACCTGGAATCAGCCATAGTCTTACTAGCCCAGTCAACCAGAAGCCTGCCCTTCACTAAGGTCAATCCAACTAACTATATTAAAACTAAATGATACTTTAATATTTATGATATATTTACAATGTTTTTCTGGTAATATAAAATTAAGTAACACTGTGTTAATCACTGTGAATATCAGTAAATGCCTTTTTATATGGCCATTAAGTTTCCTTATAAGTATGTCATTAAACATTGTTGTGTTATCCATGACTGTATTGCACCTTTCAAGATAAAGACAGATGTTTTAGCATCTGGGTAAAGTAACATTTAAAATAAAATATTTAAAATAATAAAAGAAAAATAACATTTAATTTTTATGAATCAGAATTAAAACCGTTTGTTTTAATGAATCCATTACAAACTCAAAACTTGACAATCACTGATTCAATTCTTTGTTCTTGCATAATATTTCAAAAATGTTCATGTCCTCATGCAGCAATTTTAAAAATATATGTAAAAAATATATAAATTTTAAAGCCATTTTAGTGCAAACACATACATGCTATAATATATAATCAAAAATTCACTTTTTTTTCTAAAGATTTTTTGGGCAAGCATTAATAAATGTGCATTCTTTTTCATTAAGCACTAAATTAACTGGTATGTGTTGCTAGCACGAGCCAAGTCTTTTTGCCAGAGGAGACCACAACAATGACAAATGAGGTAAAATAAGCCATGCCTTTATTCTATGTTCTCCCCTCACTTATCTCACTTAAAACACAATGAGCAAAGGTCTGTGGCTCACTCTGAGAGTCCCTCTGAGAAACGCCGCCATTGTGCTCAAATTAAAGACGAAAGGTGAAAATTTACAAAGGCCGTCACTTGAGAGGCCTCACCTGGGTGCATGCTCGTGCCACGCGCAGAAAGGCCACTAACCCTGTGACAGCAGCAATATAAAGCAACAAATCAACCTCTAGTTAAAAAAAGTTCCTTTTGTGATTGCCATATTTATGGGTCTTTAGGTTGCAGCTTTAGAATGACAGAGAATGGTTTGTGCTTTGCACTAGCATGTGAAGCCGTAATCTGTATGCCCCTGCAATTATTCCTTGTTGAAGGAATGACCCAAGCATTTCAGAGGTCGTCAGCTGTATTTGATTTCAATCCGCGAACATGTCGTTTGGTGAATATCTTGGGGAAGGAAAACAATCCACTCTATCAGAAAAGCAATGCTCGTCCGTGAAAAGGGCACATGTTGTAAATGCGATTTTTCCCTTAATAAGTCAATCAATACATTGAGTTTCTTGCCTGTCTATTTTCAGAGGTGCAATGGGACCAAATCAACAGGGGATGTTTGACACAGACAATACGAAAGCCAAATCCTCGAAGACCCTTTTTTTCCCCTTAAAAGTAAAAGTTCAGAGTAGAAAAATGGGTACCTTGACCCTGCAAAAGGTTAACAAACTTCTGCTTAATGGTTGGGAGGAATGAAAATTCAGACAAAGGAGTCTCCAGCAGGGCTTCCAGCTCACCAAAGCATACCAGCGTCGTTCAAGTTTGGGAGGGGAGGGTAACATTTTTGTCCATATGCCCATAATTAATGCTTTCTGCATTCACTATTGTCTTGAAATTAAAATGGAAAAAATTGGCCACCCTTGGCTAATTTTGTTGCAGAAACACAAAGAACGGTACGGGGAAAATGGCCATAAAACAGTCGTTCCCTCATTTATCAAAGGCTTGCCCTCTTCTGCTTGAGTAGCTAGGCTTTATCCACGCTGACAGGTGTATTGTTTCTGAGAGCTATAAGCTCTATAATCGTCATGGGCAGAAAGCATAACGCTTTGCTAAGTAGGTTTAATTGGCTTTGGTTTTAAGTAATGTTGCAGTGTGACTGCTTGGAACACCTTAATTTCAGGTCTTGGGACTTCGCAGCAAATAACTGCTTAATCTCGCCTTAAGGAAAATTCCTCAACTAATGAAAATTACTTATAAAATATAATGAAGCCTTGCTCCCTTAATCAAATAAGATAACGTTTTTGTAATAACCTATTAATTTAATTGGTCATGAAGTATAAAACACATCACTTACATTTAATTGACCTAGAAACTAAAGTAACAATATTTAAATTAGACAAGCTAGGAAATTTTAGTGATGAAGCCATAAAGACCAGGCATTCCTCACCATGGCGACATATTTCTGTCACACTCTGCCTCTTTTTCTCCTCATTTCCCCTTCTCGCTCGCTCTCGTCTTCCCCTCAACCCTTCTCATCTAAGATTCCACACGCGGCCCAATTACAGAATTCGGCAAGCAAATTGAGGCTGTTTAAAGCAGGTTTCTCTCCTGTCTTCTGGGAACTACGGCAGCTGCTGTAAGCAGCCATTTGGACATGGGGAAACACTCTCAGTGTTTAGATATGCACACAAAGACTATGCACAGGGATGTGACGTCTTAAGTCTCTTGGTTAAATACAGTGAAGTAGAGAGTGTCTTTGACAACAGAGGCATTCTGTGTATGGCGACATTAATGATCGCTATTTTTGTATACCGAATAAGTCAAATCCATTTGTCACACTGCTTGTGATGGCATATTTAATTTGGATATAGTCAATTAGGCTGGACTAAGCTGTGTACCCTGCTGTGCACACCTCCATTTTGCACTCCTTCCTCTTCCCTGCCTTTGCTATTAGTAATCCTATTAGGTAAGACAGACAAGAAAACAGTAGACCAAGTCAGGGTCGATAGAAGCAGCTCCACCTAAAAACATTCCACGCAAGACTGACATAATTTCCAAATGTGTGGCTATGTGTTTGGCTGCGGGTGAGAGAGTGATTCTTTGTACGTCGCCTCGCAGGTCGGTGTATAAATGTAACTCATGCATCAACTGTAGGGAGACAGATTTATGACACTTTGGGGACATGCACTTTTCTCTCCTTGCACTGCTGCAGACTGCTTACATTTTGCCAATCAGTCTGTTGCTATGGTAACGCAACCCTCCCCTTCTCCGACCCAAACCCCAATCTCAATCCCCCACCCTCCATTCGCCTCTTTCCCCTATTCCTCCTCCCTTTCGCCCTCCCTCCACTCTCGCCCACACTGATTTTCTCTTACTATATGACTCAATGTACTGTTTAATCATGTGGCCAAGTTCACAAGTCAGAAAAGAGAGCACAGATCACAAAATGCAAGCACACAAACTCCTCAAATCAAAGCTCGTCACCCACAAGAAGAATTTTTACACAAGAGGAAATATTAGTATTGGTAAGCAAGAAAAGCAGCATGTTGTTTGGAAAGAAAAGATCCATTTCTCTCCCATTTCATGAAAGCAAATCAAATGAATTGTCACAAATCATGAATGTTTGGTGACCCTGCTTTTGTACTTACTTCCCCCATTGCTTTGCGATTGGTTAACTAGTAGGTTACATGTAGTGCCACTGTCCCTCCATGCCCATATTCATGCCCATCCCACTCATAGGCCCTAGAAGGAGAGAAAACGAAGAAGAAGATGCCGAAAGATGAGAAAACAAACAGACCACGACTCAGAGACAGAAGGTCAAGAAACAAAAGCACAATCCCCGTTTATTAAAAGAGAGGAGAGGAACACCATATGGTACAAATGAGACAATACAGGTAAACAAACAAGTAAATAATGCATTCAGAGGCTAAGGGTTGGCAAGAAGCCTGGCTTTGGACAAATCCTACGGCTTAACTGGTGAGGTGGGAGGGGGATGAGTGGTAAGCAACAGTGAATTATCAGTTACACAGGGTGGAGGAAGAGGTGTTGATACAGAAAAAAGAGCAAATTCTAGTAAAATGAGTATTAGGAATTGAAAGTGGTTTTAGTAAGGAAACAGGAAGGAACAAAGATGCAATGCATTAAACTACACCTATGCCATCCAAGGGTCTCTGAGTCAGACCGAGAAGTAGCTAGTGAGGGGGGTTTGTGGGAAGGTGGGAGATGTCAGAGGAAAAGACACGCCAAGGTCTTACCAGGTGGTCTGATTCCCATGTGCTGCTGGCCGTCCATCACAAAGCCTCCCATGGGCTGACCATCTGGGTTGTAGGGAGCTCCTTGACTTACTGCAAGAGGGCACGGTAAGGGAATGCGGGGGAAATGAACAGTGGTCAATTAATGCTTTTAATTATGTTTCAGTCACAGGAGAAAACATCATCTGTTAATGCACGCACAGACTGATGCATTTTACTCAGTTTCTTTCGGTTTCGTGAGAGATGACACACTTGACAGAACATGCCCAACAAAGCTTAAGTACTGGAACAACCCTAAAGATTACTTGAAATTTTATTTCAACATTGATAATACTGATGAATCTGTCTAATAAAAAATATGGTAGATAAGGAAACCTGAAGCGATAATTACTTTCCCACATGAGCTAATTGAGCTGTACTTACCGTAGGTTTATGCTGTTTTTTTAAAGTGTCTGTGCATTGGGTTATTTGGTCAAAAACAACAGCTCAACCCCAATGAATGTCTTTGAACTTTACTGAGACCCTAATGCAACCCTGCCCCCTGAACCCCATTACAGGTAATAAACTTTACAGCAGTCCACAACAAGCCATGCACCCAGAGCACTGCTAACTAAGGAAGAACCTAAAAAAGGCTGGGAGGCAAAACACGGTCACTACAAATTAACATTATCCTCCTTTTCACTCGGCCAAACAGGTTTTCACTTTTCAGTTGTTTTAGGTAAGACGGATGAGCCTGGGTTGTAGTTACAGTTTCAATAGTTAAATCCATTGTGTGTTTTTGCTTGCTTCCCTCCATCATTGGGTTATATAGCGCCCAAGTCAGCATGATTAGTGCTTTGGGTTAATTGTATGGATTTTAGTGGTCAATCATTGTTGACATCCAGACTAGGCCAAGTATTTACCGGCAGGTGGGCCTCCGGGTGCATGGCTTGCAGGAGGCTTTCGCCTGCGGGACTTGAATACAGAAACTATGGGAGACTTGCCTGCTCGGTTGGACTGGTCGATCATCGGCTGCACTATTCTTCTTCTTGCGTTAATGAACCTGTAAGAGACAAGATGCAATGCCTGGTCAGATTTGTGAACACTTGAGGGAAAAGTGGGCTAGATTTCTTTCCATAAACGCATGTCCAAGCCTGTTGTCGCCTAGACCAGCCCAAAATACTAATCAGAGGGGTTATTGAGGGATTTTTTTCTCTAATCCTGTAGTACTCTAGTGGGAGTGTCAGAAAGAAGTTGTTCCATAACACAGAAATGTTCACAAAGCTTATGACTTGTACAAACTTGCACTGGCTCAATATATATCGCCAACTAAGCACAAATGTACAAAAGCACTTTTAAGAAAGTGACGTTTCTTTCTCTTTCTATGCATGTTCAAAAGACTTGCCTTTTTTATCTGCTCCATTTTAAACAGTCGAAACATTCAAAACCCTCATGCAAGATGTAACACAGTTGATTTGCACCACAGGAATTAATTTGTTTAGGAAATGTTTGCTAACAGAAAAAATGTTGCATTGTCAAAGAACACAAGTACAACCCATGTTTTCTTTTTCCTTGTGTTTCCCTAGAGGGATAATAATACAACAGTGGGTTCACAAGGTGATCATCTTTTCTTCTCTAAAAAGAACAGCCTAGCCTTACGTTCAATGCGTTTTCTGCATATTATGCATAATGTTTCTGACAAAAACATATCTGGCCCCTGTAGCTTCTGACCCCCAACCTCCGCACACCAAACATAGGACTGCTCTGGCCTTGTTGTGCTTAAATCCCCTCTAGTGACCCTATGACCCCGGTCACCTCCAGGAGACCAAGCTCAGGGGTTCCAACTTGATTTATGTCCTCCTGCTGTTACCACAGTTGGACACTTCCATTTCATCCTTTAAGGGAGGAATTAGTAGACTTTTAAGGAAACAATAGCCCTGCTACTCTTTTCAGGCTAAGAAAAGCAAAGGAGGAGAGCCTTGGGGTGGAGAGAGAAAAAAGAAAAAGCAAAACTAGCAGACAAAGAGATGTTCATGTGGGCATCTGCAAAGCTTGTGGCTTTCTAATTATAAAATGGATAGTTCTGACACTAAATTCTTATTTGTTGAGAGCATTTCAGATGAACACATCTGGAACCGCATGTTCTATATTAATGCACTGAGTTGATAAGTTTGCTTGGCAAGTGTAAACAACCTGCAGTTAGGCTAATGAACTATATTGTTTGGTGTAGGAGGCATAGATTTTTAGCAATATTTTTAGAAATCACATTGCCATAGCAGCTGCTTCCCGTTACACTTAAGAACAACCTTTCTCCCATATTAAATCATTGTAATGCACTGCCTCCTATCAGAATGTTCTTTGTTCTCTTGAATCTATTTAACCAGAGGACACAAGTTTCCCATATAGTTATCACCAATATCACTCTACGACATCACCTTAAAACTTGAAAAAAGAACAGGGGAGGAATGTACTGACATGGCAGTGCACCATCAAATGAGGGAATGTCTGGAGTTTTATCACCAGCAGTGGGCTGGAGTGCAGGGGGAGTCTCGGACCAGGCATTCCTTTTACTGCCTTCATCTCAGGCTGGGGTCAAAGGGGGGGCACTGTTGTCTATCTGCTGACCTCTGCCGTTTGGATTTTCCTCCCTTGCTCTCTCTCTGCCTTATTTCAAATTGTGGAAATGGCTGTTCTTTCCCTTTTTTTTTTTTTGAAGATATCTTAAGCTTCCTCTCTCGCTCTTCACCATATCTAAGGCCAGATGCGCAGAACGCTGGAACAAAGGACAAGTGCTACACAATACCAGGCGGGGGATGGAGGGGGGTAGTAGGGAGTGCAAGGAAAAAGAGAAAGAATGGTCATGCTCTGTTCTGTGAGCCAGGCGGACGCCCTGGCGCTGACGGTTAAGAAGGCAATCAAAGGGAGCAGAGAGCCATACGGGCCCGCTAAAGCTGCCGCCTCCATTAGGAGTAAAAGTTCACCTTTGCACGACCTCTCCACGCTATAGGACTGCGTTTATGGCCTGTTCAGTTTCTACTTCCCATAGGCACACAATGAAGCCAACTATTCAGTCCGGCTTGGGACAATGGGGGGCTATTTTAAAGCAAAACGCCACTAGTGGCACCTCTGAAACAGGGTAAAAAGGAGGGTTAAAAATACAGAGCTTTACTTAAAAGGAAGAGAAAAAGAGCGTTTATGAGCCAAATGAACCTTGATAGAGGCCAGAGTTTGGCTCATCTCCTTCTGTTGTGTGTGTGTGTGTGTGCATTTGATAATGCATTGAAGTACTATTGCTCATTCCCTTTTTTACTGACAGCCGATCTGATCTCTGTCTGGTCTGCCAGGCCCTCTGCTAATATCCCACTCTCATTACAAACGCACAGGTGTAGCACGAACGCCACGTGAAATGGCCAATTAAAAGCAAGAAATTGTCTTTTTCATCAGCTGCCTTTGTTGCGTGACCAATTAGAGAATAATTTAATAAGCCTTGCTGGAAAGATCCGGATTGAAGATACAAAAGGTTACATTCCAGTATGTCTATCTAAATGCATATGAAGTGTGCCGTTTTTCTCAGAAATGCCCTCCTCCTTCGCTTGTTCTTTCTCAGATGTGTGAGGAGGTGCACGCGTGACTACAGAGGACCAAATTCACTCATGAAATCGCATTTCAACACACTCCGCTACATTTACATGTATATTAAAAACCCACAAACAGGCATATCAGTAATACTGACGGAATGGAATGATCTGGATAAATCGGATCTGCATCTGCGCCTCTGCAGGAATCTCACACCAGCAAGTGCATTAAAACAATAGATAAACAAGATGCTATGAGCTTACTGTAATTAGCAGTTAAAATAAAGTTAAAGTGCTTTATCAAGTACCCTTTGGGCTACATCAGCGTTAGTAACTAACAGTTAGCAGCTGTAATGTAGTTAGCCACTTTCTGTTGGTAGTTTTTGGCGTACTGAGACTAGCAGTTATTTCTAAATTGTATGTGTATCTGTATGTGTTGCTTTGGCAAACTAAAAGTAGCTTCTACAACACTGGCTAATTTAGTTTTCAAACTGCTATAACTCAACTAGCTAATCTTCATCTCGCATACTATAAAACTCCTCTGGTGACCAACTTTATCAACATGACTGTGCCAGATATTCATTTACTTAAATAATTAGTAATTCACATCTTGGCATGCCTCAGGGGAGATTTCATAAATACGATCATTTCGTCTCGGCCCCAAAGCCATAAAAGTCCACACTGGCTCCTCCCCTCTCAGAGTCAATCTGGGGTCAGTTGCTATGGCCTGGCTGTGTTTAAATAAACTAGTCCAGCTGTTTGCTGCAAAATTCCATTTACACTCCTGCCTCCCCCCATCCGTCCACTCTCTCTCACACACACACATTTACACACTCCCTTTAATCAGTGCATAGCACCCAGTCTTGGAGGAGTGGCGTTAACCTGTTTCATTGCTGGAGCTGGGCGAGGGGGAACGGGACATGCATAAAGGACCAACTTACTGACACCCGCTTGCATCTCTCACCTCCAGACAATTCTTTTAAGCTCCATCACACCCTCTCCCTCCCGTTGCACTGCATATTGCTGCCTTTCTCACTTCTCCTCACGTTCCTAATAACACCGGCCTCCCCCTCCGTCTTGGACCAGCCGGCATAGTTTGTGTCCCACAAGAATAACTGATATGGTTCTCAACATACAAAGTTTTAAGAAAGGTCAGGTTTGAAACAGAAGTGGCCCACAGCATTCTACATATGTATACACCAGTCGATAGCATATACATTCAAACTGTACAACAAGACTAGCAAACTAGAGGCATCCTATACATGCTGGAATCATATTTATGGTGGCTTACTTGTCACTAATATTCCTTTGTTAAAAAAATAGCAAACTGGTTAAATTGTTGGCACCCACTGTTGATTTCTCGATTACATCCTGTAAACATGCCAAAACGTTGCGGTGGTTATTACTGTCACGCATTGTAAAATTCCAGTGTGAATTTGTACACGCACCAAACGATAATTAATCCAGCCTTTAAATGCCGTTGTCGCTCCCAAAACATTGCCTTGTCTATATGGCCAGGGTTTCCTTAGTTCTAATTCCCACAGACATTATAGGGATTACCTGGCCCACTCTAGCACAGCCGAACAGCCCGTCCAAAGAAAACAGAGGAGACGTAAAGGGGGCTTTTGGGTAAGTCTCAAGCAGGGGCTGGTCTAATCCCTGCTGCATCAGCCCCCCTCCAACAGAGGCTGGCCATTACTTCAGCAAACTCACCCCCACAAGCTCCGTTCGCCAAACAAAGTCGAAACCTTTCCATTAACAGAGCTGTGAAGTCCCCTCTAAAGCTGCTTTTAAAGAGTGGGGCCGCCGCCTGGGGGCTGAGGAACACACTTTATAAACACACAACCCGTTGGTGAGAAAGGGCGAGAGGCGCAGTGCTGATCGCATTGAGTTGCTCGAGAGAAGAACGCAGCCAGGAAGACTACAGACCCAAACACCTCCAGCCTGAGGCGAAAGGAGACCATCACTGTGATCTTCCTCTGCACCATTAAAACCACCCGTTGAAAAACAAATCTGAGCGCAACTGCACTATTGCGATCTGTTGGATGTGCTTCAGAGGGAGGGAGAAAGAGTAGGTTCTCTGGAGCTGGGGACTATGAGGTCATTCTTGGCATGAACGCGGCCTGCCTGCTCTCTTCTGATTCCCCACCCAGTCCAGAGAGAGCAAGAGAAAGCGAGCAATAATACATCAGAGAGGGAGGGCATCATCAAATGCCCACTTCACAAACACAACATTGGAACGTTCTCCAGTCCATGCTAGCTTCTATCGCTGAGGGATTTTCATGTAGCCTGATGCCGTAGGGCAGCTTTTGGGCCAGAGGGCACTGCCTCTTTGTCTGGGCACACGCACAAACAAACAACCACACAGTGTAAGGTTGTGTGTGTGTGTGGTAGCCATAGGAAATGACATCACGGCAGCAGAGGTTTAATGGTACTCCACCTAGCTGTCACTGTGGTGGTCTCCGCTGGGCAGCGGAAAGCTCATGCTGGCACCGCCAGTTCTATTGACACACATACAAGACTTTATTATGATCACACTTTCACATAAGATCTCACTGGCATTCATAACCACAGACTAGCATTTACCCTAGGTAAAAACGGTTTTACTTCAATTAGCATTAGCAGTAGAGACTATAAATGAGTATGAGACGTCTGATCAGGTTTGACACTTTTACACAACATACATAATGATGTTAGTGACAAGATATTTAATATTGCCATATCTGTTTGAAACACAAAACTATTTAAATTTTGTTGTGGGTTGAAGTCAAATGACTTAAAATTGACAATTCCTGCAAAGTTGTACTTGACGACTAAAATTACAAATCTTTATTATGAGCTCACATTGTGAACTGGGTTAAAAATAATACAGTTTTAAACACAGATTTTTTATATAATTACTCCACAACTGATTTTGATTTATTTTCAACCAAAAAGGCTACAGAATGGGCTAGGACCCTATCATTTTCATATTTATACATATAGCACAAATATATGAGGTGCTACTTGCTCTTGTATGCATATTTGTGCGGTTGTTGTTGGAGAGGTGAAGTTCAGCATGACCTTGCAATCACTGTAATGCTAAAAGCTCATTAGCTAATCAGTGGTCTGCTCGCTAATCAGCAGTCCAATCTGTTCCCAGATTTATAAACATAACCAATATGCTGTAGTGCAGAGCCGTCTGTCATGTTCACATTCCCTCACAAAAGAGAGGATAAAAAAAGGAGAGAAATGAAGAAAAAATGTAGGCAGTGCCTGGAGCTCATTGTGATGTAAGACACACAGTAAGAGAGAGAGAGAGAGAGAGAGAGAGAGAGAGAGAGAGAGAGAGGAGGGGTGCACCCTTGTATGGTTCACAGATTCTGTACGAATGCATGCACACACACATGCACATAGCCTATGACAACTTACTACCAAAGAGTCATCCATGCACATATATCTGCACATATAGGGACACGTTCTCTCACAGACAAAGACACTATTTTAACTGCGCTGTTTTCATTTACACGCACACACAACACACACACACACACACACAGAACCACTCCAACTTGTCTGCTGTTGACACAACACAGATAGAGATCAGGTCTGAGCAAGTGCTGAAATTCCAGTATGGCAGAATTGTTAGCAAATACTCGAGAAGAGCCTGAGCTCAACTGTGCAGAAAGGCAAACAATCCTTATATCCATCCAGCTTCATGGGGCTGAGCTCTCCACAATGTCTCTATCTTTGCAAGATGTAGCGAGGGGATTTTGAGGGTGTAGGCTGGGCCGGCATGCCTGGTGTCTCTCTGGTGTAAATATGTCTTTTGTTTGGCGGTTTGACCTTAGGGTGTGTTGGTATTTTGTTGAAAGGCCACGGATATTCACGCTAAAGCACCTTGACAGATAGGCTGTGTGAAGACCGCTCCGGGACACAGGCTATGGCTCACCCGGACCTGCTCGCGTCCTGTGGGCCAGTGCTCACGTGTGCCCGTGCGCACACATACACACGTGTACTTGCACAAATGATGGCTCAGACGCACTGCGTACAAAATAATTACTCAAACGGATACGTGGAGTCTAAAACCTGTATCATCTTATTGCTCAGATGTTGCTTTTTGATAGCACAGGTATTTATCTTCAAAATGATCAGAAAAAATAAATTTGGGTTATTTAGTGAAAAATGTTATAATTTATTTGTAGGTATCAATGTTTAGGAAAATCTGGAAAGTCTCTTTAGAAACACCTGTGAGATGGTCTGTAATAAGATATTAGGGACATTCCGTTTGTTTTTTTTCTTTATTACAGGTAAAAATGTTGTCTGTCATCTCTTTAAGATACCTGCTGGGTCAGAGGTCACATTTTCCCTCAGGCTATACGAACATTGCCAAATGCTACACACGAAGAGCGCACAGAGCAATCATCCACAGCTTTTCTTGAACAAGTTTCAACTTCTCTTGAAATGGGCGGGTTTGGCTGTCAGAGAAGTGAAGCATGCCAGTCATCCAGTTCTCTCTCTTTCTTTCTTTCTCTCTCTTGTTTCTTCTCTCAGGCGCAGAAACCTGATCCCGGGTGTGTGGACGCTGTTTCTCTAAAGTAGCCCCGCCACACTTCACTCCATGCTTTTAAGACTTTCATAAAAGCCGCCTTATTGACAAAACAATCCATCCCTAAGGTTTAAACAGCATCTTTAAAGGGATTATTAAATTCCGTCAGGAAGGGAAGAACGGGCAACATGTGAAACCCGACGACCGGCCCATTGATTTTACATCACTGATCTTTATAGAGTGTTCTCAGAATGCTTTCTCTTATCGTCAAAGGCTAAAAACTTTACTCTTTCTGTCTACCTCTTACTGTTTTCTTGCTCCCCCCATTTTTACTTTTTGCTCAAGCTTCATTTAAAAAAGTGGCGAAACAACTGACTGCACCTCCACTTCATAATAACGGTTGTACATCATCCCTATCAAAACTCTGACATCCACCTCCAAAAATAGATCCATATTTGCCCCGACTCTACATTCACTCACTGCGTCTCGGACATCTCTGTGTGCCCATGCGTGTCCTTTATATGCATGTGCATCTATAGACCATTTCACAAGATGTAAACAACACTGGTCCAGAAGCACTTCCTGTTTCAGTTTTTTGTATTTCACATATGTAAATTAAATTAAACAAGTCAGTTGTAAATGTTCTGTTGATTGTATTTTGTTCTGACATTTGTGTAGTGTTAAAAAACTGAGACAGGAAGTGCTTCTGGACCAGTGCTGTTTACATCTTGCGAAATGGTCTTTTGAGTATCAGTTTTGAACGTTCTTAATGCATGCTGACTATGTGCACATACACGCATGCTTATTGTTAAAATGTGAACCAAGATTTGAAGCAGTCCCTTACGTTATGTTAGCACCAATAATTTATGAGCGATCCGCACCCCACGTGGCCTTTAGCATTTTTTATTTAATCGTCAATCCGTGGATTTTCCGAGTCCTCATCAATAATGGACACGAACACGTGTGTTAACAAGTCTACAGGAGCAGAACGTCTTAGGAAGGCTTTAATTTTCAGTAGATTTCTTGTTTTGTTCCATCTGTTTACATTTTGTAATTGTGTTTTAGTTCTCACATGTTCACTCTTCAGCAATGATGGACTTGTAAGTGAATGTAACATATATGCTGTTCTGTTGGAGTGTAATGCTAGAATTTATCTCATATATTCTTGCTTTAGTTTTTATACTGCATGTTGAAAGTGCGCTGTACTGGCCTTGTATTTTGACTAGCCCAATAAATAGAATCACAGCTAGGGAAATTGCCTCTAAAAATCAGCAGGTCAGGAGGTAACATCACCAGGGGTTGCCATGGAGACACCCAATGGTGAGCTTCCTACTAAGCGCAACCACAGACCTATGAAACTACAGATTCCTCTTTCTAACCTAATGTGCTGAATGTCTGTCGCTCTTCTTGCACACATACAGATGGCGGCACACAATCTGGGAGAGGGCAAGATCTCAGCATGCCGGGTTTAGCAGCTAATACCGCTTAGATTGACCACCCCTAGAGCATCGCACACCTATGACACATGCTCTTTCGTCTGCATCCACACAAACAGCATGACAATTCTTTAAAAAGACAAACTTTTCTACCAAACGTAGCCAACATCCATCCTGAAAGCCGGGTCATAACAGGGTGTTTTGTGAAGTAATTGTGTGCATTTTCCACTAACTAATATGGTTCAAAGAATTGATCTCCCATGGGATGTTGTGAGGTAAAATTGATAACCCCAACATCATTCCCTTGTGTCTGTCAGCATGTGTCCCACTGATAGGCCACTTTTGAAAATTAATCCTTTTTTATAGTCACCAGTTGTCTCCAAGGTACCAAATTGAACAATGGTAAGGATTATGTTGTCAGAAATTACATTTTGTGTAATGGGCTTTAATACATCTCCGATCACTTTGTCTGTCCTGGCCTCTGGTGAACATAACCAGAGATGGTTTGATAATAGCTTTGGGAAGTAACAGAATACTTGTCATAGTGATACATAATCAGGATACAAAAAAGAAATCTCAATTTGCAATAAATATAATATATAATAAAACAGTGCTACTATGCTAGCAAGATTGTTTTCTTAGTTTAACCAGATATTATTACTTTTATATTGTGATATTTGGATTAGGTTAATGATTACATGCCATTAGTAATTTGTATTAGAATAGATGTAAAGTTAAGTAAATTTAAAGTAACCACCTGCCAACATGAAGGATGGTTTATTCAGCAAAATGGATTAGGGCATGTACTCAAAACTTGAGCAATATTAATCTATGACACCTAAAGAACAGAAGCTGAGAGAGTTTGCGGACAGAGTTTTAGTCACCTGGTGAGGTTGCTGAGAAGTAATATGTGGCAAAGGTTTTTCTTTGTGTTCCTACATCAAAAGTTCCCGCCTGTGCCGGTTTCACCTCCCCACTCCCTCTCAGGTCCTTCATTAGACACAGCTAATAACTGTAAGTATGTGCTGATAGCCATCTCTGATAACAAACGCACCCGTGCAAAGGTTCAGTCAAACTTTACAGAACTTTCAGCGCTGGGAACAGCGAAATCAATAGCCGGTCGGACGAAAACAAAGAGTCCCGTGTCAGACGGGGTTTCTGAGGGACTGAGGGAAGCACGAGAGTAGCTTCTGTCACGGGGGTTCGTATTTGAATGTGCGAACAAAAAAGAAAACATAGGAAAAATCCTGGCGGCAATATCCCTTTGGGTGAATTGATTTGAAGAGAGATGAGGCGATAAGTGGGAGACGGATAGGAGGGGCGGGCAAAAATGGGGGGAGGGAAGTGTATTAATTCAAATCATTAGGAACTGCTTGCCAGAGGCGAAGCTATTGATTGCATGTAAACACAAAAGTACAATTGACTTACCAGTTGTTCACTTGTAGTATAGTGAGCCCGGTGTCTTGTGCCAATTGCTTTTTCTGTTCTTCTGAAGGGTAGGGGTGCTGATAAAAGAGAGAAAAAACAACAGGAAATGACATGAGCAATATTGTAAATAAATCAATTAATGAGCCCATTTGTTAGCCAGAGAAAGGTCTAAGGTACAGCAGGGAGACGCTGCTGACACGTTTGCCAGGAAAAGTGGCAAAGCAGCTGTTAATTAGTGTGAAAAAGTGAGGTGTGTCTCTTTCTTACAGTCATTAATGGAATATGAAATCGTGTAATTAATGGCAGCGAAAAAGGCAAGCCAATTATAAAGTTAAGTGAAGTGTGGGAACAGAAACAGTAATTAGAGTGCTGTGCCGTACAACCCCAATGAAATTTATTCTAGTCATCTCGCTTCCATGAATGCCTGATGGAGGATGAATATCTAAAGCCTCGAGTGGAATACAGAGCGTAAATCTGATAGATATACAGTACAGTATATATACACGTTCATACATACATATCGTCTAAACATAACCCATGTTCTGCTAAAAGTGAACCACATACATGAGACGAAAACAGTCAAGAGGTGAGCTCTTTATGAATTCGATTTGAGCTGATCCAGCTGTTTAAATAAAGTTGAGGTGAGATTTGCTTGATTTATATTAGTGTTGAGAAGTATGGAACTTGCTAGCTTTGAGTCTAAACAGTGTGCTGTTCATGGAAAAGACGGGACCAAGTCGGTGTTGAGGCCCCTCGCTGAGCCTGTAAAATGGGAGGAACAGAGCGCAAAGATGTTTACACCACATTTATACCTAGAGAGACCCTGTGCGTGACCTCATGCCACTGAAATAACCCTTTACCCATTTCTTTGTTACACTACTTTAATATTATGGACTCCTCCGATCTAGGGGAACTGGTCAGTGTGTATATCCCGACCTTCTAAGCCCATTACCTAAAACACAGCCCGACAGGGATTAACACAGCCAGGGGGTTTAACTTGGCCTGGCTTTGCATGTCAACCAAATGGATCACTGAACAGCAGGGACGTTAGCAAGCTTACTACAGCAAACTGCAATGACCAGTTTTCCCGCTAGCGCTTCCAACCCAAAACAAGTCAACGACCTCAACAGCACAGTAAATCAACTGAGACACTCCTAAATATAATTTCTTATTTTTAATTTATCTAGTGTAGAAAAGAAAGAGGTCATTTATTATGATTATAATTCAGCCTTTGAGAGGTATAATGAGAACAAGGCTTCCACACGAATAAACAGAAATGTAGAAATGGTTGGCGCCACAAGTTGTCTGGTCGATAATAAATTGGAATGTCTTGTTATGTTGAATGTTTATTTACTGGTACTGCTGGAAAAAGAGAGCTGTTTTTGTGTCACTATGTCATATTCATGTGATTCAACTAAAATTGAACAAACTGTGAATAATTTCATGCAGAAAGTTATAATTGCACTGTCGCCTCAAGCCACTTCTTAGTACATTTTTGGAGTCTGTAATTTTTTTTCTGCCTTATTATTTGTTTTTAGTGTCCATATCTTGGATATATCAACCACAACAATGAGATTTGGGTGAAAACAGACCCAGGGCTGAAAGTGAGCGAAAACAATATTCTGACCTCTGTTACCGTTATCTAATCAGTGAAAATTATTTGAAAAAATTGAGTATCAAATGTGTAAAAACAACTATAATTATGACATCAACTTAATAGCCACAACTTCATAACTTCAGCCACAAAGAAAAATTGAGATTTAGTAAGGTACACACTGATTCTTTTGTATACTGAAACTATTTTATTGACACAATATTTAATTCAGGTTTGGTTTCACTCGGAAATCATTATTTGGAACAAAGAAATTCTCGTTTTGCCAGACCATTTGCATTTAAGAGTTTCTTTTTCGCAACTGCAGTCTCTTTCCCAGTCAAATACTGCGTGGTTCAAACTTGTAAAGATGACTCAATCTACAAGCAAACAGTTCTTTAGAATTCAAATATTAGTGTAGGTATCGTAAGAGAACGTGAATGAAGGAGAGAAGGAAGAACGCATTGTACCCGCTTAGCTTATAGAAAAAAGAAGTGGGTGGAGGGCTTTCGACTAAGGCAACTTGTTGGACAACTTTATAAAACGAAATGTTACAACAATGCACAATGGGTGGAGAAAACGAGCAGTCAAGTTTCAGCTCAACTTAAACCGTAACCTAATCCTATCCTAACTGCTCATTAAATCCTAGAAACCTCATACAAAGACCTGTTCTGTGATTGACAGGTGGCTCCGACCATGAGCATTCAGCAATACCCAAACAGGATTCCTGTACAAACGCCAACTGGGTCAAGCTCTTCCGCCCACAGCATCGTGTGTGCCTCACCTTTGTTGTCGTAATGACTTTGAGTTAGACACACCTATATTTGAGCAGAATGGGGCAGCAGTGACTGAGGTCCCATTTATACATAATATTTGTCATTTCTGGATAATATATGACTTATTCATACTTCATTAACACCTGCCCAAACAAAATGCCTTCTGTAGGTTTGATTGTATGTGTTCTTACATGTACATCTAGGGGAGCTTATCTTCCAGCGTCTTTATGGAAATTATTATTATTATTATTATTGTTGACATTGGCCCTTTGGTATCCCAGGTAAATGAGTCTTTGTTGCAGTACTATATGTATATATATATTTGGCTTTAAAAGTCTCAACTGGCCTGCAAAGTCAGTTCTGGTAGGCTATGCCCTTGCACATGCCTGTTTTCAAACAGGTTCCCCTAACTGCTCATACCTCTATTAGATTTCTGCCACCCCTCCTTCCCCGCATCCCTAAATGGCTTTCTGTTTCTTCTCTTACTGTCTGCCCACACATTATATCCGAGCCTGCTGACGTATTTAATTATATCAAAGCATTTACAAACTCATGAAGTAGATATGTTTAGAAAGCATTTTTTCATTGTCCTAGTCTCCCAACACCAAATTATCACCAAGTGTCAAAACAGAGTGATTTGCGTTTTGGTCTAACTAAAAGAAACCAACAGATTTTATTATCGTCAGAAGAGACAGAGTATTTTAATCCTCTTGGCAGCAGTGCTGGGTGAGAATTGTTTTCTCAGGGTCTCGTGATGCTTTAGCAAGAAAGAAATAACACTGCCTGAAGAGCAGATGGAAAATCTCAACGCATCCTCCCTGTTTCCTTTCGCCTATCTTAATGATATGTCTTGTCCAAATACACTACTCCTTTCATCAGAATTTCCAGCCTCTTCTGCACTGATGCATGCCAAGCCAATGATGTCCACCCTTCGCTCATTTCTTCATCATGTATCTTATCTGTGTTTGTGTGTGTCTAGCAGTGCATCAACAATAGTACCTTCCAGTCTTCCTCTACAGCCCCCTCAGACAGAGAGCGGCAGGGAAGAGCATGGAGTCCACATCCTATCAGTGAGATAAGAGAGGGTGAACAGGTCTTACCCCTCCTTTTTTTCTCTCTGCCTGAGCAAAAGATTGCTGCTCCAAACAGAATTCAGACTTTTCCCCCTAACCCTCCACTGACTCTACTCTCCTTACCCACAATTCAATGCAACTGCTGAGAATGCTGTTTTGAATACAGCCAAGATATGAGAAGTCAAGTTGTGTCAGGAGACCTTTCCGTGGGAGCGGGTAGGCTTCCAGTATTTACTGCACTGTACCCTGAAAGCTGAGAGGTACGAGCCAGACTATGAGAGCAGAAATATGAGAGGTCTGCTCTTGGTCTTGGTCTTTGTGGGGAGAGTTGTGTCTATGTAGAACATTGAGAAGGAGGTCTGGATGAGCTCCAGCTGCGCTCCTTATCAGGTCTTTAGACAGGATCCTCCGGTTCACTGTGAGGGGAGAACTATTTTGGACGTTCCTTTCATCTCAGCTTTTTCGTCATCATTTTGCTTCCCCCACAAAAACGCCTGAATCCCAGCCGTTTTCCTTTACTCCCCGACTCCCAGGGTTTGTTAGGGCCACATACTAAACACATCCTCCCCCAACACTGTGGACATGTATTTTTTGTGTTCCACTTAACTAGTTAATTGCAATCAGCCACAACCCCCCGACTCTGCCGCCTTCATTGCCTTTATTACCCGCATTACCGTTATTATCGTTATGTTCTATTTAAGGGAACATTTCTCTGTATCCTGTGTGATTTGGATTAAAGAAGCTTTCCACGCAAGATTAACTTAATAAAATAAGTGTGTGCTAAACATGGCACTTAGTACTCTAACAGAAAAAGTGGGGAGGAATGGCACAATAACGAGAGGCGTGTCTTTCAGCGGCCAGTGGGAGAAGATGATCATCTAACACATTAGTGCCCACCTTCCTAAGAAATCATTTAATCTGTAATATGTTTTAGAGGTGACCAAGGTTATTGGGTGCTTTCAAGATGACTATGCAAGGGTTCATTTCAACTAGGTCCTAAACCACAGCTTCATTTCAATATTTCTTGTAGCTAATCCCCATGGAAGCTGAGCTGTCCCTAAGGAATGCCCGAGGCTGGATTCAGGGGCAGTTTTGGCCAAGGTGTCCTCCGAGTATCATTTCAACATCTCAACTCAAAACCAGCACTTCTTCTTTGGTTGGCTCCCAGGAAAACAGGATTATGTCTAAAGTTTTGTGCTTCACCCACTCCAGCTCTACCAGCATTAACCAGAGCCACAGCTTAAAGCCTTCTTCTGCAGATATGGCCTCCTACAGCAACAAATTTTAGGCAGGGGAAAGAAGGATTATTTGATATTTGTTTAAGAGCATTATCATCTCACCAGACAATTATGTAGTTGTTATCTTCATCAATAAGATATAGATGAGGCAAACAATCACTGCTTTGTAACAAAGTTTTTTACTATTAGAGAAAGGTGCTGTTTTCCTGGCCTCAGAGATTTGCATTGGCAGAGGAAGAGCGGGGCATTTTAAATTCCTTTTTGTGTATGTGACATAAACATGAAGTTTTGTCCTTCATTAAGGAAAAACAAAACACACTTCATATGGAAAATTGAAGAAAAAAACAAAAACAGAAAACGGCAAAGCTTCTGTAACCCAATTTCTTTCTAAGACAGATTCAGCAATGAGACAACAACATAAGAGGGAGAAATATCATAGATTTGGAAAACAACTGGAGGCAAGGGTTTAAGATGCCCTGGCGGAATTGGTGACTGGGTGGCTCACAGAAAGTGGGGATGCTACAGTGGGACACCTAAGTTTGTATCAACACAAAGCTGGCACATAAATTATTCACAGACAGTGTTTTTAGAAATCCTTGTACTACAACAAGCTGCAACTGGGAAAATTTTACCCCATGGAAAAAATGTTATTTAATCTCTACTTTTGATAAATAAAAAACAGATATGTGCAATCTGGTTACTAACACTTTAATTAGTCTTCCTCTGTTAAAATTTTTTTGTTATTGGTTTAGGGAAGAGGGTGTAACACAAGCGCTTTTGGGTAGGGAATAGGCGCCTTTGGTTTTGAGGCAGTTGAGGACATAATGCCAGTCTAAAAATAAAAGATGGGTGTGAGCTAGAATACAAATCACATATATCCATATCTGTGTAAAGGTCCAAGTCCAACATGCACTAAATCAACATTATCAAATTTGTGCTATGAACTTGCATTCAAAAATGCAAAATACAACAGGCTAAAAAGAAAATAACACATATCTGGACACCCATATTTGTAAGCCACTTCATTTGAAGACAGTGGCTTGTATTTGAATAGCTTTACATAAAGGAGAGAAGAGCTATATTTTTTGTGGGGTGGCCTATAGCTCCCAGCACCAAAAGACACTGTAAGGAGGTAAGCTAGGCTCAGGCGCTGATCTAAAGTCAGTTGCATTACAGCAGGCAGCTTCTTATTCGGTCTCATTACAGATCCAAGTGGAGGCGTGGGGAGTCTGTGTTTAAAGAGGATGCGTGTTGTTCCACACCTGCTGTTCACAGTCACACGGTAATAAGGGGGCCAGCCTGCAAACACTGACTGGAGCTTGGTGGACTGCGGCTGATGAGCCCGGGCTAATTCAAGGGTGATTATGTAGTTTACTGGACCACTAAACCTCTTTAAGCTTGTAATTACAGCCTATTTGAGGGGGGAACATTCAAAAGCAATTCATCCGCGCCGTGCCGTGCCACGCCAACCGCAGCTGGAGGTGGGCTGCCGGCACTCGGCGGGGGAGGCTAATATCGGCAGGGATGGGGATTTCTGCACAGTCGGTCAGGTAGCATCATGGACAAAGAGCTACGCGTTGCCACAGACGGCCAGTGCCAGCCAGAGCTCACTGCTCAAAATCATTGCAGCTTATGCTTGTTTAAAGCTGGTAAAAACCCAAATGATTGTTTTAGCTATTGTCAACGGGAATGGGAGTAAAATGCAAAGCAGCACTATTAAGGCATGCTTCGGTACACAAGCTGCTCCACCCTCCTGCCACACAGCAGCCAACACTGGGTTTGTTAAAGGTGGGGGCTGAGTGGCAGGAGCAGGAACTCATGGTGCATTAAATGTTAAGAGAATCAGGTTACCATATTGCACCTTGACCAAAAAATCCATTCCAATGCCTTTACTTTTAAGGAAATTATCCTTTAGCTAATGCCACTGAAATGTGATACTCAAAGGAAGCAATTTCGGGACCACAAAAAAATTCTAATAACCTGCGCGATATTATTATGCTATTATCATAATTACCCTTTTGCCCTCGCCATTTTAATTAATGTTCAATGGAGGGCCCGAGGGGGAGAAGAAACCTGGTCACGGTTGGAAAAGAGTTAAAAGAAGGTAAAGGTATTTTGCAATTGCTCCCTTATGCCAATTCTCTGCCTGCTAACAGGGAAGACGGTGTGTCAGTGAGGGAATGAAGAACACAGAGAAACATGTTTCTCCTCTCCTCTCTGGTCTTCCTTTGCTGTCTCCCTTTATCTTCCTCCCCCACCTCTCTCTCTCTCTCGCTGAGATCCTTCTTCATCGGTGCACAGCTTATACGAATCGATGACTTAATCTGTCGTAACAAACAAGTGAACAGCGCCTTGCCTCTGTCTGCTTCCTCTTCCATCGCAGCCAAAACACTGGCTGATAATGGTGAGAAGGAAGAATAAAAACCTCACTTCAACCAACACTCTCTCTCTTTTAGTGATCTCACACTTTCTATTAACGTCTGAATCTTATCTGATGAAATTCAGCTACGTCTAGCTTAAAACGCGTCGTGCACATGCCTCACGCAGAGGGGAGTGATCCCCTGGCTGCTCGCAGCAATCTCCATGGGGACGACATGGATCAGCAGGTGCTCTCAATGCAGCTCCCATGCAGCCATGCATCCCTTATTGCGACAGGAAACACCATGCACTCAGCACGGCAGGTAAAGGTCAAGATCCACTATCAGAGCTAAATGGAGAGAATCCTATTCAATAGTTGAGTATGTGCCAGCTCCTGGATAAAGTTAAGGCAAATAAGACAAATCTAAGAGGTTTTAAGTGTCCAAGACCATTTCCCCTTTGTTCATCGCCTTGGGAAATCAATGACAACAAAGACAACGGCATTTTAAAAGGGTCTGGGATTCAGCGTGCAGGCCGTGCTAGCTCCATTAAACCATTTGTGCACTTAAACACGATGACTTAAAATAATTTAATTTATCTCCTCTCCAAGACAGTACTGTTATAATAGACTATAAAATGCCTGCCAGTGTAGTTTTTTTGTTTCTGTTTCTGCCTACTTCACTTTCAAAATGGAATAGGGCAATGCAAAATGAAGCTGTGCTTGTCTGGGTGTGCCTGATACTAATGCGGATGCGTGTGTGTTCTTTTTCAGACCCATTGCCAGACAATTACACTGTTGATTCTCTGTGACTCTCTCTGACGAAGGGGAAAAAGCCCCATCGAGAGGCCTGAGGGTAGTGCTGTTTCTTCCTGAAGAACTGTTTGTCCCCGGATGAAAAGCACAATGAGCTCAGAGCAACACGCATGGCTGAGATTACAAGTAGGAGGAACTGAATTGATAAATTAGTTCAGCAAACGTGCAAACTGATTACCACGTCTCTTCTGCCATATAATCCATCAGGCATACACTGCCGCACACATTCACACACAAACAGTCAGCCAAGAGTATCTGGGACAGACTGCTGGAGTTCTGCTCTGTGGGGGAATGCTCTGCAGTGGCTGTAAGTAAAAGGTATTGAGCTGCTGACTGCAGGCAGAGAGATCCCAGAGCACTGCCGATTACAGAATGGCTAGGGTACAACAACAGAGCTTGCGTTGAATCTATTTGCGTTAAACAGGAGCTGCATGAATGTACTCTTAAGCAGACACCCCAAAACTTGTTTTGACTATCCTCATATTGCATCAGGCTGTGGCTCAACATCCTCTCAAAATGATTTATCAAGTGCTCTGTGGATACCTCAATGGAATGTGTCAAACTTCAGGATAATTCTCTTTCTGTTTCCACAGACAGAGTGTTCAGCATGTATTGGAGAACCTCGCACCACACATGAGCTCCAAGTTCCCTTCAAAAACAGGCAGAGAAGTTCTTGCTAACTGAGAATTTTAGTTGGATTTACACAGAAACTAGAAATGGTTGGTGAGAGTTAGCCAGCACAGTTTCAATAAAATTGTAATAAAACTTCTTCTACTAACAGTACAAGTTAACAATCTGGATGGATGGATTTCAGAGAGACCCACCTGTGCACTTGTAGAAAGTAAGGTACATGAAACCAGTGGTTTGGTAGCAGCAGTGGCAGACCCTGTGGGCATTATAAAGTTGTCGGGTTCTTGGGAGCAAGGTCGATGGATGGGTGAGTACGACTGAGGGACAGCTTATCATCTGGACTAGTCATTCTTCAACAGTTCAAAGGTTACATGAAGTAAAACTTAACTGCCCTACAAAGACATTACAGAGGCACAGAATTAAACACTGCTCTTTCTTTGTTCTGGGACCCAATGCATATAATGCAAAGGTACAGCTGACGTTGGGGACGCCACGGTGGGACTGTGTATAAAAAAGGCCCACTGATGTGCCGCTCATCAATCAGGACACAGATGGTTTGTGAAAGGCCACGTCAGCAGTGACCAACCACCTCTCCTTGCACCATGTGGAGTCTGCCAATTCAATCCATTCTACCCAAGACACACCAATGCCTTTTTACACTGTCACCCTGGAAGCTTTGCCAATGATGGATATACTGTCTTTTTCCACCCTGTCTCTCTTTGCCTCTCTGGGGGTGAGGGGTGGGGGTGAAGGGGAATGTCTATCCACAAAGACCAGCCCCAAAGAGTTGCCTGCCCCACATCCCAGGGGCCTGTCAGTGGGGTAATTGATGATGTTTTCATTACAAGATGTGGGAGCAGGAGGGGCGCATCCTGCCTCAATGGGCAGCCAAAGCCCTGAGATTGACTCAGCTGCCTCTTCTTTGACACCAACTTTTATAAAAAGCATCAAGTCATTGCTTCCAAATGTCTCTCTCACACACACATAAACATGTATTCTCTCTCTCAAACAACAACACCACAGAGACCAAAAAAGCTACAACAGCTGAAGGTAGAGAACATCAACTACAAAGCAAAACAGCAAAAAGACACAGTTTTAGAATTTTTTTTCAAAGACACACAGATTAATGCCTGATTTAACTATTTGAAAAAAATTCTTTGAATTTTTGGTGCCACTTTTATTACTCACTACTACTTAAATATAATTAAGATGTAACCAGAGACCTTAGGCTGCTAAACTGCCTTATACTGCCGCTCAAAAATCTGGGATCAGTAAGACTTGTAATGTTTTTTAAAAAAGAATTTTACGCTCATCAAGGGTGCATTTTTTTATCAGCATATTAGAATGATTTCTGATCATGTGACACTTAAGACTGTAGTAACAGCTGATGAAAATTCAGCTTTGGAATTCACAGGAATAAATTATATTTTGAAGTATAAAAATATAAAAACCATTTTGCAATATTACTGTTTTTTTGTATTTCTGATCAAATAAATGCAGCCTTGATGAGCATAAGAGACTTCTTTAAAAAGTCGTACTGATCCCAAACTTTTGAGAGGCAGTGTACATTTGCAAATATTAATCTGCATGGAACTTCAGAGCTTGTTGTAGATGAACAAATGTATAAATGAATGAATGAATACATAAACAAAGCTCATGTTGTTTAGTTGAGTATGGCTGTGGTCATTTAATTTATGCATGCGCATGGCTATGTTGAGGTTTGGCCTTGCGTGGTAAGGGTGAGAAGTAGGACTTCCCACCGGGCTGAAGGCAGAGTGCCATGCTGGGGTTGCCATGGGTGACCAGTGTGCTGACATCCCAGGGGTTCAGCAATAAACAACCATGGGCTAATGGCATCTGAGGCCTGGTTGACCTCTGACCTCTAATGGCTGGGGTGGCTTTTTGACGACCATTCAGAGCGGGCTCTCGGCTAAGTGCTACCATGCCTAAACTTTGTTTACGAGGGCGTCACTCTTACTGACAAAGAGGAGTCTCACTTGCAATAATGGCGGCCATGTTTTAAGGCTATGCAAAATGGATGCTGTAATGTCATGTAGAAAGGAGTTTATATTGCTATAGGGCAGTAAAAAGACAATCTACTCTTACAAACTCTTTTAGGGTATTACCATGACGTAGTTGCAGCGATGGTTGTAAGAGTTTGTGTTACCTAAAACTTTCTGTTTAAGATGATAACAGACAAGCATCAAGCATGAAGATCACAGTGATAAGGAATGTCAGGGCATCCTGTTGCTATGGCGATATGAGTGGCAGGACTGATGTCAGAACAATGTCAAGATTGCCGCCCATTTTACAGAGAACTTTCAGGCCAGTATCTAACGCAAAAGCTATAAACAGGTTATAAAATCAGTGGATCTTGCTCAGATTTATTTAGAGAATTGTTCTCTAACTTCTATGCTTCACTGTACAACACCACATTCTCATATTCCCATGCCTTGCACAAGTTAACGTGGGAGAGATTTAGCAGTAAATTAAAATGGACTTAAAGTGAATTAAAATGGACATGTAGGAAAATGCACTGCTCTTTGCCAAATGCACGAGTCCCTGCCAGTGTTGTTTTAAAGTAAAACTGAGAAGTCCAGCCTCTTGAAAACCCCTCTGTGCTTTCCAAACACTACTTCTCGAGAAGGTCATATGCTGAACATCTGTAATTTTGCCCAGGAAATCATCAGCAGGCCAGCTCAAACCTGACTCTCTCCCCAACTCCAGTCTCCAACTATGGGGCAACAAATTCAGCCCAACTCCCCGAAATGGACACAGCCAGCTCGACCCCTACCCCCCACCCCCGCTGGTCCGGCCAGCTCAGGCCCCTTTGCACGATTCAGTCCATCGAGTGCAGAAATGAGTTATAGCGTTTTTCACACCTGGTTCTGCTCAAGATGCAGCACAGTTGAGGTTTGGCAAAACGTGCTCCCAGTGAGAAAGCGAAAAACAAGAATGTTGCCTCTACCAGAATTGCTACATGTGTGTGAAGAGGGTGCTAAATTGAAGCCTAATTGCATTAAAAGCGATTATGCTTTCCAGTTTCATTTTAAACACAAGCAGCACGTAAAATAGGGAAAAAAACGAGCGATTGCACATTGCGCTGTGGTTTGTGTTTTACGAGCTGCGATGCAGGCTCCCTCCCGCTCTCTGGTTCTGTGTACAAACAAGATGAAGCCCATAGCCTGGCGTGCCAGCCCAATATTCAGCTGTTCCAGGATCGGGCCTCGCCGCATAGCAACAATCTCAAGCCTGGCTTTCATCTAATTACTCTATCACATAATTTTGCAAATTGCCCTTTCACTGGGGAGCTGAGTGCAAAAACATAAGCACAGCGGGATTTGGGGCAATGGCTTCCATTTATTACTCATTTCTTGTTAAATTAAACAAGAAAATACTGTTTGTGAGATAGAGAGTTAGAAATCAGGGGGAACGTGGAATGAGAAGGGGGGTGGCAGAGAGTCCAATTTCACGGCCACAGGAACAGGAAAGCAGCCCAGTGCACCCAGCATTCCTCTCCAGGATGCCTGGCACAATTACACTATCTTTGTTCAGAT
The DNA here is from genome assembly GCA_019155185.1 of Beaufortia kweichowensis. Lineage (NCBI taxonomy): Eukaryota > Metazoa > Chordata > Actinopteri > Cypriniformes > Gastromyzontidae > Beaufortia > Beaufortia kweichowensis. The sequence goes on along the minus strand of CM032801.1, from coordinate 16,419,442 downwards.
AAAATAAAAAAAACAAACAGTTTAAGCAGGAAAAATAACAGTAAAGTTTAGGGCCTCTTGTTTTTTTTACTTTGCCACAAAATTTATAGGAATGTGTTCACACCGTCTTTACAGCATGCTAAAAAGTTCATGAGTGGCCAGTAATTAGCTTGCATCTCTATCGTTCTATTTTCAGACACACAAACCGCCCTCTTCTACTTAATCTGCAAGGCGGCTAATAATCGCAGACTGATTAAAGTGTTGCTACTCCATAATGCATACACAGTATCCTCTATATCTCTCCTCTTATTGTTTTCCTCTACCCTTTTTCTCCTCCGAATAGATTGTCAGAATAATCTCGTGCCACCACCCACCTCACATTTCCGTCTTGGCACAATAGATTCACTGGCTGATTCATGAGACACGCAAAGAGCGCGTTCTTACTGCGGTTAGGCCGGGAATTGCACTGTGCATATGCAATCCATATTTCTCTAAGAAAGGCTGGCTGACTGACTGTGTGTGTTGTTTGTGCCGCTTGCTAATTGCTGCCATCTTTATCTCCAAGGACCAGGCCTGAGGACTGTTCCTTTACACATCGATTCAGAGGAAAAGGGACATCAGGGGTTCAGCAACTACGTCTCTCATCAATCCTGTACTCTCATACGTTCTGCCATGGTTGAGAGTGAGTGTGTGTTTATTCAGTTAAGTAGTGGCAGCGTGTGCCCACCATAGATCTATTAAAAACTATTTTTTTACATTTTCAATATGATTACTTTTTTCCTCAAACCAAACTCATCACAGCAATGCTAAAATATTCCAGGCTGTTGCCATGCTGCTATGCAGTTACTAGATTATTGGGTGGTTGCTAAGTTAATATCCCACAAGGAGAAAATTTAGCCAACAAACAAGTTTGTCTCCTAAATAACATCTCACACAAAAAACACTTAAAGGCAGAGCAAGCTCTCAATGAAACAATACTGTCCACTATTTTAGTCAGCCAAGACAAACAGGATACTAAGCTTCCATCTCTCTTTGCTCTTGTGGATATTCCACACTGTTGTTTGTGGGTACGTTTGTGTGTGTGAACTGGCAAATGGCTTTCTTTTCACACACCTTTCTCCTGGGGCCCCTAAAGGTGATAGCTGGTGGGGGCTTGGAGAGGTTGTGTGTATGTGTGTGTGTGTTGGGGGCGTGCTTGGGGCAGGTGAAGGTTCTGGAGGGCTCGGTGTAGTTTCTGTGCCACAGATGTGGAAATGGGGAATGAGCATGTGGGGGCTTTTGGCACCGATCAAATGGGCTCCCTTTTGACTCCAGTTTGGTTAGAAACACATTTCCTTTCAACACCTAAAAACACACACTGCAGGCCCCTAATAGCTACTTCAGCCCTCGATCATAAAGCTATCCACATACAGAGTGAAAGCTTAAGTAATATCTTTATTGAAAATACACCTACGTGAACATTTCACTGTCTCTAATTAAGATACATTATTATTATAAGCTGTATACTCCGATTGGGTGTGTGTTTATGAGACTTGCAGAAGTGCGTTAAGTCTAAAAGAAGGGTAGATATGTGGAGATAAGTGGTGTCTTGACAGCACTCAGATTACTTTGTGGTAAAAAAAATAGAGGAAGTGAAATCCATCAAAGTGAGAGGAAGAGTCAACCACATCAATGGCCCCTGCTGCTCTATCACTTCTTTATGGCAGGTGTGGACAGCCACAGTAAGAGAACTAACCACCGGATCAAAAAACACATGCGTACTCCACTTACCAGCTAACCCATTTCTGTACATGACCATGTCATCAAGGCCCTAAAAACTATACAAACACTTAAAATGTCAGTGTATTACACCTTTCCAGTTGACAACTTCCTTTTTCTTGACATTTTTAAAATTGCTTTTAACTGGTGTCAAGGTGAGTTAAGTACAGGACAGTAACCACTTTAAACTGCTTAAAAATGTTCTTTTCCCTTTCTTTAACATAAATCCACTTAGTTTAATATTTTGCAATTGCATTCATGCTTTTAGGCTTGATTTTTTAATTCTTTTCCTTATTTCTTTTGGAGCGGCACTTCCATTGTTAATACGGATCATACCCTGACACACATTTCAGGGAGAATTCCTAAAACTCTCCACTAATTCCAGCAGGAAAGAAATGAAAATGGCGGCTTACTTCTGTAACGCATATCTCTGCTATCTTTAGCTGGAGGCTGTTTTTTTCTTGGCTTAAAACTTATCGAGTGTGTGCGGTTAAGGCTAAGGAAGATAAAGCGTGCGTGTGTGTGTAGCATCAGCACTACATTTAACCATTTCGCTGGCTTGAGGTGTAATGTGCAGTATTGGCTGTAGAAGAAAATCTCACTGTCAAATGCTGGAAGAGCCATGCCCTCATGATGTTGGTCGCCACTTTAGGGAAGATACCACGTTTTTTATTCCTCTTTTTCTCCTTGTCGGGGTCGTCGTCATCTCCTGTGCTGGGCGATGCCACGCTGTTGTCCAGCCCATCACCTGTAAAAACACACACACAAAAGACATCAGTGGACCCAATTCTTCACTTTTTGGTCACAAACAGAAGCGCTCAACCATATCAAATATCAAATCAAGCATAGAAATTCTGGGACACATAAAACACACAAAAAAAATTAATGTGGTCACATGAGTTTTTCACTTGCTTCCAATCTTCATTTGTGATCAGATCACAAAGTATTTGGACCCCGATCGTCTGAAACTCCTGTTTAATGCAGGTGTAAACGGGGCCAGAAATGCACAAACGGGGCTTGCGTTTTTTTGTTTCTCAAAAGCTAGGCAATGCGGTAAGCTGGCAACAATGGCGCTTCAGTACAGCTTTGAAGCATCACATCTGAATGCATTCATTTTTAATACTTTTATAAATAACCCCCCTTTCTCATCCCCCACAAAATGCTCTAAAAGCCAGAGAGAAGGAGTACAATGGACTTGTAAGGTCGCATTTCCCCCCTGCCTTCCAACACAGTGAGTCACCAAAGAATTGAGAATGACAGAGAGATTTAGTCTTCATTATCCCTGGGAAATATTGATTGAAGCTCGCCCCGGTGCCTTTTTACCTCAGGTGGGGGAGTTACACGCTATAAAAAAAGGAAAATGGGTGAATATGGCTGCCGCACAAAACAGACGCTTCATTTTAATAACAATGCTGCATGGGTGCTCGCACCAACCTGTGGGTGCTCGAAAAGGCTTTATTATGGGCAGTTCAACATACCAGAGGAAAAGAGATGGCTTACTCCGCCTTTTCAGCTTCACGTTTGCTCGTGTGAACAGATTTTCTTCAGATCCCTAATTTTTGTACGCATTCTCCAACAGGAGATAATTGTTATGAAATTCAGACAGTAACCATAAAAGCAACACAAGCAAGGTAAACAACTGCACACTGCTGAGGTTTCCAAAGCAGAGGCGCGGGAATGGAGAAAGTAACTTATTGATTACGTATAAAGTACTTCCAAAAGCCTCTGCGCTATTCGTGCGGAGAGATTATGGTGGGTTAACTCCTTCTCTCGCCGTAGCTTTCAGCCGGCGACATAAGGCACCTGTATCATTGATAATTAATGGAAATGTCTGCAGTAATCCGGTCTGAGATAATTTTTTTCTCAGCTCGTGCATCAATAGAATAATCAAGGGTCTAAAAGAGTCTTTGCTCCCCATTACCTCAGGCAAAAGAATTCCTGAAAGCATGCCTTGCGGGCACCTGAATTATATACGCCATTAGGAGAGCGAAGGCTTTCTACATTCCATATAAAACGCTCCGCCAACCCTCTTCGCCTAGAAGAGAAGCCCCAGAAAAGGCTGAGAAGACTTAAGTGAAGACTTATGTAGATGCAGTGTCTTTGGGTTACACACAAGGCCACTTTCCTTTAGTCTTTCACTTGCTAAGAAACTGACCAGAGCCGAATTGCCCTCCCCCGACACAAAAAGAAAACACACACTGGGACGTCAAAGGCAAGTTTCGATTACATCATTAGCTTATGCCAAAACAGCCCTGGCTTAAAGAGCAGTTTGTCTTCCTACTGTTTTTAGGCAAATAGAACTTCCAGCTCCCATCTGGGGAGGCAATGGCACCCCTGGTTTGTAATCTAAGACACCATTTTCATTAGAAGCAAATGCTCCAAATCCGGTGTAAAGACCAGTCCGTGTTCAGCAAAGCCTAAAATAATAAACCCAGGGCTTGTCCCATGCGAGTTAGCAAAACAGAAGCAAACACTGGATATCAGGTCAGAGGGGGAAAGATGGAAGGGGGCTAAAAACAGAGGGCAGGGGTTGTTTGAGTAATGTCTGAGGTAACTGTTGCGTGTGTGTTCTCCTGAGTATTTCTCTTCCGCCTGCTCTAGCCTTTTTGAACTATTTAACCTCCTTCCTCAATATTTTTCCTCTAAAAACTGACCTCTAGCCCTTTAAGGCATATGGAGGGGATGTTATTGGTGTTTTAGTTTTTTATGCAAATTGGCTAATTATGTGTCCTCTCAGGCATATGTCTGCACCTGTACAGATTGGTTGTGTAATTTTTTTTATAACTTTAAAGAGAAAGGTGCTATAAGTGATTTCACAGGCAAAGAGTGTTTCTGATTGGCTGACTGTTTACAAAGCATAGTGCTCTGACAAAAGGTGTGATTTCTCAAGACACTAATTTCCGAGATATATCAGGTGTTGGGCGTTTGTACCACCGTCAATTTTTATCTGTGATTTAATACTGATGCACATTTAGCTGCTAATTTCACCTCTGCTTTAGCACACGACAGCGTCCGTTTGTGTCAAAATGTCAGCCCGTCGCCGAGCTTCCGCACTCTTCCTGCACCAAATAAAGACGAACGATGGCGGCGAGACTGAAAAGGTGGAAATAATCATAAAAATGATGCTAGTCCATAAACAAGCTCACAGCCTCATTAGTCCAGCAGCAGGCTCCACTGGCAGATTTATGCGCCTTTTCGCTGATGCCATGAGGAAATGCCACGGGCAAACTTTGGCCAACTACTAATGGGTTATGACAGCGTCTTAGCAACTAGTGCGGAGGGGGGGTGCAGTCCGGTTCGCCACTGACAGAGAGGGAAAATGTCATCTCATCTGGCCATGTGTGGTGGAGTCTATGCAGCAATTAGAGAGCAGGCCAGTGACTGGAGCAGGCCAGAGGCTGAGGAGGATGCCCTGCGGCTAACCAGGGAGAGAATTTTTTATGACCCCCTCATACGCGCACACACATCCATGATGCTCTAGCTGCCTGCCTGGATGCTGCTAAAATCAGGTTAGCGCCGAACATGCCTTTGTCAGCCAGCTCTTCTGATTGGTTCATCTGTTGCATCTCAATACCTGCCTCCTGCTCTCTCTCTCCCACTCTCGCTTATTTACTCAAGGCGCTCTCTGACATTATCAAAAAGATGTAGGCTAATCTGTTATGATCTGATTACTCAGAAAGGGCACTACCTGTTTCTCTTGCCTTGTGCGTACACAACTCCAAAGTGTCAGACATTTTTCTTGTTGGTTTACAAATTAGCAGATTGGCACTTCCAAACCATCAAGCACATTGTTGTGTCACAATGTCAAGCGTTCATTTACATGCTATGAAAATGATGACTTGACATGATTTTTGAGTCTAACAGTGAAGCTAGGCTGGCTTTTGGACCACCGTAGTAAAGCTTGAAGCCTCAAACAAAATTGCAATAAATTTGCTTGAGCAGTATCACTTAACACAACATAAATTTGGGTCAACCAAATGTGTTAGTTTGGATTGCAGTTACCTGTTTGTCTGAACAATGGCAGATAAAGTGTCTAAAAAAAAGATAAAGTCTAGTTAGAAAAGTCTAGTTAGAAAACTGCCATTATTTTTTTGCCATTAAGTTTGTTTGGTGCCAACAGTGCCACAGAAATCACTATTAAGGATCCAGATGAAGAAAGCAGCATGCTAAAATCCCATGCAGGGAGTCCAGAACACAACATATGCTGGTGATCATCAGTTGTTTCATCAGTTAATTTTAATATCCAAGCCAAGAGTTATAAGTCAATTTGCTCACACAGTACAGCTTCTTGCCCTTTAAAACAATCTTAAGAAGTGTTTTGACTAAATTTTATTGTGCATGGCCTGATGGATGGGGCCAAGCTGTGGAAACAGAATGGCTTTTTCTTTACACCACATTTGGTCCATGGATGATTTCTAGAGCACCTCTGGCCTTTCCCCACAGAGGGAGTCAGGTGACTTGTTCTGGTCTCTCACTCTCTCTTAACATTCAAACACACACACACACACACACACACACACATATATGCGACTACTATGGCTTTCCTGGTCCAGCGAAACCTCAGTCTTAAGGGCCCGCCATCCGCCTTCTTTTCACCATGCACACATTCACACACTCTTCATTCTCTGAAACACACACACAGAGTTGCACATAAAGACAGCGAGGGAAAGAGAAGAGGGGAGGGTTGGGGAAGAAAAGATAAAGCCGGCTTCATTGTATTCAGGCCATTCACAGGGTTAGAATAGACCAGGCAGCGGGGGTTCCCTTTGCATGGGTCACAAGCGCCTCCCACCTCAAAATATTCCGAACATGCAGGAATTCCTGCGGTATGATTCCCAACAAGAGACGCTCAGAGTTGCTTGCTGTGCACGCACTGCCCCACCATGCATTTTCTGTTCCTAAAATACATACAAACATTAGTAGCGGTCTGCTGACTGTAATCACTTGCTCTTCCACAGAAATATGCCTCGATCTTTTCCTTTCTGACTTATAAATATGAAAGCAGAGGGCTTAATGAGATGCAACATGGCGGCAATATGGCAGATCTTTAGATGTGTTGAATGAGTTTGAGATTTGATTGCTTGTGTGATGTTTCCCTGCGCAGCTGTGCATATTTGTTTTTTTTACGCTCAACTTTCTAAGATAAATACTTTTTTTGCGTTTTGTAATTAAGAAGAAAAAATAGCACTGTAAATATCTGCAGAGAGTCATAATTATAATCCCTAATTACCCGGGATTCATTTTAAATAATGACAGTAAATAATGACGGTTTTAAATAACTGCAGGCATCTTAAATAATGACAGTGTTTTTTTTGTTTTTTCCTTACGCATATGATGACAGTGACGAATGTGTAATTCATAATTTGGGAAAAAAGAACATAATTACAAGTCTTTCAGGCGTACATCGTGCGTCTCTGTCATTGCCTCGCAGCGGGGCTAACAGAGAGGGTAATAAGTGCATAATGTGGCTCGTATTCACTTCTATAATGCCTCTAATTAAACTGAGTCACCCTAGCTGAGAGCTCCTCATGCATATTCCCAGGTCTCTGGGATCAGCCGTTGACATACCCACAGGTGATGGCAAAAATGTCATTGCAAATGTTACGTCTCGCTTTCGTCCGTGTCTGTGTAGGGGTCACTTCCACTGAAGCCCCCGACACGTTGGAAAGCGTACTGGGGCCCAGGGGCACAAACACAGCATTAAAACTGCGCTCTCTTTCTCTTTCACTCTTCACCCCCCCTGCTCTTTTCATTCTTCCTCCGGTCCGTGTGTCGAGGGGGGAAAATGGTCAAATGAAAGTGTAGGGCCCTGAGTTTACCCTTTCATGTCGAGCACTTTTACTGTGTAACTATTGATTTTTTCTCCTTTGTAATTTTTTTTTAATCTGAAGATATAAGGCGGGCAGAAAGGCAGGCTGGGAAGGTTCAAACGGGAACACTTTAAGAGCCCTCTGATTCCACTGAGGCAACACACACACACTCACAGAGTATACATACTCTCACTCTCTCTCTCTCTCTCTCTCTCTCTCTCTCTCTCTCTGTCTCTCTCTCTCTCTGTCTCTCTGTCTCTCTCTCTCTCTCTCTCTCTCTCTCTCTCTCTCTGTCTCTCTGTCTCTCTGTCTCTCTCTCTCTCTCTCTCTGTCTCTCTCTCTCTCTCTCTCTCTCTCTCTCTCTCTGACAGCTTTTGACACCTTCTCCAGGGCCAGCTTTGTTCGATATCCAGGCAGACCGGATGGCTGAGAGGAGAGTGTTTTTTAAAAAAAGGAACATGACTCGCAACAAAAGCTAAGAGCTCTCGCTGGCTCCCAACAACACCACTGCAGCAATTTTGCCCAGAATTCAACTCATCCGCTAAAGGACGCTTTTAATCCTCTCATCTTCTCAAAACGAATCTAAAACAAAACAGACACACCCTAATAAAGACATGACACCCGTCCTCTGACTTTTGACATCGGGAGCAGACCAATGCCTATCTTTTGGAAACAACTGCTCTCTTTTGTATCGTTCCTTATGGTGTATTTTGGTAATGAGCGAAACGGTACGGGGTCCGTGTGGTTAACTGCGGCAGTCTTTATTATTGGCTTCTGGCAGATAATTTTCCACATGGCGGCTATCTAAATGACACAGGCTGAGATAAGTGCTCTAATGCACAGGGATTTTCCCCAACCGCTGCGTATCGCCATCCATTGGGCTGAAGTACAGTAGATAATACGAGGGTATTTCGCTACTAATAATAGCCCGCTTGGCTTCTCCTGCGCTTGTTAAATGAAGTTAACATGGAGAGCGAATTGTACGGCGGAATTACACATGATGAGCCCTACTTATAAAGAAAAGGGGCGGCACTGTTATGACTAAAGAGACGGGGGAAAATTAAGTCATCTGAAGGATGAACTGTAACATCAGGGGGCTTTCTGTCATTGATATGCTGCTTGTCATTCAAAGCAGCAGCTGAATTATGCCTTTAAATACTACATTGAGTCAAATAAAAAAACGTTTTAACCAACGAAGCAGTTGTGAAGTGCCACCCTTCATTTAGTTTGTATTTAATTCGGTGTTTTCAGTTTTTTCACAAGAAAAAAATACATAATCATGATTTCCATGATGTCTTCCAAAAACATCTAAACTTGCAATTTATGTTTCTTGAAAAATAAATAAATAAAAATACTGTAACTAGAGACCCTGCTAACCGGACAACGTTGACTCCTTGGTTAATGACTTAAAAAAGGCAAATGTAATTTGTGTAACACCAGTGGGCTTTTCAGTTTGTGATGGGCTGTCCTTCACTCAAACTTTACATACTGCACTGTAACAAAAGCCTCCGTTTGGATGAGGCCACAGGAAGTGGAGCAGAGGGAATGTGAAGGGGAATTGTAGTTCTATCAGCTCGGGGTGAACCAGAGAGATAAGGCTCAGAGCTGGAAGTGACGGAAACAGAGCTGGGCTGAACGTCTGCTTCCTGACAGCAACGGAGCAGGGACGGCTGGACGTGGGTGATACCATTACAACTCAGCTGTGCACTGCTCTATTGAGACTACAAAACACATATATTCACAAAGAGCAGGGACAGCTCAGGGGACTTTTTTAAGTCTGAACCTTTACATTTTTAGGTTATCAACATGCAAATCTTTTCAGTTCCTGCCATTCTTTGACTTATTCTGGCTTCCAGGGCAAGACTGGCGATTGGGTTACGGCTTGCAAAAAACACATGCATGCAAACACACGCATTTACTCTCTCTCAAGCATACATTAAAGCAAACACTCCCTCTCTCCATACACACCCTTTAAAAGCATACACACTTTTGTTTGTTTGTTATCTCTCTTTCACTCCTTAAATCTTAAAAAAACGCTCGAGGAGGTCTTTATCTCTTCAGCAGGTATCCATGTCAAAAGAACGGGGCTGGGCTCTGGGAGGGGATTGTTTAGTAGGGGTCAGTCCCGGGTCAAGCTTTCGGTCTGTTGTTAACACAGCCCTCCCCCCGAACCTTTTTGCACCGGTCTCCATCTGCACACACCTCCGTCCACCACCGCTCCAAACCTCCAGCACCCCAGCAAATAATCCCTCTCTGTGAGCGGCCTCTGGTGACAAATACAAAGGTCAAATAGCTTTAGCACACAGTGCAGGGGAAGCCAAATTCCCCAAATATGGAGCTTTGGTGGTGTTTGTTCGCATGAAATTGGCTTGCTGGGGTGTCGTCTCCAAACAGGCCTGGTAAATTCTTTAGTTCTTTGTTAGGCTTCATGCATTAATGGTCTTTGTGATGGAGGCTCTGACGGGTTGAAATTGAATTATAAGTCAAGAAAAGGGGTAAAGTTTTCAAAATAACAATAAAGCAAAACATAAAAAACGGTCTATTCTGACCGGTTACCAAACATATCCACATCATATCTCTTACAAAATGCCTTTGTAACAGTCCCAGGACCTCACACGTACAGTCTCAGTTGCTATCGGCAGGAAAATATTCCTCACGCAGTATTATCGGCAGGGCAGCATATGGCAAACTAGCAGCAGGCCACTCATCCTCATCCTCTTTGGAGGCTAAAATTAGCACAATACTGTTTGTGGCTTAAAGCTGGACTCAAACCCACTGTGATACTGCTAATAAAAAGGCCTGGCCTCCTGCTTAGAGAAGGAATGTACATCCCTACAGATCACAGACGGATTATCCTGCTGGGATAATGTTTTGTCCTGCAATTGCTTGCTGCAGATACTTTTTAATCTAAATGTATTTGGAAACAATCTAGCAGGTGCTCATCGTGGATTGTCTCCTACAGGTCAACTGGGATGTAAAATAGAAATCTCAAGAAAAGACATCTTTTTGGCAGCGGATAACTTTGCTAATCTCTTTATCAAAGGGCTAAATAAACTAAAGACAAGTGCGTGTCACTTTGCCAAACAAGCTGCTGTCTAATAGACAAAGAGTTAAAGCCTGTTTGTTTACCGTCACTCAGTGTTCCTCAAACTCCCTTCTCGACTTCCCCCTCACCATCCCTCCCTTTCCATTCTCTTCCTTTCTGCCTCCCCACCGTGGCCTTCCTGCCCTTTCTATCAGGCGAGCCAAGCGGTGATAGCGTATCTCTTTGGGTGATATCAGCTCTTTCCTGAAAACTTGGATACAGAGTATCTGATAGACACCCAGTGGGGCTTGTGTTCTCCTCCCGGGCCGTGCTGAGTAATGTTCACTCAGGTCTTCTGCAGACTGACCTAATGCGTTGTGACACGTCAGTGATGAGCTGCGCTGATTTCACTCAGATTCACATGAACCTCTACGGCACTGATCATATGCCGGGGCACATTCTGGGGATTTTCTAAATGGAGCCAAGGGTTTTCCCAGCCATTAGGAGCGGATCTAGGGAAAGCAACAAGGATTTGGCAACAAAACCATGACCCCTGTCAACAGTAACTGTGCATTTGACAAATCAACTATGAAATATGTATTTCCTAACATTAAAGAGAGCTATTCATTACTGCAATCAATAATCAATAATTTGCTCATGAAAATCTTTCTTTGGATGCATGAATAATTTGATTTTACAGTAATGATTGTATGATATTTGGCTTGCTAACTGAAACGCCTAATAAAAAAGACAAGAGATAAACGTTTTGAAAGTTTTGAAAGCAGAAGAGCAATGATGATAGTTAGTCACTGTGAAGGAGATATTTAGCAAACACCAAAAATCTGGTTTTGGCAAGAAAATAGGGATTGGTTGAGAAGGACTTCCTGTACACATGGAGACAGATGCAAAGTGTCTACATCAATATACCACAATTACAGCATTTGATCTAAATTTACCATATGCTCCCCACTTAAACTAAACATCACATAGCAAATTGAGTCTTGCCCAAACCTCTCTTTCCCTGGGACAAAACAACCTAAAAACAACCTAAAAGGTGAAGTGTGTAATTTCTGCTCAACTAGAAGCAATTCCCAAAGTTTTAATACTCTTGCTGTCTTCCATTGCTTATCAAACAGATAGAAAGTCCCAAATCCTGTATTGATATGAATGGTTGGGATGTCCATTTAGGATGATGAGAACTGTCTTTACAACAAGAAGAAATGCAACTTTATCACAGGGGAAAAAAATACAACAAGAATTGATGAGAAAGATGTCAATAGCACTATAGGCAGCGATTTCCTGAGTACACATGGTCAGTGTGGGGAGGGGGTGAAGAAGAGAAGTACTTCAGCAGTAGTTAAATCCCAGAGCAAACAGAAGAGCAAACAAAACAGTGACACTTTATCATACCAGCTTTATGAGTATTATCTGCCCAGAGACAAGGTGCTCAATCAGGCTATGAAAGCTAGTTTAAGGCAATGATTAGGAAAGCAGAAGAAACAGCTGATAGATGGTAAACTGAGGGTGGGGGGAATGTTTGCCTGCACTTTTTACTTTCCTTGTTCCCACATGACAGCGCACATCAGCCTAATCCCAAAGGCAAACTGCCCCTCGGTGTGGGAACCAGTACCGTTTCCCCTTTTCACCATTGGAGCGCTGAGCACACACACTGTCTTATCAGGAGCGACGCCATAAAGCCATTGGCGATGATCGTTTTCGGAGAAACAAGGGGTAGCTTGTTGGTTGTGGCATCACTGCTAAGATACAATGAGATCATAAACATGTCAGTGTTAGGATTGGACGCCACCTCGCTCCCCTAGGTAACCTAACAAAACTTGCGAGCGCCTTCCGAGGACACTGTCTGTGTCCTTCATTGACACCGGCTTCATGACTTTGTTGTAATGGCTAAATTTAGCCATTTGTGGGCACAATGTGAATTTATGAGAAAGTCACGCATACAGGCTTGGAAAAGAGAGCGTGACGTGCAAAATTAAAACTGCCTTTTGATATCGCGGTTCCTGTGAAACACGTGCATTCCCAAACACCTGCACTTACTGGAAACGGCACCATGTTCTCTTATCCCTTTCTCTCTGTCTTCCTTTTCTTCTCTGCTCCTCTGTGTGTGTATGATGTGATGTGTGAAGTGAATGAGAGAGAAACACAGCAGGGGCGGCTCGGGCCGCACGGTAACGGTCTCAGATCCCTGCACTATAAAAACCGAACACCTTTTATCAGCCATTATGCCTCTGATTTAACCAGATTACTCCACCAACGCACTGCCACTGATACACAGCCAGCGCAGAGAATGTTCAAGCCTCCCCCCGCATGTAACACTTTTTGCATACACAGAGGAGAATATAGCAAAGCAGGAACAACCGCTGACTGAATACACCTGAATGACAACACAGTGCTCCCATAGCTCTTTGAAGCACGACACACACACACAACAGGCACGATTAAAGCAAAAAACAAAGTCAAAGATCGAGGGCAACGAGCGAGAGAACGGAGAGGCTTCCACTTAACAACTCAAAGTGTTGGAGCTAAACAAAGCCAGGACCCTGCTGTAAAATCAAAAAGGAAAGTGATCAGCGTTGTAGTACACTCAGCAATCGAGGAGGGCACTGAAAATAGCGCATGAGAAATGCGAAGGCATGCGGGCCAGCACTCGCTGTCTGTGAGAGAGAGAAAGGGGCCGGGTTCTTCCAGTCTGCTGGACAATCGTTCCAATTAACAAGTGACTTTGACAAACACGGAAGGCGGGGGATTGGTGGGCGGATCTAGGCTCTGATGTTCACTGACATCCTGTCTGCTGGTCAGTCTTAGACGCCAGCCAATCGCAGAGCAGAGATGGTGGCCGGGAGCCAATGAGAGATATGGCTCAGACTGACCTTCACACAGACTGGTAACAAACTGACCATTAAGTCAATGATGACAACAGCACTCACCGCACTCAATCTAACAAAATAATGATCAGTCTGATGCAATGTTATTTATTTCCAGCTTTGAACCACACACACTAAAGTAATCCTTCATACGGATAAGCCGCATGTCTATGTGACATTCACCGGAGAGTACAGTACATTCTGGACTGCAGATGAACATTTCAAATTGTGCACATATTTAGGTCACCTTACTGTAGAATGACCTGTTTACGCTGCAACCCAACGGTCGCAGTCGTCAACAGTCATCGTGCTCAAGTTTGGTCAAAGTGAATTAACTTCTTAACTTACTCTGGATAACTCGCACGAGCTCTTTCTGGCTCCCACAGTCTTACCGCAGTACAGTATTTGAGTCCACAGCTCTGCATGTAAATTTATGCAGACAATAACAAGAGCCTCGCAGGAACTATTTGACTTGGCACACATGGGGCCGTTCGCAAATGGGTCCTGGTAATTGCTGATACATATCTGACTTCTGTAGTCATCACCTTGTTCCTGGACCCTTTGATGAGGCAGAGGAAACCCAAAGCCTTTCAAAACACTCAGCATGATCTCTGCGTGCGAGAGAGTGTCATTTTCCATTCGCCCTGCCCCTCTTTTGGTAGGGGTTGGAATAGCTTGCGATCCTGCTGCAGCCCAAGTGTGTCTCTTTTAATCTTAGGCGGGCTCGGGCCTTGCCAAAAGTCCGGAGTGAGTGATACGAACAGTCAGAGACTATAAGGGCCATAATAATGAACTGTTTTTCTTTTTACTCTCTGAGGCTGGACGCTCAGAAAAAGATGGCTTCAAGATACAATTCCAGAATATGTCCCCTGAGATGGCAGCTGTTAAACAAAGGCGTACACATTCGAGCACCGTCCAAACAGGCTATGCTAATAGACAGGGTCTAATTGGAGATGGGTCGGGCTAAGAAAGTTTCTGTAAACGCATAGGAGGGAGGAGCACCATCCCTCACCCTTTAAGGGGGCTCACACTTTGAGGGTCGTGAGCAAAGAAAATGCTTCCCTTAGTCAGACTAAGATGCTATTTAGGTGTGGTATGGAAAACATGGTGTGGATGGTAACCGCTGGAACCATCAGCAATGGTGCCAATCTATGCGTTGATGGGTAACAGATGTACAATGTTATACATGTGGGCACAATATTCCTATTCAGTTTGAATGCCTATTGGGTTTGTTCTCATCCAGGGACACTACTATTGCACTTCTTGTTCATGTTTTTGACACAATACTGTTAATAATACAGGACCAAAACTGCAGTTGAAAACCCTGCTTTCTTTTTTTATTGGTTTAGGGCTCATATACATAACCCACCTAAGTACTTAGTACTCAGTACTTTGGCTGACATTCTCTAAAAAAAGTTCTCTCAAAGTTATCAAAAACATTCTTGCAGTAACATTAAAATAATGTTTCATCAACATTATATGTCATTGCTAAACGTTCTGTAAAAATCAGCGGAATGCTAACACATTCCAAAATACTGTTTTCATAACATAATGGCAATGTTAGCAAAACATTCTTAAAACATTTTTGTTAGCTGATTGATAGCTGATTGTTAGAAGATGCACCAGGAGAATACCAGAAGACAAAAACACAACCAAAATAATTGGAAAACAAGTAGAAATAAGAGAGAGACTAAATAGTTTGGGACAGATGTTGAGTTTCTTGATCCATAGGAGAATATCGGTTTTATTGGGATTCTAAACTGACTCCTTACAGACCATGCTAATGCAGTTAACAGCACTGCTTAACACAATCGGCAATTAACCCACATTATCATAATACTTCCACTAAACCACTATCAGCGTGAATAACACTAAAAGGCTAAAGTGCTTCGGTCAGGCTTTACGCTCAACAAATTCACTTCCAGGTTCATATTTTAGCCTCTCCACGGTCCTATTCACCACTGGGCAGCACAACAAATACTCATCCAAAACACTGGAGTGAGGGAACATGAGGAGAGGCAGGGGGGACATTAAAAGCTTGGCAATAATTGGAAGTATGTGAAAAATGATGTGTCACTTTGGTCAATAAAGAGCAAAGGTCACCGCAAGCAGGAGCCCAAACTCGGGACAAAATGTGCTCATTAAGGCATCCAATCAGACTGTGGAGAGCAAGCCGGGCTATTAGTCATCGGCCATCTGACTGACTCGACCGGCCTCTATTGCTCTACTCTGCGAAGGGAGAAAACCAGCGCTGATATATAAATCGTTGCTCAGTCATCTGGAACATAATATGGTCCTTTCTGCTCTCATCCTACTTTGCCTGCTGGCTGTGCAGCCCTCAAACTGCTGCCTTGACATCCCTTTCAATAATAAATGAAGTTGCTTTTTGCCTACAGTTTGTTTGAAACCCTCCTCCACTCGTCCGGCCGGTAACTCCCACGCCTGCTATCATTGGTTAAAGCATACACATAGCCAATCACAGCACAGAACAGCTGATTCTGCTTACGGTTTAAATTTCTTTGACATGGTGAGGTGAGTGAAGTTGGCTTTTATAAGCTTTTATTCCTTTGAGAGGAAATCCTAACAAGAATATATCCAAGAGTGATTTTTTTGTGTATCAAAAAAAAAAAAGAAAAAATATATATATATATATATATATAAAAAAATCACTCTTGGATATCTTCTTGTTAGGATTTCCTCTCAAAGGAATAAAAGCTTATGAAAGCCAACTTCACTCACCTCATCATGTCAAAGAAATGTATATATATATCAGCCACTATTATACTGATGGAGCATTTTGTGCTCCGTTACATTCCAGTCAGTGCGAAAAACATTGATATATATATATATTTATATATATCAATGTTTTTCGCACTGACTGGAATGTAACGAAGCACAAAATGCTCCATCAGTATAATAGCGGTTCTGTTCGACTGTCATCACCAGCAGCTTTCTTAAGACAACCTGTCTAGATGAGCCCAGAGGAGGACTCATTAATTCAGACTTATCACAACCAGCTGATGGACCTGCGCCATATAACCCAAACATCTGCTTTAACTCTCTACATCCACATGTTCAGCAATACTCTTAGCTGGATGTGTCTGGATGTATTTATTCTATAGAAGAAGCAAACATAGATGTGCTAATGCCTTGTATCACTCTTAAAGTTGAAAAAGTATTTTAACTCATACTATACACTTGTTTTAAAAATGTACGGTAGTCTTTTATATTTTACAAGAATTAACATACAGGTTAAAGGACGTCTCAAGGCCTTACCTTGCTCACTGCTGTTGTCACCGCTGTGCGATGTGTGTCCTCCGCTGGATGGTCCTGGTGTGCCCCCGGACCGAGTGGAAGCTGTATCATCATGGTCTCTGTTCCATGAAGTCTGCACATTAATGGAGAGAGAGAGAGAATAAGCCACACAATCAGGCACTGGATCACAGGGAAACATGCACACACTGCAGTTTGAGTTACAAAGACAGCCAGCCCTATCAGATGTTCCTCATTTTGTTGTTTTGCCGGGAAAGGCCCTTACGCCGCAACTTCACAAGACAGCTCGCGTAAGCAATGGATGAAACCCGTCACTGAGCATTTCAGTGACACCACCTAGCTTCTGGCCTCGATTTCCATTCAGAACAAACAGAGTACGGCAAAACAACTACTGTTAGAAATTACAGCATCAAAACTTTAAGACTTTAAGGACTATAAACTCTGCATTACCCGAGACAAGATGTCCATAGTCCTGAAATAAATATGAAAACAAACTAGGAAAATACAATTAGCCGAAAAAAAGCCTTAACATCTACACGCCCTGACCAACTCTGAATAAGACAAGAGACAGTCTGCCTCTCTTATATCCCAGAGCGAGGGGAGTGTGTATGTGTGTGTTTGTGTGCTCGCTGGCCTATCAAAACGAAATCAAATAAGAGCCTGATTCTACTTGAAGTTGCGAAGAGGAGGAGGAAAAAAGAGAAATCCTATTGACAATTAAGCTTAGGTGTATAAAGGGGTAGAAAGTGTCAGCTGTTGGGCGGATGGTATGTGGCAAATGGAGCAGACACGAGGATAAAGAGAAGTGGACGGAACAATGGTGAGCCAGGGCCTGCACACACTCAGCCCCATGCAGGGCCTACTTGTACTATAGAACAAAACAGATGTTGCCTCTTATCACTGGACGCCTCCACAAAAGTAACATTAGTGTGGGAGGAAAATAAGCTCGGAGATGAAGGTCGCAGCATCCTTTCTGATGTAAAAAGACCAAAATTAGCAACTATATATCTCATTAGCAGGCGTGCGGATAAGTCCTGTGGACTTTGTCATATTTTGCTTGCTATTTTTTGGGGGAAAAACTACAAAAAGGATTAAAAAACACAGTAAAATGTATTAAACGGAGCTGATGTTATTGGTAACACTGTCAAAGTAACTGAAATATTACAGAAATGAACTGTCAATGAGGTGATGTGAAGAAGTTTGTGAATTAACTTCCGCATCTGCAGTTTTTATGTGCGTTTGTTCACGTACACACAAACACACACAGTCGTGCATACTTTCTTTTCGTGGATTATAGTATTAATATGTATATTCTAGTTTATTTGTATGACTAAGTAAATGCATAAAAATTAAAGAAATATTTCATAATGATTCAGCATCAGTAAATATTAGCAGTTCTGTAAATACTGCTCTCTCTTTCTTACATCACACTCATTGAACAAGCCACAAAACACTGAAAGGTCAAAGATACATTTCTTAGAGTCGAAAAAGCCAACTAAAAAAACAAAAACAAATGAACGCTGGCTGGAGCAAAGCAGATTGCTTTGATAGATTTGCCACGAGTCTCCTAAAAACTTATGAGGCGTAATAGTGCCAGGCGCTCTAGATCTATTTGAAAAAAATAATAATGTTCAGAAACACAAAAAAATGGTGTATTCTGCAGCATACCAAAAGAATGCCGTAAGAGGTAATCCAGAACACATGCCCAGGGAGCAAACAGTTAAAAGCGAAATTGCCAGTTTCTACAACTCCTCTTTTTGTAAAAGAAAAAGAGAGAAAAAAATGGAGGGAACTTGTTTATTCAGAGCTTTGTGGAAAGGAATAGTACAGCACCCTGGAGACTGAGAACCCCACAGCCTCCACACGTAAAAGGATGTTTTTTACGCACAACAAATCCCACTTGAAAATATAATTAGAACGGGAAAATAGCAAACTATTGCATTAACTGTAATTGAACAAAAGAGCAGCGGGGCTTGTGGGAGGCTGCCGCTCGGCCCCATGGGAATGGGGGAGGGTCTCGGTCGAGGGTGAGTGACATCTCCAGGGTGCACTCCAGTCTATTTATAACTGCCCCAACAATCCCATCCACCGCAGATCTAACAGCTAATTAATAATAAAAAATAATAGTAAATCGCAGAGCAGCGAACAGACAACCGGAGGAAATGGCACACGGGCACGTAAAGGAAAGAGTAAATACGTGGGCCGAAATGAACAGCGGGTGGAGGCGTGTGGATGCAGATGGTTACAGGAGGAGAGAACGCCGTCCTGCTGCACACTTGATATATTCACTGTCCTTCTAATGAGCTAGCGAGGATTTATTCAGTCTGTTTTTTCTGCTCCGTCCCCTCCCCCTTCACGTGTTTCGCTTCTCCTTGTGTCCTTCTCTCTCCGGTGGAGGATGTAGATTAATTCAATGCTTAATTGTTTAGTAAATTCAATTTTCCACATTCTATTCCGCGTAGCTTTAGCTAAAGTTCTTAAATCTGCAGTGCGTAGCCCAGGGAGTAGCGGTTCTCATCTGTGCCTTTCCTTTTTTTCATTACCATTTTCTTCCTCCACCACTTAATTCGCCATGAAAAGATTTTCCTTGCTGGAAATTCTGATTCTGCTATGATCGGTGAGGCATTCCAATTCATTGCATTTTCATTGTGTTGGGTTTTAGATAGAAGCCCCCTTTCTCTGCACATTATACAAGCGCTCATGCAAAAAATATTGGGCTTCCAATTCATTTATAATAATCAAGAAAAAATGTTTTAGGTGACTGTACACTTCGTATTTACTTGGGGAAAATGTATGTTTACAATATTATGCTTTAGTGACAGCATCTTTTTTAACAAGAGCGCCAGTGTCACATTGCACTATTTTTAGTATTGCCTTCATTTAGACAGCACAACAAAATGCATTGAAAACAAGAGAAGAAGAGTTTTTTTATATGCCTCATCAAACAAGATTATCAAGGACACTTGAACAAGATCACTAAAATACACTAGGGAAGCGCAAGATTCACACATGAGCTTAGCCCAATGAATTGAGACCGAAACGAAATCTGTTCAGGATGCTTGTTTGTTTGTTTACTCCAGCTTGTTGATAAGACTGAGATCCTCGCCGTTGATAACAGACCATGTGGCTGCTGGTTCAACTTTACGCATAAACATTAGGGCTTCTTCAGTGAATGGACGCATGGTAATGGCATGCACAGAAACAAGTGAAAGAGAGAGAGAACGCTACAACAACCTAGTCCCCCCAGAAACCTACTCCTTCCTCAAGTTATACAAAAGCTAAATAAAGCAAAATAGGGAGGAGGAATAATTGCTAAAAAATGTGCTCGGTTTTGGTCTAAAGGAAAGCACAAGCTTTGAAAATGGCCTGTGGGTGATATCTTGTTTTGGAACCAGTAGAGTCACCCTTAATGTCACCCTTAATCACATGTATGTAATTACAATTGCTTTCACATTCAAAGTTAAATTACACTTTTGTTCCACGTTAAATCCTAAGTTGCCGTAACATATAAATGTTGAACATACTTTTAGACAAGTGATGTGAAAAAGTTTTTGACGATTTTTGCCATGAAACAACATTAGCATAACTTGCAGAATAATACTTTAAATAATCTATATAAACAGAGTCGACTTAATGTCTGTTTTAATTAAAGGAATTAGAACAACTTTTATTTGATGTATTTGCTTCTTTTGTCTGATCTTTATATGACTTATATCTTGTTATCACATCAGTCAAAAAAGTCAATATAAAGAAGGATTACCACTATTAATATTTGCTTCTCATTACACACAATAATAATTTCAACATTACCTAAAAATAAATCTACACTTTTTTAAATTATTTGGTTCTTAACAAATTAAATATTAATTTGAAATAATGCAAGGGTAAATCAAGCAATTAAAAGTTCTGGAAGATATTAACCAAAAACGTTTGCTTAAGCACAAGTGATACTTTTAACATTGAGGATACAACAAAAATATCCCATAACACGGAAAGTAACATTATTTAAGCAACACAATATATTCACATTTACCAAAAGGCAAAGCATAAAAACTCAAATAAAAAAGATATACCAAGCCCAAAAAAATCATATAACTTCTGGGTGGCCTCTGTACAATACTGCATCAATAAAATTGCTCACTCTGTAATAACACCCCTAGTTTTTAAATTAGCCCTGAACACAACAGAAAGGAAACTGCAAACAGAGAAACTATTCAACATTTGAATTATTTCAACCCCTCTTTAGGCCGCATGGGATAAACTAAAGAGCCCTCAAGTAGTCTTGAGGTTTTCATGGCGTTGAGTTCATTAGAGAATGCCACTGACTCTCTGCAATTAAACACAACTGTGCAAAGCCTCCATAGCATGGAAACGTCCTAACACTCTTTACTTTACGTCCAAAAGACGTCATGAACAAGTTACAAAGTGCCAGCCAATTGAAAAATTCCAAAATAAAACATAAAGACATTACTAAGG
Source organism: Beaufortia kweichowensis (assembly GCA_019155185.1). Classification (NCBI taxonomy): domain Eukaryota; kingdom Metazoa; phylum Chordata; class Actinopteri; order Cypriniformes; family Gastromyzontidae; genus Beaufortia; species Beaufortia kweichowensis. The sequence continues at coordinate 16,398,239 of CM032801.1, read as the reverse complement.
CGATCACTCAATTGTATTCCGACTTTAAAATCGATTCGTTACTTAATAATTTCTAGAAAATAAAAATAAAAATCCCACCTTTCAAGTCTAAAAAGAAATATTGTTTCACTGCATTTTTATACAACAATTCACATGCTTCTACACATTTCTGTTTTCTGTAATTATATAATGATAAATAATATGGTCCAAGAGATAGTATATGTGACACTACAATGTTAACTTGTTAAACAAATGAAGTCCGCAGGGAAAGGGTTAACCAGTTGCTAACTAGTCCCTCTGCTCGTATGGCACCTGAGGCTCATGGCCTCGCGTTTATCAGCTCAGTACGAGGAAAACAACGCGAACTGGCTGGGCCGCATTCATAGAGAGAGAGAGAGAGAGAGAGAGAGAGAGAGAGAGAGAGAGAGAGAGAGAGACTGACTTTTTCACCCCTGAGTTCTGCCCCTCTTTCTCTTCTCTCTATACTTGCAAAACAATGCTAAGCTGGAGTTGAGACATTATTGATACGATGCTCGGCTGCACGGACGACGAAAACACTGCACAGAGTTTAATCAATTCTATGTATATTCCTGATTTTTTTAAGCTGCAGTTTTCCTGCTGGAATAAATTGGCCTCTGAATAAATGAAGCGCTTTTTCTCCTCTTGTTAACATTGGTGAGAATTTGCACAAAGGAGATTTTTTTCCCAGTCCAATTCAACTTTATGCCCGAGGGCATATATTAAAAATACATATGGAACGAGATAATGCAAGAGCGACGCAAATTCGTTAGGGATGTCACCGCCTGGCGAGCACAGAAGTGTAGTCACAAAAATATGAGATGTAAAATACATAAAGTGCCTAAAGTTTAATGCTTGGTGGAGTTAACTTTGTTCATCATCCTGATCAGAAACCGCACAATGCGCATCGAGTTATCTTAAACTTGATTTTATAATCAAATTAATTATTTGAGTTTGTTTTTGTTACTCCTTAAATTTCTCCTTAAAAAAATTAAATAAGAATAATTAACTAGCGTAATGATGATATTTACTTTAACTTGCATTAGCAAACTTTTAAAAAGTTATTCTGCTTACATTAGGGAATCAGACTTGATAAAGATATAAACACACAGCAGGACCTCAACCCGATATTTAGGCGTTAAACGTCATCAAAAAAATATAGGGCATGTCTTCATCTTAAAGTCAATTAAAGATCTGAATTCGTGCCTTCGGGCAAAGCATAAATTGCTCTTATCAAGTTATATACCTACATACCCCATGGGTCTTCACATAAGCCTAATTTATTTCTATCGCTTTAATTCATCTTTGTTAAAGAATCCTGACAAGTGCCCTCCGACAGAGTTTTGTTAAAGTTATAAGCACAATTGACATTATTTAATGCTCGGGCATATTATCAGTGCGGATCAACTTATTAACATAATCATTAATACAGCCGAGATGGAAGAGACTGAGACAGCCAAAGGTCGTTATATTGGAGTCCCTGTTTGGTAATGAATGGAGCAGAATTTGCTCTCATTTAAAGCTGTTGACCGGCGCACTCAATGGAAATCTACAACTGGTCAATGTTTTATTCCATCACTCAGCCATATGGAAGATGACGGATTTAAATTATTTAACCTAAACGCTTCATTACTTTTTATGCTGCTGAAACCCCTCTAATGAGACAACTTAGTTCTCTTAAATCAGTGTCCCTTAATTCACATTGCCAATTACAAATAAATCAATACAACATTTTTAATAAATATGTTTTGTAAAAAGTGCGTGGGAAAAAAACTCCAGTACAAGCTACCGCATAATTTAAACGTCAGAGAGACACAGCATAACTTACATTTTCCTATACATACAGAAAACAGTAAGGTACATCCTACATGAGCGCGCATTGCTTAAGCTATTCAAAGCGTTTGGAGCAGAACGCTGAGCATAAGCAATGCGCGCTCTCGTCTGAGAAAAACACTGACAAGGCAACTAATGAAGCGTGAACAACAACAGAAAAGCAAGACAACAAACCCAAAAAATCTCTCCTAAAGATATGGCTTCATTTACTCTAAAAGTAATAGATAAATACCACAGAACCATTTCGTTCGATTAAAAAAGCAGGCGAGAGAAAAGAAGAGGGAAAGGACTAAATTAAAATCGACAAGAAACAGGTCAAGTTTATGGCGATGCTTTCACGAGCTAATCTCCTCGGGTCAGTTCCGGGATCAAACCTTAATGAAGCAATAATGGGCCACATTATTCAAAAATTTTCAATCCGACGGAATTTAAAAGACTTAATCATATGCAAATAACAGCGAGGCAAAGAAAGTGACCCAAAAGACGATGTGAATGGCCAGAAAAGAAATGGACTCCTTCACGTACCTGATCGAGGGGCCCCGATGATCTTGTAATTTCTTCACTGTCTGATTTTGATCCTCCTTCTCTGTCGTCTATAACCAAGTCGATGGGCATCTTGCCCTTCAAACAGCTGATGTACCGATGACAGAAATTGTCACAAAGTTCATGTACCTATAGATGCAAAAGGGAAGCAGAAAGAGAAAAAAAAACATCACACAGGGTCATCACAGTTGACAAGTGCATACAGAACTGCTATTGACATGGAAAAGCTCTCCCAAATGGCCCACTCTGATAGCTATCAAACGCATCCAGAATGTGAAATAACTTTACTCTCCCTCAAAATAGAGATATCGCAGAAAATTGACACTGACAAGACGACTCACGGGCTACACCGTATTCAACACCCGTGTTAAATTCATCTGCTCCCGGGGTTGTGGCCATTAGAGAGATGACCTGCTTGACTGACATTTAAGGTAAACTGTTTAATTTCGTCTAGTTATTTCATTACCACCTCCTCACAGGGAATCGTATGGCCGGTGGATGACATTCGGTGGCTGCAGGGAAGAATTCTGCATTTATGGCTCAAACTATCGCTTTGCCGTTTTATCTCAGTACATATAACCCTAGAGGCTCATGCAAATATTGGAGACTTAGAGCCAATGGTTATTACGTGTATTCAAAACTGTAAAGCTATATGGATTGGCGATAAATCACTTGATAGGCCCTCTCTCGTCGTGGAAACAGGTGTTGATAAAATTCCTCCAAAGTGTGATAACAGATAAGCGCGCAAAACGTGCCATAAACATGGTCGACTAAATTCAGGCAACAACAAACGACTGTCAATCTCATATAATAAATTTTAATTAAAATAATCAACTACTTAAAATGAGGCAAAGCAGAGAAAGAGTAAAATTATCGCTGTGAAATATCTGTGCCCGTCGTAGCATGTTGCATTGTAATTAAACTCTGAGGAGAAATAGGCAGCATGATTGATTTTGACACTAATTACAAAAGACTAGAAAAAATACATTTATGCAGATGAGGCCCATAAGTTTTGGGAAAAAGTGAGACCGGCCATATATGAACATTGATTACCTTTTCCAGCTCCAAAAGATGAAACCGTAAAACTTGAATGGCTTGTATCATCTGAGGAAAATTCAGAAATAAAGATCAAATGGTTTAGTCTGAATGTGGAGATACCAACAAGCTTACAACAATTACAAATAAAGTAAGAAACTGACATTTAGTTTAATTTATGATCTTGACTAACATTACAATTAAGTCAGATAATATATCATTTATGAGCCAGTTATCACTTAAATCTATGTTCACTACATGGTGACACGTCAAAATAACAGGACAGTAATACCAAGCATTCATTTGTAATAAAAAAATAAACTTTACCAAAGAGAAAATATAAAACTGTTAAAAAATCTTTTTGGAAAGTTCTGAATAAAGAATCGTATATAAAAAATTGCAATTCTTTTAGGTAAAACAGAGCACATCGTAAACTATGTGTATTAATTTGCACTTACCAAATTATCCAGTTCAGGATTTGATGAAAACAGCGGCTTTTCTGCCCGAATCTGTGGCGATACGCATGTAAATATTTTAAAGTTGTGAGGGGAAAATAAAACAAGTTATTTAGAAACATAAAGTAAAGCTTACGCACTGATTATATAAAAGTTACAAAGTACGTCAACTCAACAACAATGCAGCAGTAAAACTATGCAAAAAACGTTGTGCGCAATAAAACAGTCTCTGACCTGTTTTGCAAACACTGCTATATCCTCATTGAAAGACTCTGACGAACACACATCGCCTCCAGCCACACCGGGCTCTCGAGGTGTGCAAGTGGCTAATTCACATTTCTCAAAAATCAGTGCTAGAAGTGGAAAGAGAGGGTGCCTAGAATAAAAAAAATACATAACTTTAGAATAACACATAACTTTAGATTAACACATCCATCTTACGAACGTCCACTGCACCATTTCATGTTAGAAACGGTCTGTTATGAATGCAACTACAATATATATCTGAGAAGTTCATATTTAATTAACAAATTTGAGAAAACTATAATACTTCGAAGTACAATAGTGCCACGACAACGTGGTTAGAAAATATTTACATACTTTATTGCAGATCATTTTGGAAAAACTTTGTCTTACAAGTTGTGCGTAATATTGTGCCATATGCAAATAGTACTTCTAGATCATATTAATAAAGACAACAGTCAATATAAACAGTAAACTACGAGTTCAGAGTACCTAAGCAATGCTCATGTTAAGTCTAGGCCAAGCATGCAATTTAACCATGGCTCAACTACTCGGGGTTTCTCTTGTGTAAATGTTTAGGGACTAATCCATAATGAATGAGAGTACGTTGTATAGCTTGTTACTGCGTATAAATTGCTGTTTTGATCGGTAACACAATTTATATGCGGTTTTTGTATTATAGGCACTTTTAAAGCAACTCCGGAAAATATGGAACTATAGCACAACCTGATATACTTTTATATTTTATAAATACAACATACATGTTGAATATAATCACTATAACTTTAGAAAAGGTTTACATTAATTTTCACCAGGGCTGTCATTTTGCGCAGTTGTCTAAAAAGTATCTATCATTTCACAAATAAATTATAAGTTTAACTAAAGTTTTAACTTTTTATGTAAGGTTTTTATTAATGTTTTAATGATGATTTAAAATTAGGCCTACAATATTTATTAATTTTATTCTTCAAGTTAAACTCGAACAGTCCGGATTTTATTAACAAAAAGAAAATACTGTCTTTCATAAGCTGGTTAAACAATCAGACAAACAAACAAACTAAATAAAATAATCTAAAACACGAAGATATTTAGATAAAATAAATAGAAAAAGAAGAAACATTCAAGCCGCTTCAGATTAAACTTTTCAGCATGTTTTAGAGCCTTTTTAACCACGGGTCAAATAATGCGTTATTAACAAAGTAAATCATGAAATATGTTTTGGCCATCTACACGTACCCGTAAATGGCGTCTTTATCTCTTTTTAGGGCGTCATTGACGGATGAGCCCATGCTGGGCGGCATGGCGTTGGTGTGGGCTGTGTGCTGGTACGGGTGGGAGTGTAGCTGGGGCCCGTGATTCAGGTGAACAGCCTGCATGGATCTGGCGCCGTGCGGGTCTCCGTACATCGTGCTCGGGAGTCCTACTCCGTCCATCCCATAGTGGGGTATATCTTCGTACTGCACACACACGAAGGGCGACATTTTCATGTTGTCACTTTTATCTTACACAGTAAAAACAAATTTATCAAAGCCTACACAAATAGAAAATAACAGCTACATCGGGGTTTGAGAATTGTGTCCTTCTGATTGAAAATAAGAGTTTTCCAAAAATAAAAACAATTGCGGCAAGATTTGCATGCAGACTACATCGATGTTCTAACGTTTTGCGCGAATACATGATTTGTTGTAAAAAAAAAAAGTGTCATATACTTTTAAAAAACACACACTGTAGTAGATAGACTTAATACAGCGTCGGACACATGTACATGGAGCACTAAGCTACAGCTTTATTAAGATCATCATAAAAATCCCATGACTACACTGTCATGTATGCTGGAGTGTGTATCTTTATTTTCACAAGTGCAACTCAAGTTAAAAGTAATATCATACTAACACGTAGTATCATGTAGAATTATATTGTTAGAAAAATAAAAGCTGTATACACAGTTTAAAATATACACATATGTAGCAGCATTAGTCTAATTAAACGCAACTATACTTTTCCAGTAAAGCTCATAAAGCACGGGTTTTGACCAATTTCTTTAAAATAGTTTTTAGTGACAGTGACTACTGTAGTAATATGAAAAGCAGGGAAAGTGCAAGGAGATGAAATTAACATTTATATTCTAAAACTAATAAGATGTGTGCAAGACAGCATGGTGCAGTTTTAGATCCAAAATCTAGTTTTTGATTGTTTACATATGATTACAAAAGCAAAGAAAAAGTAGTCAACCACTAAATGTCAACTTTACAAATTCACTTGCACTTATATGTTTCATTGCAATAGTGCAGAAAGTAAGATTTATTATTAAGTAGATCAATTTAATCAAAATGCTGCCCATTACTATATTCTGATCAGTGTGTTAAAATACACAGTCTTAGAAGTTAGAAAAGTTTACCTATTTTTAAGGTTTAAAATAAAATGGCATTGTGAAGATGTTAAAGAAACTTAGCTACATAAATTTGGTGCGTTTAGTAAAAGTAGTAAAAACAGGGAATTTCTCCCCGTATAACTTTTAGATGAATGCATGTCATAACTATATGTGAGAGTATTCAATAGACAAAAAATTTTTCCAGTTTTAAAACTGTAAGCTAGACACTGCACAAAGAGACATGCATGACAGCAAGCGATTTGATAAAGTTTAATATTGAAATGGAAAAGTATTGAACTGGCAGGCAAATTAAAACCTTTGACTGCGAGACTGTCATCGGCCACGTTTCAGTATTTCCAACTGCATTCAACAATATACGGAGTGGAAGAAAGTTTTCGGGATACGTACCCTCTGCGCCATCGCCCTCCACACTCCCTCGTCTTCCTTGAATATAAAATAAATCCCTTACGAGGCCAGGGTGAATAAGAAAGAAACACGCAAATTCCAACCGTGGGATGTGTTTTTCCCCCAAAATCCAAGTGCTTGTTTCAAGCGAGCGATGAAGCCAGCCCTTCAGCACAAGTTCAGCCAAGCGCGTTCAGCGATAGCTCCTCCGCTTTCCTTCCTCTGGACAGCGACAGAGACCGAGCGAAATCTTCTTTTCCAAAGCAGTATGAAAATAGCCCCTTAAACAAAACTCGCAAATCTCATGGCTTTTTGCCACTCCGGCTGTCAATCAATCAAAGGCGAGCTTGTCAAAGTGCTGAATGAATGATGATCCTCTGCGCGCTTCCACTGGTTAGCACCCCTAACGATAATACTACTCAAATGCACAAAAATGAAGCTCTCTCTCGTTTCTTTGATCACTCTCGTCTCCTGAGTTGATTTTTTATGCAATAGCTTCTAAATGAGATCAAGAGGAGGTGGGCTGATAATTCTGGCTTAGTTTTTCTTAAAGGAGCCACGATCGATGCTGCGATCTGCCTTTCCCCGTTTGTGTACAATGAGTGTGTGTTGAACGCGCCTCGGCAACTGAATCTGGACCAGACTGCTGAAACCCGGAAGTAGTGGTGGCCATAACAGGTCGCGTCTTACACAATGCGATGGGCCACATCAAGTTCCCGCCAAAGCAGGGGGTGGAGATTTGTCGGACGCAGAGAAGCGCAGACCAGTGCCGCGGCTGAACGCGAATATAGGAATAACGCGGAGAGCGCGTTATGCTTTTCGTGTTTTCCATACACGAAACTGCCTTCATAGTTTACACAGGACATAAAATGTATAAACTCATGTCACTTAATGTACGAAAACAATGCATTAAACATTACGGCCACTACTTGGACATGAGGATACAGTAATACAATTCTCTAAGTGGAGTGGAGATGTTTCACAGCATGTCACTTTCAACACTCATCATGTTATTTTGTTGTTTGATCGAATAAAAAATGACTAGTTGCAACAGTCAAGAAACTTGAAAACTCTGACCAAGACGCGTAATGAAGTTTTCTTAAACTCCGCGTATTGCGCAGTAGCCTGTTTTAATGGGCCGGTATAATATGAAAACATTAATGTTGTTTTCACATGTTTATATGATTTACATTACAAACAAACATCATTCAGCAAAACATCTTTATCCAGTGACAGCATATGCTGCTCTTCATCAGTGCCTGCATGCTGCGCGCTCTGAGCCAAAACACCCCCGTCGTTTGTGAATGGGCTCATCCACTTACTGTAGGATCTGAGGAGTTTGGTGCAGTGTCCAATGAAAGCGTGCTACAGTGAATCGTGTTGTCCATTGGTTAAAACGACGATCAATCATTAATTTATCGGTCGATATGCGGCCGTAAATGAAGAAAGGCTATAATATAATATTAAATGTAGTCTTCTTTAAGTCTATTGTTCTGTTAAAACGCTATATGCTTTACTAATCTACATTTACAGGTATACTAAAACTCACATAATACACAAACAAATAGACAGACAGACAAACACAGGGTTGTAAACTTTTATTTATGAGAAGTGTATTGTTTATTTAAATATTTATCACTTTTTTAAAAAAAACATAAATGTATTTAAGACTTCATATTACAAGGGCCAACAACACTTGGCCTTCATAGGTACTTCTTCGTGCCATCACATTTATTTTTTTCTCTTCAAGGCACAAACTTTTCCCAGGCATTACAGTCAGCTAAAAATCCATCAATCTGCAAAGTGGTGTGCAAGACTCAGTGGAGAAGTGAAGTGTGTTCTGGTCAATTTCAAAAACATCTTCCTAATTAAACGCACCTCTCTCCACCTTTAAAATCATGCTGTTTGCATATACTGTAATACACACCCCACAAAATACTCTATTGAAAGCATAAGAAGTTGCTTTAAACATACATTGCACAACCGCGCGCGATACAGTCGACCCGGGGACAAGGTGTACGCAGTTTGTCTGATGTGCATCTGTCATCGATCATAAAGGATTAATGGAAGGAACAGTGTCTTATCAGCTGCTGTGAGCATCACACAACCCTCGGCTTCCGCGAGAAAACAGCGGCAGGATCCGTCGCGCACATTTACAGGCATGAAATTACTATCAAATCCCCAAAGCGCTCGGCAAACGAAGGGTGCGCGCTGCGCGGGCGAGGGAACCGATGTGGACTTAAACACAAATGAAAGGAGGATGCATGCAACAGATATATGACTAACCCAACGCGATACACTAGATAAACGTGCATGCCTTTATTATTGGTAAGTAGGCTGTATTTTTTCTTTCTAAGAGCTTGCCTTGCAATTTTAAGTTTTAGTTTATAAACATAATATTAGTTTTAGAATATAAACTAATTAGATTTACACTTTAATGTATTTGTAACCAAGATATTGTTTTATTTATTTATTGAGTTAACGCGTAGCTTTTATTGATGTTTGTAATCTCAACATTAGTTTTGCGTCTGTCTCAATTATGTGCGAACCAAACGGGATGACATGAAAGCCGTGCTTACCCAAACGCTTAACTGCTGTCACAGTACCAGAATAGCATTATAAAGTAATTAAGTTCCTTCAATTAGCATCTATAAAAGGACGTTATACGGCACAATGAGGGCATGGACTTTCACTGTTTAGGATGCCTTTAAGTGAGGGTCAGCAGACTGCAACACGCATCAGTGACTTAAAACCATCATTTCGGATAAATTGAGCTTAGGAAGATATGCCAACCTCTTGACATAAAATAAAAACGTGAGTTTTAAAAAAGTCTTTTATTGATGCACTAAAAGATAAAATAGGTAGCATTTGTCTGCATCACGGATACCGCTGGTACAACTGCGCAACATGGTTAAATTGGTTTATATGTTTAAGCATGTGTGTAGCATCGTTTTTTCCCTATGATAATAAACAGCATTATTATAAAGCACATAGATTAGTCTTTAATATATATATATATAAATATATATTAGCAAATCTATTTGCGGGGCCTCTAAAATTATTCGACTCCAAAAACAACATGCATATCCAAAAATAATAATTTTAGGTTGGTCTCCAAAAAAACACCAACGTGTCAAACATCCAAAAGTGTTTGGGTGTTTATAAGAATATTAACATCACGCTTCAATTTTATTTATTCATTTGAATCTTTTTCTGCCAAAGTCGCTATTGAAAGAAACAAGCCGCTGTGGTTCAGAAGTCAAACGGAGGTCATCCTTTATATCCCCCCGCAGCAATCTCGGACCAGGGGCCAGTCTGCAGTGAACCCTGCCTTCTCCACCACTGACAACTGCCTGAAAGTTACAAGACTATCGGGAATGGGTAAGACGCAGTGGGATTACACAGTAGGCTATTAACTTTTTCTTGATCTTGCCACTGCATGGATACAATGCTCTGACAACATGCTTAAAGTGCTTATCAAATGTAACTTAATGTTTAAAATGTAAACATTCGTTTACGCTTCTATTTCTTTCTAGAAGCGCAAAATAAAGACGCCGTGGCAAATTGGATACTTTAAGATAAAATCAGATAATCATTATTTACAAATCTAGAAAAAATCTTAAAATTGATCTAGCAACGATAAACGCATCAAATATTTTACATAGGCTTTAATATGACAATTGCAAAACCAAACATAAAACTTTTTTGGGATGCTTAATAAATTATAGAGACTTCCCTACGTGAATTAATTGCGGAGGGGAATTGCGCTTATCAATTTATAATTACAATTATAAAGAAAAAAACAATATATATATTAATTTTATATATACATGTCAAATGCTACAGGTATAGTAAGAATACTGTATATAATTACTTAATTTTTGTTAATCGAAACCTTGCAAAGAAAGCGCTATTTTGACAATAGCAGTCTGTTTTCCTACTAACAATTTGTGCACAATATAAACCTAATTTAAACAGTCTATAACAAGAACGTAAACAACACGTATGTTGTGATTTTGTTTTGTTTGCTTTTATTTTGTTATTTAATTTTGTTATATTTTATCTAATTTGCAACAAACATAATTAATCGAGTAACTCAATGCAGGCCATTTCTATTTGCAATAATGTAGAGTAAAGTAAAGTGCTAGAGAAGATTCAGAAGAAAAACATATTTTCATATGCGAAGGCTTTCAGTGATCTGTATGCTTGATCATGTGCGCCTTCTACTGGATATATACTGAACTTTCTCTTCTGATTTCTTAATGAGAGTCGCAACGACTTTCCCGAAATACACAAAATATGCGAATTACAGCAACAGTGTCGCTCTGCTCTTACATTACTGCTAAAATAATCAATTTTAAAATCTATATTTAATCATGTCAGTGTCGGATATTGTGTATTTATTATTAAACATTTAAAACTCGTCATCGCTTAAAGAGTAAGCTCTATTCATTTATCGGTAGTGTTTTTACTAAAATACATTTTAGGATGCTCGTTGTCTTTTTTAATTTATTTTTTCTGTTCAGTTTTTTGCTCTTGCATAGCCTAGATAAACTAAGAACTTATATAAAACGAGCTCCAAACAATTTAAAAGCAGAGAAACTAAATGAAACGTATAATATAAACTATAATACTTAAAACTATAATATCAGATAACTATGTAAATTAGAATTGATTTGCTACTACTGTATTTTTACTTTCCTATATGTTTTATCCTCTATGTTCCTTTATACTTACTTTCTCTTATGTTTTGTTTATTAAAAACAGCAATAATGAATTGTATTTTCTAAGGTTTGTTTAATTTTAAACATGTATGACATATTACAATGGTTTGCCAGTGACGCATAAAAACGCTTGTGTATGATATCAATGTCTTGTATTGAGAAGAGCATTTTTAAATTAAGATACAAAAAAATAGCTCAAAGATCAAAGAAATGGATGTGAATTCACTGTAAATGTCTGAAATGAGATTCGATTAAAAGAACAAGCAAATATTGTAATTGAATCTGTGTTTTGTTTTTTTAACATCAAGCTTTATAGTTTTCCCATATAAGATGATTGTCTGAATTTGTTGAAGCATCTGGGATTGAAAAATACCTTGTCTAAATCTCTAAGAGCAAGGTGTGCTCTCTCCCACCCTTTCTCTTGGTCTATCAGCTATAAGTGCCAAAACATTTGTCACTTGAGTTATTATTTCAGGTGTGCTAATGGGCTCGGAGCCACGAGAGAGGAGGAGAAAGTGAGAGAGAGAGCCAGAGAGAGGGGGCAGTTTGATTACTGTGATTTCATTTGACCGAAGCCTGGACGATTTTGCGACGTACGGAGCACCGGCTGGCAGCCCAAGAGGTGAAAGAGCAGGCCGCTGCCCTGGATGAGAGCTAGCGAGAGGGGGAGAAAGCGAAAGAGAGAGAGCGGCAGAAGGGTTTGTGAAGCCTGAGCCAATCACAAGGTGCAGGGATGAGTCTCACACCTCGGAAGGAGGCTGTGAATTGATCAGCACCTTTGAGAGACGGAGAGAAGAGGAAAAACGGGGTGGGGGTGAGACGGCGGAGGTTGGAGATAGCAATGGAGCGAAAGAGTGCTTTTTGCGGAGGACGTGTGAAGCCCCATATATTCCTGCAAGGACACAGGGAGTGCCAGGTATGGGTTAAGCGTGCCAGCACACCCTAATGAGCTCTTCAGCGCTGCTCTGTCCGTACACGCAGAGAAAGTGTCTCAATATTAGGACCATTAGTGAGGGCCAGACCTGCACACTTCATGTACGTCATCACGCCCTCCTTCTCACATTCAGAAATGAGATTTTGCATACTGTAGCTACTAATGGGATAAACAGTCCCAATAATCCCATCTAAGGTCAAATACATGAGCATGGACGGTTGTGTCAGGTAACCTAAAAAACTTCATGCAGTGACTTTAAAATGTAATCTACTTGTTTATGTTTGTTTACATGAAGTTAGACCAGTTAGTTAAACAAAAATACCTCCTTAAAGGCGTTTTTCTGGTGTTGACATATTTTAATATTTTCTTGCAAACAGAAATTTGGTTTTAAACATTTTAAAGGGTTAGAGGCTGTTTTTGAAGAGGGTATATTATTTTTAAGAATAATACATTTGGAAATTCCATGTGTAAAAGATGCATTATTTTTGTCCATTTCCAACAAAGAAAAATGAAAACTTAATTTTGTCAGCTTTGATTTCATGGGATCTTTAAGGTAACAGCTGCACATTTTTATACATTATTGTGCTTCATACTTCACTGTATTAAAGTGCTGTACTGATGTATACTGCAGGAAGTATAAACAAGATGTAATCTGGATCCCTGACATCCTTCAAATACAAGTAAAAATATATTTAGATTCAATACACAATACAATTACAACTAGAATTTCACTTTAATAGTTAGACAAGGTTGCCGTGTGAAACAGAAGACCTCACCTGTGGATCACGATGAGAAATAAGTAACCTTCAAGTCAACCGCACACTCAATCAAGAAAATATTTTTGGAGTTGCTCATTAGCTCTTTGAAGCCCTGGAGTCCGCAGGCTGAACCTCATAGCCGTGCGTTGTAAAGGAGGCTGCTGAGCTTGTGTCCCGAGGGGCCGTACTCCTGCCCTGGGGTAGGCCACAATCACTGAGGCTCCTGACCCAAACACTCCACACTTTGATTGTAGACGCTCTCGATTAACAATAGACTGAATGGGGTCTGACGCTGTGGGTCTCGCCAAGTCCCTAAAGGAAACTTAAACCAGAGAGAAAGAGAGGTGCTTTAAGGCAAAACAGACCGCATACGGCCGAACGTTTGCTTGGACGTTGCTCGCTGCGTGTGTGTGCTGATCTGCAATCAGATTTAAATTCTGTAAGGCTATAATTATCATATGAAAATACATCATAAAAAATACTTTAGGTTTCAACAGTAAAAATAACAGCAGAAATCTGAACTAAGTAAAAGATTGTTTGACATGCAAAACAACTCACACATACAGGGTGCATCAGCAAAGGAATTCTCAAGCTCTCGTGCCACGGGAAAGTGGAATCGCAACTGTGAACAAATGGTATGAGAACAGGAGTGCTGAGCTGGGCTACAGGGAATGTGGTTTTACACTGAGGTGCTGGATGAGAAGCACGTTTACACCACTGTCACATGCAGCACCCCGTTAAATGAGTTAACAGCTCAATTCAAAAAATCGGGTGATAACTATGACACGGTAATGTCATGACACCATCTTAACATATACAGCAAATGAACGACTGAGAATTGATCATAGCAATACCTAACAAGTATATACTCATCACATTATCACATGACAAAAACATACGATCACAGATGATGTAATGTATCTGATGTTAAAAATCTGGTGGCTTTGCAGACTGAATTATAGGATTTTAGGAAGCTATAGCAAGTGTCCAGCACATGTTGGTATACCTCATTCAATGGTAATGCAAAATGCATCCCAGAATGCACCTCATCCACAAAAAACCCAGCGTGTGCAGAGGTGTAATCTGGGCAAAGCGTTGCTACTCTGAAAAGGCTAATTTATTTTTTTTTTGATCGTTTTAATGTAACATTAGTGCTTACTACATAGTTTCCATACATCCATTTGTGTTACTGCAATGCACAAAACAATAATAATAAAGAACGGGTGGGTTTGTCAAGTGGGTTTGTCCAAACTTTTGACTTTAGTTTATATGATTTGACATGGCGTAAAGTAATCTAAAACGAAACTGCTGGACCACTTTCAGGGGGGTGGGGATGAAAAACAAAACTCCAGTTCAGATGCAGGCCAGCGGTCTATGTACGCCCGAATTTAATTATTGATTTTCTGAGAAAGTGGCATCAGTTACCTAAGCTTACCTCATACTAAGCAGAGTAAAATGAAGGTCAGGGTCAGTAATTAGGACTAGTTTTCACTGCAGTTTGCAAAATGATGATCGGTGTATAAGTAAGATATTCGTAGGTTGATCTTTGTATCTTATTCATACAGTTCTGTATGATCTGCTTTTTCCCAGTGACTGTTAGGTTTAGGGGCGGGGCTTTCTTCTTACTTTTTCCAAAAATAATTCACATAATACAAATTTATACAAAATTACCACCACGTAAAATACTTACGATTTCCTGGAAGATTAGGCTGTTTGATTCCCAAAAAAAAGTGTTGCACTATTAAGTTCACCACTGGCTCAACCAATGATGCGATTTGTCTGACCAATTGAAGATCAGGGTAGTGATTTGGAAACCTTTTGGAAAACAGTCATCATTTTTACCCAGTAATTACGCTTTGAAATGATAGAATCTGCCTTCGAGCGCCACCTCTATCATATAAAAATAGTTTAGAGTGCATTCAATTTAGACCACTCGGATGTTTACTCAAGCAAAGACCTGAGATGTTCTCTCATCACCAGAAAATACATTCTTCAATTTTCCTCTCCTTTCATCGTAACACCTGGCCGAGAGAATTACACCGCGCTGGCGTCCTTGCGCCTCACTAATTGAACTGTAAACCCGTGTGCAGATCCATTCATTTTCCCCCACGGCTCCCGGCGGCTGATTTATCTCCAGTGATGGTAGTGTGCATCAGCTAAAAGCAATCCTGTAAATCACAGGCCTCTCCCTCACCACTTTCATCACTTCATTAATTTAAGATATCATTACGGCCGCTGGTGACATAACTCTGAACAATGGTACACGCTTAAGATATTAATCTGCACGCTGCAACAAAGAGCCTCTCTGTCTCTGACTGATTTAGTCGCTGCTTATTTTACGCTGCTGATTTACATTGGGATGGTAAGACGTGCTGATTTGGCTTCTGTCACTGAGAGATAACAAGCTGTCAAAGTTTTACACCTCTGTTGTGATTGCGTTGTTTTACAAGAGCAGTCTAACGGTGTAGTCAGTCAACAGTGGCTGTGTTGACATGTATGTGATATTTTCTTCATTAAAAAAATGATATCTCGTCATTTTTTAAGTACAGTTTTGATGTATGTAAATTTTGTCATTAAATGATGTCTCATGGAGATGTTATGTTATTATGTTTTGTTTAAGTATATCACAAAAATATTTTCTTGAGCTCTCATTTTTAACTTCATATACATACTGGCAGCAGATGTTGTCTTTATAAAATAGTCTAAATAAAGTCTATTATTAGCAAGACAATTTATTTTAAATGAAGAAAAATCAAATATAAGCTCCATTATGTGCACCAGTTTCCCCAGTGATGCCAGGTAATGTGGTGTAGCCATAACTGCCCGATTCATTACGGCAAGACTCGCGGTTGATCTTGACCGTCGGAGACAGTGTTCATAAACACACCCGGGCAATCTCTCAGAGTTCCAGCCTGTGACAACAAAAATACACATTTGAAGTCATTTTGAAATTTGGGGCTCCTACCAAAATAGCGGGGGAGTTCAAAATCACGGGACGGAGCATAAACATTTTAGAGACTGACCCTTGACCCTTCGGTGTTGGCGTATTGCCTAGTGAGGGTGGGGGCCCTGGAGCCACAGTGAGAACCGTTTCTGTCTCCGTGGGCCGGATCATAGTTCCCAGACCATCATCCCTGCAACATGAGATCCCTTGATAAAGACTCGTACCTGTGTTTACGGCACAGTAAAACTACACTCCTGTTGTTCTGTTGCTTTACAGCACCATAATTACACTTAAACAACACATGGTTTTCATTTGCTTCTCTGATGACGACAACAGCAGAAAGACAGACACTAGCCTTTATCATCTGGAGTGGCTATGTGTGTCTATAGATATGTAAGCACACATGTGTGCGTGGAAACATTTGTGCACGTCTGGAAATAAATCTGGTCTGGAATTAATGTATATCATAAAATAAAGAACTGCAACTCACAGTAACAATATGAAATACAACGGAGCTGCAGGATAATATGCACATTCACAATAAATTAAATCTATATATTACGGGTAATTGAATGTTTTTTATTCCAGCTAACACATACACAAACACACACTATGTTTTTATAGACATTTGGTCACCACAAAGTACAGTTTACCAGGGCCATAACGCACACCTAACCTTCACCCTTACTGCATTTTTACATTATGAAATAAACGTCATTTAATATGATTTATATGCTGTTTTTTAATGGAGACTGAAAATATCCCTGCAAGTTTGAAAAATTATTAGTATTACTATCCTTGTGGGGACATTTTGCACACACACCCCTTTACATGAGCACACGTACTGCCTTCTGTTGTTTTTTTTTTATTAAGCAAATTAGTTTAAGCTAATTTTTAATTTTCTTCACAGGCTATTCTTGTCTTAGGTGTGTTTCATTTTAATAAACATTTTGTATTAAAAACCAAATGAATAGTGATATTGACATTTGCTTATTGAACTGTGGACTTACATTTTTTTGTATCCATAGCTGGTTTAATACTGCAAAGTATGGAAAATATTGATTATGATGAAAGTCACAGTAAAAAAAGGCTTTAGTTCTTGTGAGCAAAATATGTGACCGTGCCTATGAAATCCAGGCTAAACTCCCATAATCTAATTATGAGATTATGAGCATCAAAGTTTGATTTCAGTCATTCATTTGACTATGATTTCAATCGTTGACATGTCATTACTCAATCAATATGTTTTACAGAATGTTCTTAACATTATAATTATGATTTTATGTAAAAAAAAAAAGACTCCAGCTGTGTTTTCAAAGGCTAGGCCACATATTAATAATTTCTTTACTTTGCAATATGATGCAGACATGTTCTTGATGGTTTTTAAGCCTGTGGCGCTCATAAGTGCACCAAAGCACATAAACACACATATACAATCGATTATAATGCCACCGTGGGAATGGCAGGGGTCAAAATGCTTTAACAATCATACCAGCCAACAGACTTGCAAGGGTAATTTTTTGACCATTTCCTGCTTTGACTAGCAGGCTACCTCAACATGTTTACAAACTGAAATACCTAATGAAGCCTCATATACTTAAGTAATGTGTATAACTGCCAAAAGCAGTCCAGCTCTCCACCACGGCCTGGCTAACAAACCTCAGCAAGACACTTTGTAAACACTTCCCTCCAGTGCTCTTGAGAATCAAATGGTCTGAACTATTCAAGCAATGCTCTTTTAACAGTTTCATAAGACCAGACAACACTGCTTTTATAAAAGATGTCAGATGTTACTGCATATTCACAATCACGCACGCTGCAAAACAAACCTGACTGCTTTTTCATCAAAGCGAGAGTGTTTTTTTCTGCGGGGCCCGTACGACACACACGAGTGGGGGTGAAGAGGGACGAGAAGGGGCCGAATCATTAACGGCACTCCATTAAAGTTACGGGGAGGATTGAGCCTGAAGGACTGAGCTTCATAAGAGAGGAGAGGTGCACTCTGGGATGCTCTTGACTAAAAGTTAACCGTGTCTATTTGGCCCATACAAAGGCCATTTTAGGGAAAGCTGGACTCTGACTCCACGACTTCAGATTAGGTGGAGTGATAGGATTAGTCCTTAATGACTCGGACTTTGAAGACAAAGAGAGCTTCAGCAAAGAGGCTTAGATATGGAAGAATTAACAGCAGCCCAGCGTTGCCCTTGTCTCTCTCTCTCTCTCTCTCTCTCTCTCTCTCTCTCTCTCTCTCTCTCTCTCTCTCTCTCTCTCTCTCTCTCTCTCTCTCTCTCTCTCTCTCTCTCTCTCTCTCTCTCTCTCTCTCTCTCTCTCTCTCTCTCTCTCTCTCTCTCTCTCTCTCTCTCTCTCTCTCTCTCTCTCTCTCTCTCTCTCTGCTTGCACTGCAGTGCAGGTAGAGGTCACAGAGGGCACAGGGTGACTGCACAAAGCAGTGGTCTGTTTCAAAGCAGCTGCGAGCGTGTCCACTAAATACTACACACTAAAGCTCCAGAAACATTTACAGATGGGCCTGCACCAATAAACGCAAGCAGCCGGACTCCATTACGTGTCTAAAACGTTGCATTGTAAAACTAGTCCTATCCTTGATATAAAGACACAAAGAAAGTTTGACACTGATCATGACCTGAAATTTGTAGCTACTTTGTCTGTAGTTTTGAATTATCTGTTAAAAAATACACAGAAATTATGACACATACTCACATAACCTTGCAGTAATACATTGTAAAATATTTTTTGCTGGTTTAGTTTTAACTAAACCAAGTCATTTCAACTCAATATTTAACATTTTGGCCAATGGTGATTTGGGGTAAGTTATAAAAATAAGTTTAAATTGTTTAACTTTAATCAATAAAGTAATGTAAGATAAGTTGAAATGACTCGTAAAGCCAAATTGATTGTACTTAAAAATTTAAGGCTTCAAATTGTTTTTAACAGTGTATATGATATTTCAATGGCAGTGACAAAATTGTACAAAAATTTAACTTGTTGGTTAATGAAACATTTAATTTCAGTTGATGCAGTTAATAATAATTGTGCTCTATGAAAGCATTTACATATATGAGTAAAAGTTTATAAACATTTCAGGATAAATTTAGCTGAAACTTCATAAGATATTACAAATTAATTTCAGAAAATGTGACCCTGCCTGTGAAAACCAAGCTAAAGTAATTGTTTTGTGATTTACTGTTTTCTACATAAAATCATCCTAAACAATGTAAAAAAACATTCTGTGAAAATATAACCTTGACATCTATAATATTGACTGAGTAAGATTATGTCAAAGACATTTTCTATTTAACACATTTTGTCATGTTGTCATGTTTGCTAAAACATGTAAAATAAACAAAGCAGATTTTGTCTGTGGCTGGAAATAAGTCATTAAGTGATTTGTCCAAAGCAAGGTGTGAGCGTATCTTATGCCAGCGTACCACATCATTTACCACTTTATTTCATTTCATCTGACTATAGCCAAGATTAGTTATTGATTGCTGAGCTTTTAAATTATTTTTAGGCAAAAGTCTAACGGCACAGTCGTTATGGATCGCCTATTGACAGAGCTCACTATTTCATTTCACTTTCTTGGCCATGAAGCCATCACACCGAAATGCTCTCATAATAAGATGGAGGATTGTTTTATGACTTCTGCACACTCTCATTAACCTTTCTGCTGAGGAAAGTAAATAATAAATGCAGCAAATCTAAAGCTTTTGTGTTGTCTCTATTCATGACATCAATGTTCTCTAGGAACTTTACTAACTGATAACTGATCCTATGGTCATTTTCAGTGTTGTTTTTGCAGAAATTATGACAATGGCAAACCAGAAGCTATAGAGAAAGCATGAATAACAGTTTTTAAGCCAGAAGCGGCGTGTGTGCTTATAAGATTGGATTTGCCTGCTTAATAGGGCAAAAGGCAGCAGGACTGGGTCAACACCAGGGGTTTTAGTGCCAGAAAGCCTCGGGTGAGTTTATCAAAGTGTAAAATGCTTAAACCAGCAGGGCAACACAATCCTTGTAGCTCAGCGTATAAATCACCATATATTCTTATTTACAGGGTTGCAGCTAAGCCCTTGTTATGAGTAAATATATCCCCTGGCAGTGATTGTATCAGGGTTCATGAGAGAAATAGACAGTGTGTGTGTGTGTGTGTGTGTCTGTGTGTGTGTGTGTGTGTGTGTGTGTGTGTGTGTGTGTCTGTGTGTGTGTGTGTGTGTGTGTGTGTGTGTGTGTGTGTGTGTGTGTGTGTGTCTGTGTGTGTGTGTGTGTGTGTGTGTGTGTGTGTGTGTAACAAACCACTCAAAGGAACTAAGCAAAGATCAGGGCGAATAAAGCACTTGCATACAATACCACTAAAGGATTTGTCTAAATAGATAGAGATCTGTTCCTTTTTGTTAATAAGAGAGTGAATTGGTTTTAGTTTAAAGCTAGTTTACTAACTCAGATAACAGGATTTCCGCAAACTGTTACCAGCTAGTTAACAACACCAACTTTTACATTTAGTAAATGTGGTATCTTCTTAATAAACTTTTCAGTTAAACATAGTCTTTATCAAGTTTTAATGTGAGAATGTTGGTTGTTTTTAATAGCATCTTTCTCACATATAAATGGGGCTAACTGGAGAATAAGTAACAAAAATAAATAAATAGTGTTTCATATTTTTTAAATCTCAAAAGCGTTGGCAAACAGAAGAGAAGAAAAGTTGGCCTTAATTCCATCTCACGCTGAAGACTTTGCATTTTAACTTTAGTAGGCTCAGTTGGCTGTGTTCCTCTCGCCCGTAAATTGGATATTAGAGGGCGATATAAAAGAGGCTGTGTGTGCTCTCCTAGCAGGGAATTATTGCATCCAATATCCCATCCGCCTGTGCAGATCCTCATCTAATAAAGGCGCAACTATATTGGTCTTCAACTTTATGAAGCTCCATAGTAACACGCATACAATAGGATTTGCCGGGGTCTCTCAAGCAGGGTTAAGGACAATGCAGATATCATTGCATTCCTCCTCTCTTTAAAGCCTTCCGCTACGATTTACATACAGGCATCCCAACAGTAAAGTGTTGATACAGTTCAATGAGAAACTCGACTGTTTTAGAGTAGCATCTTTTGCGTTGGAAGGGCTTTAGTCCTAGACCCTCTGTCCTGGACCCTAACCCAGCCCCCACCCATCAGTAATCCTAAAAAAGGCCAACAGCATCAGAGACTGTGAAATTAAATACATTACAGCATTAGGGATTAAAGTGTTTTATGGGCAGTTGCTCATCCACATCAGACTTTAGCTTTTTAAACCCTAACATTTGATCTGGGTTAGGAACCAATGGCTGAGAAAGGACTTGCACCATTTGTAAGGCCCACAAGGAGGGAGAGAGAGGTAAAGAGAGAGTGTGTGAATCTGTGTAAAAGAGAAGCAGCGCACACTCTTGGGAAGAGAGTATTTACGGCTGATCCTGTTGCTGGTGGAAAAAAGGCCGGCCTCGGTTAAGCTGTGCTGCTTTTCATAAGTGTGTGTAACTCAGGGGTTTCCTTGGCACTTCTGTAGTAAATAGTGGTGGAAAAAGACACTCTACAAATAAATGAACTCAAAACATTTAAAAGATGAAATGATAATGGGAGGAATAATTCATTTAGCAGTTAATTCAGCATGAAGAAATACAGTAACACTACATAAAAGGCTGTATTCTCTCACATTTGTAAATGCATTAGCTAACATGAACTAACAATGAGAAATTGAGAAGTTTTTTTAGCATTTATTATTTTTTGTTATGTTAGTTCATTAGGCATGAACTAATATTACTTTAACTTTTATTTTTAAAAAGTTAATGCTAAAATTAACATCAACAAATGTTTTTAATGTTTTATTTCCGTTTTATTCTTTGTTAGTTCATGTTAGCTCATGTTAAATAGCTAAAGGCATTTACTACTGTTAACAAATACAACCATGGTATATATATATATATATATATATATATTTTTTTATTTATTTTTTTTTTATTGTTGTCTGTCATGACAACAATAAAAAGTGTGTTGTCTGACACACTTTTATGTTCTGCATGATTCATACATTGAGCATAGAACATGTTTTAACCATAAAACTAAACATATCTCATAGTTGCATTATTTAAGAAAATCTTACCAAAAAGACGTGTGTCATGCCGGACAATGAGGTTTGAAAGCTACAGAGTGTCTGTACCAACAAACAAGCTTTGTTGATAGCTTGTTTGTCTACTTGTGTACATTTTTTCTCAACATCTTTAGCTCAACATCTTTATCTGAATTGACACAAACAGCCACCACACTTCCTACCATACCCTGTTGTCTTAATGGCCACTTCCTGACTGCATGGAGAATGGCCAAGATGGGAAGAGCTGTGATTGTCCAGCATACTTGTTTCTCCCCCAAACTTCCACTGTCAGACTGGCACCAATATTTTATCTTTCCCAGGAAAAAGGACATTTGTCCTTGTCACATTCCATGAAGAAACTTCTGGGTTTTATTTAGGTTCAAATATGCAAGATCATTTATCAATCAAGAGGCACCAAACATGCATCAACTGGGCTCAACGGTTGGGTTCATTTGGCAAATTATGAGCTAAATCAAACTGTTAATAGTTATCCAGAGTGCTAGATGGGGTTGATAGGAAACCAGATGAGAGAAATGGCAGCTGGCTTTAGTATCGCTCTTTAAGCTTCTAATGAAGCTCTTGGGACTCAACTCCAAACTCCATTAATTGGTCTGGACTCTTTTCAAAAGGCTCAAATCAAAGCCTCATATAAAGGGTCACACTGTTTACTTTGATCATCAATATCAATTTACACATCATATACAGAAGTATCAGTTTACAACTGTGTGCAATTCAAGCTGAAATGCATGAGATCCAAGGTAATGTCATTGAAAGGCATTCTACACGTAGACTACACATAGTATTCTGTTCAAGGCTTCACTGTCAGTATTTGATATGAGATGGGAAAACGTTTTTAAAAAGCTAAATGTCACACGCAAGATATCACAACCCCAGAGGGGTACATTGGAAGTGTTTGATTCCACAGAGTACAATGCTTATTCAGTGCACATGGAGAGAAAATATGAGATGGATCTTTAATCTTCTCTCTGTGCTCTCTGATCCTTCGCTGCTGTCTCTCTGACTGCAGGATTTGATTTCACCTTCTCCAGAGCAGAGAGCAGTCTATGTCACTGTAAGACCAGGAGCCAGGGCAAACGGCGGCCACCCACTCAAGTAGAAAGGCATTGGGAAATTGTGTAGTGAGGAAGGCTTAGATACCTTTCCCTCAGGACTAATACAGGCCAGTGGAAGGGGCTTGGCTGAGATCTGGTTGGATCCCAGCCCAGGCTTGTGGTCCAGAGTAAAAGATGACTGATCCACCAAGAGTCCATGTCGTGTGAACTTAAACCACTCCGCTGTCCATGTTTTCTCATGCCTGCAGGAATCTGATGACATACTGTTTTCAGATTTAAATTTCAGGGTGCATTTGTCTAAACAGAAAGATCCACACATGCATTACGTCAAGCGAACATCATGCTCTTAACCCTTGTACAGAGCTGAGTTAAGCCCAATAAAAACAGCCTAGAATATCTAGGTGTCAGGTGGGTGCACTACCCCAGGGACTTATGGAAGAAAGTGCAAACAGGGTAAGTCCCCGAGGATTAACTCGATTACTAGACCGAACAGGATTACTGCAAGTCAACTCCAACACGTTTTGCTGCTTTCACCTGACAGGGGCATAAACAGTATGCAGCTACACTGCCAAACATGTCTGCGGATTTAAAACCATAAGCAGGTTTCTACAGGTGACAAGTCAATTATTCTCCTCCAGTGTAAACATGATTGGGGAGCTGACACCTATCCACAACTGAGCATGTTGGCAATGGCAGACAAGTGCACACAAACCAAGCTAAGAAAAAAGGGATAAATGAAATATCAACAAACAAGGACTGGGCCTTGGCAGTGCCTGTTGGAGAAATCCAAATGAGACTGTATAATGTGGACCTTCATGGGCTCCATCCATGGCATTCCCCTTCACATTCCCATTCTTCCTGTTAGAATTGAAGGATTATGGGAAGGAAGTGCTTTGATTAAACACAATGGGCATCTATCCTCTGTTGATTTGAGGGATTCGGGAGGCAAATCCCTTACAAAACCCAATACAGAGAGTGAGAGCACTGGGGAGGGGGATGTGTGCAAATGGAGGGAGATGAAGGGGTTTGAAGATGCTCCTCTGGCTCTCTTTGTGAACACTCTCGAAAAGAGGCTTCAGACCTTGATTTCTTCCATCCAAAACCCATTCATGTTTAGGTGCCAAGTGGGTAAGTTCTACAACATCCCATAAAGCCTTGTATTGATTATCACTAATTTCATCGTTATCGAGTGACCATGTGGATGTGATTCCATGTACAAACCCGATCAGCGAGTTTATGAGCTTGTGATTGTTTCGACCTTGTGGTTTCGTGCGAGTAACAAATAATCAAATAACACACCAACAGGGAATGCAGACTAGCAAAAGCAGCCTGATATCAAAAAGGTGTTCAGCTGTGTTGGTCATAAACAGGGTCTGTAAGACATAATGACAGTGTATACAAAAGACAGCACCACACAAACAAAACCCTTGTCATTTATTTGTTTGGATGAAATAAATAAATACCTTGAGAATCAGAAACAGAGTCTATTCGTTTATTTCACTCGATTTTCACATTATTAACTTGATCTCAGTTATATACTTTGAGTTACTCGAGGAAAAGCCTGTCAATCACTGCCTAACACTCTCCTTCCATTCCTCTGTCCTGCATTCAACAGTAATGTAAAAAAACACAGATAAAGCCCAACTATTTCATGCTAGTTACCTCATGTCCTCATTAAACCACTCCGAGCCAACTTTTTTCACCTCGGTTTTAGGTTACAATCTTTTCAAATAGTGACCCGGGTCCTGCCTTGTCAAGACCCCTTATCCCAAATGAATCATGAGGTCTTGTAAACAGTGCAGTGATCCAGTTTCTTGAGGGAGTCGGGCTGTGAGCGAAAAAAGGTCTTGGGGATTTGCAATGGATTTACACATATACAGTTTCAACTAAGTTCCCCAAGGTCGGCCTGAGAGACCTTCACCCGTCAGTGCCTTAAACAAGGCGTTTACCACCCAGTCTCTTCCTGGCCATAGCACATGCGGAGGGCCGGAGAGGAGGGGGGAGCGGACGGGGCGTCCTACACATCAAACGCATGTTCTCATTTAAATTCTTCTGTGCGGGCTGTGGGATTTCATTTAATGAGCTGAGAAGCGTTGTTAGACAGCTGACTCCGGAGTTGCGCGCTAAAGGAGATGTGGGCAGACGGTTCTCACCTCCAAAGCCGTTCTCAAATACACACAATTCAGAAGCACAATCTTTTTCTTCGTCTTCGAAAGATCAAGAACTTTTACTGCAGATCTTAGCAGAGCACATAGATGTTTCAAACACCCCTCCCTTCGCAGTCAGAGCGTCTCAGGAGAACAGTCAACGTCTCTCTAGTTTCATGACTCTGGTTCTGATTTGTGGGTTTGCTGCTTGTGGCGAGCTGTACTACATGTTTTGTACAGTAAGCAATGTAGACCTGATCCGAACGCACAAGAGCACAGGGAGGCAGGCCGGGTTTCTGCTGGCAAGGTGAGCACAAAGAGGCTCTTCTGTTCCTGTGGACCCATCCCGGGCCCCTGCCAGGACACTTGGCAGCTTGGCGCTTCCCTGGGGCCCGAGCGCTGGAGCCTGCCCAGTCTCGCCCTACAACAGCAGCTGCCAGCTCTCGGCCTCACACACACGCAAACACTCCGGGGAAGCTCTGCTGCTTTCTCCCCGCACATTCTGTCTAACCCCTCAAATCTGAAAACTCTGTTTCCTGAGTCTGACACCACTAAGCCTCCCTTTGGCGAGGGCTTTTTTCCCTTCACTGTTTTCTTTTTTCTGCTTTCCATGAACGTCATCTCTCGGCAGGAAATGATACCCCACATTCTTGACTGTTTGGCTCTAAACAGGACTGCGCAGCAGAAAGAGAAGCAGCATATGAGAAGAGACTGTCTGGAAGAATTGTCTCTTTTTCATTATCGCAGTGTGTCTCTGTCTCTTCAAGTTCTTCCACTTTGTCTTACATACAAATGCGCTCTCACACACACATGCTCTATGGCATTCAACTCGACTGTGAGAATATACTGTTTGTAAGTCTGTCATTATTTTCTCATGTTGTTGTTATTTTGGAGAAAATTAAAAGAAATGCAAAGCTTACTGTATTACTTTTGCTAACTTGCATTACAGCACGAGTCATAGGGATGTTATCAGTGTTAGGTTATCTTTAAAATTGTAGGCAATCCTTTACTTGCCAACAGTCATTTGGCAGACACTTTAGTGAGGCAAACGATAGAAGCAATTAAACAACAAAAGAGCAAAAAAGTGCAGCAAAACTGCTCTTGGTTAACCTAACACAGTATACGTAAGTCACTCTGGATGCAAACGGGCTTAAAGCCTCTGATGTAAATGTGAATAGACATTTTCCATATTACACTGGGAAGGCCTGTCAAACAGTAGAGTCCATGTAGTGTTTTATTAGTCAATCTTAAGAGCTCTGGTGTTAATCTCCACCCTGCAGGGGTGAAAAGCATTCACAATTTCCAATTAAACACAGTTAGGCTGATGTGTGTCCCATATTGTCTGAGCCGTGACTAGTCAAACACCACTACCAATCTGTGAGAAAAGGAAATATAAAAAAATTATTTAAAATGTGCGGTTACACTAGTTTCCATTCCCTTCATTTATACGTATGTAAATCCACAGTATATGCAGGCATAAAGAGATATACAATGTTTTGTCTTGCTGTGGAACAAAACTGAAATTTGGCCTGTAAATTTATAATGCAAAGTTGTTGATTAAATCTAAACATCACACCTTAATCAAGATTAACCTCTTATACTTAACTAGAAATGTAAACTTTAAAGCTGCATGGCTTGCAATTCATAGAAATTAAGAGTAGATAACATATCGTAACATGTTGCTTTCTTTCATTTGTTTGTCATTAATTATTAGTTATTTATCACAGAAGCCCTAGTACTGTCATTCATATTTGAGAGGGGAATTTGATTTACTGAAATAATGCTTTAATAATAGAATTCATTTTTCTTTCTCTGAATTTGTTTGCATTTACAGTATTGAAACATCGTGGCAAAGTGCTCTCAGACCCCTGAAACAAATCAAATGTACAGTACACAAGAAACCTCTGTTAATGATATCTCTATAAGGACGTAAAATATAACAACAGTTTGTGTATGAACACACAGAACGAGGGTAAGTCTGGTCTAACTGTGTCAATGAACAGACATCTCTATTGGGCGGCTCTCTTGTGCACTTGCTAAACAGCTTTCTGGCAAAGCCAGTGCAGATTCCTCAGAGATGACGCATTAAAGGGAAGCTATGGCGTGACATTAGGCTACAATTAAAATCAAAATGAGAATCAGATGATAAAGGGGGATTTGCTTTCACCATGCGTGTACTGATTTGTGGTTTGGTGAAATCCAACATGACTTAGAGTGGACGTGACGGGGATCTCTCCATTAATGACTGCCTTTGATGGTTTAATGACAGTGATCGGTCTACTTAAAAAAGAGTAAAGACTGAATGTTGTTCTAAAGTGACCCCTCCAGTGGCATGAAGCTGGAACTTCAGTTTGGAAGATGCTGTAAAGTTTTGGAAAGCTTAGCATATTTTTCTGCATTTGAAAGACACACAACGCAGAAATAGCTTTAAAGTGCTTCATTATATGTAAACTTATGTAACATAGAATATGATATTTTGATCCACAAATCACACCCTAAATCCAACTATAGTTACAGTATGCTAGACACATATTTAAAGTAATAAATAAAGTTCACTGCATAATTTACAAACATCTCCTAATTGTTTATTTTATGGTTAGCACCATAAAAGCACCGTAATTTAATAACATTGCTAGAACACAAATAACAATTTTTTTAATGATCTTTTTCATCATAATAATGTTATTAATAACAAAAGTTCAACAGATACTGGTATGAATTACTTGGTGTTGTTGTTGTGTGAATCCCTGGACTCTCATATTGCATCACAAATGGCATTTTAGTTTCCTCATATTGGTTGATCAGGAAAATAAAGTTTTATCTCATTCTAACCTAAAGCTACTATCCTAGCTCCCTCTGGTGGCAATTACAAATTAGTAAGTGAAAATCAAAAAAGTCAGTGAGTTTTGTGTTCACACTGAGGTCATTGCTTTGATAATCCTGCTCACTCTTAGTCAGATCAGACATACGATGACACACACACACGCAAACACACGCACACACACACACACACACACACACACACACACACGCACACACACACACACACACACACACACGCACACGCACGCACACACACGCACGCGTGCACTTACACACACCCTTGAGGGACAGAAAAGTGTATAGCAAGGTCTACAACATGCAGGTATAAGGCCAAAAATAAAATCCCACGCTTATACTAGAGAATGAGCATCATTCAGAGGTCTTCTACATCTAAATGCCTAGTGACTAAAACTGCACAACACACACACGGCTCCTACCTGGCAGATCACAGTGGGGAAACACGTGTCCACTGTCAGCCTAAAGCCTTAAAGAAGCCTGACAACCTTTTAACCATCGCCCTGTGAAACACACGGGGACGCCCATCTAGTCTCCTCCAGACAACGCTGTGGATAATTCACATTCGAATAGTTGTCAACAGGACATTCAGGGACTCAAAAAAAGGAATAAAAACATGTAAATAAGAGAAGCGTGCTATATGCCGATGTGCTTATACATCAGCTCATACGGTTATTCGGCGTGAAAGCACTCAGGTGGCCCGATCTGTTCGGTGTCAATCACTTTGATTGGCAGGCATATGTCAGAAGTGAAAAATGTCACACTGAGAAAAAGAAAGAGAGAGCGAGATTTTCAGTCTAGCGCCAAGGCATGGCCTATTTTAATATTTCATCTAGCCGGAGAGACTCTTTCGCTCCATAGTTTAAATTCTAATCTTGTTATGGCAGAGGTGCATGTAGTCTGCAGGCTGCAGCACCAAGCCGCTCTAATTCCCTCTGTTTCTCTCTCCAGCTAAACAAATTATTATAAATTCCATTATTTTTCCATTATGCATATATGTTTTGGTGGCAGAGCCACTCTCTCCATTAAGTGGTCTGGCTTTCCCTCATCAAAGGCCAATACTTCTGGCCCTAAACACAGCTGAGTCCTGTAGAGGCCTCCGAATAGGTCATCATTAGTATATAATTCAAATGTCTTTCTTTGGTTAATGTGGAGTTATATCTAATAATGGCATCTCTGGTGCCTTTTCCCAAACCCTTGACATTCTTTTTGATTGTCAGACCCTTCAGCGAAAGATATTTCATGCTTTTCATCTCTTCTTATAGATAAAAAAGAGACATATGGGTAAATATCTTTCCGTCTAATCGATGCAGCATATTTTAGCTTTGGAATGGTGAGCCGCAGTTATTTTTGGCAGGAGAAACTTCTGCTTTCGTACATATAATGGGCATCATATTTAAATGTCATGATTTCATTTATACTACCTCGTCCTAACTTCCTTTTCCATAAAGCCCAGGGTCAGTCCATAATAGAGATGAGTTCATAACTCCCCACGTGCGTCGCTCTGTTTGCACGCGGTTTTTGAAGCTTAATTTCAATGACGCATCTCGGATAAAATGGAGACAAGAGAGTTAGATGTTTTTTCTCTGTTATCCAGAGAATCATCAAGCTATTTTAGCAGGACGATTTGAAGAAAAAAGCATGGAGACACGGTGTCACGGAACAACATGAATCATGTTTTCGGACCATTAATTTCACTGTACAATTGAATTTGGCCAAAAGGAGAAGCCCTAACTCACATCCATGAGCAAGCATAAATCTACACTGGAATTGGTGTTTTTTTCCGGTTCTTGCTGAAGTGGTGTCATGCAATGCCTGGGAAAAAGCCAGCGGCTCGTTCATTCGACTGCCCGTGCAACACAATCATGCTAAACAACTAATCACTCACAGTCTTTTTCCAAGCACAACAATGTCCTTCGTAAGCCCACAAACAAATTACCAGCAAGCGAGCGAGGCGACACAATAAATCCATGTGTTGCTTTTTGTGAGCGTGTGAAGCTCTTTGTGTGTGAGGGGAAATGGGGTGTAAGACACACACAACACATACCAATTATCTCGCAGTGTCCCTGAAGCAGTGTAGCATTACCCTAGACTCCTGAGTTATGCTGTTTAGCCCGCCGCTGCGCTCGCCTTTGTTTTAATAGACAAACACAAAGTTTAATTCCTTCTGGGTGACACAAGAGAACTCAATGAATGGGCCAGACCTTTAAACACCCACCAAACGAGAGGCTCATTTAGCATTAATTACTCTTTGTCATTTGCTGTCTATCCGGCAGCGGCGCAGTAAAATGTCACCGCCGAAATTAGCCTCAGAGCCGGGCAATTTTCGCAGCTAAATTGCTGAATAAGTATCGCTCCGTAATAGGTAGCAATCTGTGGTAATATGATGAAATCATTTGGAAAAGTCAGGGGGACTGATCAAAAGCAGGCATTATCCGCACTGATGTGCTGACCCGGGAAACATGTGGACACAGCTGTAGTGTCATGTGACGTGTGGGGGAGCAGGTGCCAGTTGGGAAAGGCGTCGAGCGGCCGAACAATTACTGTTATTCATAACTGAGACCGCTATGCTCGTGCGCGGCCAGATTTATGGAACAACTTCATATTTAGATGTAACGAAAGAATATTCTTGATCGCCTGTCAGTTTACGCTTCACGTTGGATGCCTCGGAGTGTTGTATAATTATTCATAAAACGCTAGAAGAGGTGCAGGTTACTATCAGGCTCCATAGATTTCTGCAGAATACCCATTATTTATGATAATTATTTTTATAATTATTATAAAAATGTAATATTTTGAATGATCTGATTATACCTGCAGCTACTAAAAAGGCAGAACTGCTGAAGTTCTGCTGCTTGACAGAAAATATACAAAAAAAAGCTATATTACAAAATAAACTAAAAAAGTAAATTTACTATTCTGAAATGATCATTTTGAATGCGCTATTGAGAATTATTACAAACTTGATCAATGTGAAATCTAATTTTCATGAGGAGAGGGACCGAACTCACATCCAAAGTAATTCATCTACATCGAATGGAAATCAAACCCCGGAGTGTAGCTATAAACTGAGAAGAAAGTGTCGTTTGAGTGCTTTGTCTCTGCGCGTGTGATTCACATCCATCCTGACAGTTTCGGCCAGTTTCGCAAGTGGTGTAACATGTTATACCGCGTTAAGATACATTCCACAAATTGTCCTCTAAAAGCAGCACAGCAAACAGAAAAAAGGGTTTAAAGATAACATCTGGCCCTGGTTATAATATAAAAAGTGTGGGAACTAATATTAGAAGGAGTAGCTAATATCGCCGGCTCAGCTCACAACTCAAGCCAAAGGTGTATTGGCATACAGGGCTTTCTTTGTCTCAATTGTACGGCCAAATGAAGTCTCAACGTTTCTCGTAACCCACTTTCTCTCTGAGTAATTGTTATTAAAAGAATAAAAATGGGGTCAGCTCTGGAAGCAGTTCTTGCTTCTCGCCCTGCGTGTAATTAACATTTCACAGCGCATATCTCATTACAAAAGACAAGGCCACTTTTACCGAACAGAGCGCCGTGCATTAAGATTTCACCAGGCTATAATCTGACTTGCTATCATTAAAGAATAATGTAAACTTTCAAGTGATTTAATTGGATGTCTATAGAGACATAATAGTGGAGTAAAAGTCTTTGTTTAGTATTCACTTAAACTGTCTTCCGCTCATAGCCGAGTGACGATCGCAACTAGGGCGTATGTGACCTTACTGTATATACTGTACGGCAATAAAAATGTGGCAAACAGTAAAGTAGTATTTGCATAACTCTCATGTGACCATGATGGAAACTTTAGGCACAACCTCACGTTTTAAAAAACATGTTCAAGTTTGGTATATATAAAGAGACACTCATATGCATTCAATTTCCTACAAATGCATAACTCTAAAACAAATCCAAGATTAATCCTCTGCCACAATAAAAGCAAGACTGCTCAAGATTTCCACATCCATTAAGAGAAATGCGTCTCTAAG
Source organism: Beaufortia kweichowensis (assembly GCA_019155185.1). NCBI lineage: Eukaryota > Metazoa > Chordata > Actinopteri > Cypriniformes > Gastromyzontidae > Beaufortia > Beaufortia kweichowensis. The sequence continues at coordinate 16,365,800 of CM032801.1, read as the reverse complement.
CGGCGCTGGGATCATTTCCACGGCAAGCTGGCATGGAGGAAAGTGTTGATGGCGGGAGACGTTGAGGAGAAAGACGAGGAGAGATGTGTCAAATTAGTCACGCCGTTCGGGGGCTTGCGTGGCTTTATTTTAGGACCGTCTAGATCTCACCCCCCACCCAAAGCCCTGGGATTCTCAGGTTGTGAATACCTTACATACACACGCAGAGAGCTTTGGCAGCCCGACTCACGCGCGAGACGTTACGATATTGAGCAGAACACGAAAAGGCTACCGCAATACGCTGGGAAACGTACACGCCTGCGGTGTGTTTTTATTTTCCTCCCAGACGTTCACACCTCCAGCGTTTGAGAAGACCACCGAAACCTCACTAAACGAAAGATTGTTGGCAAAACAGTGGGGCTTTGCGTCTTCTGTTTTGTTTAACTCCAGGCAACACGAACGAGACCTCCACGAGTCGTGCCAGATTACGCACTGACTACATCTGAAGAGGCTCAAATGAATTACAGGGAATATTAGAGAGAAATCAGCTTCCCTGTCTGGAAGATCTGAAAGGTGTCCTTCAGGGAGAAATTAGCGCGATGGCTCTCACACGCCGAAGCCCATCGTCTGTTTTATTTTGCTCCCTAACGAGTCGCGTGGCCATACGTGATTGAGATTTTTCATTATTGCTGCACACAGATGGTCATTAGTTAGACGCTACCTCAGCCAGACATGGACTGTCTTTGTCCCACTGAGAAATACTGCACATGCTGTCTACAGGGATCTCAAACGTTCAGCCTGCCGTAACAACAGTCTCAAAACATGAGGCGCGGTTAAACAAGTACGGATTGGGTCCCAATTAACAAACTTTTTTGCTTAAGGAACTTATTTGCTTTTTTAATCAGCAGGAGGGACATCTAACCAAATCTTATGGGAATTCGTACATATTTTACAAAGTGGCTAATTAGTTTCAATTTGAACAAAATCGATATGATTATTAGAAAAAAGCAACAACAAAGGCCCACCCTAACCCCCCATAACCCTAACATCACTGGGCAGAAGGCAAATTGTAAAATTCATTTGAATTTGCAAAACACGTACAAATTCCTGTGAGATTGTGTTGGTACATCTAAAACAGTAGAAAATCAAAACGTAGATATATTTAATGACATATTTAATAAAACTTTATTTAGTTTTATTGTGTTTTATCTGGACTAGCGTGATGCAGCAGCGTTGGTTCAACATTGTGTTATGCTTTAAAGCTCGTGACCCTCATTTAAAACCTTGGACTTTAGAGCTGAAATTCTTATGAATAAAAATTCTTGGAAAACAAGCCATTTATAAAAATACTGGATTTAAATCAACATTTTTATTCATATCATTGCTTTTTATACTCACACATTAAGAGTCAGAATCAAAGAGCTAAATCAAAACCAGCAGCGGCCGGGTACATAGGCTTAAACCCCAGAGGTCATCTTTAATGATGCCAATAGTTTAGAAAGGCCAACCCCCTAATTCATATCGTGCGTCTGGTTTCACTAGAAGCAATTATGCACCAGCACACACACCTAACCACGACAAAATCTTCAGATCATTTCTTAAACACACAAAATAGTGACAAGGTCATGAAGCATCAAAGCGCTTAATAGTTTGTACAACTGTCTGTAATGGGGATAATGACGTAATTTTTATTTTGTAAAGCAGTTTAGCCTTTCTACTCATTTAAAAAGATTTTTTTGACATTATAATCATGATCTTGACATGCATATTTAACGTGCACATTCAACATTGTATTTTTAATTCGTATGAAACGTGAAATGTTTAGTACTATAGAAGCAAGGTTGCACAGGCATAAGTGCACAGGAATACAGTTTTGGGTCAGAGTCCGGGCTTCACTGATCATATATTTACTGTGCTGGCTCTTTGATAATGTGTTTATGGGCACTGGCAGGCCAAGCGGTTTAGGGTTTAAAGTAGTTTGCTACCTAACTCCTGTCTCGCTCGTACGCACACGTGCACACGCCCAAAATCAAAGGCTCGAGAATTCAAACTAACATTAAAATTGTTTTATGTGTAAGATCCAGCGAACTCTATTATTTTCCTGCACTATTTGCTTGAATAATTGAAGAAAGAGAGCTGAATTATGGATAAAGTGTACAGTCTGAAAAAGGGGTTCATGTGCTGCCTTGGGCAAAAGCCAGTCCTTAATGATGTCTGGAGCTGGTTGAGGAGAAGCCGTTAGTCGGAGAGTAATTTTCCAAAGGATTAAAAAGCATCTTTTAAAGCAGCAGGCCGGCTGCTAGAGTTTCAGGGAAACACCCATCCAAAACGAAACCTTTTACATTTCAGAGGGGAAGAAATTGTAACATTCATTTCTTTTTTGATCTTGCAGTGAATTAATCATTTTGTTAATTATTAGTGGAACATAATTGTCTTTGGAATTGATGCCTTAATTGCTCTGTTAAATTGTTATTCAACTGTCTCGCTCTATGTCAGATTTCAGAGTGTTTTGTCAGATTCTCTAATTGGTACATAATTATTGGATCTTATTGACTCGTCAGCCTGAGCGCTGATGATGAAGCGTAAGAGACAAAATTAGTGAGAATTTATTCAATTACAGACACTTTCTGTCCGACTGTCTTTGAACTGTTTAGTGTAGATTTTAAAGTCTTACTTTCAAAGAGACTATGAATTGCTGTCTTTAGACAATAAAATATCTGAATAGTCAACCTGATCTCATGGGAATTTATGCATGTTTTACAAGGTGGCTAATTTGTATAAATTCATAAATCATACAAAAATATACGATTAATAAAAAAAAGGCAACGATAAAGGCCTGTCCCTAACTCTAATGTAACTGGAAAGTAGGCAAATCATACTAAAATGTATGAAAGACATACAAATTTGTACGAATTAGCCACCTCAATAAAAAATAAACTAATAAATACTAACAATAAAAATTATTCTAAATAATCACCAATATATAAGAAAAATCTGTAATTTCATCACTACTATAGTGATATTAAATTACATAAAATATGTTATAAAAATAAATATAGTTTTAAAATATCCAGTACAGCATTCCAGAAATGCTAATATATACAATATAATAATTAATACAAAATCATGACCTCCTAAAATAGATAAGTTTTCCCATGATATCAGGTTGGAATGGACAAAAAGAAAAAAAAAATCCCAAATAGTCCCGCCCCAAATTTACGGCATACAATGGGTTGGGCCAGTGTTATTATGGTGGGACCATATATGTAATCAGACTGCTCAAAGAAATTACACACTTCACCTCATTCTGTGCTGTAAACAGTAGTAGGTGAGAGAAAGACTCATTGTTATAAACTTCGAAGATTTACACAGCCGGTCTGTGGAGGTGACGTTTGCACGCGGCAGCATATAAACAACCTTGCAGAGTCAGCGGGGAGTCTTCCTGTAGTTAGAAAGCCAGGAGAGAAAGCAATTACACACATTTGTCTAATTATCCAATCATAAAGTCATTATCGGTTTCGCACCTTATTAACATGCCTTGGCTAACACACAGACGCTCATTTGGCCCGCGCAGTGGACTCAAGGTAGATAGCTGATAATAATCACCTCTGTCAGATTAATCATTAGCCCTTAGCTGTTCACTATCAGCACGCTCACTTGCAGCTATATACAGTAGCGCGTTCAAGTCAACTTCACATACAACTAGTCAGGAACAGTTTTGATTTTAGTGCTAATATTGTGCTAGTAGAGCTGTGTTGGGGAAGATACGTTGAAAGTTTAGCATGTCTAGCTACAAGCTACTCCTAATTTGAAGTAGATAAACAATTGTCAAGCTGCGTATACGTTGAAAGATCTTGACAACATTACGAGGAAAATACATTTGTGAGTATTTTACTACACATTGATATTACTTAAAATGTAATCAAAGCAATGCACAACAGCATTCAACACATTCAAATTCGCAATACAAAACTGTCCAGAGATTCGAGCTGGTGAAACATTTTGACATTTTTTAACAGGTTTATTGACGTCAACCATCTGAACAACTGCAAGGTTGCATGCTATCTAAATAAAATGTGACGTATCCTTTTGTCACGCTAAAAACGATAATACTTTTAGTTAGGTAAGGCCAGTTCACATCAATATAACTTTAACCATGTAACTATAACCCTAACTGCAAAGATAACTTTATTTATTTGCGTCCACACCAATGTGCAATGTTGTTGTTTATTCATAACTCTTGCAGTAAATTCACAATTTGAGAGCCTTTTTAATTCAAATGCATTTTGATTGGTGGTCACTGTTTTATTGTTTTTCAAAATAATTCAGAAAATTATTCCAGTTATATAATTTCTCTGCATGTATCTCTTATAGTTATAGACTCTGCTTTTCTCTTTAATTAAAAACTATTTTTAAAGATCAAGCGTATAGCGCCAGTTCTGGCAGGCTATGTTAGTCAAGCTCACATCAACTGACATTCAGCTGATTTATGTCAACCATTAGGAACACAACACATCCTATTTGAGTTGCTTTACTCTCAAAACTGATACTGTTCAAGTAAATGAGTTTGAAATGAGAATGATTATGCACAACAGGATGACGATACACAAAAAAATGGGAAAGGTAAGAGTAAAAAGGTCAATTGAAAAAGAGAAGCAAAGTGTCATTTCAGCAGATTTATAATAGATAAGTCCAGAATCCCAAAGGGTGAGAGACGCAACAGAAGTTCCAGATTGTTCTCTCCATCCGCCCTGACAGTCAGAGGGCCATGCTGAGATAGAAAAGAACGGGCCGCACATGGGAGGCGCGCCGCACAGATGTTGGTGCATCTGTGTTAGTGCAGGAGACCGGGCGAGTACTGCACATACACATACACACACCAGCAGGGTGCAGGAGACAAAACTGCTGTGTATAGCTGGATGTTACAAAAATGACAAAGAATGACAAAAGTTAAGTTTTGAGACATTTCGTCTGTCCTAAAGGCAGTGCTAGCATCAAATTGTGAGACATTTGTTTTTCATTTTAAGAGAAATATGTGTTCCCAATCCAAGTCGTAGGCCTACAGACCTGTTTGGGCCTGATTGCACGTTTTGTCAAAGTTAAAAACATGCACTGAATGCGTAAAAACACAAGTCCTTGAAACCGCAAAAACAGAAGACAGATCAGAGCCAAAACAAATGAAAAACAAAACTATAATTGTAAATCGCAATCGTACATCTGTGGTTAGGTAAGTATTATTCACCCTGCAGCTTCCTGACAGCATTGTGTTGGCTGTGTGACATTCTCCACAAAACATTTGTCTAAAGTGCCAGCTTTATAAAATCTTCATTATGGGTCTGACACAGATGAAGGTGACTGCGGATAATGAGGCTTTATCCTTCACAGCACAGTCAAGGTACGGACAGACAATCAGTTTGTCTCTATAAAGACTCACAGCTGTGTTTCTGCACAATCAAAGCACCAGTATTCAACAGAGGCCAATAAAGGCCTTCTTTGTTTTAGCTGGCATGAATCGACTGAGCTGTGATTGTTGTTTTATCTCTGTAAGATTTGTTTCATTTAGAGGAGCTTTCTGTTTTGTTTTCCCACTCGCAGACAGATTTTCCTTCGAGGGACAATGGCGAGCTTTTTGTTGTTTCAATTCAAGAGTTTGTGAAGGCCCAGTGTCCAAATGTGCCAAATCAATAAGGAAAGAATAAAAAGAGAGACAGTGTTTGATGATGTTTCTTTGAATGGAACAGGATTATACAACCTCAGGAAGGGAACTTTTCCAAAGATGGACACGTGTTCTTCATATGACACAACAGCGATGAATATTGCACACAAAAATGACTCTCAAACCACATGCTTTAAACTGATTCCCGGCCAGACCTTTGACTATTGACATACAGTCTGATCCATTTTGCAGCTTTCCTTGGCCAACTCATACAGGAAAAGACCGTCTGACCGACATGTAAAACAGTTTGTTTAGGGCGGAGTTACACAAAGTAGTTGACTTCACAACTACTAAAATAAATGCACAGCAGTGACTCGTAGTGCAAACAGAGAAATCTCTGATTATCATTTTTGTCTATCCAACAGAAAAACTATTTTTTACGTTTATAAAACAGTTAGTTTTAGTCCTCGATTCCGATTGGTCAATAGTTCACCCAATGATTTTGTGTATCACTGCACAGCATCCTTAACAACATAAACATACATCACAGTTACTCAGAGACTATTTTTCCAGCGGAAGGAAGAATTTGATGAAGTGATTTTAAGTCCCATTGATACATATTTCAAGCTTCAATATTTGTATTGTGTGATAACTGTTTTATAAAAGCAATAAGATACTGAAGGTTAGTGCTTTATCATGAATAACAAGGGTTTGCAGAAGTTACTCCGCTTCACATTGTGCCAAACAACACCTTTCAGGATGACTTATTTACACAGCCTGTCCTACCTTGACATGCATTCTAGGAAAAATGATGTAGAAAATACAGGTTGTCCTAAGAATATCTAGTGCCTCAAACCCAATTTTACCTTCAAAGATTTAATTCCTTTAATCTGGAGCTCTGGCAAACCAGTGATGTGTTCTTCAAAAGTGTTTGCTCACTTTAGCACAACCCAATGCCTTTTAAAGCTGACTTCATTTCCAGTTGGAACGGCGCACTGGATTCCTGGAAGTTGTGTAAAGCCAGCCGATCTGAATTAAAACAGCAGATTTCTTTTCTTTTTGAGTTTTGTCTGCAGTATGTAAGATATCAGACGGTCAATGGCCATGTGGGCCTGTCCCTGTTTTAGACAGAGACAAGGTTACGTAACACTAACTGATGATAAATGTAAGGAAGTCCTAATAATACAATTAACAGTGTTCAGGCAGTAAGAATGCTGAAATGACTCACACACACATTTCCACCGTCCGTGCGCTCCACATTCACTTCACTTTCTCGTCACTTTCAGGTTATAATGTGACATGACACCAGTGTGCTGTGTGGTCGGCGAGCCAAACCTGAGCGTTTAACTTCAATGAATCTCATTTGCTCTTGGCTGCTCACTTACGCCGGTGGACGCTGGAACCGTCAGCCTCCATCAGCCATCAGCCGAGGAACATCTCCTCAATCCTGACTGGTATCTCTCACACCTCCAGCCCGAATCATATACAGCTCACCGGCGAACTCATTTTTTTGATGATCTACAAAAGTAAAGTCGGTTGCATACAGTAAGAAGTCTATGAATATAATGAACTGAAAGTAATCTTCCGAACGACTTTAGCATTTTATGGCACACAGACAGATTTAAGACCTGGTTTGCTGGTTGGGCACACAATCCCTCATTCAGAAATAGCTCTCATTTACTAATTCATTGATATTGCGATTAAACAGACCCACATTTTGACATGAGTGACATGCTTTTCCCTGCCATCTGATTTAATTGAGATGCATGAAAGAAAGTTTTGCATTTACTTTCTCTATCTTTATAGCTGCCAGACATCCCGGATATCAAAGCAGATTGCAGATACAGGAACTAAATTGCTATTTCATCAAATTAAGGTTTATTAGGATAAAATGATGCTTTGATAAGCCCCAAATGTCAGGAAGTGTGAGACAAAGGCAAAAATGTAATCTTCTCTCCACTTAGGGTAAAAAATAAAACATATAGTAAAATGCCCAAAGGGCAAAAAAGGCAAAGATGGAATAATTTCTCAAAGAAAGTGCAGTATCGATCTAAAAAAAAAAAAACTGGAAAGGGTGCACTGGCAGTCATCTGGCAGGGAAATAAAGACACCAGAGTAAAAGGCTCTGGCCCTTTGAAGATGGCAACTTTGCCAATTTGCAGTTAATTATGTCACAACTATAACTTTGGGATTCACACATGAAGAAGTGATATATGATAGGAGTTGAGTAAGCGTTAAAGTACTTTCATGCTGGCAGTGAGGAACCTAATGAGGAACGTGTTTCTGTAAGCAATATGCAGTTTTTAAGGTCATTTTCTTCACTAAAGTTTTTTTCTGAAAATGTCCCAAGCCATTTCATCAGTCATTACCATTACAAGCAATTTTATAAGCGCTAGAGAAAATGGGGAATTACGTCACCACTGGAGAATGTGGAAAAGTCCAGAATCATATAAAAGAGATGAAAAGAGACAGAAAACTGTAAGGATGTGTGTCAGTGTGCAGCTGTAAGAGTCTGTATGACTGCCATGAAAACACACACAGTATATCAAGTGTCTGGTCCACTGAAGGCAGTGACATGCAATTCTGTTTAATATTACAATATGATCATAATCTGATTACATATGTATCATGTAAATACAATTGCCGTAACCAGATTAAACCAAAATTCCATTTCTTTGAAATCAGAAGACAGGACATCTTGCATAATGCAAAGTCCTAAGAAGAATATTCAATGAGCAATGAATTTTCTTAATAACAGAATATCCAGTTATATATGTGCATGTCCAAACTAAAAAAAAATATTGAAAAATAAAATGTTAAAAGAAATGAGAAAATGAAAACATGCAAATACAATATTTACAGTATTTCCACTAGAGAAATCCTACAAGAGCAGGAAAATAATGCTCTAAGGAATGTGACAATTGCCATAAATAAAGGAATAATTAACTGTTTCTATGGGCAAATTAAATAATAATAATAATAATAATAATAATAATAATAATTTGATTGTTACTTATTTTATTTCTCATTATGTACAATTATCTCTATAGGCCTAATATTTATGCATTTATTAATTAACTAATCTAAACAAACAAGTAATCTGCTCTTCAGTAGAATCTTTTATTATGACATTATTCATGCCAAATTCTATTGGTTCTTCAATGTCACCTGACCAATACTAAAATGTAAAATCAAGATTATAAATAAGATTACAAGAGAGGCCCAAATATTATATTTAGGCTAATGAACTATTGTTGTAGTCGTTTTCTTCTCTTTCTGTCTGCTTATGAGCTTGGCAGTAGAAATCATCATCCATATGTCTAGTTTTTAAAAAGAACATTCTGCTAAAGCTGAGAGACAACTTGTGTATGATTGTATAGAGAGCATGAACATCAGGGTGTGCTCAAAGCATGAGCATTATGGAAACTAATTGTGAGGCTGGATGAATAATGAATAACAGAGGAGATGTGCTTTCCGGAGCTGAGCCGAGCAGCTCCCTGATGAAGCCCACAGCTTCCTCTCCCTGCATTTGCCTTCAGGTGAAAAATCTGCCATCTCCCTCCCCTCAACCAGCCCCGTACACCCCCACCACCCTCCCAACTGAAGCGACAGCCATCATGACTGAGGAAAATCATAAGCCTGTACTTCCAGCAACAATGCAGATACGGCCTACATGGAATTAGTTTTCTAAATAGTATTTCACACTCATCCAACCTGTATCCTGTCCATCCCATCTATTCATCCATCCACGCAATAACAAACCAAATCACATCAATATCAGACAACCATTGAAGGGATAGTTCACCCAAAAATAAAGATAATTGTATTATTTACTCACCCTCATGTCATGTCAAACCTGTTTGACTTTCTTGCTTCAGCAGAAGGGTGCCGATAACCAGCGTTTTGCAAAATATCTTCTTTGTGTTCCACAAAAGAAAAAAATCATATACAGGGATTTGAATGACATAAGGGTGAACAAATTATAACATAATTTTTATTTTTGGGTGAACTATCCCTTTAAGGATTTTTAACAATGTTTTTTGATGGTGCAGCGTGTACAAGTAAGATGTTTCTAACAATACATAAAAAAACAGTATATACAGTAGAATGTTATAAATAAAACAGTGTAAATTCGAGGATTCGTGCCCATAAACACTCTCCACTTCAGAGGAAGCCAAATGTGTAGCACCATCTGCACAGTCAGTCACCTTTTCAACACATGAACTGACTGCTGACCTATTTCAGGAAACGAAGAAGGATTTTTAAGCCTGCAAGGAAGGAACGACGACAATTAGATTCAATGCCGAGAGCCCTGAACCCGGTCAGTGCAAAGTCTAAACTACCATAATCCTCTTACATCTTTTCAGCACTAAAACAGGGGCTTTTATTGGTAAATACCCATATCAGCTTTGTTGATTCTCATTTTATTGTTGCACTAAACCTGTCTTCCATATGACTGAGAAAGTTGAAAGCTCACCGTTTCATATTTAAATAAACAACACTTCAATCTTATCATCAGATATAGAGGATTCTAGAAACGTGCGTGGGTGCTTAATACCCGACTTTATACCCTTCAACAAACAAATCTGAAGACAAGTGCTTGTTAAAAAGGCTTTGGGTGTCTGAGGATCTGAGAGCGCATCTACACGTGACTACTTCTCGTGAAGGGTCCTTTCCTCCAAAAGCTCTCGTGAAATCTCTAGAAACAAAGACAGTTTTGTAGCGCCATTAAAGTTTTTCTCATTAGACTTACAGTACAGCATGTCTGCATGTGAGTTTTTCTTAAAAAGGCTTAAAGCTGAACGGTTTTGTGCGTAAGAACAAACATCATTTTATAGCATCAAAGTTCTTCTCATTAGGAACAGACATACGCCGGTCTGTGATCAAACAGAGATTGTTTTTTAATCGTGCAGATGGATAACTTTATCTCCCAGCTAGGGCTCTGATACTGTTCTAATTTTCAGCCGTGATCAAGATAACCGCACTTCTCGGTTAAGTCTATCGATTCGCCCCGAAAACAGCCCATTCATCTGAGAGTAATGCGGTGTAACCAGCCGCTGTCAACCGGCCGCGTCTCTGTGACAGTGAGCGGTGTGCCTGCGTGCGCTATCACTATTAAAATCTTTTTAATTTGCAGCCGATGATTAGATTCCCTGGCATCTCTGATCACGGCACGGCAAGTCCTCCACGAGCAGCCGAGTGATGTCGGACAGCACCTATTAACGTGATGTTTGATTTATTTCAATTTGATGCGGACCACACTGTAGATATATTAAAGATAAATCCCGGCTCTTTTGTTTAATATGCTTGACCCAAAGCTTAATTTGATAGGATCACTCAAACTGGTATCAAAGTGATTAATTTTACAAGCAAACTGCTAGAGGAGCATGTCCCCATGTGCATACACCAGCGAGACAGGGAATATGACAGTAATTGGCTTTGCTGCAATTAGAAACTCTTTTACCTAGAATGCTCTTTGTTCCTGGCTTTTTTACATATCTGGAGTATTACATGCGAGAACCGTTTCCCGTGTAGCAAACGAGGCAATATACACTCCATTTTGTCTAATAAAATGATTAGAGCTCGCTTTGCCAGGTCATATAATCCCAAAGCACATAAAATCCTTAATAAAGGAAAAACTATGTAAGTATATGGTTTGCTCCTAGATGAGGGACTTAAAAACTATATTTTCACATTTTATGAAGAAAACGTGAATGTGCTTGCTCATGCAAAAGCTGCTGCGACAATGAAAGGCTGTTTTAAATGGTTTCCAGCATGTTTCTATGCGGCTGGGAAAGTGTTTTAGCGTGTTGCTAGGGCGTTGCTAGGTGGTTGCTAAATGTCAAAAACATCTGTGTGATATTCCTCACATAGAGATGTGAAATTTCTACACAGACCTTTGCATGTATGGCCTTGTCACATAAAACAAATTTGTATGTTTAGAGTTTACTAAACTTGTTGGAATGGAGCAAGAAGTGATTTTTTTTGCGTTTCTTTACAAAAGAAACCAAAATTTAAACAATATATCTGAACAACAAGAGAACAAACGTATTGCATGGGGATATAAGATTAATCAAAAGAATTTATAAAGAAGCCATTAAACCTCCAGATGCATTCTGTATTGCATTCTCCTAAAAAAAACATCATTACACATTTTGTTGTCTTTAATGGTTTTTGACATTTACCTATTTCAAGATTATCTTATTTTATTATACCAAGCACCGGTAATGCAGGAGGCATAAATAATTTCAGCGTTTTTGGTTGATCATCTAAAACAAGGCATGTTTCAGCCAGGAAGACCGACTAGATTGAAAAACTCCATTAACCAGGTGGCAGCGCATGAATTAAAAATAACCCAACACAGCTTTCCAGCCCCGCTCCCTGTTTCTGCCCTCTGCACCATTCCACATGAGTACATGCGTGTCTCTCTCTTCCATCTTCACAGAAAAATTCAGGAGGTTGAAATAAGCCTATAGTGTACATTTCCACTGACCTGACCAATTATGAACAGTGTGCACGCAATATAGTCTCTCTCATTCGGTAGAGAGCGTTGGCGAATCCTCCACGGTGGTGTCTTTACACCGTTTCAGCTGCACTTTTGTGAGTACACGTTTGTGATGTGTGAATTAGATGGCAAATGGGAAATGTAGCGGAGACACCTCGACCGGCTCTAGTTATCGAGCTGTCACTGAACCACAACGCCCCGCGCCTTACTGCTGAAGAGGCTGAATTAGCATCGGTACGGCACGCCGGCAATTCACATGTACCGAATGCAACGTGTGAGAGGTAAAATACCGGCGTAAGTAATGCACTGACACACTCGTGCTTTTTTTAAACCTGTGATATGACTCCCCTGTCGCAAGGTGATGCGTCAAAAAGAAAAAAAAAACGTATGAATATCCGTGTTTGTGAAAGTATGTCAGTCCCTGAGAAACTGCCGCCACGTTAAAACGGAGAAGGTGGGGGGATTTCAGGCCCAATCTCGTGTCCCAAACAACAGTCTGGTGAGGTGGGCCACCCCAGCCTCCCTTATCTTTAATGGGTACTCCATCATTCTGCCTGGTGCCCGCCACGCTCGTCTTTCCACTGGGTCGCCCAAACAGATGGGCTTTGTAAGGCTCAATGGCACATTCCAGCTCTGCAATCTGTTTCTGCGAGTCCGTGATCAAATCTGAAGGAAAGCAGCGTCTTGCGCACATTGCGGCACATATGCACCGCCTTGGCTTGTGCCTATGTCAGTGAAATTAAAATCACTGGAACGTTTTAAGTACTGACGGCATGACAACAAAGAGAAAAGACGGCAAAATAATCGCAGCTCGCTAAGGACTTGCAACTTCCTCCGGTACACGCATGGAAATAAATAGCCTCGGCCAAAGTGGATATTATTATATACCATTACAAACATGTTTATCTCAATCCCTCACACCCATCGACCGTGGGTTAATTCTGTGTGACGTAAGTTCAAAGCAATGTAGCGTTCACCATGTAACAACCTTATCCGAAAGGATTTCAATTCATTGTCTGTCACAATTCCAAATTTAACTGGAAGAAAAGACTTTTTGAGTAAAGTAGGAGCGGGAATTGAAAACATTTTTCTTTCCTCTTTCGTCTGATTCTTGTTTGTTGAGGCCTTTTCCTCAGATGACCCATTTCATGTCCTACAATTTCCTCTATTGGAATTTGGGCCTTTAAGTAGTTATTTGTTTGCAGTTTTACTCTTTTTTTGTGTGTGTCTCTCTTTCTCTCTTAAGACTTACAGTATTAAACATAGTCACAGTTGCAACCAACGCAGTGTTACATGCTGAAAGTTCATTGCGTGTCTGGATATGTCATGATTTGATCATCATGACATGTATTACTGCTGTCATTATTTCTAAAAATGTAAACACGAGTTTTAAAATTTACATTTACATTTAGACATTTAGCTGACACTTTTATCCAAAGCGACTTACAAATATTAGGAGACAATGAAGCGACACATCAAAAACGGCAACAATAGTACTAAGAGGTACTTTCCTATTACCTATTTCCTAAAATAAGCATAATGCTTAACCCAGAATAATTTGCATATAAAGAAATATGTTTGCAAGTAAAGAATGACAAAAAATCTAAACAAGAGTTCAACCAAAATTGAAAATACACCCTCATGTCATTCCAAACCCGTTTGACTTTATTTCATCTGCAGAACATAAAAGAAGATATTTTGAAGAATGTTGATAACCAAACAACATTGACTCCCATTGACTTCTATTGTATGAATACAGAACCACTGAGACATTTTTCAAAATATCTTCTTCTGTGTTACACTAAAAAAAGAGTTATAGACAGTTTTTGAATGGAATGAGGATGAATAAATGATGAATAAATGGTTTAACTGTTTATGAATAAATCTCTTTAACTTAAACACAAGGTGCCGTATGAGACTGGTTGCCAAACTGTAGGTTTGCTAACTTGTCTGATGCATACAATACATACTATAAAACTAGGTCTGACTGCACAAGACTAGACAGTTAGCACTTGGTTAAACTGGACTGCAGACATTTAGTGCATAAGACACAGAATTTTGCACTAAAACACCACATTTAAAAAACTATTTAGTGAATTTGCACCTTAGACAGCTTTAGTCTTGCAGTCCTTGGCTTCAGACAGCAGAGATGTGAAATGGGATTTGACCTGCTTGATTCCTGAGCTGTGAAGAGAGAAATGATCAACTCCTTTTACATTTTCATCTATCTCACACGCTCAAGGTGAAATAGGGGAAGTACAGCAGCGGCCGGACGTGTAAAATGTGTTTGGATCCGACCGAGAACACGGCAGAGGAACTCATGAAAGATGCATGCTGCCACTGGAGATGTATAAAGTATTTAGAGATATAAAGGATATATGACAAATAAATCAGGATGCAAATCTTACTGGGTGCCTTTGGGAGTTCTCCAATGAAAATCACCTGAAATATTAAACAAGATGAAGAAACACTCTATCAATGAGTGAAGCATCACAAAAAGCTCTTCGTCTGTTTTGTTTATGTAAGACAGATACACTGTTTACAAGTGCCAGTCTATGTCTCTTTACAGCTTACAACTTCTTTTCTCTTTTGGTTTTTCACACCTGATAATAATCCAGTCTCTCAAAATGGAAGGGGTTTGGGTGCAGATTGTATTTTTGTTAGGATGTGTATCACTTCTTCCATACAAAATATGTGCTATGTCTGTTGTTTAAGTGTTGTAGTTTTACTTTCAAACTGTGTGTGTTATTTTATTTTATTTTATTTTATTTTATTTTATTTTATTTTATTTTATTTTATTTTATTTTATTTTATTTTATTTTATTTTATTTTATTTTATTTTACTCAGTACACTTATTAACCAATTACATCTTTGGTTAATGTCTATAAATAAAGGTGAAAATACACCGTTGATTCAGTGTCAAATCTATCATTCCTTTCCAGTGCAAATGGAGGAAAATGACCAAAAACACATTAGTATTTCCCAGAAACTATTGGGAAATTGACCAAAATACAGCAAGCGCTTACAGAGTAAAGATGTCTCTATTTTGCTAATCTTTTTCTTATGCTCTCTAGTAGTTTAGCAGATGTGATTTTTGGGCCTGGCATTTCTCCTTTCTCGGACTCTTTCTCTCTTGCCTACGTCTTTTTCATAAAAAGAGGCCAACATTCTGAAAGAAGATTTATATAATGGCCGTACGTGTCTGAAGGCAGACATTCAACATCAGGAAAGTAACTATCCTAATGGGAGTGATCACCATGGTGATGTTGGGTAGCCGTACAGGACTGTTCTGGCAGCGGTGAGCGTGAATCTGGCTCTCTGTTGGTGGAGCTCATTGATTAGTGCTGGAACACACTGGAACTGCTACAGCTATTAAACACTGGATGTTTTTTAAGAGAGAAAGACCCTGGAGAAATAAGAATCAAAGGCATTTCTTGTTTTTTTCTGCCCCTATATTTCTGCTTTCAAAGACATTCAAACAACATCATAAAAGAGCTAAAAGAGTTATCACGCTTCAAATTTTCACACGTATCATAAATATGTCAACGTAATCAAGTTTTTCATGACCATTTCCCACCCTGTCTCTAACCCTCAGTGTTAAACGGCTATTTAATGCCACTCTGCTTTATTGCAAACACACTTTTTGCATGTGAAGGGATTTTGACACAATTATTTGCAATTTGTGGGTTTTCTGTAGGGTCTAATACAGTATAATTAGTTCATAACAATTTGTAAACTTTGCAAGGTCTGTGTTGAGTCACAAAACTTAAGATGAACTCAATCTGTTAGGAAGTAGAAGATGCTACACACAAGTTTATAATACATTTTTAGAGCTTAGATGCTTTTACAAACATCTTCCTAAACTAAAAAAAAGGAAACTTTTTATTTGTTTTGGCCAATCATTTACACAACAACGTTTTTAGGAGCCTGAAAACTATTTTTTTCAATAAAGTTTTTGAAAACTATATAGTTGTCATGTCAGTGTGAACTACAAAAATGTGAATTTGTGAAAATCAGGCATATTTTGACATTGCCAAATACATTACAGGCCTGGCATTCACAATACAATATTTTGAACAGGGATCATTTTGACAACAAAGCAAAGGAAAAACTGTTGTACATTGTGTAAACATACGGTACCAGTTCAAAGTTTGGAAACACTTACTCATTGTTCAGATTTTTTCCACATTTTACAATAGCAGTAAACTCATCAACCATGAAATAACACAATTGTAAGTCTGGGAATTATGTTGTGACTAAAAGCATCCAAAATAAATGAACACCATGTTATATTTGATCATCTTTAACAGACAGTAGTCACGCTTTGTCTAGAATTTGTAAAATCATACTCTTGCCTTTTTTTATCCAGCTTCTTGAGGTCTCAACCCGAAAAGCTTTTTAAACAAACTGAAGAAATGTATATTTATGCTGAACTCTTATTGGCTGCTTTTCATTCATTATTTGCTCCAAAAATATTTAAAAATGAAATTGTAGTTTTCTAATTAAAGAAATCACTATGTTGGCACAATTATATTTTTGTCTACAAAAGTGATTTGAAACATTAAAATTTACACCTTCAGATCAAAAGACTGAGAAACATTTTTTGTCAATTGTGTCTAAACTTTCAACTGGTACTGTATATAATTAAAGTACTGTATGTTAATATAGAACAAAGATCTCTTTGATCTAACAAAACCACAAGGAACGTGTCTCCTTGTGATGTGACCTCTTCAAGTCACCGTTTGTTTCTCTAAAGATCCTTTAAAGTTCAATTTTAAAATGAAATGCTAAAGCATTTCCTGCATCCGAAATGGGTTTGTGGCTAAACGTCTGCTCTTTAAAAGACAGATGCTTTTTTAGCGTGAGTGTGTGAGGTTCGTGTTAAGTGTCGTCCCACGCTCTCTGCAATGAAGCAGCATCGCATGCTGACACTTTGACACGTCCTGGCACACGCTGAATCCCCTCTAAACAGACAGGCCTTTGGAGAGAGCTGTTGTAAGGGTGGCAGTGTGTTTCACCTTGAAAAGGAGATGAAAGACGTTTCCTCCTTTTAGCAAAGGGCACACAAAGGTGGCCAGGCGTCCTGATGACCGCAGCAGAGCAGGACGTCTTTGGTCATCCGGACACATGCCCATTTTTCTCCACAATGGCTTTTTTTGGCCTTGCAGAGCCGTCATGAGCAGGGGTCACAGGTTGTCGTGACAACATTGTCAATTCAAGGGTGTCACATGAGATCACCTAGACTAGTAAAGTGAGGCCACCTGCACTAATAAGCACACATACTGTATGCTTGTGGACATATTAGATATCTGTGACCCTGTCTGTGAAAACCAGACTAAAGTCTACAAGTCTAATTTTGATTTTACCTATTAATTTCACAATGATTTCAATCTTTGACATGACCTTACTCAGTAAATAATAAAGATATCAAGATTATATTTTTAAGAAATGTTCTTTATTATGTAAAATGATTTTATGTAGAAAACAATAAATCACAAAAATATGACTTTAGTTTTCACAGACAGGGTCACTTTTATGCAATATCAGCAATATATATCATCATATTTACTACTGGGGATAAAACGAATTGAGCAGCATTGCAAAATATTATGCTGATTTTATTTTCATTTCATTAACCTGTTAACTTATTGCTGTTATTGCATAGTTGAATTCTAATCTCATAATGACAAACTATATATTGATGGAAAGCTCTACGACTCAAGAAGAAATATTTGGCAAATGTTTATAACAATAAACAAACATTTAAAAAGTGTGTGCATCTCCTGGTTTGGCCAACATCTTTATTTTATCTGAAGCACAATAATATGAGAACAGTATTTCTTTTTCATCTCATTAGCATCTTTTAGCCTGAAACAATGCTGTCTAAAGGAGAAAATGGGTTTTTAAAACGGCTCTCATCATATGTTGACTTTCCACTGAAATGACGCTGGATCCACATCTGCACTTTAAGTGATTTGATTGTAATGGGAGCAATCAAGTTTTGTACCATTTTCTTTTGCATTATGAGTCGACTTTAATACGATGCTGTGATTATTCTGTTCTCCGGCCTCTGACGTTCCTGGTATAAGACCAGCGGATTTAAATGGCCTGTGCAAAGCTTTTTAAGTCCAGAACTGCCTTTTCTTCTGTGAGAATGTGAATGGGCAACAGCTCCAGTGTCCTATAGGTATAAAAAGAAGTAATAGTTGGCTGGCAGGTAAAACCGTGCCTTTACCCTTTTCTTTCTCTATATGCCTGTCGCTCACAATGAGTCCTTTAAGCATCCAGCAGCCACTCACAGGGACAAAATGGGTAAAGTTTAAATAAATCCTTTTTCTAGTCGGGAAACAGGGCCAAAGGAGGTCCCGCCTGCAACTCTCCCACACAACACCACAGTGTTGTGCTTTTCCAATTAAATTATCTTTCGGACAATGCCGAGTCTTCCCCAATTCACACCTCAATTGACAGTGTGGCAGCTTGCATTGTGACAGAAGACAGATTTCCATTCCCTTAAAAATAGATTTTCACTGGAGAACAACAATAGGCTGTGCACTCCTCCTTACTTCTCCACAATGAAAGAGGAATGAAGCCTAGCTGGTAAAAATCACCTCCTGAGAGGAACCAAATGTCTATTTCATTGTGAACTCAATACAGTCAAATTAAGTGTGACACTAGCTACTGTTTCGTCCAGAGGCGTCACCTGTGCTAAATAATGTACAGTATCTTTCAAATACACAACAATCCAAGATTTGACCGGCTTGCTGCAAATGAATGTGATGTGTGACCTTTTCTACTTTAGTTATTTTAATATGATTTATTTACTATTTAAAGCCTGAAATATAAATATAACCATGGAATACTGTTTAAAATGCAGCTCTGAAGAAACAAACCTAAACAGTATGAGACTTATACAGTCTATACATTCAATTGATACTTTACCCCAAAATCATTATTAACTCACTGAAGTGTTTTGCCAAACCTGTGCGATTATCTTTCTGTTGGTGAAAACAAAAGTGAACTCCTAACTGCTGTTACTCCTGATGTACTGCAGGTACATTGAAGGCACAGGTACAAAAAATATTTAAAGTTGTGGTTTGTAAGTTATAGTTGATTTAGCTATGCTGAAATCCATTGGACTTGATTTTGTCAAATAAGAGATGTTCTTCAGTCAACATCATCAGTTTGGGTTTAGAGCCAGGGTTCTTTTAAACCACTGATATTCACATATCATTTTCCTTAAGATTAATGAATAAGCTATGGAAAGGTATAGCATTTTTCTACAGACATGTTTTAGAGTCAACAAACTCTGCTGACCCAGTACAATTCGGGCAGCTCAATAGACCACAATGCAATGCGTATGTGACATCATAGCAGTATGTGACATCATAACAGCAACCTTTTTTTTTTTTAAAAAAAAAAACTCATGTGTAGACTGATTTTGTTTCTAGACTCTATTAACAGGGCTTTAATAAAATATAAACAAATGATTTAATATATTAGTTTATACATACATTCATGAGACTTTTTGGCTGAAAATCTCACATCCATAACGCAGGAATTGCCCAACTGGAAGGTAAGTTAGGTCAATTAATGTAGGAGAATTATAACAAGATAAAACAACCTAATACTTGCAACTACATTAAATTGCAGGGTAATGCCTAGTTGAATGTGCAGAAGTGAAAGTGTAAATCATGACAGCTATGGCAAAGAGCAAAATTATCAGTGTATAATGACATCAGTTAGTCACAGTACTGTATCCTCTTGTGCTAAAGATAAAACAATGCAAACATTTCTTTTATGTTTATTGTTGCTTTTTTCTATTAATCATATGTTTTTGTACGAGTTAGATCATATGAATTCTTATGAATCAGCCAATTCCCCTAAACTGATACATACTGGCACATGTATATCTACAGTGGTAGCTGAAGGAGTTTGTGCCAGTGCTGTGACTGGGCATGTGTGAGGGTTTGTCACGCACGTTTAGGTCGAAACATTTCGAGTTGCAGAGGTAACCGTGAATTGAGTCATTACAATAACAGAACCAGGGCAAGCTGCCACAAATGAGGCGGGTTATAACCGTCAACACTCATCCAACACCAACCACGCTGCAAAAGCACACAGCAAGAATAGAGTATATGTGCAGAGAGATATGAAGTTTAACACTGTTCAGTGATACAGTACTTTATCAGACGTCTCTCTAAGGCCACATACAATACGGCTGCCAGTCCTGTTTGAAGCAGTAAATATAGTTCTGTTCACACATGCTTTGCTTATGAGTGGCAACCACAATGACTTCATTGTCATGTTGATGTGCTGTATGAATAGAACTGTAACTGACAGCTTATTGTCAGTCATGATGACATTGTGGTCATATTTTGCTGTTAATCCATGTCAACCTTTTCAGGTTACCAAAATGAGCAGGACAAAAGTAAATAAATAAGCATAAAAAAAAAACTTAAAATGCCAAAGACGGCTACATTTGAATAAAAATATTTTTCTATATCTATGTATATATTTTATTAGGATAAAAATCAGTATTAGTCATATACCTAATCCTTAATGTAAACAAAAATTGTGTTTAACACTAATTCGAATAGTGTAATTCAAATTTTTAATTACAGTCATTTATTGTGATTTACTGTTTTCTACAAAAAAACAATTCTACATAATGTAAAGAACATTATTAAAAATATTAAATAAAATAATGTAAACTAAGTAAGGTCATGTCAGAGATTAAAATCAACATTTAGGAAGCAAACGTCTGCTATGTTTGTAGAGCCTGATCTCACGAGAATTCCTACATATTTTACGAGTTGGCTAATTCATACAAAAACATACAATTAGTGGAGAAAAAAGCAACAATAAAGGCCCTCTTCTAACCCGTACAAATTCGTACGAATTAGCCTACTCGTAAAACATGTACGAATTCCCATGAGAATTGCATTGGTTTGAACAAAAAAATAAAACATAGTGTCAGTAAAATCATTACTTTCAGTATTTTAAATAAAAAAGGGTTTGTAGCGTTTCTCCAAATCTATCATATTATCTATCATTTACAATGATAAACACACATTGTCTATTTTCATCATTTCTATGGTTTCACTTTGATGGTTTAGCCTTGATATGAACAGACAGGGTCACATAAATAAACAACATAACATAATAACTGTAATATTTCCCAAACTACTTTCCTGAGTGATTTGTAAACTAGTCCAGTTACTTAGTCTGGAAATTATCAATTTGTCTAATTTCACTTTTCTTTAAAAAACTTAATGGCCAAATAAAATCATCCTCCAAACCCACACTCCTAATGTTGCTTATTATTGCCAGCAAAGATTCATTATTACTGCAAAGCCACACATTCTTGTGTCACTCTACAGATGTTTTAAATGTTCTGTACATTTAATATGAAAGTGTATTGATGACTATTGTGTATTTGTGTGTATGGCTGGTGTAGTGGCTGTCTGAACCTCACAGTCCCTGTGGATTGTTCTGCACTTAATAATAAAGGGGGGGTCAGAACTGCACCAATTACTTCTCATTCTACTATTTCTAGGTCACGGTGTAATTGATTTACTGATTACTAGACCATCATACAACTACCGGCTTTAAATACCTATTACAAGAAGATTAAAATTGGAATAGAGAGACATACGAACAGACAGACAAAGAAAGAAGTGTGGGTGGGGGGACGTATGTAGTTACTTGATTGACATGCTGGTTAAAAGGTAATAATCCGATCTAAAATTAACTTGTCTAACGCACATTATAGTACATTTTACTCAACAGCACATTAAATGGGCTCCCTGGTGCAAAGCGTAATGTGAATCGGTTGCGTTTCACCTGGAAAACAACTCTGTATGACAGACGTTATGACAAACTTTGACTGAATTTAGACATGTACGACAAGTTTGTTGGTGCAGTAAATTCGGCTGTTTTTGAGCACTGACTCACATTTTAGAGCCGTGTTTTGACTTGCAACAGTTCTGCCAAGATCCAATAAGCCTCATTTAGATCAGGCATGGGCTCCATGTAAAGCTGCCCGTGTGTTTGCACATGCTGATGCTGTATTTAATCTCAAATGCAGGTCTCTTACTGACAGCTTCATTTTGTTATTAACTCAAATGCTTAATTACAGTGTAAAATGTTTGTCGTGCTAACAACACAAATATGAAAAACAAATAAAGATTTGGAAAATACTGCACGGGCTTATGATAAATGAATGTGGTGAAATGATCGTTCCAGCGTATGTTACATTAATTACTGCAATCTCATCTTCAGAAACACAATATATGCGTGATTTCAATCAGCTCTCATAATTACCCGATCGGAGGCCTAATGCACATAGCCAAGAATAGAAGTGGAAAGAAACCTCCTTAAACAGAATGAAGAAAGTTCTTCACTTCAGTAAACTGTACATAGATGTTGTTTTTATTATGCAAAACAAATAAACATCAGACATAAAAGACTACATACCACAGCAGAAAAAAATTAATGTGGTTTTTAAAGCACAGCAAATGGAGACAATGTCCTCTAATTGTCATATTTCTCTTTTTATGTAAAAGTGTTCGTAAATCTTTTCTAGGTTTTCAGGAAAGATTTTAACAATCGCTCAAACTGTGTTTAGATTCCCAATATACCAAAAGAATGTAGTTTTTATTTTAATATGAACTCAAACTTTCCTCTTTACTATTTGTAGAATTGCTGTATAACATATCTTTTTTCTTCATTTTAGTTTTTCATTTAATTTTATACAAATAAACTTTTTCTCAGTTGCAAGAAAGAAAAGATTAAATAGATTAAATAAAATCTGCAGTCTTCTATCATCCTATTTTTGTTCTGGTAAAAAAAATCTGACGTGACGAGTTTCTGAAGAAATCGTTACAACGTCTTGCACTATTTGTTATCAGATTCGCAAACATAAAGTCTGTAATCAAACATGAGGGATTTCAATATAAACTCATTAAATGCTGCTATGCTATAGACGTTCATTTAAAGCTATTTACTGTACATCACAAACTGTCTAATTTCAGTCTTTTTGTGTCTTCACAAATTAACCCAAGACACACCTAAGACAAAATCAAAAGTTAAACCAAACATAACTCAATGTCATGTGTTTAAATGACTGAGATTTGTTGTTGTCCATATAACTTGTTATTTACACAATCATACAATTACCAAAGAAATAAGAAGGAAAGCAGAAGACGTCAAGTATTGTGTGGAGTGCTTGGCTTGTTCATTCACGCAGGCTCTTTACAAGTTGATACAAGACTGGATTAGCCACTGTTTGTATGTTGGATGTGTTTATGAAGTGGAAATGGGGATAGTGAGTAAATCTCTTTAATCTACCCGATGACACAATAATCCTGTTCTCACATTCTGTACAGGTGAAACTCATAACAGACCTGATGTCTCATTGGATAGGCATCCAGCACAATTCCCATGATCCTTCTTGTAGACGCCTCTCTCATTAACAAAAAACAACTATGGAGCATTGCATTCAGTTTCTGTATCCAAAGAGCCATAGAGACACATGTTATTTTTATATAATTACTATTTATTTCATTATTATTATTATTAACTAATAACTAGCTTCTTTAAAGTAGCCAACCTTAGTTTACATTACAACTCACCACTTGCATTCTCAATCAGTTTCAAACTAAAAATATTTCATGGAAAATATCCTGTAAATGAATTCATATCTAGGTACGAGTAAAATTTGTCTAAAAATAATTTACCCATGAACCTTTACATCATTCTAAATAAGAAGAGTCTAAAACTATTGACCAAAAGTGTAGCTATTGTAGCACAAAAGTGTATTATACAAATATTGAAATAAGAAATCTCTGTCAAGACTGTGTCAAGACGTTTATATAAATGACTATATACAGAATATTATATACACATACGGGTGTGTGAAAACAAGTAGAGAGCACAGAATAAAGTCGACTTATTTCACTGTCAGACATATTTCTATCTCTAGCACACTGAATAACATGGTGTGAAATGAAGAAAGGAAATAACAAGCACGTCAGAAGTCAGCGATACTGTGGGAGAGTTCGGCCACTTGTTCAATTTTTCACCCACATGCTTCTCACTCCCCCTTTAACAAAAATAGAGTCGTGTTTGGTCTACATTCAGGGCGATGCTTTTCACCAATTTGCCAGACATTAAGAAGATATTTTTACACACAGACTGTAACTTTACACGACTCTCTGGTTGTGATCGCTCCCAGTAGAAATCCCCACTCCAAGATGAGGCTTGGGAAGCTGAACTGCAATTACTAGCCCTTAAATAATTCTACAAGACTAGACCACCATTAAATACACATTTTCATTTAACTGGTATTCCCTAAATTTTAGTCACTAAGTCTGTAACTTTAAGAAAGAAAATGTTTATTGTGTGTTTTACTTTTTTTACAACTTAGTTTTTTTACAATAAGTTAAACGTATAATAAATGTGTCCTGTAACCTTAACGTAACGTTACAAGTTCAGCACAAGTTCAAGCCAAAATTGAGAGCCTTATTCCAAAACTGTCCAAGTGTTACTATATCCTCCGAAGCCACATAACAGTTTTGTATTGAGACCCACTAAATTTATGTTGTTATTCACTGAAAATCTTCTGATTCAGCTCACTAAACAAATGCATCTTCAAACGCTATGGATGATTATGTGACACACAAGAACAAAGGATTTGTAGGGTCACTGATTTCAACACATTGTTCAACACATTGTCTGTGGTCATGACGTTTTTAAGCTTTAAAACAAATACATGAACTTTTCTCTTTGTTAACTTGTACTGAACCGGAAAAACCTCTTTAAAACGTTCATAATTTGTCAATGTTGTCAATGTCCCGCCCTCACACACTATACAGTACGTAGGTTTTTTGGGCTTAGCCATATCTTTCGAACCAATGTGTATAAGCTTTAACTGAAGAATAATAAACATAAAAAACTGGCCTTGTATATACACAAAAGCAAGTATTGAATATTTAATGAGGGTTTGCCAGAACAACAGTGAGAAAGCAGAGAATGTCATTAATAACCAAGTTCCACGCTCTTCAGACTGAAATGATACATATCATACATAAAATATTACATACATGTGCTTAAAGGCATGTATGGGCGGGTCAGCAGGCTAAGGGGCGTTGATATGCTTGAAAAATCCCAGATGCCATTCATTTTCCTGTCATATAGGTGTTAAAGAGCCTGTCATTAAGGGTTTTGATATAATATATGAGCTCTCCTTTAATGCAGTACTTCTGTAATTTAAAAAATATTATTAATTGAAGTATTTTTTTATAAAAGGTAACATAAAATATGCTCTTGTCAGGCTCAGGAGCTTTGAATTTATTTAATGTTTTACATTAAATATTGGAGAACAATTTAAGAAATATGTGAAAGGGTTTTTTTACATTTTTATATTTTACCAATTTAATTATTTAATTAAACAGAATGGGATGTTGTAGCATAAAAACATTGCTTACTAAAAATAAAAATAATAAACTTACTAAATTTTGTTCTTGTGTGATTCCAGAAGCATTAATATTAAGGAAGTGGCTTTTTTATGTAACAGGATTTTACAACACGTAGTAGGTTGGAAAGTGATATTGAGGACACAGGAAAGAAATTTTAAAAGAAAATGATTACAACATACAGTTCTGTTTAAAACATTTTGTTTCTATTTTAACGTTTGTTTAAAAATGTAGTACATAGTGCTTAAATACATGAAATAAATGGGTATTACATTTTTTTTTATTTCACCAAACATTAACAAAACAACTACACTATTTTTGACTAATCTCAGTTTAGGATTAACACCTGGTAACCTGTCCAAAAAGCTTGTTAAATGGACTAAGACTGTGCAGTCGCTGCAGATTGATTCACACATCTTATACTGTATAGAGAGATTATGTAGTTGAACTAATAAATAGTTTATATAGTTCAATAGAGAGGTTGCCCTGAATGCTTTGGGGATGTTCTGCTTCTCACTCGGCTTTAAGATCTGCGGCTCTTCTCATGAATAAATTCTATAAACTGTCAAAAGCACCCGATACTTCACGCTAGTCAGCTGATGTGTATCTCAAGAGACAACAGTGATGAAGATCAGTTCCTCATGCTATCTCAACCACTAAAATTAGTATTTCAAAACCTTAATGAATGAATGGCAATAAGTAAACAAGTCAGATGCCTTGATTCAAGGCAAACAATACACAATTGTTTCAACTGGTTAAAATGATATATAATCATACTACATTATTTATTTTAATATATAAAACGATAATTCCTTATGTGTCATATACATTTTTACAAATGTATATGACAAAATTACAACTCTTTCTCATAACTAACTGAGCAAGCTAAACATTACTTTCATTGCAGTAAATATTATTAAGATTGATTGTTAAAAATGTAACAATCAATCTTAATAATATTTACTGCAATGAATAATAACAGTACAGTTTAATGGACTAATTAATGTTTAGATATTTCTATAAAAGCAACTGCATTTGTTATCTGGATTTCCTGTAGTGATCTAAACTGGAGGTTTATTGCATGAAAGTTGGATGAAGACATCCATTAATTTACTTGTTATCATGCTTTATGTATAGCTTCCTTTTTATAACATGGTCCTGGTCATATTGCTTTTCTTTAGCATTCACTGAAATCAAAAATCGCTTCAAGTGAAATGCACTTAAAGCAGACTGAACTTCATCAGCTATGCAGTTTCTTCATGTACTCTATTGGCTTTATATAAAAATGCTCTTGTCTTTTCCAGTGTTTACTCTCGCTTTCTTCCATTTCTCCAGAGATGTCTGTAGCTCATGTGGCATATTCGTTATGCAAAATGAGGAAACTTTAGAGAACTACCACCACACAATAAACTAGTCCAAGCAAACAGTCAGATCACTTTAGGAAGGTACAGTGGCAAACTTCAAAGTCACCTTGAAATTTCACTTCTGTAATGTGACTTACTTCAATGTAAAACAAAACATTCAATAAGAAAACTTCTGGAATAGATTTGATTATGAAAAGTGAAAAAGAGGGCTTGGTCATGTCAGTTTAAAATAAAGGTAATTTTAAAGGAAGAGTAAGTTATTACATTATATACCCTAAAACCAAAAATGTGTATACAATTTATATTTGTGCATTTGCCAATGTTTTGTTTATGTGAAAAAGCATATTTCCCATTTGATTCTCATCAGTAAACTGCAAAATAAATAAATGATACATAAATTACAGTACTGTTAAAAAGTATTTCTATATCATGGTACTATTTGTGACACTGCCTTTATGCCAGTTAAAATAAAAAGCTCCTTGCATTACATTAATTTTACTGATGAGAATGGAAAATAGGAATTATATATAAACAATAATATATATAGTAAAGTAAAAAAATATATATTAAGTCCAGATACATTATATGATGATGAGAATTTGGATATTATTTAAAAAATGTTGTCATGTCCATAACACTGGAATTGCCAAAATAAAACTTCTCATTATCATGTTCCATGGTTGCATACAAATGTTTGAGAGGAGGCGTTTATGATCAGATGCATGAAAGGTATCTATGATGAGCTGTCATGTCATCAGATGTGCGTGTGCGACTACACAGTTCTTTGTATACAGCCCAGTGTGCGTGGAGCCCATTGAGAAGCTGCACCCTATGTGAGCAGTATACAGCAGGCCTCAGGGCAGCTGTTTGAAGTCAGCCTGTAAAACGGATTATCTGGTGGCAGGAGAGAGAATGAGACCGTCTAGCCGCTTGAGGCGAATTCACACCAAAAACCTGCCTGGCTGTGAGGGAACAGGCCACACCGAAGGACGCGCAGCCTGCAGGAACACGGCTCTCTCGCACGGCCCGTGTTAATGTTCACTTTGTCACCCAAACAGGTCGAGATAGATAATCAATAGCCTTTGATAGCTACTATTAGGATTTTAACAAGCTTTTCCTCACGCTGCAGTGCTCCTGAAGAGAGAAAGAAGCACCTGTCAGGGTCCGCATCTTCCCTCTCTTTAGTTTCATCTCTTTCTAATTTTAAAAACTTTTTAAACCTCACTCGAACAGCTGCGGACAATTACAGACTATGATATTCCATGATTTTAGTACTATCTCAAAAGTATTTCGTTTGTGCATAGTGTGCACTGTATGATGTGAGCATTGCATTGTGGGATATGTTGCTCTGTTGTATAAAGTGCTAGTCAGATTTCTAAAAAGTACAGCATATAGACCAAGTTCAGTCCCTGAATACTGTGACTGTAGTCAAGCCATTTAGAAAACAGAGTATATGGTCAAATCAGCCAACTTGATCACATGGTAATTTTAATATATGTGGCTAATTCCTATGAATCCATATGATGTGAATTGTATGAAAGCATATGATTATTAGAAAAAAAGCAACATTAAAGGCCCACCGCTAACCCTAACGCCAAATAACCCTACAAATTCATATGAATTAAATACATTTTACTTGTAAAATATATACAAAATCCTGTGAGATTGTGTTGAATCACCCAGTTAACAGATACGTTCCCAGATCTTTGGCTAACATTCTCCAAAAGTTAAAATTTCTAAAGATTCTCAAAAACCAATCTTGCAGTAACATTAAAAGAACATTTTATCAACATTATATTTTATGCTAAACATTCCAATACCGTCAATCTTATATTGTTAGTGAATTCTTTCATACCTTAATGGGAATGTTAGCAAAACATTTTTAACGCATATTTGCGTTAGCTGGGCAGCCACAACAAAAATACAAATGGATCCCTTTCATGAAAATGACAGTCATCTTTGGAAATCACAGTAAGATGGTACTTTGCTTTTTCACTGAATTGGCCAGTGAGTCTAGACTACAATATAAACTGTAAACACAAGTTGTTTTCGTTTTCTACCACACATGTTGTTTATTAGCAGCATGTAGCTAATAGAGTTTGAACAACAACAGTCACAGATGAATTCGGTGGTAATTGGCCATAACTGTAGACTGTTGTAGGTGATTCAGCCTAATAACTGCACGGCTAAATGCCCTGTTTTCTGTATTCTTTGGCCTGAATAAGTAGTCGAGTAATTGGTCTTAAGGATTTATGTATAATTAGGCTGGTTAGATGTGTTTCTTAAGTGCCGATTACATAAACACATTTTTACATTCCAGAGCGGAACAGTATGCAGAAAAGAGTCTTAACATTTGAGTTTTTTAAAAGTTAGACTAGAAATGACTTGAAAAACCTTAAAGATGCATCCTGAGTAACAACAAAATGTTGAAAATGTTACCTGACTAGTTTTGCTGGACGAGTCAACCGTCAGCATCATCCATACTCATCGTGCCAACAGCTCGTCAGATATTTGTGTTTCTGACTGTTTGAGAAGTTCTGACAGAATTTCTCCAGCCTGTGGTTATCAGCTCTACATCTCCACACATTTCTACTACAAGTCTTCTGATCATCGGCAAACTAAATCCAATTTACAACATCTGCGTTTGTCAGATCATTAAAATAATTGTTCCCTTTTCAGCTGTTTCCCTGCTGTTTTCTATCAATTTCCCCCCAAACCAAATGATCTGTTCATCTTAAAAGCTCATCTGAGTTCTTTCCTTTCTTTTTAAATTATGCGTTCACTTAGAACACATAACGCTAATGACAATAATTAAGCGAAGATAGAGTCTGAATAATTACAGACAGCGAAGGGACTGCTCATTCGCAAGTCCTTGCATTCAGCTTCTATTTAAGCCTGATCAAGCCGTATTGTGTTTTAATTCCGGTACGTCTCGTTGGCGCTCAAGAGGACATTTTTTAAAGGTTAAGTTTGATAGGTGTTGGGGCAGCCCATAAAAGTTGTTTTCTTATTCTTGCTTCATGTTTTGGTAATGTAAACTCTACAGCATCATGTGGGCTAAATTCATGACCTTCACAGCGAGGGGGTGTGAGAGAGTGATGTCACTTCCCCCCTGCTGTGCCATGAGGGCAGAGGCAAGGCTGGGTGAGAGATGTGCGGTGACCCAGGTGGGTTCAATCTGCCCCTCGCAGAGATTCAATAAGTCCTCATTACCAAGCCTCAGATCTGGATTCATTTGAGAACGTCACAGTTAACAATGTTATACAGCGCCCAGATGAAGAGGTAATGTAGCCTCTGCCGTTCTCTGCGCCATTCGGAATAATTCATCACCTGAAATCTTACACTGTGCTCTTGCTGGCGCTGACATGCGCTTTCTTTGCCTATCATAAATTTGAGTATAACTTCAGCTCCAGGCTCATGGTGTGTGGTTATGGATGTTAAATGTGTGTCCTTGTCGAGCAGAAGTTGGTTCCCCCCGTCTGGAAGTATCCAGAGGAAAACTGTAATGCTGAAAGGTTGATATTTTATCATTTAAGAGACTTTATTCACCTTATCCACCATGGTGGATAGTACATATCTTTTCCAATGGACAGCGCTAACTATTAAAGATATCTCCTTACATTTTCTCTGGCCACCTTCTTGAAGAATGCAACACATTTACACCATCTAACTGTATCAGCATAGACAAATTACACTTCTAAAAATAAAGGTTCTTCATGATGCCATAGAAGAACCATTTTTGCCTCAATGGTTCAGTAAAGAACCTTCAACATCTTTTCTGTTTCACAAACGGTTTTCTGTAGTAGAAAAAGGTTCTTTAAGCTATAAAAAGGTTAAAAAGATATGGTGCCTCTAAAAACCTTTGACAGAAAGATTCTTAAAAAATGGTTCTTCTATGGCATCACTGTGAAGAACCCTTTGAAGAACCTTTATTTTTTGTGTATGGTTCCACGTGTTGACCATGCTATCCATGTCAACTAATTACCCACTCTAAATCTAACCATTTAAATGTCAAGACAAGGTTTATTTTACTGATTTTTGTGAGAGCACCAAAGCCAGAACAATCACAGCAAACGGTGTGCATATTCATGAAGATCCATGTTAATGAAGGGACATGAAACTTAATTTGCTATTTTTGTAAGAAATAGGTCATTGGGCTTTACACATCTGGGAACCACATCTAGTTTAAACTCAGTTTGTGCATTTGCAGTGTGGGGATTCCACCAGCAGGTGCTATCAAATGCATATCATAAATCTCAAATTACAGTAGAACCTAAAATGACCCCAACTATTCCCACTTTGCGTGTGTAATTTTGACGACCCACTTACACCCAAGACTTTGCCCGTGCTTGCATGAGAATACAAAACATCCTTCAGCCTGCCCAGTGACTGAGCGTGTGATGCATCACATTGCACTGCGCTTTAGGCGTACGCTCTTAAAATAGGCCCTTACATCTGAGAAACATGAGACTTAGCCATTTCACGTCATTGCTGTCTAGGAGAAACCATTGAGATCGCTCATTTGGGTCACTTCATGATGATAGTCATTGCGGATGTGGCAAAAGAAAGGAAGAACAACAGACTGGCATTAATGAAATCTTGCTTTCCTGCCATTTCCTCTTCCTTCCAGATCACAATCTCATCATATGGCAATAAAACCTGAGAAAATGGTAGTAGGAGGGTTAGCAGGGTAAGATTTTATGGAGTTTACAGTAATGCGCATTGGGTGAAATTATTCCGATGCGAGTTTAATTATTTCCCTCCATCAATACAGCCGGACTACGTAACTTCCTCGTTTATCTGATTACTGAAATATTAAATTCTGTTGAGCCCGAGCAAATTGACTTTGGTGCCAAGGTCTTGACAAAACACAGACACTGAGCTTCATGCATCAGCGAGAGCGTAACTGCATTACATACATGCTGCTTCCCTTGGCGCTGAGCTCAGAGAAGCCTGTTCGCTTTAAAGACAAACAGATGAGAGGGAAGATGTGCAGGTACATCATCACTATTAGCCTTTAATTGTAGTCATCTTGTTGGCTGATTTTTGGACAGAAGCCCTGGGTCTGCTTCTTCTAAACCCTGATCACAGGAGCTCACCAGAGTGCAACCATGCGGCCGAACTCTTCACCCACGTTCAAGAAACAGGTGTTTTCCACCCCACTTCAAGCCCTGATTAAGTCCCGCCATGCTTGCGTTCATCTCATAAGAGGAGCGATTATAAAAAACAACATGTAATTCATGATAAAAACCCTCTCTCCTGCTTTTTTCTATTTTCCTTGCACTTTTTCCCGTTTGTTTTAGATTACAGATCTAAAGTGGGTATGTTCAGAAGATTCGGCATGCCCCCTCTCTCCCGTAACCTCGAGAGAACTACAAGCGGCCTCTCTGTCATCTCTAATAATTAGACAGGAAAGAAGAGTAACAGGAGATGTGTACTGGCATAGACTGAGACGCCATGTAAAATGACCCGAATTGGCTCGGTCCTCAAACATCATCGCAGTACATGATCAGCTGTAGTGCACTGATGGTGTAGATATCACTACATCATGTCAAAGATGAAAAGCTCACAGTTGGGGGTAGGGAGCACAACAAAGATTTCATGTTACCTTGGCTGTTAGCCGAAGCATGTAGGTATCGCTAAAATATGTATCCAGAAAAAACAAATATGTGTCTGTGACAGAAAACTAAACATCAATGAACGAGATCGTGTTGCTCTGCCGCTGCTAGTTGCTGACGGTGTGAACGAAATCATAACGGACTGATGGGACTCATTTGTGGGAGATGGATGGCGGTAAGACAGAGTATCTTCTGTCCTGGCCTTCTAATGAGTATTCTGTGATAGAGAAGGGATGCCATTAAAATAAAGGTGGCGAATAATGTTTCTTCACCTGCTTTAACCTGTTAACTGTCACCGTTCCACCTATCATTTTTCCTATTTTACAGTTAAATTCTAATCTAATCATGACAAATTATATATTGATGGAAAGGTCTAAGTCTTAAAAATAAATATTTAACAAATTTTTAATAAAGAATAAACACAAATTAAAAATGTGAATGTTAATTTTTTTAAATATCTAAAATAAAAAAAATGATTGAATCTGATAACTGTCACAGAGGAAATTGAGTATACATGTGAAAATTTTTTTAGATATTAGATATTTTTAAAACATAATTTTTGTGTTTATGTTTATTTTTATGAGAATTTGTCAAATATTTTATCTTGAGTCTTATACCTAGGAAAATAACATAGTTGTTCTTCCTGAGGAACGGTAACAGTTAACAGGTTAAAACAAAATTTAAATATATACAATTTACATTTACATTTAGCTGACGCTTTTATCCAAATTATCCAAAGCGACTTACAAATATTAGGAGACAATAAAGCAACACATCAAAAGGCAACAATAGTACTAAGAAGTGCTTTCCTAAGTTTACAATGTTTTGCAGTGCTAGATAAGAACCTGTAGAGGAAAGAAGAGAGGGTTTTTTCCGTATTATGATGTCTTTATA
The DNA here is from genome assembly GCA_019155185.1 of Beaufortia kweichowensis. Classification (NCBI taxonomy): domain Eukaryota; kingdom Metazoa; phylum Chordata; class Actinopteri; order Cypriniformes; family Gastromyzontidae; genus Beaufortia; species Beaufortia kweichowensis. The sequence continues at coordinate 16,332,308 of CM032801.1, read as the reverse complement.
ATTGTAAATATATACAATTTAACAAATGTGCAGTGAGTTATCAGTGCACATATAACACCTTACTCTTCATAACAATTAAATGTATTATATTTTGTTGATAAACATTTTGTAGGAGATAGCATGGAGTGAGGTGTGCAAGTGATAAGCATTATTAGAATATGTCTTATACTGTATAAGATATAAAACACACCCACCTCCAAAGGTGGGATTATGAAAAAGCCATACACAAAGGTGGTTTTACTGTATGAGAATGAATATAGTGAGGGCCAGACGCCCAGTCAGGTGCCTGTGGGAGCCGTGCAGGAATTCCCAGCCTTGAACGCAGCAGAGAAACAGACACGTGGGCTTGAATCATGCAAACAACTTTTGGATCTGTGCACCAAAACACAAGACCATAACGAGCCCAGTGAGATGAAACGAGCTCTCGTGGAATGTCACAGGAGGCAGGATTTGCTATTGCAATTAAGTTTTATCATTACGAAAATTCACTTTTTACGAGATGAATTGACTTTTGTAGCATAACTGTTTTGAAAATCCTCATAAAAAGATACAATGAGATGACCAGAGGGGCTTTTTTGGAACCGCTTCACAGGGAGATGAGAAGAGGGGAGCCGTGCTGAGAGACACAGAGAGAGAGATGGAGAGATAGAGAGATGGAGAGATGGAGAGATAGAGAGAGAGAGAGAGAGAGAGAGAGAGAGAGAGAGAGAGAGCACAGCACAAGGGAGCTTCTGAGGAAGAAGGAGAGAAAAGGATTAGGCCGAAAGAAACTTGGCATGACCGTGTCTCTGAAGATGGCTGTCTATGCATATCTCACTGTCTGCATCAAAGACACAGAAACACAACACATACACATTCTGCCTCCAGCTACAAGCTCCACTGCAGCCTAATTAAAGCAACGGTTAGGACTCCGGCAATCAGCGCAGAAGCCTTTCCTTTCATGGTTGGGGGAAAGCCATCCTCCACTGGATCAAGCCTCATTCGTTACCTTGGAATACGGCCAGAGAAAACTTATTCTGCTCGCTCCCATTGGAGGAAAGAGAACTGCCAGAGATGCGTCTCCTGGGTCAATTGGTTATTAAATCACAGTCAAAGTAAAACCGCTGGACAGCTATCAGACTGTTATCAGATGAGCTGAATTTCATATTAGGATCCCTGTGTAAAACTGAAACAAAGGAGCCAAATGTGTTCTTTATCAAACCTTGTTGTAACATTATAAAGACTATCCCATTGATTTCAAAAACATCACGACTGTAATGTGGATTCTGTGTGTTTAGCAGTTAGTTTAGCAGTTTGTCCACTACAGCAGGTGTTCACAAACCATTTCTAACCAGGAACCCACAAAGAATGGTATAATCTCAAGACCAACCATTTTTGTAATGGAAATTGTAATATACATTAAGTTTAATTGCAGTAATACAATACCTAATGGAAGATGGAACATGTTATATATGATGTGTTTGAGAGGTGGACACTGTCACAGCAGATTATGAAAGGTATTTTTAAATCAAAGGTATTACAACTAATAATAATAATAAGTTTGCATAAACATATACAAAAGTAAATAAACTCATTATCCTGTTTGGGGTAGACAGACAGCTAAAGTTTGCAAACCCCAAACTTCACAAACACTTTAAACACAACCTCAGATAATTAAATGCATTTATGTTTTTGAGTAGAATATAATTTGTTCTTAGTATTAAACTTCAGTTTGTAATTAATCTTGCACCATTTGTTCATTGAAAACGAATGAATTCTTTCAAATCATGTGGTTTGTTAATGTAAAAAGCAATTGGACAGACATGAAAACCAACCACAAAAAAATCCCAGATTTACAGTAAAGGAAGAATTTAAAGGGATAGTTCACCCAAAAATAAAAATTATTTTATTATTTACTCACCCTTATGTCATGTCAAACCTGTATGACTTTTTTTGAACAAAAAAGATATTTAGCAAAACGCTGGTTACCGGCACCTATAACTGGACACAAAGGTACAATGGAAGTCAATAGGTGCCGGTTACCAGTGTTTTGCAAAATATCTTTTTTTGTCTTCCACAAAAGAAAGAGTCATATACAGGGTTTGAATGACACAAGGGTGAAAAAATTATGACAATTTTTGTTTTGGGGTTTTAAGACACAAACTGCTTTAAACCCAGAAAATAGCTTTCTGTATGAACGCAAACATGTACTGGGAACAATCCAGGGATCAATCGCGGGATAGGGGCTAAGTAACAGTTCTGGATCATTCCTGGAAGGCTGTACAATGGTGTAAGTAGTGATGACGCATGTGTCGTCGCAATGACAAATATACCGTACAACTCTTTGACTGGAGGATTTAAATGCAAATCAATGTTCATGAATCACAACAAAAAATGTCTGCAACCTGGAATGAAGAAGAGACCAGGGAGCTTCTTACTATAGTATCCCGTTATCACAATGTCATAAAAACTTTGAGGTGAGCTTATATGACATGGGCAAAGCCTACCTGGGCCTTGCCTAGCTAATGCCCCACAATACGCTAACAAAAAGTGGCGCAGTTTCAAAAAGGTAACAACAACTGATGTCAAATTTTCATTTCCAGTCATGGCAGTGTTCACTATCTCAGCCACAATACTTGACTGGACACTCTCGCTGGTAAATCAGCCATTATTTCAGGATCACAACACAAGTGGAATTAAACAAAGGCAAAGCAGGAGACAGAAAATACCTGCTGGCCCAAAACTGGCTTTCCATCTGCCTACCTCTTGGAGTGCTTGTACAGCCTGTGAGTTCCTGCTCGGAGAATCTCCCAGCTACGCTTCATTGGGGATAACCAAGCAAAAGTAATTCTGGCCTACTTTCCCTGCCTGGAGCTCAATGCTGTCAACACTGCAGCAAAAGAGAGAGCAAAGAGAAAAGAGAGAAAGAAAAACGACACGGAGGAAGAAAGAATCTTAATTTGCATGATTGCATGAGGATCTTACAGGAGGATTGAGTTGAAGGGGGATCCGAATCCCGTGGATTGACCACATAATTAGTTCTGTGGGTTGGAAAGTAAGGGTCCTCCATCAAAATATTTGGAATAATTTGCTAAATCTTCATTAAGCATGAGGCTAATACCTGGGCTTAAGCCACGAACATCTGGCCCTTTGACTGTGTCATGTGGAAGGTGCCAGAGTTGCTTTGGAGATGTGGTGTTTTAATGGAAACCAGTGACAGTGTGAGGTCCTGCCAAACCTCTGGGACATCTAGAAGCTGCCGTTCTTCTCAAAATAAGCGCATTAGTTAATGCTGCTTCCTGCGCAATCAGGTTTCCCTGTGCTCCACGCCAAAACCAGACTTGCGCCATGGAATACTTGCATGCTGTATGCTTTTACTGACAGAATGAAAAACGATATCTGGACTATGTCAATAAATTCTCAGATTATAGATGTTAACGGTTAAGAAGATTTGCTTCTTTCCTTAATGGTCTATGAGTTCTTGTAGTCCAAATTAGTCCTTTCATCTGTGTGGTTTGAAACAGGAGCATGAACTTCTGCACTTGTTTCAATATATTCTGAAAAGTAATTAAAGAAACGTTTTACCAATATACAAATTCTATCATGATTATATCACCAACTCAAACTCCTATAACTAATTTTCTTCTGTGAAACACAAAAGTAAACATCCTAACCACTCATTTCCATAAAATTAAAGTGAATGTGAACCCTTTTAAATATTTCTACATTATGGGCCAGGAAATTTGGAACGGCTTGTCCATGTTTTTGTAAAAAGCCAATAGCTTTCAGTTAAAGAGATAGTTCACCCAAAAATAAAAATTATTTTATTATTTACCCAGCCTCATGTCATGTTAAACCTGTATGACTTTCTTTCTTCAGCAGAACACAAAAGAAGATATTTTGCAAAACGCTGGTTACCAGCACACATTCACTTTCATAGTATGAACACAAGGTACTGGTAATGGAAGTCAATGGGTGCCAGTAACCAGCGTTTTGCAAAATATTATTATACATATCTATATATATATGAATTACATATAGGGTTTGAATGACATAAGGGTGAACAAATCATTTTATCAATTTTATTTTTGGGTGAACTATCCCTTTAATGTCACAGCCACTGGGGGCACCATGTCTCTTTGTTTTTATTTATTTGTTTTGCAGTCCTGACACACCTTTGGTGTGTTAATCAAGACCTGACCAAAGACAAAAGTCTGTCTTTGAATATGCTGATGTATAAATATTTGGAAGATGTGCAAGTCAAGTGGTATAATTTCCGTTTACTGTTTTATAAATATATAGCAAAACTGCAATGACAGCCAATGATCACCATGCATGTTTGTTATATAAAAAAATAGGGTCACTTCTAAAATAATAAAAAATAACCTAATATGAGTTTGTAGCGACACGAGAGTTAGTAATGTAGACAGCGTTAAATCAAATAATATACAGCATGTCAGAATTTGTTGTATTAACCAACAAATATGCGAATATGTAATTATCTACAATAATCTTTCAACTTAATTATCATCTTAACCATCATATACATTCATAAATTCAAAATTGTCTCAAAAATCTGAAGGAACATATTTCTTGCGTATAAAGCTTCTGACAGCAATGATTCTGCTACTTGCTATTACAAGTCAGTGACAGATGGGACATTCTCATTCTAGAAAGCATTTTACTGGATTAGCATTTTACTGTAAATATTAAATGAGTACATCTGCTGAAAGTTTGTTTAGTCAACTTTAAAGAATCCAACAGCATTCAGATGACCTTAAAGCTAGCAGACATAAACAATAATCTTGACTTTGCAGGATCTTCCAGTCTTGTATTTTATTTATTTTAGTTTTCTTTGACTTAACAGCCTCATATGATTCATGTTAGATTTAATAATAGTCCTGTCAACCTCTCTCACACTAAAATAAGAATGATGAGAGTGAATCATGGGGATGCTCCACTGAGATCATTCAGAGATGTCAGGTTATGTTCATTAAGATGTGACACGGAGGGGTGTCCTTGGTGAACCCCTATGGCCAGTTTCTTCTGTCGGGGACAGATACAGATTGAGCTGGACAAAGAGGAGAGCCAGTCATCCCTGAGGTCAGGCCCAGCTGCCAAACATGAAAGGTGTGTCTCCACAGATGGCTCGTTTGTCTCGGGCATCTCTCTGGACGCCTCATTGGAGAAAGCAAGGACCTTCATCCCTCACCATCACAGGACCTTAGCACAAGGCCCCATGACAGATGACCCATAATTCATTTCAGCATCACGTTAATGGCCTTGACTTGTCCGTGGTAATAGCACTGTGTGGGTCTAAATGATAGAGAGCCGTGGTGCTTCTGAAACACTGGTGGGCAACCATTTGTGTATGATGGTTGTGTCTGATTCCACTGTCTCATTGGTTTATACTTTGTATCTCAGTAGCTGCAATAAAACTGCAACCTACTAAACAGAGACAGTATTTCTGTGTAATACATACACTGTAAAAAAATGATTTGCTGCCTTTAAATTTTAACCTGATAACTGTTACCGCACACATTAAGCATACACATGAAAATGCACCATCTGAACAGAATTTTTTATCTTTCTTATTTTAAAATTTTAGGTATTTTTTAAAATAACATTAACATTATTATTTATTGTTATAAAAATTTGTACTTTTTTTACAGTGTACTGTATATATTTATTAAAATATTGTATTGTTATCCGAGCAACATGATAAAATCAAACTCTGAAATACTGAGAGTCCGTGTCAAGCCAAGTGCTTTGCATGAGAATTTCATGTCAAACAAAAGACTACCTAGAAAAAATGAAACTTCAGTTCAATTATTATGATAAAAGTACACAACATTCACATAAGATGCACATATACCTAGTATCACAGATGGGTTTTTGTGCATTTTGGACCAGCATTTCTAATGGTCTGAGGGTGTTTTCCCCTGTCTCCACATCAATGGCCTTTGTTTAGATTCACTGTCCATAGATAAACTAGAGAAACTGCTAATTGAACACTGCATCAGCTCGAATGAACACCAAAAGCACACAGATACAAAAGAGGCAGCAAGCAGTTTGGTTTTCTCTTTGGTTTTGTTTTGCATGCATCACTTAAATCAGATACAAATACTGATAGTCAGACTAATGTTTTACTTAAATTGATTTTAAATACAGACAACGTGTTATAGAAATAACATGTTGTACATAGTGTTGTGTAACAGCCAACTGAACCAACCAATTTTATTACTTCACCAAAGCCAGTCAGACGATTGGTGATTTTTTTAACCATGATTTTCAGCATGTGGTGGAGAAAGTTTCACTCTTGTTAGAAAGAAACTCTTGTAGGTGAACTCTCACAGTCCATCTAATTCAAGGTATCAGCTCGGATTCGAAGAAGCAATAACACTTTTTTAAAGCCTCATACATTACATATGCAGGGAAAGATGCTTGGGTTTTATTAGGCCATTAACAGCTACTCTGGCAATGAACACCAGCAGCGGAGAAATGGAGAGATTTTTTCATCAGGCACTTCTATGACGGGGTGGTTTAAATACAGAATATGGTTCATCTAAAATGTATAATATTGACCCGACAAAAAGCACTTCTTCTCCCAGAATCCTCAGAGATTCACCCCACACAATGCTATTGTACATCTGGATAATAGGGGCCACGTAATCACAAAATTACACGAGAGAGAGATGTAATTATCGTTTTCTACATCTGCAGATTCTTCAGGGGTGTGACACAGCAACCTTTCATACAGAGAATGTCGCTCGCATTCACATATAATACGCGGGAAAGAAAGCATAATAGATTCAAAGAGACTTCTTTTGGCCTTAAAAATATGAATATTAATAATCAAAATGACTTGTTTGTAAAACAATGAGTATTCTAAAGGCTCAGAGGGGAAATCTGGCCTCTGCGGTTCACACCATTTATGAGAAGGACAAAGACTCTCCTTCTTTTGTGGGAAAAGAAGAGCTCAGGGGAAGTTCCCCGAGGCGTCCCTCAATCTTTCAGATGGGAAATCATCCCAAAAAGCATGTCCCCATGGCGATTCCCATGAAGCTTGAAGACCATTGGTCAGTTAGATATTCAGCCCCAGTCAACCACGTCAGGCCAAAATACATCCAGAGAAAAGACAAAAGGACACCACTATTGCACATAATAATCACACTGTGCCCTACATAACAGTGGGACATCCTTGTTGACACAGAGCGGGTGGACGTAAGGTCAAACTCTGTAAACGAAAATTTACACCGGATGAGAGCAGAAATATGATCCTCCATGTTTTTAAAGAATTGGAGAGCGAATCGTGCCATCAAACTGAAACGCGAATAAATATCCAAGCAGCTTTCACAAATGCCTCCTGTCTGCCAATGTTTATACAAATTAGTTAATTCGTTGCAAAACAGCTTAGGTAGTTACCACGAAGTGCCATTGGAAAAGTCAAAGGTTCAGATTTTAGACCACATATAAAACAACACTTTTGAACTTGGCACAGTGTTTAAAAGTGACAAACCAATAGATATTTCATTATATTTGGCCAACTTGAGATCAGAAATTAAATTAAAGTGGTGTTTTACTTCAGGCAGGTCCAAATCTACTAATCTTTTTAATGCGCATTACATATTTTTGGGGTCAAATACAGTACATATTGAAGTACAAATATTAATTGCAATTCAGAAGTTAAATTTATTGTACATCCTATTTGTATTCTGCATTATGTTATCTATAGATTACATAAAACTATTACACAGCTCTGGGACACTTGATTCTGATTGGCCAGTTGTGACATTCCCGATAACAACCACTCAAAACTAATAACACAGACTCATACGGGTACTGTGAGTCAACTTGACCTTAAAAATAATTATTAGATAGAAATATGCCTAATTAATAAGATATACTAGATTATATCAAAAATGATTAAAGCAAATTGCGTCTTCGTCTTGTTTGAACATCACGTCTTGAACATCACGTCCGGTAGTGTTTACACTCTTTCAGGAAGTCAACATACCAATAACATATGCCAGTAACATACTATATGCAAATACATGCCAACTCTCAATGCAAGTTTTGTGTTGAGACACGTATTAGTATGCAACGATGTTTAAAACTGAGCTTGCATCTGCGTTCACGTACGTCCATGTTGTGTACTAGGATTGGATGTACTTCACGTCACCCTTAAAAAACTGTAAAACCCAGCACGCTTTTTCCAGACTTTTACAGCCAACCGTAAAGTATGATTTTATGTACTTTCCAACAGCTCGAGATCACTGTACACGCATGCAAATGAGAGAGAAGCAGCGGGGAATGGAGGATCACAACCGCCTCATGCACGTGTGTGTGTGTGCTGTAGAAGAGACGGAGGCTGGAGAACTAATCACAGGAACGCAGATAGTTAACAGCCCGAGAGTCATCAGGAATGACCCATCTGAAAACTCCATTACCCAGCTGGCTCGCTGCTCCACGACAAGCCTGTGGGGAGTAGATGTTGTTTTAGCATTGAATATAAATGTAGAGTCGGGTGGCTCAAAAATGCTTCTGTGATCCTGGCGTCTATTTCAAAAGTCCAGCATTACAGCTTTGATCCGCAGCTAGGCTGAGATCTAAGCGCACGCCTGCAGGTGCACGGCGGAGATCTCTGAAACCAGAGATCAGACTGCGGCCGACTTCCACAGTCTGATCGAGCTCTGGAGAGCGCTCTCGTATTACCCCGCTACCTTCCTGCAGTGCGTACGCAATCCTTTAAAAGCAGCCCATCATATATTTACAGAAGCGGATGGAGATGCCTTACCTGCAGGCCTCTGGTGGAGCAGGCAGGAGTTAAATATTAATTGTGAGCGATTCATCGCCTGAAGCATGGACAGGCCTGCAGCTCGGCTCCAGCTGTTGGTTGGCGCTGGTCTTCTTCCAGGCCTGGCAGCCGTAGCTTGGCTCGGGCGGCAGAAGCCACACATCAGGGTGTCAGTTGGAGCCGGCAGACTGTGTCGCTCATGCTGGGGAGGCAATGAGGCGCAGAACCCTCTGCCACATGTGCAGGAGGGTCGGAGGGCTATGGCTGGGACCGGATCAACTTTAGATCAAGCGGGTGAATATCGCCAAACTTGCACAGGTCATATTTCTCTTCAAAATCAAAAGAAATATCAGAAAATTCAGCCTATTTGTAAAGTTTTGCATTTGGTTAATTTCATAACAATTAAGCACACTGGACGCACTGTAATGTGCAGTATATCTAAAACTATTTGAAACTGCATTTTTATTATGCATTCAACTTCTATGAAGTGTTAAAAAATGACAACAAATGGTATGCAAATATAAACTTCCCCTTATACAAAACTCTAATGTTCAACAAAGTTCATGAAGACTTAAAGGGATAGTTCACCTAAAAATAAAATTCTGTCATCATTTATTCACACTCATGTCATTCAAAATCTCTGTATGGCTCTCTGAATGTCTCAGAGGTTTTAGGTCAATAAAAGGAACTCAATGTTGTTTGGTTTTTAACGTTCTTCACAACATCTTCTTTTGTGTTCTGCAGAAGAAAGTCATACAGGTTTAGAACCGCATGAGAGTGAGTAAATAATAAAAGAATTATCTTAACCTGTTAACTGTCACCGTTCCTCAGGAAGAACACCTATGTTATTTTCCTATTCCCTATATTTCGTAGTTGAATTTTAATCTAATCATGTCAAACTATAAATTGATGCACAGGTATAAGACTCAAGACGTGACAATTTTAACAAATGATCAACATAAACAAAAACAAAAAATCTTAAAAAGGTAATATTACTGTAATTTATAAAAATACCTAAAATGAAAGAACATTTTTTAAGACGTAAAAATGTTTTTTTATTAATAGATAGTGCAGATTGTCAATTTTGCTATGACAGTTATCAGGTTAAATAATAAATAATACTGTAATCTCTTAATAATTAGTAATTTATATAATAAATCTCTTTTTACAATAATGAGAATTGGCAGGGAGAAAATGTGTTTAATTGTCATGAAAAAAAGATCATAATGGTCCCCAAATAGGCTTTATTCCCAAGCTAAACATAATTTTCTTTATTTGACTTTTGAGATGCTCTTGACAGGCATCTACATTCACCCATGCAACTACATCTATGTTGTTAACAGATGACAGATGAATTTTAAAATGACATTAAAATCATTATAATTTTAGTTTCAGGAAATCAGATGCTCTCTGAGTCTCCAAGTTCATATGGAAGAGTACACACATGATGTACTTGATATGAATGGAGCGCAGGGTGAAATGAATAAGTGATCATACAGCTCGATCCCTGAGGGCGAACTGAGTCTATCCTCCGTCTTGTTTTGGTCATGTGACGTGCAGGATGGATCTGTGGCAGAGGGAGCAGCCAGACGGTGAGCCCACAGCTGTTCCTTTGGCCTGGACTCAAGACTTAATGTAGCTTGCCCGATTCTTCCACTTGGAGAGAACAAGCCGTAGCAAAAAGACAGCTGGACGGACCAAAATGAGAATAATACAATGTATAGAATACTTGTGAGATGTGAAATATACACAAAAAGCTTTTAGTTCGACAGTCTGTAATTCTGTCCAGCATTCATCACACAATGACGTATGTGGATGTGTGAAGTTTTAATGAGCTGATATAGTGAATAAAAGTCATGTTGTGTTTCTGACACAATGACTACAAACCAGCGGGCCAGACTGTCCTAGTTCAGACAGTCAATCTGTAAAAAAACACTTTCTTACGACGTAAAGAATGAAGTAATAGAGACAGTGTCATAGTTTTATGATCTTTGCCCTGTAATTTGCAAACGTAAAGAAAAGGTTGCAATATTTTTCCAAAATAGATTTGACCATTTTGTGCAGTAGTTTTTGCGTTAAAATTGTTTAAACATTTTAAACTTTTTTGCTATATTAATCAGCCTTAGGTCTCACTAACTAGATGAATTTTGTCTGTATTTTAGATACAAAATTATCACATAACACATTAATACTGTACCTTTTTTGTACAGTATGTGTTGAATTTTCACATCAGTGCATTTTTTTCCCGATAACGACTCACGAATAAATCCATAAAACAGAGAGAAAAGACATTTTCAGTCTGACATCCCCATTCACGGGAGCAAAATGACACACTTACTGACGGCCAAACCTCTCTCCACTCTCTAACACCTTCACGCGGTTCCACCGGTCAGCTCATTCTTACCTCCCGCCAGGCTGAGATGGAGAGAGGAGGGAAAATATAATACAGCATCTTACATTATCAAATAAAAACGGGCCAGGTCATGAATAATTGAGGAGATCACTTTCGTCTGAGAGCGAAGTGAGCATGTGCTCCTTGGCTTGTACCTCTCCACACAGTCTGGAGGCTAATTCACTGGGGATCGTAATTTATGGACAATTGAAGCAGCAGAAACATCTCTTGGAAGGCAACTGGGGGATCCATAGCAACAATCCTTCTGGGGCATATTAATCCCCTGCTTTATGTAGTGCTAAGTGTACAATAGTAATCAGTAGTGGAGCACAGGCCGCTGATCATTAAGGGAAAAAGCTATATAAAGAATTTATAATGGGATTAGCCTGCGGCAAGCCGAGTGAGAGAAAGAGGTAGAGTGAGTGAGCGAGCGAGCGAGAGAGAGAGAGGACCAAATTAAATCACCCATCAAATTGCACCAAGGAATTTTAATTTACAGGTTAATGTTGAATTGTGTAACTAATCACAGCTAACATTTTCAGCGAACCGATGAAAAAACGCAGCCATTTTACTAGCTTACACTACAGAAGTTCACATTCTAATTAGAGAAAGTGTTAATTTTGCAGGCTGCCCTTTCAGAAGACCATCAAGCGTCCATTTTTACATGGACTGTATGTTCACACTTAAATAGTGAATACTAAATACTAAAAATGTACTCCCCCCCATGCCATCCCATGACTTACTTACTTCAACTGAACACCAACAAATAATTTTATATTAAAATGCCATTATGTTATCTTCTTATATGGGATACAATATGATAAAGCAGTAAAAATCCATCATCAGAGTAAACCAAATAACTACAGTGGGATAATAAATGTCACTTGAAGCAAAACAGTTTATTTAAGAGGGAAAACAATTTATACAGTATTTTGAGCTGAATTAGCAATTGAGATGTTGTGTATCATATAAACAAACAGATAAGCACTAACCAATAATAACTAATGCACTCAAATTCAATATATGTTGATCATTTTGAATGTTATTGGTTTCAGTGTGTCTCGAGACTAGTTATCATTTGTGTGTTTTATCACGAGGCACACAAGAACCAATGAGATCTGAAGTATCGACGCGCTGCCCTAGTTGAAATTAACACACTGATTGGTTTGTTTTCATGGATACACTATGTACTGATTGCTTTATCATATCAAAATAAATCACTGGCTTAAAAGGTTATTCTTAAATTGTTAGTGCGACATTTAAAAACAGAAATCAAACATTCAGAGACACCGATCGCATAATTCAATGGAAATGTTACCAAAACATAGTTATTTTGTTATCACTGATGCTAGGGATGCTAGGTGGTTACTCAGGTGTTCTGGGTGATTGTCAATTTTGCCAGCATCAAGAGAGCCCATCTCAAATCTCTAATGTTCTAGTCCCAGGTGTACGGTAGGACTTACATTAGAAATCACCACTAAAAAAGAAAACACCAAAACACGCCATGCTCGCCAAGCACTCACTCACAACGCACCCAATCACAACGCTCCCCATCTCCGGAATTCTGATCACCACCACCTGACCGTCATCACCACACGTGTATAAAGGACACTCACCCCCTACCAGTCACCGTCCAGTCTAAACTTTTGTTACCCGGACTCTTACCTGTGTGTTACTCTAACTGCCAGTGGATTCATCTTCGTCTCATCTTCTTCATCTTCGTCTTCTGTGTTCCCATCTACTCATCGGCTCTTTCAAGGACAGTATTCATTTAAGTTACATTCCTGTTTTGAGTTATCCATTTGTGTTTGTTTTCATTAAAGATACCTTTGTTTTGCATCCGCTGACTCCGTCCCTTCTGTTCGGTGACAGAAGACTGGACCACCAACATAATGAGTCAGTCGGATGCTTTCCGGATTATTTGAGGCGGCTCGTCAAAGCCTTCCACGGCTCCACCACCACTCCCACCGCACCTAGCACTACCGTCAACACTCCTCCCTCTCCGGTGGTGATCAGAGTCCCATGGCCCAACCAGCCCTTCTCTGGTAAGTACGGCGGAGGATTGCAGCGGGTTTTGTTGCAGTGCTCTCTCGCCATCGAGATGCAGCCTCACCTGTACACCACTGAGCGTCTCAAAGTCGAAACTCGTCATCCAACATTTATCCGGTAAGGCGCTCCAATGGGCGACCCCTCTTTGGATTCAAGAACATCCCATAACACTCTCTCTGTCCAGTTTTATGAATCATTTCAGAGATGTCTTTGGTAAACCCGTTTGGGACGCCTCCGTGGGTGAACAACTGTATCAGCTGAAACAAGGGGTGCAGCCCATCAACGAGTCGCAGCATTACAATTTAGGACTCTGGCTTCCAAAAGCGGCTGGAACGAGGGAGCTGCTCACTGCATATCGCCAAGGCTTGAATCCCCAGGTGAGGTTGCAACTGGCCACATACGATGATGATATGGATCTCAATCAATTTATTCAGCTATCCATCCGAACGGCCACTCGTATCCAACTGTGTCACGAGTCTCAACCTGGAAAAAACCCGCTCGCTGCCTTCCTCCGCCCGCCAGCTACAGTCAGCCCTCCAGAACCAGCCGAAGAGCCTATGCAAATCGACACTTCTAGACTGTCCTTCTCAGAACGTCATAAGCTGGCTTGGCGAATCAGCTCTGCCTTTACTGCGGAGGTCCGGGGCACGTCATCTCAGCGTGCCCGTTAGGCCAACTACGGCAAATGGTGAGTGCAGCCATTCCCAATAGTGAAAATCTAAAACCTCTTACCACTATTGTATCCCTTACTGCCTTCTCTACCTCCTTTTCAGTTTCCGCCCTCCTCGACTCGGGTCGGCCGGGTAACTTCATCTCTGGCTCCCTCTGCGGCAACTCAAACTCAAGGCGTCCGTTATACCCACCTGCACTACCAAATCTGCTCCATAACGGGATCCCCAGTTAGCGGCCGGTGACACGGAGGGCGGAATCCATCAACCTCACCTCACCGTGGGGGTGTTACACTCTGAAGTGATTTCCTGCTGGTTCTGGAGGACTCCACCGCTGGCGTAGTTCTTGGGCCCTTGGTTAGAGAAGCACCATCCTATCCTCTCCTGGAGAACTGGTGAAGTCCTGAAGTGGGGCGACCATTGTTTTCAAACCTGTCTCTTGTCACGTCCGTGTCCAGCTCCAAGTGACAACACTGAACTTCCCTATGCTCCACATCCGTGAAAGCCCTATGGAGAGGAGGTCAGTGGACATTCCAGAAGACTACGCCCACTTCAGTGACGTGTTCTGCCCCAGGAGAGCCTCCCAACTACCTCCACATCGGCCATGGGACTGTGCGATCGATCTGTTTCGGGTGAGCCAGTGCCAAAGGGCATCTATCCTCTTTCCATCCCGGAGAGAAGGCCATGGAGGATTACATTACGGAGGCGCTTAGCCCAAGGTTACATTCGTCCATCTACTTCCCCTGCTGCTTGAGTTTCTTCTTTGTGGCCAAGAAAGGCGGACTTCGACCCTGCATAGATTACCGAGCCCTCAACAAGATTACAGTAAAGTTCAGGTATCCCTTTCTCTCGTCCCAGCCGCGTTGGAACAGCTCCGAGGTGCCACTATCTTCACCAAGTTGGACCTCCGCAGAGCTTACAACCTCATTCAATTGTGAAGGGGATGAATGGAAGACCGCCTTCGTCACACCCACTGGACACTACGAATACCTGGTCATGCCGTATGGACTGGCCAACGCCCCTTCCGTCTTCCAAGACTTTATCCATGAGGTGCTCCGGGAGTTTCTTCATAAATCTGTACTCGTGTATATTGATGACATCCTGATCTACTCCCGGGGTTTGGCCGAACATCGCCAACACGTAGCGGAGGTCCTAGAACGCCTGAGGGAGTATCAGCTCTTCCTCAAGGCTGAGAAATGCTCCTTCCATCTTCCCTCAGTGCAGTTCCTTGGTTATAACATCAACAGTAGTGGCATCCAAATGGACGAGAGGAAAGTCACTGCCATCACCTCTTGGCCCACTCCTACCACCATCAAAGAACTCCAGCGCTTTCTTGGGTTTCTGCGAACTTTTACGCCCGGTTCATCAGTAACTTCAGTTCCATTGCCCATCCTCTCACTAACCTGCTGAAGGGAGCACCCAAGCATCTCCCTGGACACCAGCGCTGCAAAAAGCCTTTCAGGGGTTGAAGGGCGCCTTTGTAACTGCTCCTCTCCTAGTTCATCCTGATCCCAGTAAGCCCTTCATCGTAGAGGTTTCGGCCTCAGCTACTGGAGTAGGAGCAGTATTGTCTCAGCAGCAGGGGAACCCTAGTCGCCTCCACCCATGTGCCTTCTTCTCCCAAGCAACTCAGCCCGGTAGGAAGCCAACTACGATATCGAAACAGAGAACTCCTTTGCCATCAAGCTTGCCCTGGAAGAATGGAGACATTGGCTCGAGGGGGGCTCATCACCCCTTCAGGTATTCACCGACCATAAGAACCTAGAATATATTAAGTGCTGCCAAGCGCCTTAACCCCAGACAGGCCAGATGGGCCCTATTCTTCACCAGTTCGACTTCTCCATCTCTTATCGCCCCTGGTTCCAAGAATTCAAAAGCTGATGCTCTGTCACGTATCCACTCAACCCTAGAGAGTAACGAGGTCCCGAACCCATTGTTCCTGAACCACTGGTCGTAAGTCCCATCACTTGGGAAGAAGAGACACTCCCCTCGCCAATGCTCCACCTCAAGCTCCGTCCGGGCTGCCCACCTGGATTACAATATCTCCCTGGAAGCGTCATCAGCGTGCCGCCATCATCCACATGACTCACTTTCGTCGCCTGGCACTGGCCACCCAGGGGCCAATGAGACTCTCTCGCTCCTGAAGGCAGCTTCTGGTGGCCCAACATGGCCGTCGGCGTCAGAAGATCGTCTTGGGGGTTGCCAGGAGTGTGCCGTAGCCAAGGTCCCTCGCCACCTACCTGCTGGTAAGCTCCACCCGCTGCCCGTTCCTAACCGCCCCTGGTCACACCTAGGGGTGGACTTCATCACTGACCTACCCCCCTCCAATAACTGTACATGTATCTTCATCGTAGTAGACAGATTCTCCAAATCCTGTAGATTAATACCTTTGAGAGGTTTGCCCACGGCCATGACGACTGCTGAGACTCTCTTCAATCATGTGTTCAGGTACTTTGGTATTCCAGAAGATATTGTGTCAGACAGAGGTCCACAGTTTATCTCACGTGTATGGAAAGCATTCTTCTCCCTCCTAGGTGTGACCATCAGTCTGTCATCTGGGTACCATCCTCAAACCAACGGGCAGACGGAAAGAAAGGTCCAGGAGATCAGCAGGTATTTACGGACCTACTGCAGTGACCAGCAGGACTCCTGGAGCCAGTATCTCGGCTGGGCAGAATATGCCCAGAACTCCCTTCGCCAGCCCTCTACTAATCTTACTCCTTTCCAGTGTGTCCTGGGGTACCAACCCCCTATGTTCCCTTGGTCAGGTGAACCTTCAGATGTCCCAGCCGTGGATTACTGGTTCCGGCAGAGCGAGAGAGTCTGGGACTCAGCTCATCACCACCTCCAACGTGCAGTGAATCGACGCAGGCTGACAGCCAACCTTCGCCGCTCTGATGCTCCTGTCTGTCTACCAACCAGGGCAAAAGGTATGGCTGTCCACCAGAGATATTCGTCTGCGTCTGCCCTGCCGAAAGCTGAGTCCCCGATTCATTGGTCCCTTTTCCATCATCCAACGAATCAACCCTGTCACCTACAAGCTCCGTTTACCGGCTGAGTACCGCATACACCCTACTTTTCACGTGTCCCTATTAAAACCTCACCATCCCTCTGTTCTTCCCTCCACAGAGCCTGGCGTGGAACCCCCTCTCCCTTTGGTACTGGAAGAAGGGACAGTATATGCGGTCAAAGACATCCTGGACTCCGGCAATGCGTGGTGGGAGGTTGGAGTACCCTAGTTGACTGGGAGGGCTACGGGCCTGAGGAGCGGTCATGGGTTCCACGAGATGACATACTTGACCCGGCCTTGCTACACACCTTCCACTCTCTGCACCCTGACAGACCGGCCCTCGTGGAAGAGGGACGGACCACCACGGGCGGGGTCCCGGCCCTCTGGAGCGGGCCGTGGGGAGGGGGTACTGTTCGGATCGCCAGGCTCGCCAAGCACTCACTCCAACGCACCCAATCACAACGCTCCCCATCTCCGAATTCTGATCACCACCACCTGACCGTCATCACCACACGTGTATAAAAGGACACTCACCCCCTACCAGTCACCGTCCAGTCTAAACTTTTGTTACCCGGACTCTTACCTGTGTGTTACTCTAACTGCCAGTGGATTCATCTTCGTCTCATCTTCTTCATCGTCTTCTCGTCTTCTGTGTTCCCATCTACTCATCGGCTCTTTCAAGGACAGTATTCATTTAAGTTACATTCCTGTTTTGAGTTATCCATTTGTGTTTGTTTTCATTAAAGATACCTTTGTTTTGCATCCGCTGACTCCGTCCCTTCTGTTCGGTGACAATCTCAAAACCCCCTATCCAAACAAGTGTAAAAATGTGTGGTCTTGTGATTTCACCACTCTATCAGATCTGTTCTGAACATGGTCCAAAAACACAACCGCTAACATGTGGAATGAGATTAGGAGCTCGTAAAATTTAGGGCGTCCTGTAGGCCGGGCATCTTCGGTTACATTACTGCACCTCTACAATCAGCCTAATTACCCCCCACCCCTCTCATCTCCCCGACATACTCATTTGAGGCATTCTGGCAATGAGAGAGAGATCGAGAGAGAGAGAGAGAGAGAGAGAGAGAGAGAGAGAGAGAGAGAGAGAGAGAGAGAGAGAGAGAGAGAGAGAGAGAGAGATCGAGAGAGAGAGAGAGAGAGAGAGAGAGAGAGAGAGATCGAGAGAGAGAGATCGAGAGAGAGAGAGAGAGAGAGAGAGAGAGATCGAGAGAGATCGAGAGAGAGAGAGAGAGAGAGAGAGAGAGAGAGAGAGAGAGAGAGAGAGAGAGAGAGAGAGAGAGAGAGAGAGAGAGAGAGAGAGAAATGATTCCAAACACAAAAACATTGCACCCTTCAGCAGCCCTGCAATAACTTTAGTCAAGCATTTCCAATTATAATGATATTTTCATTCCTCCCTCGCTCAGCCAGAGGAGCTCTTTATCACGGCGGCAGGCAGAGAATTACTTTATTACAGCTACACTTCGTTAGGCTGAGTGCTCTTAATGAAGCAGGCCTGTGATCAGACAGGAATCATGCTGGAGGAAGCCTGCATCATTAGGCCAGCCTTTAATTACTGTGATATATGGCCACCCGCTGATCTGCTATCACCTTCCCTTTTAATGTGACCCCCGTACTCAAAACTCAAAGTAGTGTACGGCCAGCATACACCCTGAATAAATGACCACATATATTACAATTGGTTGTAAAATTTCAAGTTAAATTTGTAGTAATACAAAGCATAATCGATCTGTCAAAAACATGCTTACTACACTTTTACTTTAATAAAGCCATGGTTAATTCTGCACATAATCTATATGTACTACTGAAGACATGGCAGGGAGGATGATGGTGTTCACCTTGCGGCAATTAAAACAGTAAATGTGTTTGTGCGGCTATCTGGCTGCTTTATATTATTTAACTATAAGAGCACCAAAAAATAAAATAATACTAAGCAAAATACAGAGCAGGAATGAAAGACAAAAGCAATGTTTACCTGGGCAATTCCAGCGTTATGGACGTGACATTTTCAGTCAAATATTTTACTAAAGCCCTGTTGATCGAGTCCAGACATAGAAAATATCAGTCTAGAGTTATCTACTTAACAAATTACAATATTATAATGAATGGCTGTGATAAAAAAGAACACGTTTTTGTAAGGCAACATACTTTGTAGGATTTATGTGAATTAAAATTCACCAACCAGAAGCAATAATTCCCAACAAATGGAAAATTAAACCAAAAAAACAAAGAGCTATCAGTATGACAAAAAAACCTTTGGTAAAAACATTTTTA
The DNA here is from genome assembly GCA_019155185.1 of Beaufortia kweichowensis. Taxonomy (NCBI): domain Eukaryota; kingdom Metazoa; phylum Chordata; class Actinopteri; order Cypriniformes; family Gastromyzontidae; genus Beaufortia; species Beaufortia kweichowensis. The sequence goes on along the minus strand of CM032801.1, from coordinate 16,313,124 downwards.
TGGTAAGGTTGACATTAGCATAAAATTGCCCAGCTGTTTACAGTTGTCAAGCAATGTTGCAACTTGCCAAACTAAAATAATGTACTAAAATAGTAAAATGTACAAAAAGCACAGCATATAAAACATGTGCAAACTGCCTTTAATTGACTTGGCGATGATTAGAAAATATGACACTGGTCATATCGGAATACACAAAAATGCTTTAGCTTAATTCAGTTAGGTTAATTCAACTAATTTTTAGACGAGTGCATTTATACAATTGGACTTTTAACTCAGACCTAGTAACTCAGATACAGCCCATGTGACAATGTGCCAAAAAAAACAAAATGTGTTTAAGAAAAGCCATTGATTCCTGAAAGTGTACAGAAAATTATTGAAAGCCAAATACCAGCCATTTGTAAAGTTAATTGTTTTTTCTTTAAACAGTCATCTTTTTCTTTAAGGTCCATTAACTGCAATTCTCATAAGCTACAGTAATGATTCGCTCTCACTGAGCAAGTCTGCTGTGTTGTCATTGCATCCAATTTCATAATGCATAATTGCATCATACTTCTTTTATTCCATGTTAGTTTTCTTACAAAACATAGGGAAATATATCAGGTTCGAAAGGTACAGAACGGTGAAATTGTTGAGTGAACCCGACTAGAAGCACCAGCACTTTGATATGCAAAAGAAACATTTGCAAGTAGGCAGGTATAGCTCATTATTAAATCACAGAAATGGGACGTGAGATGGCGGTGGCTTTTACTTAATGACTTCTAAAAGGCTCCTATGAAAAAAAAATACCTGCATTTCAGAGCAAAGCTCTACAGCACTCCCTGCACCTGAATTAAATATGAAATATTGAACAAGATGGAGGTAGAATTCGGGCTTTATTATTTAGGCCAGCAGGGACTAATTGCGCTAACGCAATATCCGAGTTGATCTGAAGTTTCCACTGCTCTGGACTCCAACACACTTTCAATAGAGAGCCACTTTAAGCTACCTGGACCACGCATTAGCTAAAGCAGTTTTATCCCGGACAAGCTTCTACATTAAAGTTGGACGTTAATTACTTTTTAATTTGCGGGAAGGCTTCTAAGACTGTTACATATTTAAAGGCGGACCACATACCTGGTATTCTGAACAGGAAGATGGGTTTTACGTGTGTACCTGCACTGCTATAACCATGTTTTGGGAAATACTGTGAGAGGGAATTTATGACTTTGAGGTACACCAAGCAAACTTGTCAGATCAGTTTCACTGTATTACTTTATGACCTATTACTACTTCAACCACACTGTAGACCAGAGTGAGTTACCTGTCTTGACATTTTGAAGGTTACAAACTTTAGTCAGATTCAGTAACGGTTTTCCATAGGGTTTTCAAATGACATTAAAAATGAGAATGTGTGTCACACAGGAACGGCCAAAAAAAGTATGAAAAATGTTTGAATTGCATTGAATCAAACAGCAAATGTGACAATAAGCAGCATGTGCAAACAAATTATGTTAGACACCATCTCCGAGTAATTATTTGCACATTTCTGCACTTTAAATAAATTAAACATGACATGCTCTTATTTTGTTCGAGTTTTAATGTGACAGCTTATTAAAGCCTGAAATTGACATATTGCATAAAGGATCAAATCTGATATTTATCTGAGATTTAGGTAAGACTCTGGTCTAGAGCTCCTCCCCCAGACAATATCAGTCTTTATTGATTGATGATTGGCTGGTTTTACTGGAAGGCGGAACCTATGACACTAGAAGTGTTGCATTCCTCTACTTCATACTAATATGACTGGCACCTTGTGTCAGTATCTAATGTATTTGTTATGGTGTACATCACAGGTCAATGATTAAAAAATAGCCCCCAACAAATTCTATATGTCTATCCGTCTATTTGTATATCTATTCATCTATAGACCATTTCAAAAGATGTAAACAACACTGTTCCAGAAGCACTTCCTGTTTCCGTTTGTTAGTATTTCACATGTAATTAAATCTTAAAGATGTTCGTTAAACATTTTGAGTCCATTGTAAATGTTCTGTTGGTAGTACAAAATGTCTCACTTTTGTGTAATGTTAAAAAAACGAGACAGGAAGTGCTTCTGGACCAGTGCTGTTAACATCTTGTGAAATGGTCTATAGTATCCTCAAGTAGAGGTTCACAGTTTAGGCAAAAACCTGAAATCCCAGTGTGGATGTGTTTGAATTAAAACCCTCATTAAATAGGTACTTGAGAAGAACCAGAGACTCAGATACATCAACAATGAGGCCGAATTCATCAAGCGAGCACCAGAGAATGTGACAGAACAGGACAAATGAGATGACAGAATTATGAAGACATAAAAAATATGTGCAGCCATTTCGATGCAAATGCTGCTCGTTGACATAAAAAACACCATTCTCTAGGTGTTATTTACGGATACAGGAACCTCCCATGACACCCTGAAAAGATTCACTCAGACTGCATCAGTTCAAAGACACACACACACACAATCTCTACTCTGAAACAAAAGTGAAAGGACATTCATTTAACAATGACTACACCACACTGTGTCTCAGGCGCCGGGCCAGTGCTTTTGTTCCTGTGCCCACTTGGTTACATCAATCAGTGCACTATTTTCAGGGCCAGTGGCATCAGTGCCGCCTAACCAGTGTCTCACTACCTCATTCCTCCACAATATAAACAAGATATGGAGCATCTAACTAAATACTGGGACATTTACCTCTTTATTAATATAATTGTACAGTTTTGACGTGTGATGTGCACACTTTAGTCACCGTTGTTTTGCTCTTTTGCAACATTTAAAAGATAAAAGTGTCAAGCAACAATCTAGTAATTTTACCAATGAAATTTGTTGCCATTTTATATAATCGACACTTGCATCTGACTGTAATCTTGTTAAGGAGGACATCTAACGATATTTTAAAATTATGCAGTTTGATGAGAAAAAGTGTGCTAATGCTTTTTTTAAGCAGTCAAACTTGTGATTTCGGCATGCAGAACAATAAAACGAGTGAGAAAAACATCCTGTAGACTTACACTGAAGGAGGGACTTGAATAGCACAGAAACATGAGGGTGGGCTCTTTGACACGGCTATCACAGAGTAGGATTGCTTTACGTTATTTACGCACAAGAGCAATGAAGAGACATGAAAGATTGTGAAAATACAGAACAGACACCCCAAACACAATGGAATTCTGTGTTTTTCCACAACCTTGCTTTTTAAGCTATCAAGTGTTTGCTGCAGTGCGTTTTATAGCACATTTACATCCAGGCCGACGCGAGGATTGGTGGAGCCGTTTCCCAGGCTTTGAAATATGACGCAGAGCCGCTCGGCTCATTTGCATGTCGATGGAGGGCAGATTAGCGACATTCCGCTGCACACAAAAAGCCAGCCACAGCGACACACACTGAAGCAAAACATCTCACCCGGTTTCACTCTCGCCCCCTTCAGTTTACCCGGTCAATGCATTCCCCAGCTCGGCCTATTGACGGCGAGACTCTGGAACAATACCAAGACGCAATGTAGGATCAATCCCGCTGTTTGCTCGCTCTCCACAGAGTGAACAAAGAGCGGGAAGAAAGGGCCCGAACCCCACTGTTAAAAAGGTGGGGAGCAATGGGCCAGAGCGGGAGGTGTTAGGCAGAGCAGAAGCAGGGGGTGATGGGTAAGCATTAGGGAAAATGGCCTTGACAGGCAGCTGGAGAGAGTAAGCTCATTTAGAAAATCGACATACCCAGCTGAGATAAAACCAATGATGATTTGTACTGTATCTTCAGGGGATAAAAGCACTTCTATAGGATTTCATAGCACCCAGCATGAAAGAGGTGGCTGGGGGAGACGAGCTCTACATTTCTCTGTGAGGGTGAGGCCTTCAATTCCCATAATAAGTAGAGAGAGTTAAACACTGGTGCTGAGCGGAGCTGCTCTACTCGGCTGGATCTCTGCTTGACTCCAACGTATCAGAACGCTTTCAACTCAAAGCTGTGCCACTTGAATTCATACGGACATGTAGAGAGGAAAGAGCTTCATTTCTGTGATGCTTGACTGTCCAGGACTGCAGTCTGAAAACAAGGTTGAAGCGTAAAACAGGACGCGTGAGTTAACGTTATGATTTCGGAAGCGGTGGCAACTTTAATAATAACCGCTCCCTTAAATCCTTCATAAAACAGTTTGATTCCAATGATTGATTGACAAAGAAAACTGTTGGCCAATGAGATTTGTAGGTTAGTTTACAACAAACAGGCATTTATTTCATCATCTACATGTGTTGTTTATTAGTAGCATTTAGCTAACAGAGTTTGAACAACAAAAGTCATGGAAGAACTAATAAATAAATGATATCACCAATTAGTAATTGATCTTAGTTTAGGCCTGATCGTTCAATAACTGCAAACTGTAATGAGTTTTTTTCTGTTTAAACAGGTAATACAATCATTTGAGTAGCTTCTTTTTACAGTTAATATCTTTTAAAATTGTATGATTGTTTAACATACGGCTGTTCAATTCTTGAACGTTTCTAAAGACATCATCACCCTCATGCCAACCTAGGTGTATCTAATTTTCTTTCTACTGTTGAATACAATTAGTTAGTTATATTATTATACTAAAATCTCAAATCTCATTGGTTCTCGCGTGTCTCATGGCTAGTTGTCACAAGCGTGCTTCATATGACTAGTCATGAGACACACGACCCAATGAGATTGTATTTATAAAGCATATTTGAACTTAAACTGAACTTACCAATTTCTCTCACAAAAGGGTTTTTACCACAGAAAAACATGTATTAGCCTAAAAGAGTTTATAGATTGCTTTTATGATGGATGGATGCCCTTTTTAGAGCTTTAAAGGCTTGGACCACATGGCATTACAAAGCTTGGATGAACAATGCTATTATTAAATATAACTCTGATTACATTCAACTGAATAAACAAAGTCAATCTAGGATGGCATGTGTGTAAATAAATGATGTGATAATATTTCTACAATTCAAAATGGTTAGAACTACTATATAAATACTATTCCTTTAGGCACTGAGATCTTCCAACCTTCACACCAACCCAAAACACAAAAGATAAAATTTCAGTTCAGCATCGCAAAGACAACTTTCCTGTCTGACATATCCTGCTCTAGGGTGCAAAATAAGCTCCTTTATTTCATTTTCTTCCCGGGTTCTCGTGCACGGCAAACAGCGAGAGATCCACCTTGATCAGACCAGATCTTGATAAATGACACCAAACAGGTGAAAGTGAAATATGACAGGAGGATCAGTGCTGGTCATCAGCCAGTACAAAGGCCTCTGGGTTCTCACCAGAATGAGAAATTTGGACCCTTTTTTTTGCCTCTGTTGTTTATTGATTGCCAACTTCATAGACAGCGTCCCTTAATGTTTTACTTTCATGTCTGCTCTTTGTTGCATGGATGGTGAACAGAATATTGCAAATTGATCCGTCTCCTCTATGGTTAGTTTCTGAGTGAGCTGCTATGGCATTACTTGTCTTTTGACATCCTCCACTTCTCTGCGGTGTCTTTTTTACTCGTCTCTTTATTGGATGGATTGAGCATGGCTAAACAGAAGCTACTGAGCTGATTAATCTTATGCACGCTTCACAGACTCAGTTGATGAGCTAGCTGTGTGATGATCTATACGGTAAACTGACCCATTTGATTTTCTGACCTACATGCCCTTAAGGCTTCTCTTCCAACTCAGCGGCTAGTTATTTTTTGGTCATCAGAGGTATAAACAGAGGTGACAGACAACAGCTGTTTTATACAAATACGCCTACAGTTCCAGTCAAAAGTTTGAAAACTCTTGTTTAGATTGTGTTACACATTTTAGAATAGTCGTAGACCATGAAACAACACAATTGTAAATGTGGGAATTATGTTGTGACTAAAAGCATCTCAAATCATCTACAACGTTATCTTCAAAAGAAGTCACTTTTTGTCTAGAATTTGCGAAATCATTCTTTTAACAATTTATCATTCAGCTTCTTTAAGTCTCAACCTGAGAAGCTTTTTAAACAACACTGAAATTTCTATTTCTGCTGGACTCTTATTGGCTGCTTTTTAGTCATTATTTTGTCATAGTAATCCTTTTAAAAGATATTTTAAAATAAAATTGTATTCTGATTAAAGAATTTTGTTGCCCCAGTTATATTTTTGTCTACAAAACATTTAAATATATGTCCTTTTAGATTAAAAGATTTTTAATATCATGAAAAAAAATGTTTGTAAATTGTGTCTAAACGTTTGACTGGTACTGTACTCTGTAAATGTCAATAGAGACTAGGGATGGAAACCAAGAACCAACTTTTTAATTGGAAAAAATGTCAGTATTTGTATGTCAAAATGGCCAAAACATCGCAATGAAATACTCTGATTGTTACACCACTATTCAACAGCAGTGATGGACCGCCATCAGACTGTTTCCAGCCTTGTCTCGCAGGAATTCATAACTATTTTACAAGGTGGCGATTTTGTATGAATTCCCATGAGGTAAGTCATATAAAAAGTACTATAATTAGAAAAATGCAATAATGAAGCCCCACCCTTACCCCTAAAAATACACCAAAACATACACACGGGATTGAAACGCATCAGCCACCTTGTACAATAGTTACAAATAGCCATCAGATTGTGTTTCCCAAACCTATATTGCAGGCCAAATCACACAGTCATGCAGAAAAGAAAGCATTAGAGCCAGAAAGGTCTACTCTGTCTGTCGTAATGCCTCTCAGAAGACTAAATAAAGCAGCTAAGAAACACACCTGAAAGAAAACAAAGTCTATCTTTCTGAGTTGCAGCTGGTTGCAGGGTGTTCTTCATTTCTCTTGAGCGAATCAAAGAGGCGGCATTCAATCCAAGCGTAATTACAGTCGGATCACTTTCTTACCATGGTGGAATTACGGTAATTAAGGTGGGATATTCGGCAGCCCTAAGTCCCAGATCTTTTGTCATGGCAGGAGGGCAGCTGAAGGATGGCAGTTGTTGGCGGTGGGCGTGGGCTGGCGGGAGAAGCAGTTGTGGGACGGCTCGCTGCAATCATCTTGATTTCATGTGCTGAACGATTACATGCCATGCTAATTGCTAGCAGAGGGATCTTTAATAAATATTTCATTCGGCGTAGCATCATTACCGCCTAATGCCGTTATTAATCTCTACCGGTAATTTGCATGGAGGAGGAAATGCTCTTTTGTGAGAAAAGCTGCGTTTCCCAGCACTGAGAGAGAGGGATATGGACAGGCACAAGTTACTTGTCCATAAAATTACATTCAATTGTTAACATGACTCTCCTGTCTTCTTCAGTGGAAACCACGCAGGCGATCTAATTAATGTCCCTGTTCAAAATGAATGTGCAGTGAAATAGGAGTTCAGTGACTAAATGTGGTCAGTGCCCTAGAAAAGGTGTAAGAGCTTAGTGTTTGGGTGACATATCTTCGTTTTAAGCTCTTAGGTTTTAAGCTGTTAAAATAATAACCCCTTGTAGCGATCATTTTAATCAAAAATAACTTTAGCAGGCTTTTTACAGTGGGTAATGTCAGTAACCTTTATAAACATACACGTTAAGATGCAATTTATTCTCGAAAACATTTATGATCGCTGTTTTTCACAGGGTGGGATCACACAAATACAATAATTTACATGAATATTTGACATTATATACAGAATAATATATAATGTTTTTTTTTTACAATTAATGTTAAGAATATTACATTTAAATGCTTTAAACATGTTTTTTTCCATTTAGTGTAAGGACCCTGTCCACTTCAATTTTAAAGAAATATTACTGTAATTTATTATTATTACTATTATTAATATAGTTGAAACCACTGAACCACTGAATTGAGGGCAGTTTCGCTGCACACTTTCCTATTCAAGACACATTTCCAAACAATTCTGAATCGAATTATCCTTTCAAACAATTCCACCAATTTTAAAACCTTATGCATTTCCCCAACGCCAAAACTTTATCGTTCTTTAAAATACATTTACTAAAGCAGCGCCTTAAAAACAAGCGAGCGAGAAAGCCTTTACACAAACCCCAGCAATTCAAGGTGGAACAGTTTTGCGAAATTGAAGTTGTGTACTCCCAATTATCTGTCAGCGGTGACAGATAGCCTCAATAATATATTCACATTACAGCCGTGGATCAATTTTTAATCAAGCCGAGAACTGTAGAGGAAGTGAGCTAAAATGACCCGCGAGGAGAAGCCTTAATTCTCCACCAATCAAATTACTGCCTCTCACAATAAGATATAATCATGCCTGCCAGTGAGCCCGCGCTAATGGTCGGGCTTGAGTGCCATGTAAAAAAGAGGTCAAAGGTCGAAAGAACCACGACCTCATGCAGTCATTCAGGTCCAATGATAAAGTGATTTGTTATTGCAAACAAAGTGTGCTTTGTGTTAGAAAACTGCTGGAAAAAGCCATTAGTGCTTGGCTTTTTGCTTTTTTTTTACCAGAGAGGGGTAATTTGCAGCGAAAGGCGTATGTTTGCAATGCAGTATCGGACTCATAAACAACACCCGTAGAGAATAAAGCATATCCTTGCTGAGCGAATGGAAGAAAAAACATTCGTAAAACAAATGAGCGTAAAGGTAATTGAACGCAACTAAAATGTAATTTCCAATAAAGCCCCTCGCCCCGTCTTAAACCAAAAGCCTTGGAGTAATCCAGCGTTTAATGGCTGCCTCCAATAACCACATAACCTCAGCAACTTCCCCCGGTGAGAAATGATGGAGCGCCGGCCTCGAGTGCCTGCTTGGGCATAAACAAACTCATTTACAGATCAGAGAGGAAAAGACGGGGTGGGGGAGAGCTCTGTTTTCCAGGAAAGAAGTCGAGGGGATTTACATTAGAATCACATTAGCACCAGAGATGTGTTTAATTCAAAACACAAAGCGCAATGCTTTAAGGCAACATACCTGGGTCTGTATGATCCAGGGCTGAAGGCTACATTCCAGTGAATGGGGCTAAAGCGTAGACAGCCTCAAAGGGCTTTGATAGAATCAGCTTCTTTATCTGATGGTGAACCTGACATTCTGGCATTTCAGGGGGGTTTCCCCGGTGTCTTTTCTTATCTCTGCTCCAAACAAGACCTGAATGACCCGGCTTTCAAAGGGGAAACTGATAACTAGCTTTGGGCGAAACGGCGAAAGGCCCCGCAGACCCGGCCCCTGAAATCATTTCAAAGGACTATAATGGCATTATGGAGAGGCAGGGGCTTTAGATTTGGTTATTCTCAAATTGCTGACGCGGCCTTAATCTACGTGCCTTTAAACTAATGTTGTTAGCGGATAGGCGGGGAGATTAGCCGTAATTAGGCCCAGTGGCTCTCAGACGTAAATGAGAGTGATGGGACTTCAGAACAAGTTTGTCAGACGCATTTAGAAATTGAAGGGTTACAACCGAAGGGATCTGGATGCTTCTCTCTCTCTCTATCTCACGCGCTCTTTCTTTATTCTAGTATTTCAGTACTGAGGTGGGATTTGCATGCATGTATAATGAGAGGAAATATCCTTAAGATGTTTAACTGATTAATACTTTGCTCCTTCTCTTTGATTTTCTTTTTCCGTAGGCTGAATCACGTCTTGCCAAATGTTTCCATATTTCCAAACACAAAGAAGAAAAATTTACTATATTCAAGGCACAACAAGTCTCAAAGACTTTAAAGATAGCTTTGTGTAGGAACAAACCAAAATGATTTTCCTTCCACTGTACTGCTCAAATCTCAAATGATCTGTGAAATATTTAAACTTGCTGAAATTGCTCACGTGACACAATGATGTTACTCCCAACACAGGGAGGTTACCAATTACTCATCATTTTATAATTAATCTAAACTCCACAAAGTAGAAATTACCTTTTACTTTCATTGAAGAACATTTTTAAAATCACTTTATATTTTATATTCAAAAATTATAAACGTTTTGAATTTAATATTCATTTTATATTTATCAATTAATAATGAATTATACGTTTTTATTAAGATTATGCATCACATTATTATTACTGTCACATTAACATCATCAGACTGTACAGTGAGCTGAGACCTCCTGAGAGGAAGGTCCACTGACCCTGACAACAGTACAAGGACCAATCAGGAAACAGGAAGTGGATGAACAAAACTTGTGCAGAAGAGGTACAGCGTGAGTGCTCCTTTAGACTAATTACAGCGTGAGTAGTCACATGCCCCGGTTCTCTGATGTGTTTTTCATGTTAACACTTCCCACTGCCTCAGGTACATTCCCCACTACCAAACCCACAAAGCCCATCAACCATGTTTCACGGGAACAACAACGCTTTATTTTGTTATTAAACTTTCATGCTTTTGTGTTTTTCCATTTGTACATTTGGCTTCCATTTCTTAAGTTTAACTTTTTCTGCACAAAAAGTGGGCCAAGGACTGGATTTCCTAAAGCCTGATGTCTTTTTCCAGGTTAAGATGCATTCACTGATTAAAGTAATAAACTGAACTGTTTTGGTTTGGCTTAGTTGGGTTTGCAATAGGTCGGTCACATTACCAGAAGCAAGTAATTAAAAAGTCCAAGCTAAAGGTATTTGTTTTATTTCAGCTATGTCACCTATGTTATTTCCCTATTCACTTTAATATTTCATAGTTGAATTTTAATCTAATCGTGACAAACTATAAATTGATGGAAAGGTATAAGACTCGAAATGAAATATTTGACAATTTTACAAAACAGTAAACAAAAACTTAATGAAAAATTTTTAATGTTACTGTAATTTATAAAAATACCTAAAATTAAAAAAAAAAAACTTTAAAATAAAAGTTACTTAAAACAGCCCCTCCCCTAGATAAACGTCAGTCTTTAGTTCTTTTTATTCACAGTTGCCTTAATCATTATTTTACTTTGAACACTGCTCATCGTTTCAAGAATTATTCTGTAATCTTAGTTGTTGCCGAGTGCTGGTGGCAGTGATAATGGTGGCCGAGCAGCGTGACCCTGTTATCAGTTCGGGTGTAATTAATTCCAGCGCATGCAGCTCCAGGGGAAGTGAGGAGAAAGTGGGCTGCAGAGCGTCCCCCTGGGCCCAGAAACGCACGGTCCTCACCCCGCCAGAAGTCACACAGCCTCGGGTATCTGTACTACAGTCACACCGCAGCCCTTCCCCTCTGAGCTCACTTCAGGACACCTTCTCTCAGATCGGATAAATATACCGTCATAATATTTATGTCATTATTAAACGAATAACTCTCAAAAAATAACCTCTGCAACCAACTCTTTGTTGTCGACTATCACATGAATCAAGACCAGGTAAATGTTAATATTAACACCAACATATCAGAGCAATAATAAATTTGTGACATCTCATGTAAACTAAAGCTTAAACTCATAGGACAAGGTAAAGAATCAGCTAGCTGACCCTAAATGCACCTTTAGGACAAGACATGCAACTGACGCCGCATTGCATTTGACTTAAAGTGCTTGAGGAATAGATCACTGTCCCATTGATCTCCAGCACATATGAACACTGAAGCTGAATGAAGAACACAAAAGGGTTTTTATATCTTCATCTATCTATCCTTCACAAATCAATACTCTTACACCAGGGACTGATTATCAGAGGCAGGTCGTGTGATGGGGGAATTCAAAGGGTACGTGTGTGTACAACCAACTGTTTACAAGCTTAAGTACAGGCTGGAATCAGAGATTATCACAGACATTTTCTTATCATGTACAGTCGCTGGTAGACTTCAATTTTTTTTAAATAAGGCAATCCAACGATTTCCGAATGCTGGGAAATGTGAATGTTAAGATGCGACACACTGTGAGGTAAGCATCTGCTGACCAATTATAATTCTAGGATGGCGAGTCCATCTGTGCTTTCAAAATCTAACTTGCTTGATTACAAACATTTCAAACCGTCTGCTCTAGTGTGTAAAACACTATAATATTGCCCACAAACCCCGGCACAATCCAAAAGAACACGTGATGGTCCACGTTTAACTTTTTCAGGAAAACCTATAAGGGGTTTGTGGCATAATTGTATGACATTGTAGGATGCTGATGTCCAATCACTTAACCCTCTCCTCCATTAAGATCCATTTAAAGGTAGTCCTGAATTCTCTCAAAATAATTTATTTATAAAACACAACTGAAAAAACATAGCTAATGAGTGTCATTGTGCTGTGGTTCCAGAGTGATTTCTATCATTGTTTATTAGTTCAACGCAGTTGCTTTGAACACATAAGTGAGCAAAGCTTTACGAGCTAACAGCTGAAAGTAAGACAGAAAACACTTCCTCACACACGAACTTCCCAGTGAAGTCTTTAAAATATACATCATAAAAGGGAGGGTTAAAACCTGAGATATTTCTGTATGATTTGGAACAGAAAGAGCCCTACAGGTAAGGGGGCGAGAGTCTAGTGGGATAAAATATTGATATGGTCTGACGAGACATCTACTAATTCCAGAGTATATATATATACAGTATACACACACATTTCCACCTACTGTATAAGCATTTAAGCATGAATACACTTAAATGAGTACATTAATAAACACGGCATTAAAGTGAAAGAGTAGAATTTCTTTACTCAAAAGTTTTAAATTAAGATACTGTACAGTATAAGTTCTATTGACAGAATTTGTGATATACTGTTTTATTTCCACAGAAAATAATTTTGTCCTTCAGCTAGTGAAAACAAACAAAAATGGTATTTACAATAATGTAACTTTTACAGTAAAAGTCTATGGGGCAATGCACTGCACCTGAATAAACATTAAAATACAGATTATTTTAATAGTATAAGACACAAGACACAAAACACATTTTAACATTTACACTACATTTATTCATTTAGCAGACGTTTTTAGCCAAAGTGACATTTAACATTTTGTGTAAAGGTTTTTTGTCTTGTGCCTTTTAAAATGGGTATAAGAGAAATCACTTATTAACCTTGTCTATGCAAAGCTATTTGATATTTAAAACCTCTTATTGCTCAAGTTCGTATGATATGCATATACAGATCATATGAAAATCCAACATATTTTTGCACGCAAGTAATATGTGCTTATAAAAAATTACAAACATCACATTTTGCATTTAAAATTCCAGAATCCTATATATACTTTTTATTCCAAGTCCAGTGACGTCCAGTACTGTAAGTCCAATTCTGCTTTGTTTTTACAAGCTGATTAACGATTAACGTTTTTATTTTCTGTGGTAATCGATCTCATTCCACAAATTCTGTCCATAAAGTCTAACTTGTTTTAAACCCCAGCAAAATAAACATAAGGCCCTTGAGCTTTACAATGATCTAAATATAGGGTTAAAATAAAAGCATCTTCATGTGCAGGTTTGTAAATGGTGCCTGCGTTTTCACTGATGGCGTGTGTCCTGTGAGGACGACCCTGCGAGAGAAAAGCGAGTCGGGCTTGTGAATGGAGATGGAGGTGTGAATAGGATTGCATCACAGAGACCCGTTCTGCTTTGCAGGCACAGCGATGCATTTTGACCTGCGAGACCAGCGCACAAACCGTCGGTGAAGACCAGCTGAGAGCATTGTCGCTGTCAAATGCCTCTTTGAATCACATTTGGTCATGCAGACATAAAAATAGAAATGCAATACAGATTCTGTTGTTTCATTTATATCTTCACGTCACAGCATTAGACCAAGTAAACGTGCACATGGTAGTTTTATCAGGTAGTAGGTCAAGTGATGAAAATAACAGCGTCATATGCGATCTGAAGGGTTTGGCAGGAGACGGTGAGAATGGTTCAGGAGAGAAGTGTAGTTCTGTCTCCTGAAACCACCGAGCCGCAAGGAAATGAATAAATAAATATCCCCTCCAACCATGCTGCCTGTTGGCGTGTTTGGCAAGGCAGGAAAGCTGGGAGTCCGGTTTCTGCGTTCACATTAGTAAGACAAACAGCAGATCTGTGCCTCTCCTTTTGATTCAGTCATAGCTAAAGTCTGAGACGGTGGCAGGCCCTGTTTATACAGCACCCTCACGCGCCTCGACGTCTGATGCAGCTAAACCTGACCTGCAGCATTACACAACCTGAAACATGTTCAATTATTCAGACTGAGAAAAGGAGACGAGACTAACGTAGTGGGGGATTTTAATCCTGATGCATTGTGACATACTCCAGCTGTCACCCAATAAAATAAAGGTATTTTCAATAGTCATTCATGCATTAGTGTGTTTAAGCTCTTAATGGACGTGTGCGTTGCTTTCGGTCTGATCAATGCATTCCAGCGCACCTGAAAATAAAAGGCACGCACACGAGGAAGACGCCACCTCTGAATTCTCAGCATTCTCTGAAGAGGTGGAGAATACACATGTGCACTTTGGGCAACGGCACTGGCGGTTCATCTGTGCGTCTTATTGTTTAACTTACTCTCTGCTTCTGATGTTTCTATCAGACTGAAGATTACTCTTGAACCTTAAGCCTGCAGGCAGCTGTAAATGACCCACTGTATGTCAATGGCTTTGGTTTCTGATTTCCATTAACACTGTGTGACAACTGGTTATTACCAAACAAGCAGGAGAATTATAAAAACGTATCATCAGCCGGCTAAAATCCATCAAAGCCTGATCACTGAGTTACAAGTTACATTTTGTTAGTGTACAAATAAGCAATATTTCAAAACAATATTTTGAGTCCGATTGTGGGAAGCAACTTTCTATTGTTTTCCGTGTAATATAACGTACATATCCAATACATTGTTTAACATAACTTTACAGTATTAAATGTCATTTTTGTTATGTAAATTTTACTCAATTTAATAGAACACAGTGCATTATGGGATTGGCTTCTCTGTAAAAAGCACATGCGAGGTATGTAAGCAGTTGACAAGCGTGGTGTTTAACTTTTGAAACAGACTTTGCATTCTAAAAATGCAGTTTTGGAACAAAGCCTGAAGTTAATTGGCTCCCAGAAAGTGTTCAGATGACAACATAAGGCCTAGTCTGGCATGAAGCTGATGCTCCTCATGAAGATGATAATGACCTCTAAGCTGTAAGCACAGAGAGACATTCATATTTTATTCATGCAGTTATGCCTCATGGTACACACCTTGCTATTTTCTAATCTCAAACAACTGTAATGATCTTTTTAAGGGTCTTCGTGACACACACACACAGAGTCATACGCAGTGCTCCAGGGACCCATCTGCCACCCCTTTATTAATTCATCAGACTTAAGCATCATTTGTCTGAACTGGAATCAAATATTACTTTGATTCGTCTGTAATATCTCTTTATTCTTCCCTCTACAGAAGCTACACATACCCCGTTTCTGCAAAAGCTGCCGTGGGCATTTAACACGCCTAAATCATTGTGTAATAAAAATAAATCTGTCATCTTTGAAATGTGTAACATTGATTTTTACACTGGTCAATACAACATCTGAAAGGTGCACAGGCAAAGCATTCTTACAATGGCATATGATGCTGTTCAGGGAATTACTGCACATTATTGTGAGTTAATCAGATATTTCCAGGTTATTGATCGCTGGGAAAGATGATCAACAGCAGTGTCAGTTCATGTCATTTAAGATTTTACAAACAATGAGACACATCCATGCGTAAAGAAACTGAAGACTATTTTGACATATTGTTGGTTGCCATTATGATACTACTTTCATCACAATTAACCATAATTTACCCTTAAAATTCTCACTGTTATAATGCATGTTTTTGACATTTACATTTATTTCTTTGTATTTTGTCTTTTTTATAGTATTACTATAAACAAATAATGTAATAAAATGTTTTCTTATAGGCAAGGTGCTATCGTGCACTAATGTTTTAAAAAAATATATCTTTTGATGAGAAGAGAAATATCAAAAGCAGGTTTCCCAGGACAGACTCATTACAGGACAGCTCCTGTTCTTCTCAGGGGAATTTTCCAAAATACCTGCTGGTCACATGTGGAGCTTATGTATTTCTGCCCACTTGCCTTTTCAGCCCACCTAACAGGACACACTTTTGCCAAAATCAGCCTCTATCGGCACATAAAGTGTCAGGGGGAGCAGTCGTCTCTATACCGGACAAAACACACTGCAGTAAAGCACATTCACTGGTCTGGACTGAACACCATTAACTCCTGCCTCACCATAAGGTTTATACTGCCCTCCAGTGCTCAAAGCAGGTAATCCATGAAGAACAGCATGGGATTATTTTAGTTTAGAGCATGTTTTTGTACTTTTGTGTGTATTATGTACTGTGTAGTATGCAGGTGTCTTACATGTATTTTCTTTTGAGGAACAGAAGGAGATGATGTCTGTATTGTTAAGTAAGTTCCTGATTTCCATAGATCTGGCCACAGCTCACAGTGCTAAAAACAATCAGAAATGAAAACTCTATTTAATTTAAACAATAATAAAATAAATAAAAAAATGTGCAGCTGCCATTAAATGATTAAATGATCTTTTTTAAAACAAACTTACAATGAGCCAATTGATTTCAGGGTCATTTTAGTGAAATGTGTATGAAGCCAGAATAACCACAGATGTACAGTAATACATCAATGGTAACTACTGGACACGTTCCACTAACCTTTAATAGCCAGTTTGTGTCCACAAAATGTTGTCTTTTAATTAAAGCACATTGTTTTGATATGCATGTTGTTAAGTAACACATACGTGCTTAACTGTCCAAATACTTTGTGTGGCTATTGTATATCAAGATCTATTATTTTCTTTGGGTTTGGCTAATGATGACAGTTGTAAATTTTGATGATAGTGCAACACACAAACATTCCACTCCTGCCCCTGAACCCTGTCCAACCCTTTCACCGGCCGACAACCACGAATTCCCCAACCTCGTCCATGTGTGCAGGTAAACGTCCCTTGGCTTTATGGTGGTAACCCATAAAATAAGTCTGTCTTTGAAGCTTAAGAGTCGAAACAAAGGTGAATACAGTCATGACATGCACCCTAAAATATTAATGACAACTTATTCTACAGAAATGCTGTCTGCTTTATTTCAAGAGCTTAACCTGGCACCTGCTTGCAATAAAAGCCTCACGATATTGGGGTTATTGATGTCCAGACATCAAAATCTATAATCTATGTTTTTATTTTGTTTCAAACACTTTCAAACATCATTTTTAATACAGAAATTAGCTTAGAAATGTAACTTGTAAATGTGAATATACTGTATATGTACACTGTAAAAATGACTATAAAAAATTATTATCGCTGTTCATTAAAACTGTTCATTTACAAAACTTTAATTGAGCCAGCTTAAAAATGTACATGCAACAAGTTACTATAATATTTTAAGTAGGAATTTTTGAACAGTGTAAAAATTATAAAAAACAAGAAGAATAGCCGAGTTAAGCTTTATATAATATGTTTACAGATTTGTTTTTAATAAATCACATTATCAGTACAAGTAAGTAA
Source organism: Beaufortia kweichowensis (assembly GCA_019155185.1). Taxonomy (NCBI): domain Eukaryota; kingdom Metazoa; phylum Chordata; class Actinopteri; order Cypriniformes; family Gastromyzontidae; genus Beaufortia; species Beaufortia kweichowensis. The sequence continues at coordinate 16,295,749 of CM032801.1, read as the reverse complement.
CACGTTCCACAGTTTCACATGAACAGAGACGTAATAAAAACAGCAGTTAGGAAATTCTCTGTATAACCTGTAGCACAACCTGTTCTTCCACCGTGGGCCCAGTATGCCATCTGAAACATTTCCACACAGCACAACAGAGAGATAAAGCTACACAAATTACTATTCATAGAAACACACTCGCACACATTCCAAGAAAAAACTGAGAAATAATAGTACGAGAAAAAACAATAGTAACAGTTTCACACACTCAACACACACAAACATACAGAAACTGTCACACAGAGCAAGAAGCCCCTGGCGATGTGTGTGCCAGCAACGCTAGAAAACGCTGTGTAAATCAACAGAAAAGTGCTATGCAAATGATTACAGGATACACAAAGCATGTGTTTCCCTCGAGCTAACAGCGGCCACCCTCAGAGAACAGCACCATGGGACGACTTCACTGCCAGTACGGTCACAGGAAACAGTAGTGCAAAAGGGCCGACTCTTTATTTACCCACAGGACCATAGCTCGGAGTGAGGGTCACGACCTCCGACGGGGACAACTGTCTCTTTAAGCCACTTGTCTCCTCTAGCAAACGATTGTGTCATCATGATCGCACCGCAGGGAGACAGATATGTTTTGACATGTTGGCCGCGGCACTTTAGACAACGCGACGGGGATGGAAAGTGACATGGGCTGATAAGTCATGCCAGGCGTGGCATGATATCATGAGTATGTGTGCCAGTGATTGTCAGCTAGGGAATGCCAGGGACAGTAAGAGAAAGCAGAAATGTGGTGCTAGACTACTAGGCTGTTTGCAAAAGGCACACGGGTCAGCTATGAGCCGAACTGCAGCAGGGAGACCTATAAAATATTCATTCGAGACTATTTTTTACCACTGCATACCAAATCATTGGATGCTGTAGCTGTACTGTATGATACACGGAAATATCGGGTAAACAGCAGGTCAATGGGTTAAGTTTGTAAGGATGAGACATTTTCAGTCAAAATGTGAAATATAAATACAGACAGAATGTAGTTATTACCATTATATTGAAGCATCTGTTTATGTTTTACTAAAGCCCAATAGAGTCCAGACATTAAAAAAAACTGTTTACAGAAATCTATGGATGTGCATGTGACAAAAAAAACTTGTTTTTGAGAGACAACATACTTTGTAGGATTTCTGTGACTTAAATGCACAAACCAGAAGCAATAATACCCAACAAATGGAGACAGGATGACTCTTAAAAGCACATAAAATAGTTTTATTTTATTTTATTTTAATTCATGTGCTCATTTATGAGGATTCTGGACTTTTGAAAAAAAAGCATTTGATCCGACTATGAAAAATCATGTTTTAAACATAAAAATGCTTTAAAGATTGTGGGAGAAACCTCACGTGGGTATTTAAACCACCAAATATTGACATCTGAGCTATCATGATAATAAAAAGCATTTTTTCATGTTAAGGTTTGCATGGAATTGGCCAGCAGGCTCTTAAAGGACTAGAGTTCACCCAAAAAAGAAACTTCTTTCATCATTTACTCACTTTCTTGTGAAATGTAAGACTCTCCTTATTCTGAGAAACACAACAGAAGATATTTTGAAGAATGTTGGTAACAAAACAACACTGGCCCTCACTGAGACATGAATGAACACAATCTCTGCATCTCTGCACACAGACTAATATATTTGCTTTTGTTTGTCTATTTCTATGGAACATGAGGGTCAGTAAATAACGACTTTATTTGCATTTTTAGGTAAACTTATTCTTTAACAACACAAGTGAAGTTTAAACCACATAAAGAGCGCAATGACAACACATCATCGAGTGAACGGCTGAGCTGCCAGAGAGAAGCACATCACTGCCGGGCAGAAATCTCATTAGTACGTGCTATGCCAATAAAACTATTCAGATATGTGAATATAATGCCAGCGACTGTCCAAAAGAAGAAAATATGCGTGACGCAGATCAATCCACGCTGAGCGCCGCTCGGTAAAGCTCAAGGGAGAGAAAGGAACCTGTGCCATTTTTTGGGAAGACGCTGTAAGATGTGTTTGGCAGCGATGAAGGAAAAGGAATGTAGTCCATCTGGGGTCTAAGAACATAGCGTTTCTCTTTTCTCTGGCTATGGATTTTCCTGTTTTTATGTAAAGGATTTTGTTAAAGCTTTTGGTTAAGAGAGGCGAGTCTTTGCAAGAAAGCTGATTTTCCTGCAGCCCGAACAGGCCGTGTCAATGTGCGGATGCTTGAGAGGATCAGTATGAAATGTGAACGTGTTGATGACAGGACAGTGTGTGTGCTTTATATCTTCTGTCTCTCTTTAGAACTCCTTAAAGCTTTTACATCATACTCCTGCAAATATAAAAACCTGAGATGCTTTTTTTTCATATAGCTGAAATATATTCATATAATGTTGGTAGTATAAAAATCAAGCAACATTGTGAATATTGTGCACTTTTTTATGTTGCGATTCAAGACTTGAGAGAATGTTAAGACAAATGTTTCTTATTTTAATCTACGAGTTCAAATCAAAGCTATTTGAATAATTAGATTATGACAAATTCATTTATCCATTTGCATCATCATTTAAAAATGTCAATACCTATGTGGCATTTGTCTTATCTGTCTTTTTGTAGATAATTTCTGATACTTTATTACTATATATTGCTATATTGATGAATATGATGTGCATAATTATAATTTATATTATCTTGATTTGTACAGTTTCAGTACTTAAACATCTACTTTGTTATGTTCATGTTTTTAAAAAAGAAAACATTTTACATTGTTTAGGAGCAAAAAATTAAACGCAGTAATTTTTTTAAGGTGTCAGCGTTCATCTAAAGGAATAAAAAATCCCTGATCTCAAATATATAATAACCTGATCGTTTTTGTGCTATGCAGTCCAATAGTTCTGTACCTTTACTGTGTTTACTTTTTCTTATTTATGTTATTTGTATTTCTTCTAAGAAATTTGAGTTACCTGAATAAAACATCAGAACTCAGTTAAGTCTCATAAACTATGAACAAGCAAACTATAAGCAAAAAGATTTTCTTCTGATGTCATACTGACTTGGGCTTTCTTTTTTCTGAAAACCGTAAACAGATCTAGTCTTGATTCACTTCCAAGATAATGTGGTGATATTTTGAATTTCCTGAGCTAATTTGCCCTCTTTCAACACTTCTCAGGGGAAATTTTGTCTTGGCAAACATAGCTGTTTATTTCACTTAAATGGGGCACTAATTCACCCGGTTTGTATAATTAAAACGGCACACACAACAGAGAGTGGCATTTTATTTAGCAGCTAATTGTGCTGACACCAGGGAACAAGATGTTTTATGTATTCAGCTTGCAGGAGCTTGGGGCAGGAGATTGAAAAAAACCAAATATCTGCTCCTCCCTAATTTGTTGCTTGAATATCAAACAGCCGAGTGTTTCGCTTAATCACACTGAAATCTATTGGGAAATATCAAGTTGCCTTTTAACATCACAGATGTGTTATAATTACATTATAGGTTCATCATCCCATCAGACATAATACATTTCTTGTTCACCAACAGGTGCATTTTACATGGACAAATAGATGAACAACTGATCCTACAATAAGCCAAATAAACTCACCAGCATGCAGAAGATTTCAATAGAGACTGCAGGTTGAACAACATTAACCAGTAACAATAAAAAGACACGAGTCAGGTTCATTTAATGAGGCAACATAACTGGTTGGTTATACATGCATTAAAGTGAGACTATGCAAATGAATACAATGCAGCAACTACCAAGAAGAAGAGATGATAATGGAGCTCATGTGATCCATCTGGCAAGACACAATTAATGTAACTGTGAATGATTTGCACCTTCCAATAGCATTTGTCTCAGCTCACGTGGATATTAAAAAAATATTGGGTAAAAATGTATTAAAAATCGTCAGCATGATGAGCGAGATTTATTCATGAATTGATAATCCCTCATGTGATGATATATCACCCACTACTGCAATTCATCACTTACAAATGCTTTCTCTCCAGAATGTGCATTTTTAGTGGCAATAAAACTGATTCTGTGTCAAAAATATATTGACATTTTCTTTTCACAGACTGTATATCACATTTGTGATCAGATTTATAGGGCCAGTTATGCAGCGCAGAATTAATGTCAGTGCATCCAGCTTAGTAAGAACGCCTACTATAACAAGACCAATACAGCAATAATGTATGAACTTACAGACTTAAGGCCTTTTGACACTGAATGTGACGCAATAAAGCGAAGCGCATCACCAAAGAGACGGTCCTTCACACTGGACGCGAAGCGATTATTTGCTAATTCACATTTGCACACTAGGTGGCGCCACTCACTATTAATAATCAACTTTGATGATGAACGCGTTGAGGAAAAAATTTACACACTACTTACTATACACAATACTAAAAAAATATCACAACTATCACACTTCTATCTATTGTATTGGATGTATTGTTTTATTCCTGCGTGTAATCGCGTCTCACATTCACGTCGCTTTAATGCATTCAGGGTAAAACTGCAACATAATTGTAATGGCACTACAGTATTTCAAATAACCGATTATTGGCAAAAATTTTGTTTTATGCTGAATTTAACTTTCCTCCAAGCCAAGACCTGAATATATTATCACATAGATAGACTTTACATGTTAAGCACAAAGCACACTGCCTCAGACCCATCAACCAGCAAAGAGTATTCAGTCACATAAAGCAAAATTTCTCTACCTGGGGATGTTTCTTTTCGCTGTATTACTCCGTACAAATGTATGTTCACTTTGACTACAGAAAGAAGAAAAATAATTTGTGTGCCATGGAGAAAACAGAGACTCAACATCCACATTTAATTTATGTGCCAGAGGCATTTCCGTTGTGTAAATATATGATATATTTCACTAGCTGGGAGTCTTTATCACCTATATCTAACAACATGGTGCCGTCACACTGATTTAGGATGAGTGGACATAACAATTACATAATAGTTTTCATTTATCTGGTATCCTCAGCCACGCTGCAATGCAGAAACAACATTTTAGGGGTCGTTTACATGACACCGTCTCAACAACAAACGAAAACTTTTGATGTGTTTTGGCCGTAAAACAACGCAACACAAACTTCTAAATTTTATATTCCATTGTTGACATGTAATCGTACCCTAATATGACAGAAGGCAGAACTTCTAAACAACTCTGATACTCAGATAAAACTGCGCAAATGACCTTTTTATGCATATGGAGACGATAGCTAGTACTGAATCGGTTAAAAAAAGAAGCTGTCGTTGAAGTTGCTTGTGTTCAACTCAAACTCAAATCAGATGTGTTTAATTCACCTGTTTAGGAAAATTTAATTTGAGCTGAGATTTAGAAACAGCAAAAGTTTGAAATACATCGTAAGGTTTTTGTTTTAAAACGAACTTGAAAACCTAAAATGAACAGGATGTGATTTCATATTGGGCATTCCACCGCAACACAACACTTGAATAATGTCCATCATCAGATATGATATTAAACAAGCATTAGAATTTGGAGTTCTGTTTTGTTTTGAAACACAAGCCTTATTTTACCTTTACGGTCCAGCTGGAGGTTTGCTTGAAAAGGGCCAAAATAAACTGAATAGGGAGATTGAATCACTGATTGATTCCTCCTGGCTTTAAAACATAACAACATCTAATCATGTTACCAATTGGAGCTGCAAGGAAGAATTACCCAGACAACTATATTTAAGATTATAACTACAGATAATTCGCATGACTCCAAGCACACCCTATTATCTCAAAGCCGATTGTTTTCCTTGTAAGTCAAGCATCATCTCGGTTGCCTATCTAGATCAATGCGCGAGTAAAGCCTGATTGCTCTCTTTGATTTCTGCTGGCCACATGAGCTGATTCAACTTTAACTGTACTAGATCTCATATTCAACATCATTTAATCGCATTAAGACGTATCGTTAAGATTGTATGTTCAGGCTTTTAGCTGACCGATTTGGGTGATTCATGAAAATGAAATGGTTTTATCCTTGATTTTCTTCTCTGTTATTAACCCCGTCCTCTCGATCGCTCACGCCTCAAATATGAAATAAAAAGTAGTTTATAAAAGTGTAGTCCCTTGAAAGATTATTGTGTCTGAAGTAATAGGTGTGTGAGCCCGATGTGTGTTTTTTTAAATACTGAGATGTCGGGGACACTGTGAACTACTGGACCCTGAGACCGTGTGATCTCACAGACTGGAAGTCCTGTACATAAATCTAAGCCATTTAGAAACGGAAAACTGGTGCCTCCTCTCCTGTGGGGGAACCAAACTATAGACTAAACAATACTGACCCTATTCCTGACCTGGCCACTTCACAACCCCCCCATCAGACTACAGCAGGGCAGTAATGAACTCTTGGGACAGCCTCTGTCTCCATCCACCACCCCCACGTAACCTTGTGTATATGACAGAGGTTTCCCAAGAATCAGAAAAAAAAGAGCACGGTTCTTCTTTTAAGATCACCAAAGGGACAAACCTGCACCCCTGTGGCCTACTGGCCCCTGACCTCCTTGAGAAAACATCATTTCCCTGATAATTACCATGAACAAGGGAATTATCTAGCGCCATGTGACTGACGAAACCACACACAAGTCATCTGAAAGATGTTGTTTTTGATGTGTATTCTAGCATCTCTGATTTAAATTTGTAGTATTATAAAACAGCATTAGAGTTGGTACGTTATAAGTCTTTGTGAATCAGTTCAAAAAATGATTCAGTGATTCGTTTCTGTCATTATTTAGGTTTAAGAAAGGTAACATGATATAAAGGTAAACAAAATATATGTAGGTAAATGCTGTCGTTTAATAATAATTCAAACTGTTTTCTTTGTACAAGCAAAAAAGATTCAATATTCATTCTTATGCTTATTTAGTCAAAATCAAAACCCTTTTTTTACGAGTTTATTTTATGAATTTGTATGTTTTTAGTACGACTTCTTTCCAGTGACGTTAGGGTTAGGGGCGGGTTTAGGGGAGATTTTTTATAACTACCAGCTTTTATAACTAACAACAACAAAAATATTTGACCTGATCCCAAAAAAATCTTTGAGATATAACACAACAAATACATAAATTGACATGAAATACCAAAAATGACATACAGTATCATTGTTAACATGGTAAAAAAAATTAATCGCCCAGTAATACCACTACCCCTGTCAGTAATATCTGGTGGTTTGTGTTTCTTTATTACTTTTTTCTGACATCCCAAAGATGGATTCAGTCCAGATCGACCTCTGAACAGCTCTGGTCAGCTGAAACACAACTCTGTCTCCCACAGGAAGTGTACCAGCATCTGGTCTTCGTCATACACAGATTCACACGCCTGTCATGTTGGGCACAACTAGCAATTATGATGATCACAGGTTTTACACCAAAACATCATTTCACTTTCTTTTACTTTACCTACACTTGCACTACTGAAGTTTTCAAAGCTTTATCATAATCCTGTTTTAGACATGTGCTTGCGGTATTTTTTGCTTATCAAGATCTGATGTGGCAGTTGACAGCGTGTGGTTAACTATGTCACCAACACAAAGTCTTATCTCTAAACCAGAACTTATAATCTTACACAATAACTCAAGTCTGACTAATACATATAAGCAAACCTATTCATGTTCTACCAACCTAACCAAATCTTGGCAAAACAAAAACAAAACGCTCCTCATGTGATCTCTATCGATGCAGCGTTTACTTCAGATGGGTGAATTTGATCAGATTAGACATTTGACAAGAGCTATCAAAGCGAGCAGCCTTGATCTTTAATGGCACACATACAACAGACCCTAAACAAGCTTGTGGTCCATTGTCACTTGGCAGCTTCAAGCCATTGCGCTGATGAGGCCGCATTGATGTTCAGATTACGGCACGCCTCTCTGATCAAGTGCTCAAACTCTAGATAAAAACTAGTGAAACACCCTTTAATCCTTACAAACCCACCTCTAAATAGGATCTTAAAGGATGGACGGCGTCACAGTGGATTCTTTTCAATACGCTTCAATGTCTCTGGCTTAATTCTGCTGGCATTACAGACAGATTTGTTTATCATTTAAAGGCCACAGTGCACAGATGAAGGCACAGTTACCTTCGCTTAAACCACAACTTGATAAATCCATAGGTTCTGCCAGACAGACGCAAATGTATATTTTAAAAAGAGCTCTGCTGAAATAATGTTTCTGCAAGCGAAAGTATCATATTTTGATATTAATCACTCATATTCTCCAGTGAGCACAGTATAAGTGGTTGCTTTTTTAGGATGACTCTTCAAAGCATTAAACAGACTTCTGATTGACTCAAAAATGCATCCAGAAGCGAGCACCCGTGAAGAAAAGACAGCAGCATCCAGGACACACATGTTCAGGGCTGAATGGCCTAGCCGAAAACTGCCACTAAGATGAATGGGAAGGTTAATGGATAACTCTCCATGTATATTAGACATTTTTAGTGCAAAGACAAATACTCAACATAGGTCTTTTTTGTTTTATAAGATTTACTGTGTTTTTAGAGAAATTTTGTGATAAATATTCATGTTGTTCATTCATCATGCTGGAAATAGAAGATGACCACACTGCATTGTGGGATACAGTTTGCACAAAGTCCATTTTGGCATGTAATGCACAGTACACGCCTGTAGAAGTAATGATATATCATGGCAAAACACAACAATATAAAAATGTACAATATGTATTATAGAGCTATGGTGATATTTTTAAAACATGATGTCTGTTTGATCTTATTGGTTGAGAAGTTTGCAACGCACTGTATGTTTTTGTAGTTATGCTTTTACCACTCCCTATGGTTTGGCTTTCTTAAATCATTTCTTATTTTAATTTTATGTTAAATTTAGTTCAGTTTTTTGGGACACGTCTATTAAATTTTTTGTCACTTCTTTAACTTAATTTCAACGTTTTTTTTATTGGAAAGTAATCTATTATTTGTATTGAAGATTTGTTCTTAAACGTTTAATAACATTTTTTGTCACAAATATTGATATACTTTTATATTGAAGTGAAAACGGTATCGAATTGTGGGTTAAGTGGGCAATTTTAGTGTTATGGGCGTGACGTATCAAACTTGAAATAATTTCTCACAGAATGTACCTGACTATGAAAAATCATGCTTTAAACATAACAAAATGCTTTAAAAAACTTTGAGACCTCAAACCACCAAATATTAACATCTGAGCTATCAGCACGATAAAACATTTGATTAAAAACTTCATTTTTTTATGGTAATGTTGATATTTGCATGAAATTGCCCAAGTGTGTCTTTAAACCTCTATAAAATACAGATAAAGACAGAATATGACTGTGTTATTTTTTAAAAATGACTATTATTGGTAGGCCCAACTATTCACCTTTAGTCCTTCTCCAAAATACTGGACTATTCTTGGCTACAATGAAACTTTAAGAGAGACCTCAAACCACCAAATATTACCATCTGAGCTATCAGCACAGTAAAACATTTGATTAAAAACTTAATTTTTTCATGGTAAAGTTGACATTTGCATGAAATTGCCCAAGTGTGTCTTTTTTTAAAAAAAATGACCTATTCTTTAAACCTTTCTAACATGACCCATATGACCGTGTTATTTTTAAAAATGACTATTAATGGTCCAACTATTCACCTTTAGTCCTTCTCCAAAATACTGGACAGATATCTTTGTACTGTAGCAACATTGTTTCGTTTCACTATGTACTTGTATATGGCTGAAATGACTTTGACATAAAGACAGAATATGACTCTAGCTGTTTTGAACATTACTATTAATGGTAGGCCCAACTATTCACCTTTAGTCCTACTCCAAAATACTGGACTATTCTTGGCTACAATGAAACTTTGACAGCACTAATAAGAGAAAGGCATAAACCAGATGACCTCAAAGCTCACGGTATTGTTCTTGCGCAACACATGCGCCTAAATAAACCTCGCGAGACAACATTCCTCACATGCACTCGTGACAGATATGTTCATATCAGCAGGCCAAGCCTATGCCATCAATCATCAGACGACATTCACAGCACATTTCAGAGGTTAGAAGGATGTAATGGACATGGTGAGATCCAATATGTTATATAAACAACACAACTAAAAAAAACCTCGAGGAGAGAGACATCGTAGTACTTAGATACTTGTTTACCAAATGAGACTTGGTGAATGAAAAGAATAAAAGTTTGTCATATACCCACCGAGTCTTCTGTGTCAAACACAACAGGTGATGTTTAGCAGCAGGTGTTGTCGTGACCTGTCAAGCTCCAAAACCTTAAAATGACATCATGAAGGTAGTCCATGCTATATATTCAGGTTTTCTGAAGGCTTTATATCGTTATATGTGGGGAAATCCAACATTTTATTTATTATTTAATCTTCCATCTAAAAATCCTTCGTAATGCTCAACTCTCCTTCAATTTCCCTCACGGCGGGACACGTGACGCGCACGAACCAATCAGCTCAGTGATATCGACTGGGGTTTAAATGCCGTCTTCAAAGTTAAGTCGTAAATACGAACGATAATAAGTAAACAGTTGTCAATAATAATAAATGATTTTGCAAAGTTATTTTAATTCTGCGTGCTGTATTTCAGTCATTTTATGCGGAATTTGGATACGTGATGGATAAATTAGTCAAAAAATGACTTATGTCTTACCTGGCAGGACACGTTATAGATGTATAAAATTAATATGGCCACATGAAAGACTGTTTTTTGTTTGGTTTGGTTTACGTGTTGTAGTAGTAACTCGGAAGTACGAGTTTCCCAGTTGCACCAGAAGGCTGCTGTTAGAATCTCAGTTTTTTGCCTTAGTCTCTGTCTCCCCCTGCCGGTCACACTCAAGATGTGCAGCATTCTTGAGAATATGTTATCCATGTCCTCCATTTACTGGAGTAGTAGTTCCCATGATGTGGATTTTGATTAAATTTATCTCATGAAACAACTTCTAGAAACACATAAGGATAGACTTGAAACATTAGAAAAAAACTAGAGTATTTTAGTAGACTGCTCCTTGTTGAGCTCTGTATACTGTATCTGTTTACTCCAATATTAACAGCATGGACTTAATTCAATTATTATTATGATAGAAATAGAAATAATTAAATAAATCACTCTTTATTTGCAGGCAGATTAGCAGCAGTCAGCTGTAAACAAGGTCAAGTTCATCCTTGGCTCCATCTTTTTCCACTACATGAATCTCATTCACTGGAGATCAAATTGAATTTGCACACTGCCTCTGCCGGTCCACAACAGCCTCATAAACACAGCCAAGAGCATCAGGGCCAATTGATGCACATTGAGCTCTCCTCGGCTGTGAGCAGCACCTTGTAATTGTCACAAACATTTTGGTGTGGTCAAGGTGACATCTTTCTTATGATCTTTCATCTTTTATTGAACTGGTATCGAAAATTCCTCAAGAGCATTTTGAACACAAGTTATTTTCAAGTCAAGGTTTAAATCATTTAAATATATTGTATTGAACAGCTTCAAGTGCAGTAGACATTTTAATGAGATACTGTTTCCACTATATACATTTTAAAGATTGTCTCTTTTAATTAAGGGTGTTTTATTGATAACTAATGTTACAACTGACCTCACAAAGATCAAATTTTGTATGTCCCATCCTAAACTGCATCCTAGAGGAAATGCCATATCAAAGATGAGAAACTAGACACTCTTGTATCTACTTATATAGCTTTCATATTTAAAATAAACTTTATATTTGCGAAATCCTATTAAAAATCAGATCTTAACAAACTTGATCTTTACAGAGTTCTTGATCTTGATCTTTACTGAGTTCTTTACAGAAGAAAAGCAACATTCCAGGCCCACAAGGGTGCATTAGAAAGTCAATAGGTTATAGTGCTCATTTCAAAGGTTACTGTTACTGTTTAGCCCAGTGCACTTGTGTAATGAAGCAGTCCTTCATGTGATAGCATGCTGTGACTCCTGGCAGTTCCCTCTCAAAGCTGCTTTCTTTTCTTCTTTCAAAAGGCCTAAACAAAAAATATGTCCTCTTTGACCCAACTGTTGCCATGGAACCAGTCAAACGACATATTTCCAGCAGCTCTTCACATCCCCGCGGGCGTCTCGAGTATAATTATACATTACACACGGCTATTCTCCAGTGCTCAAATGACAACAGCCTCAGTGTCATTTCATCACTCAATCCAAATGAATGCATGCTTTCCTTTAACTGCTCTTCTACATTCTCTGCACTGATATTTCAGTCCTATATGGACATGAATAAAATACATGTCCTCTGTTTTACACGTTAATAACTAATAAGCGAATAATTCGAATTATTTATATTATTGTTGTTGTGAATTATTTGATTTTTTTTATCAAATACTTGATAAAAATTAATGGTCATTGTTGAATCATGATAAATATGGAGTATAGTTCTGTAACATATTTGTCGCAATCACCAAAGTTCACCACCAGGTGGCGCTAAAGAACATGAATTGATTCAATCGCATGTTTTTCGATAAAGTTCACAATAATTGTGAAGAACACGTCCATGTCATATAACCACACCTTAAATCAAAAAAAAAATGAAGTAGTTTTATTTTTAGTGTTGCATTTACATTAAAAATGAATTGGTACATTACTTTTTGCATTGTTTTAATGACATTTAAGCACCGTTAAATGAAATCATTTCATGGTTGTAACTTTTTACTGTAATACATGATTTTTCTATACTTAAATCTATCATTAAGAGGTACCCTTAATAACAACAGAATTTTAAATAGACAGAAAAGTTAAATGTCAAGGCACATTATGGTAACAAAAATCTGAGGCAAAATTGTGGTTGTCCTTCTGATTCATTTTCTTAATTTTTATGTTAGGTAAAATAGGTTTATGTTATGTTATGTTAGGTTTCCATTTTTCCACACTTTTCTACCAATACTCCTAACATTAACATAACAAAATAATAAATAAAACCACTATCCTTACACAGATGTGAGCTGTAGGCTGGGGTTTGTGGAACAGTTTAGGAAATAAGAATAGGAAATGTGTGTGCATGGGTTCACTGTGAGACTCTGTGAGAGCAGCTCATTATTGAAGCAGAGGCTCAGAGTCTTTGATGTGGCAGATCTGCACTGAATTCCTCACAGATGTTCCTCTGGTCTCCTGAGCAACAGCAGAAGCGGATCAGCTTGCCCAAGGACACCTCACTGCTGTCTGCACATTTAAAACAAAACTAAGGAAGTTTTTGGCTTTGCATGAGGATAGCTGTTACACTTTTACATAAATCAGATTTTAATGCTGTTATATTCATGAATGTGTTTTAGACAGAGCAAATAGGTCAGACCGTATAATACAGCTTTATAAGATGTATGTGGTATGTTAAACTTCACTGGTGGAATAATAGGAAGGTTGCACTGTGATGTCACAAGTACATTGATTTGGATACACTTCATTAAATTATTTGAACCATTAAAAGTCTAAATGATCAGATTTCATGCTTTAAAATTTTAAAATAATCTTTGAGCACATGTGGGACTCAAAACTGTTTATGGCATCTCAGGATATACATCATAAAGTTGTACGCAATACAATAATATACAATACTTTTGATTTGTTTACATCATTTACAATTTCTGTTTGTGCTATTTTATAGTTCTGATGAATTTACTGTTACTTCTAAGTGTAGAAAATAGTAATAAAAAAGAATGATTGTGTCCAAACTTTTGACCAGATCAAATGTTTGTATCTTAGGTTCATTTTAGCCTACAGTAAGAGTTCAAGAAAAGATCAAGAAAGATTATAGCAAATACAGTAAATGAAACAGATTTTTTAAAAAGTTGACAAGAAACAACACAGATCTCATGAATGTCCATGAAGTTTGAGATGAGAGGCAGAGAGAGGCCGTAATTACATACCAGACTGTCAAACACACCTCCCCTCGGCCCCAGGGGAGCTGCTTGTAAAGGAAGGAAGGAAGTCATTTTCAGAACAAAAACAGAAAAGGCCTCTGGAAAAAAAGGGGGAAAAAGGAGGGAGTTTGTAAAAAAGAAAACAAAGGCAGATGGACAAAGCATAAGGAAATGTAAATGTGGCAGGGGATAGAGGAACCATCAGAGGAAGAGACACAATTTCCGTGCCTGGAATAGAGATAGAGCCAGTGAATGTTGCTTCATGGCCCTATGTCACACAATTGCTGTCCTACATGAGCATGTCCAGAAACATCCAGTGGACTTCCTCCAGGACATATGAGACTGTAAATGATCCTCACATGTGCATTCAAGTCTTTTCACAACTGTTCAATAATCAAAATAAAATAAGACTTTTGTTTCTATAGGCCTAGTTTATAACAAACATTATATATTTATTAGAATAAATGCATGTAAACAATGCATATAAAAATATTTTAATATTAAAGTTTAATGTACTTTAGCCAATGATTTCTTTGTGTAATTGCAATGTTTTTTAATTATTAATAATTAAGGTTATTTTAAAGTGTAACCCGAAATGTACTTGCTAAAAAATTTAGAGTTTCTTACTGTTGGCTGAAAATAAATAAATATTATTCAAAAGGAATAAAATATATGAATAAACAATAAGGCTTGTATTTTTTACTTACAATAAAATAACTGTGCATTGTTATGTAAGTGTGTTACAGCACTTTTTATTTATTTTGCATTATAATTCTTGCAATATTACAGAAAAAATGTAATAATTATAATGAATAATAATAAGGACATAAAGAATAAAATGTTAATAGTTCATTTTCCGGGAGCAAAATATAATTTTAAATCTTTTTCTTTAGGTTTTGAGGTTAATATGACCTGGAAACATTCAGTGAAAGGTTTTATAATATTGACCTATATACTAATGTTTATTATTTACTCAATGCTGTTGCGAGGCTTAATTGTAAATAGCATCTTCTAAAATGACATATTGGATCTCAAACAAAGACACTTTGCTGAAAAAGACCTTCATTACTTTTTTTAGGATCAGTAAAGTGTTCCAGGTCCTGTATACAGTAAACAGAGACAGTAAATAAGCCACGCTTGTGAATAGTATTTTTGCAGACACTCACAAGCAAATTCTGCCGTCAAACACACACGCACACACACGCTGCTAACTGTGCGAGAAGCTGCATGGAGCTACACAAAGGACAGGGAGTGTCATGTTCACATTTGTTTCAGATTTCAACCATGTAAACAAAGGGAGGCAGGCAGACACGCTGGGGCCCGTTTAAATTAGGTCCCAATAAGATCTGTCAAATCCGCAAGCCCAGAGCTTCTCGCAAAGCCCAAATCGAATCAAAAGCAGCCCTTTGATGGTCTACGACTTTGGTCCCTATAACAATTATTTTTGTTTTAATAATCATTCCCTGGTTTGGGCTGGAAGACAGAGCGTAGCTTTGGTGGAGGGAATGGAACCCAGACACACACAGACACATTAAAGGAAATGGGGAGCGAGCGTTCAGATACAGCATGGTTTCTACAGTCTCTTCTCGAGCCCAGAAGTGATATCATACATTCTAGGCAGTGTGGGAGTAAATTAATTTAATTTACTTAAATTAAAATGAGTGACCTGACCAACACCTCTATTATTCAAGAATGTGTAAAGTTTTGCTCTGATTTATGAGGAACCCAATTATTTTCTTGTTATCTTTTAGAAGGAAAGAGATTATTGTACTATGAAAACATAGCGTAACAGGAAAAAACTGGATTAAGCTGCAAAAACAGCTTGTTATGAACTTTCTGATGTTGAGTAAAACTTTTGAACACACTTTTGAAATGTATGTCAGTGATGTCATTTGGGTGTTCTGAAACTTGGCTCCGCCCACTCCTGGTAAGATACTACAAAGGGAGTTGCATACACTATTTCTAAACACCAAGTAAAATATGGGTGAGTCTCAAACTCACCTGTGATTGTATATATTGACTTTGTGATCCTGTCAAAATAAAATCATTTGCAATGAGGCTTTTATTAAAGAATGGTAAAAATTAAAACAATATTGAACTCGACAGCAAACATGAAGATTATGAATAAGGACTTTGTCTCATTTAGTTCTAACATAAAAATTATTTCATCATCATTCACCCTCATTTAATTCTAAACCTTAACATTAAAAGTGAACCACAGTATATTTTAGGATGTTATTAAATAAAAGAAACATGATTCAGTATGAAATAACTCCTATAAGTGTCTCAAACTAATCCAGTGCATAAAACAAAGAAAACTCGCAGAGAAAGAAGTTATAAGAACAGCACATGGAGTCCAGCTTCTCTCCCTTTGGGATGAAAGTTTCATCAGGGTCTGGACAGTTTTACTTCCTGTCCATGGCAACAAGCTGAGACAGGCTTCAGTAAACAATTCCAACACTTCTTACTGAATGAACAGTTTTTTTGCAGCTGACTGCATAGAAACAAAACACACTGCCACAAAGTAACCTTGTTTTGTTACATCCTCTGAAAGTTTATAGCTGGACTGAAATGTAAGTAGTGCTTGCCCATGCAAAACCTGACGCTACAATGCCAGTGTGTTGTGACTGGTTGCTAGGACGGTTGTTAAGGTGTTCTGATTTTCAATGTGTTGCTAGGGTGATCTTGGTGGTTGCTAGGTGAGAAAAGTCCAGATCCCTTCTTTAGTGTAAAGCTATGCATGAAGAAACAGTGTTCATCCAGCGTGTGAGCCAGTACCCACTGACAAACAGCATCGGGTGGATAAAAGGCCGTGGCTGAGACAATGCCCACTATAGCCTGTCCTTGGCTGGCCAGTGTGGGAAAGTGATCACCCCGCCCTGTCCAGTTAGAGGATGTGTAGACTCAAAGCTGTTATCTGCTCACAATAACATCCTGGTACATATACCACAAAGGAAGTTAGACACAAATAACACTCGACACAAACAAGAGTTGGGGAGAGGGGGGTGTTCGAGAGATATTTACTAAGGTCAAAGTTGGGAAACATCCAGTCTCATCAATAAAGAGACAAAGACTTTTTTGTCAGGGATGGTGAGAGATGTGAAACAGCTGGGAATAACACCATATAGTGGGATAACACCATATATCAAAAGAAAGAGATAAGAATTCACATTTTGCTTATTATTATTTTTGTGACAGATGCCCCATTTCACATTACCATAATATTACAAAATATGATTAAAAAATGACTATATAAATGACTAAAATATTATAAAATTACATATGATATATATATATATATATATATATATATATATATATATATATATATAGTCATAAATGTTAAATATGTAAGTCATTTTGTTAAGTCAATAATATTTTATATTATTTTATTAATTAAATATTTGATTATTTATTATTTATCAATTAGATAACTTTTTGAGCATTTGGTATTTTATCCATCACATATCACCTTATTATATTTTAACATTATTGTTTATTATTATTGTTGTTTTTGTGTTATTGTATGTTTCTTGTTTTGTGTATAATAGTTTGGCAATATTCTAAGTATACACAATCATGCCAATAAAAAAATTCATTTACATTGAAAATAAATAAAGCAAAAACATGAAACAGTATTTGTACATCATGGTTGATGTTATAGTAATTTAAACTAAGTTATAAAATCATAAAAAAACAGTATTTAATATCTAATCAAAATCCCCACATAAAAAACTAAAACACAAAACTAAAAACTGTAGTACACCACAGTAAATTGTAGTATACCATAGTATGTTATTACTGCACTTTGTTAATGTATACTATAGTATTCTGTAATATTAACTGTAGTAAACTGATAACTTGTTGTAAATAATGAAGTATTCTACTTAAATATTTATTATGGTTTGGGTCAAAAACACTATAGTATTTAAGAATTTTACTACAGTTTACTAGTAAATGTTAAAGTATACAGTCATTTTAATGTGGGTTGAGATTAATGAGGGTTACATAAAAACACTAAATCCACACATAAATCAATGCGAATTCGGTAAAAACATACATTTCATTTGATGTCGGGGTGAACCGTGACTCATTTCGTGAGGTTCAGTAAGGAAGCGGCCCGTGCAGTCAAGCTATGATGAGTCCAGACAAGAGCGGCTGTATCTGCGCCTGATTGACTCTAAAAACAACACCTACAGCAGGAGACAAACAACAGGTGGGGAAACAAGCCCAAACAAGCAAACAGGAAAGAGCAGAAGCAGCTGTCTCATACAGCCTGCAGACAGGAACCCAGCGTCCTAAAACCTTCAGCTTCAACAGCATTGTGCTCACAGATAAACAGGATGGTGGATTATTGTGCTCCAGTAACTCAAAGGGAATAGTTTACGGGAAAATTACAATTCTGTCATCATATATCCACTCCCACTTGAAATTTCGATGAAAATCATGCATGGCGATGCTTGTCCGCATAATGAAAGTGAATGGGGATTGGGTTTGTTAAAGTCCAAAATAGCAAAATGCACCATGAAGTTTATAAAAAATAATGATGTCTTTTCACATTACGCATTAATGTTTTAACCAAAACTAGTTAGCACGCTCTGATCTTCTCCTAATTTCTCCTATAAACCACAGGACAGCTGTAAACATAAACTGTAATAGATAATGACTAGCACTGAGAAACATCTAGCGGCCCACATATCCAAATCAAAATTCCAAACCCTACATGCAAAAAGGCCTTCAGCAGAGGTAAGGAATTGTTTCCTTTCTTTTAAAGCAAGAAGAAAAAAGTGACCTCATTACGAGAAAATACGTCTTAAATGTTTGCACATGTGGAGCTTGATGCTATTTGCAGTCACCAAGCAGCATAGCAGGCCAAGCCTTTGGGGACATTCCACCCCCCAACCCCTTTCTTCTTGCCAGATAATCGTCCATATGCTTTTTCAGAAACATCTTGAGCGAAACAGCTTAATGTCCTGTATGGCTTTCACATGTCTGGGCTCCACAGAAAGGGCTCAAAGACTTCTGGGTCCAGATGCGAGCATTAAAGTTCTGGCTAAAAGCATTAAGAACTGGGGTGAGAACATCACATGTTCGGTTGAGTGAGTGCATATCTGTAATTTCTGACTGATTACAGCTCACTGATGGCCACACACTGGTTTGTATGGGTGAAATGATGGCTAAATGTCATTGAGTGCATGATATAACACCAAAAGATTTGATTATTTATTCCTCCTCGTGTTTTCAAAACCCGTATATATCACTTTTTCGAAGATATTTTGAGAAATGTCTCAGTGGTTTTGTATCCATACAGTGGAAGTCAGTGAGGTTCAAAGTTGTTTGATTATCAACATTCTTCAAAATATTTTCTTTTGTGTTCAGCAGAAGGTCATAAATGATGAGTAAATGATGAAAGAATTTTCATGTCTGGGTGAACTATCCCTTAAAAACACTTATTTACTACTTGCATTCAATTAAAAATGGTGTGTGTGACATCATTCATTCCTTTTTTAAACTGACCTAAATGACACGAACAACACAATTCAACTTCAAACATCACAAATGTAGGCCGGGTTACTGGTTTCTTTCATTTTTATTGGGACCTATGACAAACATGTAGATCTACACAGCGGCCAGGCCGTCACGTAGCTCTGATATGATCAACTTGTATTTACAGAGTCCTTTCTTTCCATTCCATCTTTTCCTAAAAGCAGGAGCTACATCGATCGTACATGTTAGAAACGATTAAAAAAAATAGAAATAAAAATGTACATCATACACTTGATATAGATTTTTTTGCTTTTTACAGAGGTAAAAATTTGGATCGTAAAAAACAAAACTAATCAATACAATAGGGTCGGTTTCATTTTTGTCTTTTTCCGTTTGTCATTTTTAGTATACAAGGAGATGGATCAACAATATACTTCAGGCACTTTTTAACAGGTAAATGTGTGTAGTAGCGAGATGTTCCACCAGGACAATGCTTTTGGTTAACGATTCATTACCACAGATATAAAAATAAAAATCAGCTCTTTTTGAAGCTTGGATGACACTGGTATTGCAAAGCTGAAGCTGACAGATTGAGATACAGAAAAGACACGTGGTGAATGAAGGACACAGTGACAGCTGACACATCACTGCAGAGGTCTGTTTCCTCTCCATCACCCATCAGAGAGAGAGAGAGAGAGAGAGAGAGAGAGACTCCAGTAAATGACAGGGATATCGATACGTTCCCTGTAAGTTAGATGTCTTCACACAAATGAAACGCATAGGATCACCCTTGCACTCTTAAAAATAAAGGTTCCAAAAAGCAGATTTGTGATTTTCACCATGATAACTGCTTTGCACAAGATGCTCTTTTATATCATTCTGAGATAATAAGGATCACAGAGTCCATGCCTTTAAGATGTACTTGCACTTTAAAGAACCCAATTCTATTTTATTTTTCTTCATGTTACAGATTTTGGAGTTATTCAACCAAAAAAAATCTGGGTTTTATTTGTTGGAATTGATTAAATTGTAAAAAAAGTATCTAAAAATAAAGGTGCTTCTTCACAGCGATGCCATAGAAGAACCTTAAAAACCCTTTCTGTCAAAGGGTCTATTTCTTTTTGACTATTTTCCACTACAAAGAACCTTTTCTTTATGGAATCGTTCAGCAAGAAATGTTCTTCTATGGCATCATGAAGCACCTTTAGAGAGCAGGTGGTTACTGGGGAGGGGTGGAAAAGTAAAAAAGCTATTACATTTGGAACAATTACAGAGAAGAAACTTGAATTTTCTTGTGCACAGTATGGAATGTCCATTATGAAAGTAAATGTGGTCCATTTTTACTTTTTTACAGAAAAGCTTGAACTAATATGAACATAAAATATACCATCAAGGGCTTTTTTGAAAACCAAAAAACATCTGGGCAAGAACGTTGCTGATTCGTTGCTCAATCTATACACACTACTCCAGAAAAAATGATGAACCTTTATTTTTAAGAGTAGACGGTCGTTTGAGACCTCTGAGAACATGATTTTGAGGCTGTAACACGAACAAGCATTTGATGCACACATACTGTACATTCATTGACTGCTCACATACAGTTTAAGTATCAATGCAGAGTAATGCTCTGTCGGTCAATGATTTATTTAGAAAAAGCATAAAGCACTACCGGGGAAGGTGACTGGTTACCCATGAAGTCCTTCACAGGGTTGGGTGACTGAGACAGACACGTCTCACAGATTGTACCATGCCATTTGACTCCTATAAGACTGGAGCATGATTTTTTTATTTCTTATTTAACATAAAGGCCTATATATTGGGGTGTCATTTTCATATTTTAATAAGATAGAAAAATATCTATTTGTTATTTTTACTTCTTTGAGAAACAGCACTGATTCATTTCACTGTCCTCTCACAAAGACAAAATTAAGGCGTTAAGTAGCATTATTGTAATGAAGAAACTTGAGATCGGTTTGGCAAACGTCCCTCTTTAAAGCACCCTAAAATCAAGCTTATTTTCTGTTTCCTTTTTTTGAGAACAGAATTGGAGTTGGAAACATCTTTGAGACAACAATTCCTTCCTTCCTTTTTTTTTTTACAGACCATAAAGATAAATTATGGGCCATCTGTCAGTAAGGGAAAATAAGTGTTCCCCATTATAGAATATGGGAAAGCAAATAAACTGCAAGAAATCTTTACTTAATCCATATTTTGTCTTGTTCTGCAGTAAAAATATCTAAACATCACTATAAACACAAGATTAACTTACAGTAAATTTACATTTAATATTAAGAATTTAAAATGTCTTGTTTTTCCTCCACTGGCAAGTAGTGTTTAAAGATAAATCTCTTTTCTTTTTTATCATAATTTCTTGTAATGAGCCATTAAAAATCAAGATATATTCTCTGAAAACAATTATGATTACTTTCACAATATTACATGTCTTGTTTTAAGGATGCTTAGACGTTTTTTTTTCTTCTGGGAAACAAGACAAAACTACTGAATGAGAGAAAGATATCGTTGCAGAGATAGCAGTGTGGGTTTGCTGGAAACTCATCTCTTCCCATATGGCTGTGAGTCTTTGCCCAACAATTTTTCTCCCTTTGGCTGGTGATTCAATTGACCGTGAAAATAAATATGACAAAAATAATCTTTGGATATCAAATACGCTTAAACTTAAAAGCCACCCTTACATCAAAAAGTCGACAATAAGGAAAACGTCTGTTGTCCGTAGCACAGCTGTGGCTGTTGAAGATGATTACAATAATTCGATTTTTAAACATATACATATGAGTATACAGTATTTACATATACTCTCAATGCAGCTTATGTAAATTTGGCTTAAATATAATAACAACAATACTATGCTGTGATACAATGTTATCATTCCTTTACAACACACACACACACACACACACACACAGGCATCAACACACTCTTCTTCTAAAATCGACTCTTCCATACAAACCCAGTCACTCCACCCGACTACAGATTTAGTGTCTCGAGCTAATCTCAATGTTATTGTTCTTAATGGTTAAAGGGCTTGGGATATAAATGCCGGTTCATCTAAGGAGCCGCTCAGGAAGAGTAAACAGCTATAACCTCCCTTCGCTGGCCACGCTGAACGAACGCAAACCGAAACAATGGATGCCGAAATCAAGCACACAAGACATAAAAACAACAAGCGATTCAAGTTCTTGAAAAGTAAAATCAGTGTAAAAAATATAAAGTACCTGCATAAGTGATGCATGACATGTGGGCTCCGGGAGCCACCTGACAAGAAGGGCGATTTCGTTCACAAGGAATTAAAAAGAAACGTCCACAATAAAAGGAGATTAAAGAACACATATATATAAACATATATTTATATTTTATATATTTATATATATATATATATATATATATATTTATATTTATATAAAACCAAAACAAAAAGCAGAAAAAAGTTTTTCAAGCCAGTTAAATGCACCAATTCTTGAACCAGGAGAGACCAAAAAAAAAGCCGTCCATGTCTTGTATTTCCACTCCTGCCCTCCTCAGTGCTAGTGTTCTGAGGGGCCTACGTAGGGTTCATCGGGAGGGGGGGAGCAGGGGCTCAGCCGACGGCTTTGTGCTTTCCCCACAGCAGCCGCAGGCCACGCCGCAGCGGTGGCACACGTGCAGCGGCGGGTAGCAGCACAGACAGGGCGCCAGCACCGACAGACCCAGCAGGGCCATCCAGCGCAGACAGAAACGTTCCTCGCTGGTGTCGCAAGAGCACGGGTCGGAGTAGTCACCCTCCGGGTCGGACATGCAGTGGTAGAGCATGCTGTCCGCGCACCACATGAAGCTGACCCGGTGGATGCAGGTCCGGATAGGGTCGGGGGCGTCTTGGCACTGCCCGCGCCGGTTCTCCTCGTGGTTGAACATGTCCCGGCAGTAGACGCAGCGCGATCGCTCGCCGTCCTCTTTCCTCCGCTTGCCCTTGAGCTTAAAAGGCCGCGGCTGGGCGGAGACCACCTCTGTGCCCGTGCAGTGGCTCTTGAGGTCACACTGGCTAAAGTCCGAGCTGGGCACGTATGGGTAGTTGTAGTCGTGCTTTAGGGGTTCGTTCTTGCCGATGTGAACGTACGAGTCCGAGTCCTCGGGCTGGATGAACTTGTCCGGTACGGCGGCGTATCGGTAGTCCTCGTAGCCTGTGATGAGCCAGCGCTCGCGGGGGTTGATGCGGACTATCTCCTCGTCCTCGAAGGGAAAGAGATTTCTGGAGAACTTCTGGAAGACACAAGAAAACATGAGGTCGTGATACAATCGCATATAAGATCTTTTTCTCATAAGGTGAAAGAACTGTCTGTTTAAAACTGTCACATTCATAACAGTCCATATTCCTCATAAATGAGCACATGATTATTCAAATAAAATAACTATTTAATGTTCTTTGAAGAGTCATCTCTTCTTCAATTTGTTGTGAAGTGTTGCTTCTGGTTTTGTATTTTACAAAGTATGTATTTTTTTAAATAGATAACTCGTGATAGACTGAATTTTTCTGATTTTTCTGATGTCAATATGAAAATATAAACAGATGATTTAATATAATGTTAATACATACATTCTGTGTGAATTTATATTCAGTTTTGACTGAAAATGTCATATTCATAACACTGCAATTGCAAAATCAGGATATACATTTAGACATTTTCAGCAATGACTTTTTGAGGCCGAATATAACACCTATACGCATCTATATGTTTCATCCAATTATTAAAGCAGCATAAAGTTGATCCTGGACTTCATTAACTCCAGAAGAGCATGTGTTGTGCATAAATAAACTACGATCCACCAAATAAAACATCATCCCACAAGAGATGTATCCGGCACTCCTGATCTAGATTATGCTTAACAGGCATCTTGAATATAAATGCATTCATGCAAACATATTTATTTCAATTATTTTAATATGCTCCAGCTCTTCACGCACCTGCTCCAGTCCGTAGCGCTCGGGCGGTCGGTACTGCAGGATACAGCGATGCGGGTGAGGCTCGTAGAACGTGGAGGTGGCCACCAGTTGTGTAGTATGTTCCTTCTTATGAGACGAATTTGAAGAGCTATCAGTGGCCGTCTGGAAAAAAGAGACATGGAGAAACAAATTGAAAATAGACATCCGCAAGCAAAAAACATCTCCACAGCCTTCCACACATATCAGGAAGAGAGGAACTGAAACAGTACGTGTACTGTCCAGCTTTTTGGTCAGTCTTTTGAAAAAGTCAAGATGACATCCCGATCACAGGCAGGTGTTTCGCCGAGTAAACACAGTTTTCCGTGATCTCATGAGCGACTGGCATTGATTCACAGCTCAACATAATACACCAGACACACGACCATATAATGCGCATGAACACGCAGACGTACGCACTAACGTCAGCGCAGTCAATCCGACATGACGTGGCTTAACTTCAGTGTGCAATTAAACCAAAAAAAAATCAGGCCCCAGGCCACAAAATTTGTAAAAACCTCTGTAGTTTCCCTGTTATTAGAAGAACTGAAAATGATTCCAGTATGCTGGGATATAGGCCATCAAACACAGACCCGACAGCTTTGGTCCATAACATCACCACATACAGCAAACTAATGTTACATACACACAAGATCAGGACAAAGTTATTATACTGAGGCAAAAGCAGGCAAAAAAGATGCATGTTTTATCCATATTATTTTTATACATAAAGGTTTAATGAAAGTTTATAGAAGTTAATATTTCCATGTTTTACACTGGTAGAAAGCATAAGGTGAAAGTTTTAAGCTGATTTTTCAGCGAGGATTGCTGGGAAGTAATGAAGCCGAGACAGTTTGGCAAAGGAAAGTACACGAAGAAAAGCCACAAAACGCAAGAATGGTGCAGGTATACAGCTGTCTGCTGAGATGGGCTGAACACACAGACAGAAAAAAAGAACAGACAGACAGGCCAGCAGGCAGGGCGGATGGGTGGATAGGAAGCGATTAGTGCTGTGAGTCTGGACGTGATCCTTCCTTTGCCTGAACCGGATGCCTTCAATAACCACCTGCCAGGTGGAGTCTGAACACATACACACACACAAACAAACACTCACATGTTGGGTTTCCATGTTTTATTGGGTCTGTATATTGTATAGCTGTATATTATATCGTGCAACCCTCAACTTACCCCTAACCTTCACAATTTTACATTTTCAAATAAAGCTAGGGACCAAAAAAAATGTAAATGTAAAAGTAGCTCATTGAGATGAATGAGGAGAGCTTTGAGGTCATGCTGGCATGTTTATACAATATGAGTACATTTAAGTTTAGGGTATTTGATATTTTACGTTTGATAATATTTGTCCCTCCGTCACTACCTGCATCTGACTAGCTAAAGTCAACAGCAAACAGAGGCTAACTAAACTAAACAAAAGGCTATCGGCTTGTATGTCCTATCCAAACTTCCTTTTTAATTGGAATTATGTCAACACAGGAACAAACACTTAGAAGATTCATCCCATACATAGACATAATAGAGATTAGATCACAGGGTTTGGATAATGCAATGCCATTCAAGCAGAGTTTTTCCTGTTTTTCCATGTTTGAGGCTAAACTCCAGCTGGGCGAGCGGAACAGAAGCCTCTGGTAACTGGCCGTGCCTCCGCACCCCGGCCTGAGCTCTCTCGCTGCCACGATCCGGCCTGGCCAGCCCTTCATGTTCATACAAAGACCTCAGAACTGCCGGCCAAAAATAATACAGGCGTCCCTCAAAGGACTGCCAAGAGCCTGAGCCGACATGATTCAAAAATACGTTTAGGAGGATAGCTGAGGCCGGACTGCTGGAGATAATTAAAAACACAGACCCGTTCAGATGTTTACACTGAGCCGAAGACTTGAGCAGAAAAAATAAGTGACCTGCCTTTCTGTAGACTGCCTACATAGGCAGCTGTCTTATAAGATTCATTCTACGTCACAATGGACTGATGTGGAACACAAGTATCCCAATCTTATAGTGTGGTATATTAACATGTAGCTTAGATAACAATGCAAAAGTACATAACACCAATTTGAATAAAGTTTGGTATTAACATAAAAATATATAACACACGCAATTATCTGATAAAACAGTCCATTTTAGTCAGACTGAACTAGTTTATTTTATTTTTCAGGCAGTAACTCCCAACTCCTTCTGATAGTTTGGTAATAGCATGTGGCTAAGCTAACAATGCCAAAGTCTAATAAACATAAAAATACAGTACATAGCGTGTAAAAAATATTGGACAAAACTGCATTTGGAGTCAAATTAACAAATTTTCTGTAACACAAACAATTCCAACAGAGTTTGGGATTAGCATGTAGCAAAGCTAACAATACAAAACTTTCATAAAAATAAAACAGCACTTAAATAGTGGGTTAAACAGTCCAATTTTTTATTTTCAGCACTGAATAGAATAAAATATAATATTTGTAATCAATGGTTAAAATTTCTCGATTCGTCTACATCTTGGACATTGCAGTGCATTCTGGGATTGTGTTTTCCACAAAGGATACTGCCATACTGCCTTAGAATTTGGTCAATTAAAATTATGTATCTCAGCTTAAATATGCTTGCAACCTTGTAAAAGGCCTCCGTGTATGAAACGTGGCTAGACACCTACCGGGTCAGCTCATTAGGTTCTGGAACAGAGCGTATAGGAACAAGACAGGGCACACTAAACTAAATCCCAATCCCCCACCATGAAATCAGCAGTCTTATCGAAAAGCTCTAAAGTGTGTGGCGTAGCAGAGATAACCAGAGAGTTCAAAGGCACATGTGGCCCTGTTCTAATTCAAAGGAATACCTTCACAGCAGCAGGGCCCATGCCGGACCGTTAATGACACGCAATCAGAGGCGCGGGTGGGAGGGTGGAGAGATAATGATGGGGGAGAGAGAGAGAGCTAGAGCTTTGGGGAACTAAAGTCTTTTGGATAATTTCACAAATGGGCCCCACTTAATTAAGACTGAGACTCAAGCTGGCCACCCTGTGGCACGAAACAGCACCAGACCAATCCAAACTGGGCCAGCCAGAATGTCTGCGCAATAAACTGGATTTAACTGGACAGAGCCTAATATGGTCCTGAGCACAAGCAGTGGTCAAAATCAGGCCTGTGGATAAACTGATACTCAGTACAGAGGTCAGAAACAATAATGCAGACCACTAAAGAAGCGTTCTGCCTGTTGTATAATCAAAAAGAGTGAGAAGACACAGACCTTTCCAAATTGTGTGTCTCTACAATAAAATCCAATATGTTTTTTGTGGGTAATGTAATGTAAATGTGTTTGGGATGGTTTCTTACTGGTCTATGTAGACTTTAATAAGGCCCTATGACTTTAGCAATGTCTACAGTATTTGTATGTGTGTTTTAAAAAAATTAACATAAAAAAATTGAATTAGGGAAGAAATAAAATGGATTTTATAGGGCCCTAGTTTTAAAATCCTGCCAACCTTACAATAGTAATAGTAAATTTACAGTCTGACTTTACGAGTTTAAAAGTCTTCTGAAATCTGTTTGGCTAGGCGCATATCTTAAAGAGCAGACATTTAAATGTAAAAAAGCTTTCCTGTCGTTCAGGTCAACAGCAAGCGATTACTTTTGATCGCACCAAATGTCTGCCACTTGCATGCTCCGTGTGGCATGGCTACGTGCACACTTAATGATATCTGGGCAGGGTTGTTCCAGCAGAAAAATCCTCAATAGGATTCTGCATCGACAACAAAGGTTTCACGGTTTTTAGGGAGTGAAAAATATGCTGGAACTAATTGAGTTCCAAGTCAAATTACCCGTAACTAGCCACCTTGCGTCTGAGGCAGGATGCCCGGAGGGTGGACGGGCACTGGTACCTTTTCCACCGCTGTGATTAGTCCTGAGAGCCTTTACGTACACACACGTGCCCAGCGCTGCTAAGGACTAGAAAGAATAAAGACATAAAGACTCTCTAACACTAGTATAAAGAAGCATTGATTCTTTCCACCTCATTTTTTTCTGCTCTTCCCAGAACTGTTAGTCTTCCACATCCCACTTCCCCTGAGCATCCCCTAGAGTCCCGACTGTGAGCTCTCCATACAGCTAAACCCTTATCCTGCCTGACTGCTGCACAGGAAGCTGCTTTTTTATCATTTGTATTTAATTCCCCTTAACACACACACCACATGACCTAAATAGTCCGAAACTCCTTATTTTAAAAGGTGCCGAGTGTATTTATGCTATATATAAATCACACATACACGCACAAAACACAGGAACTGTGCCAGCTTTGTTTAAGCTCAAATCAGAATAAAATGGCATTTGTAAAGAGTTAATGTTAAGATTTTAATAGTTTTAGTAACAGATAAGCATTTTAACTTTACGGTGTCTTTACAATGCATTATTACAATGAAGGAAATATAAAACTTTACAACCCACAAAAGGAAATATTTTCAACCAAAGACCCAAAATATAGATGGTGGTGACTTAAAAAGATAAAAAGCACCATAAAATATAACCAGATTTGTGTGCTGAATGAGTCAAATAATTTTTTTCTGTTGCTCTCTAATATTATTTGCATTATAATGTATATGTTTATACTTGGTGTCACATGACATGTGAGAACCAATGACATTTCACATAACCAATGTTAAAATATAAAAATCTGAACACTGTTGCTCACAGAAAACTAGTATATTGCTTTAAATGACTGGGAAAGTATGCAACGAATAATTAAATAATAATAATTTGTTGCTTGTTGTACATATTCCTATCTTTTGTGGTAAACATTTCATTTTGAAAATCAGCTAACAACCCAACCAATGACGTCACACCATTCGGTCACCAATCGGACCGGTCCTGTTTAAAGCGGTGAGTACACCTAAGCTCGTCTGTACCGAATCCAAAACAAAAACACTCATTTCCTTTAATAACCGATGACTCATCACAGCCATTATGACATTTTTAGATAGCATCAGGCGGTGCCGCTTGTGTTGTGATGCTGTGATGGGGTTCATGTCAGCAGTACGCTGGAGGACGGACGTGAAGGGCTGCTTTGCTGAAGTGTGCCGATGACTCACTGGATACTAAACCTTCTGTTCTGCACATCAACTCAGTGTAATGAATGATGTAACACCTGCGAGTCAAACGTACAGACCTCCTACCAATGCCAGGGGACATTATTTATATAAATAAATATTGCTTTGCTTCACACTATTGACAACAATGTATGTTACATGTACGTAACTTTTAATAAAAAATTTGTGTTTATTTTTCTCATGGTCACTTGGGGCTGAGACGGTTTTACTTTACAAACACTCGAGCTATGCTCGGCAAACATGCAAATTCATCTCAGATGTGGATGGAGGTGTTGCAATCACAACCGTCCCGTCCCGACACCAGACACACCCTGCTAGATGCCCAGCATTCAGAGATGCAGGCCAAGTCCTTTCTCAGATCCGAATGAGCTAAAACCAGCTGAGGTTAAGTATAGGTTAGCTCACGAGGAACCATCAGGAGGAATGTCCATCCCATCAGAGAACAGCTCCCCTCCACATAATCGCCCGAGCTGTAAATCCAGAGCCGCATTGCTGCTGTCTGCGGCCACTTGCCTCGCACGGCAATATATGGAAAGGTCATCAACACCAGCCCCGACAACTGTGCCAACAACCTCACGTCGTAACGCGCGTTTGCTCGCTTTCTCATCCAGATAGGTTTTTAAAACCGAACCTGCACTCGGTTGTAAATCGCCTGCGATTTCCGAAGGCAAGCCGCACCCGCCAGCACAAGAGGAACATAAATTCCAGGACGGAAAGAAGCACTGGATTAAGTTTCCTTTACAGCTCAGGGTCCTTGGCTTAGCAGTCTACCCTTTTGGCCTGAAAGCGAGACAGACAGCGAGTGAAACAGGAGCCACGAGGCTTTCCCTGTGCATGCCCCCCTCCTCTTGTCCACCCGGGGCAGCAGTAAATCAGGATGGCAGTTAGCTGGGAAGCAGCTGCTAATGATAGTTTTACTGGGGCGAGCAGGAAGTCATCTCCTGACCCCGCCTGCTGCTCTCCGTCTCCTGTGACAGTCACAAAAGGACAGTATGTGGGCAAAAGCCAAACGGCGGCACGGCCGTTTTAAAATCGCCACAGGAAACCTGCCCGCGCCGCTATCGCATCCACAGGCTTCAAACAAAACAAAGGCCCATCTTTTCCGCAACGGCCTCGGCGGGGTAAAAATATCACAAGGACTCTGCCTTTTCTGAGACGCTTCACACACACACTCAAAGCCGCGAACGTGTAAGCCGGAGGGAAGCGGAAAAGGCTAAACATTACTTTAAAGTGACATGCACTGCTGAAGTTTACAAAACATGTCAAGAACATGTCTGGGTCATATTCACCACAAAACCTAAAGAATATATACAATACATGGGAATAAGACACCATTCAGACATAGATGCTTACTTTTAAAGCACTTCTAAAAAGCTTTTACAATGAAAGAAGTGTAAAAAATTTACAACAAAAAGAGATATTTTCCAACAAAGAAAGAATAGAGATGGTGACTTAATACCTAATAAACATAGAATAGTTCATAAAGGTTGTACTTATATTCACAATAATTCCAATACTGTAATGCAAACATAAACTTATTGTCATTACAGTAAAATGCAAAGATATATAACTACTAATACAACAAATGTTGCATAATGGTAATATGCGTTTTGCTGCTTTAGTTTTGTGTTATTTAACAGTAAAAAACAGTAAAAAAAATGTACTCTAAAATGCCACTTATAATCTCCAAAATAATTCTGTAATAATAAAATTAAATGTATTAAAACCAATTTGTAAGAATGTGCAACTGAACATAAGATATGCTTTTATTATTTTAAGCAAAATGATTTTTGCTTGCTTTCACAAGATATACAGATACGTATGTTGGATCACGTCAGGAGGATGTTTGACGCACATATAAGCAAGCTTGAAATAATCAGATGAAAACAAAATGCTCTTACTGTGAACACATCATCATCCCCGAGTTCAGCCTCATTTTGGAGTGTTGAAGAGGAAGTTGTGGAACCTAAAATAAAACACACGCAAACAGGAGACGTGAGCCGCCAGACCTTCACATATCCTGTCGGTTAATGCTGGTATTTGAGGCTGGAGACAGAAGGAAGCTGACAAGCAGACGTTCAAACCTGGTCACATGACGCTGAAGACTGATTTCAGAGTACATCACTATACCTGCGGCCTTACATTCCCAATTTCTAACCATAACACAGGCTCATTCAAAAATCATCTATTTTGTGTCTAAAATTAAAACCTAAATGTTGATAGCCTGTTAAAAGAAGGGGTTTTACACAGCATTAAGCTACATTACTGTCACGTGACCTCATTATGTTGCATGAATAATTTAGGAAGTGGTGAACAGTTATTTTGGACTTTTATTGCAAGTGTGTAAAAATGTGTTAGGTAGACTTTTGACTGCAGCTAGTGTTTGATGTACAAACCAAATAAACTTAAATAGGAAGAGCCATCTTACTGTCATGTAAAGTGACCCATCATAGTTTAGAGGCACACGTTGAGAGGTTCGAATAAAACAGCTTTTCTAGTCCATATTTGTCAATAGTACTATTCATTTTACTGGAAAATTTAACCTAAAGCACCTTTAACCCTTGTTACATGCATTTAGGCCAAATCTAACGTGGTGTTTTTCAACTGCAGCTCACCCTCCATTAAGTCCTCCAGGGCTTTCCGCACACCTCTGTCGAAGGCACGGGCATCGGCGGGGCTCTGGAACGTCAGGCCACATTTTCTATTGTCGACCTTCCAGTGGTGAAATGTGGGCGTGGCCTTTGTGTAGATTAGATCCTTCTTCACGAAACATTCCAAGATCACCTGCCAGCCAAAACAAAAGAGACATTTCAGAGCCCAAGGTCAGAGGTCAAAGTCTTGCAAATCACATCGCACAACCAGATTTTTTCTGGAAAAAGAAGCCAGCATGCAGGCTAGTTGGTTTTCGTGAGCCCCTGAGGAGGAAGACTATGATGACTCATGCCACACCTGCTTGTCTTTGAGGCGCTCGCCGTGGATGAGGAAGTCGCTGTGTCCGGTCAGTTCGGCAGGCATCACCTTACAGATGCCCACCCTGCTGAGACCACCTCCTTCCTGTGCCAGCCAACCACCACTCGAGTCATCTCGGGTCATGACCACCGCTTTGACGCGCACGATGTAACTGTCACTGAAAAGAAAAAAAAAGATGTGGTTGAGACTTTAATTTTGTAAGTTGATATGTAAGTATGACAGCAATTAACAAGACAAATTTCAATAGCATCTTTTACATCAGTTAAGTTTTTATTTCTATCATGAACAAAAATCTGAATTTTCACACATTAAAACCGTATTAAAACTATATTTTCACATTAAAAATTTTAATTCTTCTGCTTTTTATTGGCATCTTTGTTCAAAACATACCACTGCACTTTTTACTACTGTATTTTACTTACTTAACTTTATGTATTTCTTGCAAAATAAACTCTTTAATTTTTATTATTAAAAGCTCACTATTGTGAATTGAGCTTAAGCAATATTTTCAATACTCCATAAATTAATTTTTTAACAAAAATAAAGTTATGGATTGCAGCTTTAAAATAATTTAGTAAAAATGTAAACTTACGCAAATTATACTACTAATTATTATTATAAATAATAATGCACAAATAATAAAAAAATTATATAGCCTAATATGTTAAATATTATAGTCTATTTTTACTATTGTGACTTAAATAATTAACTAAATTATAAACAATATTATCATCTATATTATACATTGCCTGACAATTATGGTTAAAATTATGTTTTTTCTAATCACAAATTCTCATTTTGGATCTACAAAAAACTATTCTAAAAAAGTCCAAAATACACACCTAATTTTGTTAAGCTACACCTCTCAGACCTGGTATGTTTCATTCATCTGAGGCTTTATAAAATTATGTCACACACAGCATTAACACCTCCATCCAAACACAGTAAATTGACGAGACAATTACAAAAAAAATCAACATGAAAAAGTGTTCCCTAGAGGCAGACTAGTAGAAAGAGCGAGCCAGGTTTACTTTAAGACTAACTCGAGCGCTCTTCCTCTGTAATGCTGTGAAAGCCAGGAGTCAGCCTTATATGGTAACCTGAACCAGCATCTTTAATAATTAACCAGAGAGCCGAGAGGACGGCTGAGGAGGCGAGGGCCCGTCTTAAGACCAGAGAGCCACTAAATCAATACAATGAATCAGAGGAAGGGAAGAGACTTGCGTACGTGTCAAACACACACACTCAATGTACAATCTACTTAATATCACAAATGTGCCTAGACAGCTTTGAGATTTAATGGAGAACATATGAACATTTTGGATTAAAGGTGTAGATATCCAAACTCATGATGTCTTAAAACGGCATGTGTTTACCCAAGAAGTTTATTGTAGTGCTTTTTTTGTGTGCATCTGATTGTAAAGCTTGACTGTAAAAATCACTTTTCACATTCGTTTTCATATAAAAATGTGCTGCTCAGACATTCTGCATGAGCACAAACCATCTCCTTTTGTGTTGTAAAGATGAAAGAAAGTCTTCAAAGAAAGTTAGGTTTGGAAAAAAACAGGAGGTTGAGTAATTGATGACAGAATTTTCATTTTGAAGTCTCCAGCTTCACAGATTTTACTCTTGAGAAAAAGACCCCAGGCAATCTCACATGTGTCTCACATGAGCTTCAAAAGAGATCTCAACAAGAGCTCTTAAACTCAGATTTACAAATAAAAGATTTAGACCTTGAAAACAACAGTTGTGTCTGATTTTATGGATTTTAGAAGAAACATTGCTTACACTTTAAAATAAAGTGCTACTAAAACATCTAAATCAATGCTAATACTTTAAGGTGTCATTAACTGCATTTATATAATTTATAAAGTTAACAAGATTTTTACATAAAACATTATGAAATAGAAGTAAAAGGCTTTTATATATCCTGTTTTTGTGACTATCTGCTGAAACACATTCAACACCCGTAAACGGCCACCGCTTTGAATATTTTTCCCTGCCATTGCAACAAACCTACACTTTAAATAGCAAAAACACTTTTGTGACGGTGTTATTATTTATATGTATTCCTTATGTATTTGTGAGGTTGTCATTATATTACAACTGTCTAACCAAAGATGGTACAGAAAGGTGCTTCTCTTGTTGCATAACATCTGCCAACTGTAAAACATTTATGCCTAAACAATATATGTAATTTTGGTTAAAAAGGAGGGAAATGCTCAAAAAAAAGGAAAGAAATCCTCAAATATTTGGTCACACTATGACATCATAGTGATACAAAGACAAAATCTGCATTCTGGCAGCTTGGTTTCTATCAAAGCTGTATTTGGACTAACAAGCAAGTTTTACAAGAACATTAATTTAAATGACAATTTTTTAGTACAATGACCTCTTATATGTCAATAGTTAGATTTTTTCATTCATGTCCCCTTAAAATAATAAATGAGAACTAAGTTTCCTTAAGATGAATGATTACCCTTTAAGCAATAGAATGTCCCTCGGGGAAGTGATGTCACTTTTTAGCAGCTGGACAGTTTGCTTCTGTCTAATGACAACAGACAAATAGTTTTACAAAGTACATATCCACAGCACAGTGCAATGCGGCCATATGAGCAAGTACTAAGATCGGCCATTTATAATTATTAGACACGGTGACTGGCTCTGCGCCTACATAGATGTGGCTCTTCTTGTGGAAAGACAGAAAGAAATACCGTCTGCGGGATTAGAATTAATGAGTGAGGACGTCCTGTGGGAGCAGCACCGTCTAATGTACTTACAGTATGAAAGCCAGGCCAGGGGATTGTCTCTATGCCAGAGTCATTCAATATCTACGGCTAATTAAAATCAAATCAAACGTAACTCCTGATAAACCTAGCTGTTTTTCATAAGTGAACGAGCAGAGAGCTGACGATTCCTCTTTAATCTGCAGCTGTCGTGCCATCACATCACACGTCCCGTCGGGTGTCTGCGGGTTACTGGGGAACAGGAGTATAAGGCGTAAACATACCGGACAGAAAGCACGAAATGGACTATCATTGCAGCTAGTTAAAGCGATATTTGTTTTCAACCATCTGATCGTAATGAAAGAAGAGAGATGTAAAAGTGGACGCCTGACAGAACCTGGATGTTAAATGCAGAAAGGCGAGTGAAAATGTCACCGAAGTATGTGTGAGTGTTTATGTCCGGGTGTGTGAAAGAGTGAGTCACTCCATCCATCTGTGAGGTGGAAATTTACACAAAACAGCTCTTTTCCCTCGTCTTCTCCCACGTAGAGCTTAAAGATGCTGTGATCTTTTCAACTTTATGCTCTGGGGAGGTCAAGAGGGCACAGCAGGGTAAAGAGGGCAGATTTATATTACAGTCGGTCTCTTAAATAGGACCATTCGTCCATCTCTGTGTATTCACTCATCAAAAACCAGTACAAAAAAGAACGACTTGTTTCTCTGTTTTAAATTAACTCTTAAAAAGGTCACTAAGTATAACAAGAAGGTTGTGTCCACTAATGACAAGACTTCCTGT
This sequence comes from Beaufortia kweichowensis, assembly GCA_019155185.1. Lineage (NCBI taxonomy): Eukaryota > Metazoa > Chordata > Actinopteri > Cypriniformes > Gastromyzontidae > Beaufortia > Beaufortia kweichowensis. The sequence continues at coordinate 16,259,790 of CM032801.1, read as the reverse complement.
GTGATGTCACTGTTACTTCCTGTTTCTTATCTTTGGCTCTTTCATTGACACAAGCCTTTTGGACAAAAGATCTCTTGGCAAATCCATGCAAATATCAACCTTACCATGAAAAATAAAGTATTAATCAAAGGTTTTCACCATACTGATGCTTCTTTGTCACATCCATAACACATGTATATATCCATTTTTTTTTTAAATGGACTGATGCCTGGACCTTATCAACAGAGCTTTAGTAAAACATAAAAAGATATATATTGATAGATTTACATAACCGTAACCGAAACCCACAATTTATCAATGATGGTCATCTCTTCAGCATGCTGAACATCTACCATCTGGCTTCTGGGATGAAAAATAGGGTCACAGAATTAAAAGCATTTAACAGACATGATGTGCATCACGTAGAAGCGCACACATACACGTACACACGCAACAGAATGTACGAAGGCGTCGAAAGCCACGATTCCCTCTGCTCGCTGCCGTCCCAGGCTGGAAGGCGTCTCAGCGCGGCCTCTCTCCCATCTGTGCGGAGGTGGGCGTCGATCCAGCGTCACACCCCATATCACAACCAGCCAAGAAATGAGTCGCTGAGCACAGCACAGGTGAGACTCCACATCAACCTGAACACATCCATCTCTCTGCACTTCAGACGCATTTCATTCTACTCAGCCGAAAAAGTGAGAAACAACCCCGTCCCTCTCTCTCCATTCGCTCACCCGCGCATGAGTGTTTAACTCCTATTTACTAAAAACAACTAAAAGATGTTTTACCTTATCATCTATCAGTTTAGTATAAGTTTAGATTCTTAAAACAAAGATTGTTTGCTATGCGTTTGGAAACTATGAAAGACTTACTTTGCTAATGTTGTGTTTACTGCCAGCATGGCAGCATTCAGCGTGCTGTCTCATGTTGCTCATTTGATTCAAGGCTTTACAAAAAATGAAAAACTCATCTCTTACATGAATTTTTAAACTCAGAAAGGTTTTTCAAACATTTTCAGTGAAAAGTGACTTTGAATTTCTGTCTTTTTTCCTCACACAAAGCTATCAAATCATATGCAAAATTGTAACATATTCCACATATATCATACGAATGGTGTTTTTAAGCTTTGCAGCTGTTGATCAATTTGTTGTATAGAAAAGAACAACTAGGATACTATGCAAGATCTCTCTTTTTTTCATCGACAAATATTGACAGTATTTACGCCAACTTTAAAGCTGCTTCTCGATGTCATAAAAGAACCATTATTGACTGAACCTTTAACATCCAAAGAACTGTTTCACAAAACCTGGAGAATTTGTTTGCAGCTCTTTATTCAACATGTATCCATATTAACCAAACTATGACTCAACATTTTCCTTACGCTCCTCAATACAGATGTCATGCGCTTATACACCTTCTCTGAAACACTAAAAGTTTTACAAAGTAAAATGTCAAAAGATCTTGCAGAATCTCTGTGGCGGGGATTTTTCAGGCATACGTGCTGACTGGCAGGCTGTAGAGGAACTCTGAAGTCAGCAGACAATGTGGATAGACAGATTTTTCTCACCATAGTTTAGTCTATTTGATTACAATCACTGGGCGCCGGCGGTACAATAGGGCACAATGGTTTCCGTACAATGCGGACTTGTCCACGTTCTAATGGCTTTAAATAATATGTCGCCACCTCTTCCCAGAGTCTCAATGACATCAACAATGGACAACTCGGGGAATTATGACAGCATGGCTCCAAATTAATTCAATCCGCAATCTTCTCCAGCGAGAGCAAATATAGCCTGGGTGGTCGTGGTTACAGAGGAGATGCTTGAAACATTATTTCCGAAGAATTTCCAACCAAACAAGTAAATATGAATACTTTTGCTTATTTAATTCTAAACATACAAGCAAGAAAAGAGCATTAATGGCAGTAGATGGTTATAGAACAGCGCTGAATGACTGCCATATACACATACCAGGGTATTTACAAGGTGCTTCAAAGACAAAATGTCAGTTAATGTCTTCAAGCTACAGATTTTAAAATTAAACTTTTGTCATACATTTGCTAACTAGTTAGCACAGAATCAACCAATTAGCCTGCTAACTTAGCCTAAACCCTACACAAGCTTGCTCTACCTGTAATCACAGAAATGCTTAGCGTAGGCATATGCTGTCAGATATATCAAAAAAATATGAATGGGACAGTCCAACGATAAACGTTCCACCTTCCAGTAAAACAAGTAACCCTACAAAAGGTGTTTTAGACCATTTTGAGCTAAAAACAGCTCATGTCTTCAAGCACACAGATACAGTAGTCTTGCTATGATTAAACATGTTTTACAGTATTTTGCACTAGGATCAGCTAAAACAGTACAGTCACAGACATTAACAAATGTGATAAAAGTACTGTTACTATACTATTAAATGCTGACTCTAATACAATAATATCAAACCAAATACACTAAAACTGTTTCTTAATTCTGATTGGGTGAGCCGTGTTGACAGCTCTTATGAAATGCAGTTAAACACACAAACACACAAAATATAAGTGTGGCAAGTTGCTTCGTTTCTTGGCAACCACAGCCTATAGATACAAGCTTATATATACTATGTATATTATTGTAAATAAAAACCATTTTATTTGATTGTTGCAGTAGTCTGTTTCATCACATGATGTTGTGAAAGCAATAAGCAACTCAAAGATGTGTTTTACAGTTGTTACGTGCTTCATTTCTTATCTTCCTCATAGTAAAATCATTCTAATGGATGGCCTCTCACGGTTTACTACTTCAACATCCGACAGCCATATGAATCTGACTGGTATACATCTATTTTCTGCAACTTGTCAAACGTTGTTCTTCACAAACATACCACAGAGACACTGCCAATCTTTGCCATTCAAAACAGCCTAGTGTTTGATATCAGCCTCCGAAGGCAGCCGCAGCATTATAAGAACAAAAACAGACAAACAATCCAGAAAAACCTCGACCGGGCTTACCGGCTGTCCTCTGCCATGTCTGAGCATCCAGCAACAGCGATCACAGCGTCGGCGTGGCAACCGTCTCCGGGGCACGCTCAGATGGACGGAGTCCGGGCTGTGCCACCAGCCTCAGCATGTCCACAGCTCCGGCGAGGAAGCAAGGAGAAAGCTCGAATCTCTGTATGATTCAGTCTCCTTGACAAACACTGGGAATGCTGGGGTATGAGTCATCCGCAGGCAGCCATTTCTCCTCTGAGCCGCCCGGCCTACAGCACAGAAATCTCCCCCTGCTCTGCCTCGCTTTCTTGTCTTTTTCTCTCTCGCTGTGGCTCTCTTGCAGTCCAACGTGCAGAGAATATAATCTCTAACCAGCATAAGCTCCAACTCGCCTACACCTCCAGCTAAAGCTACGACCAACTACACCCACACGTACAAAGGGTGGGCTCGGCCGCACATGAACCAGTGCGGTTACTGTACCCCTTTATATCAAACAACACACCTACACGCACGCCGCGCTTACTTGGAGCCTATGCGTTATGTAAACACCTACTTCTCACCCATCAATCATCTGTGCCAATGAGAGAGATGAGTGCCTAAAGACCAGCTGATGCTAAATGGGAATATCTATTAAAAATATTTTATTATGGTTCATTTTGAATAGTTATTTTACCATGAAAACTTAAAATATAAAGTGATAGGTTACATACAGACGTTCTTATGTCAGATGCGGATGCTTTTATCTAAAGTAAAGGTATGCGTTTTATCGGTATAGGTGTTGCCTGGGAATCGAACCCATGACCTTTGCACCGCCAACGACTGCTAAATCAGTTAAGCTACAACTTCCGATACGGTATACGCTGGTTACCATAGCAACCCATTTATTTTCATAAATAATAAAGAGAAATGTCTATTTGACTTGCCTGTTTTTTCTGAAAGTTCATGGACTTTAAATAAAGCAAATTATCTAGAACAATTTCTTGTCACGGCTGTAAATAAAGAGTTCTGCAATGAGATAAGAGACACATGTGGAATCACACATCTGACTTTGGTCTTACATAAGTAAATAGTAAAATAATGTTATATGTTGGAAAACGTTGTTGTTTAACTGACGCTATTCTTATAGATTAGCCACCTTGTGAAATAGTACAAATTTTGTGATATCAGGATGCCGAAAGCTGTATTCTGATCATACATATAATTTGTCCTCTTTAACTGCTACCGTTACTGGCATGTCACATATTGTAAGGAAAACAATCCTAGCCTAAAAGTATGTACTATTTATTTTACTATTCATGTGATGATCTCATATGTTCTGAATCTCTGTTTTCATATCACAACGAAATTTGCTTGTATTTACAACACAACTTATTTTTGCATAATTAAAATGCACAAATATAGTACCCAGAATCCATAGAGTTTATGTAACTGCATTATATTTGTACAAGAGAAGAATGTGAACAGGATTCAATCTCAACTCAGTCCAGCTGTGCAGTAGACATATGAACACATGACATTTATCACATGAGTGTTGCAACTCTCTCTCTCTCTCTCTCTCTCTCTCTGTCTCTCTCTCTCTCTCTCTCTCTCAAACACGTGAAGTCTGGGGGGTGGAACAGAACCATGAAGCTGTATCATCTGCATTGTGCTGTGCTCTTCACTCCCTATAAACATCTCAGTCCTATTAAAACAATTTGACAAACTATAAAAACCAAAACTACAAAATAAAAAGAACCATAAGCAGCAGTTTACCCAAACGTTATGTGTAACTAATTAAAGCAATAATCAACATAATGACTAAAAGCCTACATTCTTTAACCGTGGTAAAATAATTATAATAATTATAAACAAATATTTTTAAAAAATATATACACAATCTCAATGAACCTATTGCTTTCATAAATGGAGTTCCTTTTAGACTGTAACTCCTCTTTTTTAATTACCTGTCTTAATTTTTATAAGTAACACCAATTTTGTATTAGCCAGATAAAATCAAGTATGCCGTACATTTAATCTTATTTTATCCTGAAATACGTCAGTGCAAGTGAAATGATAGGTTTCAAAAAACATTCTCATATCGAAAGATAATATTACCAACATAAACTATTCTTCAACCAAGTAATCAAATGCATTATCTTAATTGCAGACTGTTTACATCACATAATTTTCATGAAAAATAGCAGCAGACACATTCTGGGTAACATCACAAGCAAGTAAATGATTTTCCTTTCAAATGTATTTTGCAGACCCAACTACACAGACTAAAGCTAAAGCTCATATTTACATTTCACTCCAACACAAAATACTCTGGTAGTCATACGAGAAAACTTTCCTTAACTTTCTAAATACTCTGGGTGGTTTATTAACTCATTTGTTGTAAAAACCCAAGCCCTTTGACTTCCCACAGGGAAGCACACATAAAAAGAAATCCAAAAACTGTAAGTGAGAAATGAAAAACAAATATAGAAGTATGTGGGGCAGAGTGGCTTCCGGCCCTTTTGGCAGGTGGGTGAAACAGTTGCACCAAACCTGATAAGAGTAGACTGTTACTTCCTAAGATAAGGTCTCTGTAACCCTGCCTGGCCCAACCCACAGCCAAATACAAAACACACACAGATGGGGAATGCATGTATGCTTATTTTCTACACTTTTACTATTAATATTATAAGACAACTAAAACAGATTTACTTAAAAATAAAAACTGATTATAATTAGTATTCATTAAGCTAAGGTCTGTAATTTCAACATAAATGGAGATGCATCTGTTTTTTTTATTAGCCCCGACTGGACAGCGTATAACAACATTGGCTCAACCTTTTGACTTGTGTACATCGTACCCTGTGAGACATCATCAGTTTAAAACTTGTGGTATGGGCGTTTTATGGCCTATGCCTATACTAAGGCAACGTGGCAAATACAACACAGTAGACATATTGAAAATTACATAACATTACATAACATGTCAATAAAATATATAAATATTTATTATACACAAATATTTATGATATAAATATTATAAACACGCTTTACATCTGAGTGCATAAGGAACAAAGTGCCAATGCACTACATGACGGCAAAATGGAAATATTTATGGGTCAAATATATAGATTTATCATATAATGCTGATCATTAAAAAAATCCAAATATCAGATAATAATATTCATAATATAATAATATATTGTCAAACATGAATGCTGAAACATTGAAATGTAGTCATATTTGATTCATGCATTTCTGAAACATTCCACAAACAATGTTAAATTAATATGTCCTGAAATAAACAAAAGTTATTCTATATTTCCAAGAGACTTTCTGCCACCATCACACGTCAATAAGGATCTACATGGATTCTCTCAATGTTATAATTTTCTGAATGCAATATGTTACATATTTCTCAATAAATTAAAAGATGCAGACACCTACACACAAAAAACATTACAAGCAACACTCCTTGAATATAGCCTCGCCCTATTCAGCCATAAAGCTCTTTTCAGTATTATAATCCACATTGACAATCTGAGAAGGGGAAAACCATCCCTTAAGGCCAGAAAGGACACAAAGAACACTAAATAATGGTGGCATGTAATACCGCTGCTATTGTTCGTATCCAGGTCTCCTGTTCACATTCATTTCAGCATGAATCCAGTTTTGGAAATTATATAATTATATAAAATAGATTAAAACACGTTTGGCTGCTTCCATCTACGTCAGGCATACGTGTCAGTGTTATCCACTGGCTTTCTGCTGAATGGCCGGTCACTGGACTGTGACTTGACTGGACTTTCAGCCACATGCACATTTCCATACGAGAGCACTGAAATTCACCTCATTTGGCTCTGCGATGCTTTTCGGGAGGGGCGTATTGAATGAAAAAGAACAACAGGTTCAATAAAGCGCAGATAATGGCTTCCTGTCTGGACTGTGACAGAAGAGCTATCTGTGTTTTCTTCTCAGCAGGACCACAGAGGGGTGAGAAGTTGACAACACGTTCATTCTCCCATGGACCGGGAGCTATGTTTACAACAGCAGAGTGGCCTTTACAAATAAACCATCACATTTTATTACTTGGCTTGACCAAAAACATCAAAGGAAACAATCAAATAAAAAAATTAACAGCTAAGAAGGTTGGACAGAAGCATCTGGCCCCGTGTCTTTTCCACAGGATGTAAAACACATTTATAAGAAGAACAGGATGTCTCATAATGGCAAATAAGAAAAGCAGTTCTTGAACTCTGAAATAGAAATAGGCTAAACAGCGGCTATAAAACCGACTTCAATTCAGTTCATCACATTTCCATGTAGGCAAAGAAATTGAAAATACTTCTGAGAATTGTTGTAATACCAGCATTGATTGTATATTTACTCAGAAGGTTATTGTATCAGTACATTTAACAATATGTTACTGTATTGTTGCTCAACCACATATCGTACAGAGGAAAAACTCACTTGCTGTTATGTGAACAGAAATTCTTGCCAGCTTCAATATTCATGCATGGGTTACATAACACAAGCATGACTCTTTGTACTTCCAACACAGGAAGGAACAAAAATAAAAGCACAAGGCATTTTATTGACACAGCCCTTTTTCACTTATTAATTTCAATTGCAGGTTTTAATGTTAATGTAAATATTTCTTTGAGAATTACAGAACTAAAAAGAGCATTAAATGTGACTGAGCTTAACAAATATAATTGTTTGTGACGTCATAACCTCAATCATAATTTACCTCAATAATATGCATTTTTAACCCAAACCCAATGTGTAACACAGAACAGGAAACAAATCAAAAGCTAACCCAATCCCATTAAAAACACATTAAAATTGAATAAATACTAATACACATCCGGTCATAGTGGCTTAACAGTCAATCCCCTGTTATTAGGCTTTAAGAAATACAACAGTTCACAGAATATAAGCGGATTTCCACAGCAGTCCTATACTATACTCCTATACTCCTAATACTCCATATCCTCTTAGAGAGAGTTACATGGCCAACATTATCAATATTAAATCAAATTAATGGAAAGAGACGCACAAGACTTGAAAACTGCTGAGCTTGTCCTTGTACATTGAAGACTCATCATTTTAAGATATTAAGGTTAATTATTTCTGTAGATCTACCGAGCATGTCGCAAACACTGGACAATGACATGCAAAGGAATAAGTTAGAAAAGAGCTCACAAGCAGCCATAATGAAGCAGGGAAAACAACTAAAACATTGGTTTTGATCATCTGTAAGACATGATCATTCATAAAAATAAAAATCAATGCATTCCAATACTCTAACTATAGTTTAAAATAGATAATGTAATAAGTTGTATATTAGTGATAAGAATAAAAAACAAAGGAAATGTTTTATTTATTGCTTGTTATGCAGTCTGCAGACAGTGTTTTTGTAAGTCACCGAGTGGAAATGAGGATCTAAAATCGATTCTTCCTGCACAGGGCAGGAGATTGGGAATGGTCGGGGTGACCTTTTCTCAAAGTCATTTTACATTGTTGTCTTCAGCACTATTTACTGGCTGAGTCAAACAGGTTAGTTTGGGAACACTAAGATCAATAGCATTGATATGACCAGTCTGCCTGTGTTTTTGTGAGCGTGTGTTGTTTGTTTCACAGTACTTTACATTTATCACAAGCAGCAGTGCCTAAATGATACGGCAGGCAGACAGGTTTATAATGTATAGCCTTACAAACATTTACAACGGTAACCATGGGTTTATATCTATTATGGCTCCTACAATTACTTTTTACAAAAAACATTATACGATACTTTTAAAATATAGTTTTTGATGACCGTAAACTACTTAACCAAGCTATATAGCAAAAACAACTACTGTAGTAAAAACGATATTGTTACGGATAAAATATTTAGGCCTAACAATAACCTGATTGTACTTGCACATGGGCAATTTCATGCACATGTAAACCTTACCAACCATGATAAAATAAAGACTTTATTAAAGGTGTTCAGCATACTAATAGCTCAGATGTCAATATTTATTGGTTTAAATACCCATAGAGGTCTTTATTTATGTTTTAAACCATGATTTATCATAGTCCATAAGTAATATAACTGTTTTATGTTCTTTAAAGAGTCGTCTCTTCTCTATTTGTTGGATATTACTGTTTCTGTATTTTAGTTCACAGAAATCCTACAAAGTATTTTAGCTGTCAAAAACGTGTGTTCTTTTTGTCACATCCATAACACATGTATATTTCCATTTGTTAAAATAGATAACTTGTGTATAGACTGATATTTTGTTCTAGAAAACTCAATATATTGGTAATAAAAACATTATGTGAGAATTCATATATTACGTTTTGACTGAAAACTCAAGAATTGCCCACATGTAAATATACGTATCAGTTTTGATTAATTTGATTTACTTCAAAACGACCATGGCGCTGAAAGAAATACAAAATGGTTTCCATTACAAATACCATTATAAACCTGTTTAACATTAAAATTATTACAAAATGTCTTAATGTAGTGTGTTTATTGGTGTCACGTCCCTTAGAATAGATAACATCCCACCAGTAAAACACATAACCAGGAAAAAAAACAATACAGTTCCCATTATAACCATTCAACCCATTAGAATGTCTGTGATGGTTTTTAATATTGTTTTGCGTGTTATGTCAGAAGAGATGATGTCTGCAGTCATGAATGGAGCGGCTGAAGGTTACAGCTTTTATGAATGAGCGCAAACAACAGCTCGTGCCCTTCGCCCTTCCGCTTCACACTCACTCCATTCAGACGCTATTGTTAACGTGTGCTGCCTGTGCTTATGCGTCACCGAGGGACACAAAATTAAACGAGAAGATGTCAAATAAGATGTGGCCTAATGTAGCCAAGAGTAATCCAACATAAATAAACGCCGCGAGATGAAAAACGCGAACATTATTATTACAACGTAATTTTAGTCAGGTAAACTAAGTAAATGAACGTTTGTTGCTTACGAATGACACAATTTTATCTTTAACAGACGCCAGTTTAACTCACAAAACAGTCCGAGCAGCAAACGCCCATTGGCGACACATCTCGCGCATTAAACGCATTGTCATCGTGCCAACAGAGTCAAATGGTGTTTTTATGAATGAAGCACTGTATGCAAATGAGAGCGATTCAAAAAACACCAAACAAATGGCGGACATACCGGATCACCGCAACAGATTACTTTAGCACATACCATCTCGTCGCGAATGCGATTTTTACGACAAGAAAATCTTTTAAACAGAAAACAAGCAACGCAAAAATGCCCCGTGGCGCAAAACAACATGTGACGTGTACACGCACACACACACACACAGGGAATGTTAAAGGAAGGGCCTTTAAAACATCAAATCCCTTTACAAAATATTTCCGATCCACCCCCACTCCATCTCCCCCCTCCCTTCTTCAGTCTGTCCGTGGGAGAGGGCCCGATCCCCCCGTCCACTGACAATGCCACTCAACATTTCACCGTAAAACACTTTACCAAACTTTTCTGACTGACTTGCGCCATACAAGCTTTGACATGAGCACAAATGTGCATAACAACGAGAGAAAAGAGATTTCTTTCCAGGTACTTACTCGTTTGGGTGTGTTTCTTCAATCATTTTTCTCGTTTCACCTACAAAAAAATCCCACAGCGGGTGCACTCGTGTTTTTCGTCATTTTTATGCCACTCGTATTCAAATAATCCCTCACATTTCCTTCAGCTAGTGTTGTGTGTTTTTTCTTTGCTTTGCTCGCTCCTCGTCTCCGTCTTGATGGGTTTTTCGTTTCTTTTTTTCGCTGGATCTAACCAGTTGCTGATGTTGGAGGATCTTGGAATAAAATATATATATATACGTATCGATCAACAAACAGCACGGATAAATTTCCACGGCTTGGTCAAAGACAGCTTCGATGTATTTCCGAAAGGTCCATTAGTTGAAGTGTGTGTTGATGTTGCTGAGGGTGGCCCCGACGAGCCCCATCTCTGATCACTCCATGTTGGATTATTGTGCAGCAGCAGCGCGAGCCCGAGCGGCGGCGCGCGGGGGGAGGGGGACCGGAGGGCGGAAGCGATGACGTCACACTGCAGGCGGGGGGCATGTACTCTTGAGATCACATCCAAACTTTATATGTTGATATGAAAACTAATTTGGTCATAAATATATATATTTTTTAATGGTAATTACCACACTATTACATTGTAATTAATAATATAAGGCATATCAAGACCTGCTTTAGCCTATATGATATAGAATGAATTTAAAGAAATAGAGATACTGTCATTTTTATTGCTTAAATACATCATTTAACATGTACGTCTTCTGTTTGTATGTTTATAATAATACAAATGGTTTGCCATCCTTATTTTAAATCAGACGAGTACCTCAAAATAGAAAAGCTGTGAAATGTCACTGAATTTGTGTTTTTTAGACTATTTTGCATGACTTCTATGTCAGCTTGCAGTTTTCATTATTTTCCTTAAAAGGCATAAGCTACCCACAATGTATGAGCAAGAATATGAAACGTGAAAAGTAAATGCTTTTTTTTTACATTTTATGTTTTGTTCATCTTACGTGGGTGGTAATATCTAACATTACACAACAACAAAGGCGTTTTAAGTGCTACTTTAGTGCATCACTTCCTCCAAAAAGTGTAATCAGGGTCAAAGGTGGAAAACACAAGAGTTCTTATCTGTGTATCTTCTGACTTGGAGGGAAAGCTGAGGATTAGACATGCTTTGATCAAAGGAGCAGAGGGGTATTTTGAGAACTGAGGGGTATGTTCACCAGTGACAGTCCAAATTCCTTATTGATTACTTTAAATCAGGACTCCCTTACAAGCGTTCTTCATTAAATCCATTTCTTTTCAGAGATATCCATTATATAATAACTTTATGGACAAGCACCAACCGGCAAATCTTATCAAAGTCTATCTCAGATGCCATAAAATAATCAAGCAGCTTATTTATGTCACATTCATGGACACTTCACAATAGTTAACTGCCGTGGTTAGTTACATTCAACAATTACACTGATTTCAGACATACTTCCAGATAAAAACACTATTGTAATTCCCCCTCTGCCAGTCTTATGACCATGTGAAATTTCACCATAGGAATTGAATTCTAAACTGGCTGATATGAGAAATGTTTGATTATCAGAAATATGAGAAAAACATCTATAGAAGCTTAAAAGAAATCAAAGTTAAATATAAATCATTTACTTTATTTAAGAGCCAGGCAGAACACTCAAATATCATATTTTTTTGCAACTTGTGTATGAATGTCCATAAACAATATTTCAAATTACTACATTACTAGGCCTATCTAACCTGTGTTATATCCTGTATTGATTTAGCCAAATAAAAGCAAATGTCTAATGAATCAATATAATACAAATTTCTTTTATTCTATGTCAGACAAAGCATTGCAAAAGAAAACTAATTAATAAAAAGTAAAAAAACAAAAAAAAAAAACAATAATAATTATAACTTTGGGACAGCTATGAGAAACAAATGAATTCCCCTCCTTTATATATACTGTATATATATATATATATAATATAAAACAACATAAATTCTCATTTGTAACTGCTGAAACAGTATGTTGAAGTAAAATACAATTTGCAACGGCAATCTAGCAAAAAACTGGCCAGCCATATCAAAATCTCTCTAGGCAATCTATCAAAACCCTTACAAACACTTGTTATACCCTCCTGATTTTCTGAATGAACATTTGAAACAAGAACAGGCAGACAGAAATAGTAAAATAAACGTCCCCTCAGCTACAGGGCTAAAGCTTCTTGACCACACTGGAATCAAAATAAGTCATTTTCAGCTGTGGTCACACATGAAAAATGCATTTTGGAGAAGATAAAGCATTTAGGTCCTCAATCACCTGGCTGACATGCAGTAAACAGTGTTTTGCGCTAATGCAATAGTGATGATAATGCCTGTCAAAATGGTGCTTGTCATCAATTACAGGATCATTCCTGTAACACCGTACCTGTTCAACGTGAACTTTTAAAAAAGAATATGTTATATGAAGTATTTTAAAGTAAGAAGGATATAACCTAATCTAACCTAACCAATAACTTGATTTCTTTCACAATGGCAAGAATGGGTTGCTATTTTGTGGATATTCTCAAACCATCTTATGAAATTGTGATACTATCGTACCAATTTCTGTAAAAGGATGGAATGTTGACAGTGAGACAAACCACAAAACATTACAAAATACACAAAACCCAATGATAATACTGATGTCTTTAGCTGATCATTAGTTAAAGGGATATTATAAAAGACTTACAGGATGGAAAGAAATTATATTCACAAGAAACATGTTTTGTTTAAAATATTTCATTAGGGAAAGGAAAAAATAAAGAACCCCCTGAGAGTTTTCTTAATAACTTGACTGTTTATAAATGATGACACTGTGATGAAAAGAACTAATATATTTTTATATTAAAAATCATTCATTTAATATTTTGTCCAAGATATTGGGACATTATGGTGATGCACCCGATTCCAGCATATGCTCCTGTGATAAGTATACTAAAAAAGGCATGGCTGCGTTACTGCTACATTCAGCATGGAGACAGAGGACCAAACATAAAATTAAAACACCCCCAGTACCCTTCACACTCCAAACCCATCGATCCACATCAATGATTCACCGGCAGAAGAGGCTGAACAACAGAGATGAGCAACGTGAAACAGATCGAGCTGCAGATGCGAGGGTCAGCGGCGCGGCCTTCTCACAGCAACCGTTTATCTGACGGTGACGCCGAGCTTCTCCAGAACTCGTACGCCCTTTTCTTGATACTCTTCCCGCGTCAGCCAGAAGTTGTCCTTGTCTTTCATGATGTCAGCCAGCACCGCCCCACCCAGGAACACCATGTGCTTGCGCCGGGGAGGGTCCTCGATCCGGATCTTGAATTTCTATGGGGGTATTAAATAGACAGCGTGACGAGACTTTCAGGGGAGGAGAACAGCATGGACACTGACCCACATACCAGAAAACACTTTGAATGGATCTCTTTAAGACATATAAAAAGCCGCACTGTCCGGTTGTGAATTGAGAGGCGAACGGGGGAATAATGAGGTGTACAGTGTATGTGAACTCTTCTGAAGCCGATCTGTGTTCGTCCGCTCTCAGACCCCGAACAGACCATAAACAGGTGGCTGAAAGGCTCTCATGGAGGCTTTCGTGTCAAGTAAATGGGTTTTTAATTTGCTTTAAACACAGTTTCGGGACAGGCAGACAGACATGCCGTTCGCCCGTATCGAGCATGCCATCTGTAATTGATCATCTATATATAGTGGCCTGACATGCGGCCGGCTCTGAGGCTCCCCAAAATGCTTTTCCAGGCCAATGGCCAGATTTTAAATGAGATGGAGCCCAGCTGGGCAGCCTGCGTGTAACCCAGACATCTAACATTGCTCGATTGGCCGGTTCATACCGCAGGGTGCAGGAGAAGGTGATGCGGCCCCACCTGCTGGTGCACTGGAGCCATTACATTTGACATTTTAAAGAGCAAAATATCCTAAAAAAATAAAATTTTCCTTGATTTTTTTAGATCAACCAAGAAAACCTACTTTAACGTTAATTTTACCTTTAACTTTAATTCAACTCAGCTGCAAAAATGACTAATTTTCATACTTTCCGCAACTTTCCGAGACCAGACAGATGAACTGCTGCTCTCCATATCCTACCGAAGTATTCCAGTAATAGAAACAAGAGGCTGAAGTTTATTTTTAACAAACTCCCTGATCATTTCATCACCAATCTTAGCAGTCTGCCTGCCACATTTCAGCACAAATTGTTTTTTAGTCCTGTCACTATGCAATGCAGTTTTATTTGGGCCAGATAAAAACTATATTGGTCTTGACAGCAAACTCGTGTGAGTGCAGTGAAGCTCTGTTGTTCATTTCTCATCCGAAAAGGGCGTTGACGTTAGAAACAAAGCATATGAAGAACAGAAGCAAAAACAGCTTATTTCATTGAGAGTCAAGAGTGGAAAAAACTAAATCTACAGCATTTTGGTCTTAATTAAGATCTTAATTGTAAGCCAGTATTGAGTGGGCAAACTTACAGAGAGCTTGTCGACATCTCCCTTCAGTAACCCGCTCCAGATAAAGCTGTTTAAGTTCTCTCTCGAGTCGAGAGGGCAGACCAGGATACATGGTGGATCCACCGGACAAAACAATGTGTTTATAGAACTCAGCCCTAATAGAGAGGAAGAGAGGAATAAAATATAGAAATATAATTCAAATGAATGAATTAGAAAAAACAACCCAAGTAACTTAACATATCCACTACTTTACATAACAAACTGAAATTACTTTAATCATTTATTCTTCATTTTTTAAAAGGGAATTTGTAGTAAATAACCACTTTAATTTGAGTTAATTTTAGTTTTAGAAAGCTATTATGGTGCTTTTTTGAAACTTGGCAATATAAATTACCACCTGCTTTTGATGTATGGAAAAGAAAAGCTAGAACTGCATTAAAGTCTTTTTTTGTTTAATAAAAAAAGTAATGTAGATTTGAATTCCAGAAATGACAATTTATGTACATTCATGTCATTCCAAATTTTGGAATGACATGAATGTGCATAAATTGTCATTTCTATCATTTTAACTATTCCTTTATCTATAGATAACAGCTGTAAGGCCACCAGTAAACTGAAACACAAGTTCTGGAAATGTGAGCTCACCTCGTATCAATGTCTGCTGCTTGAATGGTGTTGAAGAGAAGTTCGGCCACTCCGACTCCTTCCACATTAATGAGGTGGGGCTGAAACAGAGCTTCTGGAGCCTCGAACCGCTCGCCCCCAACCTTAATAACCCGACCATCAGGGAGCTGTATGCACACAGAGAGGATATGAATTATTATAGCTTTAAATCACTCTGCTAAGTCATACATCTAAAAGGTCTAATAGGTGAGCATTAATTTTTTAAATATATATTCACAATAATTTTAATACTTTCAGTGCTGATAAAGTTTTTTTTATACATTTTGTAATGTATTAAAACGTTTTGTGTTTAGCTAAATATTGCTGTTTTTTACTATGTAATGTTTGATTCATTGATTCATATTTTTAGCAATATCTTTCAGTAAATTAAATTATGTCTTCAATCCACTCCAACTATAAAACCACCTGAATAAATACTGTAGTATATAACCACACCTCGTGTCAACATTTGTTCGGTTGCTTATCACATGCATCGCTATTTTCGAATCTGTCTTGATATTTGCACGTTCCTGTTAGACTGGCTCGACTCAGGTCTAAAAAGGGTAACCTGTAGCCAAGCCTAACCGTGATGACTAATGAGAAAATAGCAGCAGGCTGCGTGGGAGTATATAAAGAGCTCATTGAGGAGTGTCCAGAGGTCGGAAATGCAGAGCTTCCCGGCTGGGGAACGACTGCGGCCACGCAGGAAATGATGTTACATGCTGGTTAAGCAACTGCGACACCACACTGCATTCCTTGTTTCAAAACTTTGATTCTTTCGTTTTTTATGTCTTACAGAAGAGGTTCGGAAAGGAAAGTTCCATTACCGTATACCTGTGAAATTGAAGAAATGAAGGAAAAACATTTGGTAAATGTTAAAACATTTCACTCACTGCCTTTACACAAAGCGTATGTGACGAGTGCAACTTTTGCTGACATCACCTCACCAGTGCCCCCTTGAGGCCGCCCCTATAAATCACACATCCAGCAGCCAATCAGGACAGAGCAGTTTGTGCAGTTTCACTAACAGGATGTCAGAAGTGTAGACTGAAGAATTTCCCTGCTGCTAAATCCAATCCAAAAAAGCGTATTACCATGGAAACAGAATACTTATGTGTCCTTGTGGGAAATCTGTGAAACCGCATGCTAAAAACTCCTGCCAGAAAAACGTCTGCCTCACATCCTTTACCATTTGAACTGTAACTCTCAGACATTTCAGCGAGAAGGATACTACGGCCCTGCCGGCTGTTAACACCTTTATAGGCTGCAACTCTGCATTAAAACGGTTCATGAAATTTCTTCCGGTTATAGTCGTCACATAAAACTGACCGTGTAGGACTCCACCAGTACGGTGGTCTCCAGAGCCAGCTTCTGCTCCTGCTCGATGTTGTATCCCACGTAGCAGAGTTTCTCCTTCATCATGCGCACCGTCTCGAAGTCTGCCGAGTGGTTGAAGGCGTAACCTCGCAGTAAAAGAAGCTGTGTGACGGCAAACATATTTTACTTTCTTATTATAATTTCCAAAATCAATGTTATGCTGTATTCAATTTAAAGTCTGGGATAGGATATTTCTCCCACATATCTCTAACATTAGACAGTGAAGACGCTGCAATGCTCAATGCTTGGAAGACAACTTTTTCAACTTTCAAGACCTTATTTTGAAAACTTTTTTGACTTGAATAGAACACAGCATACAACAATATGTGTTTGCCACTCACAACACTGGTCAGCTGGTCAGTGCCACACAGCTAGTGTGTAGACTTTGTGAAAATACAAACGATAACAGATAAAGTTGTGCCTAAATATTTAAATGGAATAGGAGAATGTATTTAAACATGCAATGTGAGATGCAAATACAAACGCATAAAATGAGGTGAGAGCTGTACCTTTATGAGATAGCGTGTGATGTCTCGCCCTGCGATATCCAATCTTCTTGTCAGGTGGGGCAGAGAAAATCCCTCATAAACAGGGCAAATGTGGGTCACACCATCGCCCGAATCCACCACCACCCCTGTCAGAAGGCCTGGGTGCAACCCGAAAGACAAACATTGATGCAATGTTCTAAGTAACACGTTGTAATGAACCGATAGTGGATTAGATAGAAGGGACGTGTTCATAACTCACCTTGAGCATACAGTGTTAGAACGGCCTGGATGGCGATGTAAACGCCTGCAAACTGATACGTCTCAAACATGACCTAAAGGATCATGGGTATGAAGACAAAAAGAAAACACAATGAATGACTTTAAATGTTTTCAACAGATTTCTAATACATTACATGCAGTTAATAAATCTCCCTTTTTAAATGTGCCAATTAATATGCAAAGAAAAATAATTAAATAATAATGTTATCGTCAATTGGCGTGGACGCTACTATGGTTATCGTTCTTGGTGTAAACGGGTGTTTATTCTGAAAGAACTGGCTATTAGATGTTGTGTTGTACTGCAGATGAATGAAGAGCTGAGAGACAGAGATCTGTGAGCCTCCGCCTGGGATGAGCAGACAGCTGCACTTAATCTTATGTGCTGATGAAGTGACTGGTCTCCAGAAACCTCCCATGAAACCAGCACTTCTACATCAAAGCCTTCAAACTTACACACTGGTGTATTGGCAACTTTCTAAAAAGCAGATTGAAAAGTCATGAGAAACTGACGGTTTTAGAAATGCTGAACTGATTAGACGGAAAGTCTGTTCGTTTGAAGGGGAATAACTGACACAGTTTCAATCTCACGACCACTTTTAGTTAAAACAGTTAAAACAGTTCACGCTTTGTTAAAAAATGTAAACTTTGTAAGCTTCCTTTAGGATAACGGGATATATTCCCATAACGGGAAAATGTAATGTTTCAATTTGCATATTACTGTGCATGTTCACTGTTTATTTGTGCCAAAAAAAGTTTTATACACCTATATATACCTAAATTTGCATTGTGCTGAAATGTGATTAAAAAATGTTTAAAATTAATTTGTACTTATCCATCAAGATAATGTTAATCATATTGCTTCAAATTGAAATTTATTTTAGTTAAATCATGTTGTTTTTCAAGCAGAGAAAAATTGTTCTGTGTTACATTTGTTTATTTGCTTGTGGGCTGACATTTTGTGAGATTTTGTGAGATAGCTGCTAGTCATCCTGTGTCTCTGATATGACAGCAGGCAAATCACAAACACACCTCTATGATCTTCTCACGGTTCTTAGTGGGGTTCATGGGAGGTTCTGTGAGGAGGATCTTGCAGTTGCGTGAGTTGATGTTGAGTTTCTCCGGTCCAAAGGTGTAATCCCACAGGTGCTTCATGTCATCCCAGTTCCTGACAATGCCGTTCTCCATTGGATAGTTCACCTCCAGCATCGAGCGCAGCTCACTTGCCTCATCTCCCACCATCAGGTCCTGGGAAATCAGGTCAAAGGTTAGAAAACCATCACAACTGATGCGCACGTAGCTTTCTTCATTAGCATTTAGTAGTAGTATCAGTGTGGCACCTAAGCATTTGCTCAGCACCGAGAGTCATACGTTCTGGATCTGGCACGATTTTCCCATTCCATGAAAAGCCTCAGCGCAAACACGGTTAACAGCGGCAGAGATGAGATGCGATTTTAGCATGCACAAAACTGAAAAACTTCATGCACAAACTGTGTAAGTCAATTTCATTCACACAGGCTTTTTCTGTTACACCCGTAACCGCAGAGAAACCTTTACAAACATTAGTTCAAACCACAGGCCTAGACACATACAGTCTCTATCTGTTCCGGTATTACTACAAATCACTCATTTTGAATACTAGTGGTGCCTGTTCATGCCAAACCCAATGTGCTGATGCCAGGTCTTTGCTATGTGGTTGCTAAGGTGTTCTGAATATTCACCAGGGTGGTTAATAAGTAGTTACCAGGGTATTCTGAGCCAAAAGAGCCCACACCTATGTCTCTATGATATTTTAATCCCTGGAAAACACCACTAATAACACTGGATGTTCATGTATGCATTGTAGAGGAGAGCACGAGTACTGGATGTTCTTTGGCACTGATACACAATGTGTCTGGTAATGCCATGTGTTTTCAATGGAGCCATGCTGCCCTTAAAATTCGTCTGACGAACTTCCTGGGTACAGCATGCTTTCATCACCATTAACCTAAAAAATACAAACTTTTCTCTCTAGAAAATGTTCTGAATACAACTTGGCACATAACCATATTAAGGGAAACATATCTGATGGACAGCATCCTCTATGACGCATCAGAATCTTCTGCATCAAGCCCTCTCATTGGTTCTTTCTTTGTTCCTCAAACATTATTTTAAGATGCCAGAGGCTATTAAACAGACACAGGATGACTAGCAGCTACATAAAGTGCATAGACGTCAACATATACTCCATCTTGAAGGCAACTTCTGCAAAATCTATTTCGGACCGGAGGAGGAGGTACTTCTGTCTAATGTGGGTTTGAATAGTTGCCATGTTCTGTGAAAGACATTTGCTGACAAAATGCAATGTAAGATTTCCATCTGCACTATGTTGTGGTGAATATTTGAGTAAGGAAAGAAATTTTAAGCAGGACCCAAAAAGACAAACCTAAATGTTAGAGAGAAACTGATTCATTCACCACTGCAACTTAGCTACAAATTATATATATACACAAAGCATGAGCAGGGCTGGGCAATATATTAAATATTTATAATATATATTCGTGATTATATAGATAGCGAAATTGTATATATAATTTATAACAATAATAATATATATAATTAATACTCATACAAAGATTTTAAATGAACTTTTAATTTCACTATTAAGAGCATCATGAAATTAATTTTACATGAACATAATCAAACAAATACAATGATTCAAAAACTGTTTTAATTATTCTGTATTATTCATAAAATGGCATCTATACATATAGGTACATACTGCTTTTTGTATATTATTTGTAGTATATTAGCACATTTAAATGAATAGGATTAAATATGCTTCTGTGTTTTCAATGGTAAAATAAAGAAAGCATGGTTTCATTAATTTTACTTCTTGCATAACATCTTACACATTGTAAGTAGCTGCAATTGCTGTTTTATTAAAACTAAAGTCCTCTGGCTGAAAAAAAAACCTAAATCATAAGTTGTAAGACATTTTGGATATTGTCAAATGTCTAAAACAATTATGTTTTTTAGCTGTATTGCCCAGCCCTCATAAGTATGAATAAGACATACAACAAAAATCAATAATCAAACAATACAATCAAAAAAAAACAATTAAAGGCAACTGTATGCGCACTTGTCGAGACACTGCATTGTGCAACACTCTCCCCAGCAGGCTGTAAGTGTTAAACAGAGCACACGCCAGACGGCACTTACCATTTTTTTGTTATTCTACTTCACCATGAGAAGAATAAGAAGGAAAGAATTGAAGTATGAAAAAGAAGGTCAAAGGGCATGAAGAACGAGAGCTTTCTTTAAAGACAAAAAGCTATGAAAATGCATAGGTTTCATTGTTCAATAGCAGTTTGGCAGTTCATCACAACCTGAAACAACAAATTCTAACAAAAGTTGAGGATTTGTCCAGGCAGGGATTATAGTGTGAGTAAGACAGGAGCAGTCTGGACCTCACCTTTATCTCAATGTTGCCCACTTTGGCTGTGGATCGGATGATGGGCCTGCCCACCAGTGCTGGGAAGATGTGCTCAGGGAAGTTGGATCCTGCATAGCCACATTTGACAAACTAAAGGATTGAAAGAAAGAAAAAGAAAGTCAAACACAATATTGTCCAAATTTTGACTGGTCTCTGTTTGGTTACACGGGTACAATGATTACTTATGTAACCATCCAATATACTTTAATGAATAATACATACGTTTTAAAATGATACATAATATAACAACAGATATTGATCTAACATTGGCCTTTGTCTGTGGGTGTGTCCATGTTTGTTATTAATATACTGGATTTTTATGTATATTTATCTAATCTAAACTGAATTATTAACAAAGTAACAGCCTTAGCTTCACTCAGGCTCACCAGACCTGCTTAAAAAATCAATCTGAATATTATAAAGTGACTGATCTGTTTTCTTGTAATTATCCTCCATCAGTAACTAGTAATACTAGTAATGCCTTACTGAAATCTAGTGCTGTTGAATATGCTATTTGAAACCACAGTGAATTGTTCTCATCTAATTTTGTCTGGCTGTGGTTTCAATATGTGACATCACTTCCTAAATCAACAACTACCGTTTCACTGGATGACCCAACCACCCAGTACTCATGCTGCGTTCCAGACACCTCGGATTTAGGATATTTCCCACCTCAACCCGGAAATGATATCCGTATTGGGCTTATTTAATGTTGCCTCAAATGTTGCTAAATTAACAACCCTGATGTTTAATGTTACTAAAATATTTTAAATGATACTAAATACAAACGTTATTTCCAGGTTTGAGGTGGGGAATTTCGTAAATCCGAGTTGTCTGGAACGCAGCATTACTGTCTACATCAATAATCATTACAATGTACAAAACCTAATCCTCGCAGGTTGATGACGTCACAACAGACAGCTTTCAGGAAAGCACTGATTTACTGTGAACACTGTTAGACAAAAGCCACCTCAACTGTTTTGCAATGGTAATAATAAGTTGGGAAACTAACAGTAAACAAACTGTGCAGCTAGACGTTAATGCTGAAGAATAAAAGAACAATGAGATTTAAAGTGAAATAATATCGAGAAAGAATAACGATGGGATAACACGTAGAGGAGATTATAATAGTGCAGACTGAATGTATTCAATGCAGCTGTCAGACATTCCACAGAACTGCGCTAAGCCATCATGACTTCCTGTCTGTCTCACTCTCATTGAACTTACGCAAAAGCCAAACGAGTAACGAATAAATGTACGGTGTTAAATATTCGCACGTACCCCTGTTCCGTTATCACAAACGACCACTTTTCTTCCTTGGCTGTCCATTTCTCAAAGCCCAGGAGCCGTCAGAGGCAGCCGAACTTCTCAGTAAAGTACTTCACCCACCCAGCAGCCGCTTTCACTTCCGGTTACACACCAACAGAAGCGCGAGTGGCTGTAACATTCAGGAAAACTGTGAAATAATGAAAAATGTATAACAAATTTCTTAGGAACTGATATTCTTTACCTTACTGATTGGGGTTCCCTTAATGTGTTGGTATAACAGATTATTTATTTAGTCTTAGTCTTAAATTTAGACATTTAGTCGTAAATGTTGTTTTCTGTTATGCGTTCTGTATCTTAATGCAGTGCTGTTTTTTTGCAATAATAAAATAGTGAAAGAACTAAGCATTTTTTATTAATAAAACCAACATACATACGTAATGTAAGAATATGTAAACAATATCAACAAAAAATATTTAATATCTTTTTTACATTTTTGTATATAATGATAATTTAGCATAATTATTTCCAACAAAACTTACTATAATATTAAATAATATGCATTTCGTGTAATTTACATTTATTTAATGTATACAGCATTAGCACGTTATATATATATTATCCAGTTTAGCAGGTTTACAATTGAAATTGCTTTCAAATCAAAGATAAAGCTTTGTATAAAATTGTGCTCCTATATAAAACGTATACAATATTAATAATAATAATACACGCAACATGTTGTGGTCGGAACTTTTCTTCGGGTTCCACTTTCCACTCGGAATGTGACACTCTTTCATTAGCAGGATGAACATCAACATGGCAACTGTACTGTCGCCAAGACCGTGCGATAGCAATCCTGCCACTCCTGGGACGCAGTCTGTGAAGGTTTGTGTGTGTCCATGGCCACATTTTGTTGTACAGATCACAATTAGTATATTGTAGCCTGCTAACCATGTGTTTGTGCATTGGAGAACTTCATAATAATGTGAATAAGCGACACTGTCTCCATTGTTTATTTACAGTTAGCATGCTAGCCGAGTAGACGATTGTGTATTGTAATGCTCAAAATAATGTCATGTCTAGACAAAAATATATTTTTTGTTTATTGGCAAACCATTGACTGTCTGTTGGGACATGACAGGTTATTCCATGTGTATTAGACCTAGGTTGACATTTAAAACGCATTAGCTCTTTTTCGTCTGTTGACTAAGGTTTTGCTGACATACTTGTTGATTTATATTTATCTGTAAGGATGACATTGAGGAGAACTCCAGCGATGGCAGTCAAGCCCCAAAGAGACGCAGGATGGGTTCAGGAGACAGCTCCAGGAGCTGTGACACATCCAACCAAGAGCTGGGGTGAGCACATGCAACACACTATCAAAATGCATGAATATCTTGTGTGTAGATATCACAGTTATCATTACTTTATGCATATAATATCCATTCAGTGTAATTAATAAATTAAAGATGATTCTTCATTAAAACATACTGTAATATGCATTAACATAACAATTATTCTTTAAATGTTTGTATTTAAAGTGTACATGTTTAAAATGTATTACAATATTAGCATTTTTAATGTATTAATGTAAGGATGAAACTGTAAAAAATAGGAACCTCAAAAATAGGAAATTGTGTTCGTATATAAATCTATATCAAACTAATAATTATATACAGTTAACACAATCCTGTGCTTGACAATTGCAGACCAACATATTTTCCTGCTGAAAATCTAACAGAATACAAATGGCCCCCAGATGACACCGGAGAGTATTATATGTTACAAGAGCAAGTCAGCGAGTATTTAGGAGTCACATCATTCAAACGGAAATATCCAGGTATTAGCATTGAACTGAATCCTCTGGGACCCAACAAAATATATGAGTAAATCATGAGTCACTTATTCCCTTTTTCCTATTTGACACTAGATTTGGAAAGAAGAGACTTGTCTCACAAAGAGAAACTGTATCTGAGAGAGCAGAATGTCATTACAGAAACCCAGTGTACATTAGGTAAGATTTGATTTTATTCATGAACATGTTGTTTCTGTAGAACTTGTATTACAACAAAAAAAATGTTCAATTGTTTTAGTTAAAATGTCCAGTCTAAGAACATTTTGGCACTCGTTTCTTCCTTAGGTCTTACTGCCTTACGTAGTGATGAGGTAATTGATTTGATGATAAAGGAGTATCCATCCAAACATGCAGAGTACTCCGTCATCCTCCAAGAGAAAGAGCGACAGAGGATAACTAAAGAGTACTCTGTGAGCACATTGAGTGCGGTGAGGAACAGTTTGTGTTTACTAGATCATTTAGAAGAAAAATGTGTTTGTGCAACACATCTTTTAAAGTGATAATGATTTGACTTTTTCTTTTTAGCAAATGCAGCAGCAGAATCCTCAAAAAGTTGAAGCCAGCAAAGTGCCAGAGTACATAAAGAAAGCAGCTAAAAAAGCTGCTGAATTCAACAGTAACTTCAATCGAGAGCGGATGGAGGAGAGAAGAGCTTATTTTGACCTACAAACTCATGTAAGATGGGTTAATAGTGTTGTTAATATTGGTGTTTATTTGATATTTATATAAAGTAACTAATGTTGGCTTAACAAATGCTAATTATCCAATAGGTCCTAATGTCTTTCTATCATAACTTATAACAAATATTGTGTCCATAATCTCTTTTTCTCTTTCCTATAGATTATTCAGGTACCACAGGGACGATACAAAGTCCTCCCTCCAGAAAAAAACAAGACAGGTCCATACCCAGTCGCTCTCATCCCTGGGCAGTTCCAAGAGTACTACAAAAGGTATGTTATGTAATCATTTATCCAGTCCTTATTGTTAAACCCGACTGTCTGGATTAAATTCAACAAGTGAAATTCAAAGTTTATGATGCTAAACATAGACAGAAATAAAATCTGTTGTGTGTTCATTCAGATGATTTCACCGTTAAACTGATGTCACGCTGTATGTTTGTAGGTATTCTCCAAATGAACTCCGTTACTTGCCCTTGAACACGGCATTATATGAGCCTCCACTGGACCCCGAGCTGCCGGCTCTGGACAGTGATGGAGACTCTGATGATGGAGAAGAAGGGAAAGAAGACGGCAAGAAAAATAAAGGTTCCTCTGTAAGTTGATTTCTTATCGTGACTTCAAGTCTTTTTTCATTATGTATTTAAATGATTTATTCAGTATGTATTTAAATTAAATTCTGATTCATTTCTGTAGCACATTATAGACTGCATGGTATAATTGCATTTATTTTCTTAAGAAGATTACATTAACAAAACTAACTAAAGATTTGTTATTGGACTGTTCAGTTCATTTCTAAAGTGTTTCAGATTGAACCAGGATAGACTTGATTTGTAATAACTGTATTACAAAAAATAGATTTTACAGACCAGAAAGTGAGCCGGATGATTGGCCGGGATGAGTCATATGTATTAAAACAGTAAATATGATTCATGTTGATTTGTTGTTGACTTACAGGACAGTTCATCTGGAAACACTTCAGATGGAGACAGTCAAGACAGCGGAATTCAATCCAAACTCAAGAGCAAAGACCGAGCCGGCACTCCTCGCGCCATCCAACACAAATCTGTCCCTGGGTACAAGGTAGAAGAAAAAAGCCCCTGATCTATTTTTTTAAATAACCCAACATCTTTCTTCTCCACTTTTCGACACCGTTCTTTTCCAGCACTTTCAGCAGAGAAGTCCTCTTTCTTATTAAACACACACACACACTCATGCACAGACACTCTGCTGGTCATAGATTGGAACTGCACTCATCAATGGAACCTGCTTTTCTGTATTATAGTGGCACTTATTTTTCCAGTGCCGAAAACCCAGTGACAGTTTCTGTGTTTTGCACAGACCTATGGAGCAATAACATTTTTGTGTGGTACTGCCATTAGTTTAAAGCTTTTTGCTGTGATACTTTATTTATCTATATAAAGTAAGTAGAACTATATATAGCTATAAATACCTCTTTATCTACCTGCTGGCCTGCCTGTTAGTTCAAATGAAAGGCAAGTGAGCGGTTTCCTTGGCTGCTAAACACTAAATAGGGTTATTTTTCTTTCATTTTTAGCCCATGGATATATTGAAGACCATTGAAGAGTTGTTAAAGGTGCACTCAGTATTCCCTTATTAAAAATAATTAAAGCAATGAATAGCACTTTTAAAAGATGATGATGATCTCACTTACATGAAATTCTTCAGTATATCCAGTATATGTGATATAATGAATTTGCTAGAAGTTTGACAGATTGTTCAAATATATTATGTAATCTAGAGTTTTTCATTTCATATTTTTCTATATGGTTGAAAAAATGATATTTTATTGTTTCATATTTTATTTTCATTGACCTGCCAACTAAGAGCTGTGTATATGTATCTACCATGATACATCATCAAACAACAGAGCCTTAACACCAGTTAAATCAATGGCTTAGAAAAAAATATTTAATTCTATTTGAAACCATAAAGGTCTAACAGTTAACAATAAAACCACAAAATTATATTTAGTTACTTGCGATTGATGGTTGTGCAGAATAGGTAAAATATGTGAACAAAAGATAAACGGCTTTAATGGCTGCCAGTGTAAACCACATGAAATACTGTTGTCTAATATATCTGTTGTTTTATTTTAATTATATAACAGTCTTATTCAGACATTATGACAGTAGAATGGCAATCACATGCAACAGTGTAGCACACCATGTTTATTATTTAATAAAATTTAAGGCATACAGTGAATTCAGTAAGTCAGTCCAATAGCACTAGCTGAGTGCACCTTTAAACTTTATTTATCATTTTACTTGCTTTTAGACATAGAGTATAGGTTGATATAAAATCATTATGTTGAAGGGAATGTCAGTGATTTTTCTACACTGGCTCTGTGTTTCTTTTGCTTGCCTCTGGTTGAATTGTGTCAGATGTTTTTTCTTGTCAGAATTCTCACTGGATCAACAAAAGGTTTACCTTTACACCAGCATTATCTAGAAGAATATATCTCTATATTGCTTTCCTTCATGAAGGAATGTATAGCATATCGCTCTATGAATATCACCACAGTTTTAGGCTAAAGTTTTATTAAGCTTTTTTGTGCAATAGGTGTGAAGTTTTGAATTTGTGTTACTTTTTTCTCTTGTTAAACATGAAACTTTTAACAGCTTTAGATATTAGTGTATTGAAAGAAAACTTCAATAATGCACCCTAGCTAAGGGCTCCCGTCTGTGTTCAGAATAGCATGCTAATGTTACAGTACAGTATATATAATACATACTGTGCAGAGCATGCAGATCGCTTGTATGAACGTAATCCATACTACATTTGCCAAAATGTGCAGGATGCAACATGGCACAATGCATGTGATGTATCCTACTATATATTTGCAATATAATGTTATGTATTTATACGTGAGCTAGTATTCAGTTTCTTTCTCATTCAGAATAGTACAGTAGCGATAGTAGTGATTTTCCTGCACAAAGCTCAAATACACAAAAGTGTGTTTCTTTAGTAATCGATAAGAAAGTATTATACAGATTTTTTATTACAAACTGTTTCTACAAAATATGGCCATGGTGTTTAGATGTTTATAGTATTCATGAAATTGGAATACAGTGTTGCACAACATTACTGAATTCATCAATTCGGAATTAATTATTGTAGAAGTTCATTGTGGGTTTGAAAGCCTTCAGTTATTACCAGCACGGTAGGTACAGCTTCTGTTGATCCTCTTATTGTACAGTATGTTGTTGACATGATGTTTCCTCAATTTCTTGTGTCTTGTTAAAAGTGTTTAAACATTTAACGCATAGTATTATTTAAACATTTAATGTTCTGTAGTTTTTTTTTTAATGATGTGATACTGCCAGTTTAGCTGTGATAGGATGAAAGCTGTGGGCTTCACTAACATCTGTTCATCTGTGTAGCTCTTTCCATTTGCCTTTTTTGTTTTTCATACTGCTGTCACTGCTCTTTCATTATAATGGTTTTTATAATAGAGCCTTTGACATGTCAGTGTGTAGAGGAAACGTCACAGTTAAGCTTTTGAATAAAGAGGTTTTAAAGAAATTAGATTGTAAAGCGATTTCTTAATGGTTGTGACTGTGAGTGAAAGTGTCCAGATTATAAGATTTTTCTTTCTTATTTTTCTTTGTTATTTTAATGTTATCTTCATGCTGTGTTAGTTTATTTTTATTTATTTGGTAGTTATTTGTTCTCCTTTTTCAACAAAACAATTCTGGGCCAAAATATTAAAAACCTTTTTGATCTTAAGAAAAACGTTTAATTATATTGTTTTCTCTTTATCATTCAGTGTATTGTACTTCTAAAGATTAAGTTTGTCCTAGTTGCTATGTAAAATTCTGTGTTGTGGTGTTTGTATGATGTGTTTGATGTGATGTTTTTCTTGTTGTAATTTTGTCTCATTTATTTCAATTCACCTATAATTCTGCGTTTATTACAGGCAACTAAAGTTAATTAAAAGTCGTACTGTGTTTGTCTGGCATAATATAATATGATATGGTGTGTATGACCTTGGTTGCCATGGCGTTTATAGCATTACTCTGCCCTTGCAGCCTAAGGTCATTCCCAATGCTATATGTGGCATATGTCAGAAGGGTAAGGAGGCCAACAAGAAAGGCAAACCAGAAGTCCTCATCCACTGCTCCCAGTGCCAAAACAGCGGTAAGTCAACTCTCTTTAGTACTTAGTCTAGTCTTTCTTTAATAATTTACTAGAACATAGTTCATTCCTTTAAATACTTGTCACTCAATAGAACAAAACTGTCACAGTCACTATTGTCTTGAAATAATTAAAAACAGTCTCCTATGACATCTCAAGTAGCGTTTCCTAAGTACCAGCATCCTGGAGGGTGTGATGTGGGATGAACCTGTTTATTTATTCTGCATATGTATGCAAGTGCAGATTTTGAGGTCTGGCTTTGTGTGCAGGTCACCCGTCCTGCCTGGACATGAGCATGGAGTTGGTGTCCCAGATCAAGATGTACCCATGGCAGTGCATGGAGTGTAAGACGTGCACGGTCTGTGAGCAGCCTCATCATGAGGAGGAGATGATGTTCTGTGACAAATGTGATCGAGGTTTCCACACATTCTGTGTGGGCATGGACTCCATTCCTCTAGGTGAGTCTATCAGGTCACATGTAAAAATTTGGCTTGAAACAGTCTTATATGTTTATTTTCACTGTTTTTGATTTTTTTACCAGGTTGCTGGGTCTGTGATTTATGCAACAAAGAGTTACCTACACCTCAGAAAAAAGGGACCACAAAAACGCCCAAAAAATCCAAATAAGTTCCAAAAGGCTTTTTGATACAATTTTGATATTAATTTGTATTTTTTTACTTTTTGAATGACAATTCCATACCGTGTTTTGTATGTTGCAGTAAGTTTTTGTTTGCCAAGTTTTGTAGAAAATTTTTATATGGTTGTTTTTTTGTTAAGACAATTGGTTTTTGTTTAAAATAAAGATAAAAAATCGTGTCTTTCTGTTTTTCTTTAATTGTTAATAACAGTAACTCCAGCAAGTAATAAATATTATTGTAATTTAATTAAATGAATAGGATTTAATGTAATCAATAATTCATATTTTATTAAATGTAAAAAAGTATTACAATTACTTTTCTAATATATTTTAATTAATATATTTAAATATGATTATAATATAATATACATTAATAAAAATGACGTTAATGAGTCACCGTTCATGTGTTATCAAATGAGCATCAGAAGGTGGGCAGGGTGTTTTTAACCATACCATAATGACCCAAGTCACTCATCTCGCCTTTCACTGCTCACTGAATGGGAACTGTATTTCTTGTATTGTGATGTAGCAGATGCCACGTGGAGGTCAATACAAAACCAGCAGGTAACAGGTGTGGGGGCGACTTGCGTGTGAGACGGCTGCTGTGTCACCTGATAGGTGCGTATGCGCCTCAATAGACACGCCAGCCTGCTCTTTGGTAAAGAGACACTTGTGAAAGTCTCAACACAAAGGATGCAGCTTTCCATTGAGTAGTCAGTGTTTGTTTTGACCAAGCCAAGGGTGATGTCTGGCGGCTGTTTGTGTTGTGTAACTGGATCTGACCATCTTCAGCTCTTCAAAAGCTCACTTGGTAAGAAAAGTAATATTGCAGTATTTACTTTTGAAATGTGATATCATTTTCACAAATTCACAATATTACCAGAAAACATTTATATTAGAGTAAAGTAACAACTGTTAGGAGTTATGTCAGCTATAAGAGAATAGATAATAACAGTTCACTTTATTTGTAAAAATAGTTACCCTATTAGCTAACAATGAACAATACTTCTATAGCATTTATTGGTTCACATAAATGTAAGTATTTACTCATATTTATGCATTTAGTTAATGTTTATATAACAGAAATCATCTAACAGTAACAAAGAATAATAAATGCTTAATTAATTAAAACATCCTAAAATTTCTTATTGTTAGTAGATGAATTTACTAATGTTTACAAATACAACTTTACTGTAGTGTTACTAAATTGTATAGTATAGTATATTTTTGTGTGTATTAGTGTAGTGTATTTTACATTTAGGTCTTGTAGCAGTTAATATCTTGCTGTGTTTAATAAGAATACCTTTATGGATATTGTATTTCTCCTGCATAATCTTATGAAGCACACGAGGGCGCAGTTACTCTGCTTTTCCCCATTTAACCGTGTTTTATGTGACATCATGTAAATTGTGTTTCCAGCATGTGTTCACATATTGAATTAAATATTAAACTTATAGTTGTAAAGATAAAAATAAATATGGTTTATAATCACAACAATAATGGGATATATTGGTGGTTTTTAAATCATTTTTACTACAAATGTTGCCAGACTATGTGTTTTGCAAAATATCTTCTGCTGAAGCAAGAAAGTTGTTTTGACATGACATGAGAGATTTATCCTCCACAGTGTATGGATTTAATAGTGTTGATGTAAGCAATAGTTAGCAATAGATTTTTTGCTATTTGATCATGTCCAATTTATAGCTCTTTTATATAGCAATGGCTCACTTTTTACATTTTGTAAAATTCTGTCATTACATGAATAACAATAAAAGTTATCATTAGTAGTTATCTTTAGTATTTTTTTAGTGCCTAATCTTGACCAGAACATACTTCTCAAAGTCTAACATTCAAAAACTTAAGTCTAACATTAATAACATATATATAGTAACATATTATAGCAACAGTAATAATCCCCATCCTATCATTGCTACTGGCAAATCTTGGTTCTATTATACAAACAGAGCGCATTTAACCTCCACACAAATCCTCAGTGCAATTATTGGGTTTTAAAAAGAACTTTTGGCTTTTGAAATAGCAAACTTATGTAAATCCATCTGTCAAGCCATAATCTGTGGTTAAAACTTGCGTCTTAAGACTCCAACAGCAAATGCATTATGATTTACTTTTAAAAATAATGCTGTTTATTATTATTTTACATAACCACTAGCTGTCTGTCTGCAGACGGTTTCAACGGCAACAACAAAAACAAATAATACTACCCGGCCCAAACTTAACTTCCGGTGGACTTCCGCTGGCCAGACTAATCAACAAACACCGACCGGAAGTTAACTTCAGGCCAGGCGCGTGTCTGATAAAACCCTCTGTAGAATAATATTAGAGATGCTTTCCCTTTCAGCTGTAAGAGGGTTATTCATAATCGCTTGTACAACACTGACCTGTGGTCAGACAACAGAGTAGTGCTTGTATTGCTATATTTGGAATCAATTATTAAACAGTCGACCCACATGCAAAAGAGATATCCATCATTACAAGGTTTAAACGAAAGGTTTTTCAACTTTCCTTGCATGCTGAGTGGAAGATTGAGTAACAAGTAACAAATATATCTTACATTCCCTCCTTTTGTGTTTTCAACACCGCTAAACCTTATAACCACAAAACAGCAGTGAAGCAATGGAGAGACTCATTTATTTTTGAGCAGCGGGCTGCACACTTGGGCACCTGCCTCACACCTGTTGCCTCTTCACAATAGATAAGGCTCCATGTCTGTGCTGTTGAGATGCTGAGATGAGGTCAGCGTGTGCTGTTTAAAAGCTGACACCAAACCAGTCCATCTTCTCTAGATAATGGAGTTAATGCTGTCGTTAATGGAGTAAAGCATGAAAAGCAGTACTGGTAGAAGTAGTGATTAACCGCTATGTTGATATTTATTTTTTATTGATTGTTTTTGTTACTTTTTTAATTAACTAATATGCTAATTTTATTGATTATTTTTGGTTTATTTCCTCTGTACAGCACTTTGGTTCCACAGTGATGTGTTAAAAGGGCTTTAGAAATAAAGCTGAAAAGTTGAAAAGGCAGATAAAGCAGCTGATGTTTTGGCATTTTGAGAATATCAGCGTTGGCCAATTATCATGCCAGCTTGGCTAATTAACAGAACACTCTTAAAATAAAGTTTCTTTGCAATAAGAGAACTATTTTAGTCTTTTTATAGTTTGAAGAACCTTTTTCCACTACAATGAAGCTTTAAGGTAGACAAGGTGGTTTAAATGTTCTTTATAGAACCATAAAGCAAAATAAAGAATATATTAGGAACCTGTATTTTAAAAAGTGAAGCCTTTGTTCTCCTTTACACTCTTAAAACTAAAGGTGCTTCATGATGCCGTAAAAGAACCATTTTTGTTTGTATGGTTTTATAAAGAACCTTTTAACATCCATAGAACCTTACTGTTTCATTAAAGGTTCTTTGTAGTGGAAAGGTTCTTTTAAGAACCTTTGAGTGAATGGTTTTACAGCATCACTTTGAAGAACCTTTTGAATCACTTATAAATCACTTTTTATATCTTGAAAATTCATGTGCATCCATCAATAACAAAATATTTACATAAGTACTACAAAATACTACATAATACACCATAATAATTTTCCAAATTGTTAGTGAATTTTATGTAAAATTCTGCATAAAATATTAATTCCTGTACAGTATATTACAGTCTATAAAAATATGTTTTTTATATTTATGGTTTGGCAAAAACAAATTCCAAAGCAATTTACAGGGTTCCATGGGATTAAACCCACAACCTTGGTATTCCAGCTTCATGTTGTTCTATCGGATCTATGGAGGCCAAATCATATAATGACCATTAGTCACCGCACTCTCTAGTCATCAGCTCTGGCCGTTGGTTTCATCCCAGTTGACTACTACCTCAAAAACTCAAAAAGAGCAAAACTCTCTAGAGATCAGTTCTGGTAAGCGAAGAATGATGCGGCAGTTGTTCAATAGCTGCATGCTTACCAACAGCATCTTTCTGAAGATAAACACCAGCTGTTGCTTTAGGCCAAAACAAGGACTTACAGACGCT
This sequence comes from Beaufortia kweichowensis, assembly GCA_019155185.1. NCBI lineage: Eukaryota > Metazoa > Chordata > Actinopteri > Cypriniformes > Gastromyzontidae > Beaufortia > Beaufortia kweichowensis. The sequence continues at coordinate 16,225,868 of CM032801.1, read as the reverse complement.
AAACTTCATCTTGGATTAAGAGGCTACAGATGCTCTTTTTAACACGACTGGCCAGTGGCCACCCACTCTTCAAACAACACCCGCTTTTGGCTAGTTTTGGTTTAATCAATGTGGATGGATTTTGACACATTTCTCCCTTGGGACACTTAAGCCCACAAGCTAATATTCTAGCACATTTTAGCTTTTCTAAAAAGTATAGATTTTTTACACCTCACAGTTCCCAAACTGTGTCACAGTAACGGGTCTGTGCCCCTATGAGTGAGCACAACATATGCACAATGCCCTCCCTTCCTGTTTTAAAGGGAATGTTGTTCTGGATGGGTGGACTCCTGGGAAGAGGAGCGTTACCTTTGACCTCTGGGAGAACTCATTTACACTGACCCGCAGTGAGAAGATGATGGGATCTGCAGAAGAGGATGCAGCATGCCAGCTGGCCCTGGCAATACACCGCAGTACTATAGGAGCCCTGTGATGGAACGCTCCTCTTTCTGAGAGAAGCTAAAGAGCCTGACAACCACATCCATTACTCACCGTTCTGACTTTTATCTTCTACTATTGAAAGCTGTGATTGTGTACAAAAGCTCTGTTATTGATCCTGATCTCATGGGAATTCATACATATTTCATGTGACGGCTAATTTTTGTAAATTACAATGTGAAGCGTATAAAAACGTACAAAAAAGCAACGATAAAGGCCCATTGCTGGGGAGAAAAACGTGTACGAATTAGCCAAAATACGTACACATTTTCATGAGATCGTGTTGATAATGTAATCCTGTGTGAGTTCTTATAACGTGACTGTTTTGGTTCTGTTTGGGATAACTCTGCTCTCATTGTTTGTTTTCAAACGTTTGTTGCATCAAAAGGCTTTTAATGAGGTAATCTTACGCCTGTAGCCCCCATTTTACTGTTTCCTTTTGCTCGGGCCTGACAGCTGTTGGACTGAAATCACCTCCCAGCCGTCTATGCAGTGAAGATGTAATTTAAGTAGCCAGTATTTACAGACTCAAGATCTTCCTGAGTCTTATCCATCCTGTGGGATCTCAGCGTCTGATGTGTCAATAGGAAAAGGTGTTTGTAGAAATTTGAACTTCATGTATAGAGTTGCACCAAATATGCTTCTCGGATCAAAAACATGCAACATGAATGTTAACTGTAATGATTCGGTAAAGTTTAAAAGTACATATTTAAAAGTTACAAAAAAAAAAGTTTTACTAGATGAAAACACCATGTGCATTCATTTGAGCAATCAGATGCATTATAAAATATCACGTTTTCCACATTCTTGAAACATTTGACTTGTGTTTCAAAAGCAAAACACTTTTTGTAAACACATTGTCTTTAAAATGACATCTGTTGCACATTCTTGTATTGGCCTGCAGGACTCCAGCATTATAGAGCAGAAGTGTATTATTGAAGTGAAGATGTTCTTCCTAAAGCAGCACACGTTCCTGTATCTTAAATTGCAGATTGTGGCGTTAACAACATTTGCAACCAAAGATTAGTGTGTAAGCGTGTTTTTACTAAAAAAGACTGGTAAGCATCTTTAAAGAAGACAAATATTTGAATAAACATGAAATGAAAAGCTCAGTGCAAACGTCATCAGGGGATTTTAAAAAACATTTTTGGATTGAGCCAACAATGAGCAATACTTTAAAAAATACCTTTGCTATTGTTAGTTGATGCCAATACAGTTGTTTATGTTTGTTCATTGTGCATGAAATAATTTTAACATATACAACTGTTTGAATTTAAAGATGTATTTTACTCTTCTAAATGATTCCACTCACCACTGCTAACCTCAACAAATATCTAAGAAACAAGAAGCAAACACTTGCCAAAGAAAACATTTAGTACCATTTAGTACAATTACCCAATTTACGTTGCACGAGGCAATCCATCTTTCTCAATCACAGGTGTCAGACGTAACTGACAGCTCAAACTGACCGTTTCACTTTGAGTGTTTTCTCAAATTCCAAAAATTAAGAAAGATTATACCAGCAAAGCAAAATAATTGTGTGGTCATTGTTAAACGCATTAGTGCTGAAAATAAGTGTGTTGCGTATTTTGCTGTAAAGTAATGTTCATGATACCTTGGTGAACAGGTGTTTAGTTTCATACAATCATTGTATTATAGCACATCTGGAAAGCTGTACTGACCGATCCGCATCCTGAACGGAAACTAGACATTTAATATTTGTAATGTTTTATAATGTGCAGGTAAGAGTATTAATGTTAGTTTTTTATTAATCAAGTTGATAATGAACTCAGAAACACAGGGCATCTAATCCCCGGCACATTTACAAAAGACTGCCAAAGCAGGCAGACTCTCAGGCCACTGCATGGATTGTGAGAGGCCATAGACAAGAGCTGGAGACCCACTGGGAGGAGAGAAAACATTGGCTGGCCCTGTCTGACACCAGGGGTTAGGGGGTCAACCTCAGCCACTGTAGGCAGCTTAGAAGAGAGGGTGTCCCCTCTCCCCCCAGCACCATCATTTTGAAGAGCAGGCAGCTGGCAGGTGTCAGGAGTTACAAAGAGCCATCTGTGCACAGAGAACTGTCCCCACTATTCCCTTGCCGGCTACTTCATTAAACTTTCCACTTTATAAACCCAATGAGCTGGCTCGATCAAACTGACCAGAGTGTGGGACGCGTTCCAAAAGATGGTTTTTGCCCAGCATGCCCTACTTACAGTTAGCCACAAAACTTTTTCGCACTTTTCGTTAAGCTTGGTTAAAGGTGCTAAAAGGTAAATTGCTATTATTATTATTATTACCATACCATATAATTTACTCATTTAATTTGTATTAGAACTGTCATTTTTATTGTATTTATTATATACAATAACCAGAATTATAAAAAATAATCATTTTTAAAAAATCGTTCATGACCCCAAAAGGCCATAAGGGGCAATGCACATGTCACATCTTTCTTCATTTTAAAGATAGATGCACAACAAGTGCATTCAAATAGGAAGCAATGTTTACGTTTTTTTCTAACATTTGTTTTTTAGGTGTGTCTACGTTACAGCCGGATGAAAAATCCCAATCTTTCAGAACGCCAGAAGTGCACCATGTGACAAGAACTAACCAATCAGATATAGCCTTTCCTTAACAGCAGCAAGATATTTGACACAATGGTCAGATACATCAGTGTGTATTTGTGTCAATGAATATGTGTCAGTGTTTCTAATGTAAATCTCCATTCAATGCTCTGCACACATGTATGATATACAATCCTTATCAAAAGTGATTTCTTAACTTTTTCTTCAAATATATTACTAAAGATGTATTGAAAATTGCAAAGCTGTGTTTGGATTGTACAGAGTTTTCTGATATATGGCCCAGAGGAATGACTACAAAATATTACCACAAGAGAGGATGAACAAATATTAATGACAGATAAACTGTATGTTTCATTTCCTTTAACCTTTTTTCTGTGTATTTTTTGTATATTCAGAGAAAACCCACATTCCCTGATATGTTATAGTTTTCTTTTTTGCCAAATCATTTTGTCCAACAAACCCTTAAAAGTTCAGTGTTTTGTCCATTTTGTACCATACACCTCATATTTTGATGGTTTAATATAACCTGAGGTGTTGTTAAAAGAAAATATTGTACAAATATGCACCCGAACCATGTTTTTTGAAATTCATGTTTTTTGACTGCCCTAATATGCTAATAAATAATATTGTACTTATATATGTTTTTAATTACTAAATTAACTAACTGATTTGATGACCTTAAAAGGATTATATTTATGATTGTGATTAGGATTGTTATTGTTTGTGAGCTGGCTGGCTTTTTTTAGAGTTCTTTGTGGTTGTTGAAACAGTTAAATGTGTAACATGTCTGAATGGAAAGGGTGGTCTCAGGATATGAGGGGGAAATGGCCACAGTAAGGAAAAGCTCATTCTTTGCACTGTCAAATAGGAAATGGGCACAGATTCCAAGGAAACTGTCTTGTTCCTGACTAATAATTGGGACAGACCCTCTTCTAATAGAGAACAAGCCATACATCCATGCACAGATTTGAAGAGTGTGTGTTTGTCTGAGAATCTGATCTTGAATGATCAGTTAAGCATGATACTAGTTACTAATGACTTTCTAGGAGTCTGACGATGTGAGGATACTTCTTCCTACCTAACTAGGTCATCTCATAGCATTTATTACAGTGCTGTTTGACCCACAATGTCATTCACAAAATTCAACCTTTTCTATGTTTGTTAAAAATGTAATTTGGTTAATTCCAGAAGTATGGTACTGTTGTTTGTATCAATATAGCACTAAAACATACAACAACATAATGAAGAATATCTTTGAACACTTCCCACTATTGAGCTATATAGCTGACCCTGTAACTGAGACTGTAAACTCATTCATCATTCGTTTCCTATCAGGTCTTATTCAGGAGTCCTGGAGTGATATCAATACTGTTAGGAGAAATCCACACGTAGATGACCAGTGAGAATTCAATTTACAGCTTAAAATCACAGGAAGAACTAAAATGTCGATAATATTGAACATAGACCTAATAGAAGAAAAAATATAAATTTTTTGTTTTGTTATGTTCATTTCTGTGAAATGTATTATCATTTTAAAGTTTGCAGGTTTTTGTGCAAGCTCAGTCGGGATGTGACTGATGGACACATACAGTTTGTTTTATTTTTATGTACTGTTGAGGGCCGTGTTTATCTGAAATTGTTTATAATGCAACAATAATATGAAAGCTTCATCACACAATAGGGCAACAGTGCGCAGACACTGTCCATTAATAACTGTACTGAAAACACAGATGGGTAAAAAGTTATTATCATTTACATTTATGCATTTTTATTGCATTCAAGCAATACATTTGATTAGTATGTGTGTTCCCTGGGTTTGTTAGCTTTTCATTGTACCATTTGTTTTGCGGTTAATATTAATGCATGGTATTATTCAGCAATTTATTTGAACAAAACCCCACAGTTTTTGCTGTCATTTGGTGCATTTCAAAACCTTTCCACTCTTGTCCAGTAATTCTTTTGGCACTTTTGACAATAGCAGCACACACTGTTGGCAGAGGTAAAGTTCTTCCTGCTGTGAAGTAAGCCTGCTTTACAATACCAACAGGACCTGATAGCACTCCTTCGGCTCTTTGTCTGATTCATAAACATTTGTTCCAGAACATGATAGCAACAGGACAAAACGAATGATGTCATAAAAGCAAATAAAAATCAATCAACATACATGAGTGAAAAGGTAAACACTCTCTACATTGTGTCAGGTTCAATCAGACAGTTTATGGCTGTGCTTCTGTTTACATTAGCCTTTCTTTTTCCCCTTCCATGTGCAGCAGATAGAGGGCGGATGCTGGCAAGGGCTTCCTCTAGGTCCTGATGCACTTCCTCAGTAAAACTTTTAGCCAGACCTCATCGGCCTGAACAATATCACAAGCATTCCACTGGAACACATTTACACACACACACACACATACATACAGAGATGTTGAATTCGGAGGTTTTTACAGGATGTTTTATTTGAACATGTTTTCTATCATTTAATACAATGATTGTGAATATATACAACATTCGCGATTCTGGTGATTATATTGAGCATATTATGATGCATTGCCATGCACAAAAAATAAATAAGTTGCATTAGGGAAATGACAAATTTGGGGAATGAAATGGAATCTATACTGCGCTCCATATATCCGGATATTTTGTCTGAAGTCAAGATATATCAAGATATTTTGTCCAGACAACTCAGATTTCGGATATTTTATGTGACGTCACGCCCAAGATGCTTCCAGTGAGTTTACAGTGAGCTACATCATTCGAAAACGTGAAAACAAACTTTAAAATATTTTACTGCACGAAGGACATGAGCAAAGTCTGTTCTGTAAGTTTTATTAAACAAGTCAAATAATGTATACATGTATCTTTTATAATGTATATTATATTTTTAATGTGCCGTGGCGCGTGAGAGACTGGAACGCACTTAGTTCAGACGTCAAATGTCCGACTTCGAGTGCCGTTCCAGACGTTTACTTCCGCGCCTGAGGTGGGGAATATCCTAAATCTGAGTTGTATGAAACGCAGCATTAGCATTATATAATATCATAACAATATCAAAAACGTTCTAGACATGGGATAAAATATGACCCTGGCATGCTTTTGATATTTTGCCTGAGATTCATTTGTTTAAGCACACATTTTGCAGTTTGTTTGACATATCTGACCATTGCTCTTGACCCAACTGCTTTCTGCTTGTTAATAATGATCAGTGGCCAAAGAAAATATGCTAGACTGAAGTACTAAATGGTCAAGTGGAAAATAAAGAATGCACGTAGGGGGACCCTGCTCATACCCGATTACAATGCTGCAACCCGAGTGGAAAGAGCCACAAAATCGATGGTGGTGTGAGCTGACATGCCTGAACAAAACAACGAAGTGTGTCTTGCTCTGAAAAGCCTATGCGTGACGTTTGGTGAATACAGTCCTCTGCCGGCCCGGTGCTGAGTGTAGGTGAAAATGTGAGTGCCAGTGGCCGTGTGTTATTGATTCCAGTCAACAAATGAGCCCATGTAATCCGTCTGCTTTTGTTCCGTTCATTGGCTCGAGCGCTCTCATTAGCCCCCCGTGAACGCTCAACCTGCCAGCAGGTCGGCTCTCCAACCGACTGACCTCTGACTCCGGCTCATTCTTGGACAAATTAAATCTCGCAAATGACAAATCCGGGCATGCGGGGCTCCCTGTCCCGTCGACTCTCTCCGGGTCCCGTGCCCATTAGACAGGGCAGGCAGAACAGCCTTGTGAGGGGCTCTCGCTGGACCCTTTGAGAGTTTTAACGTTCATCTCTCCTGACAGCGAGCAGAGGTCTCTGAGAGCAAACGCTTGGGATGGACATGCCTGCCTGATCTGCTCTGACACTGCTTTGCGAGCTGTTTGTTTTGGTCACAGAGAGAGTGTTGCACACCAAAAGGTGCACTGCCATAAGAGAAAGTGCTTTGTAGTATGCTTTTTATTGGTGGTGTCTGGCACCAAATATTGTTTTTGTATTACTTAAAACAGGGTCAGTGGCTTTTTAAAACTCATCCTGCACTTTTACGGACACCCAGAAAATTTTCCGTTGTTTACTTATGTATCAGTTTCATGATCATCTCAGATGTTTCCCCCACAATTGCTTGAGAGATTGCTTGACAAATAGAAACAACTGAGACAATTGTTAAAAAAAATATTTAGAGTGTAAAGGTGTAAAATGAAGGTAGTGTAAATAATCAGGATTTGGGTAAATGTGATGAGTTCATATTAAAATTCTTCATTAATGTTGACTTTTAATTGTGATTTGGCGAGTCTAAGCTCAGTTTGTGTCATTGTCGAGATCTTTTCTTAAAATCTAATGAAGACATCTGTGAGATTTCTGGCAGGTGTTTTTATTAGAAACAGAGACAGAGAAGAAACTTAAGCAAAACTTTCCATTTGCTCTCCATTTAATCTTATGGATGTTAATGAGAAATAACAGCGATATTAAAGAAATCTCATCTGTGATTTTTCTTTCTAATGGGCATAATTGATGCCTCAATGTGATCAGACTTACCTTACAGATGATAAATAGGTGCAAAAAGTATCGCTGACCGTCACTGAAGGAGGGACTCAAGTCATATCTAGGGTGGGTTCCTCTGACGTAAGCCAGTAAGCAGCTACCTAGAACACCCGGCATCGCAGATCATTTATATCACACATATTGAAGTTTTTTGCATAGCACCCTAATAGATAAAGATAATATATATTCAAAGAGAAGACTTACATTCTGTTTAGGTGTGAAATGAGCCCTACGTAAGCGACGATCTTCTAATCCATAAAGAAATCAATGGCTTTGTTTTCACGCTGTTTCTGGGACTCCGGGGAGGAAACAGGCAGAGTTTCCTGCTGTACTAACACTGGTCGTCTGCTATCACTCCTCAGCAAAACCCATCTTAATCAGCAACTCTCTGTTATTCTACCACAAGAGGAAGCATTGCTGTTTGCCTGGAAGCTTCTTCTGTCACCCTGTAAAGGGTGAAACACTTTACTGTAAAACATCAGAGTTTTAAAAGAGGTTTACTTTAATGCAGTGTCTTCCAAAAGGAATTTTAAGAGCAGATTTGTACTGACAAAAGTCAAAATGCTGCCCATTAAAGAAATTGTAGTTAAGATGCAAAAGATTATACATTTGTCTCCATATTTGAGCATACACATTTATGTTTATTCAAAGTTACTATATAGACCATTTCACAAGATGTAAACAGCACTGGTCCAGAAGCACTTCCTGTCTCAGTTTTGTAACACTACACAATGTCAGAACGAAATACAACCAACAGAAAGAACATTTACAATGGAATCAGAATGTTTAACAAACATCTTTAAGGTTCAATTACATATGTGAAATACAGAAAAACTGAAACAGGAAGTGCTTCTGGACCAGTGTTGTTTACATCTTGTGAAATGGTCTATACGTAACAATAGCTTGTGGAGTTTAATATAACTCCAGTAACCCCGCCCCCTAAATAGCATTAAAAACAAATTGTGATTGATCACTTCACATGTCAGTTAGATGGTTCTTCACGTCTAAGTGGGAGGTTCCTTTCATGTTTAAGCAGCAGTAAAAACACCCGACATTGCCACAGTGTGCTACACAAGATTACTCTGAATGAGCTATGCACATGCAAAATAGTGTTTATCTGTATATTGTGATTTATTGTCAAGTCATTTATCTGTATATTGTTTGCTGTTTTAAAAAAATACTGCTTAGACTGAAAATAAGCACATCAGCACAGACATCAAACCTTGTGACAAACGATGTAAGCTATAAATCAGGATATTATCGTTTTAGTGAAAGTGACTCCAGGTTAATGTGTGTGTATCACTGCACAACACACTTAATAACATATATCATAGTGTCTCAGAGACTATTTTTTCCAGTGGAAGGAAGACTTAATTTGCATTGAAAGTTGCATTGTATCATTTTTTTGGCCTTTAATATTTATATTGTGTGTTTTATAAAAGCAATAAGGTACTCGAAGCTAGTGCTTTATTATAAGACACAGTCACGATAACCTTATTGGTTATATGAAAATGATCCTGTGAGAAGTAGACATACTGTACAGTCTGTTTAATAGCTTGTGCTGTCTAAACAATATTTTGACAACCCATGCTTTCTAAAGCGTTTTCTCCAGTGGAAAAATAGTTTTCAGTGTTTCATCGACTGAACAATCAATACGAAGGTATATGACAGTACAACCCATTGTCAAACCGCCCTTAAATCACTCACAGCCTCGTTATCATTCGCATTCAATTATATGTGTCATCCTACCCTGACTTCACTCAATTATGTGATCAGGGTTTTCCAGAAAGTTTCAGAAACAATGGCATCCAATATTATCATCCCAATTAACATTCCACAGAAGAACTGTAAATCCATGTTACTGTTTTTATCAGCGTGATAGTGTCTTGTCTAATGTTTTGATAATGAAGTCTGTTGGGAGGAGTGGGGATCGGGCCCTGCCCCCCGTTCTCTCCGTGAGCGGCCTCTTCTCATTCTATTCATATTTAGATGAAAGCAGCTCTTCTCTGTCAGCTTATTTACATACTCGAGGAGTGAGAGTGTTCGGGCTGCCATCTCTGTTGGGGAGGGGGTTAAGGATGAGAAAATGCCAGCACAGCCCGGCAGTTACCAGGGCAAGGACGGTGCAATGCTAGTTATCCCATTATTGGGCGGTGCTCACCATCTGTTCATTGCGATGCTGGAGCAGTCTGTAGACCTGTGGGCTGGACTGTGGAGCAGGCAGTCTGGAGCCAAAGGTCTCCACTTTTTCTTTCAGCGGGCTAATGCACTAACACACACAAAAATGCCAACACAGAGGATGAAGTGTGGAGACCTGGAGGAAATTGTGATGCAAAACGTACTGGGTTGCACACATATCCAGCTGTAAAACACTCTTAAAGGGATAGTTCACCCCAAATTTTGTCATCATTAATTCACCCTCATGTCATTCAAAACCTGTATATGGTATAATTCTTTCTTTAGTGGAACACAAAAGAAGATATTTTGAGAAATTAGATTTTGTGTTCATACAACGGAAGTCAATAGGGGTCAATGTTGTTTGTTTACCAACATTCTTCAAAATATCTTCTTTTGTGTTCTGCAGAAGAAAGACAGTCAAACAGGTTTAAAATGGCATGAAAATATGTAAATGATGAGTGAATTTTCATTTTTTGGTAATTCTTTAAATTACATGGAGTCTTATAAATGGCTGATCTCTATAAGCTGCAACTCAAACAGTGCTAAACAAAAAACACTTCTCAGTTTTCACATGTCACAACTGAGTTTATCATTGGCATGCTACACTAACTGACAATGTAAAATGAGTTAAAATACAGACAAATATCAATTTATTAATAATTAAATATTATAAAATATAAAATTCCTAAATAGATTCAAAGCTGCAATCTGTAACTTTTCAGTTATTGAAAAAGTACCTAAAAAAATTGGTAAATGGTAAGCTTAATAATAATAACAATAAATATAACAATAATAATAATAATAATAATAACCACAAATATAATAATAATAATATCAATTATAATCATAATAATATTGTTAATAATAAACATAATTATAATAATAACAAACATTACACATTGCAGCTTTAACTGTTTTTAACTCATACATTTTGGTATTTTAAAAAATAATTTGTATATTCCCACTCAACTTTTTTTTTATTTACCATCTTAAATGTTTTTTATTTTACTTTTTATTTTTGTTTTTCAAGCTTGTCAGAGTGCATTATGGCATGCAATGATACCTAATCATTAGGGTTGAAGCCTATGAATTATTCTGCTTAATTTTACAATTGCCTTCACATCAAATGCATGTCTAATGATGCCTTCAAATGCTACCTAAGTATGCAGCACACTAGACACTTGGAAGACAGCCAGTAACTCATTTTGGCACAGCGTGAATTTTACTCACTCAAATTACAGCTTATGGTCCTTAATTTTGATCAATTTGTACAGTTTGTCATCACCCTAATTTTAAAGATATGTAAAATTAATCTCTAAAACATTAATTTATGTGTATACTTTTTATCAAAACTTGAGCTTAGTTGATATTTTGTGGCCAAGAATCCTCCACTCACCCGCCATCATCCCCCTGTTATGGCTTTGTTCCACTCAAATATTTATTCATAAGCATGAAAAGAATTCAAACAAAGTGTGCGTAAAGAGGATCACAGCAAGATGTTGCTATATGGCCACGTTCTGTAAACACAAAGCTCTCGCTTCCACCCGTTTCATCCAAGTGTTGTGCAAGAGCCTGTTAGCCGGCTTCCCTCTTTTGTCCCTGACCCTGAAGAATTGTCATACATTGTCCTAAGAGTTACAAACCTCAACTTTCCCCATCTGGCATTGAAAATGATTATCATGTGAAGAGAGCAGAGTATTCAGAGTTTGTGGTCATTAATCAGGCGTCAGTCCACTTGTCCATTCCCACACATAACGCCTGATGCTGTCTCAAAAGAGTGTTGTGCAACTATGCCCCCAACCAATCACGTGCCAGATTCGTATTTAGAGCAAAAGTGTTCGAATCGTACAGTATTCGGTCAGTGTTCGCTCGCCGGTTGTGGTCCATCGAGAGAGAACATTGAGAGTTATGTCAATTGAAGTCCCTTTAAGTCATTATGCTGTGACCTTCACAGGTCACTGATGGATCTTCATATTCAACACCAGCAGCTGCATTTGACTCCTGAGTTTGGTTCACACAGGCCAAATGTCAACATATAACAGCCATAAAGAATAAATAGCTAGTAACTCTTTGTGACAACTACATTTCAAATGGTCTTCATTTGCATTTCTTGCTGTCTCCGCCGTGGCTTTTGTGCTCTTTTAGAAGAAATCATATTGTGTATGCATATTTATTCTTTCTGCACTGGTGGACTCATTGAAATGATCCACTCTTAAAGTCATTAAGGCTCTCGAGCCACGAAAATCTTTCAAATGGAGATGTCACCAAGGCCAGCTGAACGTGCCCCAAAATTGCAAACTGCAGAAAGCCAGTCTTGGTCTTTCATGAATATTACTGGATAGATAATAAAACATTAACTTAGCTTCACTTTTCCAAGACATTTTTGCATTTAATCAACTGGTTCTAATGTGATTTTCATGCATAAAGACAATTCGCCTCAAGTTCACACAGGTGCAACCACATCGATCATCACATGGGCGTGTTCCACTATCACACGCAGAAAGTGTCTAAATGTGTCTTCGTTTTGCATAATTTAGAACTAAAAAACTTTTCTTTAAATAAATTTCATTTTCTGCAACATTTGCTTTCTAATACAAAGACATTCAAACGTTTGTGCTTTGGTGGCCTCTGTAAAACCAGAAATATATGGCAGTCACTGTCACGCCAACGTAATTTCCACAAACGTTTCGGTGCCCTGAGATGTTCACAAAGAACCCTAAGAACAATCAGAAACAATTATAAGTACACAAACATCAATCCCTTCACAATTTACTGCTGTCTCTCTTCTCAAGGAGAAACTCCTCTGCTATTATTTGTCTCTGTGTTCTGTTCGCCCCCTTCTCTAATTCTTTTTTACGCTGGACTCTGAGATGTGTGCTCGGCTCGTACAGGCTGAATGCTGGCTTTAGAGGCATCTGTCGCTTCTAGTCTTCACAACATCTGCTGCTATTGCTCCTCTTTCCCAGCATGCCGTGGGATATGGTTTCTCCCAAAGGTGGCCTTTGTATGCACCATTGTGAATTCAATCATTGTCTTCTGCGGGCAGTTCCCACGATGTTGAGGAAGTTATTGCCATGCCTACAGACCTGTTACCACACAACAACTGTCAGAAGTGACCATCTCATCAAAGACGACCAGTGTGCATGAAAATATCATGCATGATAATAATATTTTGGTAGTGGTGGATCAAAAGTTGCAATGAGCAATGAGATTTCGGATGCAGGGGAAATAACGTTTGAATTGAACTGTGATGCCTGGGATACACATATTTAACTGTGGTTTATATCTCGCAAGCCATTGACATCTGTCCATGATGAGACTTCCAGGAGTGTCTTTAAAGAAAGAGGAACATGGGGGACAAAAAGACTCTTCGACCTTTATCTTTTGACAATGTCCACAATGCCCCAAGCGAAGCTCACCGTGGGATTGCTCGTGAAGACACGGCAGATGTTAATAATAAACTTTGCTCAGTGTCTCTGTTTTACCCTTTTAGAACTTTCATAAACAAATATTATGTTATGAATTAGACTTGATCAGAATGCTCTCGCAACAAATGAAATAAACATTTCGAGCTATCATACTCAATAGGGCTTTTCTTCTTCAGCTGTGACAAGCATAGGTCCTTCTGTGTGTTTAAAAAAACAAAGAAGCCACCCTCTCTAGATCAGTGACTTTATTTTGGAACAGGGTTCACATCAGTCAAGAGGTCTTTAGGTCCTCATAGAGATGGAGAGTGATTGATGATCCGCAGGGCCTGAGGTGCACTGTCCTCTCCTGGCTGGGTGGTCTCTCCTGGGCAATGTCAAGGGGCACTTTTGCGACAGAATGAAGAAGGTCACGAGGTGTCCTCTACACCTACCTGTGTAACATTTAAAACAAACATCAGAACATCACACTAAAAAAACAAAACATTGCATGGCCTGTTAAAACATAGCTGATTGCCATAATGCTATTTTCATCTCTACAAATACTTGACACGTGAAATCGTTCTGCTGATTGTTTAAGTATAAATCACAGGTCCATTTGGTGAAACGCCGTGTCAATGGATAAGTCAGATGTTGTGGACCTCCCTATGTCCTCAATGGGACAGCCACATGTTTGAAGTGAACGCATTCCTTATGATTTTCCTTCAACCTCCATGCTAGAATTTTTTTTTGTTGATTGTCCCACAAAAATTAACCACATAAACTTGATAAATTACTTTATTAAGGAGACTTGATTTATTGTACCTGGATCAATGGTATGTGTATTGTTTATTTTCATAATTTTTTAAAATCAAAATAATCCCTTTTATTTCTCAAACCCTCCCATTTAACCATTATTCTTATTGTGTTTTTGCTCTTCCAATCAAAAATTAAAACTTTTATTATAATATTTTTTCATACTTTATTATTTTTTATTTATTTTATACCTTTTTCCTTTTGTTAGCACTGTACTATTGCCAGATTGTGCATTTGTTATAAATAATATTTTTAAATATTAAAATATTATTTTAATTTTGTAATTTTTTGTGTTTAGTTCCAAATAAAAAGACAAAATTATTAAATTACCACATGAATATTAAAATATAATGGACTGATTTCCAAAGCAACAATGTATACATGAACAAATTTCATTAAACTTTGATACATACCATGATTTAAATTTATAATGATATAAAAGTTTAATCTAATATAATCGATGTCATAATTCTTTCGGTTTGATTTGGGACATTCAACCATCATGTAGATGTTAAATGTGATTTATTTATGTATATGTGTAAGTTAACAAAAGCAACACAAAAGTGAATCGCTTTGATAACAGAGGATGCAAGATTTTCTCTGTTCCCAGATGTCCATTTTCTTGACGTTCTATGTACCAACAGAGGCAAGTACACCCACTGACTTCTTTTTGTTTGCGTTCAATTGTCCCGGATGAAACAGTTTTGTTCTTTGAAACGTCCCTTGCAGGACTGTGAATCGCTTCTCTGCCAAAGCAAATGAGATCTGAAGGTCCAGGTTGCAACAGTTGAAAGGGGGCGGCCCTGCATTGTGAGCGCTGACAGGTGACCACTACGCCTGAACAAAGCCTGGGTCATTGCTGCGGCGAAATCCCTTTGCTGATGCTCGTGTTCCACTTTCGCCACAATCTGTCAAAATTTAACTCGCCATTGAAGGGATTGGCAGCAGAAAATAGCTTTATAAGGACCTCGCCATGCAGAAGTAAGATCGAGCATAGGCCGATTCCTAAGCATGACATAAACTGGTATTGCTCATCGTTTCCCTGAACAAAGAATAAAAGCAGCAAAGGACAGAAAGAGAGACTTTAATCTGTGACGAGAGCGGCCTGTGAAGTGGTAACAGTTAAACAACCCAGCTTAGCTGAAATTCATCTCTTGTCATGTAAATGTTTTTTACCATGAAACGTCTTGTGCTTTCACGGTAGCCTCCTCAAATAATAGACGTATTAACCTGAAGTGAAGGAAACTTCTGTATGTAAACAATAAAGCATGCTGTGTAGCTTTATGGAAACTAAAAATGTACAAAAAGGTAAATAAACAAAGAGTGGTACGTGTTCACCAGGTGTGGCCTACTGAAAGACCAAAACTTGATGTTTAGTCATGATTTTAATAAGAAATGTAGTTGCAAGTGGCAATCATATCAATTGCAAAAAGTATTTTTATATATCACTGTTGATGATTTCAACAAAGCACTTTGAAAACCATAAGTAATAGTACATCACATTATGATTGGTCAAATTTTGGCGCTATCATTATATTGAGATGGTGTGTTTAGGATGTGGTGAAAAGGACACATACCAAGTTTAATTTCAATAAATCAAAATCTTTGCCTAATCCAAGCATTTGGTTTTGCATCAGATTTGTGCTTGCAAAATGTATAAAACTTTTGCGTGTTAAGATATATACAAATGTTTCAGTGAATCTTACAGCCGATTTCAATTTTGATTGACTTTTGATTAAATCAAAAGCAATGGCAAGATTGGTGTCATCATATTTTGCATGACACTACAAATCTGAGTAAAGCAACTGGCAATAAGGAGAGCAAGAAAAGTTGGTTATTTGGAAATTTCAACATAGCTGAAATTTGTAAACCTACAGAAGTTTAAATGATTCAGATGACAGATATTTGATTCTAACCCTTATGGTTCCAGAGTTATAAGATAAAACATAAATTACCTTATTACAGCGCCACCTAATGTCCAATGGATGTGTAGTGAGTAGTGTTACTGTTTGGTACCATCAAGGTTGGAAGTCTGTGGGATTTATGATCCCTGACATCTATACACTTTAAAGAAGAAGAATATAAAGAAACACATTAAGGTACATTGAATTATAATGTATAAACTCTTGATCAGTTTACAGACAAGAACAGAAATAGAATTTTGGACCAATGAGATTTCACTGTGGGTGGGGCTTAGTTTTTCATGAGTTGTTTTTGAGTGTTCCTGGTTGGGAAACACAGCATGAGCATTTTACCTACATCTACAACAGTCACTTTTCACCTACTTTTAAAAATGAACAAATCAAAACCTAACAATTGTACATTGAAAGACAGTGTGTTTATGCTTTATTTATGGCTATTTGATTTAATTTGCTGAAATACAACTTAACAATGGAGATTAAATATTTCTTACAGATTTCTACATTTTTATTAGTAAAACATGAAGACAGAGTATTTGCATTCCAAGACAAGCATCACTACTTCTATTTCTCACACATAACAATAAACCCACCATTTGTGCCATATACATACAATAATTGATATACAATATATAAAAATTATTGTGTTATGTAAATATACAAACGTTCCTTAAATTGCCCAGGTTGTTAAAAATAAATTTACTAGATGGTTTAACCTGACAAATGATAAAATTGGATTTATATACTTTATGCATTTGACCATTTTTTGTGTTTCATTTGTTTTGTGGTTTATAATTGGTTGCTGTTTCAATGTTGATAAAAGAGACTAAAAGACAAAATGCTGCACTATTGGTCACTATACATTCAACAGCTTTTTAAGCCAAGTGAACTTACAGCAAAATACTAAAATGAAACATAGTGAGAAAAAGTGTATGATATTGACACTGTTTAGGATATTCTTAAATGAGAGAAAACTTTAACGCTTGGACTTATTATTCCAAATCCAACCCACATTGTTGCAAACATACAAGTTGAAAAAGATCTAATGGAAGATATTTGCCACTGGCTACTAAGCAGTGCCACAGGCCTGTCAATGAAGAAACAAAAGAGGTGCTTTAGGCCTGTCTCCTGATATTTTCCAACTCAGCGAAATCCTATTGTGCGAGTGAAAAGTTACGTTAAAAGCTTAGCGTGGTATGTGAAAGCAACTGTCCAACAGTTGGGTAATACCAGCAAATACTGTTCACTCCATCATCCCTAAACTCACAACCAAAGACAGCTCTGCTTTACACAGCTGAGGTGCTCGTGAGGTCATTACAGGAAGTTTTAGAATAAATTAGATCATTCATTATTTTCTATAAAGAAAAAGATAACAAATAGGACAAGTGTACATGTAATGGTACGCACTACCATTCTTTAAAGGTTATTTTGCTGTATATCACATGTGAAAGTAGACTGAGAATATTTGCAGCACATTTTATCTAGCTTAAGTTTAACCTATAAATGTCTATTTTGCTTGCTTGCCAAAAAATGATTCAATTACTGTTAGGTGTTTTTTTCCCCTGTGTTTTTATATTAAATTCATATTCAGATTACTATAGGAGCATTCCGTTTTTTCTCTTTGCTCTATTTAAGTCATTTAATGAGCTTGGCTAGCCTTAACATAAAATGTTCCACCAAACAGAAACTTTTACCAAACCATTTACAAAAAGTGGTTTCTCGTGTTTTTGTCAAGAGTCCCCAAAATATCCTGCCATTAAAGTAAAGGCTGTAATTTGTGATTACCGGGTATGTGTTTGTCTCGGTGAGGTACAAAAAGGAAAATATAATACTGAATGAATAGAATGAACGGTTTACTTTTCCACAGCCGACTGAGACGCATCACACGGGAACTACGGCTAGCTGTTCGTGAACTCAGTAATATCTGACAAGATTCCTTATATTTCATACAGGATTTATTTGGAAAAATATTAAGGTGATTTTCTTCAGGGACAACAATCATAAAACAATTCCTGTATGTTTTGACAGCGTTTAAATACATTTACATCAGAAAACAGTCACATCGACCCGAAGTGCCTTATTTACAATAGACAAATTTGCAAAATGAAAAAGATATTAAATTACATCAAACTTCACACAATAAAGAAACCACGAACACAGCGATCACAAATAACATTAAATAAAAGAAATACAACGTTTAAAAACAAATCAGTAACAAACATATTTGATGGCAGTGTTTCTCCTCTTCTGATCTGTGTAACGGATCAGAGAACTTTCAGATACACACTGCAGTCAGTGCATATGCATACACAGTATTCGATTCATTCGCGTGTTAAATACATTAAAATACAACCCATTATAGTGCAATGAGGTAAAACCGTCCCTACAGGAAGTGCAGCAAGTCCATCTGGCACGTTCCTGGGAAACAAACTTTGAGAGTCCGAGCCAGTATGGCCCAACGTCCTTTCCTGCAGTCACTGTGTTTACTTCAGTTGAGAACCAGCTCATTCTGAATATCACCTTCAACGTAAGTTTCACAGCAGCAGTCACACGAAGGAAACCTTCCCTCTGGTTTGAGCAGCATTACTGGAGTAAAACCTCCTGTAGAACATGATGAGCTACAGCTCTTTCGTGGCGTTACACCTGCAAAAGAGAAAACGGCAGACGTTTAACTTTCTGAAATCTAGCAGACCGACGTGTTATGACTGTAAAGCGCTGGTTTGTTGGAAGAACGGGAAGATTTCGACTCACCTCGGTTGCAATAATACATTCATCCTTCTCCTCTGATAAAACAAAGACTGACTGGTACTTTGTGTCTTTGCACAAAGATTCTGTACATTTCATCTCTGAAGAATCACTGAAAATGATAAGAAAAAAACATTAGTGTGCTGCATTAAAAATCACCGCTTCTTTATTGACCAAAGTTCATTAAAGGTATACGATTTTTACCTTTTTAAACGTTTTCTGTGTTTCTCCTCTGAGTCTGATTCTAGAGCTTCACATTTGGATGTTTCACCCATTTTCTCTGAATCCTCTTTAACCAAGTCCTCTTGTTTCAACTCATGAACAAGATTGTAATCCACTAACGAATATCGAGATTTGAATCCGTTCTTTTCTCCACCAGCGGCGTCGCTCTGAAAGTCCACTTTCTTGTTGATGTTCTTCACTTGCGTGGTTGCGATGACGCTAACGGACAACAAGTCTTTTTCCCGACTGCAGTTGTTGGTCAAGTTGTTCATGGTCTCGATTTCATTATGGCTGTCGACTTGCTCCCTCCTCTGCTGCAGCTTAAGACGGATGTAGACGACCATGACGGCGCCTCCGATCAGAACCAAAAGCACCAAAATAATTCCAGCACAAACCGCCGTCCAGGGAAAGGTGCCGTCATCCTCGTCGTAAGAGTACCTTTTCCCGGCTGCTTCTGCGAAGGCCTGTCCCTGTGGGTTCTCCGGCAGCAAGAACTGACAGTTACGTCCTCCATACCCCGGGACGCAAGCGCAAACGTAACGGTTGTCCCTCTCGTGGCAAGTGGCTCCATTGTGGCACGGGTTGTGGACGCACTTGTTGACCGGAGAGGTGCAGTTTTTGCCAGTGTATCCAGGCGGGCAGGTGCAGGTGTAGTCACTGAGTCCATCTTGGCACGTGCCACCATTCTGACAGGGATAGGCAGCACACTCGTCGATGTTGTCTTCACAGTGGGTACCAGCGAAACCTTCTGGACACTGACAGAGATAGGAATCCACAAGATCTAGACACTGGGCACCTGGAAAGAATTTGAATGAAATACATTAGACAACAGATTCAAATGCAATTCATAAGTCTGGTGTTAGAACTGGAGCATTCAACGTACCATTTGAGCACGGGTTGGAGCTGCAGTGATCAATCTTCTTTTCACAGTTAAAACCAGCGTAGCCTGTCGGACACTGACAGAAATATCCTCCGTCAGGATTGTCAGCGCAGCGACCGCCGTTGAAGCAAGGACCATCGGCACAAGTCATGGCGCTCAACTCACAGTTTCTCCCATAGAAACCAGGAGGACACGTGCAGCTGTAGGTGTTTTCAAGATCCTGTGAATCAAAGAAATTATGAGGTTAACATGAGGTTGAACACATTTTATGTGCATGTGTTACTAGACAATCAAATCATGTCAACGTGAAAAAATACTCACAGCGCAGCTTCCTCCATTTCTGCAAGGGTTGCCGGAGCATTCGTTGACCTCAATCTCACAGCTGGCTCCGGTGAAACCAGGTCTGCATGTGCAGGTGTAGCTTCCCTGACCAGTGTTGGTGCAAGTGGCTCCATTCTGACATGGTTTGTGATGGGTGCAGTAATTGAGATCTGTAAAACAAAATAAAAATGGCTATTAGTCCAGCTAACTATCACTATCACTTTACTATGACAATAATCTTCTTTGATGAGAAAGCTCACCTTGGTTACAGAAGAGACCACCCCATCCCTCCTGGCAGTTGCATTGCCATGGCTGTTGGCAGGTACCATGCAGACATCCAGGGTAACGGATGCAGTCATCGCAGTATTTTCCACTAAAACCCACTCTGCACCTAAAAACATCACAGAGGACCGTTTAGTATATTGTTAACCTTTAACATTAATAAAGCTTGTGTGTTCAAAACATTAGAGGTATGCGAATATCTCCATCACACTTACTTGCATTCACCGGGTTTGTCGCAAAAGCCGTGGTCTTCATCACATCCAGCGAGGCAAATTGCTGCAAAAATAAATAAATTTGTTTGTTAATAACATTACTAGTCCATTTTAACCAAACTGGTTACCCCAAAAAGCTATCTTTACTACTATTGGAAGGACACTCTGGTTAACACAGTTGCACTCATACAAAAGTTTCCCAAACAAAAGCTCCTTTTTTCTCTAACTGTGGGTCAGAAGTCCCCTTTTTCACTCTGTTCATCCAACCCCCTCTCCATAACGTCCCAGAGTCGGGGCAGATAAGGGTGGACAGCTGGTGTACATGGTGCCAGTGCAGGACAGCTGCTCTATTGTCTACCTTCACTCTGCAGCTGCCCCCTTCCAACAATACCTCACTGCGCCGAGCCAATCAGCATCGAGCGCACTGCCAAGTAACCAATCAGGCGTCACGTTTAATCTATGGCACGCGTGCCATTATTTGGCAAACGTCCCTCATTTGAATCACACAAACGCCTGTTGCAACCATAGTGATGAAATGTGTTGTTGTTGTTGTTCTTGCCGAATACTGAGACACACAAAACTTTTTTCACACGCACACACAACAAAAACATGCACTTACGTTCAGTGCAGTACTGTCCTTTCCAGCCGGAGTTGCAGATGATTTCTCCGCGCTCTCCGCAGGTAAAGTGACCGAACGTGTCGTCGCGAGGACGGCAAAACACCGAGCAGCCCTCGCCGTAGTAATGTTCATCACAGACGAATCTGTACGAATACTTCAGCTCTGTCCTGCCAGCAACCTGAAGGTCCTGAGACCATTCCTCACCCACCGTCAGATGCCTCTGGGTGGTTATGCGACTGATCAGACGCTCGGGGTTTTCTGTAAAAGTTGGATCATTATTGCATAAGAATGATATGCCTAGCAGTTGTTTTTATTGGTGCATTTTAATTGGGCTTACCTGTTGATAGATCGTCGTTGGAGTCGGTGTGCAGCGCTTCGATAATGAGCGAAAACGTTCCCTGAAAGATGGATAAGAACGCGTTAAAATAACACGAAAAAGGTGCGAGACGTTCAGGTTCCGTTATATGTAAAAGAAAGCGGAAGATGTGAATGACTCAAGGTGTGATCGCACTGGGGTTTCAAGCCTCATTTCTCCCATTTCACACTTACTTACTGCTGTAAAATGAAAGGTTTCGGAATTTCACACTGGGCTGACAATGATATCCCAACCCAGGGGATGTGACTTTTCCCACCCCAACAAGACCCTTAAAGCGTCTAAATATCTCAATCTGGAAAATACTACTATCATCATGTTTTTATTATACGCCCGAAATACTAAAAAACAAGTTTATCACAGATTGCGTAAGATAAATAAATGAACTACTCACCGGCCATGTAAATCCAAATGAGAACTGAATGGGGTTGGTGAATGAACTGTCAGGAGAGTTTTCAGGCACTTGGAAAGAGTTGGATCCGAGCACCGGGGTGACCGCACCGCCGTATGTACACGGAGGATCCGGAGACACATTGGTTTGGTAATGTTTCAGACAAATCCTAAAAAAGGTTTTGCATTCACATTGCTGAACCCCTTCTGCGGGCGCAGATCCTTTACAGCAGTTTGCGTTGCCTGCCACCCCTTTCTTGTTGAGAAACTCCTGCAGTTTTAACTCGAAGACCCCAGAAGAAAAACACTGAAAAGGAATTGAAATAAAATGAATCACTTAAACTTATTCTTCCGTTACATGCAAATGATTGACTATTTGTTTTTGTATGCAGATAATTACTTGCGTGTAATATTAAAGCATAAATCTGACATTACCTGGCTTATCATGACGCAAAGCAAAGATGCTAATATAAGTCGTCCCATGGTGGAGAGGATCTGTACTGTTGTTTAGCTTCCACGGGCCAGGCAATTGTATAAGACCGTGTCTCAATAAATCATTGAGACTCGAAGTTCTCCACTCAGTGGGAGCTCTGCTTGATGCTCTCTCGTGTTCACTTTATCTGCTCGTGCAAGCCCATCAAAGTCTCCCTTGAAAAAAGTCAAGCAATTAAAATCCAAATACGAGCATGGAGAGGAACCAACTGGGAAATTTCCTTAAAAACAGTTACTCCAAGTTGTCAAAAGTTTGCAGTCCACTTGAGTCGAGTCTAAAAAATGCAGACGTATTGCTTATTCTCCGTGTATACACTTAGCGTAGAGATGATCCACAACTACTGATCCAAACTTTCCTCTGATACTCTTGTTTCCATGTGAGAGATTGACTGACTGTGTGTGTTTAATGTCCCGGTCCTCCTGCAGCCGGTTATATACAGACTGCGCCTGCTAGGGTAATGAGATGCAAATGAGCTACTCCCCAATCTGGCTCTAGTTGTCACAAAGGGGACACTTTTCAATCCACACCACCCCCAACCCCCAAGAAAAAAATCGGCAAATGGTCACTGAGCTGTAAAATGTGCAACTCTTAGCCACTGCTAAAAGGGAGAGAGTGGACGAGAGAAAAAACTCATTTACATACAGGAAAATAAGAAACCTTAAGAATCCTGTACATCCCACTATGACATAAAACCTCAAATTACATCACACGTTGCCAGCGCATGACGCGCTCCTGATCATGGAGACAAAACCGCACATTTGTTTAGACTGTTAAAATTGACGACATCTCTGTTAGTCGATCATGTCTAACCATCTGATTAGGTTTTTCTTTTTTAAAATGTGCAATTTAATATTTCTTTTACCCTTTACATGCAAAGTAAATTGAGAATTTGCTGGTGCGTTGCAAAATTAGGTCACGTAAAACAGACATTTACATCATCTGTAAAGTTACACAAAAGTTTCTTTTATTTCTATCGTATTTCCACTAGGTTTCTTGGTTTCAGATGAAAGTTTTGGTGACTCTATATAAGTTCAGAGTTATCTCTAAGCTGGATTGTAAAAGCTGGTGTGTGTCGTTCGCGTGGCTGTCATTAAGGCACTTTGTTATTGTGTGAGGGGAGAATAAGTTTTTTTTCTCTGTGCTCTCAGCTGTATGGTAATTCAGACAGCACCTGCTCCCCTCACAATGTAGCTGGGAGAAAGAGCTCTACACGTCATGTGCGACAAAAGTACCTACCAGCTTCTGTTGTTTTGGCGTTTTATCAATTATTTCGCGTTTAATTTGACGAGGAAGTTGTGTTGCGCTCTTTCTGATGTATTCTTTTAATCATTCATATTGTTAAAGGAATCGAGGTCCCCGTTTTGCGCCCCGTCTCCGTACGCACGCTCACGCACGGGATGGGCATTTGTTTGTGTGTTTGTGTGAGGGTGGTCTTCATTAGTGCGTTCATTAAATCCAGAGGAATGCAACAATATGATGGAAGCTCAGATTTATTAACAAGCATCTGCGCAACTGACACAGTTACGCGTCGTGATGATTCAGATCGTTCTGTGTACTTGTTTGTTTTGGTTTCAGTCTTCAAACTAATGTTGATATAGGATTGAAGCAACATCATTTATTTAACAACGTGGTGAATGTTAAATAATAAACACACTATTTTATTTTGTCAGTGATGTTATCAGGCGACAGGTGTCATTGCAACGCACTATGGGAATCTCTCTGCCGATGATAGTTATTGAACCGCAGACCATAAATAAGAGTGGAAGCACGTCATCGAGCTATCATCACACTTTCCCCCACAATTCTTTACACACTGACGTTGCCCACATTTCCCGATTACGGCAGCAAAGCGTAACTGAAAAGCCTCAGATTTATGCCCACTTCGCTTATTCTTTTCAAGCATAATTTATGCCACGCGATTCTGTCCTGGTGAAATCAAGCAGAAAGCTCCTTTCTCGCATTCCTCCTCCTTTCTGAAGGTGGACTATGGGGAGACTGTTTAACTTAAGTGTTTCTATAGGGGGCTGTTGTACTTTAACTCCTGCCCACCAGTAGCTGCGACGAACAAAGCCGGGACTCGAGGTCTGACTCTTCATCTTTTCTTTGCGCTTTAATTTTCATTGATTCTGAATACAAGGGGAGCCCTCGGGGATTCTCTCTGAAGACGCGGACAGCCCCCCAAGCCAACCATCTGCTCCCAACCAAATGGCGTTTTTTCACATCACAACTGCATGTCTCCAGTGCCTCTCCGGGCAGTGCGCACACGCAGGCTTCCTCCAAATTACTGGAAGCATGCTAAAGAACCAGCACGTGAATGGTGCTGGGCCATATGGTTAGGGAAGCTGGAGTAAGTGGCCGTGGGAACGGCATCAGTGCACGTCTTTACAATAACGAACCGTGCGAGTGTCTGAGAATCGGGTAAAGAGAGAATCTGGCAGACCAAGCATTGCGCAAATGTACGGAAACTGCGCGTTTATGTTCATTCAAATTCACCAAGTGATTAAACGTGGCATGTGAACGCACAGTGCATTATAATAGTTTTTCTTTGGTGACAGTAGGTTCCTCAACGTGACGCAGCAAAGACTTGCACTGATTAAAATAACAAAGGAGGTGTCGCGTGTATGGCTCGGGTAGCGCACTCGCGGAAAAGCAACAACAACCGAGAGGCGACATGAAACGCAACTGCATTCGGTCAAAGAAATTACGCTTTGAAATCAAATCCACCTCGCTTACCGGTGGCTATATGTGCTGGTTAAGAGTCATAATAAACTTTTATCAGTGTTTCTGAGAGAGAGAGAGAGAGAGAGAGAGAGAGCAGGAGGGGTGAATTCTTCAACAGGCTCGAGGACTGTCGCGTGCCATCGTCCTTTAGAGAACATCTGCCCCTTTCCCTAGGGTGCTTTTGTTTATGTGAGAAACTTGGTTCAAAGGAGCAGAAAAATCAATAGTTCACAGAAACAGACAAAACCTGTGCTGCTTTTACACACTCAACTCTTGAATTCCTCCATCTACCAAATGTGACAACACATCTGTTGTTTTCATTGTGTAGACTAATAGCATATATAGTTAACATAGACACCATCGCACTTCTATTTGCAAAACTAGTTTAACTAACTGTTTGACTTTATAATTACAAGTTTTTTAACGACACATAAAACGTTTAACACACGTGCTTTGTTCTTCAATTTTGCACTTTGTTGTTTAAAGTGTCTATCAGTTCTTTTAAAAACAAAAATAATAAACAAGACTCACATAAATCGATGCGTATTACAGCGTTTACCCTGTGATCTTTTGTATTTACCGCACTGTTATTGTAAAGGATTATTCCGATTGGCTGCTGCGCTTGTCGCTCCCGGAAGCGGAAGTGAGGGAAACATTGTAAACACACAAAGCGGCTCGGCTACTGTGCAACCAAGTAGCACATGTCAGCGCTTGACAATTACCAACTTTAGCATTCCAGATACACTGTGCATCCCATCCTATCGATTAGTGAGTTAGTTTTGGTTTCTTTACAAGCGTTAGATTATTTATCTGAGGCAGATTTAACACATCAAAATATCTTTCTATAGTTTGTCTGGCAGCACTGCAGTGTTAGTACTGAAATTCACTTTTTACACAGTAGTACTTGTCAAAAGTCAAGACACAACAGACAGAAATTTTCTTTTGATCTTATTGTGCCAACATTTAAATTTGTATTAAAACAAACAAATATATATATATATATATATTTGAAATGGATTACTGGAGCAAATAATAAAAAAGCAGACAGTAAGGGTTCAGCATGATGTGCTGTTTAAAAAGCTTCACAGGTTGAGACCTCAAGAAACTTGATGATACAATGTCAAAAGTAAGATCTAAAAACTCTAAACAAAGGGTGATTACTTTTGAAGATGCTAAAATGTAACATGGTGTTTATTTACTTTGGATGCTTTTAGTCACAACATAAATCCCACAGTTACAATTGTGTTATTTCTTGCTTTTGATAAGTTTTCTATTATTCTAAAATGTTGGGGAAAATGTAAACATCAGTGAGTGTTGTGTTTACAAACTTTTGACTGATTACAGATTACAGATTAAACGTTTATTTATATTAACAAATTTTTCATTTTATTGGGATTTTATAAAGGATTCTTACGAATTAGAATAAATTATTCAATTGTGTAAAAGATAAATATTACTGTTATCTGTATTATTATTTATAGCTTAAACAGATTGTTTCTTATCAGCTGTTTATGTGTTTGCTTATATGTTTCAGATCGGTGGCATTAAATTAAATACATATGATCTCTTACATAATTAAATATGGGTGTAAAAGGCTTACAATACTTTATGGAGACATGCTGTCCAGATATTTCTGTGCCAGTAGACCTGAAACAGATGGCACTGAATCACTCCAAAGCCTGTCCTGATAGTAGCGCTACAATTGTAGTGGATGGCATGGCCTGTTTGAGATACTGGTATCGCTGTAACGATTGGGTCCACGGTGGTCAGTGGAAGGAGTACATGCACATCCTGCAGGACTTCGTCAATGCATTTACTGCAGCAGGTATACACTTAGTCTTTTTCTTTGATGGAACAGTTGAGGAACAGAAACGGCCCGAGTGGGTGAAGAGACGTCTGAGAGTCAACCAGGACATAGCAAAAATATTTCATTATATTAAGAGTCACAATCAGCAGCCGAACAGCAGAGACCTCTTCTGCCTTCCTTCTGGACTCGCAACCTTCTCTAGATTTGCTCTCAAAACCCTTGGCCAGGAAACGTGGTGCTCTGTCCGGGAAGGAGATTATGAGATTGCTGACTATGCCCTCTCTCATAACTGTATGGGAATCCTTGGTCAGGATACAGATTTTGCCATCTACAACACAGTCTCATACATGTCTATTAGTAAACTCAATTTAGGAAATATGACAACAGTGATGTACTCCAGAGAGAAGTTATGCCAGGTTCTGAAGCTTCACATGACTGATCTACCTTTCCTGGCCTGTTTGTTGGGTAATGACATAGTCTCTGAGCAGCAAATGCAGCGTCTCCGCAATAATGCGTTAGCATCGTATCGAAAAAAGAACAGGCAGATTCAGGGAGACAAGATCTATGCTGTCGCAGACTTCATTAATGCACATCGTACCTGCAGTGAAGGAACACTTGATGTTTCTTCTCTGCCATTACATGAGTCTGAGAAAAACGCTTTAGAAGAAGGAATATGTGTGTATCTGCTACCTGGGCAAAAATCCCCTTGGTTTGAGTACAGCGCCCCTTCTCCTGAGACTGTGTGCTTGATGGACAAGTATATTTCAAGTGACATATTACAGGTGAGAAATAAAATTTAAGTCTAATAATCTGAGACCCATTTAAAAAACTGTTTTTGGAAACAAAATAGTTCAGTGAAATGTATAAGATATTTCTTGATAGTATTTCTTGATCACAAATGATATAAACTATGTTAACTCCATAAAAAACACAAAATCTAATCTTTTATTAATAAGTTTTGTACAAATATTTGGAGTTTAAGCCATTTTGAGAGTAAAAAGGGCCATACTAAAAACAATACAAAACAATTTAGTTTGATCAAAAAGTTGAACAAAGTTTGATCTTTAATCAAACATTCCAGTTTTGATTATTATGCAATTTATGCTGATAATATTAATAAAAAATTGCAATGCAAAATAGAAGCATTTTGTGGTTATAGATGTTTGTATATGACAACAGCACAAACCCAAAAAAAAGACATCGGGTGTTTTTACACTTACCAGTGGGTTTTCTTGTTGTAGGCAGTCAAAGAGAAGCACAGACGGGCAGAGTGTTTCATGATTTATAATGTGTTATATGATGGAGTTGTGGAATGCAGTAATACATTGGAAGATGAGGATGAAGTTGAGATACCACCACAGGCTGTCTTATATCTGCCTGTGAGAGAGCGTATCTATGGCCTGTTCCTGCCACTGCAGACAGGTACATTTTACCTGCTTTTTTCTATGGAAATTTTGGAAATGAATACATTTCATCTTTTTGTAATTTATTTTTTTTAATTCCAAATGAAATTATAAACTGTAATATTCATTGGTCATATGAAGTAGGATGACTTTTGATCAGATGGGTTTTTTCATTTTCAGTTCTTTCATTTATTGCAAAAAGTTTATACAATTATTAGCTTGAACCGTATTTTTATAGTTTTCATTTCTTTAAAACTACACATTGAGTTTACATGTAGAGAGAAAGTTTGTCTGTCTTGTTTACAGGCAATAACTCTTCATTGCTCTGTAGTATTCTGGGAATTGTCTCATTTCTGTCCAGTATTTGTGGTGTGGGCAAATATGTGGTGAACATGCTATTACAAAGAAGGGACAGATCAAAGAAGACAAACATATCAGATATCAAAAGTGGAGAGTGCAGTGTAATTTTGGAATAACGTAGATCTGTCGATCATATTATTTTGTAATATATAAGCCTATTGCACAGTTCTGCTTTGGGTTTGCTTTATTAGTTTCCATTTTTATTTCGATCTTGGTTTCTGTTGACTTTTTCTGCATCTTTTCTCTCTGTTATAGATTGTTCTAGTCACACTATGTCAGTCAGTGAATGGTTTGTCTCCCCTGGAAATCCACTTAAGGAACCAGAGAAAGTCACTCCAAAGCCCCTCAGCTATCAAGGTACAAATTTAAGTTCAAGGTGTACTTGGACTAGGTTTCACATACTGGTAAACATCATATAATACTTTATTCTGTTCGATTGTAATCCTATGATAATACTAAAAGATTTATGCACTGCTTTAGTGTAAATATTTCTCCTTGTTTGTCTTGTACCAGTTTAATGACAAAAGGGGTGTTTGATCAACCATTTATACACTTTTCCCTTACTGTATTGCATGTTGCGTCGGTCTTGAAAAACCTGTAAATATCAAGACTTCTAAATCAATAATTTATGATCCTGTCATGACAATAAAAACTTCAGTAACTTCAATATCTCAATATCTATAACTTATTTAGATATTGAGCTCAATTTTGTTGCAGCTTGTAACTATTTTGTGTTTTATTAAATTGTGGCTGATTAGTACAATATACTGTAATAATATGAATATGACAAAAATAATAAATTAACAAATAATATCAGAAATTTACCTGTCAATTTTATGTTTTTTACAGTGTTTATACTCATTATGTTTTTGTACGATCAGCTTTCACCCAGTGACAGTTGTGTTTTGGAGTTGACCTTCATGCTTGCTTGTTTGTATTTCAAATGCACAATTCTACACATGTGAAAAATTCCTGGTATACTAATTAATAACAATCATGTCCGATTGGATCAGGTTGGATATTTAATCGTCTAGAATGTATCTGAGCACAATCTTTTACAAATTTATTCATCAAAAGTTGGGGGACCTACTGTACTGCAAGCTCAAGCTAATAAAACAAATGTTTAAAAACTTAAAGTTTTATCTGTTATTTACTCTAAAACGTGTGGTATGTATCGATCAACAGAAGCTCCCCCAGATCTAACGTCTCTGTGGTTCAGGACGGATCCAGAGGTGAAAAGAGTTCAAGTATCAACACTTCTGGCTGTCTTTGACCTGCACGACTTCACTGAAGAGCTTCAGCGGTTTGACACTCCTTTGATCGCTGTGATTTGTCTTGTAACCTACATCACCATTCAGGTGTGTTTAGCTTTTCATCATTGATGCCACGGACCTCTGAGGTTTTCACTTGAATGTAAACAAATGGCTTTGTTTGGGTCCATGCCCACCACATATGTTCTGTTAACCTTTATTTATTAATGATGTTGACTCGTTGCATGTCAAAAGAGTTAACCGGTGTCTCTTAAACACTGTTTATTGTGTGTAGTCCTTATCAGACAATTGGTGTGTCCACAACTCAAGCTACCTTTGCATAAGTGTGTGTTGACGTCTTTCTAAGCGATTGATGCTTGTTTTGTATACTTGAGTGTGATTTTCACGCTGTGCATGTAGAATTAAAACACTGTTTGCTCTTGGATCCAGGCGAGACGCCTTTCTCTGGAAGACGTAGATGCATATCTAGGCCAAGCTGTTGTTGTCAGATTCAAATCCTTCACAGAAATACGACAGATAAGGGTGAGTCATTTAACCTCTTCTGTCTATTTTTACCCTCACACTCTCACCTGTTTTCACTAGGGGTAGTTGGTCATGAATGTTGTATTGTACCACACAGATTAGATTGAATTCATTGCTTGAGTTTGTTGTTGGGTTGGTCAGGATGCTACACAAAGATCAGGGTTTTAATAGAGCCACTGTACACTACCAAAGCTTTTCCCTTTTGAATCGGATTCTTTCTCTATTCAAAAAAATAAAAGAAAAAAGAGACTGGAGGGATAATTTTTGGTTGCTTTGCAACATTCTTCCCAAAAACTACTCTAATTGTGGTCTGAACCTGAGAATGATGCTCTGGTGACAGGCTCCGCGTCGTCCCCGCCGGCGACCACAGGGCTATTTCAGCTCCCACCCTAATTTAAGCCTCCTATGCGTGCTTTTTTAGACATGGTGGCCAAGGGCGGCCTGTGGTTGCGCAGCGCTTGGATCGGGAGCCCTCCTCACAGCACAGATAATAGATGATAGAGGGACAAATTAAATCCCCTTGGGAGATATCCAGGAAGCCATCCTCCTGGGTCTCCTACTGTTCTCCTTGTGTCTGGTGTGAATTCCTTCAGTCTGTTCCAGACTCTGAGTTTGTTGTATGCAGATACAGATGCTTATCTGTACCCTGTTGTCAAGCTGTTGACAATACAAATGAACTATTAAGTTGTATTTGTATCTGTTCAGATTGTATGTTTGTTTATTAATAAGGTTCACAGTGAGAGATGTTTAATCACATATCTTTCGTCACGTATCATTGTTCCAAAACCTACTTTCCTTTCACACAAAGCTTTTTCCTATAGGTTTATGAAAATATGTTCCCTCATGATCAGGGATGCCACCTGTAATTTTAAGCCCGCTGAATTTTGCTTCCCCAACAAGTAGGGAGGACTTTCCTGGGAGACAAGGTGAAAGGACATAGGACACAAAAAATCTGATTGATTTTTTTTATTTGAAGTGTATTTTAAATCAACATGAGTGGTTTTGGAACAAAGCTAGTAGCAGAAGCAGATTTAACTTTTATGTTTTGCAATGGTTCTTTATTGCGATCCCGGCCACAGTATTTATATACGGCCTGGTGTGTTTACATTTTGTCTCGGTGAAGTGATACGGCTCACTTTATGCTGGCCACAGTATGCCGGGCGATGAATGAGAGCGTTGAGGGATTGTGTGCTTAGAGGGTGCGTGCAGCAACAGGTGTCGGATTGCTCGCTGATGCGGAGACGTGTGTGTGTTTAGGGTGCGGTGGCGACAGCCTGCCGCTGGCCAGATGAAAGTGTGTAAAGCTCTCCTGCCTCCCATGTGCCACAGGGTGGCAGGAGCACCTGTTACACGCGCCATTGTTGCCTCCCATCGGGAGTTACACTGTCACATCTGCCTGAAATGTGAAAAGGGCTGGGGGGTGTATTAGGAGGCTGTAAGAGCTAGACAGATGGCAGGAGAGTCTCCAGGGGCTGCTTGATACCCCCCTCTAATCTCTTTCCCCTGTGCTGCTTTGTCATAGTAAGGGAATGTAAATGCTGGATGAGGATGCCACTACACAGCATCTGGAACTACTGCGGATGACAATCATAAGATTTGTAATCATTTATGACCTACATATTGTGTGTTTTTTATTCAGTGTTTTGGCTGATTTGATAATGATTACATGCCAGTAAAAGAGTTAAACTTTGTTTAACAAGTTTAACCTGTTAACTGTCACTGTTTCAACAGGTGGTGGTTATTTAACTATTCACTTTAATACCTTATAATTTAATTCTAATCTAATCATGACAAACTATATATTAATGAAAAGGTCTAAGACTCAAGAATAAATGTAAGAAAAAATGTATAACAATAAACATAAAATATCTAATTCTTTATCTATTATCAATCTAATTATGTAAGTTAATGTTGATGTTATTTTAAAAATAACTATAATTAAAACAATATTACAGAAGATTTAAAGTTTGAGTATGCTCAATATATGCAGTGACATTTATCAGGTTAAAATACAAGTTTCAATTCAGCAGATTTTCCACCTTTTGCATTCTTTTCAAATCGCAGCAAAAATGTATTTTTGATTCTGTCTGGGCCTGTTTATGAGTTTTGTGTGTGTTTTTGACTTTGCTGTTTGACATTGATGATCATAAAGAGATCATAAATGATTGTCATTAAAACATTTTGTCTCATAAGAACCTGTTCTAGATTCCCTGTCAAAGTTCACTTACAGCCACCGTGTTTATTTGGTAAATAAAATTTCTAAAATTGAAAGTTCATCCAAACTCTAAGTACCACACAGTATTTAGACAAGCCCTATCTTGTCATGCATGAATGTTTACAGTAGTAACATTCAGCAGATGTGTATTAAGGTACGGCACAGGTGCAGAGCTGGATCGCGAGGCCGTGGATGGCCATTAACGTTGAGCTCCGTGTCCTCAGGGGGTGCGGGAGTCCTTCAGGCATCTGGCAGGAGCAGCTTCCATTGTTCACTGTTGAAATGCTTCAGAGCAGCTGCTGTTCTGGTTTGTTGTCCCACTCTATACCTTTACAGCAGGGTGGCATCAGCATTGTCCCCAGGCCTATTGACTTCCACGGCGAGCAATTAGCGGCTTTAAAGGTGCTAAG
Source organism: Beaufortia kweichowensis (assembly GCA_019155185.1). Classification (NCBI taxonomy): domain Eukaryota; kingdom Metazoa; phylum Chordata; class Actinopteri; order Cypriniformes; family Gastromyzontidae; genus Beaufortia; species Beaufortia kweichowensis. The sequence continues at coordinate 16,192,718 of CM032801.1, read as the reverse complement.
ACTTGTACGTGTCTTCTTAAGCGCTGAATCAAAGCAATCCCTGCACTTAAAACCACACGCATAAAAATGAAAGCGATTAAACGCTCGGGTTTATCCGAAGAGGAAGTCGCCTGCGCAAACAGCGCTATATTTCAAACACCGGCGCGGGTCTCAATCTGTGCGCCTGGGAGGCGCGGGCAGCGAGGTGCTGCTGTCACCTCGGCTTTATCTCCAGCCTCCCTTTTGTTTGCTTTAGTCTAAGCTGTGTTTGAGAGCGGAGCAGGTGGCAGGCCGATTTTACGTTTGGATGTCACGGAAGCTAATCAGTCCCTCTCTTATCTCCTGTGGGTGGGGGTGGGGGACCAGGTGACCAGCGGACAGTTAGGTGGGGGCGTGTGGGGGGGTAAACATCCCATTATCCGAACTGCCACTTCAGGTGAGCTCTGCTGGGTCACACCCGGCCTCCCTCCTGACACAATGGGTATTAACAGCATGATGAGTTTGAAACGAGGCGAATGAAAATGATCACATTTAAGTTGTATGTCTTTCTTATATAAAATGACATGACAAAAGGAGAGTTTAGCAATATGTCCTAAGATTTGGATTAGATGCAAACTTTTCATCTTTTATCTAAATTCAACTTTTAACCTTTAAGGTGGTTCCACATGCACATTATTCCAGATCTTTGTGTATAGAATAAACTGCAATTTAATCTCATTTATTCTGTTCCTCACAAAAACTGTCGTATGGCTTCAGAAGACTTTGATTATAGTTTACATGTTGTATGGACTAAATACCTTTAAAACACTTTTCATTTTGAAGCTCAGTAGTGTGCATAGTCCTTTTATTGTGTTGATACAGAACATGCAGGACATTCTGCTAAACTTCATTTAAATCTTTATTTTGACTGACCAAATGAAATTTGAGATTTCATTCATTCTGTTGTTTTTGTTTATTGCCCTTGTCATGGCCCACATGTTTTTAGGTTTGTGTTATACGAGCTTATGCTTGTACATGAATTTTTGGCACATCATGACCTTTCTGATGGTTATATTGTTGAAAGATGTTATAAACTGTTGCGTCCTATTTCTTGTATCATGTGAAAACCCAGCTAAAGTCATTTAACTTAAATGTGAAAAAACAAGCTTGATATCTTTAACATTGACTGAGTAAGACCATGTCAAAGATTGAAATCATAGTGAAATGAATGATTGAAATCAAACTTTGATGATCTCATAATGACATTAGCCTGGATCCTCTTGTCTTTCCCAATTCAGGTCCCTGTTGTGGATCCCAGAGCCGTCCAGCTCGGCTCTCTCTTTGTGCGGGGTCTGACCTACCTCGTCGCTGCAAACAGTGCTTGTGGCTTTCCTTTCCTGATGGCTGAACTTATGCCATGGAGAACCTTTGACGGCTTGCTGTTCCATTCGAAATATCTTCAAGCCCACTCGGGCTGTCCACATGAGGAGCTTCTAGAGGGCAAAGTAAGAACAAGAAAACATCTTGGGTCACCTAAAACCGATTGCTGTGTACACCTGCCATTAACATCTCAAATGTGGCTACTTTGGATGGGATTAAGAGGAGGGTCTTTGATTTTATGCTACATACTAGTTTTACATGCTGTATACTATCTGTGTCAACCTTACAGTCATACTGAAGATGTTCTGTTACTTTTGTTAAATATTGGCTTCCAAATTTTTGGATTAGATCATTTTTAAAGCCATGTGAAACTAGCAAAGCCCCATCCACCATCCATGTTGTTTAAGTAACTGGATCCCAAAGATGTATAAATCCTGAATATGAAGCTTTAACGAAACAAACTAATAACACAATAAATGACTTTCAGGTCATTGTATGGCCCACACATAATTTGTTTACAAGATTTTGTTTTACTCTTGTTTACTAGCCCTTGAATTACTGGAAACATTTACCGAATCTCTTTCGTTTGCTGTAATGTCTTGGCAGAGTCCAAGCATTACAACATCTAAATACATTTTTTTATCCATGCATGTAAACATGGGTTTGTAATAACAAATGCAAACAGGAACTAACTAAAATTTTTGCCTGGTCACATCCCCATAAAGGACATCTGTTAAGACAGAGTGTAAATAAATAAAACCTCGTTTTTATTTACACTGTTCTTATAAAGACACTTTAGCCACATTTAAAATGTGTGTGTGTTTTGTATTAAATAAAATAGCAAACAAATCCTGCTAGAATTTGTTTCTCACTTTCTGTTCACTTTCTGGGTCACTTTTGACTTAACAAACTGGTTTCGTAGTAAACATCTCATGAGAATTTGATACACAGAATGTTTACAAGCAATGTGAACAGTTTGATTACAAATGTAAACAATTATCTGCATTTAGTTTTGTTAATGTACTTATTCAACTATCTGCAATAATACCATTTATACTTTCTATGTTGCTTTCTTTACTTTTTCACTACTTTCTTTATATTCTGCATAAACAAATTGTTTTTAAACAAAGTTTAAAAACTTTAAGAAAGACCTCACATGAGTATGTAAACCACCAAATATTAACATCTAAGCTATCAATATAATGAAAACCTTTAAAAAAAAAACATATGGTAAGGTTGAATTTTGCATGGTATATAATGTGTTGTGTAAATATTACACAACAAACTTTTTGATTTTTAAAATGTTTTGTTTAAAAAGAAAATTCTTCTTGTGTTGAAGTGTCCAAATAGCACCACTGTATGATTCAAGCCATTTTGTGATTTTAATGAATTGTGATTCTGTGCCAATATCGTATCCATTTAATGTGTAATGTGTGTTTTGTCGTTTAGTCCTCCTGGATGTCTTCTTTCGTGTCAGTTCGAGCTGTGGTACTGGAAGCCTGCAGGAGGCGCGGCATCTCCGTCCACAGCCAATCACGCAGACCGCAGTATGACCAGGGTACGGCCACGGAAATCACATGAAACTTACGTTTACATTTCACATTTAAAGAAATTTACAAAATATTAAATCAATACATGTAAGAAGGAAAAAACATTATCAACATTACCAATAATAACTGTTATCAAACAAGTTTCCCAAAACTGTAAATTGTGTTAATGGAGCTGACTGTACTGTGTGAGTGTTATCACCCACACACATTTAACACATGCCGCAGAGAAAGTGTAAGAATACGTGTATGACGGGCAGTTGAGTTTTTTGTGGGTGCAGTTTCTGTGTGGCCCTGATCATACTGAGATGTCCAGGTTACTTGTATATAAACAACAGCCATCAGAACACCCTCCATCTGCTCCGTCACAGTGAAAACAATCTGTCTGGCACACTATTTTAGATCGAGGGGTTGCTTTGTCATAACAAGAATAATTCTGGGTTTCTTTATATAGGATGCGATCTATATTAAGTAACATAACAAGACAACAAAATTATAACGTGGTGGCTGTTACAAACTTTAGAGCCCCTTTTGCTTTTTACTGCCATCCAGCGTTTTGTGGTTCTGTTCTAAGATTAAAAGAGACCTTATGGTGAAATTGTCTCCATCTGGTCTCCCCCTTGATGTTGAAGAGCTTATGAACCGCTCGTGTTGTGTCTTACAGGCAAATGGACTGCTCAGACTATGACCGAGTGGCCTGAAATGCATGTTTTAAAATTCTACGTCTTCACAGAAATACATTATGTGTTAAAATCATCTTCTTTTGATGAAATTCCAGCACATATCAACAGGAAAAACACTCGTTATTGGCGCTTACGTGCTCTTTTTTAACTTCATAACAGTCTGTGTTTTTCAAAGTGAAAACCAAAAGCAGAAACCCAGTCCCCCTTCAAAGCCGACAGCACCCGAAGCCCAGCCGAGTAAATGAGGGCTTATGTTTCGTATGTGATTCTGATCAGTTTGTTATGCTCTTTACATCTCTCTTCTACTCACTAATCTTTCTCTAAGAGGACTGTTTTGAATCTCGAATAATCTAAAGTGTCAATTGCAGGATGCTGTCGGGGTGGACGGCGTATAAAAAGGTCTGGTTTTAATTTATGTCTGCGTCTCAGGCAGTAATCATTGCCTTCGTCTTCTGGGGACGCAGCGGTAACGCTCGGGCTTCAGAGAATTGCACGTTTTGTGTTTCCAGTGATGCTCCGCTGCAAATACTAATTCAGAGAGAGTCAAACCCTCAATTAAAACTGCCTTTAAAACATTTCTTCTGTTCCCTCAGAGGGGCCCGTGGATGTTGACGATCTGCATGCAGAAAGACGACCCCAACTTCATCGCACCGCACGTCTGGAGTTCGGCCAACAGCCCAGAGGTCCCACACGATACCAGCCATATACACATGTAGCATTTGATATTTTGAAAAAATCTATACATTTGTAAATTGGATGTTTTATCTTTACTGTAGGTTATAGGCCAAGACCAAGACATTCAAATAGAGGAAGGTATCGTCTTGCACCAAGGTGAGTTTGATGCTTTGAACTAAACTCAATATTGTTCTAAACTTTTTACAGTAATTGATCCCCCAGAATAGAACATTTTGTCATTATTAACTTAAATGTTGTTTCAAATCCACATAACCGATATAACAAATGCAATTAAATGAAAGACATAAAGAAAGTGGTGAAACTAAATTTATTGCGCATTATGTGCTTAGTTAACAGAATGTATCTTAACAACACTTGAATACATGAAAAGATATAATACGTTACATTAAATGTACACAGTTAAAGACAACAGATATTGCATTAAGGAATGAAACGGTATTGCACTATGTGGCAACCAAATGGAAAAATCTATTTTTCAAATATCATCCAGGACCAGAACAATCTGTTTTAGAGAATACATTTTTTTGTTGTTGTCTATCAGTCATTTTAACAAGTTTGACTTATTTTAAAGTATGAGCATTTTGCTTCTAATCTGATCTGTGGTATTATTTGACATTTGTTTTAATTTGCTGTAGATGGCCTCAATCTCAGAACTAAACAACTGCTTTCCTCTGACTGATGAAAACTCAATTACAGGCCTTATGTGGAAATGTCTGTCATCCGTGGAACAAAAAAGCTGTAATGAAATGATGCAGTACTACATCACTCTTTATAATGAACACCTTCATTGAGACCGTCTTCACAGTGTCATTGACAATTCACACCTAAACATAAGAGTTCAGTTGTCGCTGTGCTGGTAAGGAAAGCAGATCTCATGTGAGTTATGTCGTACAGTCAGATTACAGTCTTTATTCCCCTCTGGTTGGATAATGTGAATCAGTTACCAAAATGGAAACTTCCTAAAATTGTGTGCCAAACCCATTCATGATGAGCATTCGGCTCAGATTTGACTGGTTTGGCATCGACTCAAATCGTTTACAGTTCCAAAGACTATTTGTCTGCCTCAACACATTAAGATATGCGGCAGTCAATATGCCATACCGTAGAAAATTGGTAATGATTGTGTGTCATAGCGTCAAGAATCAAGACCGTAGAGATCCAGTAGACCCCGGCACTGAAAGATGATTGGAGAGTATTGTGGTTTTGCCTTTGGCGATCAAAATGTTCTCACAGTCCAAATATTGTATTTCATGAAACAAAAATGCACCTTGATCACCAAGAGCTTGTCTTTCTAAGGTCACTAAAGTTTTCTAAAGTGAAAACATAATTAAGATCCTGTAAATGACTGTAAATTGTGTACATTATGCATCTGATATTAAAGGCAAAAATGACCCACACTTTCATTAGACCCATGATTTCTTATGAGTTGATTGGTGTGTTGTTCTCTATACCCATAAGGCCGTAAGTTCTTCTGCTGGTATTGTTAAACAGCGGAAATAGGATATGGAGAAAGTTCCACAGCTTAAGTGCTTAAAGCACAGCTCTTCCTCTTATCTACAGAGAAAACGAAATCCACAGGAATGAAAAACAGGGCTAGATAAACACATGATTTGGCTTGACATACCTACAGCATATAGGCATAGCAGGAAATAAATGCAAAAAAGAGATTATTAAACCTTTTTCTATAAGATTGACAAGACTTAAGTTTCTGAACACCTTTCAAAGTGATTTACATTTTCTAGTTTTTTTAACAACATGCAGCATATATAGAAAATACTTGACATTGAAACACAACACAGGTATTATTTACTGTCTTAGTGATGTTCTTAATCTGCAGATTCTTTGATTGCACATTAATTTATTCTGTTTATGTATTAAAAAGTGTATTGCAAATTACTAGGTCAATACTCAAAGAGACGGACTGACAGCCACAAAAGTTAATTTTTTTATTTCTGGAGCATTTCTAAAGAGATTTCTTATGCAAAAGTTATTTATAAATGTACAGAATCGTTTCCGCAGCAGTGTTATTCTTTGAATCTGTTTGTTCAGACAGCTCTTGTCTTGGCACAGGCCACATGCTGATTGTGTATCCCGGTCCTTTTTTAACTAAATAAATAAAAGCACTAGATTAGCTACAACACATTGTCCTTTTCATCTGTTTAATTATAGCTTCTGTTTGAATGTGTGTGTGCTAATGGTAAATATAGCCTCTATTCTCATGGCCGTGCGGTCACAGCTCTGCGAGTTAGCGTGCCGGACGGTTAAGGGTGGGAGGCGGTCGTCTCCGCAGCCTCGGTGGGGAACACGGCGTTTGTTTCAGCAGCAGGCGCTGTGGGGTGGAGGTTTGGGACACACGCCGCCGCAAGAAGCCAGACTTTGGCACCCTGTCATCGCCGTTTCCTTCACAGAGCACGAAAGAGAGATGCATGATGGAGCCACGACATGAATATATTCTCTTCGTGGGAATGAGGGCAGGCGGGGCGGAAACATGGGGTTCGGGGTCTGTATTGGAAAAAGTGGGTCTGGACTGTAATAGAGAAGAGAGACTGTGGCGAGTAGTCCCAAAAAACAAAAGCCACAGTGGGGTGACATTCTAGTGTTTGTGAGAAATAATTGTTTTGCTTGCCGAATAATTAGCAAGACTTTTACTGGAAAGCAAACACTTATGTGACATCTAAACATCAACACTAGACATTTGTTTTTGTGATACTGTATATCATCCCATACAATCTACTTATATTAAATAACAGCATTATGTTGCTATAGTAACCTCAGATGGACCTACTTTGACATTGTATTTAGTTTCTGATGAGTTTTTGATGGCAGTAAATATTTTGTTCGTTTTGGAAATGTAACCTGTAATCTAATCTTTGTGCTTACTGAGATGTTTGATAACAGTATATAAAGTCATGCAATATGCAGAATTACACCTGCTTAGTGTAAGTACCCATTAAGACGTCCCCAACCTTTTGTGTTCACTTCCTTTGGGGGCTTTAAACACTAAACTGGGGTGGTCATAACCCTTCCAGTAATTCACATTCTGCTTCTGCTTCTATTATAATGCCAAAACAAACCTGGTGTTTTTATGATAATAATAATGTAATCAGACACCACAAGGACATACTGATTTTTGCATGATGATGATGATGGTAATGATTATAATTATAGATTGGATCTATTTTCTATAATAACCAGCCTCCCATGACATGACTATGGGTTCTTGAGTCAAAACAAAGCGGTTCCGAGGTTAAAAATGACTCGCTGTCAGTGTCTCTGAGGATCTGTAATTGCTTCCTGAGCTAAAAAAAGAAACAGCCGTCTAATATTACAGTAACATCAGGTATGATTTGCTACAGGGACTTATCTCTCGTTTGAGACCCCTGCCCAACATTTGCATGATTCTATAAATACTGATGAATATGTGATATTTATGGAAGAATGAATAGTGGACTGTAAAACTCAGGAACTGGTCCCAGATTTGCTTTTGCCGTAATTGTATGTGGACTCACACCAAGATACAAACCGGCAAAAGAAAAATAGACAACTGCTGAAAAAATAACTATGAGGGTTGTTGGTATTTTTGACTAGGACAAATTTCTGTCTATGACTCACAAGAAACTTTATTCTGAGAAAACAATTGCTAATGGCCGAATTTCTAATAAAGTACTATACTATCCATTATCCAAAGACATTTGTGGAAAACTAAAATTGTGTAAATATTGTTCAAGATTTCCTGTTTTGTGTCCCACAAAATATAGGTTCAGGATGATGTAAGGTTGCGTAAACGATGACAGAAATAAAATGTGTGGTCACATGTGAAACATGCAGCAAAATGTTGTCACATGTACAACATGTCACCACATTTTTCATGTATGATTGGAAAACTATCCCTTTATAGTCAACATGAAATAAAAAAATAAAAAATCTCACCAAAAAATGAACATTTCACAAAGAAATTGTCATGGGATTCACACAAAAGTGTTACTAAAACCCATGTGTCTTTGTACATATGAAATTCATGTTGTCCACATATGATCATGATTGTGGTTTTTCTATAAGAAAAGGTTCATTTTTGGTGAGCTGCCCCTTTAAGAAAGTAAGTTTTTTATTTATGTTGACTTTAAAGGGATAGTTTTCAGAAAAATTTAAATTCTTTTATCTTTTATTCACTCTCATGTCATTTCTAACCCGTATGACTTTCTTTCTTCTGCCAAGCACAAAAAAAGAGTTTTTGAAGAATGTTGGTGATTAAGCAACATTGACCCTCATTGACTTCCATTGTATGATCACAAAACCACTGAGACATTTCTCAAAATATCTTCTTTTGTTTTACACAGTACATGTTTTGAGTAGCATAACTAACTTCTTTTTTTAAGCAAAGCAGTTTGTGTCAGTCCTGTGGTTGTAGTTTTACTGCAGTGACCTGTTGCTGTACGTGAAGGCATTTCAGTCCAAGTCTTGTGGATTTTGCCCCGCCTCCTCAGAATCAGACATAAAATCTCTCCGAGCGCAACAGGACAGCTGTATATCAGCCAGAGAGAACAGTGCGTTCCTCCTCTGTCCCATCCCACCGCATGAAATACGGCCCGTCCACCTAAAGCCTGTTTAAGTAAAGTGTGTGAAGAAATGTGAGGGACTCTTAGTGATTTGCCTTTAAAGAGATTTTGCGCTGCTATTCACCGCTTCGGGCTAATCTCTCTTTGTGATACGTAACAATGCAGTGCCAAATGAGGAGGAAATGTCAGGTTATGTTTCAGAGCCTGCCTCCTTCCCACCCTCCATCTGTAGTAATGGCCTCGGCTCATTGGAACATATGTTGCCTGTTGCGCACCCACCATCTGTTCACTTCAACTGATGAAGTGATCCTGTTGCCACGGCGATCGGGCCATTCAGCGAGCTGGCTCTGGAAACCTTTCCCGCAAGAGTTTCCTTTCCACCCTTCATGTGTGTGTGTGTGTACAGAGGAACGTGTTTCACAATGTCCTACAGGGTCACTGGAGGGTTTGTTGTTGTTGACCTGTGTATGCCGCTCTCATTTAGCTGACCCCTCTTGAGCCTGTATTGACAACACAAACATCCCCTCACATGTTTCAATTTGGTAGCGTTCGTTTTAAGGCGAGCAGATTTGTGCATTTATAGTCAGGTTATAATGCAGCATGATTTGTGTCAGGTAATGGCATTTGTTTCAAAAGCAGCTCTTGTGACACCATAAAGAATCCATTTGGGTTTTTAATTTCTATTTAAAACACTAGAAACACTTCTAGGAGAAAGCGCATCGACTACCTCTGGCTTTAATAAAATGGCCAATCAAACCGAAATATATGAGTTTGTTAAACTACTTTTAACTGTTAAGGCTGCTACTATTTTGGTTCTTTTACATGAAGTGACAAAGAAGTTTTTAGACGAAGCTATTCATAAATATTTTTCTAAACAGAAAGCTAACAAAACAAAAATCTTAGTATTTGGGAATACTTGATTCTGATTGGTCAGTCACAGCTTTCTGAGATCTAACAATTTATATATATTTTTATATTTTACATAACTGCGAGGAATATTCTATGTAAACATGGTTTTCTATGTAGTCGGTTTATTGATTTGCATATTATGTTTATATATGCTATTAGCTTATTTTAATAACAACATAGTTGTGCTATCTCATGTCTATTTATTTATTTGTTTATTTGTTAAGTAGTCCTGTAATAAAGCCGAATAATGTACAGTTAGCCAGTCATTATCAGGGTGACCCGTAAACTGTCTTACTGTACAGGATCCTCCCAAATCTATCCCACAACAATGTCTCATTCAGCATCTGACTGCATTTTATGACATCACTTTACACTGTCACGACTCCCAGGTGGATAGACCAACGGCCTGCTATTGAAAAGAAATCTCTCCTCAGCGAGGGACTCTTTGTAATGTTACTGTCTGCAGCAGACACTGATAGTGTCTGATGTCTCTGCGCGCCCGGCGAGGAGGAGCAGAAGCAAAGCAGCACAAAAGAGCCGAGAAAGAAGTTAGTGACCGATGAAATACAACCCCAGCTTAACGGTATCTAACTGATAGAACAGCAGCAAAGCCTTGCAGACACAGAGAGGACTGTGTTGTTGGACCGTTGCAGACTTCAACTATAAACTGTAATAGTAAATCTGTGAAAGCCTACTGGGTGATGTTTTCAAAAGTTGGCCTGTTATCAAGATTCAACGGTAGAGATTTAACGGTTCATAGCATCTGTGCTGGGTGAATGAAAGTGCTACAAGGACTACAAGATGAAAAATAAAACAGTAATGGGCAACATGCATATTAAAGCATATTAAAGCTTTTAACAATATTCATAATATATATATATATATATATATATATATATATATATATATATATATATATATATGTATATATATATATGCTTAGATATATATTCTTAGATTGCAAGTTTTGTGTATTTTTCAGGTTTTGTATTTAAATGAACATTATGTTTTCAGATAAGTTTCAGATTATTTCATTGAATTGTTTTAAATTGATTCACACAAATCAGTTTAAACTTTGCTGTACTTTAAAGGTCCAGTGTGAAGTTTCTGCTGTTTGGATGTCAGCCTAGTCGAGATGCTCAAATAAACAGAATAATGATTTGACCAAAGAGTCACAGTTTATATTTTTCAGTAAAATCAATTCTAGAAATGGTGTAGTTATGGTTGTCTCTGTGTATTAATATATATTGCTTGGCCCTATTGCAGACTCCTGTTCTTTTATTCTACCTCTGATGTGTGACTGTTTTCAGATTTTTCTGATGTGTTGACTTTATAAATGCCCACATCAGGCATGCAGCCAGAGGTTAAGAGGGGGATGAAGGGAACAAGTGGAAGTGCAGAGAGGGAAGGGTGGACACTTCCTCTTCCTCTATTCTCACTGGGTGTCACAGTGGAAAACTTGGCACTAAAAAAATGACAATATGTGTCATTGGACAAAATTCAGTTCCTAGATTCATGTCATGTGAACCTTAAAATAAATAAAGAATAAATAAATGAAGCGTGACCCTGTCTGTGAAAACTCATCTAATATCATATTTTGTGATTTACTGATTTCTACATCAAATCATTCCACATAACATAAAGACGAACGTGAAAATATATGTTTAATATTGATGTCAAGGATTGAAATCAATGTTTAGGAAATCTGGTATTTTGCTGTAAAATAATAAAATAAATTTTTTATTTGTCAATAAAATAATTAATTTTGTTATGTAAAATCCTTTATTTTATTATGTAAAATCGCTAATATTAGTGTTATAAATAAAAAGGTATAAGTACTGTATTATTTTTGCTTAGAGTAGTTTTTGGCTAAGACTACTTGATGCTTCATAATCTCTGATTTTAAGACCTGGATTTTACAGACGGGTCACACAAATATTCATATCTATTAGCTTTGAGGCAAACAATATACCGCTGCAGGTTTGCATGTATACATGCTGATACAAGTACTAAGTATGTTTTTGATTATAAATAATGACTAATGATTATATTCTTCCCTTTAATTCTTCCGAATCTGTGGTACACACATATGTATTTAGTCAACTGTAAGCATGAAGCACAAACAGTAGTGCATAACAACCCCACTTTAATACTCCAGGGACACTTTCTCCCTCCTGCTTTTATTTTTCTCTTCAGGGAAGTAGTTTTATACTAGTAGCCAAACTAGCACACATACGTCCCCAGACAAGCTGAGAATTAAATTTAGCTCAGCTGTGATTTACTGGAGCCTGTACGTCCCAATGCTGCTGAAAAACCTCATCTCATGAAACAAAGGAACAGGAACAAACCCCAAGATTGCATGTGGTGGTCAGCCCTTCCCCATCATCCACAAGCCCTAACCAACACATCTAGACCACTTTGATTTTCCCCCGCATTTAAGCAACTTGCTTGGTGATGAGTCAAAGACATTTCAATGTGAGACTCTCGGGGTAACCAGCGGTGCAATAAAGGACAATAAAAAGAACAAAACAGTGTGGAGGATTGGACAGTCTCTTATTATCGTTTTGCAGTAACACCCCTCTCGACATTTGGGAAAGCTTTGTTCCTAAAAACGCTGGAACAGACTCAAACCCTTTTGCTTTAAATAAGCATTGCTGTTTAAAGTTTGTTTTTGCAGAAATTGTTTACTTTGTGGCTCACAAACAGGCCATGCTTGTGGATTTTGAGGCTGATAGGAAGCGTGGCGTTTAGAATATCTGATTACGACCATTTTAATGCAACAGCTTGGATTAGATGTGTAGATATGCAGGTTATAGATATGCATGATAAACATAATATTGTCTATACTGTTTTTCATAAAAAGTTAGAAAGTTTCTGATGTTTTTAGCAAATTCTTTCAGTTTTTAGGGCTGAAAAAAGGCTGAATTTAGGCAAAAACTAAACAATTTAACTTGTTCCAAAACAGGGTTGCCAGATCTCTGTGGCTAGCTCATTAACCAAAACTAGGCCAAAATCTAGCCCGCTGAACACTCAAAATATAGCACTCCCAAAGCAAATATACACCTTTTACAGTCTGTTGATTCATATGCAATGAAAAAAATCAAGGTCTTAACCATAAAGAAAAGTAGTTATTATTATTACTGCATTTTTCTGTGGTTACTGATTTTCCCCTGTATATAAACTGAATGTTTAATCATGTGGTGTACGTGTGGTCACAAACTGACACATCAGATGTCATTTCGGTAGGTTAGAAATGGCATAAAAGTTACATTTTTATTTATACCAGGGGTGGTGTGCCATATTGATCATGATTGCAAAGTTGCAACCTTCATCAGTATGTCATAAGTATATATTCCAAACCCATATTTAGTTTTAAGGCCATGTTCATTCATGAATTGTATGAATACTGGTTATAAGTAATATATGTAAGCAAAAAAGTACAAGAGGATGTGTTTTCACAGGTCAGGGCAAAGCTTATTGATGATAAAGCACTAGCTTTAAGTATCTTATTGCTTTTATAAAAATTCACCACACTTTACCAAAAACAAAGCTTAAAAATTTTTTTCGATGCAACTTTCATGAAGTAAAATCACTTAAAGTCTTCCTTCCGCTGGAAAAAATAGTCTCTGAGTGACTGTGATATGTGTTTATGTTGTTAAGGATGCTGTGCAGTGATACACAGATTCATTGGGTGAAACGCTCATAACTGTGATTTATCATTGATAAAACACAACTATTGACCAATCAGAATCAAGGACTGAAACTAACTGTTTTATAATAATGTCCTTAAATACAAATGCAATCACAATTATGTCAAAATTTCCTTAAATCTCATGGTACCTGCAGCAGCAGCTGAAAAGCAGGAAAGCTGTGGACTTGGCAACTCTGCACTGAAATGTTGTTGTTGAAGCTCGATTATAGGAAACGTAAAAAACCCAAGTCAAGCGCCACAATTCTATTTTGCAAAAAATTTGACTGAGACGTGGAATGTGACCTCTTTTCTACCCTGAAGCCCCAATTACCCATAATGACATGGGGCGCATGATAAAATCCTGCTGCTTTCATCTGCCAAAGATTTATGCAATTCAAAATAGGAATTGGTGGTCTTTTCCCTCAACCGTTACCCATTATTATGTCTTTCACAAGAATGTTTGGGGACGATAGGAAGTTGTATTCGCGCACTGTATACCGTGTTCGTCGCGACATCTGGAGCGTGCCGGAGCTGTCGCGGGTCCGACGGCCCTGTGATCATTTAGCAGATCTTAAGCGCCGCTGCCGAGGAGCTGCGAGACAGACCCTCCGTAGCATCTGGCTTTGTAGTTAGCTCAGGAGTCACCCCCTCCTGGGCCGAGTCATGATCGTACCGACAGAGTTTAATAACTGCAAATTACATGTGTGTTTTTAAACTGGCTTCTTAATGCTCTAAACTTGTTTTCCCACCCTCTTCATGGCCCTACGCCTCACCAACCCCATGATCCATTCCCCCCTCCCCGATGGAAACTTCTCTCCACTGACACTTAGCTGTGAAGGCTTTAATTCCTCACAGATGGCAGCGTGAACAGTCTCGCTCTTACTCTGATGTTATGTCAATCACATGCGTGAAGGCCGGGGTTAAAGCGCAGGACCAGGGGTCACGTTCCTCGCCTGTTTCTGCGTGACCCCCTCAGCCCATCGCTGTAGACGTGGAACGGGTGAGGTGTCTGTTTCTCAGGTGATGCTCTTGCGTCCATTATGATAATTCATGGTGGAAGTCATGGCTGTTCTGCTCTTTGATCCTGCGCTCGCTTGCAGTAAAAAGCTTTGATGCCACATTTGCATTGTCCGTGTTACACGCAGTGGCCTTCTACGGCTCTGGGTTGAATAGAAAGTGTTACCTTGATCTTAAAGGGACGTTGGTGCGGATGGGAAGAGGTGAGAGTGGAACGTGTGAGTCCAGAGTCTGGCGAGACGTTTCTGGGCCTTTCTTCAACAGTCATGCTAATTTCAATGGCACATTCTTGGCCTATTAAAACAAAACAAAGGCAGACACCAGTAGACATTGAAAAGAAATGTCCTTTAATTTGTGTTACTACAAAAGCTGAATTTCTGACAGCTTGGGCACATTTAGGGGCAGAATGTGAAGATGGGCGTATAGGGGAGACTGGGGCAGGTTGTCACATGGGTAAATCTGTGGTAAAAGTGTGAGGTTTTGAGGCCAAAGTTCAATCACATTAATGTATGTTTTCTGTGATTTAGTATCATTTTTATGCATTTCTGTTTTGCAAATTAAACTTCACATCGTGGGTTAAATTCAGTATATACTATATATATAGATTTGACCAGAAACAATTTATTAGTAATACCTATAAATAAAATTAATTGTTTTATATTGTGTATGCTATCTGTAACATTTGTCTTTTCATGATTTCATGATTGTTATATAGCTTAAAATGTGATGACACACTGTATATTGGGTCTGTCTTCCTGGGAAATAATAATGAAAATATTTAATGTTTTTTTTTTCTAGCTTTACACTTTAATTCTTTTATCATTTATTTCTTTTGTCATTCCAAACCTGTCTGACTTTCTTTCTTCTGCAGATCACAAATGAAGATATTTTAAAAAACGTTGGTAACCAAAATACATTGATTTCCATTGTATGAACACAAAAGCACTAAGACATTTCTCAAAATATCTTCTTGTGTGTTCCACAGAAGAAGGAGTCATTTTTGTTTTTACCTTTAAAGTAAGAGCACAAACAGAAATTCAGGTCTCCCTACATCCCTAATAAAACCTTTTATGTATTCAGGAGGACTCTCCTTTAGCACTAAACATCTGACAGGATGAGGTGCTGATTTTCCGTGCTGTGACCCCGGATGTTCTGATCTTTTACAGAGCGTAACTGTCTCTGTGGGGTTAAAATACTGGAAACAGGTTAGTTGTGCCACATTCCCCCAAGTGCTATAACTTATGTCTTTCTTAGACAGATGGAGACGAGCCCTGAAGGATTAGAAAAAGGTGTATCCCGGTACCAAGATGGGTCATTGAGCAGTAAAACACTCTATAGACAGGTAAGTGATATGATGCCATTGGCTTTGATAAAAACAGGACTTCCTCTTCACAGAAGTGTGTTAAACAGTGGCTCGCTCATTCTGTGTTCCTGAAGAGACCTGTGTGTTATTCTGTAAATCCCTCTAATACAGACTCTAATTAAACAGACAGGTGATAATAGAGCCGCAGCGGCCGGAGGGTGAGAGCGTCTTTTCTTTTCTTTTGTTCTCTTATCATGGTGATTGTGGGCATTTAGCGATAAGATGTTGGGAGATCAGAAACTGACCACAGTTCTTATGAGTGTCAGTCTGCGTATATATCTTATTGAAACATGTCCAGGTCACATTTAAGCCCAAAATTAAAAAATATATAATGTTTATATAAATTAACCTGTCAATGTTATTTCACTATTCACTTTAATATTTCATATTTTAATCTAATCATCACAAACCATAAATGAATATAAGGTAAAAGACTCAAGATTAAATATTTTCATAACAATTTTCATAACAATAAACATGTAAAAAAATGTAATTTATAAAAGAAATAAAAATGAAAAATATTTAATATATAAAAATAAAAAATTTGTAGTTTAGATGCATTTTCATGTGTATACTCAATTTGTACTGTGACAGTTGTTTTTGTTTTTATAAGATTTTTAGTTAAAATAAATGTCTTTGTATTTTTGTCTTGTTTTCTTAAATCAAGATACATTTTCTTAATAAGCAAAATTACCTAAGAAAATTTAAAGGTAAATGTTAAGTTTATTTTCTTACCTCACTGGCAAACATTTTTGCTTGTTTTAGGCATAAACTCACTTAAATTTGATGATTTTTTCTGGGAATAATACTTAACATCTTAGGCCATTTAGGTCTTTTTGCTTATCAAGAATTTATACTTTAAAAATAAGACAAAAATACTAAGTAGGAAATTATATTTTTACAGTGCATCGCAATAGTACTAAACTAGCCTAATGTTCTTTACACAAAAATATATAATTTCCAAATTCTCTTTAGTTTTGATTTGCTGGTGAAACATGACCCAGACAGGTTTAGTTTAGTTTGAAGAGGGTTTAGGGTGTAGACACCAGACCGTAATGTTTCATGAACCCTGAGGGGGATTTGGGGAAATGTTCCCAGAGCCCCTGCTGCCCATGAGGTGTGAATGAGCTCCATTCTCACCTTACTCTGTACTTAAATACAAATGGCCTATCGCCTCACAGAGACTTGGGAAAGAGCCGGTGATATGTCATCTACAGACACAGGAACCTGAGCATTGCCCTTTCAATGACATAACATCACGTTTCACACAGTCCTGACTGTGGAGTCAGATGGCTAATGGAGACTAGTGTCCATCCTTCCTGACTCTCTTGCTTCCTTATCATATGTAAACCAGCTTTACAGATTAAAGGATCGACACTATTCTGACACTGTGATATAAATGTGTTAGGGAATAATTAACTAAATTAAGTGATGCTGCTTTTACAGTAGCAGTGACAGTAGCTTCCAACATGTAGTGTTTTTATCTCTTGTAGAAGTACACATTCAACTCGTTCATTTAAAGATAAGAAAAGAAAACATTTGTCGTCTTCTTATTGTGGAGAAACACAATTTCATCACAATTTTTATAAAATTGTATGATGTCATTTGTAAGTTTTGGCATGATCTGCTTTCGCCCCAGTTACGGTGTGGTAATATTTATTAAATTACTTCATACATACATTCATTACTACATTTTTGATGAAATTATAGTAGCTGAGTTGTTTTGTATTTTTATTCATTGTACTTTTATCACCCGGAGTTCATCAGAATTGATATTTGTTTTATCCAGGTAAATAAAATTATTGGGTGATTTTTTTCAGCATCACACATGAGTCATAATTTATTGGAAAAATTCCTCCCAATCGGATATTCATTAACATTATTTCCTGTTGTGTTCAGAACAACAAAGACGGTTGTATGGTTCTGACTGAATAAATAATGGATAAATGATGACATAAATTTTATTTTTTGATGAACTATCCCTTTAAGTGTCAGAAGTTTACAATAAACAAATCTTTTGAATGAAACATCACAGGCCTGGTGTAGTAGATAGCAGAGTCTGAGATGTTGTTAAAGAGGAAGCATTAGCAGAGAGCTATCTCACATCACATGATTACCGGCTGCTTTTAGAAACGCACCATCCTGACTCCTGGACTCCACCTTTCCCCTCACTGATAACTCTGTCAGTCACACGGCTGAGGTGAAGCCATGCTTTAGGAAGCACTAATAATGAGCTAATAATTAGCCATGTAAGCTGCTGATAAGACAGCAGAAGCTGATGGTGAGAAGAAGGACAGATGAGATGTTTTCTTAACAAGGGCTTTGTGTATCACACAGCTCCTGCTGTGCCATATCTGACCTCTCTCTCTCTCTCTCTCTCTCTCTCTCTCTCTCTCTCTCTCTCTCTCTCTCTCTCTCTCTCTCTCTCTCTCTCTCTCTCTCTCTCTCTCTCTCTCTCTCTCTCTCTCTCTCTCTCTTTCTCTCTCTCTCTCTCTCTCTCTCTCTCTCTCTCTCTCTCTCTCTCTCTCTCTCTCTCTCTCTCTCTCTCTCTCTCTCTCTCTCTCTCTCTCTCTCAAAATACTTTCTAAACAAAATACTTTCTTTTACTTTCTGAAAAGAAACAGTGTGTTTTATTCCCTTTTTAGTTGTGTATTGTCGAATATCATGATGCAGCGTTTGCCAGCTTTCATTATTTACAAAAATGATGTCATTAAGTGTTTTTTAACCTCAGACATGTACATTTATTCAAGATAAGCATGTTCTTTATACTGCCATACTTTAGATTTTTCTTTTTCTTTTATTACAAAATAAAACGAATAGCATCTTTTTTTATAAATGTGATTTAACAGAGGTTCATGTTGCCTATGTTTATCATGTAAAAGTAATTTTACATAAATATCTATTATATTAAATCCTAAATAATTCTGTGGGTCCACTAAACCCGCGAGCATTGACTGAGTAACTAAACATGTGTATCTTGCTGTTGAATGATTACTATGTTTGTATACAGTGGTGTTTACATCTCATTTCATGGTAATTGAAATGAAAACATGGTAAAAGGATTTTCCATGGTGCTTGTCAATGTATCCACAATTTAAAAAAAAACACACAACATGTTAAAATGTTTCCTGGCACTTTCATATGTTCTGATTGAATTAAATTATTATTTAAATACCATAGTATGTACAAGGTTCACCAAAATATATATCATGCAAACACCATGGTCCATTTTTGGTCATATAAAATTTGGTTGCAATCAACCCAAACATTAAAACCCACAAATAATCTCCAGTTGATTATTAATTGTGTGCATACATATTTTGTTTTAATGCACATTTGCTTTCATTTACTCCGGGCTGTTGGATTATTGATGTGCATTTGTTAACTTGAACTTGGTTAAAGTGTGCTAACCTAATGAGTGTATCCAGCTGCCTTTCTGTTCTTTATAACTAACACACCAGCTACTTTGAATTCAACGCAGCACTCCATGACAGAACAAAACAGGTCTTGCCTATTTTGTGATCTGATTGAATTATATCTCTTTCCCACAAGCTGGTGTCTGCTTTCTACTCTTGACACCCCTCCCCATGGCACGCTGTGGGAAAAGAAAGCCATCCTGATTGCAGTGTATAGCATGCATTGTAACAGGTAATTCAATTTTACACCATAGCCAGCGGCTACATAATGCAAAGCCTGACGGCATGTAAAGACACAGGGCGGTTCGCTAAACAGCTCTTCATGGCTCATGTATCTTTATGCTTGTGTTAAAGTCATGTGGAAGAGCGGATGAATAGATTGAAGTAATGGGAGTGGTACTCTAGTACAGGTTTGGATTTGGACCGCTAACACGATACGCCATCTATTGGTGGTGTGGTTCTTAAAGCTTAAAGAAGTGCTTTGTCATCTAAAATCTGGTGGGGAGGTTTATGCTTTAGAAAAGTATGATTCATTGCAGGATTTAGATTTATCAAG
This sequence comes from Beaufortia kweichowensis, assembly GCA_019155185.1. Classification (NCBI taxonomy): domain Eukaryota; kingdom Metazoa; phylum Chordata; class Actinopteri; order Cypriniformes; family Gastromyzontidae; genus Beaufortia; species Beaufortia kweichowensis. The sequence goes on along the minus strand of CM032801.1, from coordinate 16,172,946 downwards.
TAGAGATCAACTAAGACACATCTAAGACGCAGCCGTGATGACAAAATGATGCCAGAGAGTGTCATGTTGATGTCCAAATACATCAGACTTTTTACCAGTACTTTTGGATCTGTATAAAGTCTACAAAATAAAATATAAACTTTACAATCACTTTGAAACATGCCGCTGTGAGGTTCATGATGCCTCACCACTAACAATAACACCACTAAAATATAAAGGTCAAGTGTATTTATATAGACAATTATTTATTAGTCATACATTTTATATTCAGGACATCGTGAAACATCTAAAATAATAAATGAGAAAGATTTTTGTTCATTTCATCTTGTGTGAGGCTCTAGTGCTCTTGTTCACATGATTTGTGACATACTTGTGGATCTTTAAGATGGAGTCATAAAACTAAGACTTAAATTTGTGGGCTTTATAATATCCTGTCATTAAGTGAAAATTTTGGCAGTAGCCTAAGACGTTTAGAGGGTTTGTAAAGAGTCTTTGTTAGTTCTGTGTCAGCTCAGACATAGTCAAAAATCAGACAGAGTTTGGAGCAGAAATGCCCCAGAAAGTGACGGAGGTAGAAAATATTTTTCCCTGCGAGTTCTGTTGTTTTGGTTTTTCAACATGTGATGTATTTCGTAATATTTAATTTCTGTATAGGTTTAGTTACCTAATAAAGACATGTGAATAATTTAAGGTTTTAGATGAAAATGTAAAAAAATACATTTTTATTTCAAAAACACTGCTAAATACTTCAGAATTAGATTTAGGCTTACTTAAAAATCTACACTGCAGAGATAACATAACATTTATTATGTAGTGATATAAATATTATTTAAATCCACCTTTGTATATTGATACTAGATAATACCCACAACTGTTTAAATTGAGAATCTATTTAAGCTCATACATTAAGACATTTGACCTTAAAACACAAACCACTGTGTTCTTGGTTGGAAAACATATATACCCCTTTTAGGTGACGCTCCCAAAAATCAATTTCTGGATTGCCAGAACTGGAAAAATCAATTCCCATCATGTTGAAAATTCAATGTGTTTATTAGAAAAGTTAGTGGTTGAAACTAATACACAAACACATCTGTGCTCTGGTGGAGAGATTGAGTCTGATTTACAGATATGTGTGTGTTTGTGTAGACTCTGTCAGATACCTACTGTGTCGCCTTAATAAGACAAAGTGTTAAATAGAAATGATAAATAGAAAGTAGCTCAGTACAGATGTGGATGAAGACCAGACTGTAGATCAAAGAGACTTCTGCAAAAGTTTGAATAGAATTAGCAACTAACTGTTACTGTGGTTTACAAGACACTGCGAGTTCGATGACGTCAGTAAAGTAAAGTAAAGTACACCATGTGGCTTCAATTTATCATTAACAACTATATAAAAATATCATTAATAAAAGTATCATGGTAAAGTGTTCTTTGTGGCTTATACTAATAAAAACACATCACACATTATTTCTGAAATTAGATTTAAAGTCCAAATGCGAAAAAAAAATGCTGGCAGAAACTGAGCCCAACTTTAATATTCCTTTAAGATGTCATTTAATTTGTGTTTTTATTAAAACGTCTAAAAAAACGTCTTCCTAATGTTCCGCCAATGTGATTTGAATTTTGATCATGAATTTGGACCTCTTAGCGTTTAATATTTATGAACATTTTGTAGCCGGAGTTCTTCACATCTCTGCAGGCAGGCGACAGAAGTTTTAAAACAGTGGCACTTTTTCATTGCTTGTGTTTTGCTAGATCAGCCCTTTTGACTGTTCTGTGGTGTGATGTGGTTTGGCGTGAGCGCTCTCTGTGGTTATTAGCAGTGAAATAAAGCTCTGGCATTGACATGCAGGCACACTCTCAACACCAGGGGCGGTCTTCCTCCTGTTTTCAATGACAGAAAAGAAATTTATTAGATTTAACAGCAGTTTAGAGTTACATGCAGTAATCTGATGTTTGAATAATATTCTGCTCAGAATCATTCTGCTGTTCATTATGTTCATTTAGATTAAGTTCTTGCAGCAATTCTCAAACTTAAACACAGTATTATGTTGGCTTGACAAAGCCAAGATACTGTTACTGTACAAACTTTGGTTAGGGTTCTGGAACTCCTGGAGATTTCGAGCTACATCTAATAGATTTGGCACAGTCTTACATCCTGGTTGGGTCTGCAGTGTTTTTAACTGATCAGACTCACAGTCTTACACTGTTGTACTTAGATTGACATCTTTTTTATAGACTGTCTAATTTCTAACATCAAAAATGTAATATAAAATGTCAACAGATCAATCTATCTAGCAACCCAACGTCATAGCAAATCCCCGAAACACAGCAACATAATAAAACGTTAACATCTCTCCTCAAACTGCCCAACTATCAAAACTATATAAGGCTTAAAAGATCTTCAGTTCTGGCTTTGCTTTTCTATTTAATCATGTCATGGTTTATGTTTTATCCATATATAGTTATCCACTTTTTGTAAATCCAAATAGCACTCTTTCCTGAGCACCAGTGCCATTTCAAGCTCTTTAATATCATCTTTTTACATGTGAGAATATTACTCCTATTAAACATTTACATGAGTCATCCAATATATTGTTTATAAAACACTTTAAATTCTCAGTAGTGAGGGTTAAGAATATTTTAAGCAGTTCATTATTCAGAGAAACTTAACCAATTCATCCCAAACCTTGAAGGACTGATTTAATATGAGCATAATGTGAAGCCTGAGACGTCCTTGAATAGTAAAAGGAAGATGGATGGAGTTTATTCGATTTATTTTTTTAATTCTTTGAGTCCTTCTGGCCAATGGTCTTAACTGGTGACAAAACAGGTCACAGACAGAAAGACAATGCAAATGATAAAATGCAACTTACCATATAATCAAGCATTTAGGATTGAAAAATAGACTTATCAACTTTTAAAGGAAAGGAGAAAATGCCTCCCAAATCTTTTGTTGTTGATGTCAAAGGCGGAGTCTAATCAATCTATGGTGTTTTGGTGAAAATTCACCAAAAATTCACCACAAATCACTCTAGATGCTGATAAAGTTAGGCAGATGACAACATGAACAGATCACATACATTATTTAAACTTAATATTAGTATACAAGCTTAATATTACTTTATTTATATTTTGCCCACATTTTAGAATAATAGTAAACTCATCTAAACTATGAATAACACAAATAAAAGTTATCTTATGTTATCAAAAAATCCAAAAATAAACAAAACAAAATAAATCAAACTTGTTATATTTTCTCATTTTAAAGCCACCTTTATAAATTTGTTCTCTTGGCGTTTTCAAGACATCCATTTTAAAAAACATTTTTGTTTTCTAATAAAATAAATTAACATGTGGCCACAATTTAAATATACTTTTGTTCACATAAATAATGTAATCATTTAGACATATGCCTTAAGATCAAAAGATTTTTAAGATCACGAGAAACATTTCAGTCAAATGACTAATTTTGAATAGTAAGAATGTTCAAAGTTTTAAAGAAAATATGACAGGTTTGGTTCTGTCTTTGGTTGTCTAAATAAAACATCATACATTGAGTTTATTGTGTAAACCTTTAATCCAAATTATGAGCAGTTCAAACTGATTTTTTTAGATCCCAATTTAAGGATCTATAAGGAATTTCATCACCTCCTGTCACACACGCACATCAACAATAATAACAAACCAGAATGGATATAAGTGAAAGATTTCTCACAGTATCTAATGACTTTGAGATGACGTTCCTCCCCCTTCAACACAGCTCCTGTCACCCCTGGTGTTTCCCAGGCTGTAGATATTGGGCTACAGGCCAAAAATCTCCACTTTTCATCTACAGTACCAGTCAAAGGTTTAGACACACTCATTTTTTATTAATATTTTTGCCACAAATAGTCTTAATAATAATAACTATATTGTAACGGGAATTATGTTGTAAAAGCATCTAAAATAAATGAACACTATGTTATATTTTATCATTTTCAAAAGTAATCACCGAATTTGTAAAATCACGTTCTTGACATTGTATCATCCAGTTTCTTGAGGTCTCAACCTCAACAGCACTGAAAAAATTTCTATCTATGCTGGACTCTTATTGTCTGCTTTTTAATCATTGTTTAATTCAAGTAATCTATTAAAAATGTAGCTTTTTTCTATCAAAAATTGAAATATACACCTTCAGATGATCATGAGAAACATTTTTGTCAGTTGTATCTAAACCTTTGACTGCATCACAGCAATACTCTCATACAGCGTATAATACAACTATATTAACGCTGGAAAAGCACTTTACGATGTTTTAGTCAAACGGCTGCTGGAGTTGTGTAAAGGCCGGGTGCTGACGGTGTCTGTGACAGATGGTGTAGTTCTGGAATGTTGGTATACAACACTTTCACCAGCACTTCTTCCCACACAAACTGAGGAGGTGAGAAAAGGATTTATTGGGACAAACTCTCAGCCTCCAAACTGACTAAAGGAAATCTGGGTTCATATAAACTGCTCTCATTCTGGCCCATATGGTGCCATATCGCACCTTTTGAGCGTTCTGCTAAGAAAATCCCTCATTTGGCACTGGGTAAGAACAAATACAGCTGAAGATGGGTCTGTCAGCGTGTCACCTCTGAATCACAAGACTTAGATGGAATCTGCAGGCTTTTTTACATTTGGCGTAAAATCTGCAGAATAGATTTAAAGGTTAAGTGTTATGTTTATTGTATCACTAATGTCATTAAATATGATAGCAAAAATCTTTTCAAAGAAGAGGTACTACTATTATAAATTAAAACTACGCTCAAAATATTTTAAACAATTATCTAAAACTAAATGTTATGGACCTCTGTGGGTTCAGATGTTGCCAATCACAACCCAACAGCAAGACACTTGGGCCTGTCACTGTTTAATCCCCTTTAAGACGCACCTCACGCAACACTCGGCATTATCACCGGTCTGGTTCCACTAAATGAGAATCAGACAGATCACGAAGCAGAATGTCAGACGTCATTGTGTACGTGAGATGTGTTTAGAGCCGAACCATGTGTTCCTGACCTTCTTGTATAATAAAGTGAAAGAGAAAACAGTGGAGATGTCATATTAGAGCAAGAGTGAATGTCATGCTTTAGGAAAAGTTGACAGGACAGCTTTATGACAGCATTTGATAAATGAGACGGTGCTGATTGGAGAGACGGGACTAAACAAAGCGCAGGTGTCACAGTGATGTTGTTGAGTGTGTTACGATAGTGACGTGTTTAGCAACTCTCTGAATTATCAGCACACATCAACACACCGAGGTTTTTAAACATCTCATTCATGCGAGGCATCTAATAAATTAATAAATGCTTTTCACAAAAAACTAAATTGAATGTTTTGTAGTTTTTCGTAGACATTCATATTGAACAATTAAAGAATAATCTGTAGTAGTGTAATAGTCACCACTGTTACGGAGTCGATGCCTTCAGCATCAGATTCCGTTCATCACGTCACCCGCTCTGCATCCCCAGAATACTAAGGACTCTATTTCCCACATTCCCTTGCACCCCGCACACCTGTTGTCTATCCCGCGCTGATCACCCCTCTAATCCGCACCGTCTGGTTTATCATTATTTTGGACTTATTACGAGTATTATTTAAACCCTGTCTTTTGTTCTGTTATTGGTCTGGTGTTGTTGTTATTTTTTGAACGTGTGGTTATCCTGTTAGTTTATTATGAATACTCTGTTAGTCTGCTGTGCGTTGTTTTTCTGCTGGTGATTCCTCCTCTGAAGTGAGGTCTGTACCTGTTCTTGTATTTCCACTGATGAAGTTCAGTAAAAGATTTGAATCTGAATTCGAGTGTTCTGCCTTGTCTGACACACGCTAACAACCACAGTAATCTATAGTAAAAGATTGTAAATAGCCAGAGGAAAATGTTATTGCTCTTTTATAGCTCAGAAAATTTGATGTTCTTTGTTGTGTTTCATTTAAGTATCAACTTAGACTCAAATGTTTCTCCTAAAATTGCTTTGGAGACATAAAATGGAAACAAATGAGACAATTGTTCAAATACATGAAGAGTATGGAGGTGTAAAATAAATGATTGTATAGGTAAAATAATCTGGATTTGGGTAAATTTGATGAGAAATGTTTGACATCACATTGAAATCTTGAATAATGTTGAATTTTGATTGTAGACTTGACAAATCTGAGCTTAGTTTGTGAAACCCTAATGGAGACATTTGTCACTTTGAGATTTGTTTTTTTTTTCTCTGGGGAAATATTTGTGACACGGATGAGAATTAAGCAAAAGTTTCCTTTCATTCTCACTGATGTCTGGGAGAAATAATTGAGATATTTAAGAGAGGGTTTTATTTTTTTAAATAATGTTTGAAAACATAGAAGAAAATGTAAAACAATGTTAAATGACTTTCGGGTGAATGTTTTGTTGGTTTGATTCCATATATGAAACCAATATTTAATATATAAAATCATGAAAGTTAATTCATTCACTAAAATACATAGTTTTTTGAATACATTGCAGTCACACTGTGTAATAAATTTGACTTCTTGATGCTTCAACAAAGAAATACTGTAGAAAAGCGTCTTTGCAGGCACAATAAAATTCTATAAATGTTACTATAGTATATTTTATTACATCACATGCTAATCACCAGAAAACTAGCTTGTTAACATAAAAACTACTGCAACAATTTTGAACAAAATAGTTAAGTTAGTAGCGTCTTTACTTAGTTAGTAGTTAGTTATACCTCCTGTTAATTCTGTTATTTGTACTCATCGTACATTAAGCTTTAACATTCAGCATTATAGTCTGAAGAACCTCCCTTGCATCTGGCAAAACAATGCAACAAGCCCTGACTTTGTGTCTGAAACTATGTGCAGCACGAGAACCGACAGCCCCGGCGACGTTATTTCCAGCGTTCCCAAAATCATTAGCATTCAACCAATCGGCTGCGGGGATGCTCCCACACCCTCCGAATCCCACCGTGGCCACAGACACACTGCCATATTGTGAAGAGCAGATCCATCATCATGTGGTAACGAGAATCCCATCAAATACGCCTCATTCTTTTGGCCGGGCCGCTTGCTCACAGACAGTATTGCATGGGAGGTGGGGGTGTTAGGGTCATACTGTCCTGGGAAAGTTAAGTTCTCCATTTAAATCAACAAACGATGTGGCCTTATGCCGAGTATATGAATGTGCCCGGTGGCAGATGGTAGTGTTTCATACCCATAGACTCATGCAAACCCTAATCCCCGGGGGGTCGTGCATTCCAGGGTCATCAGTTGTTCACATCAAGGAGAAAAAAGGGAGCGAGAGCACGAGAGAGAGAGAGAAGGCAAAGAGAGTGCAATGCTTGTTCTCCTCCTCCCAAAGTGAACAAATACATTTTAGGTCACTTCAGCAGAGCCGTAAGCCTGGAAAAGGTCTGTCTCATTAGTCTGGGGATATCGGAGAGTCTCATGAATAATGATGTCAACTAATTATAAAAGATAGACAGTGTGTTTCTAAAGGTTTATTAGGGTAACTTGCAGCATCGGTGACCCCGTGCCAGTCAGACGTGGTTTATAGAGATGAACGAGGCTCAGTAGGAGCAACTCATTTAGTTGCCCGAGTGTCATTAATTTCTAAGATGCCTGCTGATTTTCCTCATTGTTTGTTTAGGTGGGTAAGCGCCGCACCAGTCCCACGCTCCGGCCATGTGCGTGTGTTTGGACATATCAGCTGCTGCAGGCCAAACAAAGAGGCTCATGTGACTCAGCAGTTGAGGGAATAATGTTCCTCCCCCTCAGGCTCTATTGCTGAGAGACTTTCTCACACCTCTCCATCTGGACGGGCTTCTTTCGAAACGTCAATCACAGCGGGGACTCCCATTTTTCAGCCGGCTTTGGGGGATGACCCTCTCTGAGAGATTTGGTGAAAAGTCAGAGATTGTTGATTTCAGCTCTGGACTTTGAAGAGATGATGATGATGATGGAGCTGAAGTCGGTTTAAGCTTGTATCTAGGGGTGCAGAAGGTCCATGAAAGTCATTTGGCTGATGGAGTTGTCAAGCTAGATGCTGTTTTGTCTTTAAAAGTAAATAAAATCTAAATTAAGAAACGCTTTTGAGTGTACAAAGCTGTGGGTGCATCAAGTAGATTACATATTTAAAACGTATGTTGAGTTACAGTTATATAAAGCGTTGTTCTAGCAATTCGTATAAAATAATATTTAATCCAAAGTCAATTTTAATTACAATTAAAAGTAATTGTAAAAACAATTCAATGACTATCAGTAAATGCCATCAGATCAATGTTTTTGTGTCCACTGGCAGCTGACAAATTTGCAAGAATCAGCAGGCTGAAATTGTTGTTGTCGTCCTCTAGTGGGATTATGTGTCATGACAATGTGTGTGATGTGTTGTGTTTTAGCGCCCCCTGTCAACAATATAAAGAAATCGAGAGCTCTGTTAAACCAACTGAGGATAATATCCTGAACTGCACTATTTGTATTACATAAATAATGAATCATAGTCTTCTGCTCCCCTAAACAAGCTGCCTTTACACCATCTCACAACATACGATAGACCCAAACTTATTTATTTCAAAAGGAGACGTATTTATTTACATTACTGTAGCAGTGGCAAGCACATGTATTCCTTCAGGAGTATTGGTTATGGTAATAGTTAAGCTCAGAAATTAGCCAAATATTTAGGTAAATTAAATAAAAGTTCCTATAAAACTATAGTATCGTGCCAACGCCAACTCCTGCATTATGAAGCTAATGACCTGGAATGGTACGATTTGCCAATCTGAAGACTTCAGTGTTTCTTTTTTTGCTCTTAGAAGGGCAAAGATCTCCTAGGGTTCATTTTTTGTTGTTAGCTGTATTATAATGTGTCATGTCATGAGGAATTTTCTTAAAAATAGAAAAGGTCCACGGGAGATAAAATAAGCTGATGCATTGAAAACCCCAGAAATCAAAACGTCCTCTCTAATCTGAAAAACAAACAAACAAAAAGTTATGACTGATTTCGGTGCATTATATTCATAAGACACGTACCCTTTAAATCACAACAAAGAAAGACACGTGTTTGTGTTTAAATTGAAAAGTTATTATATCTAAATAAAAAACAACCATTCCTGTTTTTCTTGTTTTCCCAGTTGGGAATTATCATATTTACTTAACAATTTTTAAGCACTTGTGTATGTTTTTTGTATGGTAAATGCTGAAGAAATTGACCCTCTAAATGTTTCTTTTGTTCATTGTCAAACAAGTTTACAGACAAACAGGCAACAAAAGCACATTATTAGTAGAATACTGTATTTTTATTATGTTAGACATGGTTAACAGTCTTTCTCTGGATAATTTGGTGAGGTGGGGTCCCTGCTCCCCAACTGATCAGCCGCCACCGTTTGCGGGCCTGCCGTAGTGTTTGCACATTATTAAGGCCTCGGGTGTGACTGCAGAACCCCTGTAAGCAAGTGTCACATGGTCAGACAAGATCAACAAAAGCAGGTTTACACACTCCGCTACGGTGATCATATTAGTACGTACATTTCTCAGATGAAGGGCTGATGCGAGGTCGTTCTATTGTAAGTATCAGCATCACTTCGGTAACAAGCCCCCTGAAACATTCAAGCTAGAGAGAAGTCATGAACAACACAACATCTTTTCAGACCGAACGTTTCATGTATATACTATATACATAACCTGAAAGTTCTAATTAAAACAGATCCGTCCGGACAGTCCTTTCAGATGTCTGACCGTGACCTGCAAACAAATAAAACCACAGATTTTAATATACATTTAGGCTTTTTTATATTCTACTTTTTAATCATTATGTTTATAGTATAGCTAAAATATTCAATTGATCTTCATGATCAATACTCTATTCGAAGGCTGTGATCATACTTTACTACTGTATAATCTAATATCTATTTTAAGATTTTAAACCAAAATATAATCTTGCAGGTACCTGAAGGTACTCCAAAACGAAGGTAAAGTGGTCGGATCAATACATTTTTTCTGATGGGAGGTCATCTCTTTATAAGCATCAGCGCTACATCTTAAACAAGCCTCATAAAACATCCAGGCTGAAGAAAAGGGGTCAATAAAAACGTTAACAGCTCTTTTGATCGCAAGTATAATTTTCTATCCTGTCTGTTACACTACCTTACCTTAAAGTGACGTTGGTCTGTATGTCCTGCCTTCCTTTCCAGCTACTCAAACGTTGAAAACCAGGGATGACGGATGATCCCTTTTATCGTCAGTCGCGTGTTTTGACTCATTTGTAGGCACTTACTGAGCAGGTCACTCAATTCTGTAAGTTTGGAGAGAGAGCTGGTCAGTCAAGATCACATGACATGCTAATTACACAAATTGTCCTGACATATAACAACATTATTGATAATACAACGTAAGGTCTCTGATCACATAATGCTATAGACACATAGTCTCACTAGTAAATATTTAGGACTCTTGTTTTACTTTGAAAGATAGTGTTAGTGTTTTTCTTACCTTGTGATATGGATTTGTTGTAAATTCTAAAAGTTTCCTGTGATGGACAACCTTTAAAAGGTGGAGATCCATGCACCATATGGAATAACAAACATCCTAAAAACCACACGCTTGTTGGCATGGTTTGGTATGTCATCCTTAGGTAGACCTCAGGTGGTCTGTATGGCAGACATCCTGTAAGCAAGATTGGGTAATTTTGTTAACGGATCACATGACCAACAAGTCACTAGAGGTTTCCACAGTTATGTTATCAAAAAGCTCACCTGCATAGTATCTGGTGGAGTAGCCCAAATTGTTCACAATTTTACCAATCCCGAAGTCAACCACCTTCAGCTCCAAACTGTCTGTGTTCACTAAGATGTTGCCTGGATGGAGGTCAGTATGAAATACACCACGCTTCAAGCAGTGCTCCACTGCTCGTACCACTTGAACCCATAAGTGATGTGCTTCCGATTCCTTCAGTTTGCCTCGAGAGTGAATAAAAGAGCCCAAGGTCTCGCAGGGATGAAAGTACTCCATAACAATGGTCAAGGTTTTAGAATCTTGACACCAGGCATACATCTGTATGACATTGGGGCTGATGGGAGGTTTTTGCAATATGTGCAGTAGTCCCACTTCTAAAGGAAGACGTGTGGAAGATCCATGCTGGAGAAAAAATAGTCAACAAAGCATTAGCAGACAGCACTTCAGATAAAAAACTTATTGACTATATATATATATATATATAATAATTTGTCAACTTACAATTGTAACATGTTTGTCATCTTTTTGTCGTTTTACAACCTTGACAGCGACCTGTAAATAAAAATTGAGTTAATTTCTTCTGAGCATGTTGAATCACATGATACTCTGCATATAACTCATTACAAACATACGCTTCCATTAAGTGGACAAAAACATCTACGTCTAGCAATGTTTGTTGAAACAAGAACAAGCACATTACCTTTTTGCCATCTGATTTACGGAATCCTTCGTAAACCCTGCCAAAGCAACCTCTTCCTAATTTTTTGGAAATGTCATAAACATATTCATCCAGGACAGGTACTGAAAAACACACACATAAAAACCATGAAAATATTTTAGGTTACATATGCATTCATGTTTTAAAAAAATCTTGACAAGAGTTTAGTTAAGTTTACGTGTCTAACTAGCCTCTAGTTAGACAGATAATGTGATAAAACAAGAAAAAAAATTTATCCTTGTTGGTGCAACCCACATTAGAGTAATGATGACATGATACTCACCCAGATTTTTGTTATCCATTAGTTGGATGGTGTCATTGCTGCTGGTTTTCAGCTTGGGAATGGAATCATCAGCACCAGCCTTTGGTGAGGAGGTGGCCAGATTAGTGTCTGTTTTTGCTTTGTGAATCTTAGCAGACAGACTGATGCCAGTTTTTGATTTGGGAATCTTAGCAGCCATCATCATGGGATTGGAAGCATCAGCACCAGCCTTTAGTTTGGGAATGGCAGGACTGGTGTAAGTTTTTGATTTGGGAATCTTAGCAGCCATCATCATGGGATTGGAAGCATCAGCACTAGCCTTTGGTTTGGGAATGGCAGGACTGGTGTCAGTTTTTGCTTCAGAAATCTTAGCAGCCATCATCATGGGATTGGCAGCACCAGCCTTTGGTTTGGGAATGGCAGGACTGGTGTCAGGTTTTGATTTGGGAATCTTAGCAGCCATCATCATGGGATTGGCAGCACCAGCCTTTGGTTTGGGAATGGCAGGACTGGTGTCAGTTTTTGATTTGGGAATCTTAGCAGCCATCATCATGGGATTAGCAGCACCAGCCTTTGGTTTGGGAATGGCAGGACTGGTGTCAGTTTTTGCTTCAGAAATCTTAGCAGCCATCATCATGGGATTGGAAGCATCAGCACCAGCCTTTGGTTTGGGAATGGCAGGACTGGTGTCCGTTTTTGCTTCAGAAATTTTAGCAGCCATCATCATGGGATTGGAAGCATCAGCACCAGCCTTTGGTTTGGGAATGGCAGGACTGGTGTCAGTTTTTGCTTCAGAAATCTTAGCAGCCATCATCATGGGATTGGAAGCATCAGCACCAGCCTTTGGTTTGGGAATGGCAGGACTGGTGTCCGTTTTTGTTTCAGAAATCTTAGCAGCCATCATCATGGGATTGGCAGCATCAGCACTAGCCTTTGGTTTGGGAATGGCAGGACTGGTGTCCGTTTTTGCTTCAGAAATCTTAGCAGCCATCATCATGGGATTGGAAGCATCAGCACCAGCCTTTGGTTTGGGAATGGCAGGACTGGTGTCCGTTTTTGCTTCAGAAATCTTAGCAGCCAGCCATCATCATCAGGATTGGCAGCATCAGCACTCATCATGGGATTGGCAGCATCAGCACCAGCCTTTGGTTTGGGAATGACAGGACTGGTGTCCGTTTTTGCTTCAGAAATCTTAGCAGCCATCATCATGGGATTGGAAGCATCAGCACCAGCCTTTGGTTTGGGAATGGCAGGACTGGTGTCCGTTTTTGCTTCAGAAATCTTAGCAGCCATCATCATAAGATTGGAAGCATCAGCACCAGCCTTTGGTTTGGGAATGGCGTCAGTTTTTGCTTCAGAAATCTTAGCAGCCATCATCATGGGATTGGAAGCATCAGCACCAGCCTTTGGTGAGGGAACGGCAGGACTGGTGTCAGTTTTTGTTTCGCCAGCCAACATAGGATCTGCGTGATCAGTTTTCTTTGAGGAAACGCCACCACTTAGCTCAAGCATCATTGGATAGATGCCAGTCTTTAACAAGGGAACGGCACCAGCTGGTAGTTTGGGTTCATCTGGTTTGGTGACAGCCTCCAGCCTGGGATTCGTCAGAATGGCATCAGCCTTAATCTCAGGTTTCTGAGACTCGCCATCAGGCTGTAATGGATGCACAAAAGGCGTCACTTTGTTCTTTTTGCAGAAGGGACTGAAGGGGCGCTTGATTGCCTTCCACGCTGCCTGGAAAAATCTGCAAATTCTCTTCTTCTTTGGTTTTGCAGTTTTATCTAAAATAAAAGAAAGAAGGAATTTTTCATTGAAAATTATGGAGACTGCTTTGAGACTATTATCCATAATGTTATAAAACAATGTATTCGAGTATATTGTTAAAGAGATTCTATTCTTTAAAATTCTTAAAAATACTATATTGCTATATAAACATTTAATTTAAGGTAATTCAATCATGCATTTAATTTTTACAATACTTTACAGGGCACATTGTCATGTGGTGTGTAAATCTGTAAAACAGACAATAAAAATGTTTACTGTTTAAATATAAAATGTACGTCAGCCTGTTTTATACTACAAGAGACAGATAAGCATTAAAATATACATATAATGTATAATAATAATGGGCATTAATTTCTTTAAGTGCAGATGTTGTTTTTGTTCAACTTTATTTAATTCTGACAAAATTATCATTTCATTGATGTCACACGTGCTTTAATACTTTACAACGACTGTTATTTCGTCAATATCCAACATGTAAAAACATCAAAAAAGCGACGCTTTTTTCTTTGTAAACAAATAAACGGGAGCAGACGCGACGCGCGCGCGCGCGTGCGTGCGTGTGTGTGTGTGCTGTTATGAGTTTTGTGTTACTCCTGTCAAAAACCAGTCAAGCGTTTATGTCAAGCCCTACTTTATGTTTGTGATGTTACTGTAAGATATCAGTTTCTGCACAGAGCATCACAAATCTATACGATAATAATAACAGTAGAGTTTCACTGTGATGTTTATCTCACCTGCTGTAGGAGAAATCTCACGAACTTCTTGTGCATCGATAACGCTGTTCAAGACTTTTGGACATGAAGGTCCGGTTGTTCGTTTGGGCAGCACGGCGTTAGGAAGCACAAACTCATAAATCATTCCGGCGTCGCCTTCTTCACTGCCTTTAGCGACAGATGTCTTTAGCAAAGATGAAAACATGTCGGAATTACAGTAGACACAAAGTAAACAAACTTTCTTTCTGTTAACGTTGTGTTTCTCAGTCGAGAGTCGTCAGTAGATTTTATACAGACTGATTCCTCTGTAACCTGTTCCGCTGCAATGAACCGAATGCGCGCGAGCCGGTAAGTGTTCCATTCCACTATGACGTCATAAAAACTCTACGACTCATAGAACACTCTGTGTGATCCGTGTCACTTTATATCAGTGGTTCTCAAACTTTTCACACCAAGTACCACCTCAGAAAATATTTCTCTCTCCAAGTACCACCATAATGACCAACATTTAAATACAGTAGCGTAGTAGGCCTAACTATTCAGCTAAAGTTAAAAAACGAGGCAGTTTAAGTATATTTATATATTATAAGTATATTTATTATTGTTAAACACTGTAAATGCACAGTTTGAACATCAACACTGCACTTACATACAGGTCAATAAATAAAAAATTAATTAAATTAAAATGTATTGAACCTGAAAGTTAAATAATAAAATAACTGTACTGTACTTTAAATGTTTAAATAAAAATGAACTTAAATAAAGATCAAATTAAAATGTGTTGTACTTAAATGTTAAGTTTAAGATTGAAGCCACGATAGCAGTTTCGTTGAACTTTTCATAATTTATCCATCTCCACCTCTTCCCATCACAGCCAATTCATATTTAATTCAGCGATTCCTCTGCGTACCACTAGTGGGAGCTGCGTACCACACTTTGAGAATCACTGCTCTATATGATCAGTAGCAAAAATTAAGAAACTGCTAAATAAACATTTGTACTTTTCAGCATCCATGTTAACACTTTGCCACTTTTACATAGTTTCATATTAATATTGCAAAAAATCATTTAAAATATGGTTTCTTTCTGAGCATTCTAAGAATTTTCAATCATTAATTTGTACTGAAGAGAGAAAGTTTGGAAGGTTTTAGTATATTTACATGCCACCAAATCAGATTTACGTAGATAAATTAGATTTTGTGATTCCTCATGACATGACCCCTTACAGCTAATAATGTGAACTAAATGATATATACGACTATATGAATGTTTGGCCTTCTGACAGTAAAAGAAGAAGAAACACTGACATCTTCAGATTTCTAAAGTCTCTTCTGTCACCTGACAATCCAGCAAAGCATTACTCACACACACACATTTTGTTTAATCTTGTTTGTTTATTTGCAATGGAGAACACTCAAAGTTATCATACTCGATCATGGTAAAGCAGAAGCAACCTTTATGTTTCCATATCTATAAGACACTAAGTACTCACCTTTGTCCAGAATTTGCAAAACATACTCATTATATCATCCAGCTTCTTAAGGGTCTAAAACAGCACTGAAGGAATTTATGCTGGACTCTTATTGGCTTTTTATTCATTGTTTGCTGCATTTAAAAAAAATAGTTTTGTGAAACTAATACACTTCTGAAACTAATTTCTGAAATTAATACGTTAGTACAATTATATTTGTGTCTACAAAAGTAATAAAAAATAAAAGTCTTAAGATTAAAAGATTTTTAAAGATCACGAAAAACATGTTTGCCAAGTGTCTAAACTGTATATTAAAAAGGCAAGCCCACATACATAAGGCGAAAGGGGCCGATGTAATGTAAATATATTAAATGCTTAATCCACCATTTGAATACTACAAGGATTTAAGCATTTCGGTAAAATAATTACGTCGTACGAAAAAATTTTTTGAATCATGCGCATGCGCAGAGCCGTAATGAGCAGACTTCCTCTTCCGGTGTGCTAAAGTCCGCCCTCTGTGAAATGGGTTTTCTTATGGAGTGTTGATGATGCTGGCCCACACGTGTTAAGGGCTTTTCTGTGTTTTAAAAGCGATTTAAACTACAGTAACCTTTAATTCCCTCTGTGTTTAATGTGAATTGTGTGTAGCTTTTGAAACGCTCGTCCGGACTCTTTATTTATTTGTGATTTAGAAAGTCCACCAGCATCTGCAGTGTTAGCAGCTAACAGCTACAGTACCGGCTAACACACCGCTTCACTCTCATTTAACTGCACACTGAGATGTGACGATACCTACCTAACACAAAAATACCACCTGTCTTTTCAAGTCGGCAAGTCGGGTTTTTGTCATATTGATTGTTTTTTTTCACCGATTCTTATTGCATTGTATCATGGGCGCATACTTGTCTCAACCCAACACGGAGAAGAGCACAGGAGACGGCGGGAATAAGTGCATCAGCTATGGGTTCGCGGCCATGCAGGGCTGGCGTGTTTCTATGGAGGTAAAACTCCAATCGTATTTTTCTTATATATAAGTGGGGTTATAATGTGACAGTGGCCTTTGTCAGGTGCAGTTAAAGTGGAAGTTTGATCTCTTTAGACAGCTATTACAGCTGTGTGTGTTAAAGCTGTAGCATGTGTTATGAATGGAGGGGATTTGGCGCCAGTGACTCTCATGCTTTTGTTTCCAGGACGCCCACAATTGCATCCCAGAGCTGGATGATGAGACTGCAATGTTTGCAGTCTATGATGGCCATGGGGGTAAGCTGAAGAGACCAAGTCTTTAATGATAGTTCAACTTCAAATTTAACTTCCTTTCCTGTCCAAACAATCAATGCACTGATACTAATCTGTTTAGAGAAATCAGCCAAAGCTCATCTCAATGATTTCTGTCTCAACAGTTAAGATGACACATTATGCAGTTCTGCAATCATTATGCAGTTCTGCCACCATGTTACATCCTGTACATACTTTCTTATACATATTCTGTATTTAACCTGTTAATTGTCACCATTCTACAGGTGTAACCCTTAGGTTATTTCACTATTTAAAAACATTAAATAGTGAAACACACAATTAAAAACATTAAAATACTGAAAATCTGTATGCTCAATATGTGCAGTGACAGTTATTAGGTTAATTCTCTCATGTAGATCCTTATGTATTTACGTATAGTCTATTTACAGCTTGTCTATCTAATATTAGGTAAAATGTTAGTTTGGTATTCATGTACAGTAAAAATGTTTCTGTTACACCAGGCGAAGAGGTGGCATTGTATTGCTCTAAATATTTGCCGGACATTATAAAAGAGCAGAAGACATATAAGGATGGAAAGCTGCAGAAGGTATCCCTAAACTTTCACTTTCTCACGATTTATTTCTAAAAATAACCCAATTTTTCTATAAGGTTTAAAGTCTTTCTGCCTTACCTGTTTAGAAGTCAAATGCAACAAGAGTTTGTTTTGTCTAAACATTCATCAGGAAATGAGTATAATCACTGGCCTTTTATTGTTTATGCTGTTATGCAGGCTCTGGAAGATGCATTCCTGGCTATAGACAGCTGTATCACTACAGAGGAAGTCATCAAGGAGCTTGTTCAGATAGCTGGCCGTCCCCAAGAAGAAACTGAAAAAGTAGCTGATGAAGATGATGGTTAGTATACTGTTATCAGTTAAACCGCTGCAAAGCATGTGAGATGTTAGCCTGGATTTTGAATCCTGAATTCTAGATGTCTTTGTTTTAATAAAACACACATGGATTATTATCCTTTCGTACTTCATAAAGACTTACCAACATAGATATAAACAATATGTGGTTTATCTTTTTTCTCACCAGTTGATAATGAAGAGGCTGCTCTACTGCATGAAGAGGCTACCATGACAATCGAGGAGCTGCTTATCCGCTACGGACAGAACCTGAACAAAAACGGCAAGAAGCCGTGTCAGGATTCATCTAAAGAGTGTAAGAACGTAGAGAAGACTCACACAGAGAAGGAAATGAACGGTGAGGTGGAATGCGGGGCTTCTAAAGCAGACAGCAATGGGAAGGAGAAAGCAGCTGGATCTAAAGATGCACCTGAAGGCTCAAAGATGCGGGCCTGCAGAAGAGCTGCTGCCTCCAGTGGCGGCAGTAGCTCTTCCTCTGAGGGGTCTGCTGAAAAACCTGGTTCAACTGGAGATGCTGGTCCATCCTGCTCAACTTCTGCAGCTCCTGCTCCAGGAAGTGCCAAGTCCAAGTTTTTTGAGGACAGTGAGGAGTCAGAGGAGGGAGAAGAAGAGGAGGGTAGTGATGAAGAGGTAAGAAGTTTTCACAAGTCACTTAAAATGTATTTACCAGTATTACAGGGGCTTTCTTTCTTGTTAACTAATAATTATGACTGCAAAACTTCTTCACCTTTGATGTCATTGGTTTGTTTGGCCAATAGGACTGCAGTGAGGAGGATGGCGAGAATAGCAGTGAGAATGATGAAGAGGATGATACTGAAGAGGGCGAGGAAGAGGATACTGATGAAGAGGAGGAAATGTGTTTGCCTGGCATGGATGGAAAAGAGGAGGTAAAAATGTGTCAACTATACAGGGTTGCCAGGTTTTCATAACAAAACCCACCCACTGGCCAATCAAACTAGCCCAAATACCACAACTCAAAAATTTTTTCATACAAAAAATTTACAGTAACTGTCATGCATTAGATGCTTTAATCGATTAAAATAATTGTGTAATAGTAATCATTGACATATTTACATAAATAAATTCAACTGATCTTACAGCTGATTAACAAATCCTGTAGGACAGGTGGTTATGCTTTTTATTTAACTGTTTGGATTAACTATTTGTATGATATGTACGGTATGGTGCAAACTGGTGGTAAAAATGTTTTTCATAGTAAGGTTGACAATTGCATCAAGTTGTCCTTTGAGATGTAAAAATCTGTATCCAGAATCTTAGATTTCTGTTTAAACAGGAATTCATTAATTGGCTCAAATAAACAAAATTGGATGATTCATCTGCTGTCAGTATAAAGTTCAGTCTCTGTTTGTTTTGCAGCCGGGTTCAGATAGCGGCACCACGGCTGTAGTTGCTCTCATTCGGGGAAAGCAGCTTATAGTGGCCAATGCTGGAGATTCCAGGTGCGTCGTGTCTGAAAAAGGAAAAGCAGTGGACATGTCGTACGACCACAAACCAGAGGACGAACTGGAGTTGGCCAGAATAAAGAATGCTGGGGGGAAGGTGACGATGGACGGCCGTGTCAACGGAGGGCTAAACCTCTCCAGAGCTGTTGGTAATTACACTTTGATCTGTATGATCCTGTTGTTGTTTTTATATGCTGCTTTGTGTCTTGTTTGCTTGCATCTCTTTCAGTGCGCTAATATTTATATTCTTTTTTTTTTGTAGGTGATCACTTTTATAAAAGGAACAAGGCTCTTCCCCCAGAGGAACAGATGATCTCTGCTCTACCTGATGTCAAAGTTTTGACACTCAATGAAGACCATGAGTTTATGGTTATCGCATGTGATGGCATCTGGTAAGACAGACAAAATTACATATGTGACTGTAACTTTTGTAACCCTGACATGGTTAATTTTTTAAAGATTAAAGCTGAGATCAATTTGAGTTTAACTTGTTTGCATGATACACCTATTTGTTTTAAGCTCATCGTTACATTGACTTGTATCATGCTTTCAAATGTAATAAGTAGCTGATGGATTATACTTTCTGTTTAAAGGAATGTAATGAGCAGTCAGGAGGTGGTGGACTTCGTAAATGACAGACTTAAAACAGATGCTGGTAAAAACAAGCCTCTGTCTGCCATTATTGAAGAGGTAAGCACTCGGTCCCTGTCAGCACGTCTGATAATGTTTTTTTCAATGAGTGTTTAACTTGGCTTGTATTGGAGAACATTACTTGTAATTTAGGTATTTTTGCTAGAATTACATATAGACTGTCATTACTGGACTGAACTTACTAAGAGGTGTCACTTATTTGCTGTCCAGCTGCTGGACCACTGCTTGGCACCAGACACATCAGGAGACGGCACAGGATGCGACAACATGACCTGTATCATCATCACCTTCTCTCCGCATCTCGAGAGCAACGTGGCTGAGATCAGCAAGAAGAGGAAACCAGAAGAAACCGCCACAGAGGAGAATGGCAATGACAGCAAAAAATCCAAAACTGAATAAAACTGCTGTCTTTAAATGTTCTGATATTTCAAGAACACTTTCCCCTTTGAATTCAGACCACAAGGGAAAATTTTAAGTATGGCTCCCTGAGAGAGCGTTTTAGTTTTAAACAATTTAAAGAACTGTTAAACAGCCATTTTGTTCTTTATTGTTTTTTGTTCTGATTTGTTAAGCGGGCCCTTCAACATTGTCTGCTTATCGATAATGAATTGATCACAGCTGTATGGTAGCAGAGGTAATGTCACATGATCGAGTCTCTGTGCTCCTGATGTACTTTGTCTAGACCATCATAACCTTGTTTATGTACATAGTGTTTTTCCCAATAATTGTCTGTTTTTTCTTTTTTTTAAATAGTGGATCAATTGTGAGTATTTGTGACCGTTTTCTCTGGGCGCCAGTATGTAATTGATCAATACATTTTTTTAAATAACATGATTAATAAGATGCTGGTCTTTATTCCCTGATGAAGTCATTGGATATAGCCAAATAAGGAGAGAAAAATTTATCCTGTGGAAATGCTTTCCAAGATGAAAAATTATACGGACATTCCTTTCTTTATTGTTTCATGTTTGTTAGTAACAAATTATTTCTTGTTTTGTTTTTTTGTGATGTGAAACACACAATCTGTGCTCCTGAATAGAGTGAACATCTTACATTGGGATCAGCACCTTAAATTGTGAAATCACTTTAGTAATGGAGTAAATTTGCAGTTATAAAGTGAATGTCTTTACTGCAACATGAGCGTTTTCTGTTTTTCACCGTCTTCAGTCTTGACACATCTAAATCATTAAGGTTTATATACGTATTTTGGAATATATATTTTGGTACTTTTTCTGAACATCTTAGTGGCTTGTACAGGGAAATGAAGTCATTGCTTGGAATTACAGCTTTTTCTGTATCAATAAACAAGTGGAGAAAAATACCACATTACTGTATTTCTTGTGGGAAATGCATAACATGAATATAGTCATCTGTGCTCCTAGGGTGGTACATTACTGAAATCCCCACATCCTGCAAAGGCATAATTTGTGTCCCACATTTCAACTCTGTCTGTGTTAATTATTATTAATTATATTATATAATTATATATATATATATATACATAATATATATATATATATATATATAATATATATAAAGCTCTATATGTCTGGCCCCTGACTTTATTTACAATCCTCAGCATGGCCCTTACCAAGTTTGGATTTGACTGATTTAAATTAAGCATCATTTAGTTAGTGTGTTAAAAGATTCTGTAATCAAGGTGGATCTCATGTTTAACTATATTTTTGGGAATATTTTGTCTTTATATGGATAAAAATTTAGGCAATTGGCCTATTGGTTGGTCCTCACAACACATGTTCCAAAGGATGTTGGGACAATCCCTGTCCACCCCTATAGTAATGAACACAGGGGAACTATATTTAATCCTCATTATGCTTTTTGTATTAAACACAGTTTAAACACATTATCTAAGAGTAACAATCTCAGTGATCAAACAAATTTAGCATAAGAAGGCTACAAATCTCAGAACCTTCTTATTATAGGCTAGAAAGTGAGCAGTTTTCATTTTGAAACATGTATGAACTTCCTGTCTCATGAAAAACAGGGAAAACACTATCTGACAGGATATTCTCAGGTGTCAGGATGCGTTCCCCTTGTTATGACTGACTAAGTTACATGTAGATATCTACAAACACAAAATCTGAACACACAAGTAGCCTAGTGGCCTAGTGTTTGATCCTCACAACACATATTCTGTAGGTTTATGGTTTTGGTTAATGAACACAGGGGAACCTTATCTAATCATCATTATGCATTTTTTTATTAAACACAGGGGGACATTATCTAACAGTAACATTTTTTGTAATGAAACAAATTTACAACAAATTTAGCATAAGCAGTCTAAAAATCTCATGTATGAACTTTCTGTCCTGGAAAACAGGGGGAACACTATCTGACAGTAACATTCTTAGGTGTCAGAATTCACTCCCCCAGCTGTGACTGACAAAGTCAGCTAAAGATGTCTACAAACTCAAAACGACAGAACAGAAGAGGTCTAGTGGTTATCACTTTAAAATTCTGTTCTCGAGGTTGTTGGTTTGAGCCCTGCTCTTCTTTAATGAAAACAGGGGAACCATGTCTGACCCTCATTGTGCTTTTTTGTCATATTCTATTATATAAATATGCTATACTGAAAATTCATGATCAGATAATTACTCACAGTTCACATAGACTAGATTCAAAATATAAATAGTGTTTATTATTAAGCATCATTCACCAGAGTGGAGCTCTTCTAAGCACCCCCTCCCAGCAATACGACTCTGCCATCTGAAATGAATGAAAGATAAACTTTTTAAGCATTTTTTTTACATATTTTACAGTTTTATGATTATTAAAAATATTCTGGCACATAACTGTATATTTTCTTATGGTATATAATACCATTTCTATGATCTGCAGTGATCATTGTGTTGATCAATGATAAAGAATATATTTTACCTGCATTCTTTTGTGAAGAAACACCAGCTTTTGGTTAAGTAAGTCGATATCCTGCAATGACAAAGACAAATATTATTTTTTCAGTTATTTGTGTACAGTATAGACATGTATTGTGCATGTATTCAAAACTGTAGGTTTGAGGACACATACTGTATATACTAAGATCTCAAAAGAAAGTTTACAACAGCTATACACATGTAAAATATACAGTCTGAACTTAAAACATATTTAAAGTTTTGTTCAGTTGCTCACAAGATTGAATTGTTTACTCCCATTCCTGTTTTATTAAGAAATATGTCAACACTGCTTAGAAAACCTGTTATTATACCAGACAAGTTTAATGAACAGATTTAAATGTATGCCAGCATGTCAATAGTTTACCTTTGTCATCTTTTCATGGCGTTTTAGTTTGACTTGAGGCAAAAGTTCTTCTAATCTTTCAATCTGAAACAACGGCAAACAAATGGCAAGATTTAAGCCATTTTAAATAGTAAACATGCTTAAAATTCAAAGCAGTAATTTGTGTTGGTCATCTCACTCTTTTCACAATGCTTTGTAGTCTTGTAGTCTTGACAGTCATTGGAATACTTCTTGGTTTGGGACTAACTGTTTTCAAAAGAATAATCAAAGTTACTGTTTTGATCATTTAAAATTTTAAAAGAATAAAATAGAGATAATTAAATTGTCATACCATGCTGGTAGTTTCTGGCTACTTCAAGGATATTTGGTCTAGGTACAAAAAATGAATATTTTACAGTGTGTCTATATCTAACATTTTTAAAGGAGTTCTTTGCTTAACACAATAACTAAGCAGGAAATAAATGCATATAAACAACTTTTAATTATATTCTGATCAGACTGTAACACATTTGTTTAGATCTTTGACATCCAGTATGCAAACTTACTTTTGTTTACTGTTTGATGGCATGTTGCAGTTTAAAGGGATTAGAAATCCCTGATTATTTCGGATCTGAAAAATAAAAATTCAGTGTGGATTCATTTGGGGCAGATAAAAACACCCCTTGTTATATTTATGAAAATGTATTCACGCCTTTAGGATACCTTAAATGTTGTCTGAGATGTGTCAAGTCTGAAAGAGTGAGCTAATATCTGTCGAAGGTGAGAGAGACTCATAAATACATAAATGAAATGTCTATATCTAACCCAACAACAGACCTAAAACATACCTGTGTCACTGTGGCTACTTCTGCACCACTTGGAATATGAACTTCCCGTAGGGCTATGATACTGCCATCTGCAAAACAATTCATTTAGTTAGTGTTTTCAGATGCATTCATCAATTTGCATTGAATGCATCAAGATGCATTCAATTTTCTTTGCATTCAGATTCAGTCAGCACAAAGAGATAAGTGAATTTAACAGTTTTTAAATATTTAAATGTTAAATGTTGTTGTTAAAACAATATATATATATGTGTGTGTGTGTGTGCACTATTTTGTATTGTGTCTTTGTGTTGTCAGTTGCACCTGTTGCTGAATATCCATCTTTAGTTTTTGTAACAGTGAACCAAACACAAAGTTAGTGTCTACAATAATTCGGGTTGTAATAAAAGAAATCGTTTTAATAAATGTAGACAGATTCAAGGAAAGACACAAAAAAGATTGTATGACAAACCTGCTCACGTTGCCATGGCAACCTGGATGCTACCACGACCACTATCTACCTAAAAGCAATTTAATCAGGTTATGCACAAAAACAGTGGACTAACCATTGAGATCAAGTCTCTTCAGGGCAATCCATACTGTATTATGAGTGTTTTCAGTGATCACTGCCATTATAGCATCCACATACAGTACACGTCCAGCGGGAGAACTTGTGCCAGCAGCGTGAAGGCCGAAACCATGTGATTTAAGACTGGATGTTTTTCATAATTAAAGTAGAGACTCGAAAAAATTATCTTAATTCCACAAGTAGTGTTTTTCTTCTCCTTATAATGAACGATGCAGTGTAAAACTACAGTAGAAAAACAGTATGGCTTAATCTTTAACCCACAACAAACTTCACCCTGTTTCTGTCATTAACATTGTTTTTTAGTTATTAACTAAAATAAAGTAACATGATATAAATAAAATATATTAAAGTTATTTAAACGTGTTAGTTTATGGATGCATTTAGATACATTTAAATAATAGAATGATAAAATTAAATAAAATAAAAGAATAATAATCTGAATAAATTATTCTTACACCAAGTCAAAGACTATTAAAACCGTTTCAAATGCGGCAATCCGTTAATCTGTTAAATCAAATCTATTATTACTATTTTTTCCAACAAACAATTGTTAAGTAAAGAGACTTTTAACATGAAAAATAACTGGCGTCACTCTGTATCGTTGCTAAATTCACACGTCACTGCTGCCGACGGGAGCGCGCTTGTGTCTCGTGCTCGTCGTGAGCTGGGCTGCAATGTAGTGCAAACATCTCCAGTTTAGTGGATCACCGTTTATAGATCCGTATATTTCCGTGAGTAAAGCTGCGAAACTATAAGAAAGGAAAGAAGAACAGATTAGCATCATGAATGAGCCGGAAGGACTGCGCTTCAGGAGGTTAAACAGACCTCAAATTATCACAGATGAGAACCATGAACCTCAGCATAAAACCACAAGGTACCACACACACACACACACACACACACACACACTGCCTTTATACGTCTCTCGGTCACGTTGTATTACTGTATGTTAAATATGACACAGTGAATGTTTGTGGGTGTGTACTGTATGCATTGCAGCACGTATAGTGGGAAAGTGTTTCGTGTGACATTACTGACACTGGTGGCATTCCTGCTCTTCCCACTGCTGCTGGTCGTGTTCATCCTCGAGTCTCCCATTCAGCCAGAGGCTTTCAGGTGAGCTCAAACGCTGTTACACTCGCTTTTATAATGTCATTCTCTAGTAATATCCCTGTGAGTACAGTATCTCCATTTATGAAGTCATGGAAATTCATTGATGAAGGTGTGGAGACCCTGGGGATTATGCAATAGCTTTGCAATCCATTTTTATTGCACTATATAAGGTATAGTAGTAGCAGCAAGAAGTACATTGCTAATGCAATAAGTGTGCAGTTAGTACATTGTGTCTCATGGCATTGCTCACAGATACCATCAGCTGTTGGTTATTGCTAAATACCTTCCTGGCAGTTGTAGATCATTTTATTGCAAATTACTGTTAAGAACATCCTGTCAAGCTGAATATTTTGTTATTAAGTTTCAAGCTTTAGTTTAATGTCGTTTTTAATTGCATTTAGTGTAGATCGATAGATAGATCAATAGATAGATTATAATATATGCATAGATAGATGCATAGTTAAATATAAATATAAATATAATATATATATATAAAAATGTATTACATTAAATTTAATTAAAATTAAATTATTTTTTGATTTATATGAATTTAATATATATATATTAAATCATTTTAATTATGGCAATTAAATTATAACTCATTTTATTAGTTTTGAAAAGTAGCCCAAAAATAATAGGTTGTTGCAATGACATGAGGATGAGTAAATGATAAGATTTTTTGGAGGGCTGAATTATTTCTTTATAAATCAATACAGCATCGTCCTTTTGATCTGGTCTACTTCCATAATGTGAATGTCACAAATCGCACACATAAATATTAATATGACTTCTGTTATTATTTACGCACTATAATGGTATTTCCACATTTGTGTGACTCAAATTAGTTTTTCTATGGTGAAATAGAGAAAGTGACTTTTCTGCAATAAATGTGTACTAGACACTCTTCATATAATTTTATCTCCCTGAAGTACAGGTATTAATCTAGTGAGAGAAAAAGCAAAATGAGTCTTTACAATAAATTGGTTGGTCTGTTTTTATGTCTTTTAAAAGGATGTGCTTCTGCAATTACCTGCTTCAACTGTCTGCTGTCATATGGCTTCAGAAAACTTGATATAATGCAGGTGTCATATCAGTATATCTGCATTCTGTTCATTCAGATTCAGTCTCTGTTTATTGTAACTGCAAGAAAAGTGACATCCAGAACATTATTAAAAAACCTGTTTTGCATTTAACTGGGATGAACTGCCAACTTGCTTTCTCATTTCTCTTCCTCTTTTTATTCTGTGTCAATGGTTAATAATTAATGGCAGTGGTGTTGATATGTAGGTCATTTCCAGCGTTCAGTGCAGATCTGAAAACTGTTTTTCTTGTATCCCCTCATTCTCAATGAATTAGTCTCAATGAGCCGCCTCTAATGACCGGCTGTTACGAGCCCAATGTTAAACTGAGACAAGCAGAGCGACTGTTTGAGGACCGCCTTATCGGCCCAGAATCCATTGCTAACATTGGAGGTCAGTATTTACACAACAGTTTAGTCATTGCTTCACCTTTCACCCAGTTTATTTACAGTGTTTGGCATACACAAGTGTAGACGGCACCACAAAACAAATGCAAGATGAGGCAACTATGATTGTGAGATAAATAGTTGCATTTTATTTAATAAAGACTCAACTCTGCTAACTTGATAGATATTGATATATATATATAATATTTATAACTCTCTTGGAGAAAGCTTGTAATGTCTCTAAATCTTTATTGTTTTGTAGATGTTTTATACGCTGGCACTGCTGATGGAAAGATCGTAAAAATCGAGGGCAGGAACTTTCATGTGCTAGCAACACTTGGCAAGCCACCATGTGGTAAGAGCAGAAATATCAAACTGCTTCCTGAACAAACAGTGTCATATTTCATAACCATCATCAACCTTTTGTCTTTTCATCAAAAAGTCTGTGGGTTAGTTCCACAAAACGTAAATCTTTGCTAATAGACCCAATAACTGTAACTAATGACGAAATGTAACTGTATATGGGCAATTCCAGCATTATAGATGTGACATTTTCAGTCAAAACTTGAAATATAAATTCTCACAGGATGTATTTATTACTAATATATTGAATCATTTGTTTTATTTTAAGTATCATGTGTCCAATTAAGAGGAATATGGACTGTTATGGATGTGCAATTCTGTAAACAGCACTTTACCTGACTATGATTCATGCTTTGAACGTAAAAAAGGCTTTAAAAACGTTGGTATTCAAACCACCAAATATTGACATCTGAGCTATCAGCATGGTGGAAACCTTCAGTCTAAGTACACAAGGGTTATTCTGGCCCTGTAATTTAATGGACAAATAAATGCTGAGCTGTTAGCCTTGCATGATGTACATGCACTTTTTCAAGAAGGTTTTTCAGTAAAATAAGTGTAATGTGCCTAACCTTAATATGCTTGAAGAGTTTTCCTGTGTTGACATATTAAAGTGCTCATGAACAAAGTCTTTAAAGGTCTTTATTAGATTTTATAAAATGAGGAGAGTGCATTGAAAATGGATATGCCTTGAGATGGTTGTGAAATGCTGACACTGTGGAAATCAACATAAAACGTGCTGAGCATACTAACGTCCTTATTATTCAAAGACTAGCTCAAACATTTGGTGCATCTTATTTAAATAATGCTGATCAGATATCATATTATTGAGATAAATGATCAAACACAAATATCACAATGATTAATGGTAAAGTGTTTTGTTATTTGAATGAAAGGTTCTCGTGAGCATGAGCACACCTGTGGACGTCCCCTGGGAATCCGTGTGAGTCCCAATGGCACCTTGTATGTGGCTGATGCCTATTTGGGATTGTTTGAGGTCAATCCTGTGACAGGTAAAAATGTCAGCGGTAATCTGAAATGAACATTAAAAGACTACGGCTAAATACTATATGTTGCAGTATTTGTTTATCTTGTCGTTTTGGCCAATAAGATAACTTCCTGTCTATCCTCTTTTTGGCCACTAGGTGATGCGAAATCTCTGGTGAGCACCGGGAAGTTGATTAAAGGTCGACGTCTGGGCTTTGTAAATGATCTGGACATTACTCAGGATGGGAAGAAGGTGTACTTCACAGACTCCAGCAGCAGGTGGCACCGCAGAGACTTCATGCAGCTCATCATGGAAGCCACAGCAGATGGACGGTAATTGGGGCATGAACGAATTTTATGGTCTTTTGCATTTTCCACTTTTGTTTATTGTAATTGATTTTGTTTCTGCATAACTGATCGTTATGATATGGAACAGTGTTTTAATACAGCAGCTTTGCTTTGTTTCAGTGTGCTGGAGTATGATACAGAGACCAGAGAAGTTACTGTCATGATGGAGAACTTACGGTTCCCTAACGGCATCCAGCTCTTCCCTGATGAGGAATCTGTTCTGGTGGCTGAAACAACCATGGCAAGAATAAAGAGGTAATAGACTTACACTATTACAATTTTCTTCGCAAAGAGCTTTTTACTGAACATAAAATTACACTGACAATATTGTAATACTCCTAATTTGAAGAATGTGTTTACATAAAATTTTGAAACAAACATGACAATGGTCATAAAGGGTTAAATTAGCCTATGGATTTGATCATTTCAGATGCTGGATTAGTTTATAATTGTGCAGCACTGTTTTATGAACAAGCTGCATAATATTGATGCATAATTCTAGAGTTTTTCATTTTAAAGTTGCTCAGGTTTGCTTTCAAATAAATATTTGACTAATGATGTTTTGGTGTTCTCTGCATGACATTTAAATTTCAGTAAACCCTGATCTTTTTGTCTAATTTCGAAAATGATCTTTCTCCCTTGAGCTTTTATTTTCAACTCTGGTAGAACAGATAAATGCTCACTCTTGCATCTTAATCGCCTCTCACGACTACATTTTTGAATTGCATATTCCTGTGACCCAACATCTCTCGAGGCACAGACCGTTCTCCTCAGCTTCACCTGGATAACTGATGAGAGCATGTTGTTGCCATGGCAACAGTCTCCATCATTAAGCTTCCTGTGTGGAGAGATGCATGTTGTGTTTCCTCTCACAGTGAATGATGCTTGTGTGATATCTGTGACGTGGAAGGTTTTAATGTTTAATGCAAGGTTTTGCCCTGTGGTGATCTGAGAAGATCTGTGTAAATGAGATGAGTAGTTGTAAAATGTGGATAAACAGCAGTTGGCCCAAATGACTGATACAGAGAAGATAATCTCACAATCAGCGGTGTAGTTTAAGTGGAGTTTTGTTTTTGAACGACTATCATGAGGATGTTTTTAAAAGTCATAATTCATAAATGATTGTACACATTGAGTGTTGTTTCTAACCAGCTGTGTGATCTTTACAGAGTCCATGTGTCCGGTCTCAATAAAGGAGGCATGGATACATTCATAGAGAACCTGCCAGGATTTCCTGACAACATCAGACGCAGTTCTTCAGGTGGTTACTGGGTGGCCATGTCTGCTGTTCGACCCAACCCTGGCTTCTCCATGCTTGACTTTCTGTCTCAGAGACCCTGGATTAAAAAGCTCATATTCAAGGTACCTGCATGTGGAGATTTTCATCCTCTGTCATCCAATTAAAAAGAGTTACATAAAACATTTCTTTTTTTGTTATGTTTGCGTCTTCAGCTCTTCAGTCAAGACACGCTGTTAAAGTTTGTCCCGCGCTACAGTCTGGTGGTGGAGCTGCAGGAAGGCGGCACATGCGCGCGGAGCTTCCACGACCCGCACGGCATGGTGGCCGCATACGTCAGCGAGGCTCACGAACACGACGGTCACCTGTACCTGGGTTCCTTCCGCTCACCGTATCTGTGCAAGCTAGACCTGAGCAAAGTTTGAAACGTGCTCGTCACAAGCCGAACAGATCGATCTACTTCAGTCATTTCACCTTGACTTTCAAGCAATTAACGTTGACAGAAACACTTACTAACTTCTTCCATATTACAGTCAACAAATGCCAGTTCATCTGGTTGAATCTCAGTCTTGGCATTTAGCTCTGAAATATGCTTGAATTGTTGTTTGAATAACCCGTGTGATTTTGTGTTAGCTATCATAAGTTGTGGGGTTTTTTTTTTTTATGAAATGATGTGCCATTACTATTTTTGTTTCCCACTTATAAGAGAAAGTATGCCGTTTCTGTACTTGTTTTGTTTGCACACTATCATCTGGCCCTTAAAATAGCTGCCAACAGTTTTATAAAGGAGCTGTGATACACAAAATGAGATTCGAGAATGAGACTGATAATAACTTCTGTGGGTGGCCGTGCAGAGATGTGTTAAGAGGGAACTTAAAGAGCATTTACTATGAAATTATTCTACTGCGACATTATATAAAGCTATAATTATCTCTGGTTTTCAGGGTGACAAATGTGTGAATGACTTAACGTATTCCTCTTTTTGTGTGTCGTCATCATTTAATACACCATTTGTATATATTAGGGGAGAACTGGATGACTTGGGGCTACCGGTGTTTTAGTATTTAGCTTAACTTTACTTAAAAGTTTCAGCATGTTTTCCATTAATATCATTTTATATGATTTAGGAATCAACAGCAATAATGACCTATTGCTGGTCAAATCAGCTTGGGTTGAAGATAACTGTTCCATTGGGTGCCTGTACACATTTATTGACCATATGGAGTTATAAATCTCGGGAACATATGTCATGAACATTTCACAGCGAGTAGTAAATGAGTAGTCCAAAAACCCACTGAATAAATCTGTTCATATAAACCCATAAGGAGTGTATTTAATTAGCACTGGTCAGGAGATCTTTAGTGGACGAACATCTGATCAGATCTGATGTAGCAGCACATCAGAGAAGACACTGAATAATTTACACACCACATCGACTGAAGGTCACCTGCATCTAGAAACGTACGACCAGTCATTAACCTTTTTAAAATCATTTTCTGGTCTACGTTATTCATTGCTTCTTTATTTTGAAAGTCGGTTTGATATTAACGCTCTAATGAAAAGATCATTTCAGAGTTTATCAAACTAATGACAATTAAAATATGTTGTTGACATCTTCTTCATCCATGGAATGGACCATACCTCAAAATGACAGAGAAATGTCTAGAAGACAAAAAAGTCATGATAATTAGTTTATTTACAATTCAAATAATGCACAAATAATATTTCTACTAATAAAGTTTCATTTTTATTTTACAGCACATTTTATTACACAACGAATTGAGATATCACATATACCTGTTTTAAGAGACTGTCTGTCTGAAAGCGACAGTTGGAGAGGTCATTATTATTCTTGTCCATCTTTCTGCACATAGTTCGGGAGATCTCTACTGTCAGAAAGTAGCAGATACCTTTCACTATCTATAGCAGAACACAGACCGGTTTATACACTTTTACTGATCACACTGTAATGTACAGGTGTAAAAATACATAACACCATCTAATGAATGATCATCTTGGACCGTACCTGTCTCTTTGCATCATCAATAGCCGATGCTTTGAAGAGAAAAGCGTCATTGGATTTATTGTTAAATGAGTATGTTCCCACCAGAACAGCCTTCTTTACATCTGTGTCATTCTTACTAACGTTTTGTAGAGCTCCTGGGATCGGCCGCCCAACTTGCGTGTGAACTGAAAATCAGAAAACAAATAATCACAGATACACAAACTGCATACAGTATATTCATATACACATATATAGAAAGGCTTATTATAAAGTGACGGGTGGTTGACAGATGGGCAATTCCAGCGTTATTAATGTGACATTTTCAGTTAAAATTATAAATATAATTTTCATAGAATGTATTTATTATCAATATATTGAATCATCTGTTTATATTTTACTAAACCCCTGTTGATAGAGTCTAGACATCAAAAAATATCAGTCTATCCACAAGTTATCGATTAAAAAAATGAAACCATACATGTATTATGAACGTGACACACGTTTTTTAGGCAACATACTTTGTAGGATTTCTGAATTAAAATGCACAAACCAAAAGCAGCAATATCCAACAAATGCAGAAGAGATGACTCTTTAAGGAACATAAAATAGTTTTTTAATAAATAGTTTATGAGGAATATGGACTGTTATGGACTGTTGACAGTTCTGAAAACAGCACTTTCAATCAATGATTGACTATAAAAAAATCATTATTTAAACAAAAAAAGCTTTAAAAACTTTAAGAGAGACCTCACAACTTTTCATGGTAAGGCATTACCCACATGCATTTTATATGCTATAATTGATGAATAAAATTTGTTAATAAAGCATTTGGCCAATCAAATTACAGCAATGGACTATATGATAGAAATGCTTTCAATACATACACAAGTATTTTCAGTATTTATATAGATGTGACATTAAATAATATTTTAAAATGGTCTTGTTTGTTAGTAACTACTGTTTTTTTATAATTCATTTTTATATTTGTTTACTTCAAATAAAAATCATTTACATGTAATAATTCAGCTCACCACATGATACAACAGTTTTCCTCTAATGTGAGGCAAGTTGCATCACCGGACTCTTTACTTTAAGAAGAACTTTTTTTTCATCCCTGCGTTATGTACATTTTCTCCTAACTTTTAATCTTTGCAGATATCCTATTTATTTCACGCTGTCATTCTCATTGTACTCAAATCAAATCATTCACATTTTAAATAACAAAAGCACACAGATGTAAACAAAACACTCAGTTTAAATGTACATGTAGATGAAAACGAATTAAAAAGCAATAAAATTGTTCATAAAAACATCTTACCGAGTGAGCAGAGGCCAGCTACGAAAAACAACACAAGAAGATGATGAGAGACCCTCATGTCTGTTATAATGTTCTCTCAAGTCTGCTCTGCAACTTCCTGTTCAGCAACACTTCAACCAGCAGACAGTGTAACTCTCCAAACAGCAGTCACATGTCCATCTGTGGAGAGAAACGTTGCCTTCGGTGACAGAGACGTTCTCCAGGTGTATTCAATCCACTGTGTTGATTACTGCTGCAGTCACATATGATATTCCACTGTGGTTTAAGACACTATGGGATATAGTTTTAGGGTTAGGGATCATTTCTGGGGTTCCAGAGGTCATGCAGACGTTAAGGATTCAATAGATATTTATAAATATCAAAGTGTTCAGAGACCACTGAAACTGAGAAGAACAAAGCAGTGAGACCTTCCTCAAACTCAAATGAAAGAGACTGCGTATGTGCTGAAGTGCTTTGAAGGATGTATGTGAAGTCCTGTGGTTTCCACCCACATCCTCTGATGAAGTTCACTGATGAACAGACGGCACTTACATGTAAGTATTGCATATCTGACTTCTTATCAAAGCTGCAAAAGCTGCTAAAAGAGAAACTCATCTGGTGTGAAACTGAAGTTGAGCTCATGTGAAACTCTCTCAAAGTTTTTAAAGGATTTTAAATCATGAGTCCATATTTCCCATAAATGTGCACAATAATATAACTATTTTATGTTCTTTGATTTCCATTTTTAAAATAGTGCATAGACTGATGGTGTCCATAATGCTCAAAGTGTGCAAGCTTACCTTTAGTTGTTTAAATATGTTGTTTTGGAATTTGTGTTTGTGCATATGAACACAACTCTTCTTAAGCAACATAAGAATGTATTTCTGTGTCAACATCATTTTTTATAACCATAATCCAAATATGCTTGAAAGTTTACAAGCAATATCTAATTTGTTTGTAAATATACCCAGCAGGTGGTGCTGTTGTGTCGTTGTAATATATATTTATATATATATATATATATAGTCTTCTGCTCATCTCAGAAATGGTCTTGCTCCAAAAGCAATGAAACTAGGGTTTTAACTTCACAAAAGGAGGGATTTGGCATGTTTGTGATCACTTGAACATTCTCCTCATACAGCAGAGCCTTCACATCAAGTGTGTCCAGCCATGTCAAATTCTTCATCCGTCTTCAATAACGTCTTTTTTTTCACTTGTGCAATTGTTTCTGCACTTCACTTTGAATCGAAAGCTTTTGTTGTGCTGAATTCAGCCTCTTCACATGACATTAGATGCTCACCAGCGGTGACCGTGTGATGTCATTTGCTCGATATCAGTTTTTCATATCATCAGTGTCATACATATACAGGTTAAAATGCATGTAAACGCTACTCTTATATACAGTACATGTAAAAAACTGGACACAATTACTCATTATTTATTAGTAGGATATATAAAATACAAAGAACAAGATTGTCCTGAATAACAGATTTTAATTTGATTTACAATATGTATTTAATTGTGTTATGCAGCTGAACATCCTAAAAGTTTTGTTTGTGTGTAAAGGTATGTGGGCTAAAAAGTCTCCTTGTTGTTGGCATTGAACGTAAGTGCAGAATATCTTGCTATACACAAATTGTCTATCGTACAACCAAGTGTTGAGACCTTCAATTCCTCACACTTTAAACTGCCATCAGCCATATAACCTTCAAACTAGAAAGTCTTGCCAGTAAAACTGTCAGTAATTCTCAAGCACTGCAGTGAGTATTTGGTTAAAAAAATGTGTCTGTGGAAACTTCAAAGTGTATTGATTTTTGCAGTATGACGTATGCCCAGAAGTCCCTCATAGAGATGAACTGCATTATTCATCAGGATGATGTTGGGTGATGATCTTTCGTTCAACCAGTGCGACCTTCAGATTAATCGGTCAGCTAATGGATTCAACCTGGTGTACGACACAACAGGAAAACCATTGTGTGTGTTCTGCGGTCCATCTGGCAGTGGTGTGTGTTTCAGATGGGTGACAGGTGAAGTGCCTTTAGCAGGGTTATGATGAGTTCCCCTCCCTCAGTGACCAGCACCTGATGTGGGCCGCTCAAATACTCATCAGTGTTAGATAGAGACGATCCACAGAGGTCTATGACACAAGCTGAGAGATTGAAGCACTGAAGCGATAAAATTGTCTCGTGTCACGAAGACCACAGCAGAACCATGTAAAGCTTCTGAGATCTAACATACAATGTCAGGGGAATTACAACTGAGACTGACTTGGATTGATACATCAGTGATCAAATCACATATCCTTGTTTTCCCTATTTTTCAAAGTAAATATTCAAGTGTATTCATTGGAGGAACATGGTACTATCAGGGACCAATCACATGTTTAGGAGCACTTGGCATGTGATTGATCAGTCTGAAGTACAGATGTCATGAACTGACTTACACAACACTTTGCTGTTGTTGTATCTTTGCTTGGTGAACAGTAATTGCAGAGGAGGTGCTTTGTCAATTTTTCCTAAGAATCCTTGAAAAACATTTGCCTGAAAAACATTCTGCCTGTCGGCACATTTCACCATCACATACTCCAAAATGACAGTTCTGTTATTATTTACTCCCTCTCATGTTATACAAAACTCATTTGCTGTTATTTTCTGTTCAACACAAACATTGTGAGGAATGTGCTCTTTCTAATATGATTGACAGTTCATATCGGTAATGTTGACAAAGGACTAAACATCATTTAGTAATGATGATAAGTATCATAAATATAATCCATGTGTACCGTATCTTAATTCTAAAGCCATACAGTAGTTTTACAGACAGAGATCTTTGAAACTTTTGCAAACTTTTCCCCATGACCTTTAAATGTGGCTCTCTTTTTGGTCATGTGACGTGTTACACAGGTTTGACGTTACTTAAACTGCAATTTTCTTCGGTTTTGTTTTAGCTAAACATGGTGTTTTTTAAAGCAGGACATTTTACAGATGCAATGGATCTTCAGTAAATGACAAGTCAGAGTAGTCGGTCATATAAAATTATCATTTATACTCCCATTTATACATGAGGGATTATCAATGATCAAATTTCTATAATCCATTCCTTAATGTATTTGAGAAGATTTGTTTTGAACATTTCAGACTTAAATGCTACAAATGATTCTCTCTGCTCTCAGTTTAGGATTATATGTGACATGAGACACAAAAGTTTCTGCACAGAAGATAATTCTGGCATTTCCTGTATATAGTAAAAGTATGTTAGTATAGTATTGCAAACATTTAGACAGATTGGTTTTGGTCATTACATCATCAACTGTTTGATTATAGTTTCTGTATTAACTTGAGCTTGATTTTTATTTAAGCTCTAAGCAGCATGTGAATTTATAAACAAGATGGTCGTGGTTGTGAGAGTGAAATAGTTTTTGAATATGCCTTTTTGTTTGATAATGCACACCTGAGGTCACACTTTAAAAGCTTTTCTCTGCCGTCCTGAATAACAATATTGTTTGCAGTGGTTTATTGCGATGACAATCTCCGTTTCAGTATGTCTTTCTATCAAGATAAGATGGTTTTGCTGATGGATATGCTGTTAAATAAAAATGCAAACAAACATGATCTTGATTTGGGGAGAGTCTTTAACAGCTAAAAGCAGCTGTAACATTTTACCAAGTTATTAAAATGAATCGTGACAATCATCATATTCAGCACTTGCATTTAAACAGTCTGACGTTGAGATGATCTTCAATACTCTATGTGACTTGGAATGGCTTTAGATGTTCACAGCTCTTTTAATCGAATGCTTTGTACAAAAAGAGGAAACGCATTCAAGCATGAAAGTTTCATCATACTTGCCTCCTGCTGGTGTATTTCTTGTTTATGAGCAATAGATGCTTTGCGTTTTTCAGGGTGAATAGTACTACATGTGATTAAATACAGCTGTTTTATTAAGAAAGATTATTCCATGTCTGATTGGTATACAGTTAAATACCTCTTTCAACACAGAAGAAACTGAGGCAAGTAATATAATGTGACCGTGAATCTGTCATGTTTATCAGAATATAGTTTGGTTCAGCAAGAATAAGCAATGAAAAACTTTCATATTTGCATAGTTTGTGAGAATAAACACCATTTGCAGGCAATTTTTAGTTTTTTTTACGCAGTGCCATCTGCAAAATATTGTAACAAATAAAGAATCAACACGAATTAGAAAAACACTCTTTTGTTGGTTATATGAAATTGAGCATCATGACGACTATAATGAGTTCGTAAGTTTGTTTTATTTTGTTGAATCAGTTTCAATTAAATGATTTCTTAAAACTTAAATTTGTCGATAAATATCAACAATTGAATTGAATTGAAACAATTGAAAATACATTTTGAGAGTATGTTTAATATTGTCAAAAGCCTTAAAAATATTGCAAATTGCAAAATATAATTAATTTAGCGAATTATTATATATTTTATTATTTGGGGATGTTTAAATTCCATATGAGCAATTAGCAACCGCCAGTAATGCAACAGGTTATAACATGACTAACATCTAAATGTAACTGGTTTTGTGTGTTTAAAGAACAACATTACCACATTACTACACTTCGGGACTCCCACATCTGCACAATGAACTTTAACCCTTTTAAAATACAGATGCATATTTCTCACTCATTTAAACAAGGACAGACTAGCACTGCACAGAGGGTTACCTAGCAACAGTTCACCAAGAATGAATGTTTTACAACAAATCCCAGGACAATAAGAGAAATCTGCTGAAATCTACACATCCACATTTGATAATCTATCAAGGTGTGATGATTTTATACTCTTGGGTTTGTTCTGGAAATAAGCTAGAGTGTGTATGCACCTTCTATAGTAGAGATATAAGTCTATGTGGGATCAATAACTGATGATTTATGCTCAGAATATGACACTAGCAATAGGGGTGGGAATCTTTAGGTACTACGCGATCCGATTCCGATTCTGGGACTCACGATCCGATTCCAAAACGATTCTTCATATAATTTTTGCAAATATGATAAATTTGCATTTTAAATAAAGAGTTTTTATGCTTTTTGTTTATAGTTAGAATCTCTTTGACAGTATTCCCATCTTGAAGTTTAATTTTATTGCTTTTATTTTAACAAAGTTATATTCAGGATGAACAAGTTCTGACATAGAATCGATTCTGAATCTTTGAGAATCGATTCAGAATCGTTAGAGAAAGAATCCCGATGCATCGATGCATCAATTTTTTTTCTCCCACCCCTAACTAGCAACTATTCTTAGTATTGCAGCAATATATACACATACGCTGCACACTTTGCACATTTCCATTTTGATTAATTTTATTATATGATATAATAGTATAAAAAATGATCAAATACGTATTATATATGAATTGTATCATTTTAATTATTTAATATGCCAGTTTATTAATATTATATTATTTAACCATTTTTTTCCAAGTTAATAATTGGACATAAGATCATACGACCAAAATCACAACACACGCATGTATACTGCACAGCAGTGAGAGTGAAACAATGAATGGTAAATGCATATCTGTAGGCATCACCGATGTAAGCGCTCATAAATAATGAGTAATGAAGGGAGGGAGTTGAACAAACGCTGAGTTAATGAAGACATAACCCTCAGCAGACCCTTTAGAAACAGAATAGTTGTATTCAAATAGAGTGTCCAAAGATAATAGATAGATGGCCATGTGCAGAGCTATAGATCAAGAGTAAGAACACCAGCGGGTACAGTCTCAGGGCAAATAAAGACCTGCCTTTATTTTTCTTGCAGGCTGGGGTTGATGGATGACATACATCCCACCTTTTATACTGCGATTACCACCAACAACCAATGAAACTGCTGACATGATTAAATGAATATAACACATCTAAAATAACATTTATCCTTGTGACTTATACAAAAGGAGACATTTTGCAAGACATTTTGCGTCCAGTCTGCTCTTTTCCATAAAATAAAACAAGCTACAGATGAATTAACCCCAGCTATGCAGCGTATTTTGGATTTTTTACAGAAGTAGGCATACCTGAATTTAAAACTTGCACTGGGATAAATTGATAAAAAAGCGTCTCACTTTACAGAAAGTTAGTGGAAATATTGCATATTTTGTATTTTATATTTTCATAATTTTGTGATGAACACAGACAAGATTTTTATTATTTTTTATAGACTAATATTTAGGACCTGTTTGGTCTGTGACCCTGCAGAAAGTTTCTTTTCATTCCACTTTGTGGCAGTAAATTTTGTAGGCAAAAGTTATTTAGCTTTCACGTAAATATGACCTCCCCGGGTGGGACCGAGGGAGGATCCAGAGCTGAAGAGGTTAAAGGCTTTGATGAGAATTTCGGTCTCTGTCTCACATAGGCTATTGTATGGTTTTGTAAGATTTGGAATATTCACTTGTTAAGTCATGACGTAAGGAATACAGTGTCTGTGTCCCAACCTCGTTCTTTCTCCTTCTCTGTCCCCGGCTTGTGGAATAATCTCCCTAACGCAATCCATTCTGCCACATCCCTCACCTCCTTTAAAAAACAACTAAAAACACACCTCTTCCATGAACACCTGACATCATAAAAAACTCTCTTCTTTCCTCTACAGGTCCTTATCTAGCACTGCAAAACATTGTAAACTTAGTAAAGCACTTCTTAGTACTATTGTTGCCTTTTGATGTGTTGCTTCATTGTCTCCTAATATTTGTAAGTCGCTTTGGATAAAAGCATCAGCTAAATGCCTAAATGTAAATGTAAACCTGTTTTCAAGCGACTATTTGAACAGCCGTTTATGAGCACAGTTTATTCATATCAGCTAAACTCAGTCTCCAGGCTCACAGAATCTCTAACAGCAATGTTTTAATAATTCATAAAAATGAATCAATTTTTGTATACAGATAGGATACAGGAAGTGTATTCTAACTCAGAAATAGAAGTCTAAGCAACAGCACCTAAGGGAAGCACTCCAGTATGTATAAGTCAATCAATTAAAAATGTAAGACTTGCACCAATACTTCTCTCCTATAAATATGTCATATTCAATGAATAAGGCATAATGTTCAAACAGGGAACTCAAAGCAGGTAGAATGATTTGCTATATTGAGTCTCTGGCACATTCCCTGATGTAATGCTCAGTAATAGCACTTGAGGCTATAAATGGAACTGTTCCTGCAAATTTGTTGAAATGGGACATGTTTTCATCAGTCTCCTAAATCTGATAGTTAGTCATGGTGGGGCATTAACTACTGAAGCTAAAATAAAATATCCTGCAAGATTTGAAACAGATCAATGAATAGTTTTACATCAGGGATCAAGATGGTATATGTGTGATCATCCAGTGTACACAGAGAACATCAATATGGATTAGGTGTAAAATGCGACTCAGAAAAAGCTGCCTATTGACCTATAGAAGTTCAAACTTCTTTGGATTGAACTATTGTCATGAGTTTTAAAGGGGCTTATCTTCATGCTATATTATACTCATGCTAGACATTCAAAATCATGCAACAATAAATATGTGGCCTGTCATAACTCAAAATCATGATATAGACACATTATACAAAATCAGATATAGACAATTATACAAAATCATGCTATATAGACACATTATCAAAATCTGCTATATAGACACAATAGAAAATCATGTATCCAATGTCTATACAGCTCTGTTAGTGAAGAATGGAGTTTACAAAATCATTATTTGGGACACATCTCATGCTATATAGACACATATATCATGCTATATAGACACATTATACAAAATCA
The DNA here is from genome assembly GCA_019155185.1 of Beaufortia kweichowensis. Taxonomy (NCBI): domain Eukaryota; kingdom Metazoa; phylum Chordata; class Actinopteri; order Cypriniformes; family Gastromyzontidae; genus Beaufortia; species Beaufortia kweichowensis. The sequence goes on along the minus strand of CM032801.1, from coordinate 16,131,743 downwards.
TGCTAGTAGCAGCTGCTATACTCATGCTATGTAGACACATTATACAAAATCATGCTAAATTATACAAAATCATGGACAAATACTCATGCTATATAGACACATTATACAAAATCATGCTATATAGACACATTATACATTTGCATCTGCTGGCTATGGATTAGCACATTATACAAAATCATGTAAAATACAAAATCATGCTATATAGACACATTATACAGAAAATACAAAAATCATGCTGACACATTATACAAAATCATGCTATATAGACACATTATAGAAGCTTCATTATACAAAATCATGCTATATAGACACATTATACAAAATGTATGCTAGACACATACAAAATCATGCTATATAGACACATTATACAAAATCATGCTATATAGACACATTATACAAAATCATGCTTGACATTATACAAAATCATGCTATATAGACACATCATGCTAGACACATTATACAAAAAACCATGCTATATAGACACATTATACAAAATCATGCTATATAGACACATTATACAAAATCATGCTATATAGACACAATACAAAATCATGCTATATAGACACATTATACAAAATCATGCTATATACAAAACATGCTATATAGACACATTATACAAAATCATGCTATATAGACATTATATACAAAATCATGCTATATAGACACATTATACAAAATCATGCTATATAGACACATTATACAAAAATCATGCTATGTAGACATTATACAAAATCATGCTATATAGACACATTATACAAAACATTATACAAAATGCTATCATGCTATATAGACACATTATACAAAATCATGCTATATAGACACATTATACAAAATCATGCTATATAGACATTATACAAAATTATACAAAAAAAATCATGCTATATAGACACATTATACAAAAAAAATCATGCTATATAGACACATTATACAAAATCATGCTATATAGACACATTATACAAAATCATGCTATATAGACACATTATACAAAATCATATATAGACACATTATACAAAATCATGCTATATAGACACATTATACAAAATCATGCTATATAGACACATTATACAAAATCATGCTATATAGACATTATACAAAATCATGCTATATAGACACATTATACAAAATCATGCTAGACACATTATACAAAATCATGCTATATAGACACATTATACAAAATCATGCTATATAGACACATTATACAAAATCATGCTATATAGACACATTATACAAAATCATGCTATATAGACACATTATACAAAATCATGCTATATAGACATTATACAAAATCATGCTATATAGACACATTATACAAAATCATGCTATATAGACACATTATACAAAAATCATGCTATATAGACACATTATACAAAATCATGCTATATAGACACATTATACAAAATCATGCTATATAGACACATTATACAAAATCATGCTATATAGACACATTATACAAAATCATGCTATATAGACACATTATACAAAATCATGCTATATAGACACATTATATCATGCTATACACATTATACAAAATCATGCTATATAGACACATGCTATATAGACAATACAAAAATCATGCTATATAGACACATTATACAAAATCATGCTATATAGACACATTATACAAAATCATGCTATATAGACACATTATACAAAATCATGCTATATAGCTATATCATGCTATATAGACACATTATACAAAAATCATGCTATATAGACACATTATACAAAATCATGCTATATAGACACATTATACAAAATCATGCTATATAGACACATTATACAAAATCATGCTATATAAAAAATCATTATATACAAAATCATGCTATATAGACATTATACAAAATCATGCTATATAGACACAAAAATCATGCTATATAGACATTATACAAAATCATGCTATATACAAAATCATGCTAGACACAATATCATGCTATATAGACACATTATACAAAATCATGCTATATAGACACTTATACAAAATCATATAAATATAGACACATTATACAAAATCATGCTAGACACATTATACAAAATCATGCTATATAGACACATTATACAAAATCATGCTAGACACATTATACAAAATCATGCTATATAGACACATTATACAAAATCATGCTATATAGACACATTATACAAAATCATGCTAGACACATTATACAAAATCATGCTATATAGACACATTATACAAAATCATGCTATATAGACATTATACAAAATCATGCTATATAAACATACACGTTTACAGCTACAAGAGCTACCAGTACAACATATCCAATATAATAAAAAACCTTTGATGGTAATCTCCAGAGGAATAGCATCACATTAGGAATTATAAATTGCATTTGTATAAAAGTTATTCAGTTTTTGCAATTTTGTTGATTAGTTTAGGTAGGCAGTTAACATGTTTTGGTTAACATACACTTCACTACTGGATTGCTAAAGACGTAATTTTCACAGTGCTTGCCTACAAACCACAAACAGGCCATTTTAAGCTTCAATCATTTTTATTAGCTGAATAAAATTGTGTTTGAATTGAAAAAATATACAATTTCACAGTCAAAATACCTCCCGGATAGCGATTTAGGTCAAAATATGAAAGCAGACACTATTTATAGATGGTTCAATGGAACATCCAAGTGACTTATAAGGTGCTGAGGAGAAGCAGCGGTGTCCCATCATGCCCTCTGTGATGTCACATCCCACTGCGTCCTCCATTTACATAATAATTAAAAGCCTATTGCTGGATGAGAGTGATTTGCATTTGACTGCATTAAAAGTCCTTTTAAAGGGTGATTTATTTATTCATTCCTTCTTCTGTTTAATGAACATCCCCATCGCTCTTTCTGAGGCTGAATGATGTTGGTCTCTATAATATAGCATCAGTTAAAGCTCATTTCCTCTGTAACTAATCTCTATATCTGCCTTCAGGAAAGCATTAAATGCTGTATCACTGAATAGCAAGTTTTGAGCCCACACAACACCAGCAGTTTAATTTGCACAGAAGTAATGCACATTTCCATAAAATAAAACATGTTTTATTGTAATAAAACAATATGTTATATTATACATATTTTCAAAATTTTATTGGCTATGATTTTAAGACTTCCGCATGGATTTCACACTTCTCTTTACTGGTATTAGGGAAGAAAGCTAAACCCATTAATTAGGACACGTTCAGCTAGTAGGTTATATTTCAACAAAAGCTATGGGTCTGATGAAACACACAGCATGTTATGCAACAACAGATTTTTCTTGGGTCAGGTTAACGTTCTGGGGGAAAGCCAAATATCAAGCAACTCATGATATCAGCACTGAGCTTGTCTGAGAGACTTTGCTTTGATCTGTGTTGACGCACACGGCTATCCTCATGAGAGACCCAGAGGCAAAAATAAGTTTGTTCATCATCCAGGATGAGTCCAGATAGGTACTGTATCTCAGCAGATGAGACAGCAAGTCAGGACCATTTGGGTCTTCTCATGTGATTTTTCAGAAAGCGCAGGTCAAGACAGACAAAAACAGACAGTGTTTGGGATGTTTGATGTCTGATGGGATATTTAGTAAAATTCTGTTTTGACATAAATAAAAGTTTCTTCAATTGGTGAATGTTGTTTTGACATGTCAGTAAATGACAGACAAATTTTTTTTATTCTTGTCTTGTGTTTGATGGGATTAACCATTAACTCCTTTTACACTTACATGATATTTAAATATACTACATACAGCTTATAGAGAACATAAATAAGATTTGGTTTTGCTTTTAAAGTTCAGGTTAAGGTAATTATATTGTTTTTGTTACATTATGGTCAAATTAAAGTAAAACACATTTTTATTTAGCGCAATACAAGATGATTTATGAAATCACAAATCTGATGATAATAGGAGCAGATATTATTTATTAAGTTTTAATTTTTCAGTCCAATTAACCTTCAAGTCATTTTGGAGTTGGTGTGCATAATGGTTATTTAATTTTATTAAATTACATTTAATTTAATTGCTATTTTGATATGGATAATGTGGTTTCAAATAGTATAATTGTAATGGTACAGGATGAATAATTGTTCTTTAATATATAATGTTTGCTGTGAATTAGCCACTGCTATGTATTGCGATTCCAGTTATTATTCCTTGATTGTTTCTGTTAAATATTTAATATGACCTCCTGTATCCTTGACCTGAAGCATGAAATAACCTTCATAATGCAATTAAAGCAGTTCACTCCTGTCCAACTGTGCCGACGGCTTGAGACGCACCTTTATGATATACAGCTTAATTAAACACTTGGCATAAAAAATGTAATATTTAAAGGGGAAGTGAGTAATTTCTCTAATTTCATCTAACTGTTAAATTACACTTCAGATATATATTAACATTTATTGCCTGCAATACATAAATGTGAAGGAAATAAAGACGTATTTCAAATACAGAGCTGGATAGTGTGCAGAAAGCAGAAATGTTTTAACTCTATGTAAGGCACAATGTTTGTGTGCACGAAACTCAATTGTTGTTCATTTCTAATTAATGGCCCTGGAGGAAAGACTGCAGCAATGATTTCTTGGCCAGACACCTCAGCAAGGCCTTGCCACTGTGATGAATGTGCCAGCCAATTTCTTTTTTCTATTTCTGTGAGTAACTTATTTATCTGTCTGTCTATTTATTTTTGATGTTGTCATAGATGTGAGTGTTACTGCAGAAAAAGCAGAGGTAGTCTAAGCCTAAGAAAAGCACTATTCTTCTTCATTTAAAGATTAGATGTGGTGCAGAATCTTCTATAATATGAAGTTTTGGACAGATTCAAAGGTAGCATTGGATGTAGCGTTTGTGGAGAAAGCAATTCTATATTGCATCTCTCAGTGTTAAAAAATCAATGCAAGGATGGTGCGATTAAAAATTTGATAAATAAAAAACCCTCAGTTGCACTTTGCTTACAGTGTACTTGTCCAACAAAATATTGATACTAGATATATTACTGAACATAAACTACTTGGTACGTACATGTGGAACAGGACTTTAAAATAAAGTGCTACACAACCTTTAATACAGAAAATTATCACAATGTTCTTTATTGTGATTTTTTGTGACAAAATATTGTTTTATGTTTAGCAGAGCATTGAACTGATAGCTAACAAAATGAAAAAGTCTTGAAAAGGCTTTTAAAACAGAGCCACAGTACACATACTTTTTGTATACTGCACGACTAGCAAACGTATTAGGTGATCCACCTGTAATAAATTTCACCAACCTAATTGACATGCACCTCACATGAAAGAGAAAGAACATGGCTCATTTTCTTGAGGAATACCCTCAGGTTAAACAGAATAGAGAAAATTGTCTGTTTCCTCTAAAACAGATGAATTTCCAGGTGCGCTCATTTGAATAATAAATCCATCGTGCCATTTGACAGTCTGATAAGGCCACAAGAGTCATTTCGATCAGCCAATTTTAAGACTGACAATAGCATTGTTTACCAAGATGTATTTGCCTCAGATGCAGGTAATATGGTGTCAGAAACACATGATGTGTTTGCAATGAAACGGCATAAATTGTAGATGGGAGAGGGATTAACCAAAGCTCACAGATACAGTAAACACATGCAAACCTCTCTAATGTTATTAAAGCTCTGGAGATCACATCTGAGCAATGATAATAAACATGGAAAAACTGCATTAAGCTAATTGCACTCCAGATGCTGTTTAACCCTTTTAGCACAATAGGGAGAAGAGACGTAGATGTCTGTGCTATAAATAACAATAAAAACAACACCTACCTTTTATACACCTACGTGCGTGGTGTATGAAATGATTATGAAAAACATAAGAATGATTTAGTTAAATTAATAAAATTAATTAAATAAAACAAACAAACAAAAATAAATAAATAAATTAATAAAATAATAATAATAATAATAATAATAAAAAAAAGAAGAAAAAAAAAAGATAATAATAAATAAATAAATAAATAAAACACACACGGATGTATAATACTCTCTTTTACTTAACATTCTGTAATATCCTAAAAGAGACATTTCTTAAGTATTTTCCGAGTCACAGCAAGCCTTTAATGAAATTCAAAAAAGGATCCCATTTGCGGTATTTTTATACATTACAGTAACAGTTGTTTATGTTTATAAACAAATGAAAATTGGTCAGATATTTCACCTTGAGTCTTATATCTTAGATTAATGCAACAATGAATATTAAAGTGAATAAGGAAATGACATAGGTGTTCCTCCTGAGGAAGATTCAATAATGTATATAAAAAATAGCTTTTAACCACTTTTGAACTGATGCAGAATTATACAAGAAATTACTCATTATATTACACTGGCATATATAAATTCTCCCAGAATGTATTTATTACCAATATTGAACCATGTGTATATATTTGACTAAAGTCCTGTTAATAGTAATTATAGTAATATCAGCATGAGGTATCTATTTAAAAAAGTTATCTGTTTTGTAAAACTCAAATGGGTATTTAAACCACCAACTATTGGCATCTAAGCTATCAGTATGGTGAAAACCTCTGTTAAAAACTTCATTATGGTCATTTGCATAGAATTGCCCACATACATTCTGCTACTCATTTATTATAAAGTACATGAAACAGTTGAACATGATTAGATCTTGGTCAGTTATTAGGGCTTCCTCAGAAGTACTAGGAATCACTAATTGAATCATTAAGGAACTGGAATCATTACGTGGAATGAGAACTGGAAACTAGAATCGCCTTCACATTCCCATCACCAGCTATGATTGACCAATCAGAATCAAGTATTCCAGACAGCTTTAATTAAGTTTATTTGAGTAATAAGTCTGATGCCTTGCTTTCCTCCCCTGATAGTGGATGACTGCAGATGTTAACTTTCAAGTGAATGATTCATCTTGAAGCTCCAGAGAGAGTCAGTCCGTAAAATGAGTATCATAGAAAAAATGCTCCAATGACTGAAGTGACCCCGATATTTAACTACACAATGCAAATATGAATGTCCACACTGATTTGGTGACTGTTTGGTTGAAAAAATACAAACCCCATTTGCACTTTTCCAAAAACCAGTAAGTTGCCTTAGTTACTAGGCTCCTAAGGCATGTTAGTCATCTTAAATGCCTTCTCCTAAGACACTTGCAATCCCAGAATGCATTGCGCAAAGCATAGAGAAATGTCTAAATACATATATTGCGATGAAACTTTTCTAAATATTGATCAAAAATAAGGATTTTACCCAAAATATAGCTTACAGGTTATATAGTGTTACAACATTGCCTATGGCTATAGGCTATTGAGGCAGCTCGCGGGGTTTCAGAACATTCTGTCTTTCTCTAGCACTAGCATCTTTACTAATTACTTTCAGATGAACATCCTGCTCAGGCAACATGAGAGTTTCTGTAATTAGGAGGCAATATGTTTGTCTAATCTCGTCTGTATTCACTTTTGAGGGAAAGATAAATAAATCCTTTGAGAAATCCTTAACCTCAGTCAACCCTGCATATAAAATGTATGAATCAGCTTTGAGATGAGGTAGCTAATGTCCTCTGCAAACTGCAGAGAGATATCTGCTGTGATGAAATTTGCACAAGTCATTAGTGATTCAGCTTCAGAGATTCAGCACAGAGAACAAAGCCAGAACTGGTCAGATATTGCTGTCCGCTTTTAAAGAAAACAAATGCTTAGTTCATTATTATTTTTAGAGGAATCTGTCCAACAGTAAAAGGTTTTTTGTCACAGATGGCAAAATATGTGAAGTACTTTGATATGCATAAACATAAAAGCATTATTGGACCTGTAGTATTCCAGCAAAATTTGTTCTCATAAAGAAACGTTGCCAATCTTGTCAAAGGATTGTTATTTCACTGCCTTCATGTATGCAGTTGTTGTTGTTTTTGTCATCACTATTGGTCATTTGTTGTGTGGTGATGTTCACTGTTCACCTTTTTTACTAAATGAGATTTGTTAATTGTCAGAGTGTGTGGTATATAATGTCTTGTTCTGCAAGCTGTTTAAAGTCATTTAAAACCATTGTTGCACTGCTAGTTATTGTTTTATTGAACAAGAAATCTTTAGTTACTTACAAGAAAAACTCAAGAGATTTCGAATTGGCAAACACGATTAAGGCAGCTGTTACTTACTTAACTGGGAATTAAAAATCTTACTGCATCATTACCTTGATTTTTACCTTTTTTACCTTAGTTTGTGTTCTTTTCTCTTGTGTTTAATGGACAATGAAATGTCATGGTTTTGGAACATTGAGTAATGTTGAAAAAAAATCACAGAACTTCCAAATTTGTGTGACCTGCCTTTTTAACCGCATTCTCAACACGTGATTAGTTTGGTGTATGTAATGTAGTGCTTAAAGACCAAAATTGCTGTCGATACCTTCAATATAATATCGCTTCATTGTCTCCTAATATTTGTAAGTTGCTTTGGATAAAAGCGTCAGCTAAATGCCTAAATGTAAATGTATATAATAGACGTGATGTATTATTATTGTGCCCTTGATTGTTATGATATTGTGAGCAGTGAATTGCGTCGGATAGCATTTGCTAAATTATCCCATATAGCACATTCAAGATCAATCTAGCATGAATTCTAAATGAATATAATAAAGAATAAATATACACAATTTCATAGCTCTATTGTTTTTACATAAAAAAATCAGTCACACAATCAGCACAAAGGTCCAGGTGTGAATGAAAAGATCACGTTTAATAAGCATGAATTTGCTGGCTAGAGGTGTTTCTCAAAACATAGGAAACAATTTGACAGTGATAATTTACAGTATTACAGATTGACATGTAGAAACTGAAAGCATTAGGATTTATGTACAGATTTAAGATTGAATGTTACAGCCCCACATACATGATACATTCTGTAAATAGTTCACACACAGGCTTATGCAACCCATCGTTATGGCTTTATGTTTATTTTGTGACCGTAATATCAAAAGGAGTGTTGAAAAAGCCCCTTTTTGTGTCACAGACCTTAAGATTCTGTAGCTCTTATTAAAAAGGCTTAAAAGCAGCACGTCATACTGACTGTGTTCTTAATAACACCCCAAATAAATTACTCAACAGAAATCACTGATTGTTTAGATCCTTTGACAGCTTAGATGGTCTAGATTCATAACAAACTGAGATTGAAGTCAACATGAAACGCTGTGCACAACCCACTATTTTGGTAAACTGATGTGTTTCAAAGCGAAACAATGAAAAAAAGTGTAGCTTTGCCTTGATTTTAACCAATGGGACTGATTTAGGCTACGTAATATAGTCAAAAACTTTTTCCTGCGTTTTTGAAAAGCACACACAAAAACCCAATACTGATCAAACGCTGAGTATTATACATACAGGCCAGTGGTTGGTGATGTGACTTTTTAAAGAAACACTTTGCACATATGCATATCCAGGTTTAACCTGAAAGTGCTTTTAGAAAACGCATATGTATGTTTAAAATTCGTCGTATGCAAATAATCTGGTGATATCTAGACTTTGCGTGAGAATTGTTAAAACTATGTTTGGTTACACAAACAAGTCCGCCATTGTAGTTATTAGAGACTGAACCTGTAATACGCATGGCATGATTCAACATTTTCAGAATTTGCGCTTTTGTGGTTTACACAAAAATAATAATGGCATCATTTTCAAAAACTAGCACTTTGAAATCTGTTTTCAAAAGTTTATTTACAGGTCAGTTTTGTGTAAATGGCCAGCGAAAACATATAGATATTTATTTTTTAGTTAAAAACGTTGTCGTGTAAACAGGTCTTGATCGTAAAAGTGTTTACATTTACATGTTGGTGAAAGCAAGAAGGTGTGATAAAACTGAAGAGATCTACAATCATTAGCTATAAAATAATCACATTAAGCTTTTAATTTAATTTGAACTCATGGCTACTTTTTACTAGAAACATTTTTCTTCGCATAATGTTGTATGAATCGTGCACGTGATCGCATATTACCAGGGATGTGTATGTACATAAATAGGGTTACTTCAAATTTCATGTTGACTTGAACTTGGTCAAAAATGTGCGTAGCTTTAAATTTGCCCTTAACATTACGCAGCAAAACGAACGGTGATGTCACATGGTCAAATGTTTAAAAGTGCAGTTGAGAAACACTTTGCTGGTGAGTCCCAATAAAGCTGAGCTGATCATAAAGTGATCCAGTCTTTATATGACTGCTGACGGGGAATACTGTAGCGGGCAGGGGAAGGCTACAGGTGATTGTTTTTGGAGAGGTAAGCGATAAGGGCCACAGCCACGCCCACGTAGATGCCAGTGCCGATGGTGATGGAAAGCACGGCGAGGAAGAGCGCACGTCTGGAGCTGGAACTGGCGTGGTGAAAGTCCCCTTTGTTCACTGCCTTGTTTGTCTGCAGGAGAGAGAGGGAACAAAAGGCAGAAATAGCAAATGTTGACACGTTTGGAAAAGGTTTGGCGTATGATCGCGTGTGAGAGAGAGAAAAAGCGAGCGGAAGAAAACAGGAGAAATGAATAATTGGCCCCTCTTCAACAGCTGACTGACAGAGAGAGCCACTAAAGAGCATAGAAAATAAGCCTGCATGACTCACAAGATCTCCTACGGGTCCAGCGGCCTTTGAAGTCCAGGAAATGTTAGCAGGATTAAGGACAGATATTGCTGATGAATTCATTTACATCACAACACTCAATGCGACATGTTACAGATGTTACCGTCTGACCGCACCGAGATATTTCTCCATCTATTCTCTTGATTTATTGCGTAATGTATACAGAGAAAAGCCGCACTGCTCATCTTTCAGCTTTTGTCTTTTATCTTTGCCTTTGTGAGCGTCCATCAAACGGGCCGGCTCATAATAACCCGATGATGCTAATCGTGTCATATTGAACTTGCCTTCGCATTTAGCGGCCAATCACGATTCAGATGTGCTTCTGACCTTGTGCATCATGAGGTGAGAACAAAAGATGATTGTTACCGTCATGCTCAACCTTGATTAGAAATCTGTGCAGTCTTTTTTGCCTCAGCCATATAAGAAATATTCACAGTGACTTATTTGCTATTGCAAAAAATATGATTTTGGTCATTAGATTTTATAAAAACAATTATTGAAAACGTGTATTCTGTTAGAGATACTAACTCTACCTTTTAGTGTTAACATACACAAACAGCTCTATTACACATTAAATGAAAGACAAAAAAGCATTTAGGTAAACTGTCTGTTTAATATCTGCTGGCACTTTATTTTGACGGTCCACCAAAAGATATTCTACTGACTATTGCAACTACATGTCAACTTATTCTTCTACCCATAACCTTAACCTAACTTTAATCTTATCTAACCATAACCTAATCTTAACTCTTATTTGAGTTACATACAGTTAGTTGAATGTCTAAAGTGTGCAATCAAAATAAAGTGTAACCTTGATAAATATGAAAGGGATAATCGACGGCTAGCTGTGCATTTAAGGATTTTAATGCCGAAGAACAGCAGAAGCTAAAAGCAAACCAGTTATGAGCTTTATAATCATTACTGCTGATGAATATTCATATAATCCAGATATCAGGCTTTCGTATAATAGAAGTGGGATTCTCTGGCGATTACTTTAATATATCTGAAAAATGAGATGATATATAAGGTGCAATATTCTCTCTCTCTTTCTGCAGATACTCATGCTTTGGTTCACATTTCTAAAGGGATGATACAGTGTATCAGAGACGAAAGAGAGAGATAGTTTTGCAGGAAGTATTCAGAAGGAAAATTGGCCCATGAGACATGAGAGTTTTTCTCATCTTGAGAGATTCACTTTGGCATCCTGTGGAAGTGATTATTGACAGGGCAGATGTAAAATTGATGCATTCTGTCCATCTCAGGGTCTCATGAGATAACAACAGCCTGAAAACAGAAGATGGGCCAGCACACACAACAGCTACAAGAGGTTTAATTCACCTGTAAATTTTTATTACTTAAACTGCTGTGCATTACCAATCTTTGCTGGAAAAACAAGAAAATGTTTTTCATATTTTGCTAGTGGATGATGTTTTCATTATAAATTAAATTTTTTCAGTTATTTATACACTTTTCTCCAAAGCGATGCATGAGAAAGCATTAAAATGTAATTGTTAAATTAATAAATTATTCAATTAATTACCTGTTAACTGTCACCGTTCCTCAGGAGGAACACCAATGCTATTACCCTAATCACTTTAATATTTCATAGTTGAATTTTACTCTTATCATGACAAACTATAAAATGATGGAAAGGTATAAGACTCGAGATGAAATATTTGTATTCAAAAATATTCATAATAAACAAAAAAATTAATGTTATTGTTATTTATAAAATACCTAAAATAGTTTGTATTGTTAAAATATTGTCATAATTAAAATATAATAATAATATTAATAATAAACAAATTAACTGGTAAATTAATTACATATTTTAGGATTATAGATTTAAATCCACAAAAAACATCCAATATGTATAATGACCCTTTTTAAGTTTTTACATTTCCTAAAGAAAACGTCTCTGTTAAATCCGCTGCTATGGTGGAGGAGACTGTGTTGCTATGTGATGCTATGGTGCTCTGGATGGTGGATTACTCGCCCGAATCAAAAGAGCCCATCTCAAAGTTTCTATAACACTTTCTTCCTAGATCTCTGATACACCTGATTCCAGAAAAGTAAACTGGTAACAGCCTGACCTTGGTTTTAGCCTCTGTTTATACCTATATAGATTTGATGAAGCGTTCTTAAAAGCCCTATGATATTCTGCTTCCCAGACACAGCTCTTGTCCCTCTCTGTACATCCAACAACAATTCCTATGCACTTTTCCCTTTTTCCAAAATTGATGAAAAAGGGGCATCAAATTGTTCTCATCTTCTTTGTTTCTGATGGATGAAACCATTCTTCTTGTTGACATATGTATTACTGTAAGTACAGCCATGCCTTCACTGTTATATTTCATCTAGAGATATTGCCCATCAAGGGCCTTGTGAAGTATAAATCAGATGCGTCATGTCATGTTCTGCGGGTCTCGAACACTTTAGCTCTATTCTTACTCATGCAGAATTCACTAAATCCATCACAGAAGACTTCATCTAATAAAACTGTCACTGACATTATCATGATACATTGTTTGAAAAGCAAATAGTCCAACGGCAAGCTTTGAGCTCTCATTGGTACACAGGAACGGCCCGGGTAGATGGTTCCCCTTGGGCTTGCAATACAAACAGAGTTAACGTGATTTGTGTTTTCTGTCAGGGTATAAATTTTAGCCCTTCAATCCAAGCAGAAACCAGTATGTTGTTATCTCCACTTCTGTTATCCATTTGTTTTCCTGCCATATATGTTGAACGTTCCTAAGCTTCTGGAAATCTCACGGGTTCCTCAGCACAAGCATTTTTATTTCAGTGTATGTCTGGCTGTCCTCTCCTTTTGACCCGTGAATTTGCTCGAGAAGTTATTTTTAGTGATTCACTTGAAAGAAAACAAAACAAAAAAACCTTCAAAACAGTAAATCCTCTTATTGACTTTATACATGTTTCATGTGTAAACAAAACAAGTAATCTTCTCAGATCAAACTAAATAAAACCACAGTGATGACATTCATTTGCCAAACTGTAAAATGTGACTTTGTCCTTTAGAAGAGATCACAACAACAGTCTCGTGGATGTTTTGTATGTAACTGGGATGCAAAAGTCATTATGGTAATATAAAATGGTCTGGTGACCTTTTTGCTGCTGAAGTTAGCCATTAGCTCAATTGGTAGGACTTGGCACTAGCAAGGTCATGGGTTTAATTCCCAGGGACATGAATTGATCAAATGTACAGGACATGGAATACAGTAAGTTGCTTTGGATAAAGGCGTCATATTAATGTTTTTATGAGGCAGCTCTTGGGTAAAGTCAGGACAGTGTCCAAAGCAACAAAATACCATTAATCTGCTAATACCATCATTTCATAAAAGGACAAATATCCACACAGACTCAAATGCTCTCACATTTGGTCTTAAATGCAAGCTGTTATGACCTGGTCAGTGTCATTTCTGTGTGAAATCCAGCCTAAAGTATTAACATCTAATGATTAGAAGGGTTAAAGTAGTTATAGCCATAAAAATGATAAAAATAGGCAATGTGTGTTTATTGCTTTAAATATTAGATTATATGATAGATTTTGATGTTTTTATTCATAACACTACAATTAATGATTTAAATACTGAAAGTAATGATTTTATACTACGTTTTATTATGAAGTTGAATTCCTAAACATTGAATTCAATCTTTGACATCAATATAAAATATATCATGGTTATATTTTCACAAAATGGTCTTTACATTATTTTGAATAATTTTATGTACAAAACGGTAAATTACAAAAAATGAAAGTGAAGATTGCACACAATGTCTATAACTAAGACTTTGGCTGTAATGTTCCTGGCAGGTCAGTTAGCGTTAAAGACCAAATCTACCACCTTAAAACACGACCTATACACTAAAACTGAACAAACACCAACTTACTTTATTCTAGAGTTTCAATAAAACATTGTTTAATATTTTAATACAGTTTATAATTAATATTGTTACCCATGAAATTATAACATTAACTTGGATCTTGATATTTTTTATTCTTTTCTTTTATTCCTCTTGTGCAGAACTCACAATATACACATTTGGTCGTTGTTGTTGTTTAATTTTAGTTGAGTATTTATGTGTGTGTGTGTGTGTGTGTGTGTGTGGTCAAACTGTAAAACAAACAATTCACAATTACTATATTGTTCCCATCACCAAATAAATTTCTACATTTAAACATCAGCTTTAGATTGTAAGCATTAAAATATATGCTTATAAATCAAAAATATAATAATCTCTATAATGCTAATATTACGTATATGCATTAAGCATCATCACATATTTGTAGAACAGTCTCTGTGTCACAAACGCGTACTAAATTTGTTTACCAACTAAGTGCAACCTATATTGCATAAATACTCAACTAAAGTTAAACAACAACAACGACCAAATGTGTATATTGTGAGTTCTGCACAAGAGGAATAAAAAATCAAGATCCAAGTTAATGTTATCATTTCATGGGTAACAAATATTGTCAATATTTGGTGAGAACTGCAAATGAAACCAAGCACACATTGGGTCTTTTTATTTTAAAGATTATTGGCATGGTCTAATTTTACATGAAATAACTTTTTCACTGTCAGACCTTGAATAATAAATAAGGCCCCATTGGTCCTGTGCTACCTTACATTTACATTTATAGCATTGATTATCCAAAAAATGTATAAATATTTGTAAAGTCTGCAAGTCTGAACCACTCAACTACTTTGATTTGCAATGTAGATAGTGTGTGTGAGTTTTGCCCTCCCCAGCTGTTAATGTGCACAGTCAGTGTTCAAACATGATTATCAGCTCTATTGTTCAGTACAGATGAAGGACTGTACTTACTAGCCTAATTACTGCTTCAATTTAGACATGCATAATTAATTACCATCAAATCAAAGTAAAAACTAATTAACAACAGAGCAACCACACTGAAAGATAAGCAGAAAATAAAGAAAAAGAAATAAGGCATGTCAATCATTCAGGTTGCATTTTTTTGCAGAATATTTACTAAAATGTTATTATGTGACATAATCTTTAAGCGCAGCAGAAATGCATGTTGATGTATATCTGTATATCTCTGCTGAAATCCAAACACAAAGCACCCACAGTGTTACAGACGAGATGAAAACCGCTGTGAACGCATCCACTCGTTCTTCAAAGAAAGGTTTTTTTATTCAAAGCTTATGTCCTACAAAGCCCACGTTCGCGCTCTTCCGCGCCTACCATTACATAAGGAGCTTATCGTGTTTGTGTTAGACCACGCTCTAAAAGCAATGAATCAGATTATGTACACAAGCTTAGCAAAAACAGATTGTTGCATAGTTCAGTTTCAAGACAGAATTAGAGCCAGCATTCCCTGGCCTACCCAGATTTCATAATTACTCAGGATATATCTATCAGATTATGAACAAATCGTTCATCTGGACGGTTCTTTTTAATGAATCATTCTGAATCACAGACTGATTGAATGAGTCAAAACACTTTCACTGAATCAAATCAAACCTACAAATTATAGAAGGCTGGCACAAGGTGTTTAGACAGGAACGTGTGAGATGGTCACACCGTTTTGAGAGAATAGAGCAAATATGGGAAAGCTGACACTGTTGCCAGGGAATTGCTGTAAACTACTGCAATGACTGTTGTTTAAAGATCAGCTGGTCACATTCTAGCTTGGTTGCCTTTGCCACAACAAATGCAGTTTGAACAATTTATGTAAATGACAAGTGATAAATTAGCAAAAAGACTTACAGTAACTAACTGGCAACAATGCTCTTTAGCAGTAGCGGCTCCTGACCAAAAATTTTGGAGGGGCAGTTTCTGGGTCGTAAGCTATCCATGAATCCACAGTGACAGACTTATATACACTTTGCTGACGTGGATTAATAATATTGTCCGGAACTACGTCCAAGAAACGTAAAAGCAAGTGGGGCAGTCTTAAATCTGCCCATATGGCTCTTAATTAGAGCGCGCTGCAGTTCCTTTTTTCACCACAAATTTACATTGCGAAAATGTGTGGCGCTGTTGAGCTCGGGAGGGCAGAGAGACCCTCTGCCCCGCTTATCAAACCTGAAGCAATGCGATGAAATTTTAACATATCCACCTCACTTTATGACTTTTTATAACATTTATAACAGTCTAAAATGTTTTCAGAATAAGGATGAACATTTTTGAGTTAACAGTTAATTAGGACTGGTCCAGTTTATATAGAGTTCTATGTTTTCAAGTGGCTGAATATTTTGGTCACCTGCCCATACAGACGAGCCGCGCCTGCTCTTTAGTATGTTACTGTAAAATGTCCGGTAAGGTCAAACAGCATGTTCTTTTTTCCAATATCTAATTTGCAAAATTTACAGTATATATATTATATTACTATACTGTCATTGGTAGTAAGCCAATGAGTATTAAGCTGTGTCATCAGCATTTCCCATCATGCTCTCAGTTTCTCTCGAACAACTGCAGTGCCTGGCTCTGAAAATTGCATCTCACAATTGTGAGAGTATTTTTCCCCATATCAAGAAGGACAGGATTTGTATTCAGCATGCCACCAGCTGGTGATCACCAGCGAATGGTTGAGTGCAGAACATGCCCCTTTTCAAACAAGTCTGTTTATGAACCAACATGCAAAAATCTTGTAGAAGTCATACAATAACGTCTGTTACAATTGCATCCTGATCTACATTACATTTACATTTGTATGCATTTGGCAGACACTTTTATTCAAAGCAACTTACAATGCATTGTACTATATATTTTTTATTAGTATGTGCAATTGTTGGGATTGCACCCATGACCTTGCCGTTGCTAGTGCATTGCTACAGCATATACACAGAGAGATATTAAAATTCAGAATTGATTACAAAGCAATTTACATGTACTGTAGGCAACCACTGAATAACTAAGAAATATTAGTGCCCTAAGCATTATATATGAGCATTGTGTTTAAGCATAGAATTATCAAAATAAAATAAATTAAATTAAAAAAAAAAAGGATGTTTAAGAGCATTCTTCATGTTGCTATTCTTATTAAAATAAATGTCCTGCACTAAACCAAACAAATCAATCTATTACTTTGCAATAATTTATAAAATAAATTAATAATATAGATATTTGGACAATTGATTGATCAGATCAAGCCAAAACTAATTTCAAAGTAAGGTACAGACATTACTTTGATCTTGGAGAAATCTAATTTAGGCAGTAATGTAATTTAGGCAGGCAGACATCTACAGTATTTGACTTCTATGAACTATATGCTTTGTATTTAAGTACATTTCATTGTAAGTATGTCTGGTTGCATTCCTATAAAATGACATCAGTGGACCGCAATAACCATTTTAATGCTGACGTCACTAAAAGAAAAAAGGAAACAAGCTGCTCAAAGCTGTTTGCCATTGGTCTCCCTCAAGGCACATCACACCTGGTCCATTCACACAGAACGTTAGATATCTTTCACATCGCCCATCCATTAACTTCCCACCATAACCCAGTGAAAGATGAAAAGCCTTATAGCAATACTGAATGCATAATACATGACCATTCAGACTGTATTACACTGCCCAGAGCTCTCTCACACACACCTCATTCCTCATTTAAAATAGCCCTTACAGTACATTCATCTTTTCTGTGTAAAGAAACATTTACATCAAGTATTAAGTATCCTGATAGTGGATATTAAAATGCAGAATTGATTACAAAACCTTTTTCATGCAAGCAATCACTGGGAAACTGAGAAATACAAAAATGTCTCCACTACACAGGTGAAATAAGTAACCAAACTTACACAGTCCTGTTATAATCTGAGCATTAAACATGAGTACTGTGTTTTCATACAGGATCATCAATGGCAGATGAATAGCAAATAATAAACAATGGCGTTAAAATGAGATATTTCATCATAAGCACATTTTTTTGTGCTGCCACAGCCCTTTAAAAGCCCAAGACTCTGTGTCTGGGTGATTGTTCTAGTTTTAATACTTTGACATTTTTGTACTTTATTTAGATTCAGTACTGACAAGCGCACATTTGAGAGGCCTGACAGGACCGCGAATAACAACACTGGCTCGGCCAATGAAATATTGCTGATATGGTTGTGTGGCTGATAGGCTTTGTAGAGGGATTTCAGAGAATTGATTTTGGTGTAGGCTTAGATTTTAAGAGTCAGGCTGAGAAAGGTTTTCTATTTTTTCACATGGAGAATTAGAGAGCTGTGGGTGTTGAGTCGTGATGTGCTGTGTGAAAGAGAAACAGTGAGCGAGCAAGAGAAATGGAGCAGAGAGAGAGAAAGACATAAACTACCTCTAAAGGCAAAATAAATAATACCAGCACTAAATGTGTGTAAATACACAGATAAATATCATGTCCAAGTAGGGCTGGGCGATATGGCAAAAATGTAAACTCGATCATTTTTTCCCATATTGATCGATAACGATATATATTTCGATATATAAACTGTTAATGCTGCCAGCTTTAAAAGAGTATCCCAACTATGACTGAAGCCATAAAAATTTGAGGGTTCATTAATTACATTTTAAAGTATAGTTTTTTGTCGACAATTTCATCATTTTTGGATAACTCGAGGTTAGTTTCACTTTGGTCGCTGCTTCCACTTATTTTTGTCATCCTCATGCCGAGTTTGATTTGCAAAGTGCCGTAGGAAATTGACTTTGTTCTTTGACGTGAATGTTAAAAGCTGCACGCTGATTGGCTGTTGTCGCATATTTCTGCTGTGTGATTGGCTCTTATATTAATCCATATCGAGTAAAAATGCCTAGAGCTTATCATCGTTATCGACATATATTTTATCGCGATTCGATATGATATCGTTTATCGGCACAGCCCTATGTCCAAGCCACTTTTCTACTGGAAACAAAACAATATTTACATTTTACAGTAATGACTAAAGTTTTCTGGACAATTACCAATTTATAATAATTACATATTACTTGAAGTCTAAAATATTTTTACATTATGGTACAACTTGTTGTACTAAATGTACAATGACTAGACAGAAATAGCATTCTATTATTGCTTTCGGTGTCATTTTCACATTACAAAAGACTGTAATACAGTACTAGGGATGTAATGCAATCACTTTAAGAATAATGAAAATGGCAAAAATTTTGAAGATTTAAATGTGAAAAATTGTCATGAAGAAAACCCCTCAATGGTTTAGTCGTCATTTTCCTTATGTGATGTGAAAATGTGTAAAAATAGAAATCAATTTTAATACAAAATAGTCAATTTTACTACAAATATCATTTCAGTTTTGTAGAGTTCTAGTGATGCAAACGGCCCCTCCCTCTTTGAGCGTTGTGTCTGTAAGCGATCTCTCTCCTCTCAGGAGCATTGCAGTAAGCTATAAATACATTTGACACTGCAGCACACTACAGGTATCTTTATGAAATAATGTGGTAACTGAGAAAATCTCTTGTTCTTGCCCTGCAGCCTACACAAAAGTGACAACATAAACAAATACTCACGTGTGGATGACTGGCTTTCTCTACATTAAGCTCTCTCAAATGTCTTTATTAATACTATGTATCAATTACAGAATTAACAAACTATTGAAAAAGCTTTTAATCACTTACCTTACTTACAAATAAGCACTAGCCTACCCAGAAATGTTGCACTGAAACATCATGAATACAAAACGAACACACTCTACATTCTGATTGAATAAATTATACATTTTATGAGACATTGGTGTCTTTTATCGTATTTCTGTATTGCACGCTTTAACTGTGGTAAAAGCATTTTAACACACAGATGCTCGAACTGCTGTAACCAAAGACAAGGACTGATTAGTTTGTGTTTGAGAGATTCTCACCTCGTGCGACAGGTAGAACGCTGCGATGCCGAGGGGCCAGAAACAGCAAAGCATGGAGAAAACACTGAGGCCCAGATGATCCCTCGGGGGCATCATGAGGAAATTGTCTTCACTCTCTGAATCACTCGAGTACTCGCTCTGCAGAGAACAAACAAAATGCTCAATGAATCAAATCAAATCCTTTAGCTCATCTGATCATAGCATGGTGCTAGCTATGACTAAGCGATGGGTTTGATTCCCATGAAACACATACTTTCTATTCACTTTGATAGTGTTTATTATGTCAAATAAATCAATATTTTACAGAAAAGCAGACATGAACCGTCCTACCTTTATTTTAAGATTTTAGTAAGATTTGTTTCAATAGACAATCAGACAAATTCATTAAATAGAAACTGCAGGTCATGAACGTGCAGATGAACGATGTGACTAATTACCACTTCATATTTGCTTGAGTTGTGAAATATTTTGTCTACAGAAATGCAATATGTAATGTGTTGCCTTTTTAACCTTACTTACTGTGTACACAAGCCTAAACATCTTGCCCAATCTGGCGCTCTTGTCACTAATTTGCACCAAAATGACCTTCTGCATATATTAACACAAAGAGGGACAGCACCGGCTGGATGATGAATCTCGCTCTCTCTCATATACACACACACCAACTATATCAGTCAAGGTATGAATCAAAAAGTGATGTAAATGGGATTTATACTAACATTACCCTGACAACACTTAGTCCTGTCACTAGTTTGTGTTTTACAATCCTGTTAAATACTGTCTAATACGTTATGGCATTATGAAATGGCATTACTAGACATCAGCGTGAGAACACATTTATGAACATATTTTTTAAAAATGTCAAAACGCATAAATCACTGTGAATTTTCAGTATTTGCTTCTTATGGGTTGCCAGTCAATACGCCATATTTCCATTTATGTAAATGAGATGACTGTGGATTGCTGAATTCCAGTCCAACCTCATCGACAAACCTCAGCACATCTTCCAGCCTCTCGTTTACTCAGATTGGCATTTGCTGCGAGAAAGCACGTTGCTCTGCTAACCTGGCACATCTCATTCCAAACAGTGTGTCGTATGAAACATCACGAGTGAGGACGTAATGGTGCAGCAGATTGAGAAGTGTGCCTGCATAATAGGAATGTCAAGAGTTCCATTAATTTGATTCCAAAATGAACTTCAAAAAGGTCAGAACATAATCTACAGGCTGTGATAATGAAAGAGAGCGGCTACTCAGTTTTTGTCATGATAGGGTTCTGCCTAGGTAAGAACGCAGTGAATGAACTGCTGATCATTTCTGCAGAAAACTATATGCTGCACTTGTGAAAGTAATAAGATCAAATGTTTTCAATCATAGCTGATCAAGCTTTCCTGCAATTAGATTTTAGATTAATCATGATTAAAAGATTGACCGTTGCAGTTTATTAATTAGATTATGCATTTTAATATGGAATACTCAATAATATATCATTACTAATAAGACTACAGTATGCATACAGTGCATTTATTTGTAAAATGCAATGACATTGTTAATTATCTGAAATGCATATTCCATGTGCATTAAAAAATTATGCAAATATATGTTTTTTAAAAATAAAACAATACCATAAAAGTAGTCCATGACATCTATAAGGCCATAAATCTTCTGTAGAAGAATGTGTCGGATAGACGCTTTCTATCCCTTTTGAGCTAAAAAGTTGCACAATTCAGTAAATAATTAAAAATCCTGGAAAACTGTAAACCGGGTGTTTTTCTTAGGTTAAACTGATATATATACAGAAACCAAAACATCTCTACCTGTGTAGATTACTTTTGTGATTGTTGTTATAACCGTACCAACATACACATGTAGAATGTCTAAATGTTTGTACAATACCAGTCAAAAGTTTGAAAACACAATTGTTAACTGTGGGAATTATGTTGTGAATAAAACAATTAATATATTAAACTAATCACACTAAAAGTAACGCACACATTAGTGCTAAAATCAAATATGGCGGCACAAATTAGTAACAAGACAGGCAACATCCAATGACATTTAAGGTTACAGGTGTGCCACAAAAAACTGTTTAAAAAGACATGGGATGTAAATAATGACTGAATATTAAGTGGTTTATTTCTTCAATCTATTGAATCCACCGAAACCAGCATTAACATACAACCCATAACACATCTGCACGCTTCCTCCGCTCTGCGTTCACCCACATTTGTTAGCACACAGCGGCCACAGAACAGGTGGTGCAAACAGGCGGGCAGCAGCGGGAAACTCTGCTGTCCAGACCAGCTCTCTTTACGCTCACTGATCGCCCTCTCTCTCTCTCTCTCTCTCTCTCTCTCTCTCTCTCTCTCTCATCTGGCAGGAGCTTCAGACACGTGCTCTCATGAAGACCAGCACCATATGACAGGAGGGTGTAAAATGAGCTCACACCTTTCTTAATGCATTGGACCAACGTTTAGTTTATGTTGTCTTAATAGCATTTTGAACCACACATTTCTGATGCATTAATTATTTGAAGAAATTAAAAATCCATTTTAGCAAATAGCTGACTATGAGCTAGCTACATAATTTTAATGACATCATAAGGCATTCGATGTGTTGAGCAGTATTATTATGCAAATATATGTATTTATAATCATTTTACCTGTATTAAACCATTTATAGCTGCCTTTATCTAAAATCCAGATAACATTGCATTCGTGTGTAAGCTCTCACCTCAAGTTCTTGAAAATCATCATCGTCATCATCTACATCATAGGAAAGTGTTTGGATCTTGGCGTCATCCATTGACAGATCCAGAAGCCTGCCGTCAGTGAACACAATCCCATCTTTAGCGGAGCCAGGAGTAGCAGGGCTCATTTCCTCAATAAAGGTGGTCTCGCAGCAGTCCCCTCCATCACCCCATGCTCTCAACACGCTCTCGGGGTAAAGAATGAGGTTGGGTCTGTAGTAAGGGTCTATAGCTTGAGGAAGAGCGTTGGGGTTTAGCAACTGTGGGGGCGCTCTACTGTCCTGTGTCCCATTTTTGTCCTTGGACACCATGTGGCCCTGATACTGTGGGGCAGAATAGGCAGACACCAGTCCATCCTTAGTCTCCACCATTAAATTATGGGTATTGATCAATCCATTACGTTTGCAGCATTCAGGAACCCGGTCCCCACTGCCCGCTAATGGTGTCTTCCCTTGATCTCTATCTTGATTTGCCGCTCCTGGTTCTACTCCTGTTCTTAAGCCTCTCTCCATGCTGGTCTATAGAGCTGCCGGTGTGGGGGAAGGCTTGCCTCACGAATGACTTTGTGGAGGCATGAGGTATAAAGTATCGCTCCCTTCTCTCCTGAAAGTTTCAAAATCACGGTTATAAAATTGCAGTTGGAGATGATGAAAGATGTGATAAAACTGTACTAACAACCAGTACTAACAAGCACAGAGAGTGCTAACAACCAATTTTATCTAAACTCTTAAAAGATTCCTAAATTGTTTTCTTCTGCACATGTTGGTTGCTTTTATCTAACGCTGTTGATGTAGACACTCGCACTGCTGCATTTTATAAAACCCCATGGCTAGGTTCCAAAACTTTATTTTCTGCTACGTTCAAGCAGTAAAACATCTTTGTGAGCTGTGACCAGTGCTGAGGGCACATAATGGGTAAGCACAGAAAAATCCATCAGCGACGACCTCGACATGTGAAAAAGTAGCATATCTGATCTCAGCACTTTGATCCTTAGATTTTTATAGAGATGATCACACAACCATAAACAAACATCTTACTGATGGGTGTTGTTACAAGAGATGCCAGTACTGAGTGAATAAAAATTTACATCAGCCAATTAAGCACGCAGATTGACAATGTGATAGGGTGTGTCAGAAATTATCTTTATACCGGATACACTTGTGCAGAACATGGACAGGTCTGGTAAAGTCTTTTACCATATCATAATTATGATATTTATCCAAATATCAATTCATAGATGATGTAAAGAATTTCAACTATACAATATTTGCATCTCATCCACCTTACACTATCCATTTTACTGTGTCAAATGCTTTATTTAGGAACAAAATGCTTATGCGCCGGCAGCATAACAAAAAACCTTTGGCCGATTGTAAAAAAATTGCTGATAATTAAAAAATATATATGGCTATATCTGCCATGGCAATATATCAGTCTATCACTGTTATAGATAATAAATTATAGAATAGATTATATGCATGTTAGTCTTTTTATCTATAGTTTATAGAACTTTATTTCAATCTAACATAATAGTCTGTTTCGTGTCCACTCACAGAAGCTTTGTGACTATTGATTAAGTGTCATCAAAATAATTTATGTCAAAACTGAGAATTGCAGATATCTGACTACATACCCAATTAATATTCACTATCATATATTTCTGAGCTTCATCTGCAGCATTATAGAGACATATTATAGTGACAAATATGCCATTTCTATAGCACACCATCACTAAAATGAATACTATAAAGCAGCTTCACTCAAAGTGTTGTTTGGAACCAGATGTGAACCAGATGTTTCTGTAATCCCAACACATGATGAATTCTCTTTAAAGCACACTTAATTCAAGCTCATTTCAGACATCTAAAATCGTGATCTTTACTTAAATACTCGTTTCTAAAAAATCAACACAAACCAGCTTGCATGCAGGAGCTGTCCATAGTATCTGAATCTCATCTGACTGCAAACGAAATTACGTGAAAACGTGATTAGATTACATTAGATTACATACATTTCTCACGCCATACGTAAGCAAAGTTGGGAGTTTATGAGCAATCGTGTTTACTATCTCTCATGATCAGACAGAATCACTGATCAATCAGCTGCTATAAATACGGCTATGCATCAAGTGATCGTTGCTTTATAATCAACCTCAGGCAAAAATTGCAAAGGTGAAAGGATGAAATGACAGAGGTTTTCAGTATCCAAGCTTCGGGAAGCCTGTATGATGTACTGATGTCATCTTGGTGCAATCATTCATTTGCTGTACAAGTTCGTGATCTGACTGTGAACTTACCTTTCAAGGTGAGCAGGCTGAGCAGTCAGTGAATTCTTTGATAAAAAAATGAATAATCTCATTGACTTTTTATGTCCCGTATCCACAAACATGCAAATTTAGCATAGAGGAAACGAATAAAAGTCCAAAGTGTCCAGTTTTTGTCCTCGTTTTGGTAAGTCGTTATTAATCACCAAAGATAACATTAAAATAAAAAATAATCACCAAAAGCTTTTCATGCGGACACGGTGTCGGTTATACTGCATTTTTAACAGGGTTTAACACGACTGCGGTAATACAAGAGAAATATTATCGTCCCTGGTGCAAGTCTATTGATGTTCAAGCAATACAATGTACTCGCGTTCGCCCCGTATGCTGTCTTTATATCTGTGAGCGCGCGTTCCGCTGGGTCCTAAACATCACCATTCACCTTCATCGTCTTTAAATTATGAGTAAATATTATCATTATAATTCCAGGCATGCAGATGTCAACCTTACAATGAAAAAAATGTTTAGTTATTCTTGTCAAAATTCAAAACAATTTGAGTTTTAAATTTGAAACGAGGTCATTCAATTCATTGTAGTAGGCTACCTTTTGTGGTGTGTGATATTTTGTCTATGCAAAAAAAACACAATGCTGCTATTCCATGTTAAATGAGTCATATGACGGTTCTAAAAACATTAAACATTATTTTACAAATACCGTAGATGTAGAGTATTGTTGCTCCCGCTCCTTTCTGAACGCGTCGTTCATTACAAACCTCATCGTTTTGAAAAGCGCGGTGTGCTCTGATTGGTCAGCGGTCAAGTGCTGATTGGCCCGAATACCTATAGCGGTGATGAGATGTTACGCCCAATCTTACATTGTGAGATATATAATAAACAAAGAAAGCAGCTTGTTGAAAAACTAAGAGATATGGAAATCAATGACATTTCAGTTAAGATTATATTTCAGAAGACACAGAAACAGTTAAGGGTTTATGATTTCCTGCTAGAATATTTGAGAGATACTGATTTGATTAGAAGAATTTAGTGGGGTTTTTTTTTTTTTTTTTAAAGAATATAATACTTTCCTTCATCGAGGACTCACACTCCATCTCAGTAGGTGACGGAAATGCACCTTAAGCTGGTTTGCCAACAGAAGAAGATGTTACGCCCCTTACCATATTAGAAAACCACAGTGCCCCACAACATGTCAGCGCCGGTGTCAACAATACTTTAGGGAATAGACATAGAAAATATATAAGGTGTCTGAAATCCTAATCAAAGGGACTTGCTGCCCTGTCAGGCAATGACTTCGGAGTCAGAGAAGAGACAGCGAAGGCACCTCAAGGAATCACTTTGGAAAGGATTTATAGGCAGTATAAAGGAATGTAAATAGACTGCACTTTGGCCATAACCAATGAACCACTCATTTCTGGGTAGAAATGCAATCAAATGTTGTAGAAAGTGGAAGTAAACCTTTATTTATACAAAATTGTGCTCCAACGAATTTCTCAGAAGCTATTATATTTTTTCCAGCTTGACCCTGCAACCAATTACGTTCACGGTGGACGCGCATGCACAGGATTGTGGGACATTGACGGCAGCCAAGGATACATCTATGCTGCCTTTAAAAATCGATCAGAAATATTGGATTCGGACATGCATTGATGCCTTCCCACCTTGGAATGCTGCCTCAAAAGGTCTGTCTATGGGACGCAGCCCATAGACAGGGCATTGGCGCTGAATCTTACGTATCGAGCGCCGCCATGTTACTTGTGGCAACTTCTCCATTAACCTCAGAGAAAAAATGCCTTGTTCATGTGCAGTTTGGGCTTTTACAAACCCAAAAATTGAGGGTCATTAAATTTGGTCATTATAACAATATTTTGACATTTATTTGTCAAATGGAGAGTAAGTGTTAACATGATTTACATTTACCTTATTTGCTATCATACAATAATTGTATTTGTTGCTATTTCTTCTTCTTATAAAAGTATTACAGGCTACATGCTATTAATACTATAATAATCATATCATAATAATATGTATCATAATAATAATTATTATTTTGAGTAGAAATTGTTTGGAATTTGGAATCGTTTGGCCATATCTTGGCCAAAATGCTTTATGCATGACTTAGACAAAATGTTAATTTCTCTCTCATTTGTCACTTAAGATGAGTAATAAGTAAATGTGTGTTTAGAAGTGTGTTTACACTTCTTACAATAGCAAAAAATGCACTTGTCCTACATATCAAATTCCACTACAGCAAATATTGTGGAGACAAAACTAAACTGTGCATTTGCCTGCATCGTTCATATGCTTTTAATCGCAACACTGCCACCCAGTGTTTGAGCCTATACCAACAATATAATTCTGTATTAGGCAAGTGACAAAACTCAATTAAAAAAGAAATATAGTCAGGATTCGTCCTGAGGATTCAACCATTTAAGTTTTTAAAAGACAAGTTAAGACTTAACTTCTTAAGTTAAGACCTACTTTTGTCTGATTAGTATACTGACAAAACTATTAACTATTGTCAATTGTCAATTTTCATATTTCTTTATTTTTACTTTATTTTGTGATTTTTTTTTTAAAGCTGTTTTTAAAGCTGTCTATTATTTATATATAGTTTTTATTTATTAATAAATAAAATATATCGTTTATTTCAATCAAATGTTTATTATCCTTATTATTAAATAGTAGAATAAAAAATACATATTTGTAAAACTGTTACTTGTATGTAACTGGGAAAACCTAATACCAAACATTGTATTGTATTGTACTGTAATACATAACATACAATCACTTTTTGCCAATGCAAAAGATTTCTTTGCAAGAAAATATTAATAAAATATTTAAAGTTACTAGTACTATTGTTGTACTTTTGATGTGTCGCTTCATTGTCTCCTAATATTTGTAAGTCACTTTGGATAAAAGCGTCAGCTAAATGTAAATGTAAAGTAGATGAAAGTCAGAATATAAAAATAACATCTCTACATAAAATATTATTTATGTATTTTTTAAGTATGAGTGAGAATTAGGTAGCATTAAAGCGTAGAAGTTTGACATTCATAACAAAAAAAGTTGATACATTTTACTTTTAATTTAAAAGAATCAACTCCTGGGACATAAAGAATCATGGGCTTGTAGTTGAAGAAACACTTTTTCTTCATGAGTAACATACATAACAGACATGCAGGTTTGTGCATGTTTACAGTAATACACTTGGTATAGAACACTTTGCTCTCTGTGCTCAGTATCCAAAACGTTCTATATGACGTATGACATCACAGAAAAGCGCTGTTCGTAGATGACGTAGCGAACAGAACGCGTGAATTCTACAGAGCAAACGAGCGACTAAAGTGTGCTGACACACCGTGAACAGCCTGAAAGTTTATTTGGACTGAGCGTCAAACAGTGTGTCTGCAATCCACAAGTCTACATTTGACAGTATGTCTTCATGTCAGTCCGTCGCTTTGAACGCCGATGTACGAGACGATGAAATTATGGAGTTTGTGTTACCAAACTCTGTTCAAACATCTGATGCCGTCCCGGGACCTTCAGCAGAAGTCATAATAAGACGCGTTTGCATAAATCCAGATGAAGGTGATGATGGTGATGAGGCGGACAACCAAACAGGTAAGTTGTATTCAAGTAAAAAGTGTGACATTCACGTTGACACATTTACAAACAGTTGTAACGTTTTTAGGAAGGTGCAGTAGGTGGCGCTAGACTAGAGTACGTAAGTTAATAAGCGTTTAAAACATTGATTGTATATAGATAATAAATATATTCAGTGTTAAACATCTGCGTGAGTCACAAGTATTGTTTCTGATAGTTTATCATTTGTTTTATTTTATTTTAGAAAAACCAGCAAAACCAAAGAAAAAAAGATTTTGCAGGTTCTTCAGGAAAGCAAATGGCAAGGAGCCTGAGGTCAACAGCCCAACAGGTGAGATTGCAGTAAAAGTAGCTTTCATTTTGATAAATACAAACAGTACACTGGTTGCTAATTCATCGCAATTCTTGGAGTTTAATTGTTGTTTCTTTAATTGTAGAAAAACAAGCCAATTCAAGGAAGAAGAAAATTGGTGCATTCTTCCAGAGAGTCTGGAGGGCTGTGAAGCGGCCTTTCATCCGGAGTGTCGAGACTGTCCCTGATGTCTCATCTTTCGAGCCGACTACGGGTGAGTGTTGTTTAGTTTATCATATGTCCATTGTGGAAAACAGCATAAACCTCAGTAAAGAAAAAACAATACATTTGATATTGTCATTATTAACCTGTTTGTAGTTTCAGTTCTTTTAGTAATGTTTTACATGAAATGTTAATGGTTTTGTGTTTTTCAGGATCTGTGCACACTAAATATACAGTTGTAAAGACGAACGTGCTTGGGAGTGGTAACTTCGGCGACGTGTACGAAGCAACCTGTAAATCTGATGGCAAACAGGTAGTGTACTAACAAACATTGTGCTCTTTACGTATACATTTTTAATCAAGACATGGATGAAATTGATTGTAGATTTATTGTTTCTATATGCTTGGAAGAAACTACATTTTCTCTCTTTGCAGGTTGCCATCAAATACACATGCCGACAGCCTGATGACTACTATCTTGTTATTGTAAGTTGACCAGACTGCATTAGTATATTTAGTTGTTTAGGCACTGATTACTGTTTTAATATACTTCTAATTGACATGAGGCTCAAATAGACAATAAAGTATATTATGTTTATCAAATTGCCAACTAACCTTTTGTTGATCTCTTTTCTCTAGCCTGGATATCCCAAGCCTCTTATTACTGAAGTGGCACTTCTGCTTAAGATGAGAGAAGCTCCTATCAGCCCCTTCGTCATCCAAATGTACGAGTGGTATGAGGATAGTTTGGGATTCAAAATGGTTTTGGAGTATCCTCAGCCATGCGAGACCTTGGCAGATTTGATCTCATATCGACTTAAACTGAATGAAGCAACAGCACGCCACCTAATGCGTCAGGCAGTACAAGCAGTGCAACACTGTTTAGAGCATGGCGTTTTCCACAATGACATCCATCCGGAGAACTTTCTGGTGAATGTGTCTACGATGCGGCTGAAGTTGATCGACTTTGGCTGCGGTCATCTACTAAGAGATGATGGCTATGACTGCAGCAACTATATAGGTGAGTTGAGTGTTTAAAACCATAACAAAGTTTGACTTTGATTATGCAAAATTATTCATTGCACTGTTTTGCTTATAGGACATTACACTTATTGCCCACCAGAGGCCTGCACACAGTTCAGATACTACGCCATGCCAACAAATGTCTGGGCTTTAGGGGTTGTGCTTTATGAGATGGTGAATGGAACTCTGCCATTCATTTATCTCAAATCAAGGAAACCGACAGAGAAGCTTGAGTTTGTAAATCCCCGCCTTTCAAAAAGTAAGTATCCTATACACAATATATGTAAAAGACAGAAGTAACTAAACATAATCAGAGTATATGGCAAGTCTAGCAAATAAAATGAGTGTTTGCCAAAAAGACTGACTATAGAATGATGAGATCAGAAACTTATAAAGTGTTATAAAATAATATCTCCATATGCCATGACAGTTTATATAAAGCTTATCACTAATGACAATATCACTAATCACATATTTGCTTTTCCATCCTTTTTCATTAGTGTGTTATGTGGTTATGACTAACCAGCTCTCTCCTGAATTTTGTACAGATGTCCGTGACCTGATTAAGAAATGCCTCAACAAGGATCCAACCAAGCGGCCGACACTGAAGAAGATCCTGAAACATCCCTGGTTAAAAAAAAAAGTGAACAGGTAAAGGGTAAGTAGGGCATTTAGTCCAACATTACTGTCAGGTATGAGGTAGCGGTCACTAACTGCTTCAGGTTAAGGCGGGCATACACAGTAAACCCGAGTATAAATAGAAAAACAGAACAAAATAGAAAAACAGAACAAAATAGAAAAATAGAACAAAATAGAAAAATAGAACAAAATAGAAATATTTCCGTTGCAAAATAGATTAACCATATTGGCCACGTTTTCCAAACAACCTGTGCATCAACCAACACCGGCGGCTCTTTTTTTCAACGTTTTCAGATTGACAATCGGACCGCACAGTGAGAGCACATAAATCGTAAGCTTTGGGTTTACGAGCTGAAATCGCACAGTGTATGCCTGCCTTTAGTAAAGCATGCTGCTCCACAACAGAAAAAATAGCTGGATGTCACACGGCTGCAATCTAAAGGCCCGAGTGGCGGCTGATCCGGACCTTCACATAATCATTAGGGCTGCCCCCAAATAGTTGACTAAACGTTAGTCAATGAGAAGAGGCTTGGTTGAATACATTTTCATTGGTTGGTTAGTCGCAAAAATAAAAAAAAACTCATGGAACGTCACGTAGTCAGTATGCTGTATAGGGCGCTGCGCAGCTTGGTCAGTGTATGACATCAGAGCCCTGCATTTCAGCTCTGAGCTCGAGATTTAATCGGCACATACACAGTTACATTGAGAACATAACCAGCAGTGAAATGTATATCAGGTCCGCTCCATAGACTGTGCAAAAAAGTATATAAGAAATATGTGCAAGATATAACAATAAAAGTAAAGTCTAAGATATAAATATAAACACAATGAATAAATATACATACTGTATAAACAGGAATGTACAAAAACAAAGTGTGCAAGGTTGGTGCAAATATTGCTGCTTGTGATTAGCAGCAATAAAATGTATCTTTAAATGTAGATTCTTCACTTTACTGTAGTCTTCACTGCGAGCGTGGCATGTCACATAACACGTAAACAGTCAAATCTGCAGGTGTCATATGATTTCAAAGCTACCGTGCTAAAAATAGCATATTTCAAAATCGCCTGCCCTGCATTTAATGGCTGCAACAGTATTATAGGCTGTGTAATGGGGAGGAAGAAACACGCCGGCTCTGCATAAAGTACATTAATATCATAAATGTGCGATTATTCGTAAATCTTTAGTTGAGGGCAGCCCTACTAATCATGCCAATCCCATGATGTCCCAATGTGCAGCAGGTGTACACAACAGTATAATGCCCCTAATGCGACCTATAAACAATCCAGAACATCTGACGGTAATATGGGACAGACCAGAAAATCCTACTTTCCCCACCTATCAGCCTGGCTACCTACTTCAGTATCACCTCACAAGCAGTATTTTATCCTCTGTGAAGTTGCAGCAGCTTTATGTTATTATGCCAGAGGAGAACTGGCCTTCCTGGTTGAGCCTGGCCTCTCCCAAGGTTTTTTTCTCCACTTTTAAACATACATTTACAGTGGAGTTTTGGTTCCTTGCCACTGTTGCTCACTGGGAGACTTATTTAGCTTACTTAACTTGTACATTTAACTTTAAAGCGGTCATGTTATGCCCTTTGGCAAAGTCCTTATATTATTTTTGAGGTACATTATATTGTCTTTAACGTATACATTATATACATGTTATGGTATTATTGCAAAATTTTCTGGTATCTTGTAATTTCAAGTGAATATTGTGAATATTACATTGATAATATTGTAATCAAACCAGCGCCAGTAACAATAATATTATTAACCATGACGACTGATATTACATTGATAAAATACTATTAATTAATACTATTAATACTAAATATTACTAATACTATTATTATTGATATAATACTATTAACCGTGTTGTTAATATACACATCATAAACAAGGGTTAGTAACACTAACCTTATTAACCAACTAAAATTGTGCTGCTACTCTAAACATTATAATTTTGTGAATAAACTATTATCAATAACATTGATATCATTAACCATGAGGACGAATTTCACGCTGCTCTGCACATTGTGATACTGTAAATGACCCAGAAATTATAACATATATAACATAGTAACTGTAATTACTCTATGTAAATTTAAATCTTGTAAATATTAAACACATTATTATTATTGTAAATAATATACTTATATATTGACAGTTCCTGACAATCCAACATAATATTTCAGATTCATTTTACTAAATAGAGAATAACTTGCAATAATACCATGCATCACACACAATACAATGTCTTATTTAACATTATTTCATTATAATTATCATTACTATTTCTTTTTAAATACAATGTATTTAAAGCTGCTTTGCCACAATGCGCTATATAAATAATATTGAGTTGAATTGAATTTTACGAAATAAACTTTTGTCATGATACTTGTCGAATTGAATTATTTTTTTGCTAGTAATTCCAGATATGTGTTCATACATAATATTTATTGTATTATTGCATACATAAAGAAATTGAACATTTTTACAATGCAAGTATTATCTAGAATAACAGTTTACATACATAGCTCCTAAAAATGAATCCTGTGCAACTAAAGTGCTGCAAACCGCATGATTTTAAGTCAAGATTTTGACTGTACATTTACATTAGTAGAATCTTTTTTCTGAAGCAACTTACAAATGATGATAACAATGTAAGTAATCACCATTTAATCTAGCATAGTACAGATAGCATGTTTTTAAATAGACAACTAGAAGAGAATTTGTGTGAATCTGAACTCACATTGATTTTTACAAAGTAAATTGGCAACTTGATACGAGCACAGCAAGACTGCAGCTTTTTTTCTGTCGTAGTGTCTGTTTTGTTACAGGTCACACTAAGACATTGGGAGTCCTTTAAAGTTTCAGGTATAGTTGCTTGATGCTTTAAAGCATGAGATTTCACTACACCACTTTTGGAGTAGTGGTACTACCGATGGTATCTACAAATGTACTACAACTCCTTACAACAGAGGGTGAGGATTTGCATAACAGATGAGCTTGCCTGTGATGAGGAAAGATTTACAACGGGTGGCTTTGACTTCTTTTTAGTTTAGGATCATATAACACATCTGCAAACGCTTACTAGATGCTGCAAAAACAATGGTCAGAGGCGGATAAAGATGAAGACGCATGAAGATGAAGACATTACACGTCTGACCGTCAGAGCCAGTATTGGTTTGATGTTTTTTTTTTATGTTGCTTATGTTTTATACTTGGGAGTGATTTTAATTGCAAGATGTTATAAATATACAGACACTGCAGTTTGAAGTAATTTCTGTTTCTCGTTCCACAAAACGAGATGTTTTTCAGATGGAACAAGTTGTACTGGCTGCTCTATGAAAACGCATAAAGAATGAGATTCATTAACACAAACATACAGAGAAAATCTTCAGTAAATCAGGCTTTTCACACTGTATGACTGAATAAATTTCAGGACTTTGTTTAAACATAAATTCTATGTCGGGGCAGATCGATTAATGGAGGTAGGACAAAATATCTGAAATCCCAGTTGTCAGGAACGCAGCATAATGTGGCAATACTAAACTGGGGGTTACTAAACCGTAAAAAGGAAAGTTGCCCCAAACATGTTTGATGTTCATTACTGTGTTGACTTGCTTACCTAAAAGACAGGGAGGAGATGGCAGGATGACAGAATTGTGTTTGAACAATATGAAATTCAGATTTTAAAATTGATCAAATAAATTAATATAAAATATATAATAAATTATTATACATAACGATGTGACATAACTCTGGTTCATTTTACATTTTCTGGCTAATAAAAGTTAAAAGAGAGAGAAAACTGAGCGGTGTAGTGTACGCTCTTTCCTACGTTCCTCCATGTCTGTAGGTGGCAGTATTGGGCTGTTGCCTCCAAACGCTGACGCACACAGGCAAGAGGGAGGTGAACTCATACCTGTTCAACAGGAAACAGCACTGGACTACACTTAACTGTACAACAGGCAGTAAACACGACTTCAGGCTGGGCAACGATACGCTACCACGGAGAAGAAAACTCCATCCACCCAGGGGGAAAGTCGAAAAGGAGGGGAGGCCCTGCAACACCAGAGGTGAGCAAAAGAGCAGTTACGGAGTGTGTCGGGTGTGTGTGTGTTTTGTTAAACAGAGGCCGCACTGACAGCTGGTTATAACATGTGTATGCTGGTTGTCGCGTCAAGTTGCTCGACTCGGCTGTGCGCGTCAACAGCGCGGTGTGATGAGCGCGCGCAGCGGCTGTTGTTTGTCAGGTCTCTGGGACGCGGGAGTGACAGACTCGCATCAGGCCCGTGCGCCTCATACACACGGCCGCTTTAGCTGCATCGCTAGCGGGCTGCTGACATTAGCCGCACCGTTCACTGCAGCGCAGATCAGTCGCTTTCTATATGAACTGAAATCGGCTGGTTCAGGATATTGACGGTGAGGTTAGCAAACAAGAGCACTTAAAGTTTGTCACAGGTTTGTCTTACGCTAATTTCACTTTGTTTATTCAGTTTCTTGTCCTGAAAGTTCGCGTTGTTCTTCAAAGGATAGTTAACTGTCTTTTTTACCTTTAAATCCACCTTTAATGGATTACCTTTAAATCCATTACAAAATGACGGTGTGTAGTGTGTTTTGGTTCTTACTCCAGATTATTTTATGGTGTCCCAGATAATACCCCACCACCAAAGAACCAGTATAGTTTCATCAAAAACCAATACAATTGCTTTTATAACCATTAAAATTAGGATTTTTTTCAGCAGTGATATTTTTGTATATTAAAGTTAATGACAGGTGGTTGTACATGAAGCTGTCACGCCTTCTTTAAAGAGAAATAAGGTGATTATATGAATTTATGCTTTTGCAAAATTATGTCAAGATGAATGAGAATTAAAGCAGTTGTATAAGTGTTATAAATGCGACATTTTCAGTAAAAATATGAAAAATATATTTTCACAGAATGTATTTATTACTAGTATATGGAACCAAGCCCTGTTTATACAGTCGAGACATCAGAAATATCAGTCTATGCAGGAGTTATCTATTTTATGGATGTGACACTAAAGAACACGGTTATGAGAGGCAATATACTTTGTAGGATTTCAGTGAATGAAAATGCACAAACCAGAAGCAATACTACACAACAAATGGAGAAGAGATGAAATAGTTGTTTTATTTTGCATTTATGAGGAATAGACTTCTAAACTTTACTGGTAAGTTTGACATTTGCAAAGAAATCCCCATATCCAAAAATAAATTTCTGTTACTAATGTTAATCTAAAGCATTGTGACTTACACGGAAGAGGAAAATAGAAGTCTGGAGTATGTAACTGCTATTTGTAAGCAAGTCATATAATAGCTGTGTGAGATTTTGGTTTTATTCACCAAAAATGTATTTTTGCTATCAAATCACATTTTGGATATTAAAATTTGTGCTTTTTATCATTTACAGAGGGGTGTAACAATGCACTCAACTCAATTTTATACAGTACACATTACTGGGTTCACAATAAGGACAATAATAATAACAAAATAAAAAAATTAAACTGAAATGTAAATAATAGATTTATTCTAAAAATGTTTAACTTTTTAGTTGTGCATACATACAGCTTTCAAAGAATTGACAACCTTCAAACTTTAATTGAACCTTCTATACGTACATTAATAAAAAATTAAATAGGTCTGTCACTGAAAAATATAATTGAATTGATCTTTAACATAATATTAGGAATACTTCTTAAAATATCTTTTAAAAAAATGTAAAAGAATACATTACAAAACATGATATAATTTGGATGCAGGTCATGTGTGTTGGCAGCTCAGCCGATAAACAGATGTCATGTTGTAAAAGTTTTCCCATAGCTTCAATAAATATCTTTTTTGATATATTTTTTTAAATTGTGATGTATGACGCCACTGTATATTTTTGCACCTGTATCTAATATTGTGTATGACGGGGAGGGAAGGTGTCTGTGTTGAACACATACCGCTCCTAAAGACATGGACCACTTCTTTGTATTTGTAGTTTGTAATTTCTATTTTAAATTTGGCAAGCATTTGGTTAAATGGAATGTTTTTCATAGAAAAACATATAGATTTTAAGCCTTTTTTTAATATTTTAATATGATGACCAGATATCAAGATCTTTAGTTCCTCCTCAAGAACGTTCCTGTAACACAATCAGAGATATAATTTGTAAATTGTAAACCACAAACAATGTTCTGACTTCTCGTTCTTCCCAGCTACCATGGTGGGTGAGCGCCGTAACGGCAACCTGCTGGTTCAGTTGGGCCCGAAGCAGCAGGCTTACCCAGAGGAGCTCATCCGTCAGAGGAGGACTCATGACGGGCAGACAGAGTACCTGATTCGCTGGAACCTGCTGGCTGTGGATGATAACAGCGGCTCGGGCAGCAGCAGTGAGGCGGGCAGCGGCAGCAGCAGCAGTTCGGGAGTCGGTGGTTCTAGTGGGTCCACTTCAGGAGAAAGCAAGACCGAAAGCATCCTGATGTGGATGTCCACAGAGGACGTATACGCCAACTGCCCGACTCTGCTTGGCAAACGCAAGGCAGACTCCCAGAGGCCTCTGCTGGAGGAAGAAGAAAGACCCAGTGGCCAGTTCCCCAGCAACGTCACCTTCGACGAGGGCGAACTTTCAGACATGAAGGATGACGTGAAGAATCTCGTGCAGCGCGCACGGAAACAGATGGCCAAGAACAGCGACTTTGGCATAAGCATCACGCACACCATCCACGTGCTGAGCGCCTATGCCAGTATCGGCTCTTTGGTGGGAGTCTTCAAGGAAACGGGTGCTCGACCTGCTCATGGAGCTGCTTTGCAACAAAGAGCGACAGACCAGACGCAGCGCTGGAAAGATGTTGCGGGCATTGGCTTCTCATGATGCTGGTAAGTGCACTTAATCAAAACTTGCAAATGTTCATTAATATTAGCTATAATTTTTTCAAAATGATCTTGCTTTAGCTCTGGTCTCTTTTACTTATCATATTTGGGTTGTTATTCTAAGCACAAGTAAAGGTCTCACTTCCTTGGGTATTTCCCCATAATGTATCGAGGAAATGAAAGTAACCATAAAGTAACTTCCCTCCCATGAAGTTATATAATTACTGCCATTACTGAGCCATTACACTTATTATTATGATGTGCAGAGAAAAGAAAGCTGAAGCACTGCAATAGACGCACTTCTGTAACATACAACAAAATTTAACAGATCTATCTTCTCAATGTGATGAATGAAAAATGCTCTTTATTAAATCACCAAAAACCAAGAGAATAATCACTTATTGATTAATCACTTTACATCCTGACAGAGAGATGCATGAGTCACGTGTCATCCATCATCAGTGGACATTGACATGAAAAGTTTGATTGTCAGCCGACAGCTCAATTTTACATTTTACTTTAATGTGCAGCCGTAGATAAACTGATATGCTTATGAATGAAAATAAAGCACATGCTGTGATGTAAGTGCCCGGCTTAGTGAGGCTTTAGATGTGTTTAATGAGTGCTGAAGGTGTGGCTGTGTTTTTAGAGATTTCGGGCATTTTGAGACATCAGTAAAGGGGCTCTGTGTCAGGTTTGTTATAAAAGTTAAGACCTGGTAACAGTCTTCTTATGAAGGAGGGCTTATTCATTTCACTCATACTCCTCCACAGGATATACTCATTGATTTCTAGTTCCTTACATTTTTATGCCTGCGTCATGTCATTTTTTAATACTAACATGCTTGTGAACACCTTGTTAGTTAAAGTGACATACAGAAACCTTATTCTAGTGATAGTGAAAGGGGTTTGTTTCTTTCATCCTGTTTCTGTCGTAGCAGCATGTGTTTGTCCTAAAACTTGGCAATAATATCTTTTAATATGATTTATGATCAGTCTAACTTCATTGCAATTTAAATTGAAATCAAATAAATCAAATGGATACTGTCTAAATGGTAGTTTTCAGTATTGTGTCTAAGATCATTTAGTGCTTGTGAATCACATTCTGACACGGTTTGCTATTATATCTTTCCTTTCCATTTAAAAAAATTAGAATTGTGATTGACGCTTACAGTCACTAAAACTCTAACTTCAGTGAGTAAACGATGACGGCAGAAGATGTTTTGTTAATGCAGTGGATTCTGGGAAAAGTGAAGTGTAACAGTTGCTAGTCATGGCATTGATCAGATACCTAATGGGAAGTAATCACAATAAACATATATATTTTTCTTTAATACAATTGAGTAAACGTGTTTAAGGTGGATTATAGAACAGAAATTACACAGAGGTGAGGTTTCACCACATTAATGCCATTAATGACAGATCAGCGTCATTGCCATTAGACCACAACCAAAACCCGCTGTATCTGAGGTTAGAAATTGTGCTGCATTAATCACTGGCCCAAAATCACACTTTACATAGTGTGTTAAACTTGAAATATTTGCTGTGAATTGGCATTATCACGCAGCAGTTTTACTCGCTCTGAAATCTGTTCATATTAAATTATATTAAGTTTCAATTTACAATTATTTTATAACAAAATATTTGTGGTCTGCCCTGGATAAAACCAGAATCTGAGATCTTGACCTGCTCTGTGGCTATTTTGCTCCGTCTACAATATTCTATGAAGTGGCAGAAAAATACAGATTGAAGCTGATGAAAATATTGTTTTGCTTTCGTAGGCAGTCGTGCCTATGTGCTCCTGTCCCTCAGTCAACAGGATGGCATTGAGCAGCACATGGACTTTGATAATCGCTACACCCTACTGGAGCTATTCGCAGAGACCACCTCCTCAGAGGAGCACGGTATCTCCTTTGAGGGAATCCATCTGCCTCAGGTGTTTATCCTCTCTTTTAGTCCAGCTTGTTAAGCTCGTATCAGGATCTGTGTGTGATAATCGTTTGTGTCTATTCAAGATTCCAGGAAAGCTGCTTTTCTCTCTGGTAAAGCGGTACTTGTGTGTCACTTCACTGATGGACAAGCTCAACACGGCAGGGGTGGACTCCACCTCTGAGCGGCAAGACATCGGCCCCTCCTCCTCGTCCGCCTACCAATCAGAACACGCACGCATGCAGAGGGAGTTTGAGTTCACCATGGCCATGGCCAACCTCATCTCCGAGCTGGTGCGCGTCATGGGGTGGGACCGTAAGCCGCCCCCGAGCACAGCCAGGGGTGTGGAGAACATAAATAACGAAATCCAGAAACACCCGGTTCGCTCCATCTTCCAGCCGCGCTTCTCCGCATCGTCCCCCATCATGGTGACATCAGCAATGGCTGCAGCATCGCCCCCGAAGAAAAAGAAAACGGCAAACGGTTTCAAGACACGCTCCGACTTTACTTCGCGATCGGCTTATGTTGAGTATGTACAGGACAACCTGAAGAGCGGCATGATGGTCCGTATGCTGGAGGACTATGAGGAGGTCAGCGCCGGGGACGAAGGAGAGTTTCGCTACAGCAACGACGGTTCACCACCAGTACAGGTCAGTGCTGTTATTCATTAGTTTTGTGAGTATTAAAGGTGAGATGTGTAATTTGTGTGACATGACACACAAAAAAAATTCATATTTATTTACCCTTTCTGCTTGTAATGACATAAGGGTGAGTGTCCTTTAAACTTGTCTGCGAGGTTGCCCTTGATAATCTCCTGTTTTGTTTTAACGTCATAGTTCTGGACTTTCTTTTGCCTTCTGCACTTACAGTTTTTACTGTATTTGGACACATTCATTATGAACGGTAAACAGTGTATGCTTTATTTTCCATTTTTGTCTTTGAGAATAAACCCATATTACCTGATATGCTGTAGTTTGACTTTTGGTCAGGTAATTTTGTACACCTTTGAAAAGTTTTGAAAGCAGTTTTGTCCATTTTGTACAATACACATGTGACAACACACTATAACACATTTATACATTTTCATGGTTTGATCTACATTGAGAAGGAATTTTGGAAGCAAACATTGTAAAACCCCCTCCCTATATCATCCAGTGTATATTAAAGTCTCTCATGTGTCCAAATAGTTGTTGATTGGTACAGTACGTCAATACATTATAGTCTAATACACAATGAGCAAGTTTTAGGAAAATAATTTAAGCTTTGAGTTTGAAAATCCTGGGTGTTGTGAATCAACATTAAACAATTACAACAGTTATCTGAGCTCTGTTGCAAGAGAGAAGTCTTTGTTGATGCATGCTGTGTTTTGTCTCTTCAGGTGTACTGGAACTCTCTATCCAGGACATACTGGGTACACTGGCACATGATTGAGATCCTGGGAAATGGCAGTGGCTCTCAGTCAGAGAAAGAGTCTCAGGAAAAGGCCTCGTCTCTCACAGAGACACTTAAACTCACTACAGGTAAAACAGTATTACATCATGAGGTCAGCATAGTATTCAGCTACATGATTACACTGATGAATACATAAACACATGTTTAGGTCAGAGATCAAAATTAGGCACATTTTCCACCCAAATTCTATTATTCTATTGTTCTCAAATGTATTACTTCAATGATTTTAACCTGATAGGGTTAGATTTTATAGTAAATAAAATTTTATAGTACATAATATCATTTTAAATAATACATCATCATTTATGCAATTACAATGAAATATTTCCAATGGTAAATGGAGGAAAAAAGTGCTTACTGTCATAAAATATTTTATATCGTCTTCCGTATAAAATATGATTTAGCGACTTATTTGTGCTTCCTATGTGTATTTATCTTCTGATGTTGGACTCAACGTGGCAGTGAGTCAGACATTTTTCTCCAAGCCTCCTGGAGGGCTTTACTCGCTGCCGTACCTGATAGAGGGCTCTCAGAACGACGCAGGCACCCTGAGCCGAGCTGAGTGGTGGGAGGTGCTTTTCTTCATCAAGAAACTGGAGACTAAGGAGCAGCAGCAGGAGGTCAACAGCATCCTGCGACAGAGCCTCGACGAGCCGGTAACCAGCATCCCTCTCCTCCGCTCTATGAAGAAAATGTTACATGTGTGATTTATTCCTCTAAATAGCCTGTTGGGGACATCATGCTTTCTCGTCTTCTCTTCTGATATCTTTCAGATGGTGGAGCTGGATGAATCGATGCTCATCCAGCTGTCCGTCGTGAGCGAGGTGGCGAGAAAGATCCTTCACTACCTGAAGCAGAACTTGCAAGCCTCCTGTCTGAGCTGACCTGCTCTTCTCACACACTTTCACCAAGCACTACCTGAGCCGCGGGGGCTTCGGCCTAGAGGACGAGGAGATGCTGATGGACGGCTCGCTCGGAGGAGCTTCGTCGTTGTCATCGGCCACCGCTTCATCCTCCTCCTCGGCCTCTTCCTGCAACGTGGGCTCCGTGTCTAAGAAAGCTAAGAAGGAGACATTTGCGGATGCAGGCAACTGCGGGAGCGAGACGGAAAGCGAGCTTCCGAATGAAGAGGACACCAAGTATCCCGATGACCTGGAGGAGAAGATGAAAGGCAAGACTTTTTGTTTCTTCTCTAACCCCTGATTCATGATGATGTTAACAGTGCTGTTGTTTAACAGGAAATTTCACAAGCACTTCCTGTGAGACAGAGTTGTGCTACGTTAACATTTTGAATATTATAAAGTACCATAATTACAGTGCTTTCATTGTACAAGTATTCCTCAAGCATCTGACGTGTTTTGTTGTAATCTTGTTTACCTACCCTATTACCTGAGGTCCCTAAAAAGCATTTGAAAATCTATCACATACATGAATTAATAAGTCTATACAAGACTACTCATGTGATAATCATAACTTGGATTGACACTTAAGTGATTGTTTTGAGTTGTTGTGGTCTGCAGTGTTTAGCAGTCCGAAGGTGCAGGGTAAAAAGAGCTCTCTGGAGAAGATCGGGGAGGTGGTGGACATTATGAGGAAGAGCAGCTCAGACTCAGGACTGCAGCTGGCCGGCATGAAAGTCATCAGTAAGATTTTGGAGGAGGAGGGACCTCAGGAGAGAAGCACCCTTAGATCAGATTCGGCACAGAGCGTCCGGTGAGAGTCCACATTGCAGACTGAAAACACCACAGGCTTGATCTGAGATCCGAGGTTTTGTAGGCGTGAAGGGACAAAATTGACAGAAATTAGTTGTATTTCTCTCCAAAATGAAAAGGAATAAGAAAATGAAGCCAGTTTATTATAATTATGACAGATATTTATATAGATGTATATTTATTACACAGCACAATGGAATACTGTTATATCCTGATAACAACCGTTTAAAACCGCTCAAACTGGTACTGTCACTCAACTTGACCTTAAAAATACTTAATTTATCAGATTATATTACATGATTAAACAAAATTGCATGTTCGTCTTGTTTAAATGTTGTCTGACAGTCGTGTCTAAAGTCAATAGGAACGTTTTTTTTTCTCTTGCTAATAGGCTAATAAGACATTTCAAATGTTATATATCATGTCTAATAATGTACTTCTGTGCAAGCCGGGATAATGTACAGTCAGCTGTTTGTTGTCGCAGAATAAACCCAAACAGAGTGATCAGGAGTCTTGTGTCACTCTGAAGGGCTTTATTTTGCGATAACCAGATGACTCTACAACTTCCTGCCTATTATGTATTTATTTACATATAT
Organism: Beaufortia kweichowensis; assembly: GCA_019155185.1. Taxonomy (NCBI): domain Eukaryota; kingdom Metazoa; phylum Chordata; class Actinopteri; order Cypriniformes; family Gastromyzontidae; genus Beaufortia; species Beaufortia kweichowensis. Next base: position 16,087,946 of record CM032801.1, on the reverse strand, counting down.
ATATATTTATTTTACGTAGTTACGTATATATTTCTTTTTATTTGCAATATTTAATTGCGCGTGATCATTTACTTTTATTGTCCATAAGGAATTTATTTAAATCACGATTTCTTTCTTACACGCAGTGATAAAGTGTTAAAGATGCTGGTGGAGATGATCGGCAGTCAGCCCAAGCAGAACGCAGTCACAGCGCTGCTACTGACCCGCAGTCTGATGCTGAAATATGAATGGAGGGTGTCGTTCGCCACAGAGGGGGGTGTTAAAGCCATTCTCTCCTGCATGCAGGAGTATCCCACCTGTATACAGGTGCAGCAAATCACACTGGCGGTGAGTGACATCTGTCTGTCCTAATCAGTTGTAAAGACATGTGATTTTTTATATAAGTGTAAACAAGTGTCTGACACATGCTTTGTGGCCTCTCACAGACTCTGAAGGTCATAACAGGTGCCAGTAAGCATGACCCCCGCAGCATGGGTGGTTGTCTCCCTCTGTCTGAGTCTGGCACTCAGATGATGCTGGAGATTTTCGCGAGCATCGGCTCCGCCACGCCTGAGGGCTCCAAAGGTCTCCTGTGTGCCATCCCTTCTGCCATCGACCTCATGTTCAGCACAACAGGGTGAGATGTTTGAAGCATACTTGTCCTTCGCACGTTCGCCTGTTGAACGTCAGCTCATTTTAATATCGTGATTTTTAAGCAGCTGCGGCTTGTCCGTGCGGAACGGACTCCTGGTCATCATCATGCTGATCTCCAGCCACAAGACCCTGGCGGAGCAGCTGGTCGCCTGCAATGTCAGCGCCACGCTGAAAAAGTGCCTTTCTGCTCAGAATCTTCACAGCATGCTGGCCATCATCGCCCTCAATCACATCTCCATGGTCCACAAACTGGAGAAAAAAGGTATCGCTGACTATGCTTAAATATATCTTATGGCAGTAGTTAGATGTAATACAGTTTTTAAATTTAAACATTTTTTTTTTTTAATTGGTTGGTTGATAGGGTGTTGCTATACTGTTATACTGATGTTGTATCTACCTGATTCCAAACAACATTTGTGGATCTGGTTGCTGGCCCATGTCAGAAGTCTTGATAATATTTTTATTCTTAGATACGGTTTATGCTTTATGAGTTTATGAGATTTGTTTTTATAGCAAAAATTACAAGAATGCATATTAGTTAAGGTTTAGTTATGATGTAAATGACTTATAACTTATATATAAGTGTGACGCTCGACTTGGCAGACAACACTAATTATTACCATAATAATCTAATTAGTCCTAATAAAGTCATGATTGGCTCCCAGATGCACACAGTAATTTCTAAGTGTCACAATGATTTTGTAAGCCCCTGTAATTAGCAGCATGTTAATAATTAAGGCTTACATTGGGAACACAAGGGTTTGTAGTGTAATTGCCTCTTGGGAAGTAACACAGCTCTGTTTGTTTCTGTAGAGTCTAAAGATGAGCATGACTTAAAAGACACAGAGCTGAAGATGCTGGTGGTGAGTCTGAAGGAAATGCCAGCTACGAAAGAGGTAATACTGACCCTGGAACAGCTGCTGTGTGATGACGCCTCCCAGCTGGAGGAAGAGAGAAACGAGGTGACCAGCAGCGGAGACACCTTCCAGGATCTCTTACGGCTCGTGGACCAGTACAGAGCGGACCGGGCCGTACAGCTGTCTATCCTTAGGTGAGATCTTATTATAATATGGTCCTTACAAACCATGGATTCAAGGAGTCCCATTTTCACTTGCTTTACCAGTAAAGGTAACTATTCTCCCCTCAACAGGATTTTGAATAAGTTCCTGGACAACTACCAGGAGGACCTGTTGCCGTGGCACGAGAGCATTGAGATGTGTCTGTCTTCTATGACGGCCTTCATTAGTGACAGAGAGGTGCGTTTTACTTTTATAAAGTGTCACATCTTCATATGTCATGCTGACAAGCTTTGACATGTCATGCCCTTGTCGCCCCATTCAGGTCGTACAGCAGTTCATCCGCTTCCTGTACCGACTCGCGTCTCTGAACAAAGACTATGCTGTTGTGATGTGCCGTCTGGGCACCAAAGAGGTTCTTCTTAAAGCGCTAGACAAACACAGCACCAACCTGCTCATGGTCACAGAGCTACGAGACCTGATCAATGACTGTGAGAAATATGCAAGTCTCTACAAGAAAATGACCACCAGTGTGTTAGCAGGATGCATACAGGTACAAATTAGCGGCACACACATCAGGGTGTTTTATTCAACACTGCCCACCAGTAGTTTAAGTTTTTTTTTTTTTACTTACAGAATTACATACAATGTACATTCTGTGACATGAATACATAGAAAAATGAATACATGCATCCCAGACTGCTTGATTGATGCATGTTTTGTTCACATATCTGTTTTACCAGATGGTTCTTGGTCAGATTGAAGAGCATCGCCGCAGCCATCAGCCGATCAACATTCCCTTCTTTGACGTGTTCCTGCGCAACTTGTGCCAAGGTCAGTGTCTATATTACTGGTGATGATGTAGGTTTTGCAATCTTAAAGGGTCCCTTGATTATAATAAAATATTTTCTCCAGGCTCCAGTGTGGAACTGAAAGAGGACAAATGCTGGGAGAAGGTGGAGGTCTCTTCCAATCACCATCGAGCTAACAAGCTGACAGACAAAAACCCCAAAACCTACTGGGAATCTAACGGCTGCACTGGCTCTCATTTTATCAACATTTACATGCACAAGGGGGTGACCATCAGGTATGCCTTCTGGCTCACTCCTGAGTCCACTATACTTTTGTGGCAAACCAGATGGCAAACTTTTGTTGGTGTTTATAACTTTAGATGACAGTGACCAATGCTTGTTACCAACATGTCAAGAGGTAGTTGGAAATCCAGTCATATTTCTCCAAATGATTAAAATGGCTATTGAACTCACTATCTGGCACCTTATCACATTGTTGCATGTCTCTATTGGAATACTCCTTCATTTAACCCTAAAATCTTTGTTTCTTGCTTTTATTGTCATTGACAGACAGCTGACGGTGTTGGTAGCCGGTGAGGACTCCAGTTATATGCCAGCCCGTATTGTTGTTCTGGGAGGAGATGATCCTACAAACATCAATACTGAACTTAACACTGTGAGTACAGGAAACAGGATTTTGTTAGACTAATGATATGGAGAATCATATTAGCATATTAGTGATGTCATCGTGCCATGTTTGGATTCAGTGTCGACACATCAGATCTGTTTCACTTCTCTCCAACTCTCCGAGCAATCACATACTGTACTTTAATATAACTGAATGCCCAATGAAGTTGTTCTCATTTACATATTTTCTGGTTCAGGTCCAGAAAACCACTGACCATACATCACACTGTTGTTTTTATGTTAAACAGGTGAATGTGCCACCCTCAGCCAGCCATGTGGTCCTGCTGGAGAACATAACCCGCTTCTGGCCCATCATTCAGATCCGGATCAAACGATGTCAACAGGTCTGACATCTTAAGTGAAAAGATCCTTCTCTATTGAAAGTTTAGTTCAGTCTTTCAGTTCAAATTTTATTTCTCCTTCCTGTAAACAGGGTGGCATTGATACACGAGTGCACGGCTTTGAAGTTCTGGGCCCAAAGCCCACATTCTGGCCCGTGTTTAAGGAGCAGCTGTGTTGCCGCACGTATCTCTTCTACACTACAAAAGCTCACACCTGGTGTCAGGAGATCCTGGAGGACAAGAACCAGCTGTTGCAGCTTTTTAACAAGTGAGAGACCTTCTGCTGTAGCTTTACTTCATTTATAAAGCGATGTAGAGGGTGGAAGGTGTGTATTTGTCAGCACTATTCTGCGGTGGCTGTGCTAATAAATTAAAGTAGCATGTTACTGGGCAGATGGTGAATCTCTGAGGGTTTCTGCTTCAGGTTAAACAGCGCTCTAAGACACGAGCAGATGTTTGCTGAGCGTTTTCTGCCTGATGCTGAGGCGGCAGAAGCTTTAGGTCGGACCTGCTGGGAAGCCCTCATCACTCCCATCATACAGAGCATCACTGTCTCAGGTAACCAGCAGTCTACAGGTGGACTATGTTATTGTCAGATTTAGATTAGAGCCAGATCGTGAAAGTACTTTTCAGATTCTTTGTGTGCTATGTGCGTCTTATGTTTTCGCTGATTTACCGTTGGGAGTATTTGTAAAATGGTCATTGTTAAATATGATTTGGATTTGATTAAAAATCTTGTTAACAGAGACGTCCATTCTAAGCCCTCTATCCTGGCTGCTCAATGAGTATTTAGAGAACGCTAAATCCTCTAAGCGATGCAAGAGCTCGGCCTCCATCTTCAACTCTCGCGTGCGGCGTCTTACTCATCTGCTCGTCCATGTGGACACCAGTACGGTTGATACAGAGGAGCTGAAACCTCCCATCAAATCCAGTAAGTGACCGCACAACTACAAGACAAAGCACAAATACTTTCTCTAAAAGTGTCTGCAGTGCTGCATCTCTCAGATATGTCTATACATGAAGGAGAACGGTAATGTTTTTAGTGGCAGCACAAAAATAACTTGATTGTGTTACATTAAAATCATTTCAAGGTATTTTTCTTGTTTTCAGAAGGTATCAACAGAAGCAGAGATTTGAAGAGTAAGTAGTAGTGTAGACATTTTTCTTTTGATCATTTTATTTTGCAGCATTCATCCATCCGCTCTGCTCAACTCCAAACTAACCATAAAATGCATTTTTACGAATATTATTTTGTTCATTTGTGCTTTTGAATCGTATATGTTTTATTTTTGTGGAGTTTCCATTTGAATTGCTGGTTGGGCTGCACAATTAGTAAAAAATCTTACAGTTATTGTGGCAAATATTGCAGTTGAGAGTTTAAACTGTGATATAATAAACATTAAACATCTCGTTTCCGTCGTGACGTAAAGAATACCATTTCCATTTTTTTTTATAATTCTTTTGGATTTTTACATCTTAATTGTGTTTGTAGTCAAATTGTGACTAGGTACACTACCAGTCCACAATTTTATTTGATTTAATATAGTATTTTAGTAATTAGTTATTTTACATGGCAGTCAAAGGGGACCTTGTGATAATAAAATGGATTTTTACATGGATACGGATTAATTGTGCAGCCTCATTTCTGGCACATTTTCAGTTTTGCCTGTATTTTGGTTTTATGGGTCATATTTTATGTCCGATCACATTTTTGTTTTTTTGCAGGAACTTATGTGTGTCTCTTTTTTTTTATGTGCTCTTGCTGTTTTACAGATGGCAAAGATGGAAAGAATAAGGAAACAACTACAGTAAACTCATCTTCATCCTCTTCCAAACCGAAACTAAAGAATACCAGCAGCATCGCAGGAATCGCCCTGTGCTGGCAAGGTGTCGTTCAGCGACAGGTCAGACGATTAGCAAAGTGCAATGGACTGTACCTGATTAACCCCTTATGTCCATCTACATTTTACATTTACAAGTCATTTATCACTAAACATAATATTTACTGTTATTTTAATTATTATGGTTTGTTTTGCCTGTTCTCAGGTTAAGAGTTTATTGGATTCGACAAGTAACCGTCCTGATTTCGTGGAGTGTTACAAGAGTGTGTTTTTACGACTGAAGAATGCCATGGAGGAACTGTTTGGCCAGCACACCGCCTTTGTGCTCGCGCTCCGTCAGGGCTTTTCTGCTGCGCTGCTCCAGCTCTCCATCCTCACCGCTATGCATGTATGTCAACGTCATGAGAATTCATCATTCAAAAGTGTTTAGCATCATCTTTACTGAAACAACAAACAAACTTAACAATGATGGGCAGATTTAGTATAAAGTCCTTTACACCATTGTAGCTTTCAGATTTTCAAGATATCGAATAAGACAAAGAACACAAAATAACTCAGAACAAGGATCCACGTACTGCAAACACAAATTTTTATTACCCATGACTGATTAATACAGGCACATTGTTTCTATTCTTTAAGGTGAGTGAACGGTTTGCACAGTACATAGACAAGATGATTCAGGAGAGTGGAGTTGACTCTAATGTGAACACTTTGAGTCAGCTGCAGCAGTTCCTGGAGCCCATGCTCTTCCTGTCCGGTCTGGAGCTCGCCAACACCTTCGAGCACTTTTACAGGTATCACAGCATGCTACGTGAGATTTTGATGTGTTCATGATGCCTGATTATTGCTGTCAAATGAGTTGAATAAATAAAACGGCTTAAACCGATTCACAAGAAATAAACAAAGTCCGTCTATTCAGGTATTATCTGGGTGATCGTCTGTTGGGTCAGGGAAGGATTTGGCTAGAGAGCGCTGTGGTCGAGCAGATCGGGACCTGCTTCCCAAACCGGTTTCCCCAGCAGATGCTCACCAGCCTCAGTGAGTCTGAGGAGCTTCAGCAGGAGTTTCATCTCTATCGTCTACAACAGCTCGACAAAAGTCTGGAGAACTTTGAGGAGGTGAAAGTGACAGAACTTAAATGTATAAGCTGTATAAACTTTGGGACTTGTGGTGAGAATATTAGATGCTCAGTAGAGCCGTTCCCATCATATAACTGTAAGAAAACTGTAATCATGTCAGTGGATTTCATGCATAATTGGGCTACTTTTAAAAGTTTAAAGCTGTGGGTTGTTTTTATTATGTGGGTTAGGGTTAGATTTTGTTCATTATGAAAGGAAAGATTAAGTTATTTATGAAAGCATGATTACTACTGTACAGTGATTTTCTATAAGAAATGTGTGTAATGCATAACAGTGATTGTAAAATATGTATTTTAGGTATTGGAGTGACATATTTTTGGTATTTGGGATGGGACTATTGAGCTATTTTGACTGGCCATTGGACTGATTTTGTGAAGCAGATCTGGCAACCCTGACAATAATTTGAATGTAATGAGACAATAGAAGTGTCAGAGGCATTGCGGTGGAAAAACACTTGTCATTCACTCATTTATAATCTAAATACTTAAGAAGTTTTAGTTTTAATTCAAGGTCCTTCTCATAATGATGTGCAGTATTCATCATGTTTGTAATATTTTGTCTTTGTGCTGTCAGATGATGGATGAGGATGTGTCTGAACCCGAGGAAGAGGGTGATATAAAAGTGTTGGTCTTATCTCCACGTTGCTGGGTTGTGTCAGCTCCTTGCCACCTTGGGGATCCTAGCAAACACTTTCCATCTCAACTCTCCAGTTACCTTGCTGAGTTTACTGACTTCTACATCAACAGTTAGTTCAAATTCCACTGCACTGATATAAAATCTCAAAATTATGATTAACGTGAGTCATGAGCATGTTCCTGGATCGACATCCTTTGTTGACCCTCAGACAGCATTCCTTATGTTGTAGTCATTGCTCCAAACCTAAACCCTTAAAGGGACAGTTCAACTAAAAATGAAAATGTATTGTTAATTTACTCATCATCAGATCATCTAAGATGTTCTTCAGTAGAACAGGAAGGAGCTGTTAAAAAACAGATGTGACCCGACAGATAATCGAATTGTGAGATTGAGCATGAAAGTTTGATTTTAGGCATAAATTTCATGACCTTTGAATGGCCTTACTTAGTCAATAATAAAGAAATCAAGGTTATATTTTCACAGAATTATCTTTACATGAAGTAGAATAAATTTATGTAGAAAATAATAATCATAAAAAATAACTTTAGCTGGGTTTCTTATTATTGTGTTGTTTATTAGTGGTTAATTTTATTAATAGTAGGACTAACAAGGATGTTGATTTAGGAACATGAATCACATGCCTTTATGTTGAATTTGTCAGTTATCTGAATTATAATGTCTATAATGTGTATCTGCCGTATAGGTCAGTGTTTGTATAGCCTAACTCATAGTAAACCCAGGAGACTGCAGTGGACGTGGCTCGGTCATGCTGAACTTCAGTACGGCTCCTGCGCCCTTTACGTCTCCACGCTGCAGATGTTCATCCTGCTCCAGTTCAACCAGCAGGAGGTATTTCCTAAAAACACTGACACAGCGAACAAGATTGCAGGCTTGTTTATGCTAACCTCAGAACTTTGTTTTCTCTTTCCATCCGCTACGTTGTGCAGGATGTGAGCGTGGAAGTTCTCCAGCAGGCCACCGGTCTCTCTCCGTCATGCTGACTCACGCCCTCAAACCTCTGACTGCAGAGAAGAGTGTTCTGATTCACACCGGCTGCAGTCATGACCCCATGAAGGGTGAGCACACCTCTCTCACACGTTCGGCTTCATTACAGCTCTTTACATACGAGTAAATCGCTAGGGGTGGAGAAATACGTGATCTTTGTGAATGACTTTGTAGGGATCCTAAAACTGAACAAGAGGTTCCTGTCGCAGAGCTCAGACAGACACGCTCACCGTTTCATGCTTCCTAAGCAGACCTACCTGAACGTGGATGAAGATGCTGCTCTCACGCTGGAGAGGAAGAGGAACTACATCTACTGTCTCATTGTGCAGATTATGAAGAATGAGAAGGAGATGCATATTGATAACTTGGTGTTTAAGGTAAAGTCTGGATCAGTGATAAAAGTGGGATGTGTTTTATTGCCAATTAGGCACCGTTTTTCAAAAACGTCTATTACCGTAATGCATTGCAGTTTATTGTTGTTGCTCTAATGTGAAGAAAATATTTGATTGCAGTTAGGGCTTTAAGGATGTCATATTTTTACTATGCAATTATCATGGCCTAAAGAATTTTTGATGATAAATTAAAATTTATAAATTAAAACAGTAATGCTATTAGCCAAATTCATCTCAAGTTTTTTTTGGGGGGGGGAGGCAAAGAAAAAGGTTTGTAACCAGTGGGACTTGAATTATTTACATTATCACCATAAATGTAGAATTAGAACAATATTGATTATTGTAGTTTTTGATATTATGGTTCTTGTCAATACTGGTATATTGTGGAATTACAGTAATCATTATAATAAGACTTTATTTATAATAAAATTATGTATTAAGATTTTATATTATATATAAAAAATGAAATTATAAATGAATTTGAATAATAAATTTTTGTGTTGGATTATAACAATTGCATGACAATTTTGTGGGGATATTTTGAGCTTAAAGTGTAAAACTTAAAAAAGTATACCTGTTACAGGTGTTGGACAGATGTCAGAAACAGGAAGCGACTCGAGCTCCCGCCTCAGTCCGCTTCAGCTGCAGCACCACTGACGTACTCTCCTGCATCATGCACGTCATCAACAAAGGTTACCTCCGCCGTAATGAAGAGAGCCCGCACATCGTAGAGTTTTTGATGGAGGACCCGTCCACTCCCCGCAAGGGCCAGGCACAGTTCTCCTTCAAGATAGACATGAAGAAGAACTCCGTGGGCGGCAGCGACAAGGCCGACACCAGGTGTGCTGATGAGCCTTAAAGCTGCAATATGTACATAAAAACCAGTGTTCAAAACCGTATTCTTATTTACAATGGTAGGCGTATATTAGTGATGTATAAGTGCAATTGCAACCCTCAGTTTGCCTATAGTGATGTAGAGATAAAAGATACAGATTGCAGCTTTAAAGTTTGATATTTAACCCCAGTGTAAGACATATGAGAATTGATGTTCTTTATTTTCTGAAATGATTAATGTGACGGTGCCAAACAAGAGCTCTTGTAACAGCGAGCAGCTAGTCTGTCTTGTTTGTTTATTTCTGTAAGTGTGTGTGCGGCGTTTTGTTCCAAACCCTAGTGTGCTGCCTACTTAGACAGCATTTTAAAGCATGCAAGTCTCTAGCTGTATCTCATTTCGAAGGCTGCATACATGATCGAGAGTAATTTCTGTTTAAAAAAACATTATAAAATTAATATTTATTTCTTGTAAGACGTTATCACTGTAACTTCATTCTTTGTAGTGTAACGGTTGATTTTCCTAAATAAAACAAAAAAGTAATGGCATATGCAGCCTTCGAATGCCTTTGAAATGAGACTGTTTCTTTCACAGATTTCAAAGTGCGTTTTCATGAGGTCAGTGAAAGAAAATCATAAATACTTGATATTATTTTTTTAATTATATTTTATTAATATTACATTTTATACTTTTTGCACAATACTTTATTTATCCATAAATATTTCACTCTGAACTGTAATAAAATAGTTCAGATTTATTCAAAATGTGTTGTTTGAAATCAGTCACATATGTGGCTTGATTGCAGTAAGATGTTGTCTTTGAAGACTGTAAACATTACGGTAGTCACTAGTTTTTGGAACCGTGTCTGTGTGAGGCAGCAGCTTTACGTCTGCACAGAAGAAAGCCTTTTTCTCTTGCTTGTCTTCTTTTGTTATGTTATGAGTCTGCTCTTTACCTTTAAAAGCACTTTAATACAAACTTTCACACAAGTGGAGCTGTTTTATTCTCAGTGTGAATTATTGGCTTTAAAGTTATTCAATTTGTTTTCTAATTCTGCAAGGAAGAAAAAGTTGTTTCATTATAGGTGAAATGAAATTTGATGGTCATGAATTTGAAATGAAGGCTGATCAATTGCACTTCAGATTGTGTAAAATGTGACATTACCTGTACCCCACACAACTGCAAATTAAAAGTTGAAAATTAAAAGCAAATTAAAATGTTTCAGACATCCATTGGTTAATCAAACACTAAGCCCCGCCCCCTGATTTGCACCAAAAGTCAATGTCTGCCGCTTACACAAACACACATTTAAACAGATTATAGTTCTACACATAAAAACACATTTTAAAAATTCACAATTTGGATTTAATGTAACGTTTTACAATTTAATTTCATAAAGAATCAGTTTTTAAGTATTAGTCTATATTCGGAATGTTATTTTTTTACATTTCTCTTTAAAATGTATGTTTATATAGAGCAAGATTTAAGCATAATTATGTTTAACATATTTTTTAAAAATAAAGACTTGCTTACATTTATCTTTGTTGCTTATTTATTCTATTTACGTAATAACTATTATTTAATATATTTAATATTTAAGTCTTTGATTTAAAAATGTAATACAGGCCTGTTGGTTAAAGAGGCTTTCACACTTTATTTAGAAAGTCACAGTATATATTTTGAAAATTAGAAATGTTTTAAAACGAACATATATGGATTTAAATGAGTATGGAGATCTTTTTGAAAGACTTTCGACAAGATTTAGTCATAAAGATTGTTGATAATGAGCAAGAATTTGGTCCGGCACATCACAAAACTCCTGAATGTTTGTTACTTTAAATATTTTGTGAATATCGGTGAAGTATTCATGTACCAGTAGCAAACATTTACTAGTCATATCATAATTTGTGTATCTATGTCTCTCTGCAGCTTGGGAGGTCTTATAGTTCCTCCGCAGCATATGGAGGATGGCGTGCTGGAGGCTGTGCTTTTCTCCATGGGCCGCACCATGACTCAAGAGGAGGTCAAGCAGCTGATGCAGCGCACCGTGCAGCAGGTGGCAGGAACTCTCAGTCTGGATTTGGATCGGGCCGAGCACCTGCTAATGCACTGCAAATGGAACGTGGACATATTGATCCAGCGGTACACAGACGACCCAGACTCTCTGGTTCTGGCCGCTGGTCTTAAGATCAGAAACCCTCAGCCAGCCCCTGGTGCTGTGACCCAGTGTCCTGTGTGCCTTTCCCAGTTCAAAGAGAGCGATCCTCCTCCCATGCTCTGCTGTATGCATTACTGCTGCAGGGTGAGTGTGACGATAAAGTCTTCAAATGAGTTATTAAATCAGTCGAGTTCAAAAATGTAAACTTTCTCTTCCCTTAGTCGTGCTGGCAGAAGTTCCTGACTGCTCGTATCGAACAGAATCTAGTGATGAATTGTGACTGTCCTATCACAGACTGTCGAGCGCAGCCCACTTCTAAGTTCTTTCACAACATTCTCACTGATAAGGACACAATTGCCAAAGTATGTGCACGACCGACACACACACACACACACACATACATGGAGGATTTGATGGATTTATTCTGTGTGCTGATCCGTGCGCTCTTCCTCCTACAGTATGACAATGCCCTTCTGCGAGGCTTTGTGGAGTGCTGCTCCAACCTGACCTGGTGCACTAATCCTCAGGGCTGTGATCAGATCCTGTGTAAGGAGAACATTGGCAGCATGGGCACCTGCTCCAAATGCTGCTGGTCTTCCTGTTTCAGCTGTAACTTCCCTGAGGTGATCTGCCTTACTGAATAACAACTGATCTACCTGTTGAGTGGTCTCATGACACACTGCTGACCATATTCCACTGATTGTAAATAAATAGATATAGATCTGTCTGTCTGCCTACTAAACTGTCTTTCTGACCATTTTTCGCTTGTCTGTTAGTCTGTTTTGTAGATGTTTGTTTTTGTTTCTCTGTCTGTTTTTCTATATCTATATATGTCTATCTTTAAGATTTTTTTGTTTGTCTGTCAGTCTATCTGTGTGAATCTGTCTATCTGAACGTGTCTGTCAATCTATTTGTCTATCTTTCTGTCTGTCTTTCTATGAGTTTCTCTATTAGTCAATCTGTCTGTCTTTCTGTTAATGCTTCTATTCCTCTGTCTTTCTGTTTCTCTGTCTGTATGTCTATGTGTGTGTCTGTCTGTCTATCTTTTTGTCTGTCTGTCTATCTTTTTGTCTGTGTATCTATCTACCTGTTGATCTTTTTAATAAACTATCTATCTATCTATGAATATTATTTATATATAATTGTAGTATCTAAATCTGTTGATTTAAAGTATATTGTATTTCAGTATTGTTACAAATGTATTTTTATTGCATTACATTTAGTCTTGTTTTTGCTTTACTGTAATACAGTGTAATCCAGAGCTTCTGTACTCATGTCTCTGTAATATGATTGTATTCACTATCAGGCTCATTACCCAGCCAGCTGCAGTCACATGTCTCAGTGGATGGATGATGGAGGATATTATGAGGGAATGAGCATGGAAGCACAGAGTAAACATCTGGCCAAACTGATATCTAAACGCTGCCCCAGCTGCCAAGCCCAGATTGAGAAAAACGAGGGTTGTCTACAGTGAGTATACAAACAGTTTATGCCACTCAGTTTTAATATGTGAAGATACATTGTTTGTTGTTCTCAAATTGTTGGGTTAATTGAAGAATTATGCAAAAAAAAACTTTCGTCCTATAGTATGACATGTGCCAAATGTAACCATGGATTTTGCTGGAGGTGTCTGAAGCCATGGAAGCCAACACACAAGGACTACTACAACTGTTCAGCCATGGTAAAAAGCTTTTAAATTGTAAAACTAGCAAACTAAACATTTTTCCCAAATAAAAAGCACATTTAAATTATTTGTGAATAAAGGGAACTGTCGGTCAGCCTAAATATAATATTATATAAATAAATATGAACTTTAATATGTGATCACAGGTCAGCAAAGCCGCGAGGCAAGAAAAGAAGTTCCAAGACTACAATGAGAGATGCACCTTTCACAACCAAGCCAAGGTCTGTTGGAGTCATTCATCACTTGTTTTACACTGTTTTACAGTCATATAAAGGTTTTATCATATCGGTTTGTTTTACAGGACTTTGCAATCAATCTGGAAAACAAAGTGTTTTCTATCAATGAAGCATTGCAGATGAAGTCTTTGACATTTGTGATTGATGCCTGCAAGATTCTTGCTCAAGCTCGTAAGGTATGAACCTTAAATGACTTTACATTGAGCATTGTGTTTCTCCCTGCCGTTCTCCTTACCTTTGGATTTATGTGATTTTATCACGTAGGTTCTGGCCTACTCGTGTGTATACAGCTATTACAATCAAGATACGGAGAAGATGGATGTGATGGAGCAACAAACAGAAGCTCTGGATCTTCATACTAATGCCCTGCAGATCCTACTTGGTAGAAAAACCCATAACAAGTGTTTGAAAATAATTAAGAAAACTTAATATAAATACATTTATCAAGTAATTAAGTTTTTATTAAGTTAACTGACTTACAGAAGCATTGTTCTGAGCTCAGTATAGATCCATCTTGAAAAGTTTATTGATTGTCAAATAAAAATAAATTTTCCTAGTGAGAAAACAAATAGATTTTCATTTTCGAAACCTGACTGTTATCTATTTTCTACTATCATTTTGTTTTTTTCAGAGGAGACGCTGTTGCAGTGTACTGATCTTGCCTCCTGTGTGCGACTCCTAAAGCCAGAACATGTTAACACCGGCTTGGAGCTGATTCGCCGTATTCAGGAACGTCTGGTGGCAATCCTTCAACACTCCACTCAGGTAAACTCCCTCTGACGTATATCTAAAAACATTTTGTATGGTCCGTTTGTTTTTGTTTTTGTGGATAGATCTGCCCATAGTGAAATCTCACTGTTCCATAATGTTATTCCATAACAATCAAATGTCTGAGGTCTACGTTTGAGCAATGAATTCAACCATGTAAAATAAAGCGTCTTTATTGACAGGACTTCCGTGTTGGATATCAGTCCAAGACCGGGCCAGACCAAGAGACTGCGCAGGCATCTAATCTGGCCAACCACACGGATACCAACAAAGAGTGAGCCATCACATATTCACAGAGAAACATTTCAGATGCTTGATCATTTTTGAGAAGTACAAGTTACTTGTTGTATTTCAGGTCTAAATCAGACAGGGGGTCTGAGTCTGGAGACTCTGACAACAACAATTATGCCGGCGAGGACCCTGGGGATGAAGCAGAGGAGGATGACGAGTACGATGATGAATACGTTCCAGAATGGCATGAGGATTATGATGAAGAAGACATAGATGATGACGACTTCTTCTCTGATGATGATGAGTCTGAAAACCTAGAGAGGGACTTTGGCCCTTTTGACTAATACATTGTGATAATTCATGCTTACAGAACGCATACAAATATAAAAGTAGACACTATTAAAACACACCCACGTGAGAATGAGAAAATGTGTCACAGGTAATCCAAACTTCAGATCTTTGACTGTGACATGCTCTTTGCTTTGCACTTAGCTCCTACTTTGAGCCCTGGCGTAAATTTTGTTGTTACTCCAAAAAAATGATTCCTGGTTATTTAGGTTTATGCTACAGACAGTTTCTTTGTCTTACAAAATCATAACTTTGTTCATGACGGATGGAGAGTATTAAGTTCAATGAAGGATCTTAAATATTGATGTTATATTAGATAGAGGTGAGAATATTTTTTGAAACTGTTTATAGTTTTGTTATTAACTGATTTTTGTTTGGTTGAAATATTGAAAAGGGATGTGTAAACATTTGGAGCAATTTTAAAAAAAATCTGATCAAAGACATTGGCATTGTGTATTTAAGTTAAATGCCAAAAGCACTGGCCTTTATTCCATTTTAAATTCCTTTAAATGCCTTCATATACCACATTTCTTGTTGGAGTTTCATTTCAACGACTGTAAGCATTGGAAATGTTTGCAAAGGTTTACAAAACAGAAACGGTCTTTGTCAGACAGCAGTCAGTGATGATGGGCAAGGTGCAAGGCACACAAACCTACAGACTCAAAGATTTAAGTTTAGCTTGCCTCTTTAAGATGTAATGGCAATAAATATTCAAAAGTATTGTAGCTAGTTGCATTATTTGCTAAGCAAAACACAGCTTAATCGCTTTGTTCATTTGTTTTTCTCAAAGAACAAGTTATAAGTCTTTTTTGGACGTTTATGTTCACTTGTATAGATATGGAGATATAAAATATCTTCCCAAGTCCAATTTTGAATTGAGATAAACCTATATATTCATATACTGTCCATCTGAAATGTTTTCTCTGTTCAACTTACTGAAGTTACTTAACTTCAGCTCACAAAATAAATGCTTTTCTTCAGTTTGAGTGAACATGTGACTTTAAACATCCAGGTCCACCTGACACATACACCTACCTATATTCAATATTTTCAAAATTATTTTATCTACCTAGAATACAAAAACATTTTATCTTCAATTACTTTTAAATTGTGCCTTTAAATTGTACTTTAGATTAGTATATTTCGTTGTTGATGAATGCATTATTTACATGAACGAAGTAATGCCGATAATTAGCTGAAACAACTTTATTCTGATTTCAGTATAAAAATACACTTATTAATTTACATTTTCGTTCATGTTATGATGCTTACAGTAACATTAAGAAATATTTCAACCTAAACAAGAACGACCACATTTATCATGGGATTATTGTCAAAAGTGAAAAACAAAATGTTTAAAGTCATACTGATCTATATTTCTATAGATCTATAATTCAGTGAAATGAGCTCATTTGTTTTCGGTGAGACAATCAAAGTATTTCTCCAAAATACTTTCAACTTCATCCTCTATGTAGTCCTGTACCTGGAAGAGCGAGGCTGTTGATGCTCCTCTTATCATGGCAGAC
The DNA here is from genome assembly GCA_019155185.1 of Beaufortia kweichowensis. NCBI lineage: Eukaryota > Metazoa > Chordata > Actinopteri > Cypriniformes > Gastromyzontidae > Beaufortia > Beaufortia kweichowensis. The sequence goes on along the minus strand of CM032801.1, from coordinate 16,071,682 downwards.
AGTACTAAAGAAAGATTTGGAAAGAAGAATTATGATGCAACTTGGCACAAAGTATTGTGTAAATGCCATTATTAAAAATGTACAATGTATGAATCTTACAAATATATACACACACATAAAATACTACCTGTGTATAGCCATACATAAAAACACATAATTCATAAACATCAGGAATGGATCCCGCTGCCGGCCATGTTTATTACAGCAGGATATGTGAGAGCTGGATCCTGCTTGTGTTAATTAAATCCTACCCCATAAGCACAATGCATCGCTTCCGTCATCCACATAAAAAAACAGGCGATGTTTCGAAGTATAACCATGTCTATGTATTTCACCATGCTCTGTCCTGCTATAATGAAATATTGTGACCAGTGGGAACAAATGCAGTATGTTTGAATTATGACCACTAAGGACATGTGTCGGATACATTCCGGAAGAGGTCTGATTACAGCTCTCAGGAAACTGTCAAAGGTCACCATCAATCATTTTGACACAAAGCTCCAAAGAAAATAACCTTTTTTTTTTTTACATTTGTTAGACAATTCGTTTATTAGAGTAATGTAATAAGTATAATCACGGCAATTACAAAGTCATCATACCTCTTCCAGAAGAAGGTCTAAAGAGACAGAGAACCCTCTTTTTCATGGCTACGGCATGGCCAAGTTCATAACCCACTCCCAAAGATGGTTGAGTCACCTCGGCCACTATCACTGATAGGGCAAAAAGAACAGAAAACATGTCTGCATGCTATTCCTTCAGTGATTTTTATTTGCAGATTCCTTTCTTAAAATTCATGGAGACTGACAATCCACCCTCGGACAACTATCCAGTTCAGACACTTCAGAAAGTTAAAGACAACTTAAAGTAGAAGAATATTTTATTTCAACTAATAATAATGTAGCCTTACGATTTATTAATTTATTAAAATTTTAACCAGCTGGGCAGTGTTATGGATGTTACATTTCCAGTCAAAACTTAAAATACAAATTATATTTTACCAATATATTGAACGTTTGTTTGTATTTTACTAAAGCTCTGAGTCCAGACATCAGATAAAAATCAGACTATGCACAACAAGTTGTCTAGTATAAAAAATGGAAATATACATGCACTATGGATGCAACAAAAAAGAATGCATGTTTTTGAGAGGCAACATACTTTGTTAGTATTGCTTCTGGTTTGTGCATTTTAATTCACAGATATCCATCAAATATAGAGAGATCACTCTTCAAAGAAAAGTTCCTAGTTATTTAATTTTCAAGTGCTCATTTGTGAGAAATATGGACTGTTGAGGATGTGACAATTCTAAAAAAAAACAGGACTTTACCTGGCTATAAATATAATGATTTAAACATTAAAATGCCTTTAAAAACTCACATGGGTATTTCAATCACCATATACTGACATCTAAACTATCAGTATGATGAAAACCTTTGGTACAAACTTTACTTTTCATGGCAAGCTTGACTTCTGCATGCCCAGCTGCTTCTGTATGTGTGAAGTCAGGTTAACATAGTTTCTCAGTAACCACAAGTGAATTACATTAGTTATGAACATTAACTATTGACAACACGAGGGGGTGTGTCTGTGCCATATGGTGGTGGATCTCTCACCATCAGACATCATAAGCCACTTCATATCCCGATCATGAATGGCTTTGTCTCCATCCAGCACTGCGTCCTCACCTGCGGCACGAGCACAAGTTTTGGGATCATTTGCACTCGTGCACGAAGTAACATAAAAGGTCGCGAGAATTACCTTTTTCAGACAAACTGTCATAGCTGACATGCTCTGTTAAAACTTTCCCATACTTCTGTAACTGCTTCACTATCCTCTGGTAAGTATTCACGTCCTGTCTTCCTCCACGGATGCTTCCACAAAAGTATATGTTCATAGCTTTGAAAATAACTTTCGCCTTACCGTGTTGGTAACAGTGTGCAGCTGTGCGCCTTATTTTCGCAAGAATAGGTGTTGGCGCATCACTTCCGCTACGGATGGCGAGTCGTGGGTAAACGTCGCCGCCATATTGGAGAGGGCACAAGTGAGTGGAAGGTTTAATTTCTCTGTGAAATACATTACATTTACTCATTATCCAAAGCGACTTACAAATAAAACAATAAGGCAACGGAATACTGTTTCCAGATCCAAACCTCCCCTCTTAATACATAGCCATTTATAAGCATCTGTTCATATCGCACATTTAAGATGTAACTTTTATAAACTCAATATTTTAATAATTCATATCAAACGAGTCGTTGTCTGACCATCTGGAATTTGCAGACAAGATGTGTTTGATTTCCTTCCCTGTGGGTACATGAAGTACCGCGAGAGCCATTCGGAGAAGGGTCTGGCTGCAGACTTGCAGAGGAAGTGCAGGTGGCTGAGACTGCATGTGCAAGTGACGTCACTTGCAATCGACACCTGCACTCTCCGGTACCTGCACGTCATTTGCAATCGACACAAATAAACCGGAAATAACAGTCTCCAGTCGTTCGTTCGCGTTGCTAATAAAGACGCGGTAATGATGCTGTTAAACGGTTTAAAATACATTAGTATAACGAGACAGAAACTTTACCCCGAAAGTTATTTTTTGCGGCTTGTTTATCGTAGGATTATAATGTTGTACTTTAGCATTCATGTAGACTACAACGATTTAACATTTATACCAGCAAAGCTAATCATTATCAAATATATAAGAGAACTTATCAAATCTAAATAGCAACACAAAATGATCATCCAAAATTATAGATAAAAAATCCATAAGGCTGATGCTAATTTTAGTTTTTATTGTAAGCATGTTACAAGGAAACAGGCGACTACCAACTATTAACAAGTTTTTATTATTGGATATACTGTATAAAAGTTTTATGAAATAGTACAATATAAAAATAAGTACAAGTTTAGAACACTTCCATAACAAATAAAAACAGAAGAAAGAATGCAAAGAGGCACATTATGTATTTTCTTTTGTTTCTGCAAAGAAGCACATTATGTATTTTCTTCTGTTTCAGTTCGACAGAATACTTTCAGATTCATGACATCAAGTACGTGTTCTAGGAACAAGTTCATGTCCTTCATCTCAGTAAAGACAAAGCTGAAAGGTTCCAGAGCAACAATTCTGTCCTCTGAAAATTCAGCCTTCTGTAATTTGTACATGGCATCATCAACATCTTCATCCTCCATACAGAGTACTTTGGGCAGCTGAACAGAACCAAGCAGCACATTTGACTGTTCCAAACACCACTTGCTGGCTTCCTTTAGATCTCCCATCAATTGATTCTGTAAAATAACACAAAAAACAAGGGAGATACAATTGTAAGAAAAGCATTAATTCAGTATTGTTCAAAAACAAAGAAACACACTCAGGCTGAGAGTGCAAGTCTGAGAGCCAGATCTTATTGGATAAATTAACTTATTTAAGAATGAGCGTAAATGGTACAGTGCCACAAAACACATACAAATAGTTGAAAAAGGTCTCATTTAAAGATCAACAAGTGAAGTCCATCCCCAAACCAAAATCTGCCTGTACTGTAATTTTAATTAATTGTAAGACTGGTTCAGATGTGTTTTTAACAGCTGGAACAGAGGTGGATATCAAAAAACAAACAACCACACTACTAATGCATAACAAAACACTGTACTATAAAATTACAACAACTTGTTTCAAGTGACAAAACAAGCAATGAGAAACCAGGTACAGCAAATTAAGTGCAAGGTAAAGTCTGAAATATATTCTTTAATTGCTTTGAATTAAAACATCAACCTCAAAGCACAAACCCAAGCATAGGCAAGTTGTGTATTTGTAATCTCCAAAAGCAAAGCAAATTTCAATTGAATGACCTATAATGAACAAATGTAGTCAAGAAATGGTTTTATTTATACATTTTAAAACTCATTACAAGGAAAAAAACAACCATAGCAAACATCAATATACATAATTATAATTATATAAATATACCGACGTTTAAAAAAGGAAAATACAAAACTTTAGTGCAACCGTTTAAATTCTGTGGAACACTGAGAAAACGGTACATAATACACAAATAGCCAGGGAAGTGAGGTGGTCAAGCTGGAGAGTCTGGACAGGTTCACAAAGGTAAGACAAAGCTTGACAAAGAGTAAAGAGGAATTAAATAAACCAAATAAAGAACATCTCTTATGCAACATGTATGAGACAGAGGGTTCTTAAAGTTTAAAAGAATTAAACATCTCGCCAAGAGAGAGTTAGAAAGGCTACAAAATCTGAACACCACAAGTGTCAATAAACAAGCCATGTTACCCAAGAAAAGGTTTTAGATACAAGTTTAAAACAGGGAAGTTGCAAAACCATAAGTCCTGAAAGCAGTGAGAAACATGGTGCAGAAATCCATCCAAGGAGACTTTTCTTGAAGTAGACAGGCTTGTGATGGATGAAGCGTCCATCAAGCCGATACTGGCAGAAGATGTTCAATGCATCAAGCTGGACAGACCGCTGTTCATCCGATGGGCTCTGGAGATCTCATTTGGGCTGGATTTGTGGGCCATGAAGCATTTCAGTTGTGGAAAACCCTAGATGTACACCATAAAGTCAAAACCATGCAGTTAAAAAGCATTTTTCACAAAGTATTTAGTCTCTAGTGTGATTCAGACTGCAGGAACATGCATGATACTCACAGACAACAGTCAGTCATCTGAGCTGAACATGCAAAGATCAAACATCAAGATGGTCTCCAGTAACCTAAAGAATTCAGACACAAAAGCAGAATTCAAAAACAGTTCATAGGAATTTAACACTGTTAGATGCTCTTTAGTTTAAATATGGTTTTAAAATAAAACAAGTGTCTGAATGCACATATAACCATGACATACATAGACCTGTTAGCAGCATATATACTGTATTGTGCAGTGTGTAGAATAAAATTTAGAATTAGTACTTGCCCATATTAGAAGTCAGCAAAGATCTAGATCTAAAACTCCAATTACTGGAATAGCTGATACTGAATGCATGACCTAAAGAAGAACAAGGAAACAGCACATCAATACAGATCGTTAGATGATTAGTGGCAGAGACAGAAAATTAACATACTTCAATACTTCAGACAGTCAGGAGAGATTAAATTAGACAGTCAATCTTAACAAATCACAACTTACTCATCAGGCCTGTGGAAATTAAATTGGAGCAGAAGAAAACTCAAACTCAAATCACTGGAACAGCAGACACTGAATGCATGACCTGAAAAAGAAACAGAAAAAGAACCTTAATACAGATCTCAAATGATTAGTGTCAAAAACTCAATTTACATGCATCAATACTTTGAGACTGCAGACAGTCAGGAGAGATTAAAATAACAAGTCACTCATCAGGCCTGTGGAAATGAAACAGGAGACAATTAACCAGACCTGTGGAAATAAGACTTGAGTAGAACTCACCAGGCCTATAAATGTGCCATTTTTGACTACTTATTTGGAGATCTGTATTGAGGCCTGTGGAAATGAAACTGGACCAAAACTCACCAGGCCTTTGGAAATCAGGCTGCACCAAAACTCATCTGGCCTGTGGAAAAAGAAAGCAAACTCACCAGGCCTTTGGAAATCAGGCAGAAGCAAAACTCATCTGGCCTTTGGAAATCAGGCAGAAGCAAAACCCATCTGGCCTTTGGAAATCAGGCTGAAGCAAAACCCATCTGGCCTTTGGAAATCAGGCTGAAGCAAAACTCATCTGGCCTTTGGAAATCAGGCTGCAGCAAAACTCATCTGGCCTTTGGAAATCAGGCTGAAACTCATCTGAAGCCTTTGGAAATCAGGCTGTAGCACAACTCATCTGGCCTTTGGAAATCAGGCTGCAGCAAAACTCATCTGGCCTGTGGAAATAGAAAAAAGCAAACTCACCAAGCCTTTGGAAATCAGGCTGAAGCAAAACCCATCTGGCCTTTGGAAATCAGGCTGCAGCAACTCATGGCCTGTGGAAAGAAAAGCAAACTCGGGCCTTTGGAAATCAGGCTGAAGCAAAACCCATCTGGCCTTTGGAAATCAGGCTGCAGCAACTCATGTGGCCTGTGGAAAAAGAAAAAAGCAAACTCGCCAAGCCTTTGGAAATCAGGCAGCAGCAACTCATCTGGCCTGTGGAAAAAGAAAAAGCAAACTCACCAGGCCTTTGGAAATCAGGCTGCAGCAAACCTCATCTGGCCTTTGGAAATCAGGCTGAAACGCACCTCATCTGGCCTTTGGAAATCAGGCTGAAACGCACCTCATCTGGCCTTTGGAAATCAGGCTGAAACACACCCTCACCAAGCCTTTGGAAATCAGGCTGCAACACAAATCAGGCTGCAGCAAGCCTTTGGAACTCATCTGGCCTCTGGCCTGTGGAAATGGAAAAAGCAAACTCACCAAGCCTTTGGAAATCAGGCTGCAGCAAAACCCATCTGGCCTTTGGAAATGGAAAAAGCAAACTCACCAAGCCTTTGGAAATCAGGCTGCAGCAAAACTCATCTGGCCTTGGAAAAAGCAAACTCACCAAGCCTTTGGAAATCAGGCTGCAGCAAAACTCATCTGGCCTGTGGAAATGGAAAAAAGCAAACTCACCAAGCCTTTGGAAATCAGGCTGAAGCAAAACCCATCTGGCCTTTGGAAATGGAAAAAAGCAAACTCACCAAGCCTTTGGAAATCAGGCTGCAGCAAAACTCATCTGGCCTGTGGAAATGGAAAAAAGCAAACTCACCAAGCCTTTGGAAATCAGGCTGCAGCAAAACTCACCAAGCCTTTGGAAATCAGGCTGAAGCAAAACTCATCTGGCCTTTGGAAATCAGGCTGAAGCAAAACCCATCTGGCCTTTGGAAATCAGGCTGAAGCAAAACCCATCTGGCCTTTGGAAATCAGGCTGCAGCAACTCATCTGGCCTGTGGAAAAAGGCAAACTCACCAAGCCTTTGGAAATCAGGCTGAAACACACCTCATCTGGCCTTTGGAAATCAGGCTGCAGCAAAATTCATCTGGCCTGTGGAAAAAGAAAGCAAACTCACCAAGCCTTTGGAAATCAGGCTGAAACACACCTCATCTGGCCTTTGGAAATCAGGCTGCAGCAAAATTCATCTGGCCTGTGGAAAAAGAAAGCAAACTCACCAAGCCTTTGGAAATCAGGCTGAAACACACCTCATCTGGCCTTTGGAAATCAGGCTGTAGCAAAAGTCATCTGGCCTTTGGAAATCAGGCTGCAGCAACTCATCTGGCCTGTGGAAAAAGGCAAACTCACCAAGCCTTTGGAAATCAGGCTGAAACGCACCTCATCTGGCCTTTGGAAATCAGGCTGCAGCAAAATTCATCTGGCCTGTGGAAAAAGAAAGCAAACTCACCAAGCCTTTGGAAATCAGGCTGAAACGCACCTCATCTGGCCTTTGGAAATCAGGCTGCAGCAAAACCCATCAGGCCTTTGGAAATCAGGCTGTAGCAAAACCCATCAGGCCTTTGGAAATCAGGCTGCAGCAAAACTCATCTGGCCTTTGGAAATCAGGCTGTAGCAAAACTCAAAGCAAAACTGTGGAAGTTAAACTGGAAAAAAAACTCACAGAGCATGCACATGACACATCAAGCACAAACACAGACACACATACATACCATGTAAAAGTGTTGCTTTTCTTTCATCAGCGGTGGATGAGTCAAGTTTAAATCCCACAGCAGTCAGATGAAGCCTTCAGCATGAACGATCCTCTCAGTAATCAGACAAACGAGCAAAAGGACGTGCAAGATGACGCAGAGCCTTTTAAACCCACAAAGACCCGCCTTCCGCTTTCATAACCAATCATTATCAGAGGCCACCTTTCAGCCAATGAGCTGTCAGTATCACTTTAGTGCGTCATCAAACCTGTTTGCTGTAACAGGTGAAGAGAAACGTTTGAGTAAAGATATACATGAAATGCAGATTATGTATATAAATAAATATGATGAATAAATGATAAATGTGTGTTAACATGTAACATCTGGCGAATAGTTGAAGTGTTGCTCACAGTCTGAACATTACAGCACGTTATTTTATTAAAGCAATGCTTATGTGAACTAGTGTTGGGCTCGTCTATATTATACTACTTGTCTTTGTGATCTTGTTTACGAAAACATAATCATCCTTTATCATGACTGTTGTAAGAAATGCATGTGTTCAGACCCAGAGCAACACGGCTGTGTCATGTTTACACGCTTTTCTTTGAATCATATCGCGTCTCTATCACATCGACTCGCATCTTCTTAGATTTTAATGTCAGTCAATTACACGTGACGTTCACTGTTTCACCGCAAGATGTCGCAATAAGGTGTCGATTGCAAATGACGTGACAGGTACCGGAGAGTGCAGGTGTCGATTGCAAGTGACGTCACTTGCAGAGTAAGTGCAGGTGGCTGAGAGTAGGCTTGTTTGAGATGAGCAAAATCTGCGCAGATCTCTTAATTATAATTCTTCCTTGTTGTAATTTTTACTTTATTCTATATGTATGTTTGTGTGAATTAATAAATCAATCCATTAAAAATATACATGCACACATACATCTAAATGGACTGTTTAGCCATTATGCCTCATCTTTGTGTGGTTTCATCTGAGAAGTGTCAGGTCTGGCACCCAAAACAAGGGAAGAAAGTCTGAAGAATGTTTGCTACAAAACAGCTTTGACTGGCATAGTATGGAAAATACTATACAGCACAAGAGTTGAAAACAAACAGGGCTTAAGCCAAAAAATTTATTATTTTAGACAATCAAGCTATAGTACATTTATGTTTGTTCCCCTCCAGCTCTTAATGCATGGTGTTTCTTTCTGGAGCATCAGTGAATGTTTGAACCTTTTTAATAGTTGTGTTTGAGTATATCTTACTCAGAACAGTGATAAATAAAAAATAACATGCATTTTGTGCATGATCTTTATTTTGTTAAAATTATTTACATTTTCTGCAAGGAGTTGCCCAAACTTTTGCATAAAACTGTATATGTGTGATGTGTATTCAACATGATGTACTTCTTCACCCCTCTACATACCTCCACACACCCTCCTAAAGTCTGAAATGACTCTGAAACTCTGTACAAATGGACCACTTGCTCAATAAAATGACGAATTTTAGGGACATTCCTAGTGTTAGGATATTTCTTTTATCACTTGATTCAATGCTTTATATTACTGATTGATGGCTGATTGAATAAAATATATCATAAAGGATTAATGCTTTAAAGTGATGGGCTATATGAGTTCACCATAACGGGATGTGAGCAACTCTGAATGTACATGGGTGATGGTAAGATGTCACGTAAGGGGAACTTGGGTGAGCAGAAACTGAGATGGAAAATTACAGAATGTGCAGAAAGTGGGGTTCTTCTGCTATCTATTTGTGACAGGTGGGAGTTGGAACCAGTTTGAAGCAGCTTGAAGCAGTTCCTGATAAAGACACAAAAAACCAAGAAAAAGTTAACATCTCAAGGCTACAAGACCACAACCAGACAACTGTATAAATAATATGTGAAAGGGATAGACGGGGCTTCTTTTGTCGTATTGCACGATGAGAGAGGACTCCTAGGATTGTGTACTTTAGGGAAAGCTAGCAAAAGATCATCATTCTTCATGTTCACATCAGATGCATATTATTGATTATGTCTAGTCTGTAAGGCTGTTGTGGCCAGGGAATAAATACTTAATTTTACTTCAGTTTTTGCGTGATCCTTGCCGGAGAAAACGAACACGAAGACGAGGAAATAAAACCCGTCCTTCAACACATAGTACATTTATGTGCTTTGTTCCCCCTCCAGCTCTTAATGCATGGTGTTTCTTTCTGGAGCATCAGTGAATGTTTGAACCTTTTTTAATAGTTGTGTTTGAGTCTTAAAATATCTTACTCAGAACAGTGATAAATAAAAAAATAACATGCATTTTGCATGATCTCTTTATTTTGTTAAAATTATTTACATTTTCTGCAAGGGGTGCCCAAACTTTTGCATAAAACTGTATATGTGTGTGTGTGTATTCCTTACATGATGTACTTCTTCTCACCCCCTACATACCTCCACACACCCTCTAAAGTCTGAAATGACTCTGAAACTCTGTACAAATGGACCACTTGCTCAATAAAATGACAAATTTTAGGGACATTCCTAGCAAAAGGACAAACATCTGTTCTGACCTCTGTCTCACAAAAGCAACTTGCTATTTACTTCATTTACCATTTGCTAATACAATTTCTTACATGTTGTTGTGTAAGCTGTTTATTTGGACATTATTGACAGTGCCTTCGGTGATTATCATTATAACCATCTTCATGTTAAAACAGTGGTATTTCAATTATATCCACTTTGTCTGCGATAAAAAAAAAACGCAAACGCGATCTCCTCCATCGCTGACGTTTGCAGGCGACAAAACAGCGAGATTCAGGAATTGTCCGACTTCAAAGTTTTTTACCAGTCAGATCCTATTTAGCCATTCGAAAGCATATGGAGCCGTTTATTATCGCGGTACTCTGATGTCATAGGGGTCTGCGCATCACCGTGTAAAGCTTTTTGCCAATTTGCAAGAATTACAAATGTTACAGAACAAATACAAACAGGTGGGGATACACAAGCTTAAAGAAAAAGACAATTTACTCAAAAGCGCCGCATAAAGTCAAATACACCTGTTTATGCCTACAGAAGTGTTCTCTTATTTTGAAAATTAAACGTCACTTCCGTTGGCCATTTCTTTTGTTTCTGTGCTGGAGTTCGTGTTGGTCTCTGCAGCGAACAGTTGTTTTTAATGGTGTTTTACTTTTTGGAAAATCAACGGCCTACAGTTTATTCGGACTGTAGTGAAACACACGCCCCCCCATGTGATTTTAGCACATGCGCTGTTGTGTTTTTGTGAAAATTGTATCTATGTTCAAACTAACGCGTTTGTAAGACAGACTTGCTTGGCATTTGGAAACACGTGGCTGCTGGACGACACTGACCAGTAGCACCGACTTTAGGAAAATGGGAAAAAATAAACGCGGAAGGGGACGAGGGAAACTTAAGCATGGGATGCCTCCACAAGCCCCCGCTCCGGCTAAAGAGCGCTGGCCCACTCCTGCAGGCGGGTTTCGCGGATCCGCTCCTGGCCGCCCGATGGGTCCAGGGGGACCGAGGTTTCCCATGCCCAAACACGACTTCGGACAGTATAGGCAGGACGTACACTTTACGGAGGATGAGCCTTTACACCCGCTGGACAGACCAGACTTCCGCCCGTCGCCGTTTAATGAGCACGATAATTTTTCCTGTTATCCGAACTTTGATGGCAGGTTACCACAGCAACGCTTTTACCCTCCGCAGTATGAATGCAACCCGCGGTATTTTAATGATGGACCTCGAGACTTTTATCCGCCCGAGTTTCGGGGCAGACAGCCGAACCCCCACCCGTCTGAGTTTCAGGACGTTTACCGACCTGACAGACCAGTGGAGTGTTATCTTCCAGACCCAAACTGTAGGCCACCAATGGGTACATATGTAAGTTTGACATTAAAACAAGTTTTTGGGACATTTATTATTAGTCTTAATTATTTCATAAATAACATAATGCATGTAAATAATAATCACTGAATCAACAGGTACAATTGTGGTATTGATGAGTTTACTACTATTCTAAAATGTGGAAAATATTAAACAACGGTGTAAGTGTTTCTAAACTTTGGTTTGTATGTCCATGTATACTTTAGGGCTGTCAAAATTGCTCAAAAACGACGAATGATCGAATATTCCCTACTAAAAAAACACGAATATTGGAACATCTGGTTGCGCATTTTGTCAATGACGCGCATTACGTCAATAACAGGACAAATTAATACAAAGAGACATAACTACTTGTATAGGTAGTCTATTTAAGTTTAAACATATTTGACAACGTATTACCTACACAAAAACAAGTAAATTAACTAATGGCCAAGACCGCAGACCTCACAGTTTTGTGCAAGCAATTTAAGGTCCCAAATATAGCAGGCTTCATTCAGTGATTGAAACAAATATTATTAATATTAATTGAAGTTTTACAGCATATTGAACGCTCCGAGCGAGCTGTGCTGTGGTAAACATGGAACTTTTCCTTGACATGAAATGGTAAATAATCAAACCAGTGGAAGCAGTGCATTTATCCTTTATTCATGCAATATCTATTCAGTCAGTACAGTAGCCTACACTTAAGTAATGTTTCTGTTTAACGTTAAATAAAATGAGGCACACAATTCCGAGAAATGAGAAAACAAAACTTTTACCCTGAGGTTCATAAAAAATAAAGTACGATTCTATTGGTGATTGTTCCACGGCTAGGGATATGGTACCTCGGTTCTATTGCTTGACAGACCTCCCTGAAGCCTGCCCCATCCACGACACTGATCGGTCTCATGTCCTTACAAATGAACGAAATTAATTTCTCCGTTATGGCCTCTTGTCGTGTTGCAGACAAAGAGCTTGTGGCGGGCGATGCAAAGTAAGTGTCAAGACGTGACTGTTTAGCTGGAGTTCCACACATTATGCCATGCTCATTTGGGTGCACATTTTCGAGATGTGACCTCATGTTGCATAGGGCAGTTGTAGTCTAGTGGTTAGAGAGTTGGACTTGCAACCAGAAAAGTTGCTGGTTCGATTCCCAGTACCAGCAGGAAACAACTGAGGTGCCCTTGAGCAAGACACCTTACCCCCCAGTGTGCCACTGGTAAAGTTGTAAGTCGCTTTGGATAAAAGCGTCGGCTAAATGAATAAAAATGTAAAAAAAAAAATGTTGCTAGTGGTCGAATGGTATGCTAACTGTATCTTACATAGCTTCCATACAACTTTATCTTGCGGCTCAACAATTTTACCTCCTACCGACCAAAATCCAAAGTACTTCCAGACATGGCTTTTTAGATTTTGGGGTTAAAATCGCTTTCTCTGCTGCGGTCGAGTTGGGCTCTGCACTTTCTGCAATCTTCCATGCAAGAAGCGTTAACTTTCATCAGTGTGACGCTGTGCCAGACAGTGCGACTCCTGTGACCTGTCCCTGAACCCTCGCGAAGCAGACAGCCACGCCTCCACATTTTTTTTATTCGAATATTACACCTTCAAAATGCAGTCTTTGATTAAAAATAATGCTGAAATGCATAAAGCAGTCTTTATCTGTCTTAGCAGTCTTTAAAGTCTTTATGCATATAATTAAAGTGGATTGTGACTGTTGGACCTGTCAATGGAGAGAAGGTATCATTTAAGTATTTATTAATCAATCACATGAAGAAAGCATACAGAGCTCTGGGTCTCAGCTGTCCCTAATTACACAATCCTATGCGAGGCTCATGTCCAGGTACTCTGAGACTGCTCACCTTTTCCTCGACCCAAGTATTTATAAACAAGTTGAGTTTCGAGGCGGTCTCTTCCCCAGAAGCAGATGATTTCTTGTCCAGTTCTTGTTTTTTCTGCACACACGAGCTTTCTCAAGGTTATCACATGCGTGGGTGCCCAAGGCCCCTCACGCTAACTCAAAAACAACTTCTTATATGGAATGTTAACAGTTACACAATGCATGTGTTTATCTCTTACTGTCACTCTACCGTTACACAAACCTATATATGCGTTGTTTACTCTATTAAAGCATTATCAAATACCCAAAAGCAAGATATGAATGTTATATAGAATCAAAGTGAAAGTAACATGCTAGATTATACTCATCATGACCAATGGCTGCCAAGCTCCTAAATGCATTATAAAATATGTCAGTATGACCTCTGTATTCTTAAATTCTTTAAAAAAGTTGGATACTGTCAAATGATTTAGTCTGCCATGAAATAATGCTGAAACTACTTGAGCATTTTAAATCTGGTGTTCTGAAGTATAAACAATTACATGCACTTGATTATTTCTTATATGCATGAGGACTGAATAATGACAAAAACCCACACTGCTACATCCAATGGTTTATTCAATAGGAGGCTGTCTACAGTCAACAAAAAGGAGAAATCTCACACCCTATTTTCATTGCAACATCGTTTAATCAAAGTTTTAGGAAATTGAATATGGAAATGATTATTGTAAATAGATTTTTTGGCATAGCCATGTCCTACACACCTGTTAATTACTATGCAGCTTAGGTGTGCTAGATTAATTGTAATGACTTTTGTATTTTTAAATGAACCATTTCTTCTATTCTAGCTCATGGGTCTGTTATGATTGCCAGAGCTGGATAGGATGAATGTCTTTGCAGACGTACAGTACTAAGATTAAAATGGATTTTTGTTTCACATAAATTAGGACAGTCATGCATTTGGAGATGGAAGAGGTTTTGCCGGACCAGCACAAGATTTTCAAGGCCCAGGTCCAGTACCACCACAACCCCAGACATTTAAAGCCCCTGTAAGTGTGCTGATCTGTTCATTTATTTACCAAACAATGATGTCAGTTCACTACAAATCACTGGTGTGGTTTATGTTTCAGAACATGCTTCCCCACAAAAAAGCCTGTCCACCACAGCCTCAAAAAAAGATGATCCGCCGAAACCCACAGAGACTAAAAAGGAGCCCATAGAGACTATTAAGGAGCCCCCCAAGACGGTGGAGACCAAAACAACATCATTCAAGAATATCAAAGCAACGTAAATGACTTTTTATTACTTTTTAGTTGTATCATGTTTTATCTGCATGTTCTTAACAGAAGGTCATTAACAGTTAAGGAGAGATTGGTGAAGTAAACTGCGAAATGTTTTGTTTTAGCCCACCTCGTGGACGCTCATTGGGAGTCATTACATTTGTTGGTGTAAGTATTTTTGCTGTAAATGTTTTATTTAAAGAATAAGATATAGTGTATATTTACAGGATAGCACCACCTTTTGTTATTTTATTGCTTTTATAAAATAAAAAAAAAAAAAATAATCAGTTGAGCTTTTCTCCTCAAAAGTATAACATAACAGAATACTGTATTTTGCTTGAAAATCTTTTAATTGATTCTCAAACTATTTGCCGTTTCATTTAATTCTCCACAGAATAGCAGTGGCTTCATTGAACGTGATGATCTGAAGAAATTTGCTTTTACGTTTAATGTCTTTCTTGGAAACCGAGCTCATATGGTGCCTGGCATTAAAGTCTATTTTACTGTAGTAAAGACTTTGGTAAGTTTTTGTGCATTTTATATCCTCAAATACCAAAAATCTGTCAATAAGGCATTGGTTATTGAATTGTTTTAATTTTCACACTGTAACTGCTTTTGTTGATGTTAGGGAAAAGAAGTGGCGACTGATGTGAAGTTGGCCCCGGGAGGAGCAGAGGATATTGACAGTACAGTGTATGAAGGCGTTGTTATAACAACCCTTACAGATGTAAGTAAACCAGTCACATTTCTCATTTCTATTTTTGTCCTTTTAATTTTCTGACTTCTACATTGTGCTCTCCTGTAAAGCTGCTTTGCAACGGTGTCATTTGTGAAAAGCGCATTACAAATAACATTGAATTGAATTATTTATACACATTGGTTTATTGTTGTTGGCTGTCGGATATACGTGACTTGATGCATGAAATGTTGAATACACAAAGGAGGTTGTGGTTATTCACAGCAAGTGCCTTGTTGGTGCTTGGGGTATTAAATAAATTCAGTTATTCTGCATTGATTGGTATACACTTTGTTTAGGGTATTTGCAATGTTTTTTTTTACTTGTCACTGATGATAACCTTGGTGCATGTCATGATGATAAACTGTAGGTCAGGATGACATTATAATCATGGACGGAGTTATGCTAAAATCACTGAGCAGAGTATAAGTCAGGTTTCAGTTTAATAGGAGATTTTCTAGGGTATTTGTGGTGAAATTTTGGAATTGTGGTGGGATTTTTAAGCAAAAAGATGATTAGTATCAAAATAAAAAATTAGACAAAAGCACTCCCTAAAAATAGAATAGAACTAGATGTGCTGATATTTTTGAAACTTTATTATGCTAATGTGTATTTCTAGACTGATGATCACAAGTTTTCCAAATAAACATATGACTAACGCTGAGTTGGAGGATTAAAATAAAAGATTTGCTGAACAAAGTGACAGTGGGATAGATAGGAACCAATCACATTAAAGAATGATGTTTTGTCATATTCACCCGCATACCAACACTATAAAAACTGTTGTATTCTTTGGATCGGGGGATTCTATGTGATTCTGTCCTCTTAAAGCATTTTAAAAGCCATTATTTGAAGTCTGTTTGGTGTAGGTTAGCAGGTTAGTGTAGAGCACTAAAGACTGTATTTCCCAATCATTTATCTTTATTTATATTTATAGACACATTTATATTTGTCTGTGGTTGTGTGCATATCCCTGTAGTGGTTTATATATGCTAAGTGTCTTTGGTGAGACTGCTTGTTGGAAACGGATATAAATAATAGTGACATGCATGTAACATAAGAACCACATGTATGGGTTGCTCTGAACTGCAACTCAATGATCAGTTCATGACTTTATTATATGCATATAGGAATAATTAATACAAAAATCTACCCTCCATCCAGCGGTTTATTAAATAAAATCCTGTCTAAAATGAATAAAAAGGAAAAATCCCACACACTGTTTTAATTTAATGTTTGTTAAATTTTTACTTGCAAGTTCAAATAGTGTGCAGGATGTCCTTTAGACCATTTCACAAGAAAATAAGACCATTCCCCTTCATCTCCTTAACCAGCAATAACAACTAGCAACTCAAATCATGTGAATTAAACTATATAACACTATGTAAAGACACAAAGGGACAAGATTTTTAATACATCCCACCTTAACTTTCTGTTTCAGTTTGAAAAAAAAAATGCATTTATCAATCCTAATAATGAGGTCCTAATAACTCTGTGGTTTATGAACTTTGATGTGTTTCTGTCAGGATAATGTGAAGGAGCCTAATTCTGGACGCATCAGAGCCATTATCACTGTGGATCCCATTAAACTGCCCTTCGGGAAGGCAGACACCAGTGTAACTCTTCTGCTGTATGATCGTGTGGAGTTTCAGCTGATTACTAATGTTCTTACTAAGGAACAAAGAGCAACAAACATCAAACCAAAATTACCTGAGACTTTTCAGCTCACCAAGGAAATCAGGGATGTGGTAAGTATCCCATCATGACCTGATATTTGTGAGTAAAAACTGTTGAATTAGTCTTTTGTACCATCTTCTGCTGTTACAACAATTATGGGTGTTTAAGCAACTGTTTTTTGCTTCCCAAAAAAGACAAACCATAAATTTGTATCTCAAACAAATAGCTAATAAGCGTACCTAAATTCAGGTGTGTAAAGTGAATTTTTCCTCTTTTTTTTCACAGGGTGTGATCGTGGAAAAGACTAAAGAAACACTGACCATCAAGACAGAGAAATACAATAACCTGACTGCCTCCCCTACTGAACATTTGTCAGAAGAGGAACTCAAAGTTAAGGATGAAGTGGAGTTCACAGTTCTCACTGTGAGTAAAGTGTCCAAACGCACATCATGCTTTCACGCTTGTTTGAAACTTCATAATACATGAATGTTGTTGTTTTTTTAAGGTGAAGGACACAAACAAAGCCATCCGACTCAAAAAGCTTCCTGAGGGCACAGTGACCTTTAATAAGGCAAAAGCCAAAAATATTTCTGAGCAAAAGGACAACACAGCCACGGTCAAAGACAAGGTAGTTTTGGTTTTTAAGGATGTGTTGTGGATCCCCTCTTTCCCGAATTGAAGAAAACACTCAAATGTCTTTGGGTTTTGATGCCAAAAGAATAGACCTTATTGAAAAACGACCAAGCCGAGCCCATGTATAGATGCACTGAGGGCTGTTTGGTTGAACAGGGTTTATATAGGTTGGTTTGTACACATACATGTCATTTTGTTTTACCTGGGGGGTTTTGGAATTTTCCGTTATGTTAAAACTAATATATAACTAAAATATCTGATGTCAACAGATGACCTTACTGACCTCTACAGAAACATGTGATATCCTGCTGACTTATTAAAGTTATTAACTTATTAAGTTAAAACCATACATGATTCCTTTATATTTTTAATAGTAGAATAACTAGTACATAATTCCTTCATTTTAAGATTAATAAAATCTTCTTCAGATGTCCTTGTTCATTTATGACTGTCTTGATAACTCAAGGCAATTGTACAAAGTTGGTGACAGATTTCTGCACACTTTTATTTGTAGTGGAAGCCGGTGACCTCGGAGGCTGAAGAGTCGGTCTCCTTTGAAATAAGCAGTGAGAAATACAAGGGAAAAATTGTGAAAATTGTGCCAAAGAATACCCAAACCCAGGAGAAGGAGGTAAGCTGTAGCCCTATTCAGACAGGCTTGCTCCAAGTCCTCATGTCCACATGCAACAACCAGTGTGAAAAGGTCTATTCATTTTATGGAGACGCCATTACATCATTACATTATTTCACTTCTCTATTTCACAGTCTCAAATAAAAAAACTAACTACCCCTAAATCTTTATTTCTTAGAAAGATTGAAACCAACTGACTGAAAACATTTCTTTTTACATCTAATTCAGCTTTGGTAGATAATTTTATAATCCACTTAACAGTCTTCTACCACGAAGTCGAAATGCAGCAATCACACACACAGAAATACGTCTCAGTTTAATATCAGACAAACAGAGGCTTACATTCATTAGTACATCCTTGAAAACTGGTATGAAGTGGTTTATTTAGAAAACAGGCAGTTGTTTTCCAGCAGTTATCAGAACAGAAAGTACAGACACTCAGACAGTAGTGAAAGTGTATAAAGGTCATATTAAGCAGAGAACAATTCTCAATCATAAGAGCCATAAAATAATATTTTACAATGATGAACTTTTTAATGTAAAGATTGTGCAACCCTTCTGTATCTTTTTTTTTTACTTTGAATGATTTTTAAATGGTTATTTATGGCGGTACTGATTTGTTAACTTTGCAATAAGCATTGAAAGTGATCTTTTGGAGGACCCATTCCAAGCCAAGCGTGGTTCCCTTTAAGTAGATGCGTGTTTGAATTTGTAGTGTTTCCAGACCCAGTGTGAGAGGTGAACATTTAGACATTCATGATGTGTACATATACAGAAGTGACACTTTTTAAAAGCTTGATAAGTGCTATAGCTATGTTTCATAGCAGTCATGTTCCAATTATTTTCCCATGAGCAGACGGACAAGCAAGAGCCTGCTCTGGGTACTCTGGTTACGGTGGTGGAGGACACAGACAAAAAATTGCCTTTTAGGTCAGCCGACGTTATCACAAAGGCCACCGTGATGGTCGGTGACAAGGTCCAGTTCAACATCTCCACCAACAGCGTAACTAAAGAAGAGAGTGCTGTCAATGTGGAGATCCTTCCAGACACCTTCCAGGCAGACTCCGAAGAGCAACGAAAGATTGTGAGTTTTGCATCGTAAAAAAATGTAGAAAGAAATAATTGAGGGATATTCCCACAAGGTGTTTTGCACTTTGTGGTCATTTTGTACTGTAGAAATGCAGTAAGCATTGCAGGATGATAACTTTTGCACCGTAAGATTGACGTGATCTATTGTGCAGGAGGTCACATGGAGATATTTGTCTTGTAAATTAGCAGGTGGTGTGTTCTCACAGATAATCTGAAGGTATAAGTTAAAGGTCTGTCCTCGGCTACTAGATATCCAAATTTAGGTCCAGAAGCAAACCTAGAGAACCGCTCCATTAAAATGTTTGGTGTGAGAGAAATGTAACTTCCTGCAACAGGATTTATTTGCTTCTGTCTAAATAGGGTCATGTTATCAAGCTGAAAGATAATTCTGGCTTCATCAAGACACAACAGGATCCACAACTATATTTTGATAAGAATGAGGTCATGGAAGCAACCAAACTCACTTTATTCGAGAAGGTTGAGTATACCATAGCAACGGTAAGTTCTCCGCTGCCGAAACATTGTGACCTTAAAATAATCAGAAATTAAAATACATTTGATTCATGTGCCTTTTTGAAGTACATGATTACTAGCTAGGTTCCTTTCCTGTATGTTACTGGAAAGCTTAAGGATACTGGAATGTAAATCATTCATTCATTGTGTGTTCATGCTATATGAAGAATGAAGCAGGTGAAAAGCAAGCTGTTAGAATAAGGAGGCTGAATGAAAACATCATCACATCTGCACCAAAGACAGAGGCTCTTGGGGTGAAAGAGAAGGTGCAGTACATGAAATTTCTTTCTTTAAGGAAATAGTTCAACCAAATATAAAAAGATCTCTCATGATTTACTCACCTTTACTTATACTCATGCCATCACTTGCTTTTATCTTAACTGAAACAAAAGTCTGTTTATGTCTATATATGGTTAGGGTTACTTATCTGGAATAATTCTATCTAATAATAATATCATATTTACTTTAATTAGACACATAATGAGTGAAAACGGCATCAAAACCAAGATCCAAATGGCTTAAACATGCTGGTCAAAACTAATAATGCAACAAAAACTTTAATGTTGGTGTTTATGATGAATGTGTGGGCTTTTCGGAGCTTTAACATGTTGGGTCATATATATAAACTGACAACATATAAAAACCCTGTTCTATTCAGCTAAAAAGGGTAGTCAAATATTTGGGATGGTATGAAGGTGAGTAAATTAGGGAGGATTTTATATATTTGTTTGAACTATTCCATGTCTAAGGTTCATAGGGCTTGCACGATTACTCAGTTTTTACCAGTCGCCAATAATAGGTCTTTGCTGTTCTGGGAACTTTTAAGAAAAAGCAAATCTTTTGATTGACATATTCACGCTTGAGTCGTGAATTGTTCAAAGAAACGTGCCATATCTGTTTGGTTACTGTCAGCCTCTAAATGTCATTTCTTTGGACAAGTACACACTGTCAAAATTCAGGAGTGACAACCGCATTCGAAAACGGGAGTGAATCCCCTTGAGGTCTGTATAGTACCTTGAAGTCAGATTAAATATGACTGCGAGAGCTTGCATTTAGGCATTTAGCTGACGCTTTTATCCAAAGCGAACTTACAAAATTTAGGAGACAATGAAGCAATAGATCAAAAGAAGGATAGACACCAAACAGATAAATGTGCGGCATGTGATATTTTCAAAGCAAATGTAATCAGCACTGCCCATAGAATACTGCATGCAATATTTTTCAAATTAAGTGTAATGAGCACAGCTGTCCTTCCCGGTGCGATATTTCAACTCATACATACTAGCACAGCTTACATCATACACACACATAATCTCTGCTAAATGAAAAGAGCATGGAAAATACATAGTCATGCACGGTCAAACAGCTCATCTAAAGCCCTATTCGCACGGGATTAGTATTATCTAGGGACCTCTAGTCATTTGTAATAATTGCGGAGGTTGTCTGTGATCTTAATCCCGTGCGAATCGGCCATGTCTGTAATCTGTAAAGTAAAAATCCCCGCAAATGACCTACCATATTTCTCAATAACACAGAGGTTCTGTGATAATATTAGTCCCGTGCGAATCGGCATCTCTGTGATTTGGCCAGCATTTGGCGGGTTATATCATTGTTAAGTACTGCTTCGACATCATATCCGGGAGATAAATCAGTAAATTCGAGTAAAATCTCAGGCTTCGCTTATCCCGTGCGAATGCGCCACACGAAAATCAGACGTGGGGGGCTAATTTCTAAATCACACAAGGTCCCCAGATAATACTAATCCCGTGCGAATAGGGCTTAAAACCCTGTTAAGAGAATGGGGACAAAGACGTGATGGAGTGTCTGATTCTGGCTTCGAAAAAAAACGGGGTACGTCAGTCTGACAAAGTTTCTTTATGAAAAATAAGAACATTGTTAGGGATGTACTTTTGTTTGCAGTAACACAGTAGTCGGTTATGTATTTAATAAAGGGGGAGGTCTGTACAGTATTTTATGAGGCAACCTGTGCAAATGCTCAGTAGCTCAAGACCTCAAAAAGGTGTTTTTAGCGCAGTTTGAGCCTTAAGAAGCATAAGTTATGGTACAGATCAATCTTCCCCCATTAACGCAGATAGGACCATGGTCTTGCCATGACTGAAAGTGGGTTATTTTGGTCTGGCAACAGTTTACTGCAGGGCTGGTTAGATTGACTAGCACCGCGTCATGTTTCCTGTGACTTTTTTGCACTGTAAATACACAATGCAAAAAATTCCTGTAAATAGGGACTATAAACATTGTAGTTTCCAGAGTTATTTCAGTTAAATAATGCGATTGTCACTCCCATAAAATACTCAATTGTGTGTGCACTGAACAGGATTAAGCAATAAAGGTGTCACAACCAATTGGCCATAATGTTTAAAAGTTTTTCTTGAAAACACTTGAAATAAGCTCAGACCTTTTGATGTTTGCAATGATTGCAAAGCATGTTGGACACAAAGTTTCCTTGATTACGGATATATTTGACCATAAAGTGGCTATACAAAACCAATGTCGCACAGTTACAGTGAGTCACATTTTCTGGACACAGGAATTTTCCTCCTGCGATTGTCATACATGGAATAAATACAACTAGTAAACCTGCGGCAGAACTAATCAACTAGTCAGTGCAACCCATTGTTAATGCGTTGTTTTTTAGTTACTATTAATCACTTAACTGATCCCTAAATACGGCTGTTTATTCCACATTTGTTTGGCTACACCAGCAGAAGAAAATGACAATCAAATTGTCGCAGGATGCAAAGGACAAGATCAAGGATGTCGTTAAAACGGAAGAAAAAGGCAGTGACTCGAATGCTGCACTGTAAGTAAATCATAAGTATGTTTCAGTCATTTTAGCCCATTAGTTAGAAGTGTGTATAGTTGCTTTGGTTTTCTCAGAGTATTTCAAGTAATATACAGTTAGATAGAAGTGTTAATCATTTTTGATTAATGAGTTGCATTGTCTCGAAGTTGAATGTATATGTAAATGTTTGCTATTTTGTCAGTTGTAAAGGGTTACTCATAGCAAGAGCACCAAGCACAGCCCTTTTGTGTCAATAGGGAAAGTTTTATACCTTAAAAAAATACTAGCTTAAGTAATTTGCCTTGCTTCAAGATGTAACATTTCTTACAAGTGTGAAGAAAGTTTTTTACAAGCGATGAAAACGGAAGATAACCAACATGGAGTCTGTAAAAATGTATTGGTTTAATTTAAATAGTTTCATAATTTTAATTGTAATGGTAGTTGATTTCACTCTAGATGAAATCATTTGTAAAAGTTATAGTTGAGTTTATATTTTTGTGTTTAAAAAAAGATTATGCTGTTCATACGTTAGAATAAACGTTGGATTTATCTTAACAATTTCTTGAACTTCAGCAAACCAAACACGGAAAAAGACAATACACTACCATCTATAACTTTGATGGAGGAACTGAAGAAAGAACATGATATTAAAGAAAAAGTGAAAAAAGACAACAGAGCACAAAGCAGAGACCGGGACAATAGTCGACGCAGGCATAGTCGCAGCAGAAGCAGAGAAGCCGATCGTCGCAGATGTAGTCGCAGCAGAAGCAGAGACGGCGATCGCCGCAGGCGTAGTCGCAGCAGAAGCCGCAGCCGAGACCGAATCAGAAGACACAGAAGTTCCAGCCGTGAGAGGAGGGACAGCAGATACAGGCGCAGTCGTAGCAAAGAACGCTATGACAGATACCGCAGCAGAAGCAGAAGCAGAGAGAGGAGTAGCCGAAGTGCCAGAAAAAGAAGTCATAGCCCAGAGAACAGAGATGATCGATATAAAAAACTGAGCAGCAGAGATCCAAAAACAGCCACAAGCCCTGAGGACAATGTAGATGAAGAAATATTGAAAAAACGGAAGGAGCTGATGGAGCTCAATGAGTTAATTGCACGGAAAAAAGCCATTGCTGCCATGGAACACAATTCTCAAAGGTTTGAGGTCGAGGTAGAAGGACAACATGGAGTTAAAACGTTTGACTACCAACATTGCGAGAACGTGTGGATGCCTGAATATAAACCAGTCAAATCCATTTTGAAGAAACAGTTTGAACTTCACAGTGATCCTCGTCTTCAGGTTTGTTTCAATTCAGGTACCTAGTTTTCATTTTGCATCTGGTTCATTTTGCATATCTCACTCCATATTTTTTGTTTTCTCAAAGGCTTCTTCAAGCACAGAAACTGCCCCGTTGGTGGAGAGCGCTGGTGTACCGTTTGCATCTGTAGATTCTCAAAGGACTAGTGCTTTTGACTCAAATACACCTTTCTACTCTACTGACAAGATTTTGACCACCGCAGGGTCTAAGAACATACCTTCACCTCAACCCAAGAATCCAGAACAGCAGAGAAAAAAGCAGCAGTTGGATGAACTTAGTGAGTCCATAGCACGCAAAAGAGCAATAATTGCCTTGAAAACCAGAGATATTCAGGAAGTACCTGGAATGAAAAGGGGATTTAATTCAGACTCTGACTCAGAAGACCATTATATTTTGCCTAAAGAGAGCTTATGGAGCACTGACGTCAAGTCCAACGTTCAACCGAAGAAGTCCATTTTGAAGAAGCGTTCGGAGCCTCTCAGTTTTCAGGTTTGTTTAGTTAATAGTTTAGGTAATACAAAAAGATATTGTATAGATTAGTACTCCTTGCTGGAAGAGCCAGATCACACCGTCATGAAACCATCATGGTTCATCGAACGTGGTGGTTGTCTGGATTAGCCAAGATGGTCTTGTATAGTATAGAAGGTGCATCAGTTTGTATTCTAGTTTGTAATTCACATTTTATGTTTTGCAGAGTGATGCAACCTCAGTTGATGAATACGGTCAAGTCAGGCCAAGCCAGGACGATTCTCTTTTTATTAAACCACCCTTTCAATCAACAGCAGCCTCCCTGTTTGACAAGGCCTCAAATTCACAATCTGTTCGTTCTGATACTTCGGGCTTCTTCAACAAAATCCAAAATGAGACTTTGGCAGCCTCACACGTGACTGAACCTATCCCTTTTAACAAGCCTGTTGTTCCAAAGTCACTTGCGCAAGCATCCGATCTGAGATCTTTACGTGACCAAAAACCCTTCAGCGTGTCCAAAGGAAACATTTCTCAAGAGGGCCAGCACAAGGTCATCTCTTCTCAGCCTCATGATCATTCTCATAGCGATAGCCCTTCTACAAGTCAGACATCACCCTCAGATCAAAAGCGCAATGTTACAACACAAATGGAGCGCTTCCTAAGTGCTCTCAACAAGGCTGATTCTAGTATTTTAAACTCATTGATCCAAGAGGCTAGAATGGATCTGCCTTTATTCAAGCAGAAGCCCCCTCAACCACAATTAGATAGAAACATACCCTTCATGGATGAAATGTATGATCCTTTCAAAGAAGACGACGACAGTGATGAGCCCACCCCTTTGATAAAAGATACTGGTAGACATTCTGTCCAAAAAGGGGTTAGAAGTCCAACAAGGACTAAAACCCATTTGGAAGACCCCAGCCATGATGACCTTTTGCCTCATGAGAGAGCTGTACAGGATGGTAGTGGCTTTTCTCAGCTTGTTGGAACCAAGTATGGTGTACAGCCTACTACAAAAGCAGAGAGGAAGCTTCCCTACGGTCATCAAATGGCTTCAGATAAGTGGAACACGCCAGATCAAAGTTGGCTCTCCGAAGAAAGGAAATCATATAAAAATGATACTAATCTGTTTTCCACAGGACTGGGGGATTATGCTGATGACCCCAAACTGTACAGAGAAAGTAGTCGGACTGCAGAATACCAGGGTTCTTACGTACAGGACAGAGAGATGCTTAACAAAAGTTTAGCTCGCCAGAAGTCTGAAGAGAGCAGTGAAGATAAAAGGAAGGATCAGTTTGAAAAGATTCAAAATCTACTTCAAACTATTGGATTTCCTTTAGACACAGGAGAGGTTAACAAATTAGCAGACAGGACAAGAGAGCGGTTGTATGGCAAGACGGTAAAGTCTCATAGTGGGCCATCTCATTTATTTGATAGAAATCGAGAGCCATCAGTAAGCCGATCTGAGCGTGAAGGTAGTAGTAGGGCAGATTCGTCAGACCGTGATCGCTTTCGCTCGGTTTCTCCAGCTCAGTCCTCGAATCGTAAGGTTTACATGAGCTACAAGGACTCTGTTAAACAACAGTGCAAAGGGGAAGACGTAGACCTAGACCTAACCGCCATAAAAAGGACCATATTGAACTTGACCTCAGCAGAAGATACGCAGGATCCCTCCACACCATCATCTGAACAGCCAACAGTTGCTCCAGCTTCGTACCAACCTGCATCTGCACATGTTTTATCTACAGCTGAAGCTGGCAGTGCCCAGTATGCTCAAAACACTGCCACCTTTCCAGCTTTACAATATTCTTACTACAGTAATAACCAAAATCCTTGGAGTTCGGCCTATTCTTTGGACAGCAGTCAAATTGCTAATTTGCAGTACTCCGCATACCACTGTGGTGCATATGGCACTGTGCCTCCACCCCCTAATCTTGGTTATGGCAGTTATCATCAGTTACCACCCCCAAATATGATGTCTGGTTATAGTTCGTACCCTATGCAAATGGCCAATCAATACTGTGTGGGTTCTTCCCTCGTGCCAGTTCCCACCACCAACCTTGTCCTCCCCCCCACAGAGACAAAAAAAACTCAACCTGTTAGGTGTCTCAAGACAATACAAACAGTTAATGTTACAGCAGAGGCTGCCAAAACTGAAAGTGTTGAAGGTGTGAAACATCCAGTGCATACACAGTCGAAAGCAGAGATGGAGAATGCCGGACAACAGGTGGCCACCATAACGGAGGATGACATCAAGGCGAAACAGAAGAAACGGGTATGACATCTTTCCTCAAACCTTTCCTCAGATGTGGATCGAATCTTGTGTTATACTCTTGTTACTCCTGTAATTCTGTGATGTATTAAATTTATTAGAGTATCAGAGGACAGTGTTGCTATAAGCTTATTGTTTTCACATCTGGTTTCTGTAAGAGTCTGAACTTGTGATGAATGTACTGGTTGTTTTATCACCATTGTGTCAAATGAGAGTTTTGTTCTTATGTAATTGTGCCCCTGGGCAGCTTGAGCAGTTTAACCAGAGAATGAGGAGGAAGAAAGAGCAGCAAATGGAAGCCCAGCGATCTCGTGGACAAAAACAGAATTCAACTCCAGGTATTAGTATTTCCAGAGCCTTTAGGTTAAGGCATTTATTAACTTGTTCTACAGTGAAAGCTGTTTAGATGTTCAGGTACAATTACATTCATTTTAGGTTCTTACGATCAAGGTTATTACCTTAGTCATCCTGACCAGTTTAGCAGCGGAGATCATGTCAGGGATATTATCAGATGAGAAATGATGGTTTTAAAGAAACACTCCCTTGTCATAGGTTACAGAATTTTAGGTTTGGAACTTGGGTTCCTGGTTTAGAGGACCGTTTACACAACACTGTTTACTAAAAGCGGAAAATATTTATGCGCTTTAGCTGCGTTTATGTCTGAACAGCGTTTTGGGCCTGAAAACGCTTTCAAAGTTTTTGAAAATGAGACCGTGTAAACTACAAAATCTGTCTTGCATATGATGTTTCTTTACAAAGGGGCATCGCCGACTACTGGCCTGGCATGCATAATGCAGAGTAGAATGATTTTAGATCAATTGAAAATCATGATTTTGTTTGAGATCGTGATCCTCCCAAGATTCTAAACAACAACTAAAAATGTCATTTACTAGAGGTTTTGTAAAAATATTCATTGCTGCAGTCTATTTCAAATGCTTAATTAGGCATTTTTAAAAGCTGTTTCAATGAATGATTTGATGGCACTCTTCGCTTGATTAATTACTGGAAAATTAGCAATCAATGTTCAGTTTCTTAAATAAATGATTTAATGACAAATACGTTGTCAGTTGTCGCCACCTAGTAGCGAAACAGTGTTATAGATAAATGCGTTATTCACAGTGCTAAGGTAGGTTCAAAATGTGATTTGCATCAGTGTTTATATCCAAATGTTTATGCTAGTATTTCTGTGATTACCTAAACATTTAATAGACAAATCTTTGACATTTATTGAGATTGTGTGCATGTTTGAATCACAATCTTGTAACAATTAATTGTGCAACTGTAGTACAGTGTTGTTAGTAATTTTCACGGATCTGTGTAAGCATGAATAATATTGTTAAGTGTCAGTAGTGTCGCCTGTACGCGGAACGTTGTTAGTACATTGTTGTCGTGTAAACGTACCCTAACAAGCAGGTCTGCAGGCAAAAGTGTTCAGGTAGCTGGACTGGTAGCATGGTGCTTGCAACACCAGGGTAGATTTTAAAATACAGTTTAATTGTGTTTTT
This sequence comes from Beaufortia kweichowensis, assembly GCA_019155185.1. Lineage (NCBI taxonomy): Eukaryota > Metazoa > Chordata > Actinopteri > Cypriniformes > Gastromyzontidae > Beaufortia > Beaufortia kweichowensis. The sequence goes on along the minus strand of CM032801.1, from coordinate 16,043,498 downwards.
ACAGTATTAGATTTTATTTCACTGTTGATATAGTGTAGCATCAAGTTTACAGCTGAATAGTTGGTAAATATTTAAAATCTAAACATTGTATGGTTTATTTAAAATAATATAAGCATTTCTATAGCCACAAGTTTCTGATTGTTTAATAAATATGTTGTTAATATTATGTAAAATGTAGTCTTCATTGAGCAGAAATGTGAGGTCTTGTTTCCATCAAGACCAGATCCAGATTCATTAGAACATCTAGACCTAGACGCTTTGTTGCATTTTTACAACCGTTTTTAACTTTACATTGTGCTTAAATATGATTAAATAATAATATTATTTTCTGTGTGGAGTTAAACAAATTCTTGACTCGCAAAGCCCTGCTGGTTACTTTATAAACGTAGTAATCGAACCATGGAGGGTTTGATGGCATTAAAAGCATTGCAAGTTAGTAAATGGTCCGTCCTGTAAAAGAAAAATGTCACTTTGCCAAGTCTGCTAAGCTTAATGTACACCCTATATTGTAACATATTTACAGGTACCCCCACTGAGATAAAGAATGTGTGGATATGTGGTCATTCTCTGGTGTTTTGGGCTGAAAAGAGGGCAAATTCACTTGAGTTTGGGGGGCAGTTGGGCTTGCACCCCAACCTTGCCCGCATCTGGTGGAAGGGTGTGCAGGGCATGACGTGGAAACAGCTCGTGCCCTTGCTGCTCCAGCTTAAAGACAACTGGCCCAAACCCGACCTCATCATAGTCCACTTAGGTGGAAATGACATAAGCACAACTCCCCCAGACGTCTTTATTCAAACCGTGAAGAGAGATTTCACCTCACTAAAGAGCATATTCCCTAACTGTCTGCTGGTGTGGTCTGATATTCTTTCACGACAAACCTGGAGGGATGCACCAGACAGTAAAGAAATGGACTTAATTCGCATGGCCATTAATAACGGCATACGTTACGGTGTGACTAAACACGGTGGCTCTGTTTTGAGACATGACAACATAAGTCCCAGTGCTGGACTCTACAGACCAGATGGCGTTCACCTCTCCGGTAAAGGCATTGACACGTTCAATATGAACTTACAGGAATTTCTGATAAAGTGGGAATTTGAGACCGACACAAATTCAGAGTCAGCTGTTCAAGATGGCAAGTCTTAAAAACGTTTGTTTCATTTAGCTGATGCATTTAATGTCGTTCCTTGTTTATCAAATTTCTTTTTATGTCTTTCTGTATGTGTGTGTGTGCTTTTTCAGATTGTAAAAAGCTGCCTATAAGAATTATATGTAATCAGATTTTTTTCAATGCATGTAAACATTTTGGCATCTGTTAAATTGTTCTTACATGTTCTGTTTTATTCCTTCTGTTCAGTTAAATAAGTATAACAGTGTAATCACCTTACTGTACTGTAAAGTATAGTGTCTTTTAATTAAAAAATAAACAATTTTGTTCACAATATTACGTTTCAGAGATTATTTTTGGATTAACAACTTTAATACATTGACTTAAATGATAGTATTTGTTGTCCAAATAGTAAAAATATATAACGTATAGTTGTAATGTATAGAACACATATACAGTATTATGTCCCAAAAGCAAGTTTACTTCAGCAAAGTTTACTACTTGCATGCAGATAATAAGTAATTGTAATGTTTTCTTTACTGGAAAATAACAAACACTTATCTGAATTCTCCTGACACCTGTTTTTCGATAATTAAATATTTTTTGCTTATTTTTCATTTGCCGTTCAGCTAATTCTGCCTTTTTTTAGCACGTTTTATCATGTTTGAATCTGATATCCTTGTTTCCCCCAAACCAGCTCAGACAATAAAACTTTTAATTTCTGCACAGTTACCAATGAGGAAGTGTAAAGCTGTCAGTGTGTGTCATACATGTTAAACCTTTTATCTGAACATCCTGGCCTTGTACAAATGTCTTATTGTATAGTGGTTGCTCTGCTTGGATCTGGAGCATCCAAAGAACAGCTGTCTCCAGAAATCTGAACATTAACATGTAAAGAAGAGTGTTGAATTTGTGTCTGTTGAGCTCTTCCTTGTGATGTCTACAAAATGATTGATTTGAGTTTCTTCTGCACTGAAAAATTATACATCTGAAAAAACGAGCAGCGTCTGTGAATACAAGGTAAGTATACAAATTTTTGCAATATAGTTACTGTTGGAACCATCACCAGTCTTGGTAGTTTTTGCAAAACTTATAGGATCCTTTAGGCACTTTAAATTCAGTTCTGAAGTTAAAAGAACCTCAAAATCGGTTATTTGGGATTGTTTACTTCTTGCAGTGCATGTTCTAGTCAGGACTTAAATCTTGTAATTATTGTAAGAATATGAAAATGTTATTACTTTCAATAGAACTTTATAGAGGTGACACTATGGGTTGGGTAACCTTAATTTAAAGTAACAAAAAACTGTGAAATAATGTGTAGATTCATAATAAAAAATAAATAATTTTGCTCTACATTGGTTTTATTGTGTTATTCATAGTATTTTTAAATTCCCCACTTACAAAATGTTCAATAGGGAAAAATAAAGTTTAAATGCTACAGTATCTGTTGTGTATGCAGTGGAATAAAATTGATTACCACAGTCTCAGCAAATCTGTATAACTTTTAACGTGTGTACTTTCACAGTAAATTATTGCTTTTGTAAATAAAAAATACAAGTTGCTTAAACATGTACAGTGGAAAACAGTATGATGTTTATTCCCATCATTACCTGTGACTTTATATTTCATTTCAGTGTTTTTATGTGTGCTACCTTTTGTGTTGCTTTATTAATGTGTATACCATTATATCAAATATAATAAATGCTGTTTGGTTCATTAAATGAGGCTTAACATTGGCTTTGTGGTTATTTTTGAGTTGTCACAGTATGCAATGCTGGCCAGCCTGAAGTTATTTATTATGTCAAAAATTACAAAAGGGAAACGACTTTCTTCCGAAACTCAGTCAATCATTGTTATGAGGAGTAAATGAGGATGTTTCAATGAAAACTTTAATAGTTATTTTTGTTGGTATATATGTGACATTTGCAGTCAAAACTTGAAATATAAATTCTCAGAGAATGTATAGTCTAGACATCAGAAACATATGCACATATATGTCTATATGCACATATTTTCTATTAGAAGGAAGAAAATATACATGCATTATAGATGTGACAAAAGAAAACACGTTTTAGAAAGGCAACATACTTTGCATGATTTCGGTCAATTAAAAATGCACAAACCAGATGGAAAAGAGATGACTCTTCAAAGAACATAAAACATTAAATCACTATGAAAAATGCTTTAGAAATAAACAAATGCTTAAAAACTTTGAGAGAGACCTCACATGTGTATTTAAACCAGCAAATATTGACATCTAAGACATCAGTATGATAAAAAACCTTTTACAAAATCTTTAGATCAGTTGAGTATGAATTAAAGTACAGAACTGTAAAGTTTTGTGCATGCTTACTGTAATATTGTAACATTAAGCTGCCAGTTTTTTACTGTAAAAGCATATTTCTTCAGTGAAAATATATTTCATTTATAATGCACCAGAACTCTTGGATCATTAGAAAGTAATTGTAAAATATTATTTTAAGATTACAAAAATTACAACACGTCATATTAGTCATAAACTGGAGAAAAGAGGTTTTTATGTACATTTATATCTTACAAGGATAGTTTACAAAAAAAATTCAAGTCCCATTTGAAAACATATCTTTTAAATAAAGCTTTTTTTAATCATTTAATTATTAAAGAGTTTTCTCGTTTGGAATGACATTTTAAATGATTTTGATTCTTTCTGTTCATTATAGAAACTATGACAGAAACGCACAGATGCTGTCTCCTCGCGTTTGATTGGTCTGTCTCGCTGTGACGTAATGTCCGGCGGCTGTGGACCAATGGCGGCGGCTAACACAGAGAGAGATGTCGGTTTTGAGATTGTTATAAATGCGGTGTGTTGTCTCTGAGGTCATTTTAAAGTCTGTTTATGTTTGCAGATTTATCTGTTGCAGGAAAGACTTGCAGTAACGTTAAAAGATTTTGATACTGATATAAAGTCCGCGCGTAAGCGTCGATATGTATCGCGGTGGTAGGCCGCACAGAGGCGGCTATCATCCTCCGCCGTCTCGTGGATACGGTCCGCGTCCTGGCCCCGGACATCCTCCGGACCGTGGATATCACCCACCACCCGATCCGTACCGGCGTCCGTCCCCGCGGAGGAGATATCCATCACCCGGCGCGAGAGATGCGCCACACGACTATAGAGGAAGAGGACGGGCACCTCCGAGAGCACATGGGGTATAACACCGTAAACACAAATCACTGCTACACACTCACTTGTGACACATGCATTATATGTAAATAAATATCATGTAAATATAACATGGTACTGTCACAGTAATGAAAGGTAAATTGTGTGTTTGTTTGGCTTTCTAATGTTCTGTCTATAAGTTAGTTATATATGCATTTTTCTACACAGAGGTACACTCCATCACCTCCTCGTGGTGGTCTTCCTGTTGATCACAGTCTGGTCATAACTGTTGGAAATGAGTTGACCCATCCAACAGGCTACACGGGCCCAGACGCTCCCTATGTTCGGTAAGAAACATCAGATAGGCAATACATTGATTATCTAGATCAGTTAACAAAATTTGCTCCAAAGTTTAATAATACGCATGCTAATGTAAGTGACACATTTTGTTTCATTTCTATATATACAGTGGTGGTAATGTACTGGTTGGAGACACCTTTCCTCAGGAGGAACTGAAAATGTTATTTTCCTATTCACTTTAACAGCATAGTTGAATTTTAGTCTAATCATGACAAACTATAAATTGATGGAGAGGTGAAAGACACAAGATGAAATAATTGGCAGATTTTCATAACAACGAACATAAACAAAGAAATGTTCATTTAAAAATATCTAAAATGAAAAACATGTTTTAGAACACTTAAAAATGTTTGAAAAAATATATTATATCTAAAAATATGAAGGATGTAGTTCACAGCATTTTTATGTGTATATTCAATTTCTTCTGTGACAGTTATCAGGTTAAGCCAAAGATGCAGAAAATGACAATAATGTATGAAGGCTATTGCATGGATGAAAGTTGGAAATCCCACATCCATTTCCATCCCTGAATATATACATATAAATATACACATATATTGTTGATGGAAGACAAAAAACAGACAATTTTTTGTATTCCATTAACAATACCAGAGAAAGCAATAAGTGGGTGCTTGACCTGTGTTTGACAGCTGGATTAGGTTAAAACAAACCAAAATATTGTGTATTAGATTTTTACAAGAAAAACAGTATCTGCATGTCTTTGGCTAACAAATGCACATGTCAAAGTATTTTCAAGGCTCCAAGATGTATTGAAATTATTGAAATATCGTAAGCAATAAGGTACGAGAGGCTGTGGTTTATCATGAATAAGTCACGGCTGAAGAGGAGCAACCACTTCAGCCGTGATTTAAGTGATACATTGTGCGTTGGACATGATCTCATATGTTATCTAATACCACAGCACTCAAAGATGTTTATAACCCAGACTCGCCCAATATTAAACAGAAAATTCTGTTTGTAATATTTTGTCTCAATAGAGATTACAGTGCCGGAGAACCGCACCACAACAAGCCCTATTATTCTCCACGGAGGTCGAGCTTTGATGACCACAGCGACAGGGGTTCAAGACGCCGCAGCGTCAGTCGCGGCAGGAGCAGGGGACGGAGCCGCAGTCCTGGATACGGGCGCAGCAGAAGTCGTCCCCGCAGCAGGAGTCGGAGCTATAGCCGCGGCAGGAGTCCAGAACGAGCAAAGAGTCGAGCGAGGAGCAAAAGTCGAGCGAGGAGCAAGAGTCGAGCAAGGAGCAAAAGTCGAGCAAGGAGCAAGAGTCGAGCACGTAGCAAGAGTCGAGGCGTGAAGCAAGAGCAGACCTCATGGGAGGAGCTACAGTAGAAGTCGCAGCAGAAGCGGCAGCCGCAGAGGCAGGAGCAGGGGGAGGAGTCACGGCAGGAGCCGCAGCGTCAGTTGCAGCGGTAGCAGCAGTAGCAGCAGAAGCAGCAGCAGTCACTCCAGTCGAAGCCGTTACAAGAGAAACAGAGCAGGTAAACAAAAGGAAGACTTTAGTGAGCTGGAGAAGGCTCGGCGACGCAAGGAAATTCAAGATATGCTTGTACAGCCTGCAAAGTCTATTTTGAAGAAAAGGGTGGATTCCTCCGAGACGGATTCTCCAATGATAGTGCAGGTAAGAATCTCCCTACATGTTTTAGGAGATATCTCTTCTTCATTTGCTTCTGGTTTGTGCATTTTAATTCACAGAAATCCTACAAAGTATGTTGCCTCTTTTTGTCACATCCATAATGCATCCATTTTTTTAAATAGATAACTCATGTATAGACTTAAAAAAAATCTATAGTCTATAAATCTATGTCTAGACTATATTAACAGGGGTTTATGAAAATATAATAACCCCCTTTATGAAAAAATAAAAATAGAATTTATGTTGTCTTGACTAAAAATGTTTGACTGAAGACTGCTTTTGCATGTCATGCGTTCAAGAACAGCGATTCCCCTCGAGAAAACCCTGATGCTGGTCTTTCACAAGAGGCAGGACAGATTCTCTGCGCGCTGACCAAGACGATGGATCCAGGCATGTTAGCGTCCATGCTGGGAAAAACTTCTGATGCCAGTGCTCTTGAAGAGCTTCTCAGCAAGATCCATTCATCCAAAGAAGGTGGAAGCGACTCACTCCTCCCTCATGAGAAAGGAAGACAGGATCTTACAGAGTTCCTTGGAATGATGGCAGAGGTGGTATCGCAACCCCAAAATACAAAGAAGAGTCTTACCGATATCGACGATGAGGAGAAATTTCTCGGAGACGAAGAAGCCTATGTTGATAACCAGATGAAACCTGCTGAGGAGATTCCTAAAGATTCCAGCTTTCAAGACATGAGGTTTACACAGTCTCATGACGCTCGTAGAGGAGAACACAGCTCTACACCTTACGCTTTCGGTGATGATGTGAGAGAAAACAGGCGTCGTTCATCGGCCACACCTGAGAAACATGAGAATGAACAAAGTGACATCCCACCTGGGGTCGGGCCGCAGGAAGTCAACGTGAGAAAGGAGGTGGAGGAATACGAAAAGATACAGGATCTACTAAAGACAATTGGTCTGGATTTGGGCGTAGCCGAGATCAGCAAGATGGCGGTTAGGACTCAGGAGCGCCTCCATGGAAAAAACCCAGTGAAGAAGAGCCCTGTAAGCCGGCAGTCCGATAGGAAGCACAGGAGCCGCAGCAGGAGTTACAGCAGCAGCAGCAGTAGCAGCAGAAGCTCCAGCAGGAGCCGGAGTAGCAGCTACAAACGTGATTCGAGCCGCAGCAGGAAGAAGACGGTTTCACCAGAGCAAAGATCTTCACGGTCGCACAGCCAGAGCAAGAAGGAGAGTCGACCCAGCGTTGCAGAAAGTGGGTGGCCAACAACACCCACTGTAGGTCCTGGGACACATCCGTATCCTCCACGACCCGGTCTCCCACCACACTCGATGCCTCCGTACCCCCCACCATCTCCACATGGGGTGATGCCATCCGACTACCCTCCGCATGGTTACGATCCGTACGGCAATTATGTCCCGTACATGCCTCCGGGATGGCCGATGTATCCGCCGCCAGGTATGCCAGTTCCTCCTCATGGACCCATGGATCCCTACAACCTTCCTAAGATTGAAAGGCCTTTTCTTAAAGTGATTAAGACAGGAGGAAGTGAGGCTAAGGCCGTGGATAAAAAAGGTTAGTTGATTGTAAGCAGTTGTTAATATTTTTTAATGCTACACATCACAGCCAGCCAACTTTGGTGTGATTTGTTCTTCTCAGTACCTTCAAAGTTGGATGATGTGGCCTCCAAAGCAATGACCAGTGAGAGTCAGAGGAGAGCTAAAGAGGAATTAAATACTGCCAGCCAAAAACAAAAGGTAATTTTCAAAATTAAATGGTACTGGTTAATGTAAAGAGGAACATCTGCAGAGTCGCTTGTTTTTTCTCAAAAAGCTCAAATTTGGGGGACATATTTATGCATCATGTTGCACCAGTTAATGTTTTAAAGCTCTAAAAAAGATGCGTAAAAAGACGGCATACAAGTACCCCACATGGCTAGTTTTGAAGCCGATAGCTTTGCATTCGGGATGGATGAAACTTTTTGTTCACTGACATTTGGCCTCTCATTTACTGCTGCAGGTTATTTACGTAATTTACATCGTAAAAGCATAAGCAATAAGATTTACTTGGTACAGTTGACGGGTCTTTCGAATAAAGAAACTTAATAAAATGATTTCTTAGGTCATTGAAGAACTTGAAAAGCTAACAGAAGAGAAAGAAATCCGACTGAAGAGAAAAGAAAACCTGTTGAAAGAGGTGGAAACATTGAGAAAGCAGCAAGGTATTTCTCTTTAGCAGTCAACTGTTGAGATTATAATATCGAAGGATGCCCTGTATTACCCCGTGACTGTCTTTTTTCATACTTATAGGTGAGCTGCTGAGAAAGAAGCGCAGAGAGAAGGACGGACACAAGGATCCTGTCCTTATAGACCTCAGTCAGCTTCAGGAGGATGCCATGGCCCAAATCTCCAAACTACGTGCTGAAGAGAGAGAGTCTGATAAAAAACATGAAGAGCTGGTCAAAATAGCACTTATCCTCGGTATAGACTACAAAGAGTCCAAGACCCCAGGGAACCACACACAGCACTCCTCACGGAGTAAGAAGGAGTCGACCAGAAGCCCAGAGAAATCAGGAGCCACCAGCAGCACATCGTATAATAAGGTAGATTTGCTTGTGCTGTCACAGAAAAGGTATAAAAAGTTAAATCCACTTTACAGGCATGAATTACATTACATGCCATTCAAAATCATTTTTGGCATGGCAATGTTTGACACTGATGTATTGAAATATGCTGGCAAACCTTTAACGTCATTTGGTTACATTTTTAATAACATTAAATAACACTAATGTGAACTAACAACTAACAATCCATTTTCAATTTTTCAACATTTATAAGTTTGTGTTAATGTTAATTTATACAGTTTAATATAAAATTAACATTAAAATAAACTAATAACTCTGTAAAAGTTATTCTACTGTATATTATATTTAAATACTGAGTTTTGCAGTTAAAAATTGAAATCTTAATGAGTTATAATGATGCTGATTTGATAAGTAATATCAAATTGTTTTGGTGATTTTGGAACAGACTTAATTTGTTTTACAGTTCAATGGTTCACAAACCTTTCAATACCCTCCATATATCAATCAATAGCAATATTCCTGTAGATGAGACGCATCATGATGCTGCTCACCCTCACAATGTCAATTGACATGCCTTTTTGTTTTCAAATCATATCTCTAAATAAACATACGTGCACAACCACAATAAATAAATATTTAGTGGTTTTGCATGTGTGTTTATTCTTGATATTATTGGTTTTCTAATAAATGCACATGTGACAGTCAGTGATGTTATGTATTTCCATAATTGCAATGCCCAAGGTCATACAAATGCTTGTCAAGGTTGCAATTTTATAACTTTTTTAACATTGCATTTAGATAACAGTTTATGGTATTGAACGGTTAGGATTAAATGTAATTTACACACTTTGAACGTTACCTGACGAGGCTAGGCTGTGTCTAAAATGCATTTTCATTCATGCAGCTTATTTTAATTTAACCTTGCATGTAGTCAGTGATATGTAAATTACTCCATGTGCTCTTTAGGAACGGTAGTTAAAAATATTGATCTTATAAACAGATTTTGTGCTAAAGACAAATAAAGTTTGTAATTTGTCTTTAGCATGAAAGTTGCAAAGGTGTTAAAATAAAAACTCTTCATTTTAGAGATTTTCATCATAACATCAATCATGATTTTGTTCTTTTATCGATTTCATAAATTTAAAATTTCGGTATGAAATGTCATTTCTAAGCCAATTATTTTATGTCAGTCAAGTAAATTCAAGTAATAAACCCATGGGTAACTTCTCCACGGCTGGGAAACAGATGGCCTGTTTTACAAAGGTAAGTCTGCTATGACAAACTTTAATGATTGGGAATCTGGTTTTCTAAAAGCTTTTGCACATTGATTTAACTTCATCAGTGCCTTTTTTATTCTCTTCCTCCCTGGCTTTGAACTAATGCATTATTTGTTCTCCCTAAACCAATCTAGGTTCGCCCCATCAAAATCAGGAGCTTCTCCTGAAAAAGTCAAGTCATCACCTCCGTCGAAAAGCCATTCACTGGACACTGCTGACGAACTATTCGAGTACTACGACGCAGGAAATCACTGGTGTAAAAACTGCAATCTTACCAGTGGTTCCATGTTTGACTTTTTCATGCATTTACACAACAAAGTACATAGAAAGGTTTGTTCTTATGATTTTATGATATGTTTTAGGAATAATGCTTTTTTTGTCGCATCTTTGTTTTAACCATCCATTGATTTTTCTCTCCTGATAATGTAGACTCTAGACCCCTACGACAGACCTTGGGCAAAATCAGAGAGTGACAGGAAGCATCAAGCAGGAGAGAGGACATCAAAGCCAGCAAAAGGTAAATCTCAGTGTTAAATGTGTGTTTTTATTAAATTTATGTAATGCATAGAGTGCAGTTTGAACATGTTTACGTCTACTAGGGTTGTGAATAGGATGCAAGACTCTGTAGTACATTTAGTGGAAGCTTTTTTCCAAGAGTTCCTGAAAAGTAATGAAGCCATTCATCGTAGCACTTATTGCATCTCTTGTAACAAGTTAACCAGGTTTCTACAATGCTAGATAACACCTGCAGAGAGAGACAAGGGTTAACGTTTTCAAATAAAGAGTGTAGTACTAAAATCCTGCGACTGTTACTTCTGAATCTGTGCTGCCAGCTTATGAGACTGTAATTATTGGCCAGTGACTTCCTGAAGTCTTTGAAGAATCATTATGATACCAACATCTGATCCAGAATCATTAAATTCCTTATGATTTCTGTCTAATGGCTGACCTTCTTATTGCAGTGATGTAAAGTGTGGTTTTATTGCAGTGGGTTCTGATCTGGAGCATAGCATGGGTAATTACTGATATTGTGTAATGATTTATGATGGCTTGTAGATTTAATTCTTGCTTGTTCTCGTCCAGGTTCTGAGTTTTTGATCCCTGTTAGGGGATTCTTCTGCCAGCTATGTGAAGAGTTTCTCGGCGATCCCATTTGTGCTGAAGCCCATGTCACCTGTCACACTCACAATGAGAAATACAAGGTAACTAACTAATATTATGCAAAGCAGGTGACTTGACATCATGTCCTGTTCGTCTTTTAACATGTTTTTGCAGTACAGTACTTTTTGCATTAATAAGTGAGTACACAAGTGATTTTTACTCAATCTCAATCATCATGAGCAAGTTGTTTTTGAAGAAATTGTGTGGCTTTATTAGGTTAAATTTAAATTATTCATCACTTATCAAGATGTGATTGGTTGGCTCAATTTGTTTCATTTTGTTAACAGGCAAAAATGTATGAAAATCCCCTCTATGAACAAAGGAGAAACCTGGACCGTCAGGCTGGATTGGGGAGCCAAAAGAATTCGGAGCACAAGCGAAAACGTGAAGACAACGATCAGGATGATGTGAAGAAATCCAAACACTGCAAAGATGGTGGAAAAACAATGAGTGCAGAAGAAGAGGCAAAACCACAGTACAGCAAGGACGAGGAGTATAAGAATATCAAAGAGAATGAGAACAAAGTCAAGGAGGAGCGCTTGAAATACAGAAAAGAGGATGGACATAAACAGAAATACATGAAGGAGGACGATGAGAGAGCAAAATATAAACAAGAGGAAGAAGAAAGATACCGTTTTAAGAAAGAAGAGGAATACGCATATAGGTACAGGAAGGAGGAAGCGGAGAGATCCAGGTATGAAGAGGACAGATACAAAAACAAGGATGATTATGAGCGGTATCGATATCGGGAAGAGGAGGACAGAAATCGCTTTAGAAAAGATGAGGATAGAGACCGATACAGTAGAGAGGAGGAGAAGCCCAGGTATGGCAGAGAAGAAGATAAAAGGTACAAATACACTCGGGAGGTTGAGGAGAAGAAGTCAAAACACAAAGATGAAGATGGAGTGAAGTGGCCAAAATCAAAATGGGAGGATGACGATGAAAGTAACGAGAAGTATGAAAAGAAGGACCAGAAAAGCAAAGAGGACAAGGAAAGCACGGGGAAATCCAATTCTAAAAGCATCAAAGTAGTGCCAGAGAAACCCAGCGAGCCTCCTAAAATCTTATGTGGGCCAAGCCCGGCTTTGCTGGCTAAACTTCGCAAAAAGAGCGAGGATGGTACGGCTCGACCCGGCTTTGGAAAGTTCAGTCGCAAAAAGCCACAGAAGACGGCACTGGAGAAAGAGGCTGAGAGAATGGCTGCACAGTTCATGAAAGAAGATGAAGAAAGTGTGGTTAACGAAGAGAACAAGGACGAAGATGTAGATCCATTTTCAAAATCTTTGGCTGCGGCGAAGTCTATTGCCATTAAATTGTCAGGGAAGCCCGTGCTCCCACCCTCCAATGAATGGCTAGCTTATGAAAATAAAAGTAGTTCTAATTTACCTTCCCCGGCTACTCCTTTCGTTATTAGGAAATCCTTCACTGGTGTGCAGAATAAGCCAACAGTAGCTAATAAAACACTTACTGCTAGTGATTCCCCTGGATCTGTAACAGAGAATCAAAAGCGTCCGGCTTTGTCAGCAGACCTCATCTCCAAAGCATTTAGTGGTGAAGAGGTGCAATTAAAACAACAACAACAGGACTCCTCTGCAGGACCTGTAGATATCTTTGAAGTTTCTGCTCCACTCCCATCATCCACTGTAGCGCCACAACCTGTAAATGCCACCCCGATAAAACCTGTTCCCAAAGAATGTGTTGTGACTCTCGAGTCTGACGTGGCTGCTCCTGGAGTGCCCGAAGAGGAGCAGAAGCTCACCGTAATCCTTCGCCCTCCTCCTCAGCTTTCTTCCAATACTAGAGACCCATCCTCAAAAACTTTAAAGCCGAAGACTCTTGCAACAGGAAAAGCTAAAGATTTGTTTGACATTTTCTACAGCACCACTGTTAAAAGCTCTGTTACTTCTAAACAAGATTCTTCTGGCTCTAAACCCTCAGAAAATAACTTGAGTAGTAAGAAAACCTCTGAAAGTAAAGAGTCCAACAACAAGATAAAAACTTGCACTGATGGGATCGAAGAACCCTGCAAGAACCAGAACTCAGAAGTTGCAAGGAATCAGGAAGCTCTCAAGAACCAAGACTTAACAGTTGCAAAGAGCGAAGACGCTCCTAAGAAAGAAGAATCTGAAATTACACAAAGCAAAGAACCTTTTAAGAATGATGACTCAGAAGTTCAACAGGCATCTCTGGACGCCAGCTTAAAGCCTGAAAATCTAAGTGAAGATAAAGGAATAAAAGAGGACAAATTTAATAAACAGCAAGTCTGTAAAGTTACAGAAATCTCTGAGGCAGATGAAGTCTTGATGGAAGTTAGCGTGGAGACGAACCAAATGGAAAAAAAACAAAAACAAAATCAAAACCCTCTTAAATCCGATGGAAACCCTGTGGAACCTGCAGGAAACCCTGTGGAATTTGATGTAACCCCTTTGGCAACTGATGTAACCCCTTTGGAATCTGAGGGAAACCCTCTGGAATCTGAGGGAAACCCTCTGGAATCTGAGGAACCCATGTCTTTCTCCCCCCTTCCAGGTTCTTATACCGAGCAACTGAACTTGGACACATTTGAATTCAGTTTCGAGCCTTTGTAAAGGACCTTACAAGAGTAGGTTTAGGGATGTACATGTTATCTCTGAATGTAAATAACAGTGAATTTAAAGTATTCTTTTCATTTGCTTGAATCCAGTTAGAATGTTTCATGTCTATTCTCAACCTTTTGGCAGGTAATGCTAATGAAAGCTGAAAACTGAAAAGCATTCATTCTGAAGTGGGTGCTGGGAAGAGAATGAAAACTTTCATCAAGTAATGGATCTTAAATATTGGTTAAATATCCCTATTTCCTTGTCAAAAGCACCTGGTGTTGAGCTATTTGTTCCTTAATCTGTTTGCAGACGAAACAATTCCTTTTTTACAAAGGTAATGTAAAAATGTTATGAATATGTGTGTCAGACATTTCAGACTCTTGAGTTCATTTGCTCTGTTCGTTCCATTTAAATGAATGAAGATATTTTAATACAGGAGCCAGAAAGGTCCAGGCTCAAAGAAGAGAGATGGTGTGGAGTTCTGCTGCAAGGACATGTGCTTATGCCATCACAATTTATTTCTTATTACACTGTACTGTGTATCGATGAGTTTCTTTCCAATTTCTTTTTCTAAAGATTGAATCCTGTGTTGTTGGTACTGTTCATAATTTTACCCTGCTAGTTTAGTATCTACAAATACATTGGTGATGTAATTGCACAACTTCTCCTCTAGCTCAAATAAATCAGCAACTGTTTGTGTTTGCTTCATATTGGTATGCTTCTTTTGCCATCAGACTTTTGTATTCCCTTTTGCACACATCTTTAGGTTTGGTACAAATATTCTACCTGTATTAATGCAGAGATATATGGTAGTTTTGATTTTACATATACAACTAATATGCTGTATCTGTTTCCTTTTTTTGAAGATCTCAAACTGCATTTATTTATACATATTTTAATTGTGTATTGCTTGCTTGCCAGTAGTTTTTCTAGATGAGTATGCAGAATCTTTTTAATGTCTCTGTTTAAACAGATATTTGCTGTGTATATAAGTTAATTTTTCCTACAGTATTGAATGTTGTATGATTGACAGTAAAATAAGAGCTGAAAATGGCATCTGCAGCATTCAAGACACTTGAGCAGAAGTGAAGCCGCTGGGGTTTATGAAGGTAAGTGAGACACACTGACTGTGCATTCACGAATAAAAATGTAGGGCTGGGTTTTGCGACCAGTTTGCCCATTTGATTCTTACTTATATGGTTTTGATTCAATATCAATTAGTTATCTGTAATTCATGTTACTTTTGCAGTTATGGAATCCATATTTAAACATATATGCTGGTAATTGAAACTATTCTGACATTCACTTTAACAGTAGAGCCTACACAATTATGTTTTGAATTACTTTTACTTTGAGTAAGCCAACACTAACAAGAAGTCATAAATATGTACAGACAGTTTGCACAATGCACATTACTGTAAAAATGTGCACAGGATTTCCCGAATCAATTTCCCTTAGTTAATTTAAGCTTAGTGAAAGCATGGATCGAGTGAAAGAAGATCGATTACAATAGAAGAATCTATACTTTTTACCCTGTTGGTAGTTAGACTAGTTGGTAGAAAATTTCTACCAACTAGTCTTTGAATTGCCTATATATTCAGTAACCCGATCTAAAATAATTTTAATGCAGGTAAAAAAAGAAAAGGTACAATTTTTACCCTGTCTGCCCTTAAAACTGATTCATATCAAAATGATTTGTCCTGTTTCAAATAAAGAGTTTGTGAAGGAAATCGTGTGTCCAGTTTGTATTGTTTGACTATTGCTGGTGGTTTTAAGGTTCTTTACAATTGTTGCTTGTTGTCTGTACAATATATGAACTTTTAGGTAAAGGCCATACCACATTTGCAGTATTAACTTTATATGTCAGACTGTATGACGCACAAACTTTAAACATCTATATCTTGATGATGATGATGACTGTCTATAGCGTTTAAATCAATGTATAATCTGAAAGTCTACATGTAAAATATTGTACACCAGTAGATGGGTCTATAAGGCTGTTTATAAAACACAGTAACAGTCAAAAGTTCAGAAACACTTGCTTACCGTTATTTAGATTTTTTCCATATTTTAGAATAGTGGTAAACTCATCAGAACCATGAAATAACACAATTGTAACTGTGGAAATTATGTTGCGGATAAAATCATCCAAAAATAAATGAACACTATGTTATATTTTATCATCTTTAAAAGTAGTCACCCTTTGTGTAGAATTTGTAAAATAACACTTGACATATTATCATCCATCCATCATTCCATCAATTTCTGAACTCTTATTGGCTGCTTTTTATTCATTATTTGTTCCAAGTCATTTGTTTCAAAACGTTTTTCTAAATACAATTTTAGCATATTTTTGTCTACAAACATTGAAAAGATTAAAAGATCTTTAAGATCATGAGAAACATTTTTGTCAATTGTGTCTAAACTTTTGACTGGCACTGTATGTGTACATTGTAGTACACATGTTAGGTCTGTAAGGTTGTTAACAAATGTAAAACTATATTATACATTATAAAATAGTTTTATAAGTGTGTGTATAGAAAGAGACAAGGTGAGAGAATATAAATATAGATAGATATAGACATTTGTAAATTATATGAAATGTTATATAGATAAAACACTCTTATGTATACGTCTGTATAATTATTTGCAAGAGAAAAATTGTAGTGTATTATCGCAACACAATGCATTCTAATTAATAAAACGGATGACATTATTTTCAGCAGCAGGTGCCACATTTGACTTCAATAAAGCATAACAAAGGGCAGACCAGGCCATTTTGCTCCAAGCAATCCCTTTTGCATGGACCTATTCGGACATATAAACAAGTTGACGGTCAATGTCACCATCACAAGCATCCCTCCCACAATCAATTCCTCTAAGGTGAGCAGCTTCACACGACTGATAAGATGAGAGTCGTCAACAACAGCTGTAGTCCCCTTCCTCATCGTCGCAGCCAGAACCCAGAAAGCTCAAGCCTGCCGCGGGGAGTGCCCAATAGGAAAAATCATCTGCGCTGTTACTAGGCAGTTTGTCACTTTCTAAACCAATCAGATTATTGCTGCTGACGGGAGGGCGCGGGGAGCTGGAGGTAACAGAGTGCGCGAGAGCCCGAGTGCAAGGGAAGCCTTATCACGGAGGCACGGCTAAAGACAACATTTGCAAAATGCCGAATAAAACAAAAAAAGAAAAGGTACAGTAAAGATTACATTGCCGACACAACAACGACTTATTTCCGTTAAACGAATGCGTGTGGGATATTAGTTTGCAGTTGAATTGTTCTGCAACATTTGCTGGTTTTGTTAGCGAAGGCCGCGCTAGCCACTAGCCCGCTAACGGCGCATTTGTGTCTGTGTCCGTTCAGTCAAAATACTGACAGTACCATAGTCTTAAATATTTAAATGAAGATGGAGTGATTTAATTAGCGTAACATGACGTGTCGTGTTTTTGGGATGATTGTATATGCGGGCAGAAATGCTGTTAGATGTCTTACCCGGTCTTTACAAATCAGTTTTCTTTGCTGAGATTATATGTGAACAGTGAGGCGTATTAGTTGTCAGACTGCAGTATACACACAAACATGTCTGCTGTCCCTGCATGAGTCAGTGCTTCAGTGCACACAACTATGAGATGAGCTGTGTTCGTTATGTAAACTTGCTCGATACTGACATGAACAAGTATGTCACTATGTGATGCTGGATGATGTGAGAGTAAATCATTTCATAGTCCCAGAACAGTTCAATAAATCGTGCATGGTTGAAATAAAGCAAAATGTGCCAGCACCTGTCATCGCATCCCTGTCGAATGAATGCAGAATGATCTGGCATGTGTGCAGACCATCCAATAAGAGGCCCCATTTTGATATTTGGGAAGTGCTGAAAATGAGTAGTAGCCTCTGTCTCAGATGTTTGTTCATTTGTTCTCTGTGTGATCATTTGCAGGAACCCAACAAATCTGCAAAAAGCAGCACGAAAAACAGTAATGCTGGAGGCGGAAAGGATGCTGGGACTGAAAATTCAGAAGAGGTAAAGATGACTATATTTAAAAACATTGAATCTAAACGAATCTAATTATTGCTCTTGCTGTGTTTGATTATTAAATTTGGCACCAACAGTTGCTGTCTAAGTGTTACAGCTTGGCTTTTGCTTTTTAAGGTACATAAGGAAACAAAAATTCAATTGAAGTGCATTTTGCGAGACAGCGTTATTTATGCAGTGTCATATGTAAAGCAATTATGCAACTTGGCATCTTTGTTTTCATGAAGCTTTGCTAATGTGACTCCTCCAGTGAAAACCCAGCTGAAGTCATTATTTGTGTTTTCTACATAAAATCATCCTACATAATGTAAAGGACATTCTGTGAAAATATAACCTTGATGTGTTTAATATTGACTGAGTAATGACATGTCAAATTTGTATTTATTGGTATATCTATAGGTGAAATTAATTTTCACCTATAAATAATTTTTAAGATTTTGAGACTTTAGCCTGGTTTTCACAGTTGCGGCACATATATGTTATTTATGTTATATATAGCTCATCATCTTTACAATAACATGTTTGGTTTGGCACACCCACACTTTTTATAGCATAGGACTATAACTGTATGCTAGGACTTTATATATTATGCTATATAACTTTCCTGGTATGGAAAAGTTTCAGATTTTAAGATCTAGACTACATTTGATCCTATAAGAAAGGAAACAATGGCTGTGTGAGCACAACAAATCAGTTTTTTCTGAAACCCTGTTACAGATTTCTTTCTTTCTGCCCTTCCTATGTACTTCTTTGTTTTTTGTTTCTTGTTATAATCTTTCTTTGTGGACTTTTATGCAATGACCATTAAGATTGCATTGATTTTTACTGCTGCCTTTTATGCTTCTACTGAAAGCAGTGAAAATCCAGTCTTATGATTTTAGACAGAGTGTGGTTGATTTAATAGCTGTAGTTTATGAAATAGGACTGTAATTATGCGATTTGATTTTCTGTCCCTTGTTTTCCATCACAAGGTTGTCTTTATTTTATTCTTTAAAACTAAATAAATTAATTGTTAATTGTAAGATGCCATGTCTATTTTTGGCAAAACATTGCACAGTAATGAACACTTGCTCCAAGTTTAATAACCTTTCATTAAAGTTTCCTGCAAAGGGATTTCCTGTAAGAAATTACAGTGGATCTACACAAAATAGATTTGATCTGATGTAGAAGGTTCAAAAGGCATATAGGATTTAATGTACACAACTTTTTGATGTGTTTTTAGAAGCTTTATTTATTTTGGCTTATTTTTCATTAGTTTATATATTAGGTTTTTATTATTATTCATAATAAAAACACTAGGTCTTAAATGATGTCTTCATTATGCCTGCATGTTCTACAAAAAAGAATAACACTGTGTCCTAACATGTTTTCAGTGATGATCAATTTTCCTTGATTTGATACTAGTGTTCAGAAAATATTTCTTAAATATACGCTTGTGATTAGCAGAATATTGGTCCAGTGAGGTTTCTGCTGGCTGGGCTGTCGACTAATATTAATGTGATGTAGTGTCCCTGCTTTGTGTCCTGCGATTTGCTATTTTTGTGTATTTTTAGCCAAATAGATCTGTACATTCATTTCCATTCACATTTTGTATTGATGTGTTCCTATTGTTGTTATTGTTGAGGTATCAGCATCCAGTCTAACTTGTTTTTAGACCCTAGCAAAGAAACATTTGACGTGTTAAAGGAAGGATTTCCAGTTTTTGTATTCTTGTGTAATGCTTTTATCATATTGCTTACCACAGAAGTGTGAGTATTCAGTTGTATCTATGCAATTGTATGGTTATACTGTGATGTAATAGCATGTCTCCGTAGCCCTTTTAAACACTCAGATATCGGTGTTGTTTAATGGCAGTGTTAGTGACGTCTGGAATCAGTGCGCAGAGAGTCTGACATAGCATTGGATGAAGTTTATTGATTTGGTCTATTTTAAGTCAGACACAGTCATGCAACCCCTGTTACTGAGGCCTTTGCAATGGTATGGGCAGGCCTTGACATGTGTCCCACAGTGGCAGGCTATTTACACACACACCCTTGCTTTGTTGCTTGGACAGTGCCTCTTTTTAACAGCCCCTTTCCTTTAACTTGAATAAATATTATGAGCCTGTTACACAAAGCTTTGAGGGAACTTGAATAAATCACATGCTAACTTGTTGCTTTATTATGCTAGCAGTGCAGACTGGTTTAGCTTTGGTCCTATGTTCTTAGAAATGAGCAGTTTCTGAATGACCTGTTTGTCTAAATGATCTGTTTTGTTTGGAGAACAGTCACGTAACGTTATGGCAATGCTGTATGATCAAAATGGTGACACTCATTTTGCATTTGTTTGATAGTGAGGCTCAGGCTTCTCATGAATGTTTAATGTTGGCTGAATCTAGATATGGTAATAAGGAGGTATGTAGGTTAGGCTAGTTGTGGAGTTCAGATTGTTGACTGATGTGCTGCTTTGTGTTACTGTCATTTCATTGAGGTCAATTAAGCATGCTTTTACAAAAGCTTTTTTTTTTTTTAACAGCAAAAATCTATTATATTATCTATTAACAAAGAATTGACTTCACAATTGCAATATTGCAGATTGAACTTCTAAGTTACCACAACAGTCTCTGATAAGTCGTAAGCGTCTTTTGTCTAGTGCCATGACCTGTGTGCACAAAGCTTGTGTCTAACATCTAAAAAATAAATTAATCATTGTCTATCTGTTCCTATTTCTGTTTTCAAATTTCCTATTGGCTTGTTTGTGTTTTGGCATCAGTGTTTATCATGAAATAGGTCATCCATTAGTAGGTTTTCTGTATTACATATGATCACAGATGCTACGTTGGTTTATTGTGCAGTGTTTGTAAGGCAGAGATTTTACACCGATATTATTAATCAGGACAAATCTGGTGCTTATCACCACACTCACTGTTTGCATAGTCAGAAATGTCCTATAAGCCCTAACAAGCTATTGACCATAATGTCTGACACAGTGTAGTTTTACACAACTGCCTTTTTGTAGTGTTATTATTATGTAGTTTCTTCTGTGTTATGTCGGTGGACACTAGATTCTGACCTCCTGTGACCAAAAGCGGTGTAATAGCAAAGAATTGTTATATTTTTATTTTGTACATTTTGTTTTTACAGGCCCAGCAGACTGCCAGCAAGCGTCCGAGCAACAGCACTCCACCTCCTACTCAACTCAATAAAATTAAGTACTCAGGTGGGCCACAGATCGTAAAGAAGGAACGTAGACAGAGCTCATCGCGATTCAACCTCAGCAAGAACCGGGAGCTGCAGAAACTCCCGGCACTCAAAGGTAAAAACCACACCAAACTAAACGTTGCCTGTTCACAAAACTTCCAAAGTTTTATGGAACTGTTAAATAATGTCTTGTTGTGTCATCTCAAAATGAATGGAGCCAATTGTCTTAACTCTTGCAGTCCAGCCTCATGTGGCCTCTGCATTATTTCTAGTTTCTTAAGATGCGTTTAGCTTGATATTCTGAAAGACCCAGCTGTGTTTGATGTGAGAGATGGATGGTTGATTTGAGAGTGGTGAGGTTTTCACAATCAATGACGTGGTAGTCCGGCATATATTATTGTATTGGTAAGGTAGTTTTAACCAGTAAGTTAACCTGTACTGGTTAAGTAACCAGTACAGGAGTGAGAAGGTAGGCAGCAAGCAAAGTAAAAAAATTCTGCTGCCTTTGTAGTGCACAACTGCTTGTGGCATGAACCACACAAGATAAAAATATTTTAATGGCTGACATGTGCCAATTTGAGAGAACCTCAAAGTCATTTGTTGGTGAACTGGACCTTGTGTCTCGCACTGTCTCTTGTTGAGTGTGATGCTGTATAACAGAAAGATGCTGAAAACACACTTTTATCACTAGATGAAATCTGGTTTCAACAATGTTTTTCCACCTATCACCAGTGGTGAGTAAATTTACAGTTGTAAACATTCAAATCCTGATATGAAACTCCAGACGTCTGTGTGATCAGATCACTAAAATGATATTTCTGAGGCTGTCTAAAACATGATCATTTGTAGTGCACACTAATGCATCCCATCAGCATTTACACTATCAATAATGTAATGTAATTGTGCTTTTAATGGCCTCAGAATGTGCTTTGGACTTTTACATACCTGTGTTTAGCATGTGTATAGACCTGTATTAGTTTACTTGTGATTGGATTACCCGAATGGTAATCCCAAATTCAAACAGGCCCTTATATTCATTTTTGAAGATGTTTTTTTTACAGATCACGTGTGGAGCTTTGCTATCTGTGATGCACATCAGTGGTTTTGAGGTCCTAGAGCAAAACAAGTCATTTTCCACACATGATCAGCACTTTTTGATAGTCTTAGATTGTGACCCTTAACTGTTTTTACTGAGTTGGAACAACATGAAGAAAGCAGCTGACTACTGTCAGTACTTTTAGTTTTGCTCTCTTATTAGTGTAATGTGAAACACCAACTTGGTTTCAAATGTTTTCTCTAAATAGTCTTGTTTTAAAGTCATGCCTCCATGTGCTACTACATTAGTCTTCGGTTAATCTTACTGTATCTTAATATACGCTGGGCGGCTCGGTGCGTCATGAGCGTTCTTGTGAAACCTGGACCGTTTCTTTCTATGCATGGTATTAAACAGATTTTTGTGTGTGTTTTTTTTTGTGTGTTTTGTTCCTGGCCTAGACAACACTGCTTCTAGTTGTCTGGCACTGTTTCTTGATGTCCACATGGCAAACAAACAGAGGAAGTTTGGAAGTCTCCCATTTCCTCTCTTTGTGTGTGAACTACGCTTTAGTCAAGCCAAACGTACGTCTAGGAATTCCTTTGAAATGAGCGTTTTTCCCAGTGCGTTTATTTTTTTTATTATGAACCATGATTTTAATTTGTGTGCGTTTCATGTGGGTATTTAGAGATGTAGATGTTTAGTAGTATCTGTATCGACCTTGAATCCACTGATGTTTAGAGAATGCAGACGACAGCATCCATACATGCATAATTCATTTTTATGTCTGTGTATTATGGCTTTGTGAGGAAGAAGATCAATCCTCTCTGCTAGCTCTATTCTCTCTGTATTTTGTACAAGTGCATTACATAAGTTCTGCAAAGAGCTTGGAGCTAGATAATGTGGTTTTATATGTGATAATTTTGCTGGTGATATAAAAGCAGCATCACAATGATTTTAGACATTTACAGTCAGTGATTTATGTGCTTGAATTGTCCTATAACATTCCTAAAGAGTGTGTCATTAGACTAGTTTCTCGCTACTGGTTTACAAGAATGAACAAATGATTTAAAAGTGTAAACTAGGTTTGAATTTCTCGCTGTAAATTATTTCCAATTGTCCGTTTCAGTTCACAATTTGTTTTAGAGGTCACTTAAAAGATGGTGCCCTGTGTGGCATTTTTCATGTGTTGAGATTTACCAAATGTATGGGTAAATATGATTTTTACTAGGCATTGTTAAATTAAAGTGTATAAATAAAAATAGCTTGTTTTAGCCCTTACAGGCCTTTAAACAAATGTTTGTCTATTCCAGTGTGTCGTGAAAAACATTGTGTGTCATGTGGTGGTCGCCTGCAGCAGCGTTGTCTCGACATACCACACTAAAAATCACTGTCTATTGTACAAGAAATACAAAATATAGACTGTTAATTCATCAACCAAAATATTACTCCGGCTTTTCTGCTAAAGAAACCGACTGAACTACTGTAACTTAATCACAGCAAACAGTTGCTTTAGACAGTCAGCTGTTTGGTTTGATTTCTGTTTGGATGGAGAAGTGATAACATTGTTTAACTTAGAAGAGGTACCAAAATACCGAAGTAATATCACATGGGACAATATAGACATTTGATTTAGAAAACAATGCACAATTGAAATCGTGTTGATAAATAGAAATATTGATCTTCTGTCTATAAAATCCATGTCTGTCTGACTTTGGATGAAAGAGCAAAGATAAAGATGTCCTGATGTCGGGTCGCTGGTGGTTTGCCTGTAGCGGTTCAATCCAGGTCTAATGACTCTCGGTTGGTGCTGTGCAGCTGTAGGACATTGCTAACCACTTAATAAAGGGTTGATGTTTTCCACCAGCGGGTTTGGGGTTGTATCTACCCATATTGTAGACATTTATGAAGATTTCTGTCTTTGTTAGTGTAAAAAGTAAGGGCACAAAAACGGTTACTTTAAAAACATTGTATGCTCTCAAAATAAATTGTTAATGCCAGTATCTTATGTCCTTTCAGTTTACCCTAAAATTGCAATAACTACTGCTTCTTTTCGCCATCTAATCGCTGTGCCCCGAGGTTACTGCATGTGCTTTTCAAAAGTAGTGTTTGTTTATTGTAGGCTTTTACCAGAAGTCACATTATGATCTAATTTTAGAGATGCCTTTAGAAATGGTAAATATTACTTGTTGTGTATGCTTGTTGAGACCTAGTTAATTTGTTAAATGTTTTGGTCAATTGGTTTGGTTGTGTGAATTAAGGTTATATAAGGTTGGATGTTGTGGTCATTCCTTGTTCCAACATAAATAGTTTTTATTTGATTTGTTTTATGTTTTGGGATGACTATTAATTATGCACTGAAATGATTATGAATGAAGATTATAGTCATTTATCAATTAGTTTAATGTAAATCTAATTTATTAATGAGCTCATGTTTTGAAACACAGCATTACACCAAAAGTGAGCAGTGATGGATGGATCCTTTCCGTGTGGGAAACGGCATTAGCAGCTTGCCTTTGGCGTAACTAGTTACAGACAGGAAGTCAATTGCACATTTATAAGGGCTGTCCCTCCAAAGCTCGGCTCTGTCTTTCACCTGCAGGACCCAAAGAAACGCAAGGCTCATTAAGCAATAATCATTAAGCCCGAGCTGTGTGTTCTGTGTCGTTTGTGTATCCGTGTACAGAGATAGAGATAATGAATTCCCTGTTCCAGGGCTGCAGTCACATACCAGTTTGATTTGCTGGGTTGAGACTTAAATATAATCGAATAGGCCCTCGGTGAGACTTTTGACTGCATGCTGCTAAATTCTGCTTTGTGTGGGCCGAGTCATTGCTCTGAGACGGGTCTATTTATACACTAGCTATTCACTTTTTTCTGCGACAGCTTCTTGGTTTCAATGAATGACTCGCTGTTTATTTATAGTGTCAATTGATTAAAGCACCAGTCATTACTGACTAAAACATATCTTAAATTCAAGTGAAACGACTGTGTGTTGTTGACTGTGTGGACTGTATTCCTCCTCATTATCATCCAGCTCTGAGCGTCTCTCCATGATTTCTCACACACCCGGATCTGCTGCAGGATGTTGAGGTTCATGTCCTGCAGATATTCTGGTGGCATATTCCAGACTTAAATCATTTTAGAAAAATATCCACTGCTGTCAGCAGGGGAAGTGATGGGATGTATGTTTTGTACTGACACAATAAAGAAAGTGAAGATGGGTGTTAACAAACCTCAAAGATAAATAAAATTTAAGACTTGTAAAGCTGCCATTACATTGTTGATTTAAGTATTGTTATATTGAGTGTGTTGAACAGGAAGTTACACTGTTTTGATAGATCTGTTGCTGCAGTGCAGCTCTCTGTGGATCTTGTGTAATGTAGATTCATTGACGCTGTCGTCTGTGCCCCAGATTTTAGTCTCTTCCATCTCTAGCAACGTTAAAACGAATCCCATTCCTCCTCCTACAGTTCATCTCAGTAGACAATGACTCTTGAACCAAAATCATCAGTAGATCTAAAGTGACAAATCTCTTCTTTAACAAATATCTTAAGTTCACCTTTAGGAATTTGTGCAACAGTGTCGTTATTGTGCGCATAACAAAGTTGCTTTTCAGCATTTTTGCTTTTTTTCATTTTCATCATACTAGACTGTCTGTTTAAAATATAATACATAAATACAAATAAGATGTTAAAACATCTTAAAACACAGTTTTAAAAGGAAAAAGTTTACTATTTCTTTTGTTGTTTATGTCACAGGTTGTTCGTTTTATAAACTGTAATCTGGGAGAAGCTGCCCAAAACCATAAATAAAACTGCAAGGTTAAAGAAAATGTAACCCAGACTGTATTAAATACAGATTTACAAATATAAACATTGTTGGTCAGGATCACATTGTGATTAATTATTGGCTAACAGGAGCATAAAACCGTTTATAACTAAATCCGGCAATGCCATTGTTTGATTTTAGGGGTGTTTTTGTTTGATTAACTTTACAGCCACATGTTTTGCATATTGCAGAAAAAGGAGTAAATAATATACATTTACATTTAGTCATTTGGCAGATGCCTTAATCCAAAGCCACTTGCAAGGTATAGAATAAAAGCAATTAAACATCAAAATAGCAAAAATTTCAAGTGCATCTGCATCATACATACATCATCTCAATTAACCCAACACGGCTGGGGTTTTATAGTGTAGAAGGATATTGAAGGGGTTTTTTTGTTTTGTTTTTTAAGACAAAATTGTTAAATTATTTGAAAGTGATTGTAATGGGGTTTTTTGTGTGTGTTTTTTAAATACTGTTGATTGCCATGAATATAGCCATTGGTGCTGATATGGTGGTAAAATATAAATAAATAAATAAAATGTAAAGTAGAAGGAGTAGGGAATAGAAAGAATAGGGAAATAAGTGTTATTATTAGGTCAGGTGTTGGCAAAAGATTAGGGAAAGAATACTGAAATAAGTGATATTCATATGGGTCTGGTGTTTGTAAAAGAAATAAAAAATAATATCTATTTCAACATTTTGATTTTAGCTTTATTTGTTTTTTAGCTTTAGAGGATGACATTATGTTTGTAAACAGCACTGGTCCAGAAGCACTTCCTGTCTCAGTTTTTTAACACTACACAAATGTCAGAACAAAATACAATCAACAGAACATTTACAACTGACTTGTTTAACAAACATCTTTAAGATTTAATTTAATTTACATATGTGAAATACAAAAAACTGAAACAGGAAGTGCTTCTGGACCAGTGTTGTTTACATCTTGTGAAATGGTCTATATGTTGCAGAGCCTTGGGTCATTTTGAATGCTTGAAGTCTTGCATGGCCACAGCTTAATAGTAAAACACACTAGTAGTACTGAGTCAGCTGATTTGAGATCAGCCATTTAGGGCTAAATGTAATTAATTGGAGCAGTGTGCTCTTTTGGCAGAACAGTGCTATTTTCCTCAGGTGCCTGCCGAGCACACAGTTTCACAACACACAGATAGAGATGAGCTCCAAGGTGTAAATGAGACGACCTGCTAATAGGAACTCTATTTAAACAGTATTGTGGTCTGTTAGTGTGTTTGTCTGATGACTCTCTTGTCTCGCTTCTCTCATTCCAGATGCCCCGCCCATCGACCGAGAAGAGTTGTTCGTCCAGAAGCTGCGGCAGTGCTGTGTGCTTTTCGACTTCGTGACCGATCCACTAAGTGATCTCAAGTACAAAGAGGTCAAGCGAGCTGGCCTCAACGAAATGGTGGAGTACATCACACACAACCGCGACGTGGTCACGGAGTCCATCTACCCTGAAGCTGTCATAATGGTGAGAGGACACACATATCTCTTAAGTACACCAATCAATGCATCTCCTGATGAGGTACCTGTGTGGGTTAGATCACACCATCCTGCCACAAATGACATAGTGTTCAGCTTTCACCATTGAGAACTAAAAGAACTACAGCTAAATAACTTAAAATGCCCTGGCTCTCAAACTTTTCTCAGATGTAATGATCATCATTTTTGAAATGGAAGATTGGCCATCTAATTCAGTTTCCATGGTAACGTTAATCCTCTCCTACCATTGTGAGATCCCTTAGTTATAAACACACGAGGGTAATGCCTCAGATGCACTGTACAGTATATGATGAGATAAAGTGTTGTGGGATTGATCTTATTAAACCAAGATAAAAACTAACAGCACAGTTAAAGGATGTTGATCTTTATACTAAAAGTAAAAACAATGGTTAAACCGATGGATTTACATCTGTGATACTTTTGTTTGTGTACGTACACGTGCATTTTATGTAGGAACACATCTCGACCTTGCGTTCTCTTGTGTTTGTTTTAGCAAGAATGTTTTCAATGTACGGCCTCTAATCCTCTCTAAACAGAACCACGAGTGCTGCTGGCTTTCGGTTCACGGCTCCAACGTGTACAGCGTTCACGTGAATTGCTGAAGTACTGTTGGGTTATGCTTAAAATGATGCTACAAATTAAAAAGTGACACAACATTAAACATTAGCTTCTTTTTCTCTTTGATAACCATATCTTGTAGAGGATTATGTTCAGAGGATTAAGAAAATTTTACAAAGTCCGTTCAAATAGACAGTCAGTGTTTTTGCCTGACCAATGCATAGGTCATTTTTAGCCAGGCCGGGATAAATCTCTCACAAATCTGCTCAAGTGTAAATAAACACCAAGACATTATGGGTTTTAGCTGTCATAAATCAAAGCCTTGTGATTCAGAGAAGAGATCTGCTGTTTATTAACATGCATGAGAAATCCCAAATCAAAGGTGCATCTGCATAGTCGGTCAGCTTCTTAAGCTCTTGATTCCATTATTGATTCAATTTAATGACTATAGATTTAATACAAATCCTACAGATATTTCAAAAAAATATAAACAGTAAACAGTAGCACACTGGTGAATTAAAAAACCAATAAAGAGGCACAAATCTGTGGGCTATATTAAGCTTTTTTTTGGTACACTTGGGTATATCAACAGAACAGTTGCATACCTTGATCACACAGGATCAGGTTGTTTTATTTTTAAGATAACGAAGAAAATCTTACGAATCTTAAACTTAAAGCAATGACTGAACGATGTTGTAATATCCCCGTTGACAAAAGCGTCATCTAGTGGAGAAGACCAGTAGTAGCAATAAGATTCACGTTTTCACGTTCATCTCTTACTGTATGTTTAATGCTTGCGCAAATAGTAAAGAAAAAATCGATTCACGATTGATATTTTTTTGTCCAGCCCTATCAGAAACACATCTCTGAGTGAGGTCTCTCTTCCATTGTCTGCAGGTCTGAGACCGTTTTCAGACACATTGCGTCATCTTGTCAGAAAGAGATGTGCCGCCCCTCCGCAGTTTCTCACTGTCCTGATCCTCAGCCATTTTAAGACAAGCGTAATAATCAGGATCTTATCTCTGATTGTCACATTAAAGGGAGTTGATATTTGAGGTCATGCATATTTAATGCTGGGATTCACAGTGAGATCTAAGAAAAGATGACATTTTAATGCCTATGTTTTATTAATTTCTGATGCAGTTTAAATGGCAAGAATTGACAACAGATACATACAACAGATTTATATCAACAGATATAAAAAATACTTACATTTCACCAAAACACCTCATAAATTAACCTGTGGATTGTGTATAATAACAAGAACATTGCTCACCACAAGCTGTTTGTGGCAGCGCTCGCTTCATCTGAGAAAATGAATCAAGAGCTGAGATTCTTGAAGAGGATTTTACCACCGCTGACTCAGTGCGCCAAAGCACAGCATGCAAAAATGTGTTCAGTAAACACCACATCTCTTCATTATTGCATATATTCCTTTAAAAGTTGCACTGCTAAATCACAGCAATTTTTCTTTTTCAGTTTTCTGTAAACTTGTTCAGGACTCTGCCACCCTCCTCCAACCCAACAGGAGCCGAGTTTGACCCTGAAGAGGATGAACCCACTCTAGAGGCAGCCTGGCCTCACCTGCAGGTGTGTAACGAGCTACAAAACACTACAAAATTATTACAAAAACACTACAAAATTATAGGCCACACATCATAGCACCATAAATGTGCTTTTAAAGCAAAGGCCCTTCTAAATGGTTCAACAATATCCTAACACAATTTTGCCAAGCTTGGTGAAAAAAATCTTGGTAAATAAGGAAAAAGAAATGATAAACATATTTCCTTCATAAACAAGTAGATTTAAAAATTGTTAATCAGTTATTTCTGGGCTATTCAATCACTTATGAGGTGTCATTGTAGGATAAAGAAAGCAGCTATCCAGGTTTTTAGAACAGAGCATCAACCTTTTGATAGTACAAAATATCCAAAACCATTCGTTTATTACAAAGACGATCTGACAGATGCATTAATCATTAATAAGAATTGATTCTGTTTACTAGCTCATCATCTCTTTCTCTACCTCTCTTCTTCAGCTGGTGTATGAATTCTTCTTAAGGTTTCTGGAGTCACCTGACTTCCAGCCTAATGTTGCCAAAAAATACATCGACCAAAAGTTTGTACTGTCGGTGAGTATTTTTTCAGATTACATTTGTCCTTGCCAGCAGACATTCAGGGGTTGTGACTGTGTTTGTCATAGAGGAAGCTGAGGACAGCTGGTTCCTGAATTTAACAAGCATGTTGTTTTACCAGTGGATGCAGTGCAGTGATCCAGTTATTAGATTTTAAGTGTTGGTAACATTGTAGGATCACTATGGATCATTAACCAATATTACATATGGCTGATATAATGCCATTATTTACGTGTTAGTTTAAAACAAATCAAATAATATACATCCCTTTGTTTGTTGGTGCTAAACAACAGGATCATCCTGAAACGCTGCTTTAATGTCACCTTTATTTCTTTCCAGCTTCTGGAGCTGTTTGACAGTGAAGACCCCAGAGAACGAGACTTCCTGAAAACCATCCTGCACAGGATCTATGGAAAGTTCCTGGGGCTAAGAGCCTACATTCGTAGGCAGATAAACAACATATTTTACAGGCAAGCTCCTTACCTAATCCACCTCTACACGTGTTTCTTTTGTGCACTGTGGGTTAAAAAAATAACCGTTTGTAAAGATATGTACAGAAACTGTAATTCATAGAAGCTAGAGGTTTCTGACTCATTAGTGAGTCATGCATTTTCAAGAGTAAGAAAAGATGAGAAGACTCACATTCTTTAAGTCGATGTCCTTGATCTCCCGCTTCAGGTTTATATATGAGACGGAGCATCACAATGGAATTGCAGAGCTCTTAGAAATCTTAGGAAGGTGAGTGTGACTACTATCAGCGTTGCCATGACGAACAAAAGAGGAGGTTTATTTTCTCTTTGTTGAAGTGAAGGAACCTGTCAGTCACATGACCAGTCTCATGTTCTTCCTGCAGCATAATTAATGGCTTTGCCCTGCCACTGAAAGAAGAGCACAAAATGTTCCTCATCAGAGTGCTACTGCCTTTACACAAAGTCAAGTCTCTTAGCGTTTATCACCCGCAGGTACGCTTACATGAAAATCTGTATTCATGTTTGTTTGATTATTGACTTTAGTGCACAAACACTTGTCCTGCAGTAGTCGGGAGCAGTATAAATATTAAAAACAGTTCTCAAACTTGGATTAAAATACAGTGGCCCTAAAATATTGTGAGACATATTTAGAAATGTATGATACTAAATAAAATATCATACGTCTTTTCCTAAATAGCCCTAAATACTTGTTGTCAGATGTTTGTAGCATGCCTGTGTGAATTGGTTGTACACATTTTTATGTAAAACTGGTTCCAAAACTACATTTTATTCGTGGCATAATCGAGATCTGTTTGGAGACTATATGTAAAAATATACAAGAATGGTTAATCCATATATTATGTGCAGTGATTCATGTTAGCAGGTCTATTGTGTTTAATGTAAAAGTATTTGAGGTGTCATTTCCTGTTCTTTCAGCTGGCCTACTGTGTGGTGCAGTTTTTGGAAAAGGACAGCAGCCTCACTGAGCCTGTAAGATTTCACCAGCCTTTTCCTGTCACCATTAATAGCCCATTCATCTTTCATTTCTTTCCATACGAGTTCCCTATTCATGCTGGATTTCATACAATTTTAATATACATTCTTAATGATGGGAAAACCACTGTATCTTTGCCTTCTCGACTCTTACGCCTGCCACTTTCATCTACATCAGGTGATTATGGGTCTGCTGAAGTTCTGGCCCAAGACTCATAGTCCTAAAGAAGTGATGTTTCTGAATGAGCTGGAGGAAATCCTGGATGTCATTGAGCCCTCAGAATTTGTTAAAGTCATGGAGCCCCTTTTTAGACAGCTGGCCAAGTGTGTATCAAGTCCACACTTCCAGGTGTGTTAAGGAATCAGACATTGTGACAACACATATGTGACTCTTTAAACTCCTTGAACTTTGTCTGACATGAGAATATGTTAATGCATTTCTAGCATATCTTCTGTTGTAGTCATGATCTTCTGTTGAGCGTTTCTTTGTTTGGTGTGGTTGTCATTGACATGTAACGGCTATGTTTGTTGTAGGTTGCTGAAAGAGCATTGTATTACTGGAACAATGAGTACATCATGAGCTTGATCAGTGACAACGCTGCCAAGATCCTGCCCATCATGTTTCCCGCTCTCTATAAGAACTCCAAGAGCCACTGGAACAAGTACTGTTGTTAAAACGGCGCTTCTGAGATTTTCCAATTAAAAATATGTTCATTTCTTGTAACAAATAAAAATATGAACCTCTGAAGATATTGTCTTTTTCAGATTGTCTTACACCTAATGTCTTTTGTGCTGCAGGACAATCCACGGGCTTATCTACAATGCCTTGAAGCTGTTTATGGAGATGAACCAGAAGCTGTTTGATGACTGTACTCAGCAATACAAGGCTGAAAAGCAAAAGTAAGTCAATGAGAGAATATTGATGGGTCTGTTTACATGGCAAGACTGTTAATGCACAAAGCAAGCATGTTTCGTGACTAGCTCAGCTTGATGCAGCATAACAGATTTGCTTTCCTTTTCATCCCTAGAGAGAAGTATAAGCTGAAGGAACGGGAAGAGATGTGGCATAAAATTGAGGAGTTGGCGAAACAGAACCCTCAGGTATACACATTACACATCCCCAGGAAAAACACAATGATTTAAAGATCATCCAGAATGAAAAAACACCATTCCCAGTGAAATTAAGTTAATTATACTATTCATTTTGTCGAATACTGCATTGTTAAATTGTTTTGTTTTTAAGCAAGTTACAATAAAATGAATCATCTCCAGACTAATCCAGACAAGTGTAATTATCACATTCATCTCTCTTGAGTCTGCACCATGGGCTCTGATGGCAAACACAGAGACGACCCAGTTTAATTAGCATGTGACGAGCGGTGCTGTGAGGGATGTGTGGGATTTTAAACATAACCTTTGGATTTCCTCAGAGTACAAAGGTCCATTCTCAGCTTCGGCCCGGTCTGGCCCCAGAGGAGGTTAGTCCCTTTTCTTTTGTAAACCTTACCTTACCTTTTGTGTTACGGTTTCATGCCAAGTTATGTTTAGATGTTAAGGGTGGGTGGTATGACTAAAATCTTAAATCCCTTTTATGTTTATGTAACAGTATGTATCACAATACAGTTATTTTTGTTGGAAATGCAACAACGAAAACCCAATAAACCAAAATGTAAGATTATTTATAACAAATGGCATGAGCCACATTGTAAATATACACACAAAGTTTTTGACCACATTAGTTGAATTCTATTAATTATGGCAAATTGCAACACTGCAATCTGTAATAAGAAGTGTTGTCTTGTTGAACTATGTATTTTTTCTGTATTTCCATAAATGTTATAGCAAAACCTCTACGGGTTAAAACAGTTCTGCTCGTACTCGTAAGCTTGATGTGTAAATGATGCGTGTTTGTGTGTATGTGCAGTATATGATGTATAATGAAAGTCCAGGAGGAATGCCCCTGTACTCAATGGAGACAGAGACTCCTACAGCTGAGGACATCCAGCTTCTCAAGAAGACCGTTGAGTCAGAAGCCTCACAGGTCAGTCAAGTAGGATTATCCACAAAAGCGTGTTGTTTTAAATCATATTTACTATATTTGATGTTTCTGATAGGGAATGAAAGACATCAAGAAGGACAAGGTTTTGATGAGGAGAAAGTCTGAGCTGCCGCAGGACGTGTACACTATAAAAGCTCTGGAATCTCACAAGCGAGCAGAAGAGTACCTGACGGCCAATCAGGAAGCCCTCTGACCAGGGAGCATCGCCACCCTCCACCGCGCCTAAACTGTCCCTCTCGTCTTGGTCCAAAATTGTTGCCTGCTGTAACCCACCTCTCTATTCCTCTGCCTCTTTCCATCCTCTCTTCCTCCCCTGCTGTTGGAGAGCCCCGTCTGCAGCAATCCAGCCCACAGAGCAGTGGAGAGCTCCCATGCACGCTGTCCCACCCCAGTGTGCACACACAGTTTCCAAAAATGCACTCAAGTTCATAAGTTCTGACAATGGGAGCAACATTTGGGTTGTTGGAAAGCAAAGTGGTTTACAAATAATCAGAGTACGCTCATTTTTGTGTCTCTTTGTTATTTCTCTCCACATTTAATTTTCTCCATGTTGTTTGTCTCCAGGCATCTGTCCGCATGTTTCCATCCCATTTGTGCTACTGCTTGAGGGCTTCTGCCATTTACTGCCTCTGTACATGTATTCTCTCTGACCCTGTACTGGATCTCCTGCATTAGATGACTGAAGAGCTCCTGTATGGGCTCTTCTTTCACGGTGGATCAAGCTGCTTTGCTCAGCATAGGGAATGTTGCCAAATAAGAGCGACCACATGTCACAAATTAGAGAAGCTGGTTTCTTTTTAAAGAGGCTTTATATATTACAGATGCGAATTGGAGATGGCAAATCCGCTGCCATAAATGTGGCTAGCTTAGCTTTAGTTTTCTAAAATGTAAAACCTTTAAATCATTTTTGGGACCCAAGGATGGAAAGAGAGAGTTCAAGACACAGTTCATATGCTGTTTTGTAGAAGCGTTCACCTCTGATGTCACCACCAGCATGAACATGCCCATTATTCCAGAATGCACTTTTGTTTTGTTCTTGCTCTCAAGTCTGACACATCAAAACGTTTTATTTTGCTTTATAGTTTTTCTGTGTTGTATAAAGACAAAAAATTTGTTTTGAGATCAGGAGAATCTTTACAAACGTATCCTGTCCCATCAAAGATTATAGCTCTTATTTTGTCTTTTTCTTCACTTTAAAGCACCTAAGCCATATTTTTTTCCAGGAAGAGGAATGTTTAGAAAAACTGAAGTATTTAGTCTGTTAGGAGGATTGTGTAGCGCTTAATCATTACGAAGAGATACTTGCTTACCTAT
Organism: Beaufortia kweichowensis; assembly: GCA_019155185.1. Lineage (NCBI taxonomy): Eukaryota > Metazoa > Chordata > Actinopteri > Cypriniformes > Gastromyzontidae > Beaufortia > Beaufortia kweichowensis. Next base: position 16,008,552 of record CM032801.1, on the reverse strand, counting down.
CCAGGCTTAATATATGGGAAAGTACATGTGTATTGTATATTGTCATGTATAATGCTTATGATTGCACCCTGTGCCCTACATTATCCCCTCTTTCTGCACCACATTCACATTTTTTATTTTGTTTGCTTGTATGACTCCGTCCTGATACACGATGTCCCCTCTCTGTTGTAAAGGTCTCCGTCTTGTCATTCAATCTGATCATTCCAATAGTGAGGGAACATTTATACCTCCAAGAGGCTGGAAAACACTTTTTACTCAATATTGGCTTACCTGTCGCACTGTAATCCACCCTGACGTCCACACAGCTTCACTTCTTCCATCCTTTAATCGCGTGCATACACTTTGAGTTGTGCAATTACAATCTACCGTATGCAGTGAAGAGGTGTTTAAATCATTAGCTGTCTGAAATGTAACGTCACAGACGATCAACAGACAGGAATGACTTGTCCTCGCAATCAAGAGCATGAATTGCCACCCTACCTGCTTCTTAAATGACCAGAACATTCCAAAAACAATCAGAGGCGACTTCACTCTTGAACCCTTGCTCTCACTATCTCAACCTGATAGACGGACAAGGCCGGCGTTCATCTCGTCCGGCAGCAACAAAATACGAGAGAAATTAGGAAAGTATGGGTCTCTCCACACTCACTGCTCCCTTTCCCTCTTCTTCCCACCCCCTCCTTCCCGATCCAACACTAATCTTAAGCTGCTTTCCAGGTCATATGTACATATGTTGTACTTTAATTAGGTTGAGCATTACATAGTATGAAAGTCATATTTTGTACAGATGTTCATGTATGTACAGAACAAAAATAAAGGAACACAAAAAGATGCGATGGTCATTTGCGTTGCTGGAGATGTGCGAGATACATTACCGATCATGTTGACTGTACAGGTGTAGATCTGTCCACCATCAGATAAACGTGATTAGAACAACAATTAACTAATGCATCATTTCTCTATACAGCTATACAAAAGCATCAAATCTTGCAAAAACTCCACCATTAACAAAATTTAGGAGTAACTTATAAACACTGCATAACTTGACCATTCTGAAATAGCAATTAAAAAGGAAACAATCTGCAATTTGTGAATTTTAAGATCTTTTCTGTGCTTTGAAACTTATGGGACATAAAAGTTGGTGTGGTGTCTTGAGGTTTACCACAGGTTAGAGGCTCTTCTTTAATGTTTATGCAGTGTAATAGTCTTGTAGTGAATGAAAAGAAGCTCTAAAAACAGTTTCATCAGTTGCGTTCCAGTCTCAGGCCTGCAGAGCTTTGTCTGGTCTGAAGTGTCTTTTGGACCATATCCTCCCACTGATCATCAGAGATGTCCTGAGCCCAGGCAGGGATACCCAGTGTCGGCAAATTAACAGCAGCCATGGTCCTCTTCACCAGCTCCACGTGATCTGAGAACACAAAACAAAATGTTCAACTATACAGTAGCGGTCAAACGTTCAGACGAAAATGTTTCTTATGATCATCAAAATGTTTTAACCACAAGGTGTATATTTCAATGTTTTAAATTACTTTTGTAGACAAAAATAGAATTGTGCCAACATATTAATAAAGTTTTATTTAAAAATATTTTTAAAAGGATTACTTAGACCAAAATAATTAATAAAAGGCAGCTGAGAACATAATGCCCACAGTTACAATTGTGTTCTTTCATGGTTTACTACTATTCTAAAATGTGGAAAAAACAACAGTGAGTGTTTCTAACATTGTAACTGGTTATCACATCTTGTGTTCACTGTAAATTTAACCCACATCTTTGGGGTTGCTAGCAACAAACTCTGAAATATACTCGTACCTTCATCCATGGGAATGGACGCATGACTCCTACAGGCAGCAGCTCCTTCAGGGTCCTCCTCTTCATCACTGTCAGGAGGTGGAGGCTGAGGTAAGAACAGACCCATGGCCTGCAAGATGACAACATTAGATTTCAGCAAGGCCATATAACCATTAAGCAGGTAAAACCTTAAAAGGGATGTTGTGTCTGTACCTCTATTCTTTCCTGGACCTCTTGAATCTGCTCTGCGGCCGTTCCTTCTTCAGCTGGTTCCGTGTGTGAGCTGATCATCCCGTCTGGATCTTGGTTAAGAGGCTGATAATAATAGCCGTCATTGGCCTCGTCTTCATCTCCAGCACCTCCTTCATCCTCCTCTATGTCCTCTCCGCTCCACTCCTCCGGAACAGCTGTGTCTAAAGGCCGATCCTGCACCAGATCTTCCTCTGAGTTCGGCAGTACTCTCTCTGGACCCATCTCTCGGGTCCTCTCAACTTCCATTCAATGGAGGCTAACAGCACCTGCCATATGACACCGGGTAAAAGCATTCATTGCATACTGATTACACTAGAGTAGTTTTGACATGATATATGTCAGCATCCATCCGCCAACGCAAACTTATAGGCGATATACCTTTTTATACATTCCGGTTTACTGAATTATACAATAACAGTTTCTTATAAAAATACAAAAACGATCCCTGGTTACTATTTTATTACCTGTTTCTTCTATCGATCTCTTGTTCTCCAAATACTCAGACAGCTAGCTGTATCTGCAGAGCTTTGGTTCCGGTATTGCGCAGACGCAACACAGCGCACTGAGTATAGCGTTACGTCACAGTACGTGTACACAACAACAAAAAACACGTATTTTCAAATCGCTATTTTGTATGTTTATATTTCATTTTTTAAAGTAACTTTTTATGTGTTTGTTATTAATCGAATAATACTTTCATTAAATTAGTGTTACATTAATTTTATTAATAAAAATTAATAAATAAAACGTGTAGAGATATACAGAGTAGAAAAATTTATTAAATGTTTTTTAGTTAATTTGAAAAATTAATTATAAATACAAGTGACCAAATGAGCATGTGTTACTAAAATATTGCCACGATGTGGCGTCTTTTATCCGAGTTAAAAAGTAGAAAACATACTTTGTCTGAGCTGTTTTTTTACAAACTTCTGTTGCTATAAATAATATCATGGGATATTTTATTATCGTTGTCGTTGCTTACTACAAAATAAATACTATGGTTAAAATAAGATATATGGTAATTATTAAAAAGAAATATTTATACATTTCTTTCTCTGCATTCAAAATACAAAATAGTATAAACATTCAATTACACAGTTTTATGAGAGTTTATATGTGAACTGTCCACTTGACCTAGAATTCTAAATAAAATTAAGCTAATTTGCAAATTGTGTTTTTTTGTTAAGGTTTAACAAAATTTGCTCATCTAAACATTGTTTTTGTTTCTGTAAATAAACAATGGTGCATGCATTTCATTATTACAATATTGAATGTGCTAGCGGCCTATAGGTTAATGTGATTGGTCGATGTTTTTAAATGTCCACTAGATGTCGCATATTATCTTTGTTAGTTCACGTGCTGCAGTGCAGAGGGATGTAGAAAACAGGCATAGTTGTATCTACTGGTAAGTTTTCTAAACATGCTGAAAAGTTGTACCTATTATGTTCCATTGACAATTTATGTAATTTGGTATAAATCGAGGACATTACCTTTAATCGTCACTGCATTAATACGGAGGAAATATATGCGGGAAGTTCAAAACAGGTTCTCTTAAGGTCCTGTGAGATCTGGACTTTAATTGGGGCAACAACTTGCTATTTATTTTTTCAGCCATGCTGTTGTAGATTAGTTGATGTGTTTGGGATTATTGCCTTGTTGCATGACGTTTTCAGCAAACTTTAGCTGTCGTTTAATACTTGAATATATTGGTATAGGTAGGAGTTAATGGTCACGACTGCAAGGTGCCCAGATCATCAGTCCTGCTTGTTCGGTCTTGTTTATTGCATGCAGGTGTTTCAGAATACATATCTGCTTAATAATGGCTCACAATGTGGAAAAAATGCTTTCCGGGTCCAGATGGTGTATTTATGGTATCTACCAGCAGGGGTTGATAAGACCATTAAAACCAGACTAGTCCAACCAACTTTGACCTCTCCACTGGCTGACTGTATGAGTTTTAATTGAATTGGCCATTTCCAAAAAGGTTTGGAAAGAGTTGTTCAAAAAGACATTTGGATTTAATTAATAGGAGGGAATATGAAAGAGATATAAGATTGTCTATTGTAACTGTTTTGCAGTTTGATACACACTGCCAGAAATCACGCGTCTACACAAAAAAATTACTTTACCTTAATTTACCTTATTGTTGAGGTTATTCCAGAAATGCAGTGTGACTAGATTTGTACATTGCAATTTTCAAAATATTTTTATTAAAACATTTTGGGATTGCTTAGCATCCTTTTGTGCGCCATTTGTGAGCTTAATATAGTATGAAGATGAGTCTCAGTTTGATAGTAGTTAACTTGTGGCTTTTGTGTTAAACATAAAGATTCAATTATTCCACAGTTCAAAACTTTAACACACAGTTCTGTATAAAAAAATACACATAAAAAACAACAAATATACATCTTGCCAATAAATTACATAAATAAATTATATTTACACTTTAAAACACTGCTGTTTATACATCATTATATATCACAAAACCTTTCCAAGAAATGACTGATATTGCTATCTAAACTGAAAAATCACAATAATGTTAACAGGAACAAAGCCTTTTCATAAAAACGATTGCGTGTTTGTTTATAAAATAAAGCAAATACTCAAAAAATACAACTTACTTGGCATATATTCACTCACATTAAAGTATTTTACAACATGAACACTGTGATAAATTCTAACATGTAATAAATGCTTTTGGCAAAAAGGCCCGTCTTGAGTTTACAACATCTAAAATTATAATAGCTTCTCTAATAATGTAGTTTAAATATATACATACAGTACATACTGTAAAGTCCTGATTAAACATGATGGAAGTTATATTTTAGTGGTTCAGTGCTTTACTTTTGTACTCTTTGAGTACAGACCTCATATTAAACAGTTCAAAGTCAACATGAAGCATCATTTGCAACCCGTTTTACTTCTGTAATGTGAAAACACAACATTTAATTCGGAAAAAAATTAGTCCAGAAATGTGTTTGAAGAATAGTAAATCGGTTCAGTTTCTATGTCATGTTGATTTGAATTAGTCTAATGTTCCCTCAGCAGTCTCTGCCTCACTTGTGGCATCTCTGATAAAACATTTGTTTGGTTCTTTTTTTAGTATAATCACTCAAGTGGATAATGACCACTTGTTGTGTCCTTTCACCAGCGACCTCCTCTTTTGTTTCTGAGTGGCCACTAATGGTCATGAAGGTCAAAAGTGGCTATTTTTACTTCAACAAGAGCAACTGCCCAATCATATCCAGCCTCTCTAAATAATGTTCGTGTTTAGTCTTTTCTTCTGAAGGTCAGGTGGTGCCGTAGATTGAAGGAAACTGATCTTACATTCCTGCTGCGCAGGCGACGGCCGCTGCCCCTGCGTCCGACACCGGTGGAATGGGTAATGGTGAGCGGGGGGCGGTCTGCACTGACATCGAGCGGATCGGTCCTGGCAGTGTCCGCGTAGCACCAGACCAGCTGTTAGCGCCACCACGGCTAAAGTCATGCCACCCAACACCAGCAGAAGGATAAGCTGTAACTCGGAAAGCCCAGCGTCTCCGTGTTGTGTCACCACCTCCTTCACTGAAATTTTAAACAAGCGTCTCTCGTCTCCACTGACGGTGGTCATGTGGGAGCGATTGCTTGGAGCGGACTTGCCCTGTGTGACGCTGGCTGCTCCGCCCCAGCTTGAGCCGGTCCTAAACTGGGATAACTCTTTAGATTCCTCCCAGATGGGAACCTCACAAGTCGTCCCGGTGTAACCCGGAGGGCAGATGCACTGGAAGGTTGAGACTCGATCTATGCACCGTCCTCCGTTGAGGCAGGGCTGGCTGGCGCAGTCGTCCAGGTTGATGGTGCAGAAACGTCCGGTAAAACCTGCAGGGCACAGGCAGGAAAACCGGTTCACGCCATCCAGACAGGTGGCGCCGTTGGCACAGGGTTGCATTAGGCAGTCGTCCATGTCGGTCTCACAGCGGGGCCCGTGAAGCCAACCAGACATCGACAAGATAATTGTGAAGCGTAACCACCCAGATCTTCACATAGACCACCGTTCTTGCAGGGGGACCTGAAATCGTACACACAAGAATATGACAATAGAAATATTATTTATAATAACCTGTCATTCATGTGCACATTTCATTAGATTTTTGTGTTTCTAGCGCAGCAGTAGAACACTACAGTCCAATGCAACATAGTTTCCCTGGAAACCAGTCAGTCGGTTTGTTTTGGTCCTCATGGTAAGAGCAGTAGGGGTCCAGCTGCAGTGTTTATATCAGTAAGCTCTTACCGGGCTGTAATGAGCCCATTGAATTACCCGATTGCACTCTTGAGGCAGTAAATTGACCAGGCTGTTGTATTGACTGTGCCGGTGTATATGAGTGCTAATAGACTTATAAAACACAGTTTAAATAAAATGTTAAATAACACTTTACAATGAGGATGCATTAGTAAATGCATTAGTTAACATGAACTAACAAGGAACATACTGCATTAATAAATCTTAGATTATGTTATTAATACATTTTTAAAATCAAAGTTTGTTGCCGATTGTTGTAAAACAATACTGCTTGTTGTTAGTTCATGTTAACAAACGCAACCTTACTGTAACGTGTTTATTTAAGGAGACTGTAATTATTTCTCATCAATCTAAGTGCATGTGAAATCTTAACTTTGACAGTTGTTATGGCAGAATAACCCCTGATCAGGTGCCCGATGTGCATAATGGAACAAAATATTGCTTGGACATTTATTTATTAGCTTATTAGTAGGAAAGAAAAAAAATCCTTTCGGTCAAGACGTTAAGATGGGTAAAATAATCTCATATATGTTATTAATTCGGCATATTTTATCTGATTCATTTGTGAATTCATAGTGAAATTTTCCAACACCAGAGTCATGTATGAAGAACTTAAATATGGTTCATTTAGATTTATGTTAACTGTAACCTATCCTTGATGCTGACCGATTGCACGGCTAGATCAAAGCACCATGAGACCCCCGTGAACAGCTGTCACAAGTCCTTCCGTGCCCATGAAACCCAGTGTTGTGATGTGACACTCTCTGTAAATGCACAATCCTGTCTGTAAACCGCTAATGTCCGTCAATGCCAAATACAGTGTCAAAGCAGTTGTACTGTATGCATCTTTTTGATATGCTTTGTTAGCATTTAGTTGATGTTAGAGATGTTGTAAAGAATGACATTAGACTGTTGGAGTAAGGTGGCCTAAAATAGGTAATGAAATAACTTATTATTACACTCTAAAAAGGATATGTTATTTTTTAACACATTTTTTGTGTTATGCTGTTTAACACATAATGTGTCATTTTGTGTTAAATACATAAAAGGGAAAACACATGTTGAGTTGAAAGTAACACAAAATGTGTTGTTTTTAAATTAACACAAAGATGTGTCTAGTTAGTAACTAGACACATCTTGTGTTATTTTAACACATCTGTTTTTAGAGTGTATAATTTAAGCCTGTGCCGTCACTCCATCTATCTGATGTATGTAATTTGATAAAAAAAAACATCACTCACTTGGTTTTTTGGCAAGGCCCTGTTTTTAATTCACAGTCCCGTCCATGAAACCCTTCAGGACATATGCAGTTATATTCCCCCGAGTCATTTAAAACACAAGTAGCTCCGTTCCGGCACGGCTGCTCTCTGGAACACACGTAAATATCTGCAGAGACAAAACAGAGCTGTCATGTCAAACAGTGTGTCATGATTAAATCATTTGCACACTTACACTCATGAATAATAAATCACCTTTGTCGCAAAATCTCCCCATCCACCCGTCCATACAGGTGCACTGCCAGGGCTGATGACAGGTGCCGTGCACACATCCGGGCATTCGCACACAGTCATCACAGCGTGGTCCACCCCAACCCGGATCACACCTGACACAGACACAAACATCAACAGATGGCAAATTTACATATAGTACTATGGCACATTTTGCTAAATAATTGCATCGAAATTGCATCAAATAGCTTAGCCTATTTGTTTAACACAAATTGCACTGTGGCTAAATTTAGACAGTAGATATTTAATATTATTCTGAACTCAGCCAAGCATGTAAAAAGAAACATCTTTATCGGTGTGTTGAAAGAAGACTCACCGGCAGTCGCCGTTTTCATCACATTTTCCGTGGCCAATTTCACACGTGCAGTTACTGGCTGAAGACGCTAGAGATGTTTCTACTGAGGCCGATGTCACTGTAAGAGAAGTGTACATTTAATACATTATGATAACCTTCAGCCCACTAAAAATGACTACCACTTATAGATCATTTATAAAATGAAACATAAAAAGTGTCTTGAGGCAAAAATTGTGTTACAAGATTTAATAAGTTCTGCCCTTAAGTACTAAAAGGCTGAACGGAGACCCTCTGCCAATCGTAATTCCTCTTTAAATGAGAGTAAATCAGTTCTTCAGATCACATAACTCTCTCTCATCTTTAAGAGTTTGTCACTTGAAGACGGCATGTGCACTTGGTGTCAGTTTTCAACAGCTTATGTAGCATGCTGACTAGTGAACAACAGCGAGCACACTGCTAAGACTCATGTACATGTTGTGATCTCGTCTGAAGTAAATACTAATTAATTTTGACAAGCTACCAGTACGTGACTCAAAGTAATATCATAATTGTCCCTTTTGCTTAAGTGTAATGCAAATGAATTTCATGTAAAACAACACCTATCAGGATATTTAGTTAGATCTGACAGGTTGAACATCCCTATATTTCATATTTATATGTATTCTCAACAGTGATTTTCATTAAATTGTCATTATTGTAATTTTACTGCATTACTAAATTTTGTAATTGTACTGTACTGTAGTGCCATATTTATTATTACTGTACGGCAAGAAAAAAATATTTACATCTTATAGTTATATTTCTTGTAATTTACCTCCAAATATAAATATTACTAAATCAATTATATATATATATATATATATATATATATATATATATATATATATATATATATATATATATATATATATATATATATATATATATATATATATACATATACTGTAAATATAAATACTTTTATACAATACCTTCATCTGTATTTTATATCTGATTTTATGTCTGATATTGATAGGTTTAACATGATAACTGTCACTCAGTAATACACATGAAAATATTAACTAAATTTTTTTAATTTTTAGATATTGAGTATTTTTTAAACATTTTTAAGTCTTTTAAAAAAAAATTATTTACAGTAACATTAACATTATTTTTGTCATTTTAATTTGTAATTTTTGTATGAATATTGTTAACATTTCATCTTGAGTTTGTCATGATTGTATTAAAATTCAACTAGGAAATATTAAAGTGAATAGTGAAATAACCTAAGTGTTCCTCCTGAGGAACAGTGACAGTTAACAGGTTAAGAAGCACAAACATGTTTTTAATCAGATTCTGTTCCGTTCAAAAACAAAATACAGGAGCCGAATGATTGACATGTAGTTGATTGACATCTACAGTCTGAATGAAATGTGGTGAAAGAAAAGTCTTTGCTAAGTAACACAAGACACTTAATAGATAACACATCCTTCAATTAAGTTAATCTGACCATGCAACAACAAACAACCTCTTGTACTCTTATGAGTCTTTTTTTTTCAGTGATTCGTTGTTGTCTGCTTTTGTGTTTTCAAACAAATATGAATATAATTTGTTTGTAATCTGAACCAAAATGATTTGAATTCCTGAAAAGCTTTATGATGTGGATTATTACAGGAAATAAACCCCACCAGATGAATGATTTGGACATGTTGGCCGTGTTTATTCAGTATTGAGTTTTGCACAAGGGTGTGTAGATGTTTGTACGGGGTGCGTGTGTATGTGTGTTGGTGGACGTCCAGGAAGCGCGTGTGTCTGCGGTGATGGGCACGAGAGAAGCGTGTGCAGTGGGAGGAGAGGAATGTGCTCATGTCTCCGCCCGTATGAGCTTTGCCCGAACATCACAAGAATTCGCCATCGCCCAGGGCCCAACCCCTACCCTTAAACCTCTAAACACAAAGGCCAAGTGTAAAAACAGTCTTGTTACATCACATGCTCTATCTATAGGGCTAGTATTTACGCTACACGAGAGGAAATATTTCAAACAGCCGGGAAGCCGCACGTATGTGAATAATGATAAGTGTGTGAATCACGTGTGTGCTTGTGAGAACTTAATTTTCATCGTTTGACGTCCACACTGAATCCCATGTAACTATTTCAGATAACAACTGCTGTGTGAGACAATACATGTGTAAGCTTTTGATCGTTCATCGGAGCTGGAATGGGAGGCATTTTCCGTTTAATCTAGCCAACTGTAAAACCTTTATTCCAGGAAGGACAAGGAGCATCGAACAATACGTGCCCCGGGTTCATTTTGCTATCATCCGAACAGCTGAAAAGTACAAAAGTGTTATCTCCTGGAGCAACAACAAACAATAACATGAAAAGTAATCTTTTAAAGGCAGACAGCTGAGAAAAGCTCAGGATTTTAGTTCGATTTTAGAACTGAAGCAGCATTCAAGAACAAAGTGAATAGAAATGGGGTCCAAAAGTGTGATACCACACTGAAAATGAGTTGTGTTAAAATCGAAACCTGGTGACCTATTTCTAAATGTCTATTTCCTTGGCAGAAAACCGAGACATAGTCAACACTAATAAGATCTAAAGTTGATGTTTTTTTACAAAAGAGCGGGAAATTTGGTCACGAGAGTCATTTTTGGCTTTAGGGAGATTTTATCAGAGAAGTTAAAATACACTGATGATGGATGAGGTTATATAGGATTCACGTGTTAGAATCATGACTTAAATCCTGAATGGACACAGTGAACACATCATAAAATGAAAACACTACATAGTAATTAGTGATAGCGGGTGTGGCGGCAGGAGATGACTAATGTAAACAGACCTCTGATTGGTTCAGGGTGCTGACACACAGATATGGTCCATATAACGTTTCTTTACTTCCATATCATCTGAACTTCTACACAAAACTGAGGAGTCTTATCTACTAGGGGTGTAAATGCAAAATTACCGTTTTTTGCATATTAATAATCATTTATAATAACATACTACAAATTTTGCTAAAAAATTGTTAAACCATGGGTGCTAGAGTAAAAGCATGGTAAATTTTGTGTGTATTTCTTTTCTTTTTTTTACATTTTATATATGTTTATTCATTTAATAGATGAATAATTTTATATATAATTTTATTAATAGATAAAATGCACAAAAGTAAAATGCACAAGTAAAAGAAATGCATAAGTAAAATGCACAAAAGAGCAAGTTAAGAGCAAAGTAATTAGTTGTATTAAGTGACTTTGGTTATGGAATTAGTAATTTATTTATATTTAATTATCAGTTTAATTTATCTTTTATGAAGATCTCCACTGTTGGTGTTTCAGATAAATAGTGATCTAGTCACAGTTGAGTTATTGTTAGATCAATGCATTGTGTGTTTCAGTGCATTCAGTTCCTCTTTTTGTAACAATAACTTTACAAAGAACGCATTTAAATCTATTCTATAAGCCCATATGAAACCAGTGTAATTTTGTCTGTCATTAGGGCATCAACCGCACATATATTATTTATTTATTTACATTTTTGGATGAAATACAACCTGGACATAATTTGTAAAACTCCTGCTGATATGATCTGTCATGTGCTGATTCATTGTGCCTTGATTTATACTAAAGTAGGATGTGTCGTATGCCACAGTGGGCCATAGTGATCATTTCAATTGTTAACAATGGCCGACTTGGCAAACGCCCGCGCAGTCGTGTTTCCTTAAAAGCGGCCGTGAGTGCGGTGCGACAGGTGCTGTGAGCGTCTCCGTCCCGCAGACACCTTCTCTTTGAGTGAACTCACTTCATGTGAAAACCAGAGTGATCTAAATTTATTCCTTCCATGAAACCCAATATTCAATCTGCCGACCCCGTAGCCAAGCTCGGCTCCTTGGTGCCAGTGAAACATTCAGGTGTGGGGTTTCCCTTCACGTCCAACCCCAGACAGACCACACACCCCACAGAGCGTGTGCATGTGTGTCTAAGGACTCATTTCGGAGCAGGTGGGGTGAAGGAGAAGGCCAGCCGTACTGTGTGAGGAGCTGAAGGCGAGGTAACTAGATCCCAGTGAGATGGAGAATCATTCAGCTCCGGTGACCACTCAAGCGTTTGCACTGCTAGAAAAACATTTTGCCAGGACAGACAAGTACAAATCAAGAGTCCCCCCACCGCAGTCCGGCAGGGGTCTCGCTCACAAGCACAGAGCCGAGGGTTTTGGGCATTGACCTTTACCCCCGACACGCGTCAGACACGCAAACTCTGCGTCTCGCGGCCAACAACTGAGAGGCGGATTTGTCACATTCTCTAAGCAGAAAGGAATTTCACAGCTGAATACTTGAGAGATAGATGGCCCACAAAAGACCCATCAAAGGTCTAATGCTGAGTTTTATGTAATCTGTTCACCAGGATTCTGTTGCAGTACAGTTGGCAGAGACCGCTTGAGGAAATGAATAGCCTGGAAGACCGATTCTTTGATCTTTATTGCATCTGGCAATATATTTCATACTTAAACATACTCTGTTAATATTTTACTATCCTATTTCTAATCCTAATCAACTGTAACTGCTACTACTAAAAATATTGTAAAACCACTGTAATACGCAGGAATATAGTGCAAGTTCACACAAGATGTTTTTATGGTGCATGAAATGTATAATGGTAGATAGAGAAAAGCAAGTATTTACCTTGAGCTTCACAGTTTTGTTTAAAGAGCGCACAGCAGCCACACAACAGCAGAATCACAGTCAGTTTCATGTTGCAGGGCAATCTGAAACAATAAGAAGAAACATGTTAACATTGAAGTAAGCACTAGCCTCCAGTACCTAATTGCTTTTATAAACCAGTAACTGTATATTAAAGCCTAAAAATATGAATCTATGCAACTTTCATAAAGTAAAATCACTGAGTGACTGTGATCTATGTTGTTAAGGGTGTTGTGCAGTATAGCTGTGTTTTATCATGAATAAAACACAACTATTGACCAATCAGAATCAAGAACTGGAACCGTTTAAAAAAATATTGAGATCTTTTGAATGTACCCATATTAAAATAAGAGATGAAGCAACAAAAAGAAGGTTGCTTGGATGGCACCCGTAACCTCAAACATGAGTGAAACATTTCTCCCCAAACATGAAACAGAGTGAAACTCGACCACTGAGCAGCTAACAGACACTCGCTCAATAATTAAAAGCGCTGTGTGAATCTTTTATGGCGGACACTTACAACAAGACCGCAGCACTCCTACTCCACCTTGTTTGTCTTGAGACACGTATGCTGAGATGAGGTCTGGCGCGATCTGTTTTGTTTTGTCTACGAGCTGCTTGTTGCTCTCATGTGTATATAGACCCGCACAACATCCCGCATGGCTTTTAATAATGCAACATGAATGCAGAAGCAATGCTGTTTAAGATGAACAAGCCTGTGATGGATTATTAAGATCAGTTTGGTAACAAACTTGTTTGGGGTTCATCCGGCGATGTTATTTCTGTACACTGATCTTTAACTGTTGGGACGAGATGGAGAAGGAGCCAGAGAGACTGGAGATTGTAAGACTCTGATAGTCATCTGTAGATTGTGTGATGTAGGAGTGTTTCTCTCCATCTCTCTGCCCTCGGTTTCTTTTCCATTGTAGTTTAGTGGAAGCCTCTCAGAACGGCTAAAAATGTTTGAATGTGAGTTTCATTTCCATGATAGGAGGATCACAGCACAATCATCTATAGTCCTTGCTGGGGATTTCATGTTAATTATCACTGATTCATTCAGGTCGGTCTCAGACAACAGGCTATATTTGAACGTGTTTTTATCCTGGCCAGCTCGATCACAGATTATTGAAGATGCTATTTCTAACTGTGTTTAATTAATCTGTGTCAGATCAGATGCGGAAAAGGTGAGAAGTTGTCTATGGCATTTGACACATCATCCAGCTGAGACCACACGTATAGAAATTCTTATTATTTTGGTGGACCAGCTTTCATCAAACATCAAAGAGTAACGAATCAGCCAGTGTGATTAGATATATATTATAACTGTGAGTCATAGCACTTTAGATGGAGCATCTTCAGTTCTAACCCTAAGCTGTTGGTTATTAACTTCTTTACTGTACAGTTACCGTCTGTAAATTAAATTAGTAAAGACCTTTGACAACAGCTGAGGTGTTACCTTCTTTGACTGGAAAGTGTTTGTTTTACTAATTGATGATAATGAAACGATAAGCCACGAGAGGCAATGTGTTACATTGATTTACCAGGGGTAAGGGTAGGCACAAAACCCCTTAACCTTGGTAAAACCCACTGTTATGCACACTTACATGTAGCTTATTCAATTCAATTCACTTTTATTTCTATAGCGCTTTTCACAATTGTTGCAAAGCAGCTTTACATACATTATAGTTCAAAGGGAAATAATAAAAAATATTAATGAATATAAAAAAGCTTATTGCTTTTTTGCTTTTATTAAAAAACAACAATAATATGATAAAGCACACCTATGTTGAATAAGTAAAAATAAAGGTGCTTCATGATGAACCATTTTTAGCCTAATGGTTCCATAAAGAATATTTTACCTTTCTGTTACACAAAACGTTCTTTGTAGTAAAAAAATACTTAGACTATTAAAAGGAAGAAAAATGTTCTTCTGTTGCATCACTGAGAAGAACCTTTTGTAGCATCTTTCATTTTAATAGTGTACAACTCTTATAATAATAAGATATAGTCCTCCTCCTACTCCTCGTACTACCACTACTACTACTAATATATACATGATAAACAATAAACAAAGTACATTATACTGTTTTAATATTCAAACATTTCTTTATAGCTGTTTCATCTGTGTTTATCGCAGAAATGTCTGAAAAATTAACGGATAGATGTCCTGGCAGAAAATGTACCGGTACTTTTTACTACCAGGCCAGTACAGTTATGTTTTTACAGTGAATGTAGATTGTGCTGTCCCAGGTGTGTGTTTACGCACGTTTGTCCAAATGTCCAATCAGAATTTATAGTCTGACTATCCATTTTCTAATAGGATTTTTTCATCTAAAGAAACCTTTGACGATGCTACCTAAGTTTGTGTTATATAAATGAATGAAGCAGGGTGTCTAATATGTCATTTTTCTCTTAATGAGCCCCACTACTTTTGCTTTACAACATGTTAAGAAAACCAAAAACTATTTAAAACATGTGGACACACGGATAAAGACTTGAACAGACTTGAGCACGAAAACCTATTGAAATTACAAACTTTTGCAAAACACATCTCAAATCCAAATAAATGTGAACATATGTGTGTTAAAATCAGTATTTAGCAATAAGCCTCTATAGAAACAATTCAGAAAAACATGTGACTCCTTTCATCAGCATCTACCATAGCAGAAAAACCATCATTTTCATTTCTTGCCTTTGTGTAAATAAACAAGTTCATAACGAATACCTAAACTTGACCAAAACGTATTTCTAAAGATCTTTTCCATCAAAATATTTCACACAAACATAATCAGTAGTATAAAAAGAGTATACAGAGTATAAAAGCAGACTTACTGTCAGACACTGTAGATGTTACACACCTGAGCTGTTTCTGGCCCCTCCAGTAGACTGTTGAAACTAAACTCACATACGCACACACACACACCATGAGGAAGTCTTGTACAAAACAAAAAAAACTACTCACAACTGTTCACTCTGGTATATGCACGCCTTTAGGATCAGTCTGGTAGTGAGACACGTTTTGTTAATACAAATGCTTGTTTGTAGCAGAAGACAAGGATCCACCTCCCTACTCAACAAGCCAACCTGCTCAAGGACTAGCTCTTAAAGAGACAGACATCCCCCGCTATCATCCTCTCACACAACAATCTATCACACAGCTTTTGTCAAACCACATTTTGGTATTTCAAGTTTCACAACCCCACGGCAAGTTTTTTTTTTCCGCAAACATTCTTTTGCACAGATGAATAAAGCTGATAGATGTGGGCATTCTACACATTTTTATCCGTTGGTAAAGAAATGCAGTGTGGCAGAAACACTTGCGAACGGCGTTGCGGTAATGGCAGGGCTTTTTACTGTTGCTGTAGCGACAGACAAGACTCCTGATGTAGGGGGCTGATGTGCCCACACGTTCCTCTGCAGGCGATAGTGTGGAGCGGATCATTTTTCAGCAGATTATCTCAACAATATCAGGCCTGTGGAACATTCGAAAACAGGCATCTACATGTCCACACCACTGTGATGGGAGACCGCAGTAACACATACACACGCATGCACGTATATACTCGCCTGCCGGTGTACAAATACATTACTTTAAATGAGGGCATATGTAGCAACTGTCCCTTTAATTCACTCTTTTAGAAAACAGGATCTCTACAATGGAAAGCATAACGGGTTGATGGTTTTAATGGGCTTGTGAAGTCTCTATTTGATTTGTGAGATGAAAAGGAAAACACTCCAAACTCATTTGTTTTGGTTGTTTATTGAGATAATGGCTTGACTATTATTCCAGCCATTCAGCGGCGCAATTTTCAACACACATTTGTATTTTTGTCCTGCCGTGACCTGATTGTGATGTTTGTGTAGATGGCAGTGCAATAATTATGGCAATTTTGAAAATTGAGGTCTTCTTTTGGAAATAGCTCATTTGGTGTTTTGCTACGTTTACTGGATGAATCCGCTTCACAGTTTTTGTACTTTGAAACATAATATATAATGTGCACTGTACATTTTATTAAATAATTAGTATTAGTAATAAAAAGTATTAGTTGCCACTTACAAAACTTAATATATTATATTAATATTATTTTATTTTATTTATATTTTATTTAAATCTAATTGGATGGATCTATTACTTTTTACTAATTATCAAGCATTCCCCAAAACTATATTTTACTGTCAAACAACTTGTACATCTGACATCTACTGTACTGTAAGTGGGTGTTTTATAGTCAGAGCCTCAATCTTGAACGCAGTTATGTTTGGACTCCTGTATTAATCCTCTACCTTTATATCTGTTCATATGAAAATTGAATCTACTTTAGCTTCAAGTGGAGGATAAAAGCATCTTCAAATGATTTCATCTCCACCTTCTACACAGCATCTATGAAAGACCCTTTACATTTCAAGCGCGCTAGATGGAAATCACAGCGTAATCCTGGTTTGTGTGTCCATGGTGGTCACTGTTACTATAGCAACAGAGCGAAGATGCCTTCTGTATGTACCAGCAGGGACGAAACTAGTGAACAGATTGACTGTGAGCTTCCTTCCTATTATTTCTAACATATGGGTTTACACATGCTATTCACATTGTTCTTTCCTCCTAACGTCAAGTCATTTTTATCTGTCTGTTCTAACAACCACTTCTTAGACATCGTTTAGCATCTTGTGTTTCCATGTACATATATTTATCTACTGTTGCTGTTATATTGGATACGCAGCTCAGCGAGCCGCAGAAGTCAAGGTTTATTAGGAAGTGTTGGTATTTATGAACTCCTTTTTACAACTCGCTGATGTTTCCCACGCCATACAGACCACAGCGCAGTGTCCATGAGTGAATTTGAGACTATAAGTCAGTGGCTAGAAAGCAATACAGCAATATATAAATATTACACCTAAACCAAGAGATGTTGCCGTTACACACCCGAAACAATTATGAAGTGATTGAACTAATTACAAAAAGTACATCTTTAGCCTCAAAAATGTCTATGCAAGCTAAGTAATGTGGTGTATTGTTAAAACACATTTCTGAACAAATATTCATCACCTACCCTTTCTTACAGTCTTTCTGCGTCAATATTCAGTAAGTCAGTATCCAGCGTGCTCTCTGTGTTGATGGTAACCGTGCACTGTGGTGTTGTTTTCTGCCTGCGAGCCAAGTACCCCTCTTCTCATTTTGTGTATGCCGGGCATCTGTGTTTGAAGTTATTTCGGCATGTGTTTAAGTTGCAGACAGCATGAAGAAGTGGCTGCTTGACCTTCCCTTCACCCTAAACCTCCCTCTCAGATGCAGGACAAGGTGGCGCACGTGCCCGTGCACTTCACAGCCTCTCGCCCCGTCCCGCTCATCCGAATCGGGGGGCCGTTCACACCCTAAAGAACTTCACTCAGGGAAGGGCGCAGACATGCGCTCGTTCTCTGTCGCCGAGTACATCGACAGATTGTTACTTCCTTGATGAAACGTTTTATTCCAGTAGATGTTCAGCTTTATTTATGGCTTAGTGAGTTCAGAAATGGAAGGGTCTTCAGTCTTGATAGCAGATTTAGAAATGTATCCTCATCCCTCCTGGGGTATTTTGAAAGCTACATCCTTTATTGTCTTAAAGTCTCATTTTTTTTCTAAGAGCATTGTGATTTTTTTTTCCCATCTGGGCTTCAAAACAAAGTGTTCGAAGACCCAATTTATAAAACGGCTGTAAGATATAAATTAATTTCGATCTTTAAAGCTCTCGTGAGGAGTCAGAGATAAACTGTTTTTCTGGTCTCGACATCACAGATCACTTTTTATTACGAAGACCCAAGGTCTCCAAGTCCTCCTAATCCGCTTGACATCTGACTGTTGAGCACCAATCTTTTTGTAAGCCCTCTTTGATAGGTGGGGGCACTAAATCTACATTGGCCGAAACTTGACACAGACAAAAAGAGCAGCTGAACTCACACCCCGTTGACCTACGACACCCAGTTATTGATGTGGCGTCCCCAAAAAGGAAATCCATTGGAAATAATGACAAAGTGGTGGTTAAAATAATAGGTCGATTTGTCTTTGTGCTTTAAAGATATCTGTTTTGTAAGAAGAGCCTACTGTGGTCATTAACACCCTTTCACAGTGCAACAATCTTGCAGTACGGTTATTAACGTTCCATAGTTAGGATGCTCTGCTCCTGTCACTTATATCTGCGATCGCTATACCTAGATGGTGATGGTCAGGGATGGGACCGTGGCCCGAGGGATGTGGCCCCATTGTTGTAACCGAATCTCATAGCTCATTGTTACATTAACTACAGGCGAAGTGGCTAAGAGAGATTGTGTGGTCTGGAAGAAGGGCTAATTTTGGGTGGTGACTTTGAAATAGCTGGGGGTTGAGAGGTGGCACATTTAGACGTGTAGTGCAGCTGTGGGATGCCTTCTTCTCTAACTGCTAGTAATCTGTACACAATGCACGATGGGTTGGAGGGTGATTCATCAGGAGGCCTTGATAGTTGTTGTATTGAATGACTCTCCGATATGTGCTACTGAGGTGCTTCTCTAACCACCTGGCACAACATGCTTGACTGTTTATGCTGCCGTGAGAATGGATCTGAAAGGCCCAGTGCGGAGAACAACGAACATTCCACACGAGAGGCAACCTTGACCCCGGAGCAGCTGAAGATAGAGAATACAAAAGGCCAACGGGCATTTGAAACCTTGAAGCTTGTGGATGGCAAGAATATACACAACCCTTTGCACAACATGTTGTATAAGGTTTGTTCTTACATACGCCTTGTCTTCGGATGGACGTAGCTTGAATTTGGAGAGCTAGACTATGTTATCTATGCTGGAAATGTAAATGCTGATTCTTATTGCTTTGTAAACATTTTGGTGTTTATTTGCATGATGCATCAGTTCACAGTCCAAGAAAATGGTCTGCAACATTCTTAATGCCACAGAAGAACCATTTTTGCCTGTATGGTCCAATAAAGAACCGTTAACATCCAAAGAACTGTTTCACAGAACATTCTTTGTAGTAGAAAAAAGGTTCTTTAGATTATGAAAAAATAAGAAAGAAATTGTGCTTTTAGGAAATTTGACTGAATAGTTCTTTGAAGAAACATAAATGGAACTTTTATGGAGTTGTTCTGAAGAACCTTTTGTAGCACCTTAAGTTTTAAGAGTAAACCTTCAAAAAGGTAATTCATTAATGTGGTGTTCGACATAATAAAGGATAAGAAAATAATAGTAAATAACAAAAGATTTAAAGAAGCATTACCACTAAAGAACATCAAGATGCTCTTGAAGGTCAATTTAACCAGTGTCAGAACCAAAAAGCCGTAAAAATTATCATAGAACTAAAATGGGCTGTGAATGCCATTTTATGATGACTTTAAATTTTGTTTTGTGAAAATATAAAATTTAAGTAAATTATTATTTATATAAGTTACTTGTATGTGTAAAAAATATTAATATGGACAACACAATTGCATTTTCTGGGTTGTGTAAAGACGTGCAACAGGATACAGCTGACTGACAAGTGAAGCAGCTTAGCCTACATCGTAACACGAGCTCTTTCTCCACAGGAACATCACAATGGTTTTGATTTATGACTACAATGTACTTGACCTTCTCACCTCAAGCATCTCCCGCAGGACAAACAGTTGCACGATGCTGCGCATGAACTGTGACAGTTGACCCAACAAACCCAACAAATGTTGACATTTCAGGTCTAATTTCACCATATCTAACTGTTTAAATTCATTAAATAACTGCATTTAGCAAAAAACTAAAGATTTAAAATTATAGATTTTTTTTAGGTTTTCAATTTCAAATAAGTGCTGTAAGTGATATTGAAACCCATCTCCCCTGGAAAGTGCCTTAAGCAACAGGACAGCCTGCCTACCAGATTTAATATAATCATCAAAAGTGCTCTCCAAACGATCAATGGAAACCCTTTCAAAAGCAATCTAATGCTGGGTCAAAAACCAATCCTTCCTGACTATGTGAAGACTTACTGTATTGACTGATACCGTTTCCTTTCTAAAGTTGATACAGAACAGTTAATAAAAAGTCTCTATCTGTCTTAAGTCTCTATGAAATATAAATGAACATTGTAGATCCATCAGTAGCAAGTTGAAGAAGCAGCACGTATATGGAAAGATGGTGTATTGTATGTCTGTGACATATTTGATATCTAAAATTCAGCACTGCAGAGAGGAAACATACTGTACAGAGCACATTTATTCAAGTGATTTATTCAAGTGACTTGCAGTGCATTCAATTCATGTCTTTTAATGCAATGCTTTAATGCTTTACAAATTGAGGAATTTAGTTCCTTATTTTGTACATTTTCTATCCACTTTTTTTAAGAAAAAGTATATAAGATATTCACAAACAGAATTCAGTTAACAGTAAATTCTGCTTTGTCTGAGAAATATTTGTAAAATAACTTAATATGAACAGACATTGTAACTGAAGAGTCTATGCACATTTTTTCTGATTAGATTTTTTTTACAGTGATTTTGTACAGCCATTAGCAGACCTACAGTGTTGTACAACTATTTTAATGTTTTTCCAACACAAATCTATTATTTCAGAATTATATATATATATATATATATATATATATATATATAAGTGGAATAAGTGGAATATGCTCCAAACTGGACCAGACTTTATGTCAATAAAATCTGTGTAACAAGTAAAAAAAAGTCACTTTCCTGTGATGCTTAAAGGGATAGTTCACCCAAAAAGAAAAGTTATGTTATAATTTTTAAACCCTAATGTCATTTAAACCCTGTATATGATTCTTTCTTTTGTGGAACACAGAAGAAGATATTTTGCAAAACGCTGGTTACCGGCACCCATTGACTTCTATTGCACCTTGAGTCCATACTATGAAAGTGAATGTGTGCCGGTAACCAGCGTTTTGCAAAATATCTTCTTCTGTGTTCTGCTGAAGAAAGAAAGTCATACAGGTTTGACATGACATGAGGGTGACTAAATAATAAAATAATTTTTATTTTTGGGTGAACTATTCCTTTAACACATGTTTATCTGTTTACCTTCATCTCAGAAATGCAACAGTTCCATATAGTTCTCTGACAAATAAAACCAAGACTTTGTGAAAAGATCACACAATTATTAACATTTTCTATCATTTGATCTTTACAGAGAAACTTTTGTTCAGTCTAGACCTCATATGCCAAAGTCATTCGCTCATTTGCTCCTGCACACGTGTCCACACTTGCATTCAAGTGCTTAATTGAGCATAAAAGCCACAAGCTCGCAAAGCAGATGTTTACCTGTTCTTGAGCGTAAAATGAGGAAAACCGACAGTCCCGAATAATCCTCTTTTTCTTCTTCTTTCTCCAGATCACCATCACAGTCCTCAATGACAGTAACACAAACTCTCAGAAGCTGTTTATTGCTCACCGTAATATATCAGTCTATTCACTGATCCCGGAGTGCAACACTATGCTTACAGCCACCTGTCTGTTGAGCGATCCTCTTCCAAACGTCACACTGATATTAAATGATAATGCAGATGTGACATTGCCAATGTCTTGGACATATACAGGCCAACTAAACATTTGCAGAGTGTATGAAAAAGACATTTTTAGACAGTTAGTCACAAACTCGAGCATGAGTTGAATGCAGTAATAATAGCAGTTCATTATCATATAAGGAAAAGTCAGAGAACTGATATATCAGATCTCTGATTTCACACGACAGGGAGTTACAGACACTGTAAACTAAGGGAGGGGGTTGACTTCTGTGAATGATATCAAGAAGTGATAAAGACAGGCCTTAAGTGATTAAAACAGAAAATGAATCGTGGATGTGTTTTGCATAGTGTCTGGTAGCTATAAATGTAACGTTTTTTTCATTAAACACAGGAGAATCTTATCTGACATTTACATTCTCCATTATCAGGATACGTTAAGGTTTGATGTTGTCATCCTAATTGATTTCAGAACCCACGCTTGTGTGCTAGACACTGTAAGAAACAATTTATATTATTGAATAGTTTTATTTATAGAAGGATATTTCCCGTAATTAGTAGCAATGTAGTTAGTAAAATACACTTTCACAACACACACATTGTTAAGTCAAACATAAGTACTGATAATGTATAAATATATCATCTGTCAGGTTTAAATCTTTGGCAGGCTGATTCTGTAAGGGAGTCTTCAGTATAAAAAGGCTACAAACTTAGTGCCACCATCATTAACAAGTCTTAACTATTACCTCATAGATCAGATGTAGCCCAGTGTAAACACCTCCTCAAGCTATTTTGGAAAAGTACAGTATAAGATCTGGACTTAAACAACAGAAGTGAAGAAAGGCTCACATGAGTCACTGTTAGACGCTTATAGTAACTGGACACCTGATCTCTGACTGCTGATGGTGGGGGTGAAGATGCATCGTAAGACATTGTGTATAAATCATCAAGACAGATAAGGTGACAACCAAGAGCAGATCAAAAGCAAAAGAGTTTATCCTGTAGAAACAGATGCTACTAAGAAACTGTGAACACAGGAGCCAAAACCATTAGGATTGCATTCATTTAGGAAGTTATTCACAACTGTAACGCATACAAATGTTTTACTTTTGATGTTCTCTTTAATTTCCATTATTCATAATGTGTTTTTCATTATATATGAATTATTATAATACTGCAATAGTGTTTTTATTATGCTACAGTAATGATATTTTATGATATTATATTATATTATATATTTTTTGACATAATTTCAGCTGGGACATATTTTAATTTGATTTTGTAAACTTCACTTATTGCATCAAGATCTGAAATGTAATTTGCAAACACAGAATAGCATTTTAACAGCAAAAACAGCATCATGTAGAATAAAAAAAGGTTTCACAAAAATATCACAAAGTGCTATTACTCAGCCACATGCATAATTTTACTCCACAGAATGAGGTCATGTGTAAACAGAATATAAAACTCCACAATAATGTCCAGCCACAGCTGTTTTGAAATAAATTAACAACTACGCTAAACATGAAAAACAAGTTGCCATCTTCGAGCTACACCTGAGCAGCTGTAATACTCTCAAGGAAATCCCATAATGCAACTGAAGTCATGCAGTGAAGGTGGTGAAATGAGGTACTATTTCGAGTGTGACATAGTGCTCTGCGCCTTTGAAGTCTGAAGTACAAGAAGATGACTTTTATACCGACGCTCCCATCTGTCAACAACTATATATTGAAAGATGAGCGGTGTATATCGCAGTCTTGCTGACCTGTGCAGTCTTCCATTAGAGATGGGACCTTTGGACAGACCAATATCACAGACCTTCTAAAATAACAGCGATGGTCGTAATGGAGGGACCGGGGTCAAGCGGCGGCAGCTGCAGAGGTCTGGAGCGGGCCGAGAGTGATGGACATGCTCGCCATTGGCGTTCTTCACTGCATTGTTCTCAGGAAAATTGCTTCATGCGGGTATTGTCTTTCCCGATGACTAGCTCATCCGCACTTGTGCTACAACACGTTGGAATGCAAGAACGCTGAGGCTGAGGGGCCGTCTCTAAGGTCCCCGTCGAGATCGACCTGTCTGTCATTGTTGCCTGTAAAAATAACCTCATCATTCTTCAGAAAGCAGCTGCCTTCACGGCTGCACGGCAGAAATCAGCCGGGACAAAGAAGAGCAACAAAAGTGGAGCAGTTCCCTGATTGCTGATGGCTGCGGATACCAGACCAAGTTTTGCCTAATGAGCCACAATGAGCATCTGTCTGATCAATAGCTCCTGTAAGCAGCACAAAGAGCCATCGAACTGATTATCTGTATGGCAAAAAAGAGGAAATAGAGATAACTAGCAATTAATGAGGGAAGAGATTTGACTTGTAAAGACTTGTAATATTTTCCTAACCCTTATATACTGCAAATTGTGTGTTTGCTCAACTACAGACAAAAAATATCAAAAAATAAAATACAAATCTTCTTCCAATACCAGATTGCTTCAGTACCAACCTGGATTCATTTTTTTATAAAGATTATAAAAATTGAAAATAGATTTTTAATTATAAAATAGGTATAATTGTATACAAATATTAAAATTATGTTAAGATTGATAAAACTATTAAAAGCTAAAAACCTTACAAAGATCACATTAAGAATTTAAAGATTTAGTTATGCATCAGCTTTGTCTTGCTATGTATTTACACATGATATAAATATTAACATCTGTCCGTCATAATTGTAACATAATAAAATGTTTAAGGATATGACAGACACTTAAAATATATTGGCGTTATATCACATACTATTAAAATGACAAAGCATGAGTGTAGCATTGACTGGTTAAATTGAGATGCTAATATCTCAGAGATGTCTGAGGCAATTTTTAAAAAGGTTGAAAATAAAGTTTTTTGAAGAAATGAGAAAAAGTCAAAGGGCTCACAGTATATTATCCTTTCTGTCCCTACCATGGTTTTCTTTGAAGTACTGTACCTTAAAGCACTTTGTAAATAGCATGGTATCATAGTTTCAGTAACCGGTAACAGGACTAAGCAGAGTCATGTTGTACAGTAGTTCTTAGATCTACTAAATGTACTAGTAGAATTCTAGGAACTAATCAAATGTAAACTGGTGTATGACGCCACTGAGATCAGATTTCCTTGCTTCTACTGAAGAACACATGATACACTTTGGAAGATTATCAGATCATGCTGGGATACAATGTGGATCCAACAGGAATGCAATGTGATGTAATGCAATGTCATATACATGTCCCTTCAGAAACCCATGAATAACAATGAATAACAATTTCATTAAAAGTTATTCTGATCTTCTGAAAGATTTTGCAGTCTCTTTTGCAGAAGTTATCTACTTCTAATACCTAATGTATTATCATGGTCAGGGGGCAAATCATTGACAAAAGAATATGTATCTATATGCACCAGGTTGTTAAGTTTAGCTACATTTTCTTACGGTTACTTTATAAATATAAATCATATCATTGCAGCTTTAAAAGTGTGTATAATACATTATCACTTGTATGAGGTCCCAAAGCAACAAATTACCAAAAACTATGTGATTTAATTCATTGAGAGAAAAGTCTTACAGGTAACAATAATGCACAAATATGCTGACTGTTTATCGCTTATACAAATAAAGTAGTTACTATTTATTAAACTAAAATTTAATAAACAAACTAAGTGGTTGTTGGTTGTTGCTTATGCACCAAGCCCCTTTTTTTCCTGTCTCAGTAAAAACAAAAAAGTTTTAAGGTAGCATTTAATACAAAAGTGCCATTCGTTTATGTACACAATATCTGTTACCAACCATTTGGCTTTGTAGAGAATTTATAATAGTGTAGGCAGCAATACCGTAGGAGTCACTAGATTAGATTTTGGGTGATGTTGCAATCTGTATAATGTGATTTACTGAATGTGTGCATAAAGTGTCTTGAAATACTGAAGGCATGTTCATATAGCATCATATTTAACATCAGACTACTTTGACTTAGAGATACATTTTAGGTGAGCACTTTTTCAATTAAAGAAATTAGCCTTTAATTCTGAGAACCCAAGCTGCTGATCGATGAGGTTTGGCTCTGTCCTAAATCACTGGCACATATCCTCCCCTTGTGGCTTCTCATGGTACTGTCACGTACCATTTTTTTTTTAAGACAATCCCAAAAACTGTATAAAGTACATCAATATTAATCGTTGTTAGGCATGTGTCTTTGTTTGTTAAAAGCCATACAACCAAAAAAAATGTAACTTGTTTCTCATGGTCCTGTGAGCTCATCTGGACAATTTGAGCTTCATGCTTCTAAACCGCATATGTAGTAAATATATTTTGTGTGTGACTTTTAGAAAGTGTTGTTGATTCACATTAATGGCTGTGAGCTCGAGCATTAGTAAATGTGTGGCAGTGCTGTGTCATGAATGGGTTTTTCAGCACAGAACCTATAAAACAAACAGCCAAAGGCACTAGAAGAGGAAGGGAGGGGTGTATGTTTGAAGCTGTGAAACCTCATAGTTCCTCTTGTTTACTGAAAAACCTGTCTAAATATATAATTATAATAGTCAGCGTGGTTAACAGTTCTGTTTTGTTTCACTATATAGTCACCACTTTGGTTTCATGTTTTGAAAAGCAGACCTGAAATGATGTTTCCATCACAAGAACATGTAAGGGTTAGATAGTTACATCAACCCTCATGCACTTTTCACCCAAAACAAACCTCAGAGTCTCAATGTATCATATGACTGTTAATGGACAGCTGTTGTTTGTTTATGCTGATAGTAAATGAGGCTTTACATTTGATATCCTTTTTATTGATATCTAAATCAAACATGTCCCAGTCACATCTCAGACAAAAAGTTCAATTCAGTTCCATTCAATCCAAAGTTTTAGTAAAATAAGAATAAGTTAAAAGCAGTAAATTAGATGTTATTAATAATTTCTGATTTCATTTTAATTAAAAAACATTTAAAACATGGTATTACAGTAGTGAGAGTATAAAGAAGAAAAATAAGATTTGAGGAAAATAAGATTTGCAAAAACATTCAAGAGTTCAAGTGTTCAGTATGGTAATGAAATTTATTTCCATAATGTCACATGAATATATGACACGACAAAAATGAATATAATGTCACAATCCAAAAAACACTAATGGCCTTTTGTTATTAAAAATCTCATTTCATATTGCTTTTATTATTTTGAGGTGGAATATATGCCCTGGACAGGTTTAGTGAGATTTAGCCTTTCGCAGTATGATGTGACAGTGTAAATCAAATTGATTTGCATTACCATTTCTATTTCAAAGTTACAATAAAGAGCACAATTATTTCATTAATCATTTTATTAATCATCAGGCAATCATTTCAAGTGCATTACAACACCTTAATCTCCATGTAGTAATATCAGATTAAGTGGTCAAGTGCGCTAAGGTGAAAGAGGTTCCAATAACTCTCTATTTCATTGAATCAAACCTGCGATTTGATTAATCGAGAGCTTTAATCACTATGCTAGGCTCTCTTGACACTCACTGCTTCACTGTGCAATCATACCTGTAATCAATATCTTTGATTGATAAACACACTTTATATGATAAACAAAGAAAATTAGATGAATATTTTATTAATCTCTTCTGGTCTAAACAGGGCCATGTATTTATAGTCGTTTCAGATATCTTCATGTGGATTTGTTTGAAAGCGTGTAGGCACCTTAACAGCTTCATAACCACGTAAGACCGCAGGTGCTCTAAAAATGAATCACGCAGGCTCGCTGCTTTGAGTCATTTGAAGTCTGTCCTCTGTGCTTGAAATGCAAATGTTTACCTCCACAGCTCTCCCATACAAGGCAGCGGGAGGTCTGGGGCAAGTAGACCATGACCCCTTTTAGAAGCACATGCTTTGTGCCGGCTGTTCTGAGGTCAGCTGTCTGCCTCTGCTGCGGCATTAGTATTCAACCTGATGCTGACACTGCCTGTCAGATGAAGGGCCACTCGTCCTAACGCAACAACTTAAACAACAACAACATCTCACCTCACAGAGGGATGTGTATCCTTACTGAAAACAGTTTTCCTTTAAATGCTCTGTTACACCCAGACAGTGTGGGAGAAAGGGTTTATCTGATCCCTCTTCACTTCACCACACCTTCAAGAAAGAAGACTACAGTGGCTCCGTTTGTCTACTGATATGACTCTCAGCTGAACTGAGGAAGTGGGGGAAATAAAGGGGAAGGATGAGAGCATTTTCTTTCTCTTAATCAAGAAGTAAATCAGAGAAACCATGAGTCAGTGTTTCTCAATGACTTTTGGCCAGGTCTCAATACACTGCCATTGATGGTACAATTAACTACACAAACATTCTCCTGGCAATGATGCGTACTAGCACCCTTGACTGCCATCTGGTGCTGAGTTTCTCTCCAGGACATACTTGTTATGTGTTGAGGCCTGAATTTTTCCAATGTATGACATGGAACACAGTGCAATTAAATGCAATTTGAGACAATGTGTTCAATTCCATTCAAACACAATTCAGTTCATTTTAATGCACAACAAACTCATCATGTCATGTAGGTATCTATAATCACATGCACTAATTGCTCTTTAGTTTGGTTTTTATGTTTTATATCATTTATATCAATTGTGATTTAATTTTATTATCTGATATATGTAACATGTAAACAATATTGAACATTTACAAGCTGTCAAGCCGCACATGATACCCAACAAATGGAGAAGAGATCACTCTTCAACGAACATAAAATAGTTAATTTAGTTAAATTTTCATGTGTCCATTTATGAGTAATATGGACTGTTATGGAGGTGACAATACTAAAAACGGCATTTTATGCTTTTAACATAACAAAATGCTTTAAACCACCAAATATTGACATCTAAACTATTTGTATGATAAAAAACCTTTGTTAAAAAACTTATTCTTTTCATGGTAAGGTTGACATATACAGAGAACTGCCCATAATATGTCTTGAAGTCCCCTAGGAACATTAACCATGCTTTTATTATAAAGTGTAGTAACCATTTGCTTTACCATAGTTTCACTAAAGTACATGATTAAACTGGTTACTGTAGCAAAATCACGGTTAATTGTTGGTTAATTTTGGCTGTATTTGTAGTAAATGGTTAATTTTCATAAGGGAAGGAAGTTACACGACGCTCCTCCCGTCCGTCCCACCTGCCGTCTCTTTGGTCCCAGCATTCCAACACGCGCGACGAACTCATCGCGTCGCGTCGCGTCAGGATTTCTCTGGATTACCCGGCGTGCCCCGCGGGAAAGATGGCGCTGGACAGGAGAAGATAAAGATAAACTTTATCTGAAATCTGCAGCAGCCACTATTTACACCTATTGACATCAGCTCGTCACAGAGGAATAATCGCGCGAGCACGAGTGATCGGCGACTGAAGGAGGTCGCGCGGAGATTTCAGCGGACGCTAGCAAGTGTGTTAGCCAGCGAAGACGAGAGGAAAAGCGGGCAAAGTTTATTCAGTTTCAGCAGGAGTCAAGACGGATCTGCATTAAACTTTCGGGTTAACTGCTGAAGATTTATCTGAGGTAGGTCAGAAGTTTATAAATATGTGCATCTGTCACACTCGTTCGTTTCGTTAGGAAATGAAATCTATTTTCATACAATGTTTATATAGGCGGGCCAGTCACAGTAAAGATAAACTGATAAACACACCCAGCAGTGTTGTACAAAACCAAAACATAGTATTGATGTTATCAGATCTATGCGATGATTTTATATCATCATGTGCATAATGCTTTGATCGGATAACAGACTAGTGATGGTCGTAATCTTAAAAGTGCCAGTGCCGGGAGGGTTTATTCATGGCCATGGGCAGTAAAAATAAGCCCTTCGGCAGTGTAGTGTTCTCTCAGGATACGTAAATTAAAACAATATGTTTTCTTTTCTTCTCCTGATCGGAAATATACACAGTTTAATGCTGCTAACTAGATCCGGGTTGTGCAACCGATCCTGACTCGGTCTTGTTAATACGTTACTGTTTTTACGGCTTAATCTCAATGATGATCTCCTAAAGCGGTGGGATTATTAGTTTACACACGACGCGGCTTGAAACGTACAGTACGAGCGGAACACAACCGTGATGAAACGGGCAATATTTCGACGATGATCGCAAATGATGCTGTCATAACTCTGCGCGTGCATGATAAAGACCGCACAGGTAATCATGGTCAAGCTGTCGATATTTGATCAATACACATTTCGTGCGCGATGTCACGTTTATAAATCTTTAAACATTGGTATTTGCCTATCCTCTTGTGTGGCATTAAATCTTTGTTTCACTTTAACTTGTGGCAAGGATGAGTCATTGAATCGAGTCACTTTTGCATTAGAGATCGCGAGTTCATATCCGGAATCGAATTTTGTCATTGAACTCGCATTTAGTCATTGAATCGAATATGAGGTCAGTTTTGCATTAGAGATCGCGAGTTCATATCCGTGTGAGTAAGCAGGAATTTTGTATAGGACTTTGTTTCACTTTTGCATTAGAGATCGCGAATATCCGTAGCATTTAAACTAGCAGTCATTGAATCGAGTGAATCGAATATGAGGTCAGTTTTGCATTAGAGATCGCGAGTTCATATCCGTGTGAGTAAGCAGGAATTTTGTATAGGACTTTGTTTCACTTTAACTAGCATTTAGTCATTGAATCGAGTCATTGAATCGAGTGAATCGAATATGAGGTCAGTTTTGCATTAGAGATCGCGAGTTCATATCCATGTGAGTAAGCAGGAATTTTGTATAGGACTTTGTTTCACTTTAACTCGCATTTAGTCATTGTTTTGAATCATGAATAGATCTGTTATTACATGTAAAGCTGCTTTGATACAATGTCCTTTGTGAAAAGCGCTATACAAATAAAATTGAATTGAACTGAATTGAATTGAATTGAATCGAATATGAGATCAGTTTTGCATTAGAGATCGCGAGTTCATATCCGTGTGAGTAAGCAGGAATTACGTATAGGACTTTGTTTCACTTTAACTCGCATTTAAACTTTAACGCTCATTAAAGTAAGTGTATTTACTGCAAATGTGTCACCATTATGTTTATTTCTTGCCTTTAGCATGCGATAAAATTCACAGTCATTTTAGTGGCCAGAAAGCCAGAGCATCGCTAATCCAGATCCGTGTAAAGTAGATCAGCATTGTGATGTCATTGATTTCTGTGGCAGAGAAATCTTATAACCTATGGATCATCCAAACTTGAAAGAAAAGACATTAAAAGTTGCATAAAAATGAAGCTGAAAAATGCTGTTTCGTGGCTCTTAAGAAACTGTTGTAGTGTTACAGCACAGCAATGGTTTATGAGATTGTAATATATAGTGGTTTAGTGATATAGATTATCGGGCAGCACTTTATTTTACTGTCCTGTTCTATATTTACTTACAGTCCAACTGTGTAATTATTAGGTACCAGCCTTGAACTTAATCCTAAAGTACATGCGGTTACAATATTTTGTTGTGTAAGTGCCTCTTAAGTACACTGTAAGTGCATATACGGTAAAATAAAGTACAACTGATTGATGGCCAAACAGTGTGGCCAATATAACACATACAATGGTACATTTTACAGATTGTTTTATGATTTTTTTAATTTCAACAAATAACAAATCTTTAATATATTTAAGTAGTAAATGATGGGTTGAAAAATGCTCCTGGGACACGTTTAAAAACCTTTCTCCTCTGTCCTCCTGAGCATCCAGCATTCTGTCTCGCCTCGCTTCACTCAATGAACGTGTGGGTTCTGTTAGCACATCACACAAACCACTGGTGTGTGTCGATTCTTTAAGAGACTTGCCTGGTGATGGTTACGAGGATTTGTGCTAGATGCTGGTGCATGATAGCGCAGCTCCCTATTGAGGTTTATCAATTAGCAAACAGCCAGTTTGGGGAGGGATTTGTTTAAGGATTACTCTGTCAAGTACCGCTATGTGTTACTCGACGTAGCTAAAGAGATATGGGTTGTGTGCTGTGTGAAGTGTTTAATTGGGATAAGGTGGTTGAGAGTCCGATTGATGCTGTTCAGTTTACTTCAATTCTGCAAGGTGCACTGATCAGATGTAATGTTTAATCAAGGGCTCTCTGATCTGGTGTTTCATTGAGATTTTGTTAGCACTGTTGGGGGAAAAAGTGCACAGTTGGTATCATCACAATTGGTGCCAGTCGAATAGTTTCACTGTCAGCTGATAATAATTTGATTTGACTGAGATGCTTTACTAAATCATGCAATGCAAATATCTGATATTTGCATTTTCTTCGATTAGGATGATGTTGTTTTACAGATGTATGTTGAAGATACAAATACTGTGTAACTTCTGTATCAACATGTTACGGAATGTTCAGTGTTTCTGTTGCTCATTAGGTTCGTTTTTCGATACCAGGGAATACACGCATAGCTTGAATTCACCATCATTTGATTTGAATAAAAGCGTCTGCCATATGCATAAATGTAATGTAAATGTGACTTGACAAACAAACTATAAGGTATATATTAAACAAAGTGAAATTTTAAGAATTTTGTCCCCACTACATTGCCATGTGAAAGTGAGTAAATGATGATAATCAAAATATTTTTTAATTAAAATTTCAATGTTCATAATCATCAACGTATAAAAATATATAAAAGTGTAAAATATGACAAATTTGCAGATGAAAATTGTCAGTAGCTGCAGAGAAACCCTACTGTAGTATCCATCGAGAGCGTCTTACTGTCAACATTGGAAAAGCTTGAAAATCATATTAATAAACACCTGTAGCACCTGCTAGTTTGTAGTTTTTGCACACCATGTTCACTGTGACAGCAGCTGTTTCATTAAGATTTGATGTCTTTGTTCTTTTAGCACTATCAGTATGAGCTGTTAAATGCTTTTTTCATATCCCACTATATAAACTCAATTGAGGGCGTAAAACATCTGGTTTTTCCATTTAGCTTTAAGAACTTGTAAAGATGACCATGTCAGTCAAAACTGGTTTCAGATCTTCAGTGCTTTTCCCTGAGAAAACACACCAGACAGTCATTTTTAAAGAAGTGATTTTACTAGGATATGCTGTACATATGGTATATGAATATTGTTATATTAAATATCGCTGTTTTATATTAAGAAGTCACACTAATACTAAGGTATTCCTTGAAAATGTCATGGAACATTCTGGAAATCATTCAGTAAAGTGAAAGATATTATCAAAATGCATTACCATCTGATAACAATGCTATACTATAACTCCAGCACAGTATCTTAAAGGTCCTGTATTCAGTCTTAGTCTTCACTGTCCTTGACAGCATGCGTGTCTTTATTTCTCTACAAAATATTTGTAAAATTTCTCAATTTTAGCTATCACTAAAGACTACAAGGACCTTGTATGCCGAGGAATGACCTGCATGTCTGACTATTTGGAAACTTCTTTGCAATTCTTTGCAAGTCTTTTCTGAACAGGAGGACATGCGAGTCGTGAGGATTGTGTGGAAACATTCCTCACGTTGGCCGAGCTCCCGTTGTGCTGGAATGCTCCTCACTAACAGCCATTCAGTTCTCGTGGAAATTTACTCCGCGCTTGTTTGCTCCCTTTGTCAGCCTGTCGGCTCTGTTTTTATATTTGTTGCTTGAATCCAATTATCTTTGACCTGCAACACAGCCTGCACCTTTTCTCTCTGCCACAGACACAGGATACTGATCATCTCCTCTCTCTGTTTATTTCTGTCTCTGTTCTCAACCTTCATCAATTCTCATGAAAGATGCTTAGAGATTCTCATTTAAAGGTAATGAAAGCGCCCATTTGCTGGTAATGACTAAATAAGCAGTTGAAATGTCTGCTAAAGGTCAGTAGTTTAAATAGGAGGGCAGCTTGTACTTGCTTTTTGAATTCATTAAATGTCTCGCCTCAAATTTGCTTTGCTGTACCCGTCTATCCATTGATAAAGAAGAATAATTTTAATGGTATTTTCATAATGTCAAGCACGTAATTTCTAACAGGATCAGCCTTGCCATTAGATGAAACAAATCTGTTTTCAGCTTTTGAATAAATGTATTAATAAACATATTTATCATTATTGTTATATAAATATATATACTGCTACCCTGTCTGTAGGTTACGTCATAGGCACTGCCCATAAAAATCTGTATTGGGCACTGAAAAAGTCACTTTTAGGGTTAATCTCAAGTTCTAGTTAATATGTTTGAAATGAAAACACTAATGGTTTCATGTGTTTAATAGCTGCAGTGCCAGCGTTTTTCTTCCAGAAACCATGTGAAAACCCAATACACAATAGTCCAAGATGTCAGATTGTTCTTTGAGTCTGGCTGTCCGTCTCCTCCGCTTCATTTATTTTCTTTACAGGTTATACCTGTGTTTGCTATTGTCTGTAGTGTTAAGAGAAACTGGGAATAGTAATTACCACTACACAGACTGACCACACAAGCTGCCTGGAAAAGCTCAATAGCCCATTGTCTAACCGCCCATGTCATAGACATCACGTTTCCAGACAGTATGAGGTCCAAGCTGATCTACTTATTATAAATATCTCTCCCAGCACTTCCTCTGCAACATCCCGCTGTCATCTCGGTAGTGCTGCTGGTCATCAAGTACATTTCATCACACTCCATATTTCAGCAGTTCTGTTTGCTTGTGTGCAGCGTTGCTCATTCTCCAGCCTGATGCTTTATGCACATTTAAAGGAACAGTTCATCGACGGACTAAAGCGTCTGTCATGATTTCTTACTTTCATGTCGATAGTATGTACTTTGTGAATATTACTTTTTTATGTAACAAAAGTGAATGGGGACTGCGCTATTAAGCTCCAAACTGAAAAAGTTTTACAAAACTAGTCCATGAAGCAATCAGACAACACATCGTTGACGTCTGTCATGTTTGGACACGCATTGAATGCTAGTTGGACACAAATTGTACAAACCATTTTTATGATAGTTTCATTGTGCTTTTTTGTCATTTTGAGTTTGACATACTCACTTCCTTGTTGCTAAATGGAATGGAGTTGTCTTCAACAAGAGAAAAGAAAGTTATACAGGTTGGAAACAGCATGCTTATTTTTGGCTGCATTATTTCTTTTTGTGTAAAATAAAGCAAAATTGTAACCCCGCTGTATAAGGACTGAAAATGTGACGTGTCTGTTGTTTGCATCTTTGCGGGATGTCGCCTCGGTAAGATGCCAGCTCGCGGCATGCTGTTCATTGACTCATATTCCAGCCTATCTTTTCCTGTCCCCTCCTTTATAATCTCTTTCAGTTCTTCCTCTGAACGTCAGCACTTTACTATTTTTGGCCTCAATGGACATTTTTGTTGTGGTATAATTAATATCTCTTGTCCTGAGGATCACAAATGGCTCTTTAGGTGCTTGTTTTTTTTCCAATCTCATCATTTACTGAAAGGTCATAGTGGACCGGATATGTTTATGTGGGATCGTGTTTAGTTCACATGGACAGAATGGCCTATTTCTGTCAGTGTTGCCCTGGAGCTCATGTTACAGGTACGCCAGGCGTCTAAAGTTGCTGTCATAGTTGTGTATTGGCATTTTCATTGGAATGACATGTTTTCATTCTCATTCTCGAACATGCAAGGCTGACCAGTAATTGTCGGCTAAACTAAGTGAGATAACTGGAGTGGCATTCAATTTGTTGTGTATCATTGCCCCATTGTGTCAAACTCTTATTCCTTAAAGTAATAGTTTACCCCAAAATAAAAATGTACATACTCTCATGTCATTCCAAATGTGTATGATTGTCTTTAATGAAACATAAAAAAATATGTGTTAAAGACACAGTTTTAACATGTTAAATATCTGTTTTGCAATCTTATTTTCTTTAGAAAATGTAAGAATCTAGACCTGTAAGTCTTTTGCACAAGCTCTCTGTTTTTCTTTCTCTTGCCTTTTGGAATAAATGTGTGCTCCTTTCTTTTGTCCATTACGCCTCACCTTTTGCCTCTTTGAACTAGTCATGTTGAAGGGTTCAGCCGCCTGCGTGTTGTTCTGTTTCTGGTGCAGAGACATTAAATCGGTCCTGTGCAACTTTTTAAGTTTGAAAAAGGCAAAATTGATCAAAGTGCTGAGAGGTTTAAACAAACCTTGCTATCAAACTTTCCAAGATCAAAAAGTTATGTGCTATTTCTGCACATAGCAGAAGAAACTTTTCTGCTTCTTGGATTCCTCACAATCCCTTGTGGCAGAGTTGGACTGGCTTAAATA
Source organism: Beaufortia kweichowensis (assembly GCA_019155185.1). Lineage (NCBI taxonomy): Eukaryota > Metazoa > Chordata > Actinopteri > Cypriniformes > Gastromyzontidae > Beaufortia > Beaufortia kweichowensis. The sequence continues at coordinate 15,972,055 of CM032801.1, read as the reverse complement.
ACATTTGTGAATTTATTGGTGTACGATTTCTTGGTATTTTCTGTATGCTTGAAGAGTTTCATATCCAGTGGAATTCAAGGCTGATTATGAAAGATTTGGAAGCTATAGACCATTTCACAAGATGTAAACAACACTGGTCCAGAAGCACTTCCTGTTTCAGTTTTTTGTATTTCACATATGTAAATTAAATTAAATCAGTCAGTTGTAAATGTTCTGTTGATTGTATTTTGTTCTGACATTTGTGTAGTGTTAAAAAACTGAGACAGGAAGTGCTTCTGGACCAGTGCTGTTTACATCTTGCGAAATGGTCTTATAGGGATGTGCTGGACTCACCCTACAGCTATGGAAATAAGATAAACCTAAATCTAACATGGGAATATATGAAAAAGCCCCATTCCTTATTAAAAGTGTCCATGTCCATTTTTTTTAACAGTGTCTAAGGTATATTAGTGGTGGGACATTAAATAGTAAATTGCCCCATCACTCCTGGGGTTGGCTGGTGATATTGAACTTATGATGAGAGCGTCAGTGTAGTCAATACTGCCTGTGTGCGACTGATGTATTTACATGTCCTTACACAGAAACCCACTGTGCATGTGCCAGGGTTGCTTTGAGCGTCTCGGAAGAGCCTTGATTCAGACACAGGAAGCCACTCACACTTGCCCTTGAGCTCTGAGTCTGCCTTCACAAATGGAGCTCTTGAGGGACTTACTGGCATAGACCGACTGCATTTCCCAGTGTTTTCTCCTCCTCTGCTGTTTTCCATCATGAAAAATGACAGCAGTGGCAGTGATTGATGGAGGAAATCTCAGAGAAGAAAGAGCATTTGACTTGGTTTTCCCAAGTTGTTAAGCACCATGCATGGGTGGCATGCTATTGTAAAGATTTGATTCTGGTTCAGGTACTTTCTTCTATTCAAACCCATAAGCTGAAATTGTTTGTAGGAGGTGCTTAGCACAGCAGAAGATCTGCTGTGTGTGTCGGATGCCTCCATGTCTGTCTACTCCTACAATCAGGAAGTCCAAACCACTCTAATCTAATGGAGCGCTCCTTAAGATCAATGTCTGTCGTTAAACATTATTCATCACGTAAGACTTTCCATCATCTTTGATGCATGTGCTGTTCCTGTTAAACATAAAAGCCTTTGATTAAATATAGAGATGCTAAAAGTCTAGCAATATATCAATATATTGCTTATTGTAATGCAAAAAAACTAAGTTATTTTTAATATTATGTCTGTTTAATCTTATTGGTTGACCTGCCAACATGCGATCTTTATGTCGACTGGTGCATATCTACTTAGCAATATGCTAACCGTTTAAATCAAGGCAAATCTCTTCTATTCATTGAAAAAGGAGTGTTATTGGCTAAATTGGTCACTTTAAATTTTAATTAACTGGATGCTTTTTTAGACATCTGCTTGTAGGCAGTAGACAGCTAGGCTTCTCGCTGTTTGGAGTGGAGACATACTGCTGATGACGCTATCTAAAGTCAGCTGCCCACATACAACTTAATAGTAAGGCATGTCGTTCCTATCGACTGTTGTCACTGAAATCTCACCACCACTCGCTTGTCTCAAATTCACCACTTGGAAAGTGAAGAGGAGAGATCAATAACAAGTGCTATTCTAACCGATTGCCTGTATCACAAGCCCTCATTTTGCCACTTTTTTGTTTATAGTGCGTTTCAGTGTTTGTGCCGCCAGCAAAATTTCTGTATACTGACCTTTTAAACATGTAATTATTTGATCAAAATGACAAAAAGTGAGGATGAAATTATGAATACATTATCTGTGATGGCAGATCATTACAGCAAACCCAGACGAGGTGATTGCTTTTATCTTGCACTTTATTTTCCATTTATTTTGTACTCTAGAACCCTCCAGCTGCTGACCGCACCAAAATTGCAGGCATGTGTTTTGAGTGGATTAATGGGCAAAAAACTAAATCATTGGACCTTTGAGTTTTTTTGTAAAGGAATGTGAGGAGAGGAAAAATTTGGAAGTTACAAACAATAAAAAGCACAAATAATTGGGTTGAAGGCAGGTGGTTTTTTTATTTTAATGTGTGAGTTTGTAAGTTCATTCACTGGCAGCTAATAGGAAAGACGTGACTTCACACTTGTACAGGAGACTCCATCTGTCGTAGGAATCGGTGTGTTTCTGTGCTGTACCCAGATCAGCTTTAGTGAAACGCTGTGCTGCTCTTGTAAGCCAAAACAGCATATTTACTCTCGCTTTATACCTCTCAGTCCCTGTGTTGTCTATTCATAGAATAGCCACGTACAGGTCGTATGCTGGTCTGTGCTTTAATGAGCACAAGATCTGTATTAGACTGTCTGGGTTTGATTACTACAGCAGGGGGGCTTTTGTTAACCCTGGGATATTTTTGATGTAATCCTGGGTTATCCTGTTCCATTCTTTACACTGGTTAATAATTCACACTCTGTACTGCAGCAATGAGGAGAAGAACTTCAAAAAGCTGTCGGCTGCGGAGTTTAAACATAATCTGTATGATGTTAAAATGTATAATTGTATAGACAACAATACTATTGAGTACACCTACATGGCGGTATGCTGGCTCCATGTTAATAACATTAAATCTCATTGGTTTTTGTGTGTCTGATGACTTTATATGGAGTCACGATTCTGATGATGACTAGTCACGAGACACATGAGAACCTATGAGATTGAAAGTTATCGATGAGGAGCCGGCATGCCGCTATATTGAGTCTTCATCACTCATCTATAATATTGACATTCATTATCGATCGCTAAGTAAGCTCACAATATGAATTGCTTTCTCTCACAAACATATTAGAAGACTTACTCTATGAATTCAAATGGATTGGCCCTATTTAATGGCATTTCAAGTCTAGGAAGAGCCAGGTTGTTTTTTAATATAATGTTCAGTAATCTGAGGATGTTTTCATTTTTAGGTGATCTACTTTTTAATAGTGTAATGCAGTGCTCATATGTCTACCGTGGTTGACACCGATTGACACGTTCTATCATTTTTAACTAACCCAGGGTTAAAAGTGACACTAACCCTGCATAAAAAATGTAAAAGTTTAACATGCTTAAAGATGTAACACATAAAGATTCTTTAGAAAATATCCACGAGTTATTGCACCTGTGAGCGCCGCAGTGGTCTCAGATCTCTCATTAGCATCACTTAAAAATCAGCAGTCCAGTATCAACTGATGCTTCTAATGTATCAGTGGACTGCAATTTAATGCAGCGATTAAGCTAAGGGACTGACTCGCTCGAATACACACGTACGCTTGCGCGAATGTCAGCTGCCGTCTTCTCTTCAAATGTCTCTTACGTGAATAGTTTTTATGTTTACCCTTTCACATCATTTACAGCAGAGCATTAAAGTCATTCTCAGGTAATTACAGGTGGGTTCATGTTAATTAGAGGGAGTTCTGACATTTAAGCTCCATATTGTTCCTGTCGTATGGCAAAGTGCCACACTTTTCTTTTAAACTGAACAGATGCATTGCCATCTGATTCTTTATTTATTTCTTACATGGTTTAACTTGGTTAAGTAGGGTGCCAACTTCCTAATTCATTGAGCTGTAAGAAATAATTGCATGCATATGAAACGTCATGGAAAACTTAGAATTTAGGAATTATTCTTCTAGTTCTTCAAGTCATTTTCTAATAGAATTGTCATGCAATTCCATGCAAATGTCAATCTTACCATGAAAAATAAAGTTTTTATTATAGCTTTTATCATACTGATAGCTCAGATGTCAATATTTGGTGGTTTAAATACTCATGTGAGGTCTCTCTCAAAGTCAGGTAAAGTGCTGCTTTCAGAATTGTCACGTCCATATCGGTCAATATTCCTCATAAATGGGACATAAATATTTTCTTTTCTTTAAAGAATCATCTCTTCTTTATTTGTTGGGTATTATTGCATCTGGTTTGTGTATTTTAATTTCCATAAATTATACAAAGTATGTTGCAAACATGTTTTTTTGTCACATCTATAACGCATGTATATTTATTTTTTAATATTTTTAATATTTATATTTAATTTTTATGTGTGGACTCAACAACAATCTAGTAAAATATAAACAATATATTGGTTTAATATAATGGTATTAAATACATTGAGGGATAAATACATCACAACTTAACGCTAGAATTGCCCTTATCCTCCTCTTGACTAGTGTAGTTGTCCTCACGCAAGCTCTCAGCGAAATAAAAATATATAAACATTAAAAGACTTTCATATGAATGTCAGTATGCATAAAGCAGCTAAATTTGATGCGGGCATGCACCGAACAGCGTTTTACATTGCCCATTTGTGATGTCTGTGAACACTTGACTTGAAATGTCACTTGAGGCTCATGGAGTTAGTAGCGTAGACATCAGATTGAAGACGACACGCACATATGCTTGCAGTTTCTCTAATGTCGTCCAAAGGCAAAGCCCGTATCAGCTTACTGCTCTGTGCTGTACAAATACATGTAGTTGATTTCACATAGCTGGTCCACTCTCCACCACATGTTTCCGGCTGCCTGTGCCGTATCTGCTTTGTTTTGTAAAGCGAATAGAGACAGCTCATGCGACAGCATTGTAGTGTAGAGCTGAATGAATGGGATTTCTTTTTTAATAGCTCCATCTTTACGATCTTCTCTTGCTGTGTAATTGCATGGCCCGCTGGGTCAAATAGAAGAGAGGTGTCGGAGGTGTGATGCAAACAGCCATTAAAATGAGTCTGAGAGTGCAGAGGTGTGGCTAAAAACCAAAGAGGGTCTATTCCCCAACTCTCCATCTGTTCTCCTGCCGCGGAGGGCGAGCTGCCGTGTTTAAGTCCTACTGTGTGTTACATTTTACATATCTTATATAGGATTAGCTATAATCCAGTGTGTGCATAATTTGGTTAGGTGATTGGTTAACCATCTACCCCATATCCCAGCATCCCAGTAGACGAATGAACTAAATTATGTAGTTTATATCATATCATATATCATATCATAAATATTTTTTTTCTCTGTTGAATTTGTTATTATGCATCGTTTACTTCATAAAGACTGTTAATTGTGTCATGTGTCATTGGTTTATTCGGGTTGGTAGACATGAAGTAAATTATGTAGTTTATATCATTATAAATATTTTTTTCTCTGATTTTTTTTTTCTTTGTTATTATGCATCGTTTACTTCATAAAGACTGTTAATTGTGTCATGTGTCATTGGTTTATTTGGGTTGGTTTGTGGACAAGAGTCTCATCGAGTGTGTTTTCTGTAGTCAAGTGGGACTGTTCTTGGTACAGTTAAAGCACCTTTGTGCATGGTTGGAGGCATAAGAGCTCTAGTAAAATGCTTTGTATTGTTCAGGTGTGTGTGAAGAGCAATATCAAAATTAATAGAGTGTGTTACGCATTTAATTAGTCCTCTTCAGTTTCATTAGCTGAGGCAGACCTTAAACCAGACACACACACACACACACACACAGCTCCTGGGCCGTATGAACATTTCAGCTGAGGCTGATCTAATGAAAAGTTGTACCTTGAATTGTACCTTAACCTCAGTTAACGTTTTGTTGGTCATTCTGCTTGTATTTCTGTGGCTTTGCACTGGTCAGCCCTGTAATATCCCATTGCTCCAAAATCCCTTTTAAATGAGATGCTGGTTAACATATTGCATCCCTGTAGGCTAAAAACATATTGTACTTCTTTCTGTTGTTTGCACAAACGGCTGCCATGTGTTTAGAGTATCCTGTGTATGATGGTCTTGCAACAGCGCTGTGCATGGTTATTGCTATAAGCTTCATCATACTTTAAGTTTATCCTTAATTGCACTATGTATTATGAGCAGAAGCAGTTTATTGAGAGCAATAAAATGATTATCTCTGGGCAGAATCTAATACCTCAATATTTGTGCTTAAAATGAGTTTTAGGGCTTCGACCACATGTATTCCTTAACATTTTAATATATTTTTTCAGTCATCATCTCTATAGAAATAGAATAAGTAGCTTATCTTCTTCTCTTTGTGACTGTATGGCAATAACTTGATATGCCACCGAAAAAAGTATTTGCTATATTGTCAGTGAAAATTTGTATTCACTATGCATATTAATATTTTACTTTTGTGCGATTCCAACCACATCCCAGAGTTTAATCTTCACTTATTCTTCGAGAAGTGCTCTGAGAGGGTCACTGTGATGGTCTGAGATTGTTTGGAGCAAGGTTATCTCAAATAAGAATATATTATCACATAATTGGCAATTATTTAATCCTGACAGGCCTTATATCGCAAAACAGAAATGTTTTCTAATGGTCTGATTGGCAGTTTTATCTCTCTTTTGCCACGGGAAAACATGCATAGCAGAAATGTTTTGTGTAAGCTGTTTTCGAGCAGGAAAACATTTGTTAAACAATTAAGCTTGTCATCTTGTGTGATTATGCGGCCGGAGCTCAATCATATGAACGAAAGCAATTGTATTAGAAAGTAAATACATGACACACTAATCAAAAAGCTTTTGTGAACTGCAAACTGTGTTAAAGTTTTATGTTTTAATTTCCTCCACAAACAAAATTTAATCAGACAGAAGTAATTAAATCCACCTGTCACTGTGGAAATAGTTTCCATGGAAATGGGTTTTTGATTTATTGCACCATGGCTAGGTTTTCATTTCCTCAGATTATTCTTAACACTCGATATGAATGTGAAGATGTTAGCAACTGTTTCTGTTTTAGTTTATGTGTGGTTATTAACTTTTGCCATATAGGACTAAAATATCTTGTGCCACATACAGAAGCTTTAGTTTCGCCACTGAGGGCTTTGCAAACATTATACTTCTATGATACCAAGGTACTGAGATGATATCATGGTATTCTTGAAAGCACCTTGAATTAAAGGTAAATGTATAGTAAATTAATTTTAGTACCTTGTTATATATCATGATATAGCTGCTACATGGTTTCGTCAATGGCGTGAATCAATAAATTGAGAAATGCTACTTCTGCCAAGCACAAGCAGATGTCTTGGCTAAAAGGTGAATATTCATTTGAATATTCAATATGAATATTAAATTCAACAGGACTGTTCAGGTATAAAGAGGTAAATGGAGGTTACACATAACCATGTTGGAAATGTCATAATGACTAAAGTCCGTTTCTCGTCAGTTCTTCTGTGTTTGGCAGATGTTGTTCTGAGACAGCTGCCTGTTGCCACATGCTCAGCGGGCAGAGCGGCGAGAGCGACCTTAGGATCGAGCGTCTGCTACACATTGAGCTGACGGCTCCCAGACCCGACCACTGACTCGACTCAATCTGTCACACCCACAGCAGATACTTGTGACTCAGCCCACCCCCTGCCCTTCTCTATGTTTGTGTTTGGAGAGCTTTTGCACTCCTTTCAGCTCTGACCCTGAGCCCATGTGACCAGTGCTCTGTTTGCCAGCATCCGAGGAGCCCTGATGGGATTACAGAGCAGGATTTATGTCTTTGTGGGGGAAGCTTTCTTCATGTAGACAATGCTTATGAATTCTTAGAAGACCTAAGAACAGCATCACAGGGTTATCAAGACATTATATTCCCTGCAGTTCTTAAAATAGCTTTTTCTTTAGCGTGTTAAAACATGCGTCAAATGCGGTCGTATGGCAGCATTGAACATACAGAGTCTTGCAAACTTTATCACTCCTCCCGAAACGTCATCTTTGCACAATAAATCATACGGTTATTGCCAATTTGATTTGAGCAAAAGGGTCATTTACCGCTTCACTTGAGGTCGATATTGCAGGTTTGGGCAAGTGACACATCTAGCTCACTTCTGGTTAATGCTTTTTACAGGTGAAAACTCAGACTCCTCAGATGTTGCATTAGCTAAGGGTGGGGGCGAGAAAAGAGTGATGAAAGCATTGAATACTTGGCGTCATAATGGAGGATGATTATTTTGTTCTGATTTTGGTCCGTGCCTGAAATGTTCTGGGTGTCACGCTTTATGCGTGAAACGGCATGCCCACCTTCATTATAGGGGTTAGAAACAACCTTGAGTCACAACTGTGCTTTCTGGATGCAAAATGACGAGCGGTTAATGATGCAGGATTGTGATGCAGAGGCGTGATACAATCACAATGCGTCCACCTTCCTATGTTATTAGATGCTCCCTTCATCTGCTGCCTCGATATGTATGTATTGCTGTTTCCAGCACACCTAATCAAACGCATCTCTGGCAAAGCTCGTCCAGCACACTGTTTACACATGCAGTTCTTTGCTGTTTACACATTTTGATCTTGTGATTAAGAAATTACATTTTCGTTGGTTTATCCGTATCATTCCCCTATACTGCTGGAGGACTTCAGAGCTTGTTATATCCTGCTGTGCAGTATTCCTCAATACGGAATGGCAAGTTTTACGCCTTAATCTGATTCCAATGCTTTCAGGCTTTATGTAGGTCGTCAAAAGCCAGACACTATTAGCTAATCTGCACGTCTGCCCAGCATGGCCGTCTGGTCTTTAGAAGAAGCGAAGGAAGAGCTTTATAAAGTCTTTTGAGCAAACAACTCAGGAGAACGTGGGATTCCTCTGGAGAATACTGAAGCATGTAAAGGTGGAGCGAATCTTCTTGTTTTAGATTCGTCTTTTGATTCTTGATGACGTCTTCATTGACGTCAGTCACTGTGTTGCACCTGGGAAACCCAGTGTCCTCTTGTGATGTCTGTTTGGTGTTTCTCTTTAACCTGTATTACAGAGGAAGAAGATGGCAATGCAGGGCAGTCGGTTTTGCTTTGCTAAAGCAGGCATGTAATTGATTTACGCTGGTTTTTATTGCTCTTGCAGTATTTAGTTGGCTGTGGTCAGGGATGCTTCTCAGTAAACGGATTAGTTTACTTTCCACAAATTTGATTCAAATTTAAACGATTTAAACCTTCCAAACTTATTTATGTTATGTATGAGCTGCCTAGTGATTAGCCTTCGTACATACAGTAGGGATGACATCATTTCGATTCTGGCTTGAAATCTTCATTCTTTAGTTTTGTTCTTTAGCATTTGTATCTGTTTGAAAGTTATTATTTATTTAAAAAATAAGTTTAATAATATATATTTATTTTTAATAAAAATAATTATTTAAAAAATTTATCATTAAAATTGTGTTAATTTAATAATTCAATTTGTATACATTCAATAATTCAATTTAAATGTTGATGGTTTTTGGAAAAAAGGTTTTTAAACTAAAAGACAACAGTTTCATTTTTTTAAACCGTTTCCGTAATTTCAGTACCGTGATAATATACTATTCCAGCAATAATCTCAATATGATCGCAATTTGATATCATCAAATGCCTACCTTTGATACACGTTTCTCAATCGTTTCTGTCATTAAACCAATAGTTTTCTATTGCTTTCTATTTCTATTGTTTAATATATGACTTATATGTTATGTCTTTTTATGTCATATGCCTAGTGTAAGGAACAAAGTAAAACTACCTGTTTTATTTTGTGAATATCTATTTCTTTAATAAAGCCCAGAAATAAGTTGTAAATGTTAAACAGAAAAAGTTTTGAAATTATGTTAATGGAAAATGGCTCATCACAAACTGGCAAAGTACATCACAGGTAATCTGTATAGCAAATCTGCTCAGACAAGAGCGTGATGTTGCTCTTGAGTCCCATCATATACATTTAAGGTTTCACTCTTTTGTTGTTTTTGCTGTTTTCCCTCAAAACGTCATTGAGCCGGTTTATGTTTGGTGTGTGGTGTCAGGGGAATATCCAGCTTTCTGCAGAGCTGTCCCTTACATCCATTAATCAAGCTACTTTCCCCTGATGCAACACACCTTCATTAGCATCTAACCGCTTTATGGCAGCATCTCTGCCTCGGCCCCGAGGGGACCGCGAGGGGCCAACGTGAATGCAAAGCAGTCGAGCAGACGTTCATTTGAGACGCGCTCCGGCTGTCCCACGGGCCCGGTCGCGTCTTCGCTTACTCTTAATCCCAGACCTGTGTGATTGGCGTGGATCTGCTCTGCCGCCATTGACGGTCGTGTTTTTCCGTCCACCTGCTTTTGTTTCAGGTCACTGATAGCCCTGAGGTTCACATGCTCGACGGGGAGGTGGAGCGGGAGGAAGAGGACCGAGACGTGAGACAGATTGAGTTTCCTTGGCGACCGGAGGGACACACTCGGGGCGATGACTCTGGAGAATGCAGCATGCACACTTGAGGTGAGGGGCGATGTCATGTCCTATTTTGATGCAGTTGTGTAACTTTTTGTGCGTCTGTCTCTTGCCTTGCCTTTTGTAACCACCTGCACCTGTATATCTGTTACGACTCTCATTAAACAGGTTTAATTAGGTCTGGTGCGTTCTTTAGTAAATCATAAATCCTTTTTGATCTTCAGTATTGTTGTATAGTAACTGCTGATAAGTTGTCATATTTTTGTTGTTATGATTTTATGGTTGGTAAGGTTGCAAATCAGAAGTAAAATAGTGTTTACAAAGTGCTTTATGAATGAGATACAGAGTGTGAGGCAATTTTTTTGTCACTTAAACTACAATCTTTAATTTTTTTATTCCTTTTGATAAAGTTTTAGTTTATGTTATTAATAATGAACTATGAACTTGTTTTATCAATGTTTGACAAGCAAACAATGTCTTAATCTTTGTTAATCAATCTGAATTTTGTGCACAGTTTTGTAAAACTGTGTGAATTGTGTACCATGAAAAATCCCTCTCTTTATAAAGAAGTCTTTTCTTTGCTCAAAAGACTATAAAATAAGTCATATATTATATTATCTAATGCAAAACATTCAGATTCTGATGACTTGTCGTCATTGTGTCAGTATAAATAAAGGATCACATGCGTGTATGTGGTGTTAGAGAAATATATCCTGGGATTTTCAAATATGGTTACACCACTGTTTTATTATCCTGAACCCATTATGGAGAGGAAGAGAGAACAGAGCTGGAGTTAGTGGTATACAGACCCGCAGTAATGAGTTATTATATTCACCTTTCTTCAATTTCCTGGAAAATAAATGGTCTTTTTTTCCAGAAGCATAGATATATGAACCATTGCTGTCTGTGTGTTGTTAAATAATTCATTTCAGGTCAGAACAGAAGTGAACATGGGCCAGTAAAACTCAATGCTGCTCAGCTCAGGTGCTTGTTAATAATGAAGGATCAAGCTGTAAACCTCTGTGAATGTTTTCTTTCGTTTTGACATGTTTTGTTTTTGTCTGTAGTTTTTTTAACTCTTTTCCTTGTCACGGTGTGTGTGTATAAAGACAAAGTGTTCACACATTACTTCATTTATGACTAATAGATGTTCATGTTGATCATCAAATTCAATTTTTAATTTTACATCTCATATCGAAATAGTATTAAATAAATATACCATTACTGTGTAAAGATGCTCTCCAAACATTACATTAAAAATAAAAATCAATAGTTAGTGACTTCTCTTGTTTTGACAATTCAACTTTTGAACTTGACGAAGGCATTGCATGTTTTTGTGAATGAGGACATGCAGTGACATGCTAAAAGGACGCTTACATGCTTCACAGAGAAATATTGTTGCTGTTTGGGAGTCTGTTAGTCAAATTAAAGCATCGTGGCTCTGAGCAGAATGTTGAAATAAATGGTATAATTACAGCTCTGTATGACAGTGGATGTCTAACTAGAATTATGTTTCTTGAATATGCTGCTAAAGTTTTAAAGAAACTTAAGGTGACGAACTGACAGAGGTGAACTTAAACGAACCCATATTTTTTTTTATATATCTGTATAAACAAATAAGCAAATAATCATGTACGGTGTCCAAGTACAGAGTCTTCCTGCATATCTAGTATGAACAAAAATACAGAATTATATTAGGTTTACCAAAAGACACTTGTGTTTCCTGTATCTTAACGAGAAGATTGTAGCGCTTGCAACACTGAGGTCATGGGTTAAGTTTCTAAGGAACACACATACTGATGTAAACCTTGTAAAAGACCACCAAACACAGTAATGAAACACTTTTTTGCTTGTATCCTAACTGTGACTGTGATTGATAGGTGATGAGTCAAAATTAGTAATACATTTAAATTGATAATGCACATGAGTAGATTTTACACAAGTCTTGCTAGATTTTTATGATGCATTGAAATGTTTGGCCCATACTGATTTACCAAACAACTCTTGCTAAATTTATAATGTACTTTTACTGTACATGAATTACTTAGACTTCTTAAATTTTTTGAATCAAAAAGCATTGGAGTTAATTTACACTGTGCAGAAATAAATAGCGAGAGCTATCAGACAAGTTTAAATGTCAATAAACTGTCTGTTCTTGGACTGTACATTTCAACAGAAAAGATGTATTTGCACAGAAATCACAAGCTCGTAGCTCAGTTTTTATCTTTGCATAGCAATAGAAAACAATGCATGTTGACAAAAACTATTTTAAATACAAAAACAATTGTTTAAGGTCTGTGTGATGTGCATTTCATAGACCCAAATCTGCTTATTTCATTTCTGTTGGCAGGTAGTATGGGGACTCTTTAAATATGATTTGACCGTAAGCCAACTAAACTCACTAAAGATTTGCACTCCTCCGCTTTTGCCTAGAGATGCGTCAAGACCGCTTTTGGAATCGGATCAGATTCCCTGGAAAATCTATTGGAATCATGATGTGCCTACAGACTCCAGCCAGTTGGCTTAGGTGTTTATTGACTTTGTTAGAAATATATATATTAGCATTCAGAGTGGATTCTAGATTCAGGAGAAAGCTTATAAAATATTGGGCGCAGATTGAATGTGGCTGGTGAGTGGAAAGAACAGGTGGAGGAGATCATGTCGGAATATTCTACTAGTACAGATATGATAGATTCATCTTCTTTGCTAGTCAATGTGCAACAGGCGGCACCGGGCCAGGTTTCTGTATCCAACAACATCTGCTGTCCAATTTCCATGTGCCAAGAAAGTGCTTCACGCTACCAATGATAAGACAAACATTAAGGAAATGGGTTCGCATAAACGTTAAATCCATCACCTTGTGACATCATTTACACCAGTCAGCTGGAAGGTGGGCCGAAGGTGATGAATTCTGTATGAACTCTCACACCTGTTAAATATTCAAAACACTGACTGTCAACTTTGTAAGATCATCGGGTTATTTTTCTGACTGGTTGGTCTGATAGGGTGGGTGGTATTCTGCACTGGATAGTGTCTGACCTATGAGCAGACTTGCACTAAATTTGCACCTTCACATCTTGAGAGCCGAGCAAAGATCAGTCATTATTCTCAATGCTCCACACGTCCCTCCCTATGGTGCATTATTGACAGTCAGTATGATGCTCTGTTTGTATCTCATTTTACTTAAACGAAATGCAAAGGTTTTTAAACAAGAAGAATGTTGGGAAAATGGATCCAACAGTTGATTGGAGAGTATTAAGTGGCCCTTACATTCCAGAATGAAGGTGTTGACAAGATTTTGTGACTTGAGAGGCAAAGCAGGTCATTACAGCTAAGAATCTTTCACAGTTACATCAGGAACATGTTTAAATTAAAATTATTTTATTAATTATTCACACTTATGTCATTCCAAAGCTATATGACTTTCTTTCGTTGGTAATCAAAGAACATTGTTTGCCATTGACTTCCATTGTATGAACACAAAACCACTGAGACAGTTCTCTAAATATCATCATATACAGGTTTTGCATGACATTAGGATGAATAAATTATGACAGAATTTCAATTTTTGGAATCTAAACTATCCCTTTATAAAAGTAAATGGGTACGTTTTGATATTTGGCAGTGCATCAGATAGACTTCCAACTTTTAGACATTTTGCCATGTTTAAATCCACTGATTTCAAAATCTATGTTTGTGGCACTCTCAAGATTTGGGCTACTAGGAAATCTGGCACGTCTCAGATTTAACATGACTCACAACTTTCATTCAGTACGATGAGGACGTTGACACATTTGCAGTGGAAACAAGACTGCATGTCCTGCCAACCAAACTGAGTCATTAAATGTGCTAATCTGATAAATAGTCCCTTACTAACTTTATATATCTGCTGTGGGCTTTTCCTTTTGTTTGAACTGAAGGACATTAGCTGAATCATTGACTCGTGTATTAAATGGTTATCATCCTATTACAATTTTCTTCTGTCAATTTCTGTAAGTGTATAAAGATGTGATATACTAATTACATATTGAATGTGATTACTGTTAATGAGGAATTTTAGAATACATTGAGGTGCTGTTTTAATGTAGGACGCATTTCCTATTAACGTCACTTGCAAACATCAGTCTCTTATTCAGATTAGGTTATAATATATAAGTAGGACCACACAATTTATGTTACGTTATGTTGGTAATTTCCTTTTGCTGTCTCCTATTAAAAGTTGGTAAATACTGTGTCTGATGGTCTCTGTATCAGCACAGAACCATCTGACCATCATGGCACTTAATACAGCAAACAAACACTAATATGCAGTACAGTAATAATTGATATACGTCTTACAGAGATTTTTCAATATCCAGTATGTTTGTCCTTGCTCTTCAGTAGAAATCAAATTATTATATATAATGTCTAACCTGATTGTGATTTATGCAAATATGTGAATATAAGGTCAGATCAGAAGAGATTCTGATTTATGTTTTCGTTTCCTTCTGTTGGAATAACAAATGACTTCTCTACCTCATCCTTTAGGCGGGATGTTGTATGAGAGAAATTACAACCTGTGTTACATTGACACTACTCTTGTCTGTGCTCATTGATCATGTATGATGTGAAAAATGAAACACTTTTTTCTTTCCGTTTTGTATGTATTAAGCATGTACTGGTACTGAATGTTATTCTTGTGAATTCAGATGATGAAAATGTGTCACCTAGGTAACAATAGCTGCATAACAGATGAGCTTTGGTTGAATTGCTAGAATGACTTTGAGAGTCTTGGCAGCGGTAGCTGTGCATTAAAATTATAAATAAATCTGTAATGTTTTGCAATGTATGGCATCGTTTTCTAGCAAAAACCGTGTGTGTAAATCTGTTGCTGGCATGAGGTTATATTATAACTGTATAACCTCCAGCTATTTTAAAAAATAAAACCTGAATGTATTGTCATCAATTGTTTTTACGTAAATAAAACAACAAAACAAATATATTGCAACATATAAAAATAGGCTACGTAAAATAATTTCTTCAGGCAGCTGAAAAACAATATTTACCTCTTCTTGAACCAAATAACTTTCTTTTTTACTGTCATTTACTGCTGTAAACAGATACCATTTTAACTTGAATACTCTGAATAGACTCTGCTTTAACTTTAGTAATGTGTACGCAGACATATTCTTTCACATACAGATACAGTACAGCCTTTTCCAGTAATGTAATGTACATAATTTATGTGTGAACAGCTATGTTAAAATATATGTTTTAATGTATAATGCCAAAGATTACACTACACTATTTAAACAGAAAAGAAAGAAGGTATTTACAGTGTAGGATTGAGATCATACTATATCATACAAATTAGTTGCATCATAAAATATTCACGAATTGCCATGAGATTGTGTTGGATTAACAGCATTCTGGTGCTCATGTGTAAATAATAGCAAAATGGAAAAAGACAGAATGCATATGAGAATAGCTGATCAGATACATTTAGTATGCTGTTTAACAAGTATTTCACTGCAGTTTAATGAAGATATTGTCTGTCATTCATACACTCACAGTATATGTGTAAAGCGTTGGAGATGATTATTGTCCTGCTGTGGTAATTGCGGGAGCAGTTTTGTCTCATGCGGGAGGTAATGAGCAGCCTGTGTGTTAATGAAGCAAAGGAAGAACAATTACGTTGAGTTGTGATTGAGCGAGGTGATGTCTGAAAAGACCTTGATAAGCTGTGTGCAAATGCTGATATTATTTATGTTATTATAGTTTCACAACTCGTGTTTCCAAGAAAAAAAGAGTTCGATGAGTTTATAGGCATGATTTTATTAATTCAAATGGTATCGCAAAGTATACTTATGCTACTGTGTTGGATTTATTCATGTTTTTACATTGCTGGGCTGGATTATTAATATATCGGACTTTTTCTCTGTTGATCATTTAAAGATGATGACGAATCACATTTGAGTTTCACTTTGTGTTTTTCAGAACACTTGGTGCATGAGGACCAGTGAATGAGAACAGCATTGACACCGACTCTACTTTCTGGTATGATCACCACTGTTTACATAATTTGATATGTTTGTGTATCTTCATCTTGTATTGCTTGATATAGCTGTAATTGAAAGTTGACGTGTCTCTGTAGAGCTCTCTTCTGATACACAGTTGTGTTTAATGTTGCTCTTATACATTTGGTGAAAGAAATTCTCTGAGATTTGAAAGTTGTGAAAAATGCAGGTGTTTTTAATGCAGGTGTCTCTCTTGCCATGAACTTTTTCTGACTCTTTCTTTTAGAGTTTGATATGAAGTGACAGCGTTGAGAAAACTTTGCTTTTTTACTAGAAGTTGTCTGATATTCATGACTGACACTTTATATTACTGACACTTGGTTGAAACCATGTGTGTATATATGGCATTTTTAATCAGCCCCGCTGTTGCTCCTCTTGAAAACATAACAAATAGACATTGTGTTACTTTGTTAATGCACATGCCCACACATGTACTGTTCATCAGTGCACATTATTCTGCAAGAAAATAACATTTTTCTGTATTGGTCTTTTCTGTGATCAAGACCCTGAAGTGAAGCTAATCTCCACATGAGGAAAATTAATGTGTATTAAGTGTATTAATGCTGATTAAAGTTAAAGTAATAAAATTTTCTGCAATAATAGCAAATAACAGTGGATTTGAAAAATAAATTGCATTGGGATTAGAAGGGTGTGGGTGAACTTGACCTTTTACTTAAAAAAAGAAGTCACATCACTGAATTAGAATAGGTCGCAAATGCCATTTCGTGTTGATTTGTGAAAAAACGCGATGCAAGCATGAGACAAAAGTCCCAACACAACCCAGAGCCCACAGGACGACACATTCGGCTTGTCCTCTCTTGTGTACCGCACATTTCCTGAGGCAGGATCTTTTGCTTGGCTTGTAACATCTGATAGGCAGGGCATTAGGGAATTGAGAATGGGCTCTGTCTGAAACAACATTGGAAAAAGAGGAAGTGTGTGTGTTGTGCCAGAAATAGACGTTATGTTGGCTCAGTGGCTGCTGCTTCAATACTGTTCTATTGAGAAAATGTAATGCAGATTTCTCACATGTTCACTTTGTTGAACTTTTTTCTTAGTAATCGAATGCTTTTAATTATGAAAAGTACTTTTAAGATTTGTGAGACGTACTGAAGACTCAATGAGAACTTTTAGTGCATGATATTTGTACTATTAATACAAAAAACTGACCTTCTGGTGCTTGAAGACCTACTGGTCTTTAGTGACTTTAATAATTAACTTTATGCAGATCATTTATTGAATTGCTATACAAAACTTGACTGAATTGTTAAGATTATTTAGTTTACATACAGCCCTAGTGCTGAAATTAAAATTTAATTAAAATTAAAAACACGTTATGTTTGTTTGTTTTATGTGCAGCCTGAGTTAGCCACGCCCACTTATTTACATACCATGGTAAAAAGGAAATAAAAACAATTAACAGCAACACTTTACATTAAAATTGTATTAGTTAACATGGCCTAGCATTACTTATACAGCATTTATTAATCTTAGTTAGTTAATTTTATCATTAATAAATTTTAAAATCAAAAGCTGATTTTATAACATAGTTAATGCATAGTATGTTAACATGAAAAATTGCATTAACTAACATTGATAAAGAAGAATAAATGATGAACTTTATTGTTCATTGTTAGTTAAGTCAACTAATGCATTTACTAATACAACCTTATTGTTAAGTGTCATTGAAAAATCTTTCATAAATGCTCAACCCTTCCCTGTAGTATATCAGTTTAATCAAAAATCACTTCTAAAGCTCTTTTCTAGGACCCTGATGAATCAGAGGTACGCAGTTAGGTTTAATTAAAGCAGTTAATTAAGTGTATTATCTACAATCTGGATATAAACAGTGTTCAGAAAGGAAGCTGTGCTGTGTTTGTGTGGGTATGTGAGGAAGTGAAGGTCAGTGTGTACTGTAATGGCATCTCTTCTGTTCACATAGAGCTTTAACCCTCAACCGCAGCCATTATTTCTCTCATGACAAATGTAAGGCTTTGCTGTAGATGGCTTTTTTAAAAACCAGCAGTGTTTTACAGTGTCTGAGGGCAGGACTTAATTACATCCTGAAAGACACTTTTGACAGCTGCAGATACATTTTTACACTAACAAAAAGCGTAAGAGCTTCCACATAGAGAGAGTGTTGTCTAGTTTTTTTATTCTCTCTATGAGATAATACAAAAAACAGCCTATTACTAATCAACATTTTTTTTATGATATTAAAGTGAAGTGAATATTTGATGTTATAAAAATACTTATCTTGTCCCATTGCATTGATGTTTTAAGGTCCTGTTTGCTTTTTTGTGTTGATGTATTTCTAAACGGGGAGCTTGGGTGAGTCATATGTCATGGAAGTTCTCTATTTTTAATACTTTAGTTTGCATCACAGGCACAATTTTCTACTTTATACAGTTGTCTCGGTTGCTGGTGGTGTTAAAAAATGAGAAACTTATCAGTATTTTGGCCATTCATTTAAATGACAACTGCGTTTTGGGGTCCTAAAAATGCATGTTTTGAAGAAAAGGTGCTGTTATTGTCTCAGTGTAAATTGTGAAAACAATGATGTCAGTGTGTAGATGTGTAGTGATTTCTTCAGAAAGTGACATCTCAAACTACAGGCCTGGCATGCATAATACAGTGTTCTCAGATCCATATTAACAGGAATTGTTTTGACACCAACCTTTCAAAAACAGCAAGAAAAACTTTTTTTAGTACATTGTTGTTGTGCAAATTCTACTGCTTAGAGACTAGATATACTACAGAGAATCTGATTGGACACAAATCTGTGTATTGCAAGGTCAGTCATCTGTAGTTTTGTTCGATCTTCATTGAATAGAAAGGCTTTACATTTTTAGCGTGTACACTAGCTGACCTATATAGATGACCTCAAAGCTGATAGCCATGGACTGAAAGCCACAAAAAATATATGAAGCAAGTACAGGTTATAGATTTCTTTCAGTTTTTCTGTGCATGGCTAGTTTTCATTCTGGCTGAGTCTTCTGAGTCATGTTGAATATTCACATCTCCTTTCAACAGTCTCTGTATTTCACACTAGATCTGTGTGGATACTTTGCTTTCCAGGCCTTTTGCCTAGACGTGTAAAATTCAGAGGGTTAAGGATCCTGTCTTTAGCTGTTTAAAAATTGACAAGGCATCTGAAAGGACTGAAAACTCTTGTCTTTTGCGATCTTAAAATTAAATCTGTGAGTGTACATTATGTTTTCACAACTTATTTAAAGCAGAGAAACAAATTTCTTTCAAAATTCATATTGTAAAGAATTAACCTTAACTATCAAGTTAGTTAGATTTGCTGTTGGTTAAGATGGAACTTAAACTTTAGACTAAAAGTTACACCTTGACTTACTAAGATTAGAGGATAAGATATGTTGTTGAACTTTGTGTGAAACTTAATCAGTTTATATGGAGTTATGAGGACACTTGGCTTTGAAGTGTTTAAGCCTACCTGTAATATGGTAAACCTGTCGACTTAAAGTGTTTGTGCAATTTCTGTAGAGGATGACATCAAGGGGAAATTAGCCACCAATTTAATTGGCTCGTGTGTGTGTGTTTCCCAGACCGTGCCCTCCAGCACATTAGCAGCATGTGAAGGGAACACCATTGATTTCTTATTGGCGCCACGCTGTGACACACCAGCCAACTCGCTTTTTACTTTTCCCATTTTTCCAGCCAGAAACTTTAAAAATAGCCAGAGCGGCGAATAATGCTGCTGCCCTGCTGGGGTAGGTGTGACCCCAGATAAAATGGAGAGAATCTAAGTGCTAACCACGAGAGCTGCTCTTATGGTGTTATTCTCTCATGTAGCATTCTGACCGCAGGGAGTCTGTTGTCATCAAAGCTGGCTGATGAAGCAACAGGAAGTGAGAAAAGAACTTTTATCAGCTCTATCCCCTTGTTAGCTTGCTTTATGAATAGTTTCATGAATTTTTGTTAACCTTGTTACCGTTGGCTTGAAATCCACCCTTCACACAGGCTGGTTTGTTTGACAGTTCTGTGCATGAGAAGGCCCACAGTGGAATCATCTGACAATTTAATGGTTTTGCAGGGTAACTGAGAAGAAGTTGACTCTGAAGATTCAAAGTCAGAGGGATAGATATATGAGAGAGAGAGAGAGAGAGAGAAAGAGAGAAAGAGAGAGAGAATATGCACAGGCATAGAGAGATACACAGGCATAGATAAATATCGATAAAGATATGTTCAATACACAGGAAAAGAAACTCTGTTTTATATATTTCTTTAACTGCGATGAAATAAGTTAAAAACCCCAAAAGTTCTTTTGATGCTCATTAAAAGCCCATCATCATCTCCAGCTGTTTGTCATTACCAGAGCTGTTCATTTATTGGTTGTTGCTGTTTTAACTGCCCATTGGTGCTGCTCAGCCTATTGATTCAAACAGTTTTTCGACAAAGCCACTGAGAGAGGAATAGAGAGATAGAGAAAATAGTGGAAGGGGACGGTGTGTTTGCACAGGACAGGGCTGAAGGCTGCTGCTGAAGGCTTTGCATTCTCATTCTTCTCTTTCGGCAGGACTAACAGACGGTGTATGGAAGCTCGCTGATCTCCCAGAATGACGAGTGCTGCACCTGCCCGGAAACCGTACCGCAAGGCCCCTCCGCAGCACCGTGAGTCCCGCCACACCGTGCCAGCGCTCAGAGAGGATCTTAGCGAGAGCGCCCCACCATCCGTCAACCCTGTGGCACCAGCCCAGTCTGACCCCTTCCAGGTAATTTCCTCTCAAAATCATGCTCCCATTTTGCAGCAAACGCGAATTACGAACCCTTATACACAATTTCCCGAGAGACCTTTGTGGTCGCAAGTGTCCGACAGCGAGTTGGAAGTCTCCAGCCTGTCTAGCTTGGAGCTCAGCATCCTCCCTCCACCACAAATGTTCAGCCATGGTTCCGTCGGTACGAGACCTTATTCGATGCATAACCGGCAACAAAAAATGAATCGCTTTCTTAGTCGCAGTGATGAACTTCTGGTGCTCTCACCCGAGCTCACCTCTTCAGAAGATTCACAACAATGCATCCGTGGAAGCTCCCCGGCACACTCCAGCAGAAGTGCAGAGCGCTCGTTGATCTTCAAAGAGAAAGCAGAGATAATTGTACCCAGGCAAAAGAAACCTCCACCCCGTGCCGCTCCTTTAATGCCTGCCCATCCACCCAAAGGCATACTCAAGCAGTCTCATCAGTTAGGAGTTTACGCTTCTGACAGTCTGCGCAAGTCCAAGTCGGCAGAGATGCTGGGCCAGGCGCGAAGTCGCGAGCGCAGCAGAAAGAGCATGTCCTTGGACAGGGAAAGAATCGTTGGGACTTCTCCCATGGGCCGTGCTGCATCCACATCGTCTACGCCTCCCAGTTCTGTGCCGCCTGATTGGAAAATGCAACTTCTGGAAGAAAAGGTCAAATTTTCCCAGTTCCTGGATGAAATCACCTATCGGGTCCTAAGCCCCGCTAGTCTAAAGATGTTGCGTAGCAAGTCGCCAACGATGTCTTCACAAGGGAACCAAACCAAGCAGCAAAACAATCCTGGATTCAGGGATCATCAAGACAAAAAGCAAGAGAGGGGACGACCTTGGGACAAGTGGGCCAACCAGCATAACAGAGCGACCAGAACATCAAAGGTGGGACGACATAAACCGTGGCACATCCCGAAAGACAGTCCTGAACAACATATAGAGCCCCATCGGGAGGAGGGGGCTCGCCCCAAATCCGAAATTTTCAGTAGGGTGGGGGGCAGCTATAATTCTGTTTCGGATGACAGGACTCTTCAAGGGGTTCAGCGCCAACCTCGACCCCACCAGTTGTCCCATCTAGAGAGCAGAACCCAACAAAAACCCAATCTAGATAAATCAGGGCTGCCAAAGGGTGAGATTCCAACCATTCGTGTGGAGGGGGAAAAAACAGCTGAACCAAAAGCTTTTTCTGTATTATCACACATCAAGGTATGTAATTGAAATGGTTACAATCTAATGCATATTTGAACTGTTATATCTGAATATTAAATGGTGTAATTTAAAAAAAATGGGTCAGCCAAAAATAAACTTTCTGTCCTCATTTACTCACCCTAAATGTCATTTCAAATCAGACATTGTTTCTCAACTTTCTGTAAAAAGATCAACATTTATCTCAGAATATAACTATGGGTTACATACATGGTGCATTGGTGTTCTTTGTTGAGTTTGATCGCCTCTGGTTAAGCAGCTTTGAGCTTTTTCAGAGTTTCTAATTTTGTGTTCAGGAAAGTCATACAGGTTTACAACTACATGATAGTGAGTAAATAACAGATTGTTTGGGTGAACTGTTCTTGTAACTGTAAGCACAACATTACCAAACTCACATCTCGGTGTTTTAGTGCTGTTTGCTGGAGCATGGAAACACCCAATGATGTTTGGCTGTTAACAAGAATGTCTGCTAAAACAATTATCACCAATTATCACTTCTCTGACAGAATTTCATGCACTTTGTCCTTTTGTTCTTTTTAGATTACAGATTTTCATTTCACAATAACAAAATATATAATTAGTCCTTGAATGCAGTTTTTTTGCAGGCTTCCTCTAAAAAGCATTTAAAAGCATTTGTCAAAAAGCATTTATATTTCCTTCTCTGTTGGTGGCTGTTTAGCTGGCAGGAAAAAAACAGGCTGTCAGAACGATTTCTTAGCTTCATTAGGCGTATCGTGTATTGACCCATTCGACAAAAAGCATGACAGACCATGTTAAATGCTTCCTTTGTGTTCTTTCTGTTTTGTTTCATTGTCAAACAATTATTAGGTTAAATTGCTAAAATGCTCTTAAATGCCTATTCACATCAAAAATGATAATTGTAACAATCGATAAATATATTATTTAGACATTATAGTAACCATTGATGACATCAGGTCAGATGTAAGATGGGATAAAACACAAATACAACAGTGCTATATGAAATATTTATTGGTATTTGCATCTATTTTATTCCTTTAAATCGCTGTATTCAATATTCAAATATTCATGTGTCATTCAATGTTCAGTATGCACATACTAAATGAATGTTCTTTCTTACAGGAGTCCTTATCAGATGCCGACAGGATCAAGTAAGTCTTTCATTCCTCTCAGTATGATTCTTTGTCTTTAATTTTAGTGTTTGAAAATATTGCTGCCTATTTCATTCTTAGGCAGTTGATTGACAGGGTATAATTCTTATTTCAATACTGGTTGTGCACCATTACCTTTTGCATTATTCATCATGTGCTTTGAAGTGTGTCACCGCAGTGTTACATGACATGAGCCGCCTCGCCTGACCTCACTCTCAAACTCTCAAATTTCTTTGATCTTAGTGTTTCGGCCCGGTTGGTTATCATGTGAGGATATGTTTAGATGACGTCACCAGCTGATTAACTTAGAAATAGGGATAGGAAGGCGTTCGTGGTTGGCATCAGGTATGGGTTGTTGTGCTGGAGAACTTTCCAGAATGCCCATTTCTGATAGCAGTAGATTTTTTTCTAACCAGTACCCCTCAGGTGCTCACTGGGGTATTCAGTCAGATCTACTTTGATCATTGACATCTCGCCCTTTTCCATGGATACAGGGATGGTAGGGCTTTTAGACTTCGACACCAACCAGCAGGTGTCACATGACTAGTGATAAGGTTTTCCTTTCAACACAGGGCTTCCAATACCTCTTCTCCACATTGTTATGTACTGCATTACCTTTCATGTTCTCTACCCATTCTGTTCTCTTTGGTATACTAAAATCATGGGTATAAAACAGCACCTCAAATCCAGTGTGTTGCATTAAAATTATTCTCGTTTTTTGCCGTAGGTTGCTGTGAGGTTACTCGCATAACTGTAGGCAAACATACCCAAGTCAGATTTATCATTCCCTAGATCATCTCGCTCATGTGGTGTTGAACGGAACCGTGCACGACGCGGTCAGGCATGAGGCTTTATTGATTGGCCTAGTTGTGTGCTTGATGGGTGAGAGCTAACGGTGGATGAGTTTGAGGATGGGTTTCTCCATCATGTGTTTCCACCTCCCTCAGGGTACAAACCTTAAACAGATCCGGGGCTATTTTTAACATGTGCAGTTTACTCTTTAGATGGTCTTCTACGATTCCTGACACACAGATCGCTTGTAGATGCTGATGTAGTTACAATGTGCTTTTTGCTTTAAACATAGAACTCAGTAAAACTAAAAGAAGTAGTTTAAAACTCTCCATTCTGATTGGATGAGCAGACACCATTGTAAAATATATGTGCATCTGTGCAAAAACCGCTTCATACTGTACTCAACAACACAACTTGATAACAAGTTCCAACAAAGTTTTAGTCTATTTGCTCTGCAGTGTGAAAATTATGAAAGAAGATAATGATAGTTTGGTACTTTTGTAACTTGGCATTTACTATTAATTTGAAAATTATCTGCTATCAGTACTGTCCACAAATAATTGAATATGTTGGCCAATACTGATTTAATCACAGATATGTCGTGTTTTGCTATTATTTTTGTCTTTTTTAATCATTTTTTGTCTTTTTAGTTTTCTGTGTGTGTACTTTCTCACCCATATCTCTCATTGAGACTCTTTTCTATGCCATTTAAAACAGCTTTTCAGCAGACCTGAAAGCAACAGACATCTATTCAGGAAACTGTGACAGAGACCCTCTTTGCATTGAAAGCAGTGTTTCGTTTGACATTTCTCATTCATTAAATGGCTTTTCTGAACTGATGTTATAGCACACCAAAAACTATATTGTGCGCCTCACACGTGCAGCACATCTCAGACATTTAATTTAGCGTCTTTTATGACATTAAAAATAAAAAGTCACATTGTAAGGAATGTAAGGTACGTCTCTTAAAAGCACATGCTCGCTTCCCCAATGCTTTTTTACATTTACAGAAAATCTACTTTGTCTTTTACTTTGTTCTTTTGCTCAATTTGTGCATCAAACATGTGTCAGAGAACAAGCAATTTACTGCAAAAAGAGAGTTACATTGGTGTATTTATAGATTAAAACCCCCCTGCCCTCATCATGGCCTATAGCATGAATCATTAATGTTCCTGTTTCTTTGCTTTGCTGTTGCTTTCAACAGTTTTACATGGCAGGTGTACAAGTGCGAGGCTGGATGTGTGTGTCTAAGTGCTCCTGTCTGTGCTTCCATCACTCCGAGATGTGAAAGCAGCTCTGGAAAGTAAAGACAAGAAAAAATGTGTTGGGGAATTTTAGGAGCCTGTGTCAATGAAACATTTAGTGTCTGCGAGCTGTTGGATGTAACGATGGATTAAGGGGTTGAGTGGATTCGATTCCCAGTGCCGGTCTATGTTCACTGCCTGTCACGTGACATGTCCAGATGCACCCATTGCTTTTCTGGCACTGTTTGTTCTTGTTTCTTTATTAAAAGCATATGTTTTAAAAGTGTTAAGAATGCTAATTTGTAAAATCTATGTAACTTAATTCAGTCGAACTGCTAAGCACTAAGCAGACTGGCAGTTCAGATGATGTAGTTGACCAACATTTCACCAGTGTTTATTGTAAATGATTAATAATCTTTTTATTTAAAATGACATCATCACATGACATCACATCACATTTGCAAGATGTGTCTCTGTATGAGTATGGAGCTATATTGACCATCCAATTGCCAGTCTTCCAGTTTTCAAAAAATAAAATTCAGTCCCAATTTTCAGTTCCTGTAACTCTAAATGTGAAATCATAGATACCATCAGAGAGACTTTTCATCACAGCAACCACCTACTGTAGAAACAGTGCCATAGATTGGTGGTATGGGATTGACCAGGGGTGGAGAGCAGGGGGGCAACGCACCGCATTTAATGCCCAACGCAAGGCTGACCCGCAGGTGGACCACAATTATAGCAAGTTTGCGTTACATTTTCTAAAAATACATTCAATCACGAGCAAACGGCAGCTTACAGCAGACATATTTAGCCTATTTTTAGACAAGAGAAGTGATCAAATCAAATTCTTTTATGTTACGGTTTCAGAATGATAATACAGAGAACACTTAGATTAATTAATTCCTCCAACAAATAGTAAACCCTGTTTTAGGGCAGTAAGGGTTTTTATTTATCTCGTGGGTGTGTTTAATAGCTGTGTATTGTGGTTTACTGTCTGCTGTAAATGTTACAGCTTGACTAGATTCCCTTGAAGCACAGTTTGTTTCATTAAGTGCTTTTAGTCATCTGGAAATGTAAATGTTCATCTGCTCCAGCTCTGTGCTCTGAATGATTCTACTTTTAACTTCATGCACTTGATAAATGTATTGAAATGACAGCCGTAATTAGCTGTATAGTTAATTGACCCCGTGTTTCCAGAATATGACTGTTAATTGACTTTATTATCAGTTTTTGTACTTTTCTTCATGCAAGTAAGAGAATAAATGCGGCAGCTGGTTTGGTCACATGGAACCACATGGAACCTGTACAGAGTCTATGACCACTTCTGTTTGGCTTTATTGCCTCATTGTCAAAAGTTTGGAAACACTTATTTACTGTTGTTTCAATTTTTTCCATATTTTAGAATGATAGTAAACTGATTAAAACCATGAAATAACAATTGTATTTGCAATTGTAACTGTGGGAATTATGTTGTGACTAAAAGCATCCAAAATAAATTAACAATATGCTTATATTTGATCATCTTTGAAAGACAGTAGTCACGCTTTGTCTAGAATTTGTTAAATCATAGACTCTAATTGGCTGCTTTTATTCATTATTTATTTACTCCAAGTAATCCATTCAAAAAATAAATAAATACAAATTTTGTTTTATAATGAAAGAAATTAATATGCTCACACAATTATAATTTTGTCTACAACAGTTAAAAAAAATATACACCTTCAGATTAAAATATCTTGAGAAATATTTTTGTCAATTGTGTTTAATATTTTGACTGGTACTGTTTATATGCTTAAATTAGTGGTCAGCTGATGTGTCGTTCGTAGCAAACACAGTTTACAGAATCTACACAACAGATATTACAGAAAAACATTAAAATTGGAAGAGTAAACATTATGCACGAGTGGACATGGTGTTTGTGTAATGAGATGGCACAGTGTAGCTGGTGGCACACAGCAGATGTGTCTGTATCACTGCAGCTGCCCTGATCACATCAGCACAGAGCCAGCTGCTCACGCACGCACGCACGCACGCACGCACCTGCACTTGCCAGACACGCGCATGCGTGCAGCGCACACACACACACACACACAGACACGCACACACACGCACACACACACACACACACACACACACACACACACACGGATTACAGGTCTGCATTCACACACACACAGACACGCACACACACACACAGACACCCACACACAGACACGCACACACACACACACACACAGACACACACACACACAGAGACACACAGACACACACACACACACACACACACACACAGAGACACACACACACACACACACACACACACACAGACACACACACACACACACACAGACACACACACAGACACACACACACACAGACTCATTCTCAGTAAGCACATTTAACCTAATGTCACACTGCTGACTGCCTTTTAATCATCTAGTTCAAGATGTTCTGGTTTTAGCACAGTAGTATCTGCATCTGTTTCTTCTGTGTTCAGTTTTGGAAAAGTATGTTCAGTGTGATTATCTTTGGAGTGTTTGTTGAGGCATTGTTATGTGTTTGATGCAGGACTCCTGTACCTCAGATATAAGGTGTGAAACACAGCTGAGGTGCATCTGTTGTCATGACAATCATTCAGTTAGTATAGGTGGCACAATCATTTCATATTTGGACATTAGGTGTGCTAAAGATTGTCTCATTAGATTAGTTTCTTATTAGATTAGAGTTGAATCATTTTATTTGAATTAATATTCTGACGTGCATTTTGCAGGATCCTACAGCAGCAAAATGAAGACTTGCGTCGGCGCCTGTCGCAGACCACTCATAAGATGGAGGCGATGGAGACGGAGTTCGAGACCAGTCGACATTACATGCAGCAGGAGATGGGTCGCACCAGAGATGACCTTGAGAAAATGAGAGACAAGTTTAGAAGGTTAGCTATTCTATGTCATCTTTAATGAGCAAATAAATGATGTGTATAGAACATCTTGAAAGTAATTTTCAAAACACTTCAGTTCTACTTATGTAAGATTTATGTTCTGAAGAGAGATGACAAACTTGAATTCGTCTCTAAAAGTGTTTAATTAAGCATCTGTCACTGAGACATTCATGCAGTTTTCTTAAAAAAAACAACCTTATATGATGTTAAACACTACGTGAAAAATGGTAACAGGCTTGTTGTAAAAATCAAGGAAACGTTCATGTTCAAGAAAAAGGTGAATAAAGCTGGAATCTCTTCACTAAGTTGCTTTTTTCTAGAGCATGGGAAGAGTACATAATCCTGCAATTCATGTTTAATGATTATGATCAAAGCAGCCAAATTAATGAGCTATTTTTAGTTATATCTGCCATCACTTTATTCATACTGATCACATACTGCATATATTCTGGCAGACAAGAGAAATACATGGGTATGCAGACTTTCACTGGATATCCATCTGAAGATCTGATCTGTATCCTAAAGTAAAGCTGTAATCTCTACCTTTGGTAAAAAATAAACAAGTAAGAAATAAGTTGAATGTCATTTGACTTGAACTCAGAAAAATATATGTTTGTAAGATAACCTCTTATGAAGGCAAAAATGACAGATTAGAGCTTTAAGGCCGTGTGTCCACTGGAGCGTTTTGTTTTGCATCTGCCAAATTTTTCCGGTTGTTTGTAATGAAAGTGCCCTGCTTTAAAACCTTTTTAAACTTTTTATTCATTTTTGTACTAAAGGATATCTCCAGAGTACCACAATATTAATATTTGTTGATTAAACAAACTATCTGCGAGATCATATAAGTCTACGAGTACCACGTGACTAAATGGACATTCTTTTTCATAGGAACCATAGGACCTCGGCTTAAAAACACTGCCAAGCGCCCTCACCCTGCCGTTTTTAGATACTTTAAAACACCTATTTGCGTATTATATTAACAGAAACAGTGTTTTTTATCACAAGACTGTAATGAAATTATTTTTCTGTATTTAAAACAGTGGTCTGATTCTGAATTAGCAGTACAGTAGTTCTTCATTAAACTGTCAAACGATAATCACAATATTTCTCTAAGCTTTTTATAACTTTTTCTGATATTTTCAGCTGATGCAAATGAAAATGCCTTTTCTAATGATACTTTTTATTTGTTTTAAACTATTGCAAACTTAATTAAATGTACTAAAATGTTGCAAATGTTGCATGCATGTTATTTTTGCCCGACAGCGCTACTTTGTTAGTTGAACAAGCGTGAAAGTGTTGATTTAAGGTCTTTGGATGCAATATTACCTTTTTGGTCATTTAAATTTGTTACGCTGTGTCCTAACCAGACACGACACAACTTTTGTGAATGCTTGATGTTGCGGCTAAAGGTTAAGTGTCTTTTTGGGTTCCAACGTGGGAACAAAACTGACTTGTTGTTGAAAAATGTCTTGGTTGAGTCACGTTTCATAAGTCTTTATCATCAGATCGGGTGATCGTTTAAAGGATGGTTTGTAAAGGCCCGATACCCTCTTGCCCCTCTGATACTCCGTGATTGAGTCGCTGTGCTGCAGTAAAGTGCAGTCATGCCACTTAATCCCCAATCAGGAAGCATCTCCGGCTTCAGATGGCAATGAGATTAAATTACCCAGCATTCCTCCCTTTAGAAATGTGTAGCGCTCTCATTTGCTGCTCCATTTCCCGCTACATCCAAACCCTGCATGCCAGCTCTCTTCAGATGATTGCCTAATTGAATTGTGATTGGTTAGCGGCTTTGCAGTATGCCATGTGCCGGCATTTCTGTGTCATCTCCATTGTAACAGTGTAGTATTGTTGCATGCACCGAGGTTGCATGGCAGAAGATTTGCCATAGTTATCTTTGTAAATGTTTGTTTATTTACCTGTTTGTTTGATCCGTGTACATTAAGCATTTCTTTCTTGAGAATTGAGTTATTTGAAAAGTATGTTTAAATGAATTATTTGGATTTCGATTGGGCTACCATGTATTTCAGCAGCAGTAATTATTGCAGGCTTTTACATTCAATCAGCACTGGTCGTCTGCAGCTATGAGTGTTTATGACTGCGTTCAATGTGCATCAGCACAGCTTGCTAAAATGAATTGATTTAATTCTAATTGTTATGAAGCGTGACACCCTTGTGATCCGTCAGCCAGTGTAACAGTATTGATCAGAGAGAAGAGAGATTGAGATGGAAGTTTCTGCCATAAACTGAAAGGCCAAACTGTGAGATAATGTGCTGTGCAGGCAAGATGGTCTTGGTAAGCATAAATTGTCCATTTGTATTGATGTTTTCGACTTGATCTTGGTGCCGGAGTGCTGAATCCTGTTTTGTGAATTCAACGTGGATTCAGTTAAGCTGTGCAATCAAAGTATAAACATTGCCAACTTTTTTAAACACATTTCATATATTTCATTATTATGTAAGCAATAAGGTGTGAGAGGCTGTGCCTAACAACACCCTTTAGCCGTGATGTATTTACGATGAAGCACTAGCCTCCAGTACCTTATTATAATAAAATATGTATTAATGAAACTTTCATGAAGTAAAATCATTAAAAGTCTGCTGGAAGAAATAATCCCTGAGTGACTTTTATATGTGTTTATGTTGTACATAAGCATTGCGAAATTATTGGGTAAGGCGCTCATAACTGTGCTTTATCATGAATAAAACACAAATATTGACCAATCAGAA
Organism: Beaufortia kweichowensis; assembly: GCA_019155185.1. NCBI lineage: Eukaryota > Metazoa > Chordata > Actinopteri > Cypriniformes > Gastromyzontidae > Beaufortia > Beaufortia kweichowensis. The sequence goes on along the minus strand of CM032801.1, from coordinate 15,941,070 downwards.
CTTCTGGGTCTGTTAAGAAAGGAACTTTTGCATATCAAAACACAGCTTTTGCTTATCTTTGTCAGGTTTGGGAAGCTTTTAAGTTTTTTGTTCATTTTAATTATACAGTATGAAATGGTTTAGCCGAGATATATATCATCTATGATGTTCCACAGGTAATACAGACTTGAAACAATATGAGGTGAAGTAAAAGATGACGGAAATGAATTATTTAAAAGTGTTAAAAATTATTTTTTATTGTGTAACAGTGTTTGTTCTGTAAATCAATGAACCCGTCTGCCGCAGGCTCTACTCATGGTGTGTTCATGTAAGCGCAGTCACATGTACACGCGTGATGAATGGAGACTCGTGATATCAACGCTGCAGTCATCGGCTGTGTCCTGTTTTCAGCTTTAGCTGGAGGAATCCGTCCTGACTTTGTTGAAAGTGACCCTGATGTCATTTAATAGTTAACCTCCATGTGCCTATAGGGTTTAACTGCATAATGCTGTGTTCCCTAAATAGTTGGTAGGGTTAAAAGTCAATTTACCATGAAGATAATATTACCTACCCAAAGAAATATAATTGTATTTCTAAATGACTACTGTAGTCATCAACAAAAGTCTGTCCTCATTGTAATAACCAGCAACTAAAAACAGTGAAAGTTATATTTAAAAACCGATCCAAGTCATTGCTTGGCAATTTTTTAAAATGATAACTAAGTAATGCACCTCGTGCACCATGTTTGTGTTGTAAAGCTAATGAAAAAACATTTTGGAGTGATCATTCTACGCCTGTAATACTACCATCATTTTGTATAAGCTGTAAAGGTTAAAAAATGTATAAACTCGGTTCGAACCCAACATAAAAAAGACCTCGTCTCTTTATTTGCAGTACGTTTCCTGCAAATCCAATTTATCAAACTTTGAATTTTCTTTTTCAAAGAACTTGCAGATGAAGGAGAAATTTAATAGCTTTTCGTGATGAAAATATCTGTTTCTTAAGTGCCTCTTCTGCGTTGGCGTTCTGACCGCTTGAGGATTTGATGTCTTTGCTTTAACATCATACTCGCTCTCTTACAACTCTGCCTGAAATATGAGCTCTTATTACTGCAATAACTCGTGAATATTTCTGCGGCTGGCAGGTAGAGAGAGAGCTGGACCGTTATATTACCTGGGACGGGATACGATAACATTTCCCAGCACAGCAGAGAGTTTCTCTAGTGTTTTGCTGCATTGTTTAGTGTCGTGACCTCACACGGCATCCGGATAAACTGTATGTTATATATTATTATAATGAAGTTTTACAGTCGTGCATTTGTTTTGATGTTTCCTCCTGCAGACTGCAGAACAGCTACACGGCGTCTCAGAGAGCTAATCAGGACCTGGAGGAGAAACTTCACGCTCTGGTAACCTTTAAACTTCATCTCACTTTCTAAACCGCTGTGTCTTTAACCCTGACGCCTGTTATGGCTGTGGTTTGTTTTTGATTGCTCTAATGGTGCAATGCTCGGTCAGCTTGTCATGTGGATCATGAACACTAATTGAGGAACTGTGTCTGAAATTGTATACTGTCACAGTATTTACTAAATTAAATGAAGTACCTACTTCTTGACCATTTAATCTGTATGTCCTAGATACTATGTGTGCATGCAGTGCACATCATTTTGTTCACTTACCTTATGTTAAAAAACTGACAATTTTATTTACACGCCAGAACCAGCATCTCTCCAATGTGTCTCCAAAAAGTGTGTATTTTGGACCCGGTTTAATGTTGTTTTTGACTGCCATTGAAGCTCATGACTCTTGACCATGCAGTTAATGCCGAATATATGTATGAGATACAGTATATCAGTCATGGAAAGCTATTGGTGAATGTCATGTCAGTACAGATACCAGTGTACTAAGAAGAAATATACTATAAATATACAAGTGAGTGGCTTTGAATGTTTCAGTCTTGAAAGCTTTTATGGCATAATGCCACTTTAAAAACATCTGCATATTAAAAAATCAAGGCACTTAACAATAAAGGCAGTAAAAAATAAGACACTTTTTTGAAGTGTAGCCACAAATTGTAAACATAACAATTAACATGAGAGTAGTTTAATGATAGAGTTTGTGATGATACGTAATTGGGTGTTTTTATTCTGCGCTGTCACTGGTTAAAATTCAGTCCCATGAAATCAAAGCACACACCCCCCCTCCTAAAAAAGATTGATCTGCCATTGATGTTTTTTCTTTTTAATAAATAAACAAATGCTGAGTGTTCTAAATGGCCACACTGGTTGTGATGGTCACGGTTAAGGGCTTTGTGATGGATCAATCTGGCATCCTGACAGCAGATAAGACTCAGCATGTTTTGTTTTTTGCTATAACCTTTGATTCCATGCAAAAAAATTTTTACAGTCGTTTTACTAAACACCAACACGGATAAAGTAATATCCCGGGAACAATCCTCCAGAAAGCAGAACAATAAAAGCATCAAAAGCTGATCGAATAAAAATACCCTTAAGCCTCTTTGCCTGTGTGTATAATAGTTCCTAGGGCATTTTTTAGTACATCATCATCACTGTCATACACTGTGGTCATCATCAGACAGTTTGATTTAATTAGAATGAATATGTCATTTAAAAATTATTCAAATGTGATTCAGTTTCATGCAAACAGAGCATCATTTATCAAACATTCATCAAAATATTTTCCGTAATTCCTTTTGGTTGTTGAAATAAATTGTTAAAGGATTTCATATTTTATTAAAGCACTCTTAGAGCCCAATATGAATCTAAATTTCCCTCCGACTCGCCCTGACTTTAGTTCCTCTCGTATAAAAATTTAATCAAACATGCATCTATAATAGGTTATTTTAAGAGTCTCTTATCATTCTTAGGTAGCCTGCAAAATTATCTCTAGAGTAATTTAACATGACTGGAAACTTAGATTTTAAGAAGGAGACAATAGCTCTTAATCAAGTCCGTTTGCTGCATGCGTGTAAGAGGACAGCTTTAGCTCTCAAAGAATTATGTTTATTTTCAATTAAATTCCAGCGACGCCTTTGTTCTGCATGGCGAATATCCATGAGCCCCGCTTAGAGCTTTACCAATCACAGGTGAAACAGGTGGCATTCTGCTCGGTAATCTCACAAATAGCGGGAGCGAGGATTATCCCTGCCGACCTCATGCAGGCCTCCTTATATCTTACTGTAGGTGTTCTCAGGACACCATCCCATTCAGTGCCGTGTTTATCAGCTTCATCTCTTCAAATACAATCAGCGCACAGAAATAATGTGGAAATCTGTGTTCAAGCTAGATTTAAAACAGCATTTCTGAAAGAGCATTATGAAACTGTGTGTTCAGGTTCTGGATGCTGATGGGCTGTTCACCTGCTATTGTGTGTATGACTGTGCAGCACCAACAAGTGATGATGTTTTTTTTTTAGCCCTTTTACTGTTTTTTAGAGAAATATTTATAGGTTTTATATAAAAATAGTAGAAGAGAGCGACACAGTCTACTGGACCACCGCTGAGAATAAATTAATGTAGAATATTTAGAATTGAAAACTAAATTGAAAAACACTATTTCAGTTTTGTTGACATTACTTTTTGTTTAATTTCAATTCAGTGTTCTTGTTTTTTATTGTAACCATCACATATTGTGAAATATGAATTAATGAAAACCATCTAACATTCTCAAAAAGGTACAAATTTGAGCCCTTTTTTCTATAAATTGTATACATTTTTAGCTTTATCTACAAAACAATATTATGTTTTTCACTGACAGTTCTTGTCCTCATAATAGCTTTGGTTAACAATAATATCATGGTTTTCATGTCAGGGACTGTATCTGCTGTTGACACTAAAAGTGTGCTATACACTATATACTTTGTCTTTCCCATGATTATTTTCAGTTTTTTTTTTCTTTCTGTTTGCACTGTTCGCATTTATATTTGTAGAAATACAAGTTAAAATATAAGAATTTAAGAACACCAAAGTAAATCTCTCTTTCTGTCTTTCTTTCTTTCTTTTCTCCCCACCCCCTCCTCTTTCCCCTCATGCTGCCTTGTGACTTGGGTATTTCACCATCATCATCATATTCATCATCTTCATCAGGCTGCCATCAGTCAAACTTGGGTCTACGCAGTTGCGTTTTCATTCTGTTTTTATTTATCTATTATCCTCTATCTGTCTCTGTCCTCCACACATGTAATACAGTAGTTTTTCTTCCCATGACTCATCGGTCTCCTGTCCTCTATTCCTGCAGTAGATGCCAGTGTCTGTGCATGTGCACTGGGGGATTCTGGGATAGATGTCATATCTACAGTCCAAGTGTTTGACACAGTGGTTAAAATGCACAACCTTGAGATTATTATGCAAAATGTGCAAGTTTAAGCAAATTTCAAATGTCCTTTAATGGCGCTGCGTGAGGGGAATGATATTTGTAGAGTCATTCCAAACTAAAGTAAGCATTGTTTTCTCAGTGAAGATCTCTGCAAAGTTTACAGAGGGTTAAAGCTAAATCACCAAAATAACATTACGATTCAGATTTAATTAAAAGTGACACTGCATATGGTGTACCAAACATCGTTTCTGCTTCACTGCCGAATTACTAAATGATGAAGGATGATGGTTTCAGACATGAGCTTTAGACACAACCAAGCAAATAATTATTGACAATTCATGTCTTAGTAGAAGTGAACAAATTGACATTTATATATGAATTTAGTCCTAGCAATCATTCATTCCAACACTGTTTTATTTTTTCCGCCAAACACTGATTTACATGCACCGGATTATGGGAAATCAATTAGATTTACTTAATTTAGCAAATTATAGACAAAGTCTTTAAAATTGATCAGATGAAGGCGTCTCTGTAGACAGAATTCAGACCTGATGCTTTCATTCTTCCATGTATTTTTTTAAATATTTGGACACAATCTTCAAATGATCTGCCTTATAAAATAAGTAGATCATGCTGATGCACACATTAATTAAAATTTTAACCACTTGACTACAACTGTGGATGGTTTAAACGTTATTCATTTCCCATTAGAGCTATTAAACCTAAATACATTCTCACCCTTTTTCTATCCCTGTTTCCTGATATGGCCTGATAGTCGTCTTGTGATTGCTGTGCATTATAATATACTGGCTGCTGCATTGCCTCAGTTTAATGTGGACTCTGCATCGCACCGAAAGGCTCCCTAACTCTCTTTTATTGGTCCACATTGTCCACTTCAGTCAACCGGTGACCATAAAGATAATTGCTTTGTTATGGACATGGCAATCTATAGATTAAGGGTCACGGTTTGTCTCAGCGTCTCTCTCCGTGTCTCTCCGTCTCCTCTCGGACTGAGAGCCGAAGCGTTGGCTAAACGTGTCCTCTTGAAAGATCTTTCAGAAGCTTTTGTGGAGTAATTGCGGTGCAAAGACATTTCGGCCTTCACGTTATTGCAGCAGTGTAGTTATATAACATGCTATCTGCTTAAATGAGAAAATGTGAAAAGTCAGACAGAAGACATTTGGAAACGGTGAGCTTTTTTGTTAGTTTCGGCTTAAAAAAGACCATATACTAAACAAGTCTTAAGGCCTATTCACAACTATAAAGATAACTGTAAAATAGTTCTTTTATTTACATTTTTATGTGCTCATTCATGAGAAATATGGACTGTTTACCTGACTTTACACTGACTGTGAAAAATCATGCTTTAAACATAAAAAAATGCTTTAAAAAGAATTTAAACCACCAAATATTAACATCTGTGTTATCAGTATGATACAAACCTTTGATAAAAACTTAATTTTTTATGGAAAGGTTGACATTTGCATGAAATTTCCCCGTTATTTTTATAGTTAGCTTTCTGGTTGTGAATGTTTTTTCTGGTGATCTGTTCCTTCGGACACAAGTTTATCAGAGGACAGAATAATTGGAGATGGTAAGAACACAGAGACACGGAGATCGAGAGACGCTGATGCTTATTTGCGCTAAGATTCATCAAATGAATCTTGACTTCTCAGCTTTCTTTAGTGGTTGAGTTTATCGAATGTGCAGTTAATCTTGCTTGCTTCATCCCCAAGCTCTACGGATCGCTGATTCCCGTTTATTGCCATGTCAGCAATTAAATGAGGATTGAAGCAAAAGTCAACTGTTTGTGTTTCAAATCAATGTGTAAAAAGCTGCTGGTGATCGAGCGAGAATTGAAACTTCATCTGAGGACGCTTTCATGGTATAGTTTGCTTTAACATTGTCTCTTTTTTTCTTAACAGCTTCGTAAAGTGGAAAGAGACAAGAAGACTATGGATCAGGAGATAGTGGAGCTCACAAATAAACTAGTGGATGCCAAAAACACTATCGACAAGCTGGAGGAGCTGAACGTATGTACAGAGCTTTGTGAGCGTCAGACACGTCTGGACTAGAGTTGTCAGTGTTGCGGCGTTTCTGGGATTGATAACTAGTGGAGCTGAAAATTAGAAGTTGCATGCAGAGGATCAGCGCTGAGCTTTCACAGAAGCCTATTGTGACATCTGTCTGCAGTCCAACCAATGATATCTGTCTGCCGAAAGAGCACAGCCAAGTCTCTGGAGTAAATTGTCTTTTTTGAAACGGTGACCGTGTGTCGTTTCTGGGCTTTTAGCAACACCCAGTTTCCAAACACAATTCCCAAACATTCCTCATTAAAGGGATAGTTCTCCCAAAAATAAAAATATTTTTTTTATTTAGTTTATTTAATTGACTTTCTTTCTTCAGCAGAACACAGAAGAAGATATTTTGCAAAGCGCTGGTTACCGGCACCCATTGACTTCCATTGCACCTTGAGTCCATACTAAGTGAATGGGTGCCGGTAACCAGCGTTTTGCAAAATATCTTCTTCTGTGTTCTGCTGAAGAAAGAAAGTCATACAGGTTTGACTTACATGAGGGTGACTAAATAAAAAAAAATTAAATAAACTAAATAAAAAAATTATTTAAATTATTATTCTGTGTTCCACAAAGAAAGAGTCATGGGTTTGAATGACATAAGGGTAAAAAATTACTTTTAAAATAATGATTTTTATTTTTGGGTGAATCCTTTAAGGATTGTTAGACCCAAAATGTTGCATCACACCACACCTGAAATATATACAGTACCAGTCAAAAGTTTGTAAACACTTACTTACTGTTGTTTAGATTTTTTAAAAACCATAAAATGACATAATTGTAACTGTGGGAATTATGTTGTGACTAAAAGCATCCAAAATAAATGAACACAATGTTATATTTGATCATCATCAAAAACCCTTTATCTAGAATTTGTAAAATCATACACTTGACATTTTATCATCCAGCTTCTCAACCAGAGAAGCTTTTTAAACACAGCACTAAAGAAATGTATATATATATACTGGACTCGTTTTCTTACTAAGGAAATTAGTCTGTTTTTGTCTATATTTTTGTTTAAATTAATTTCAAACATTGAAATTTACACCTTCAGATTAAAAGATTTTTAAGATCATGAGAAACATTTTTGTCAGTTGTGTCTAAACCTTTGACTGGTACTATGTAATGTATAATAAATAAATAATTGACATTGGACTGTAGCAGACGGATTGGTGTTTTAACAATTAGTTTTTCAGATTTGCAGTAAGCCATGAGGAATAACAGAGCTTTAGTATGCAGGTGGTTTTAAAACATGCCGCAGGGAAATAATTATAGCACTGAAGAAACTGATATCTGTCCGTTTTGCTGCATTTCAGCTTTGAGCCTTATTTTCTTGGACAGATAGTCTGCACATCAATCACAGCTCCTGCGTCAGAGAGAGATTTGTAGTGAATTTTCAGTTATAAATCCTGGAGACTTGAACCCTAAAGTGCTATTTTCTTTATGTGTCACCGATGTTTGGACACGCCACTTTATTATTACTTAAATAAAGTCATATATATATATATTTGTAATATAATTTAAGTTTTATTAAATATGTTATGTATGATATATTTTGACTGATAGTGTGTATTGGTTGTTTTGTTTTGTTTTTTTCATAAATTTTATATCTATTTGATCTTTTCTCACATCCATTACTTTGTCTCTTGTTCTTACATCTTTTTTCTTCTCATGCAGGAACGCTATCGGCAGGACTGCAATTTGGCCGTGCAGCTGTTGAAGTGCAATAAGTCGCATTTCAGGAACCACAAGTTTGCTGATGTAAGTAATAGGTTGTGTTCCTCAAATCCGTGTGTGTGAAGGCATTACAGAATCAGATCACCCGTCCTTCACGAAGTGCTACACATGCAACTCCTGCGTTTTATTACATTTTTAGCTCATTTGATTATGCGGGTGTGTAGTACTTCAGTATGTGTGCAGTATTGCGTGCCCCATTTACCATGTAATATTATCAGATTAAATACATCCTGCTGATCTTTGCTGCACGATATTGAAAAAAAACTGCGATATGCGATAGCATGCTAAATAATGCGATATTCAATATGCAATAACACCAGTTACTATATTATCTATATTATATTATTACTTCGACCTAAAACTTTGACCATACGTTACTTTTTGAATTATTAAAATTAAATCACTCATTTATTACAATCCACTGCGATATGCACATTTGTGATATTTTGATATATTGTGCAGCCCTAATTGAATGTATAAAATAGATAAAAATAGATTTACAACAGCAATTGAAAAATTTAGTATATGTTAGAGCGCCGCAAAACACAACCTGTTTTTGGACGTTATTGACGGACGCCAAGCTGCAGACACATCTGTCTGTCTGGCCTTTGTATCTGTCCGTAGGGGAAATACAACAGATTGCAGGCTTGACGGACAGCTCTGTGTATCCAGAAACAGAGAGGGTATGATAAAACAGCTTGACCTCATGGGTATACAAGTATTGGACACATCATGGCATGAGCACCTGTGCTCTGTTCTCTCTGTTAACCTCCTCTGTCAGACTGTTTGTATTCGTGGTTTTCGTCTGCAAACAGTATTATATCTTGACCCAAGTACAGACAGTATTTGCACATTTGATATTTTTTACATTTCTTGTTTAATAAAGCTGGAATTTGCATTATCTTTGGGCACCTAATACTTTATTCTTTGGTACATATAGTTTATCATCCATTTACATTAAGGCATTTAGCTGACACTTTTATCCAAATATTAGGAGACAATAATCCAGATTGTCGTCTTGCTTTACCTTTCTTTGCGTGCAGAAACCACTGAATATTTCATTGAATATATTTAATTGTTTGTCAGACGTGTGTCACATTGTTTTCTTATAAAGCATCATTTGAAAAATAAGTTGTTGTGTAGATCAGTGTGGTATTATAGGAAACACTCGTGTATTTTCTCTCTGCTGTAGAAATGCTTTAAGAAATTGAGCACTAATGACTCAGTCTAAAACTGGCGAACTGAGAGTTATTATAGAGGCTTTCAAATGACAATTCTTGCTGAAGATGCAAATTATGTATTGTAATTGGCACCTGTTATAGGTCACTGAAAAAAGTGAAGCTTGTGTTTGTGAGAGTCGCTTGGAAAGATAAATAACATGCCACTGCATACATGCAGATAAAAGTAAATTGCAGAAAACCATGATTACACTAAACTACTTAAATGAGGGAAGGCTAATATTTCTACAATCGCTCTCTAAAATCGCAATTCAATAACTTAAAACTGACATTAACTTTACCACAACCTTTGTTTCTTAAGCCTAAATTAGATTTGACTCAGTGGATTTCATTCTTTTGTTTATTGAAGGTGGGTTTATACAGTATATAAACACGATGTGTTTATAGTGTGTGAACACGGTTTGTTGCTGTCAGAGAAGAGAAAGCATGTTTCACACACAGCTATAATTCAGGGACACTTTCTTTAAAAGCGCAATGTGAAATATGTGTTTTATAAAAATATTTTGTGTCACTTGCTATTGAAGAATGGGGAGTGAGGGAGAAATTGAACATTAAGAGTGTCTTTTTGTCGCTTTTCCCACAGTTTGCAGAAAAAATTGCAATAAGGAAAGTTGTTTCGACTCCAGACATTTAGCCTGGGCTATTGCCAAAAAAATAATTATTCACCAGAACAGCAACAATCGGAGCTGTTTTCTCTCTTTAGAGTTTCGTCAGTGCCTCACTGTGCATAATATAGTACTTATATACTTATATAATATATACGTTTATTTTAACAAATTTGTTTATTATAAGAAATTATTTAACTATAATTCCCTCTCATTTTATCAGGAAAAATCTTGTTAAAAGTTGTTTAGTTAGCATTGGTGTAAAACCGTAGTATGATGATGTTAAACTCCCCCACACTACCATGTGATGCTGAAGTGGACGTTTCATCTGACATTTACATTCTGGCCTAATGAATATATGGAACGTCACTGTGAGCTAGAGGCCATGAAGGGGTCATGTTTGGGAGTGCATGGACGCATTGATTGTCCCGTGCCTCCACATCCAGAGGAAGTGAAGGCTTTGTGGGTAATTGCAGCCCCATAGGATCGTTACAACATAAAGCTGATCACTGATTTTCCCTCTCTTTTTTCCATAAATCGATAGCCTTGCCTGGCTTTGTCCAATTGTGCCGATCTGTAGAACGAAATAAAGGCCCTCATCACCTGCTTTTTTTCTTTTTGTCTCCGTCTCTCTCTTTCTCTGTCTGTCTTGCCTCTCTTCAGTATTAATCTAATTTGAGGTGAGCTTTTTACTCTTTATTCTTCTGTCCTGCGTCAGGGCGAGGAGACACTGGATAGTATTAAATGAAAAGACACTATTTTCTTCTGCTTTCGATCATGATTGAAATAACCATCATTGGGGTTGTATGGGAGATGGGCCTCGTCGAACACCCTGTTCACATCCCAGTGTTTATAAAGTACATGTTAGTGGAATTGCAACTGTATTTTGTGCAATGAATGTCATACAACCATGTCAAACGACATCAGGGTATGTAAATTTAGATGTCAGATCTTTTTTTCCAAACATTGCCCAAAGATATGCTTTAAAGATCAGGACTGGTTAAAGTTTAATGTGACCCTGAATGGAATTGAATTTGTTTAGCTTGTGATCCTGTTCCATGGAAAGTTTTTGATATTTTTCAAAAAGGTTGATAGAAGACTCTTTGGTTTAATTAGTCTTTTATATATGTATTTATGTCTGTAGCATTTAAAGGAAATGTAGTCACATTTGTTTTTGTGTTCTTTTGTCTGTGATGTTTTGCAGTTGCCTTATGAGCTACAGGACATGGTGAACAAGCACATGAAGAGCAGCTTGCCTACCAAGACTCAGGGCTCTCAGGGAGCTCAAGCCCAAGACCCTGACACTCTCAGTCTGACTCCTGCAGATGTGGTGCCCACTTCGGTCATTGCTCGTGTTCTTGAGAAACCAGAGCCCCTGGTGCTTAACTCCGCCCAGTCTAGCAGCAGTGCCGGTCGGCCAGTGGCCGAGGATGTGTTTGTTCATGTGGACATGACGGCACCACAAGATGACAGTGGAGGGCGTGAGAATGGGGGACCTGTTCATGGCAGACCTCACGCAGGAACTGCTTCTGATCAGCAGCATGTTAACGGCATGAGTCGAAGCCAGGGCAGTTTGGATGGTCCGTCAGGTGAAGATGGTGCAGCCCCCTCATTTGAGAAGCTAAATCCTTATCCAGCTCCTCCACCACCACACCCACTTTACCCTGGTCGCAAAGTAATAGAGTTCTCTTCTGATGACAAAGTGAAAATCCCCAAGAACAGTCCGTTGCCCAATTGCACATATGCTACACGTCAGGCCATTTCTCTCAGTCTTGTGCAGAATGAGGAGGAAGCAGCCGAGCGCCAGCGCACTGTGCCCAACAGCCCTGCTGTATCTGATGGGGGCTGGCGGTCTGGGACGTCCTCTTCGTCCGGTGGAGGGCCTGCTTCTCACCAACGGACACCACCACACATGGATGCCACAGACACTCTGTCCAGTCATTCTAGCCCCTTTAGCAGTCCTCCTCAGCCCCCAAGCGCCTTTGCAAGCTCAGGTAGTTCTGAGGAGGACCTGTTGGCCAGTTGGCAGCGCATGTTTGTCGAAAAAATGGCACCATCCACAGAGAGCTCCCTTGTGAACCGCACTTCCTTCAGCAGCGAGACGGTTAAGGATCTCCAAAGAAACCGGAATGGAAAGTCAGGGGTAGGGGTACACAGAGGTGCTTACTCGGATGGCGAAGAAGGATCTTCAGCACAGAGCTGGACGGCAAGTAGAGAGTCCAGTTTGGATACAGACACCAGCAGCATGGCTGACCTCCGGACGAAAAAGACGCATTACGGTGAGGACTTTTCCCAAGAGGAGGGTGAACGTCTACTGATGGCACTTGATCCACTTGACAATGATGGTGCTAGTGGTGACACCATGGTCACCATTGAAAGCAGTCCGGCCTCTACGAAGCGTCAGGAGTTTGCTGAAGCTGCCGGCTCAGCAGGAAGTTCTGCTGAAGAACGAGACATTCTGCCCCAGGACTTCCCTGTGATTGGCTCAAGGGTCCTAGCTGCCCTTGAAGATTATGCAGACGTGCCCAATCGGACTGGCTCCTCAAGACCTCTAAAGAGCCCCAAGAGGATGGGGGTTCATCACTTGCACCGCAAAGACAGCCTTACCAGAGCCCAAGAGCATGGAAACTTGCTGGACTGAGACTTGTAGACTCTTCTTTAGTTCTTTACCTTGAGTGCTCTTCATCTTACTGGCAATCACTAGTCCTGGCAGCACATGACAAGAGGAATGGGTCTGACCAGCATTGCTGTAGCCATTTCTGATCATGCTGCTGTTGCTGAAGCATCGTTGTCTCTCTACTGTCCTCTCTCTGAGGCATGGAGCTCTCTTATCTGTGGAACCTGTGATATTGATGGAGTACCGCAAGGCCGCTCTGAGCTTCACACTAGTGAGTTTACACACACTGTTTCAGGGATCATACACGAATGTCATGGTCTCAATTATGGTGACTTTATTAACTCCTAAACTTGTCTCTGCTTGGTGTCACATGATTGAGAATGTGACAGCAGGACATAGCCATACCATTACACTTCTAAAAGAGTTCTTCAAAGGAGATGAGCTAGAGCAGCATTAGGACTGGTCCCTGTGGCGTTGTTCGGACACTGAAGACCTTATAAATGGATGTGTTACAGTTGCTCTTGCCTCTTGGATGAGAGTTTACAGCGCAGATAATGATATATATCTAGTATCCCAAGTCCTTTCTTGCAGGAGATTGGGATGACACCAAATGGCCACAGCTTTGCACACACCACCGTAAGTTGAAGCAGCCTAAACTAAGTTTAACAGATTCTCTTGTCAATTTTCAGTGCCTAACCCTTGCTCTGACAGAGGGGGCTCTCCATCACCCTTTAAAAGAACATCTCGTTCCTTTAGTCTGTATTTAGTCATCGTGAACTGAGAGGATTCTTTACCTTTCTTCATCGATCTGTCACTGTATTTCAACACATAACCTAAAGACAGCTTTTTTACTTTAGTAAACAATATGAATTACAAAAGGATTTTGATTTTACTCTATTGATATGTATTGTTTTAATAATCGAGTACTTGGATATACTTCCTGATTTGTATTCTCACTTGTTTCATTTTACTAATGATATTTAAATTTGCTTATGATTTCAAGAAAACATTTAGCGTTTTTTTGTGTATTTATTTGTGTCTTACTGGTTGAGTCTAAACAATCCCATTATCTCACTTGAAGCAGTTAAGCACTTACAGAAGTGTATTAGGAGGGCACAAGCCACCGAATATTGTCATGAAATTAAATAAAAATCCTCACATGACACATTAGTACTAATTCTAGAATGCATTCAAATAAAACCCAAGTGGTGCTGTTTTAAGTAAAAAATCTTAAGTTATATTTTCAAAGATCAGTATTTAAGACAACGTTTTGCTGATGTGTCATTGGTATTTCATGTCCTCTAATGTTTGTGTGTATTGTTGTGTGCATTCAGAGGGGCATATTAATATTTCAATAGCTATGCATTTTGTAATATTTGAAAATACCATAAAAACGTAAACAGGCATTGTGTCTGTTAGAATGAATTAACTTACTAATAAATTAGGAATGTTGCATACAGTAAAAATATAGAGCTAACAATTTGTGATTTTGGCCAGAACACTTACCCAAACATTATATGGTTTGCTTTTTAAACCCTGATTTCATGCAAAGCCATGGTTTGATCTTAATGAATGTAATCGTTTTTATGTAGCAACAATTTTTGTAGGTTCCTCATTATTTTTGAACTGATTGTGTGTATTTCAAGGGGAATGTACATCCCACCATCATTTGATGTGTTTTTGTGTGTATTTTTGTTTGTGTAGACATCTCTTGATTTTGGGTAATCAGTTTGTCCAACGGATACTTCATACAGAGGTCTTAAATTTCAGTCATTTCATTTCAAGCCTTGTTCAGATAGCATTTTATTTACTTTGTTTTACTTTTATCAGCTATTCTCAGATGAATTTCAAACTTAAGCATCCTCATTGTTTTGCGTTTGATGATTATGTATTTTAGAGATGATTAAACTCCTTGCTGCCTTTTTAAGCGCTGCTTACTCTGTGATGTTTCTTGCTTTTATTTGCTATACATTTTGTTCTTATGACTTACCAGATGTCCCATAACACTTATGGGATACTTCACGCAGTATTAAACTTTCAAAATCTTTGTGTATTTTCAGGAATTGGACACACAGTATACTCCATCTGTACATTACCTGAGATTTTCTCCGTATTCTGTATGTGATTTGAAACCGAGCAATCAACAAGTTTAAGATGATGATGTTTACAGACGTATCAAAAGTGAGATACAACATGTATTGTGTTTTAACCGTATTCCTCAAAGTACATCAGACTCCTGTTAAACACTTGCTGTATTTATTCACCTCATTACTTTCTTAAATAATTCAGTTTTATGTTCTTCAGTGTAGGACAGAAGGGCTCCCATATTCATACTTAATCTTTTCCTGTCTCACACTTTGGTCTTGCTGTGTAGTATCAATCTGTCTTTACAATGTATGAGGGTACCACTAATAGCCCACGATTAATTGAAGTGTAACTACTCACCCTGCTGAATAATTAATATTTGATCATGTTCTAAAATAGCTCTGTGATGCTTTAAAGAGAGAGAGTACAGCCCATCAAAATCTTGCATGTGGTATTAGACGCCCTTTAATATTTCACAGTCTCATCAGATGGTACGCAAGTTGTGGAAATAAAAAGGAAATAATGGCAAGTGTATAAATAGGCTTTCTTTCCTGCAGATTTAATTGCACACATCAGAGACGTGCACATCTTCTCTTTAATCCAAGGTGACCCTTGAGATGTTGCAAACTCTACTGAAAAATTGAATAAATTAGAAGTCAAGGTTGTTCTCCAACTAAACATTTAATTTCTCACAAGTTGATAGAAAAACATTACAAATTTTATTTATCAGTAGGCCAACTTTCATGTAACAATCAACAAGATGTCAAATCTTAAATCATATTGACTAATCAAAAGTCGACATGATCTCAGACTGTCAGTTTTTGTTTTATTGTGTAAAAACTGGGTTTGACTGTGAAATAACTTTTTTTACAGACATCACCTATACAGGCGTAATAGAAAATGTAACACACAGCCTTCATTCTGGGATAAATCGGCCAGTTTTCACATTCAAAACCTTCCAATAGATAAAATTAAATTTACCTTGACATTTCAAATTGATGATGTTCTTTCACTTTATAAAAAATGAGTTAGCAAATGCTTTATGTTTTTACATTCTTTTAGTCCTTGAATTTTTTTAAAATAATGTAATGCTTAGGATGTTGCCTTTTTTCCTTGTTTGTTGCTGAATCCATATACTGGATTGATTTTATGAATGTGTTGATTACACGTTGGAGCTAACTGCTCATTCACGTGTTTTTATGGTGATTACAGTTTATTAACTGATTTTTAGTGCACACTACAAACAATCCACCAGTCTTACGTGTCTAACGGCTGCAATATGGTGCTTTTCTCATGTCTTATGTTTCCCGCTTATTTCCATACAAACAATTTCATCATTGGTAAAATTTCTTTTGTATTTTACTTAAAGCTTTCATGATTGTGTAGATGTACCATACACGATTCATTTTCCCTTAAAAAAGGCTTAAAATATTATTTTCTGACTTTGTAAACTGTAAACTGATGTATATTTTAAAACAAATAAAGCTATTTTAAACGTACTCTGTACACTTAATATATTGTTTTAATGTTGTCACCTCAAGGCTCTGTTTGCATTAAATTGTGTTTTTGATGTGTCATGACATCAGCGTGACCACATTTGTGATGTAAGAGTGCCCACTGCTGGTCACTGGCTGGATACATAAAACATTGCATCAGTAGTTGTTCACTGTAATTGTCAAAACTAATTCAAGCAGTAATAAAGGTCAGTAGCGCATCATCATTTGTTCACCCTCATGTCATACAAAACCTGTATATGACTCTTTCTTCTGTAAAACAAAAGAAGATATTTTGAGAAATTTCTCAGTGGTTTTGTGTTCATACAAGTCAATGAGGGTCAATGTTGTTTGATTACCAACATTCTTGAAAGTATCTTAAAGAAATGTAAAGAAATACAGGCTTGACATGACATGAGGGTGAATAAATGATGAATGAATCATGTCCTGAGTTAGATTAAAACTTTTGTTTCTTTTGTTTTCGTTTTTTTAACATATACCCCTTTTAAAAAATAAAGGTGTTACTACGTCACTTAAAATCTGTTTTTGCTCATGATCATCATTCAGTTACATTGTTTGCAGGTGACTCCAGACTCGAACAGCACTTCTTTGCATTGCCACTGCCTGGCCGGACCGGATCTCATTTCAGTTTCAACCTGATTTCTGTGCGAGTTTAGACTAATGAGGATTTTATCATGTTAAATTCTTTGTCCTGTCATGAGAAAGAGCACCGAGTGAGTAGGATTCATTACACCATTATCCACGGGAAAATTGGCCTTCCATTTGTCTCGGTCTTTTAGCAGCTTGGTAGATTGATCAGAGACCTTTCATTAATTATAGACAATGGTCTCCTTCCTTTATTATTTGCCTTTCCTGGCAGCTGCTGTATGAGAGAGGAGGTAGACGCTAGGTGCTCGGTGTCCATTTCCGTATTTGATCCCTGGCCAGGAATAGAGCCGCTTAGTCAATGTCGTGAGAGTAACAGTAAATATCACAGTACTTGAGTAAATTGACTTTCTCTGAATGTAAAGCAAATTTTCAGCTTTTTAGTTAAGCTTTTCTATGCTGTAGCTGGGGCGAATAATACCCGTAATCCACTGTTTGAGGTTTTTAATAATTTATTCATTTGAATTTTAGTGGCACACTCAGGATGGACCAATAAATACTGAAAATTTTGTAGAGATTACAGGAGTTGATTTATATTCTCAGGTACGAATCCATATTTTTCAATCAGATCTAATCCTTTTTAATCAGATTTATTAAAATGCATTAATAAGTCATTTTGGCTTTCTGAGTCATTAAGAGTCAATGTTGTTGTTCAATTTAACCTGAGAAAATATGAAATATATTTGCCATGTGAAGTTATTATATAGTGTTTGGAGTTTGACAACTTTGGTTTTTTAGTTCTGTACAGTTCTGTAAACATCTTTTGTGTTTAGACAGGAGGAAAAAATCAGAAAGAACAACGCATTTCAAAAAAATGTAAACTTATTTATTCAGACATCAGGCCATCACATCAACCCTATACAGCTGAACTATCAGAGTATACTGTTATTGGTTAAATACTTTCTAAATAGACTGTACATCTGGAAAATAAATAATTCACTATTGCGTATTATTAAGTCACTTGGTGGTTAAGGTTTTTGTTCCAGCTTTAAACTGTTTTCTGCTAAGTGCTACAGGTCATGCAGTGTGAGAGATTACACACTAACTGACCATCTTGCAGTGGTCGTACAGTGCGAAAACAAAACATACAGTAGGCAGCTTCAGTATCACATCTCTGTCTCTGCCAAATAGCTCTCACCCAGTCCTGATGTCATCAGGACCATCTGGGAGCTGGAAGAGTCTGGAAGGGTCAGAGACAATTTGGTGAATGTTTGAAATATATCATCATAAAGAGGACAGGAAAAAGATATGCTGTACCAACTCTGAACACTTAGTTTACTAAAGATTCGTTCTTAAAGCATAATACACCCAAAAATGAAATTCACCCTTTGCTTTCTTAAAACCTATTTATTATATAAACACATCACTTAACCATCTACTGACACAGAAATGATTATGATATTTAATTTTTTTTTTTTACCCGTGACAGGTTCACCCACTATTCTAGGTGTAGTTCCATAACTTGTTTTAGGTTTAGATGCCATACTGACCATTTAAATGTTTTCATTGATAATATTATATGTATATTTAATATTTATTAGATTTTACAATATATTTTAAAATATGTTTCATTATAAAAACATTATAATAAATATATTTATTATATTTGACAACAATGGACAACACACATTTTTTATTTTATGAAAATTATATTTTATGAAATGTTGTCCTTATAAAGGTAAAACTTAAGAAAACTTAAGTTAAAAAATACATGATATATCTAAATATTTTCTTTCAGTGGAACACAAAATGTGTTTTTAAGAAAATAATGGCTGTTCTTTTGCATAAAATTAAAGTGAATGGGAACTGGGTCTTATAAGCTTCAAAATGATGAAAAAGTACCATTAGTGTCACAAAAGGTGTCCAAAAAGTCTATATAAAAATGTAGACATCTGTGCTACATCCTAAGTCATATGATATGTTTTGTACTGACAACATCACTTTCTGCTAAAGTGACTTCAAAAGTAGTACAAAATAGCGTATTGATAGAAAATTTTAGCACGTGTTGTGAGCGAACATCATTAATGTCAAACCTTTTTCTGTTCCACCCCACAAATATGTTACATGGGTTTGGAACAACACAAGGGTGAGAATTTTCATTTTTGGGTAAACTATTCCTTTAAATTCTAACCTTACATATAACAACTTTAGAATATACAGGACAGAGAACAACTCACAACCTCGCCGTTATAAGAAATTCAGATTTCTATTTCATAAGTAGTACTTTATCTCTCCTAAGTATTGCATGAGAAGTGTGAACTTCTGTACTTCCCTTGTTCCCCAGCCTCTTAGAAGCAGTTGCTTCATGACAGTCATCCACACACAAGAGGAAAAGGAGAAAGCAAAGAAATCTGAATGAAACAGTCTTGAAGAGAACAGAGAACAGGCTGAGAGAATGAGACTGGGTCAGCCCTTACTGCTGTGGGGAACCCAGGCGGGTTTTTCCCTGGGGGTCACGGAGCTTCCTCTCGCTTCTCCGTCTTTATCTTCTTCCTCCTCTCCTTCTGAAAGCAGATCGGAGATTTGCTGCTGCAGCTCAGGGCTGATATCGTTCTCAGCGAGAACCAGCACACGCAGGCTGGTGGGGTAATTCTCCACCATGTCCAGGAAGATCTGACCACAGAGGTACATGAACATGTAAGATTTCATCTAAAGAATACTGGAAATGTCTGTGGAAGTAGACTTAAAGGGCCATGCTAATAGGTATAATCATATATGGGTTTGGAACAACATGAAGGTAAGTAAACATTTGGGGAATACCATGCAAATCTTACCACCAATCAAAGGTTTTCTCCATACTGATAGCTCAGATGTCAATATTTGCAAGTGTAGCTTTCAATACTGTCATGTCCATAATGGTCCATATTCCTCATAAATGCAGAATTTTTATACAAATTATAAAAAAATAATATAAACATATGGTTCAATATATTGGTAAAAAATACATTCTGTGAGAATTTATGTTTTAAGTTTTATTGAAAATCTCACATCCAAAATGCTGGAATTGCCCTGACATAATTGACATGTATGCATTGAGCAGATGCTTTTATTCAGAGTGACTTACCATACATTCAAGCTATACATTTTATTATCAATTGAGCTACAAGAATCCCCATTTCTATCTGCACCACAGCAGCCTGTTTCGGCTGATGTGTCATGATTTTCCTGATTCTTGTTCTTTTAAGAATAAATGAGGAGATTTGTAATCACAGTCATCATAAGGGGAGTACACACAGCCCAGTGAGGACTGTTTCCAACGTGTGTAAATATATTTTATTGTACAACTTTGCCCTCTAGTGGAGGGTTGTATCAACAATATCCCAGGTGTTAGCAGGTGTAATTCCAAAAGATTGAAATAAGAACAGAGAAATTATGTTTTAAACCCATTATTCCTGTACAGCGGTAATAGGAATGGTTTAGGATTACTCATCTGGTTTATAAAATGTATCATCATGGCATGTCTTTTGTAGGGCAAAATGGATGTAGCCATTCCATAAAGTACATTACATGCATTATCATTCACTTCATAAACCTGCCTATAAATCATCCTGAAATAAATCAGAAAATGGCCCTAGTGACAGTTTCAGAAATCGAGGTAGGGCTTTCAATTATAAATTGACAGTGTAGTATCTGCAGTGGCAAAATTCATAATGCACTGAAAATTGTACTCCTACATTTTTGGTGCTTATTTGTTATAATGGATCTTGATAGCGCAAGTCCACATTCGGTTTTATTACATTAATAAGCTAGGACATTTTGATTTCCACTCAAGAAATATAGTCATGCGGGTGTGGAGGAATAAATGACATCATTTTGATTTCTGGAAGAGCTATTCCTTTGATAAACAACTATACTACCCAGCCTATTTATTTAATAAAATGTTTTCAAAATAGCACATTAAAAATGTTTCATGACAGCATACAGGATATTCTGCATGTACCTGTGCTGACTGATTGGTGAGACCAGTTCCCTCCAAATCCAAAACTTCCAGAGTTCTGCTGGATGCAACAGCAACAGCCAACATTCCTGCGATGTGATCCCCTGAACACCACAAGCAATGAGAAGAGCTGACACAGAGCAGTCAGGGCCTAAGTGTCATTCTTGTGGTTTAAAACGCAAACCCTGCATTTTTGTATGCTTGGGTGACAGTTTGATTCAATGGGAAGCAATGGTCAGCAAAATACTGTCTTGAAAAACATATCTACACTATCCGCTATAGGGGAAGTCTTGCATAACATTAACAGTTTTAAACTGTGATTTTATAAATGCATTAGCAAATGCTGAAATTAACATCAACAATGATGTAGAAATGTTCACTAATGTTAACAAATACAATCTTATTGTAAAGTATCACTTAAAAATAGTCGTCCTGCCATTGATCCCAGATTAAACCACTATTCATGCCCAGTTTACATCTACACTTCAGTACGGAGAATAAATGTCTGGTAAAAATTGCTTACCTAAAGGATTGTAGTCAAGGTTGAGGACCCGTAACTGCGAACTGTGAGCGCGCGATGGCCAGTCGAGCCCAACTCTGAGAGCTGATGGCTGGGTTGGCACTCAGTGTGAGCTCCTTAAGTCCTGTGCAGTATTATTGATCATATACAGTAACAAAAAACATCATTAGAGCTGTGAGCAATCTGAGAAATCTCAACCCATATAAATGTATAGCATTTTTCAATTGGATACACACCATCACATATCTGTTTCTTCAAATAATAAAATTCTCACGAATCTCACAAAATTACCCCGTTCTCAAAATCTCAGCCTCACTATTCTATGTAAAACAGAAAATATAACAAATATTGTGTCATTATAAAGTATTGTGGCCTGGTTGTGTTGTACCCAATGGAAGATGCTGGGATGTTAATAGATGGTTATACAGGACATTGGGGGATTTCAAAAGCAGTGCTGTGATGTTTAATCCAGTTGTGACGTGATGACCAATGACCCCAGACAAACAACACTTTTGTCAGCTTTTGTCCTATTCTGCCTTTTCATAACTGCACACTTTCTTGTTTCATTTGTCTATATTTTCATATATTTTAACATAATATATGCACACATTGTATGTACACAAATATACCATGCTGTACTGATTGCATTGCATAAAATACTGAAAAATACTATAATACAAAACTGTTCAAATGTAATGCTTTATATTAACTTGATTAATGAACACTGATATAACATGCAATATCATATAAACTGTTTATTGTTTCATGAATGTGTCCCTCTTAAAGAGTGTCATGAGCACTGTTTACTGGTGATGTTGTGAAGCTTTACCCGATTTGGCTCCGTCCGGAGGCAGCATACCACAAATGAGCCGTACAGCCTCATCTCCCAGCATGCAGTCCCCGAGGTCCAGTGACACCAGTGAGGGGTGAGTGGAAAGGGCTCCGTTCAGGGTGACCAGTCCTGCATCTAAAAGTGGACTCCCATGTAAACTGTAAGGAAACATAGGACACGGACATCATGTTTTGTGCTAGATTTGCAGTCTTCGAAGAAAGTAGCAATGCTTGTGAATCTCAGGCTTTAGGCTTTCTGTATAAATTAAAAGCAGAATCAGAGATAGTTGCATGTCACTCAGCTTTTGTCTTAAAAATAACAAAAAGCTATTCATATTTTCTAAAAGTAAATCTAATGAATTACTTTTTTGAAGTACCATACTCTACCCAACATTAATCCATACCCATGCGTTACATAATGCTGGTGTGGGCTTACACCTTGTCACACCTGGTAGATAGATAAACAAGGTCTAAACGAAATGTGTTTTTAGCTAGGTGGAGTTCTGAAAACTCCAAGTCTACTTTGAAAACACTACGTCTATGATACTTTGCTCTCTATATGTCTAGGCTCCTTCCTTCAGTAAGTCTATGAGAATTGCTTTCACGTTTCATCATCTACCAGGCGAAAATCATAAGTCTGAACGATTTAACATTAACCCTTGTAACCAACAACCCAACATATAAACAACAGCAATGTTGTAATTGAAGAGTGCTCGAGAATGAACTTACAAGAGGGTCTGAATGGATCTGTTAGCCTTCAGTGCATCTGCCAGCTGCTTCGTCCTGCCGATGGTGGACACCACGCCGAGGTTCAGGTTCAGCTGAGCGATTGATTGGGACTCTGCCACGCCACGACACACACGGCCGAAGTCTCGATCGGACAGCTGACAGCCCCGAACAGACAGCAGTCGGACGCTGTTCTCCTTCAGGCTCTCGCATATATCCTTGATTTCAGCACCGGACAGCGCCTCTCCCGTGATCTGTATAGAGCCCGGCAGCATCGCGGCGGTGTCAGGCTCGACTAACGGCCCCGGTGGACAGCATTACGGATCCTGGAGTTAAAGAGATGCCCTGCAGTAACCATATTCTCCAACTTCAAGCACTTGTACATCACATCATTCGAGCGCAGAACGAGAACAATGCAATAGGATAATGCACAGCAGTTGTTAAAGTTGTTGTGCTCAGATCCTCCGTTGTCTCCACGGCACTGACATCATTGCCTATCGACTGAAAAAAGAGCACGAGTGCGCAATTTCTAACGCATCAGATGCACGAGCAGCAGCGTTTATGCCAGCACACCAGCTACAGAAAAGGTGTGGTGCCACTTCAGCGATTTGTATTTCCCAAGCTTGAGCTTTTTCAGTGCTTCAGCCTTTGCAGCATCGAGGCAAATACGATGATGGTGCGTTTGCCCTCGTTTGTAGATGCAGTCGGTTACTATGGACACCCAGTATATGACACCAGCGGCAAATTGTACTCAACTAACCCATCACCATCATCATCAATACACAAACAGCTATTTGGTTTGCAGGAACATCTCTTCCAGGCTTTAGGTAATCCGCTTGACAGGTGATCCTGGGATTGGCTACAAGGGGAAAACGTGTCTTTAGTGTTGCATTCAATGTATAAGAGGAAATGGGCGAGCCAATAGATATTAAGGTAGTATCTATTTTTGTGAATGGATGATCAGTCAGGTCTTTGGAAGGGGTCTGGTTTGTCCAGAAAGTTAAAAATATATAAGGAGAGCACTTATTATTTATATAAATGCTTATTATGGTTATTTTATTTTATAGGAATATGAGATACCATCTTAAAAATGATAAAAATGAATCGGTCCCATCATGGAAAGCAAATTAATTTTTATATCCCATGAGAAAAGATGCACATTGACCCCAAAGAGGGGCATGTCGTCACAAATTGTCACAAGGTTCCTGCCATTAAATGCCATTCAGCTTAATTTGAACAGTAAAAATGTGTAAACAATAACATTGCCAGCGGAAAATTCAATAAATTCACAAAAAAGAATAAAACAATTGTCAACAATTTGAATTATTGTTGGTATGCATGCACAAATAATATCAGTCCAACAGAAGGGTTGGATTGACATGGTTTACAGCTCTGTGGCACAGTAAATAATGTATGAACTGGCTCCAATGTATGAATGTCACCTGTCTTCCTCAGCAACAGCCTAAGGATTAGAAGGTGGATAGTATAACCAATTGTATCCACTGCGTGTCTGGTTGCATGGCCGTATTTTTGTGACGGTGTTAGTGAGAGCTGGAAATGTGAACTCGGAATGAAACAGACACAGTTAATTCCTAATGTAGCTCAGTGCTTTCACCTTAAATCACCTGATCACTGCAATTATCTTCCAACATAGACAACTTGAATAAAATTCTGTCATTTATTTATCCCGTGTTCCTAAACTTCTTACAGTATGTTGCTGTTTCTTTTGATATTTAAACAGTTGAGCAATGGTGATCTAAATGAGAGAGTTTCAGATGAATAGGACATTTATCAGTAATTAATAATACAATTTTTGTGTGTTCCTCACTTGAACCTGACAACTTATAAAAGACTTGAAATAGGCATTTAGAGCAAATATTTAATCCGCAAGTTCAAGTTATCCATTCTTCAAACCTATTTTGAGATTCATGGGAGGACTAAGCTTATCCCAGGCAGGAATCATCAGCTTTTTTCATTTTTTATTTTCTCTTTACAATAACCTTTTAAATAGGAAGATCACATGTAAAAGATAACATAATGGGATAGCACTTATAACCCTCACCCAACCATAGCTTTAAATAGAAACAGACTGCATCACAATGGCTGGTTAAAATGAGTTCTCATGCACCATCAAGACCTTTCTCAAATAAAATATCATTACATTTCTGTATCTATACAGTGGACCTTCCAATCAAGACAAAGACTTCTCTAGTCCTGATAAAGACCTCCTCCTTAACAGTGAACAAAAAGAACTTATGCAACCAGATCTAAAAACAGAACAAAAGGGTTGTGTGATGTCATGTGTAATTACAGCTGTTTGTGTGGACAATTACCTGGACATGCCAGATGAAAGCTTTAGAGCTCAGTTTATGTCAATGAGCACACTGCTAATAATGTAAGCAGTGTCATTAGCATCAGCATCCTAAAATAAAGTCCATCTTGTTGATGAGATAAATAGTTTCACCATACATAATCTGAATAAACAGCTCTAACATAACATTAGTAGGCCTGTAGCAGTAACCCTTAGCAACAAAAACGATTAAGAAAAGTGGAAAGTGACTTGAGTAGTGTGTCAAAACTGCCGTCTCAAAATAATACGAGCCGAACATAACTTAAATCATCTTGAGCTAAGAGTAATCACTTTGACAGTATCAGGATATCTATATGAGATTAGGTTTATGGTGCTCTATAGAAACTGCCCTGATCGTACATATATACATTAGACTCACACTGGCAGGTTTGACAACCCAAAAGCCAAATATATTATCACTGTGACTGTACAATTGCACCTATTGTCTTTATGGTGGTATTTAAAACAGTGTTTGCAACGACAGGAACATCTCTGGCCACTCTTTGAATGGGAGGAATGTTGGGTCCTTCCAGGGTATCCAAAATACCTGCAGACAAGAAAGACAGCAAGGACAGTTCTGTTAATAAACTTAATAGCAAAAACATCTATAATATTGTCAAGTGTTTATACACTGTAGGGACACACTTGACAACATACTGACAGTTGTCTATTTTAAAATAATGTTTACTTTTTGTTTGTATCCATCAACATTAATTCAACCTGATTTAGAGAGATCTAAAATCTCATTACAGCATGTTTACAGTACCATGTTTCAGGCACATGAACGTTTTTAAACTGGCCTCATTCTAAAGCTGATGGTCTGATGATACAAAGGAACTGAAAACACACAAGTGTTTCATTGTCTCTAAAATTAGATTAAAGGAGAAACTTAATTACTAAAGGTCACAATAATGCCTGGAAGATATTCTCATGTACCTGCCCCTCTATTATATTTTTGCTCTAAGGAATTAGCACACTTAAAATAACTTGCCTTACGTTCATTTAATTTATTTTTGTCTAGCAGAGATACAGACAAAGTAGCCTCAGGCAAGTAATATAGATTTTCAGTGATGTACTTTCATAATCCTATGGATACTTCTCTGCTCAGTTAAGCTAGTATTCTAGACAGAACAATAAATATCTTTCCTTATTACTTATTTAGTGGGAAATAATGTTTTTTAACCCTTCTTCGACAACATGGACCAGTTGGTTTAAGTGATATATCCTCTGATTCTCAAAGTCATATACGTATACGTACTGCATATATCTACTGATGTCTTACCTTCAACAATCTTATGGTAAGCAAAGTGCAAATAAAGCAAAAAGAGCATGTGCAGAGCAGCCAGGGTGCCACACAAGATGAGTCGAGGTGTCTGACCAACAGTACGAGAGATCAACACAGCCACCTGAGACAAAGACATGTCACTAAGCCATTTGATTAATAAAACAGAAGGTATGATACAGACACTGTAAAATAGTTGTATTGTCCTTTTTAATAAACAAAAACATAATGACTATAATCGTCTATTTTATTTACCATCCGGAGGGTAGAGAGCCCTCCAATAACCAGCCAAAGAAGGTAAAACAGCGAGTGAAAGTGGACGTTGTAGGTGACGAAAAGGACCACACAGTGGCCAAAGAGACCATAACCCTAAAACATAATGAAAATAAAACTCAGTCATCATTTACTGGATTCATCCTCACAACACTTATTTTCTTCTATGAAGCATAAATAATCCAAAATCTCAGACACTCAAACAGGAAGTGACCATGTCATATACTTGTTCAAGATACTTACCAGCAAAGACAACATCTGCAGCATAGTAATCTGAGCATTACACAGGTAAGCAAGGAAGTAGATAAAGGAGGAAACTCCCAACCAGTATCCAAAACAGGTTCCAATAGCAGTGCCCATCAGCGTGCCCTCTCTCTGTTCAACAAACAAAACAATGAGCATTCAGTGTCATTCAAGACAAATCTGTAAAATGTTAGAAAAAATTCTGCTTACAATGACAGTGTCCGATGTCTTCATGCCATGAAGCAGAATGGCCACCAGTGTGAACACCAGCATCATTGGTCCATACAGTTCTCCAGCAACTTTCTGAGGTTAAATAAGATAAATGATCTCACAACATGTGCTGATATAAATGAAAACTCATTTGGTAACATCTCGGTTATACAAAATATTTTGAAGTGTTTGCTTTTTTATAAAGCTCATAACCAAATAAAACAGGCTATGTGATGATGAGGAAGGGTATCCGGGTAGATTAAGGAGTAGTAGATATGAAAATGCAAGGGACTCTGTATGTCTTAAAATAAATGTCTACAAAAAATATATTCGTTTTAGAGCTATTCAGCTATGTCTTACCTGTGGAAAGTTGATCATTCGGACCGGGATCACAGATTCAATCAACCTGTGGATTATCCACGTGTTAGAATCTGTGGTGATGCTTTTTATAAACTTTTTTTTTATAAACACACAGCTAGACGTTCTGACATGCACTTCACCTGTTTCTGACTTGAATAGGCTCCACATCAAAATAAGGCCGGAGGATGTCAATATTGGCATAGAGATTAAAGGCTTTTGAAGCCTGACGCTTTCCTGCCTGCCATACCTGTGTGGACAATAACTTTATTAGTGTCATGATTGATTTAGCTATAAACAACAGTTTCTCTTTGAACAAAGAATAACATCTTATTAAAGGGGTCATGTCATACATCTTGTCTTAGAAATAAGGCAATCGTTACTACGGTGCCTTTGATAAACACTCTCTTCTTGTGTAAAATGAGATTCCCTTCACTGACAATAGTAAGAAGTTAAGAATTTTACTCCTTGTGTTTGTTTATGATCCCATTATGCACATAGATTCTGTCTCCGGACACAGATCTATCCCTCTCTCCATCTCACCTCATCAGCGACCTGTCTGCCCAGCTGTCCCTTCAAGCCCTTCACGCCGAGGAAGTCTCCATCCTCTCCGTTGTCTTCCTCCGTAGCCGCTGCCTCGGCTGAAACCTCCTCCTCCTCCTTCATGCGCTGATGCATCTCCCCCATATCCTCAAAGCTGGATCCAGAGGTGTCATCCATATTCTCCATGTCTATCACTGCTGAGCCACTCCCCTGGGGGTTAAACAAGTTCAGATGAGTGCAGATTTTAAGGGTTGATCTTTTTGAAGATGGGTTACAACATAACACAGTGTTCCTTAAAGTGCATTGGAGTACCACGTGAATACCTTGGTACACAAATAAGGTACAATGGTAAGTGCCATGTTTTACCTGTGTGTATACAGGTAACAAAATTTGGAAAGGTTAGAACAATTAAATGACTTGACAAACATAACGGCACTCGTTCCTGATGTTACGCTCATGTCAATGAAAAAAGATCAATTACCTGGATAATATTGTCGTCAAATCCACCCCATGGTTCCGTATTCGTGTTTTTACTTCCTTGCGGCCCCGACATTGTTAAACGTTAACGGGTCAAACTGCGCAGAAACGTTGACTGTGAAAGTATCAATGAAAATGTTAATGTTATCTAAATCTGTGTTGTTGTGCTCATTGTATTTTGATGCGAAACACTCGATTTAGGGGATTGTTTTGCCAGCTGTACAACGCTAGCAGAGAATTTGACGTGATGACGACAACGTCTGACGCAAGTTCCGCTACACGTCCGTGTTTTTGACCGACAAGTTTAAAGTCACACAATACTTTGATAACAATGCTTTTATAAGCAACAGCATAGTGAATAATATAACACGTGTATAATATATATCAGTTATATCTATAATACATTATCATGTGTAGCAGTTCAGTAAACTATTGCTATTTTCAAATGCCAACATTGGATAAAGTTAACTGTAGTATTTTAAAATAAAAGTCAAGTCATAGGAAAATCTTATCACTTTATAAACGCCAAACAATTAACATCATACTAAAAAGGAAACATACATATTAAACTTTTCTACTTGTATGGTCATATTGAAACAAGTTGTCTTGTTGAATTAAGTTGTTATATTTATTAATAGCATTTTATAGACACACATAAATAATGTTTCAAATAACTGCACAGATGTCCGTCTAATAACAAAATCTCAAACAAAATGTCTTCATGTTTTGCAAAATGTATGTAATATGTATACAATAATGCAGAAAATGTTTGTCAAATGATTTGCGTAGTTTGTGCCTACTATAAGCACTGTAAATGCTGGCAGACAGTCTCTCACAATCCCAATCAGCTGTTTATGTTTTATATTCCATACGCCACATGTTTACAAATAAATATTGTCACATCATGTTTGCCTGTACATTGCCAAATGTCATAATTAATCGTTCGAATATACATAAATGTGTAAATAATTAGATAAATAAATACATAAATGTATGAATACTTTTCGAATAAACACTTTTCTGGTTTTCATTTGCCAATCGCCACTAGATGGTAGTAGCACCATGTTTAAAAGACAAGGTTGAGAACACAGGCAATATCGCGAGAACGTGACGTCTTATGACGAGCTTTTCTAAATCTCGTTTGACATTAGCCTTGCGGGTCAATTACCGCATGAGCGGATTAAATTGTGTCGTCCCTTCAGGATTTCATTAAGTCATTCATTTTTATTTGCTTTTTATTCAAGTAGTTACCACAACAGGATTTCAGGTATGTACATATATTGATCTTTTGTGATGACATGTTCTTTGGAGACATAACTTCGCTGCTAACCAATGTGGCGGCGTCTCAATGTTAATCTGGGTGACGGTGACCAGTCATGCTTTCTTCTTTATACTTGTTATTGTATGTTGAGGACTAACCAAAGTAAATCCTTCGTTAAAGAACATTATAAATGAATTCCTTGTTAGATCCAGATTTGAAATTTCTACGACTTGAAATGTAGGTTACTGATGTGTGATGAGAAAGAGGCTACAGACGGGCGACAGTAGGAAATATTTTCCTGTCTGATACACATGTACAGTTTATTGCTTAAAAATTTTGTTTTTTTATTGAATGAATAATTAATAACTATAATATAATATTATGTAAGTAATGATATGTACATTGTAAAATCTGTGTTATATTCTCCATTAAGAATTTCAAATTTATCATGGCACATATGGTCTTGAAAAGTTACAGTGCAGATATAGTAAGATAAGTAAATCCTATAATTACGTGTCATAAAGTTGTTATGAACATAAAACTTTGAGATTTAGTTTAAGAAACGTACACCTACTTTGGCATTAACAATTTTAGAAAATATTTTTTTCCGATTTTTTTTTACTTTGCTTCCTGACATACAAATGGCAGCTGCTTTTGCTACTTATCCTTATCTAGATCTTGAACTTCCATTCATACAACGCTTATATTACAAAGAGTAATAGAGTTTAGTGTCATTTTGTTCATAATTACGTAATATGTTGTAATAATAAATAATAAAACCATGGTTAGCATTTTATCAGTATTACATTTTGGCCTTTTTATCACGGTTGATATACACACTTTGATACCAGTGATAGCAGAAGTATTTGAAGCATGTATGGGTAGGTCTGTTGGCTCATGGGTGACATGCAAGGCTCAAAGTCAAATTGTTATTTTAAAAAAGACGTTACCAAGCAAAATCAGTTTTTGTTCTCTTTTGGTTCATTGTACAGCAAACGGTTACCATCAAAATTAATTTTTAGCTTTTGTGCTCTATTGTGCATGTTTTGGAGGTCAGTGAGTTTAACTGCCGAGTCGTATGTTGCGCTTCCCCTCAAACGGGCCCCGCGGCCGTGTACGTGCAGAATGAGTCGGCGCTCGTGGAGGCGGCAGTGCCTGCGTGTGATGTGACGTAGAGTGGGTCGTGGAAAGGGGGCAGACTGATAAATCGTGCGAACAATAAGACTTTCGTTTAACTGACAATAAACATACAACACGACAATCTTGGATTACTCGACCACAGTATATTTTTGATTAACAAAACGAGGTAGGAACTGAATGTGTGATTTGTAAAAATTAAAGGGAGACCGGAAGTCAGATCTGCCGGTGAATACATGTCTGTACGATCGCTTTGTGTTTGCGTTTAAACATGTTTGTTTTGATTTCACTTGAAAGGTAAACCAAAATAACACTTCCTTTATTTGTTGCTATTTTATAACACCATTTGCATGTAAACAAATGTTAGTTGTTCGCGCTAATGCATGTAGATCTGTATATTTCTAATTTTCCAAATAGTGTGATAAGAATCTAATGAGATTTGGACATGAGATGTTGTATTATTGTGGTATTGTAAAAGTAATAGTGTATTAAAGACCATGCTAGGTTAGAAATGGTATTTCTTAAAATAATATTTTTTATTCTGGTTTATAACATGTGAATGAGATTAGAGAAAGCTCCAGAATTGTGGACGGACTTGGCCTTGTGTTGTGTTCACTGCATGCACTATACAGATTATACTGTCTAAACTTTTCAACTGTTTTAGGTAAAATAGGAAATGATAGTAATAGTACCCAAATAGTAGCCGAAGCCTAAATTTATTCCCTCTTATTAAAGATAGTCTTAAATTAAGGTTTGTTTAAGTTATTTGTGGGTGTTTTCTCACTAACACCAGTTAAACATCTTTCTGTTTCTGTGCTGTTGTTCCAGGAATCATAGTTTTAGTTTCTTGCTCTTCAGATGCTGTCAGCAGTATATTATATTACACTTCACGTGTCGTTCTAACTTTGGACAGCATGTTGCATTAGTAACATAGTGGGATATTTTCAAGATGTCAGAGAGTCTTTGAGTTCACCATTTTCTGTTTATATCAAACAAACTGACATTTTTAAAGATTGCTGACAGTAACTGCGCTTTATAAATATTACCACCACATATGATTTTAAAATGACTGAAACTGTATGTAATCGACTACAATATGTCTGAAGTATATACTGTGTATACCGTGTCTAGTGAACGGGGATTTTAACACAGTTGCTGTATTATTGACCAATCAGCATCCAGAACCACAACGAGATGTTTTATGAATTAGAAGACTAAATACTAAAATGCATAATGCTATATTTTAAGACTTTATGATGCAGTTTAAACAATGTTATGAGAATAAAGAAAACAAGAAAATCTTAGCTGATGTGTTTTGTTTGTCCGCAGCATGTCATCTTCAGGGCAGAGAGAGAAAACTGTCCTCCGGCAGTGTATTCAGGCCCGCGCCCAGCTAGAAGAGGCCATTACTGATGTCATCAAAGCTGAAGTTCAACTAAAGAGCAACTCCAGAGAGGTGAGACATACCTTTTTCTTTGTTCCTGTGTGACACAAAAATCTTATTTTTAATTAAATATATTTAAGACTTGTTTATATAATTTGTGGTTCAGTGTTCCATTTGTACTGTTCCTAGTGGGTGTAAATACGACATTAGTTGACACACAATGAGACATTCTTTTGTTTATATTATAAACATGATGAAACCTCCATGTACATGACATAATCATTTGACATAACTAGCCCAAAAGTGGCGTTATCAATTGAGCTATTGTCTAATAAACAGGCCGTAGGCTTAAAGTAGGTATTTACACCAATTTACTTAATCTCGCTTGAGAAACCTAATTGTAGGTCCCCATAATCTCATAAACACCTGCATGTGTGGTGTGTTTGTCTGACTTTAGTAAATAGAGACTTCTTTCCATGTTTATAGATGTCTTTGCAGGCATTGTGTAGGAGGTGGGGACTTCTTTTTACCACCACTGGAGTTTTAAATGCTTTGTTGCACCTGCTAGGGCATGTGTGTGTATATATATGCCAGGCCGACTCTCTGAGCCGTCTGCTTGTTCTCAGGTGAAGTCTCAGCTGCACAGCTGCATCAGTAGACATCTGGAGATCCTGCGCTCTCGTGAGGTCTGGCTGCTGGAGCAGATTGATCTGGTGGAGCAACTCAAGGGAGAAACTTTACAACAGCAGCTGCAGCAGCTTCACTTGGTGAGTTTGGCAGATTTTATCTAGACATTGTACAGCGTTTGTAGTCCTGCCTTTATGTAGTTATGTATCTTTATTAAGCTGTTAACATTTCTTAGGAAATGAAACCAAAAACCAAAAAAGTCCCCCTCTTTTTTTTTATTGCAGCTCAAGGGCCAGTTTGACGCCCTCATTCATCAAATGGAAACCTCAAAGAGTAACAGTCCTGCCACCCAGCTCACGAACTGCCTGGAAAAGTAAGAATCAGATCAACCTAACTAAATGAAAGACTTGTGTCTTAGTCTCACCAAATGACTGTTTGTGGCAACCATTTCAACAGATTGTGGCTTATCTCTGAAAAATCATGCACAGCTTCAAATGTAAATTGTGACTTTAAATAGACAGAGGGGTTTAAACAGAGTCTGTATGTCTGATCTGTCCAGACTTTCTTCTTTGAATCTGACTCCCGATGAAACCCCAGAGATGAGTTTCCAAGCAGATGTCTGCACCTTGCGCAAGGCTATCACATCTTTTGGGACCATTTCTACACAGGTTTGTAAAAGCAATGCTGGGTTGATATACATGTATTGCCATTAATAGCAAAAGAGAGAAGAAACGACGATGCTTTTGCTAACTTTACCACTTTCTATGCAGTCTAATTTTTACTTGAAATCCAAATTTGCAAAAGCAGTGGTTATCATGTGATTTGTTAACTGAAGCACTGACTGACAGGACACCGTGTAGTCGTGCAGAATGTTTTGTCAAAATACTGTGTGCTCATACCTTTGTTATAAATAGACCGTGCAGGTTGCTCAGTTCCCTGCCCTTTAGCAAAGCTCATGCCTTCATAACTCTTCCCCTACTCCAGCAGAAAGAAATGACACAGGCTTCCAACTCTTTCGAGAGATCATGGTTTCTCCAAGAATGTCCAGCTTCTGTTAAGAAACAGGTTTGTTGTTTAATCTCTGTTATTAATTGCATGTTATTCATTGTTATTCATTAATTTTACAATTAAAACACATTGCATGTGTTTTAATTGTATCGAATTGGTTATTTCCTGCTCATTCATAAGGAGTTTCTGAGACACACTGTAAAGCAGAGTACAATTGTTTTCTCAGAAATTAGATGCTGAATGGGCCACACCTCTGGCTGAGTGGCTTTTAGGGAACCGTCCAATAACCAGTGCTCCTGTAGGACACCAACTTAGTAAGAACCCGGAGGATTGGTTGCTTGTTTCGAAGGACACTAAGGTGAATTAATGTTTAAGTTGCAAGTTAACCTGTTCATAATGTAGTCTTGGATGTTAATTAATGGTGAAATGCATTTGTATTTTATTTTTCATCAAAATTTTTACCTGTTATTTCTCCCATACAGCAAGAACACCAGTTACCCTCCTTTGACTTCCAGAAGGCTTGGGGTCAACTGCAAGACCTGGAGTCATGGCTCGTGAAGGAGAAATCTCCTAAACGTGAGCGAACCTGCAGCGGCAGCTCAGCCTTCTCTATTGAGATGATCGAGGAAAGCGACTTAAATCTGGATGAGGTGGAAGAAGAAGAAGAAGTCCAACAGGAAAAGGATGGCGACTTTGCAGAGGAACAACAACTGGACAAATGGCTCGACAGCCCACGTGAACAAGATAAGACCTGCCTGGTCTCAGATGAAGATCGCTTCAAGGAGATCACCCAACCCTTCCACGATAGTTTTTCTGCCGGGGATTGGCTCCAGAAGTCCGACTGTGGATCTTGCTGTTCCACACGCACCGCATCCTTTGAAATTGAAAATCTTGGAAATCTCAAGTGCCTGAAGTCTTCCCCTTCACCTGCTGCCACCAACCCAGAGCCGATCGAGATGTGGCTTCAGAAGACCATCCCCCTTGAGACCCACTGCAAAGCCAATGAGACCTGTGCCAGCTACGCTCGATGTGTGTGCGATGACAACTGTGGAAAAGAGGCCCTGAGCACCTGGTTGCTTAAGAAAGAGGGCAGAGATAAGAACGGCGTACCTGTCGATAAGAATGCCACAAACAAAGTGTACAGCCACCAGCAAGAGCAGCAACAGAAAATACAGGCCATCCTAGATGCCTGGCTACACCCAAGCAACAGCATCAAGACTGCCGTGCCTGTCCTGTCTGCCTGGACGACCCCGCGCAATAAAACCACAGATCCAGAGAGCTCCTCCACAAAGCCTTTGCAGACCGACAATTGGCTTCTGCCAGCGAAGATCCGCATTAGCAGCACCACAGAGACTTCAAGCAAGCCAGAGCGTGAGAACGCAAAAGAGCAAGACAGCAAAGACGGTGAGGAGGACAAATGGCTTCTGCGCAAACGGGCGAATGCACAGGTGAGGTTTGATTCAGTTTCTGACAGTTAATACTAAATCTACACCAGTGCCAAAAATATGTTTTAGCTTTACTTTGAATCGAATGTGATGAAAGAGACTGATTGATGGGATTGTGAAATGATGTGAGATGTTAATGTGTTACTGAAAATCATTGGCTTTGCATTGTATTTTAATAACTGCTATTCTGCAGTGAAGTGAGATGACAAAATCCTTTTGGGATTTACAGGAAAGACTTGGTCTGCCCAAAGTATGTGATCTATTTTCCTGTATGAAGCTCAGCGGGGACAAAGAGAATTGGCTACAAGCTTCACAGGTGAGAGATAATATTATGAAAGAACAGATATGACACTGTATGAAATTAGTAGTCATCAATTATATAAGAACGATAAGTGATCAAGTAAAACCGTTTGCTCTTCTCTCTTTCAGATATGAACACACCATTGCTTTAGTTTTCCTAGTGCTATTTAATGGCTGATTGTTGCACAATATTCAACTCCTTAAGCTTTTGATCTCTGAAATTGTTCTTTCTGGAGGCTGATAAAGTGATGTACACCAGAGGTCTTGTGTAGTAGACAAGGCTTTTGGAACAACATCACTTAAGGAGGAGATGAAAGAGTATTTATGCTGGGGATTTTCTGTATTTTTGCCCGTTATTGGCCGAATACAGCAAAATTCAAGTGATGCTGTGGTGACCAATGTGTTATTACAATTCACTAATGTGATTTATAATTCGTAAGAAAATGGACCAGGTTGGGACATACAAATCCGAATTTTGCTTTTCCATGTTGGGTATTATAAAAGGGTTTGGAAATAAATAAATAAATCTATATTTTAAACACGCACAGTTACGCACAATAGCTTTTGTATCCATGTTCTCATCGCCTGCACATACGGAGGAAAGCATGAGCTAAAGTCTGCTTTAGTACTTTCCTCCACCATAACACCTCTGAAAATATGAATATTTATATATAGACCTTTGCTGTATTTAAAGTAAGAAATAATTTTCCTTTGTCATTTATTTTACTCTATTATACTCTGTTCACCAATAGAAATATAATATTTGCATACCAGCTAAACATGGCATAACATGCAGTAGTCAGTGGCACTGTAGTGTTTACTGGCCTAACATGAGTTGGTGCATCAGATTTAGGTTTTGAAAGAAATATTTCTTTCTGCTAAATCTGCTTTTAAAACCTCAAGAAATCTCTTATAACTTGTGCCTGATATTGATTGTGTAGCAATGCGTGTGGTCAGTCCATGTTTTCTTTACAGTCTGCGAGGGAAAACAAATCATCTGCCTGTTTTTGATTCATAATGAGCAGATTTTGTTGTGTGGTCTTTCTGTGTTAGGCTCAAACTTGTAACAGATCTTTACAACATTATCATTATAGTCTATATTAAAGTCAATTGTTACGTAATAAGCACTGATACTGCATTGAGATGCTTTGATCTGAATCTTGTTCACATGAATTTCTCTGCACTTAAGGAACTACAGGAGGTTTAAAGTCAAATGAAAGATTACCATTTAAGATGCTTCTTGCTAACAGAAAATTGTAAAATCTCTTTTGTCATCTTACCAATATTTCACTTAGTAATGGACCAAGGATTTTTGAATATTATATACATTGACAAATACAACATTTGGAGATCATCAGTACAATATTTTACACAGTTATTTGTCTTTCTTTTTGCAGCATTGGCTACATGTATTCTCATTCAAACAAAATATTGCTTAAATGAACTCTGTCTAATGCTATGATCCTTGTTAACTAACTCTTAATAAATAAAACTATATTTCATGTGTTAAAGCGACTGGTTTCCTTATTTAAACGTTTATTCTGACAAGAGGATGATATTCTGCTGAAAGGGAAGGAAACGTGCAAAAAAGTGCTTATCTCACATGGTTGTTTTTTCCAACTGTATGTAAATTTACATACAAAAAGCATAAAACAATCATTAAAAATAAAATGTAATGTTTATTTTCAGTAACACTGACATTTCTGAATGCATATTTACATCTAGTTATGTACATGTACATTCAGTTGGTCCACCACAATACTCATAGTTAGCCCAGGAGTCATTATGCAAGTCATAAAGTATCCACTAAAGCATGAAGATGTACCCAAGTACCATTTAATTACATTCATAATTCTCAAATATTATAACCAAGAATGTAAAATAAACACTATTAGTGAGACAAACCTTATCATACAGTGCAACCTTTCATTTTGTGATTAAATAAATGAAAGAAATTAAACTTATGACTGAGATATCCTAAACCTAAAATGGAGACAACAAACATGTTGAGTCCATGATAAAGAAACAGTGTTATGTAAGCCATGATATGATTTTAAAAGGTAATTTCCAAATGCAATTATTATTAATATAAAGTCCCTATTGTTTGTCATGAGCTAAAAGTATCACACCAAAGTGTTTCTAAACAATATTTAAATGTATGTATTTCTGAACTTCTTTGAACTTCTGACCAATGTCCATAAATGTGTTAACGTTGACTGACTGGTTCAGGATCAGTAGCGTGTTGGAGAACTTCCTTTCAGATGATCCCAGTTATTGTAGAGGGCATAGAGTCCAGAAAGTGTCAGTCCAACCAGACCACCCCGAGCTGCTCCCCGCAAACCTCCTGAAACAAAACACACGTGCAAAAACAGAAGAATCAGCAATTCCTGAATGTGCTGCTCTGTATTTATCTCTGGATGAACTTTAGTCCACTTCTCTAATCGCACATGCAGTTACATCACCTCTGAGTTTCACTCATCTCTCATTGAAATAAATAACTGAGTTGTGTTCTTGCTTTGATCAGAATTTGTGTTACCATATATTAAAATGTCTGCAATATATTTTAATTATTCTGTTTGAGTAAGTAATAGATTTTGTCACTCGTCTTGTCATATTAAGATAAATTGTACTCACTATCACTATCATGCTTAGTGTTAAGCGCTCATGTGATGGGAAACTTGTATGATGCATTTTCAAATGTTGTTGTCAACAATGACAAACAGTTATTTTGTACCGTGAGGTTCAATTAATTCCAAAAGTATATTTTTGTTTGACCTTAATTTGTATTTTTTTCATAGGATGTCTTTGCAGTTACTATGAATCTTATTAAGTCGAATCTTATTTAATTCTAAATGTTGTATTAAAATTATTGCTTTAAAAATGTATATATAATGTTTTATCTTTTACATCACATACTCCTTAACAGAAATTACATATTTTTACTGCACTGCTTTTGCAGGGTGCAGAAAAGGCAATTCCAGACATGTAATTTTACAGTAAAAATCAACATATATGAACTAGATAATAAAGTAAATAGTCTGTATTAAGTGGCACGATATATATGAATAGAAAAACTAATACAAGAATAGAATGCCTGGTTTAAAACGAAAGCCTTAACAGCTACTACACAGCCATTACCATCTGAGCCAGATAAACTCTCAAAATGTGTCCAGTGATAGTCTCACAGATCACACAGATGCGTTTTCTCATTTCCCTCACCCTGATCAAGAACATGGAGAAGAGTGATAGGACTCGGACAAGTCTGAGGACTCCACACCCACAACAAGTCAGGCATTGATAAGTACAAAATGAATAGATGAGAAGATGAGAGGCATGTGGAGCCCACCCTTTACACCCCTCCCATCACATGTAGAAAAAAACGTTTTGACATTTAAAGTTTTTTTTAAGGTTGCAGGTTTAAAGTTTAATGAGGATTGTTTATCTTTATAGTCAATATGACACATTTTTGCACGTCTGCAGTTAATATAAAACAGATGCAGAACAACAAACTGTCACTACAAATGACTTTACAGCACCATTAAGATCAATCCACACTTCCACATGTAAATATGTTCTGATATGGTCTATGCATGACTTTGAAACACGAGATAAAGAAAAAAAATTGCAAATACAGCAAAAAATCTTTTCAGACTTTGAACCCTACCATTGCCTTTAGGAAACTATTAACTGTAATGTACTGTATTCCTCACAGAGCAAAGCATGATGGGAAAGGTATTTGTGGATTTATGTGCACTAGCAGGAGATTTCTTAAATCTACAAGGATGTTTGTTTTCTTTATGAGAGATCACTGGGCAAAAAACACCTGTTGGCTAATTCTGCGCTATATTTCCTCATAAGAACTGTTACAATTTCTGTTTGTGACCACAGACTTTCCTTAACTGCCACTTATAAGGCTTTTGTCTTTAAACATTTCCTTGATTTTATCTACATTCTTTAAGTTTTAAGTCATTACTGAACTATAATGTTTGAATCAATACTTAGATTTTGAACGGTCAGATTAAAGTTTAATTTAAATATACATGAACATATAAACTGTATCATTTGTTATAGAATGTATACTAATGTCGTCCGAGTTTAGATATTATTGGTCTTCACAACAATTTTTCACTTTAACTGCCCCAGAAGCTAAAGTACATCAGTTGTAATCAATAAACTCTTCTATGCAATACGTCTTTCATATATAAAAATACATAATAATTATTTCTCAACTGACAAAAATTGTCTTTGGATATTCAAGCTATGTAACTCACTATGAAAAATACAATACAATAGTTTACCTGGAGATTTGTAAAGGACACCAGTCATGGTTCCAGCAACGATCGTGTTGAGGTCATCCTCTGCCCCTCTGGCCTTCTCTATTACAACCCCAAAAACACTGTAGAGCAGAGCTAAACACATAATATATAATACAGAATTCAGCAAAAACAGTGGTGTATGAGATTCAGCAAACTATTGTACATTTATTTTGAGGAAAAGAGATGCTGAAAATTGGGCCACTCACCTAATGAGCCCAAAGTGTTTGCCCAATGTGGCACCTTGGCGGGTCACCATATTCAGGATTCTGAATTTGAGAGGACACACATTCAGAGTTAAAATAAATATACAATTGCCCTAAATCACAGCATGTATTAATAAAATCATATTGGCTATTAACAAACAGGCAGTTGTTTGTCACATGGATCATCAACTATTCATTTCAGGTTAAATAACAATTTCCATGATGTTCCACATTATGACATATGAGCTAAAAGTGTGACAGGGACCATTAAAACATCGCTTTAGTCAGCTGAGAGTACAAGTCATCTTGCACGTATGCCAGCAGTGATGCAGCAGACTTTGGCCTGATATACTCAAACAATCTGCAGCAAACTGCATGTTACTGCAGCCTTGAGCACATGATGCTGCGGACCACACAGGTGTGTACACACAGATGTTTCTGAGCTATTGATTAAAAACAGCTGTCACATCAATCCTAAAACTTACAGATAATAAACAAAATAATACCTTCTGGTTAAAAATGTCAAACAATGTTTAACAAAGTATCATTGGAAGTTTAAATTTAATATTAAGAACACTTTTTAATTCAGGTTTATTTCAGGTATATTTATTTACTTTTTATTAGAAATGCATGCAAGTAAAAGTTGCTCAAACAATTTAGTCTGGCCTGATAACAGCTGCAAAAACTGAAGTGACCTGAATGTTGTAAGATCAGGTTCAGATGTGTCCGAATCAGAAGTCCTGCTATTTAACTATTTAAATCCACATGTGGCATCACATAAATACATTACATTACCATTACTTCAACTGTTTTTAGGACTTGTATCCAAGTGAGAAAATTACTGCCATACCAAATATGTCCTAGGAAAGTATAATGGTAAAAAGATGATAAGTTCATAACAATGGAGAAAGAAATTATTTAATCCACTGCCTTTAAATACTCATTTAAAATACTAATTTAGAAAATGTGCATTTTTAAATTGAACGAATAACGAATTCAATAGTTCAGGTAAAGGTCTACTACAAAGTAATAAGTTGATGTTAAAGTTGATTGCTAAAAATGCGCATTTGCTAAATGAATAAATATAAATCAGTGATACAAAAAAGGTTTTAAAAAGTGACGTTGTATAAAAAACCATGTACAGATACAGAACACTGTGCTATTCTTTGATGTACTTTGTACAAACAGTGATCAAATTAGTGATGTTGAAATTAAAAAATAAACTAATTTCAAGAGTCTTAGGAACTGAATGATCCAGTTACACAACTCTTCTTTATGTATTGAATAGCAGTACGGTCGGTAATTAGGTACAGTCAAGCTGCTCAGTACCCCAGAATAAACCTGCTTATTAAAAGGCTTTGAGAGAATTAGAAAAAATCATTAATTTGAGATATGAATATTTTATCAGTTGTTATTGTATTATTTTTTGGTAGTACATTGGACTAAAGTTGTGTTTGCACTTGCTCTCCGGATGTGTGGTGGTTATTGAGTAATATCAGACCACTGGATGGTGCAACTAAACAAACAAAATCAACTGTTCCAGAATGCATTGTAATGAAACGTTTTAAGAAATAATTACATCATTCATCAACATGTTCTAAATATCACAAAATTATATTTTGCAACATGCATTTGATCAAAGTTAAAATTAATGAATTTGCTTTATTACTCAGTTGCACCACATTATATTAAAATAAATAATAAAATAAAATAATAGTTTCTTTTCAAAGAAAATTAAAAAGGCTAATAATAATGCAATGCAGTGTATCAAAACAAACCAAAAGAAAACATGACAATACAGCTTGGTGTGGTTTGTGTACCTGTTCATGAGAACAGAATATGTCTATTATATGTGTTACCTGAATTCAGCTTTACCAGGAAACACCCTTCTGATTTTGCCATTTCTATCACTATCACGGTTAAAACAATGGTAAACACTGCCCTCTGCTGACTATATGTTAGACTGCGTGGTCATGGTGATGTCATAAAAGACAAATTGAATAAAATTAAAAGTTTTTTAAATGTACAGGTAGCCTGTTTACCCTGTCTAATTATATGTTATCAAACAAATAAATTGAGGTACTATTGAGGTACAAACTTTATTACTATAAATATAAAACTAAATATATTTTTATAAATGTGTCTAATTGACTGCCTTTACAACTGCAAAGAAATATTATGTGTAGATGTGACTGTGAGAGCACCTAAATATGATGTATTTGCTGTTTGTTATGTTAAATTATGTTATGATTTCTGACCATGACAAATATTTCTGCAGTACGTACTGTACATTGCGAGGTTTAGACCAAGCCATGCTTCTAGTTTCAGATAAGCCCATTCTAAGTCCATTCACAGCTCCAAATACAGCACCTGTATGACAAAACAATAAAAATATATAGAGATAAATATATAAACAGACTGATGGAACAAGATGATATTCAGAATATTGTCATATTGTTCTAGACAATACAGTAGCCATTGTCATTCCAACTGTCAAGCTAATAAATACATTTGTATTGAACATTTAGTGAGTAATGGAGATTGGATCTTTGGACCGTGTTGTGTATATGTAGAGGAAGATTACCTGTTATACAACATCCTCCAATAGTAAAAAAAGCCAGCTCAAAGCGTCCTCGAGTCTTGTTTGCTCCGGTGGGTAAAACAAACTCATCTGTATCCTGTCAACACATTGAAAACAACAAGATAAGATCTAAGAAATCATACAGTTAAAAAAATAAAGGCAGAAACATCTCAGCTCTTACCTGTAGGAGATACTTGGGGTCCACATTAAGGTATGGGGAGAGAGGACTCATGCCGGACACTGTAAAGAAAACACTGTTACTGTATAAAAACAACTGGAAAGAACTGTAGCTATTGCTATCACAGACTATATTTATGTTGCTATAATAAGTATATCTTTCATTAGTCATTAGTTTTGCCTGTACTCATGTGATATTTACGTATTTTTTGACAAAACTTGAAATATAAATTCTAAGAGAATGGATTTATTACCAATATATTGAACCATCTGTATATATATATTCTACTAAAGCCCTGTTGATAGAGTCCAGACATAAAAAAATCAGCCTTTGCACAAATTATTTATTTAGAAAATAGAAAAATATATGCATTATAGAAATGAAGAAAAAGGCCATGTTTCTGACAGGCAATAAACTTTGTATGATTTCTGTGAATTAAAATGCACAAACCAAAAGCAATAATACCCAACAAATGGACTGTTTAGAGCATATTGACTTTAAAAATAACTTCATTAAAAATAACTAAATAATCATCTAATTATGGATGTGACAATAATCAATCAATAATCAATTCATCATGCTTTAAACATAAAAAATACTTTAATTCAAAGTTTAAAAAAACTTTGAGATACCTCTCATGGGTATTTAAACCATCAAATATTGACATCTGAGCTATCAGTATGATGAAAAGTTTCAAGGTAATTTTTTCAAGGTAAGAATGACATGTGCATTGAATTGCCCGTACACATACAGTGATTATTATAGGATATCCTGAGACTTACATGGCACTCCAGCGAGTTCTGTCTTTGAATACTGTGGACCAGCAGATCCAAACAGGCCGAATCCTCCTGCACTTTTTGAGCCTGTTCCTGATGACTCCTTATCCATATCCACCTTTAATTTTATGCGCCTTTTACTACACTGATCGACCTTTTTTCACAACTTCAAAACACAAAGATATGCCTAACTTACACAAGTAGCTCTAAGCAATTTTTGTTGTCTGATGGACAGACAGCAGTAAACATTTAATCTTTTCCGGTGAGCTTGTAATTAGGTCAAATAAAACACTGCACAGCTAACCGGATTTACAATTATTCACGAGACATTAAACAATTGGTTATAACTTGTTAAAACGCCTAGCTTGTGTGTTTTATTCTGTTCGAATAGTAAAGTATTCAGATTTCATTGGGCTTTCATTCATGTCAACTAATCATTGCTGATATACTGACATTTCTCCTGTTTGCCGTAAAGTAAACTTAAAGTTATACCACCCGTCCGAAAGACTTCTTATTCCATAAACCCATACATTCAACGTCAAATTTTCATTTGTTTATATCTTCAAATGAAATGCTGTGGAGATGCGAAAATGTTGTAAATATAAATGTGTTTATATTAAACTCGCGAATCTTTATCGAAAGATATCCGCGACAGTATTTGCGGCACGAAACGATTTACGGCCGTAAGTAAACGCATTAGGATGGTCAAACTCGCGTTCAATAATGAAAGTACTGGTCGATCCATATAGCATATAATGTGGTAGCAAGCTACTGACGTAAAAATGCATGTGGCGCTTCGCAGACCGATGGAATGACATCACAATACCGCGAGAGCATGGCGAAAACACTTATTTCGAATGGCTCTCGCGGTACTTTGATGTCACATCAGTCTGCGCAGCGCCGCATGAAGTCCAGTACACCGAAACTGACAATCGTGACGACATCGGCTCTGATCTGACAGAGGTGCGGCGGAACAAGTAGCGATTTCGAAGGACCAAACAGCACATTATATGCTTGGTAATTACTTCAAAATACATCTATAACCGTCTT
Source organism: Beaufortia kweichowensis (assembly GCA_019155185.1). Lineage (NCBI taxonomy): Eukaryota > Metazoa > Chordata > Actinopteri > Cypriniformes > Gastromyzontidae > Beaufortia > Beaufortia kweichowensis. Next base: position 15,896,227 of record CM032801.1, on the reverse strand, counting down.
GACGGATTTTAAAGCGACTGAAGCGTGGACGCGTTTGGTAAATCAACACATAAAGTGCAACGGTGAGGACAGGAAGATGATAGTGTTACAGTGACCGCTTGCAGAGCTCAGTTGCTGTACTGTGGAATTTAAATGCATTTGAGATCATGCAGCCATATCGACCATATGTCACTGAATAACACATATATAATATCACAATAACAAGACCTTTGACTCGATACATCATGGTCAGTCTGTAGTGTGTTTATCGTTATTGCTCCACGTGAAATAACCACAATAACTCACAATAGACCGATCAAAGGATATTTTCAGGTTTCTCTGGCTGTCTATCTTCAAATAATGCATGCATTTAAATGGTTAGTGATCATATGAGATTATCTGATCGAGTTTTCTTGATAGTAAAACAGAAAGTACAACGTGTACACACTGTTTTAGGTTTAGTATGCATGTCTATCCATGCTTTGGTTTACGAGACACATTAAAATCTGCTTGTGATATTGAATGCATGTGCCGTTTCATAAATCGAGGAAATAATATGAATATGTGCATATGTATTATGCTATGGTGAATGCATATTCCTTGCCATTACAAGGTCAGAGTGATTTATGAGTATTTATTTTTGCAGTTGTAATATTAAAACCTCAAACTTGGTGTGTAAGTCTTTAACACGAGAGACTATAAATGCTTATAAAGGACACATTTCAGTTGGACACACTCGGCTGCAGCCCCATTTAATCTTTTCCCACAATGCACCGTGTTAATGCACGCGTGTGCTTCCTGTTTACCATTGTAACGCTTTTGTTTAGTTGTTTTTCTGTCGTTGTTGAGGATGTTGGTAAATTGTCATGGTTTTCTTTCTAATACCTCAGAGAGAAGGAGTTTATAAATAGATGAGGTATGGGTGACACGGGGAATGTGAGAGTCGTCGCGGCATCCTGTAAAACGAGGAAATACCCTCGCGCCATCTACTTTCATTTTACACTTTGACGTGTTTTTGCGTTCTGACGGATTTGACAGGTTGCGCGGGAATCTCAGTGTGACTTTAGAGAAGGTTTTGTGAATGTAAGAATGACGCTTTAAAATGACAGCATGAATGACAGTCTCATGATTCTTTGGAATGTTCTCTTTATGTGAAATGAATCTTCTCTAAATGACATGATTCTTTGGAATGTTCTCTTTATGTGAAATGAATCTTCTCTAAATGTGAGAACCTTCTCTAAATGACATGATTCTTTCGGATGTTCGCTTAATGTCAGAATGATTCTTCGGATCATTTACACAGTATCAGTATGAATCTTAAGAACCTTCTCTAAATGTCACGATTCTTTGTCTCTTACTGTAAAATGAATCCTTCAAAATGTTCACCTAACATCAGTATAATCCTCAGCATCATGATTCTTTGAAAAGTTCTCTTAATGTCAGAATGATTTTTCAGATCTTTCACTAAATATCGGTATGAATCTTCAGCCTTTTTAGAAAACAAAATCCAAAGTTATAATCTATATAACTTTGGATTTTGTTTTCTAAAATTATTTTCATAATTGATATTTTAAGTTGTGTTTGTTATTTATATGTTTATACATTATTTTATTTATTATAAGTTGCAGTACTTTTATTTCGAAGCCTCAGTTGAAGTTTAGCAAGCACAGACATTGTGTATGCTCCGATAAAAGTTTATTCTCGTCAAAAAGGACTTGAACAGTCAAAAGGAAGATTCTAAGTTTATTTCCCTTTCTTGTAGCATGCAGCCAACGAGTTTTCACTGTAAATCCCTCCAAGCATATGCAGACACAAGTGGTTCTCTTTTAACTGGTGGATTTGGAGAAAAGTCTTCAATTAAACCAGTTAAAAGAGAACCACTTGTGTCTGCGTATGCTTGGAGGGATTTACAACGATTCTTTGAAAAGTTCTCTTAATGTCAGAATGATTCCTCAGATCATTCACTAAATGAATCTTTAGAACCTTCTCTGTCATTATTGTGTCAGTGTTTTTTGCAGTGTTCTCTTATTGTTAGAATGATTTTTCAGATCTTTCACTAAATATCGGTATGAATCTTCAGCATGATTCTTTGAAAAGTTCTCTTAATGTCAGAATGATTCCTCAGATCATTCACTAAATGAATCTTTAGAACCTTCTCTGTCATTATTGTATCAGTATTTTTTGCAGTGTTCTCTTATTGTTAGAATGATTTCTCAGATCTTTCACTAAATATCGGTATGAATCTTCAGCATGATTCTTTGAAAAGTTCTCTTAATGTCAGAATGATTCCTCAGATCATTCACTAAATGAATCTTTAGAACCTTCTCTGTCATTATTGTGTCAGTGTTTTTTGCAGTGTTCTCTTATTGTTAGAATGATTTTTCAGATCTTTCACTAAATATCGGTATGAATCTCCAGCATGATTCTTTGCAGCTACAGTACCTCTAATCTAATCAGAACCATCTCTAAATGTCATGATTCTTTGAGAGGTTCTCCTAATATTAGATTAATCATTCAGATCATTCACATAATATCACCTTCTCTGAAAGTCATGATTCCTTGGAATGTTCTCCAGAAATATCATTATGAATATTTACAACCTTCTCTAAATGTCATTATTTTTTGTAATGTTCTTTTTAATGCTGGAATTAGTCTTAGGTTTGTTACATTTTTTCCTAAAATGTTCCTAAAAAAGGAAGGTAAATATCTTGGGTACTTCAGTTGATATGGACTAAATGATATTTTAAAGGCTTACGCTGATAACAAATAATAATATAGTAATATAGACAACAAGTAAATTAATTAGGCTGGTTGAAATATCTATATAATTATCTATATTTGTCAGCAAGTTATTAGTTTTATCACTGGTACTGTCAAACTCACTTTTATTTTTGTTTCCTTCCAGGATTTGTCGAGGTGTAAATTAAGCCAGGGATAGTCATCGTTCCCCAGAGAGATTACGACAGACGGGCGGTGAAGATCAGCCCTAATGGAAGAGATAGAGACAGAGCTGACCTGCTCTGAGCAGGATGCTATAGGAGCAGACTTTATCACAGTGGAACTTGACACCCAGCCCATCGAATATGTGGTAAAGTGGGCTGATGTGGGCTCCAAATTCACTATATCCTGTGTGAAAAAAGATTTGGAGGAGGATGCATGCCTTACTTCCGATCAGATTATCAAAGTGGATCCGGATGAGACGTTTTTTGTCCCTTATGAATCTGTGTACCCGGATTGTGACGATGCTGATCCGGGTTTGATCGCCACGCACGAGGAAGAGGTGGTGAGCGAGTCAGATCTGGACGACAGCACGGAGCCGGGGATCAGCCAGCCATGCGACGACGAGCATGTTTCTGATATTTCCTGGGAGGAGGTGTCTCGATCCCGAACGTTTAACTGCCACATCTGTGGAAAACGGTACAGCCATTCTTCTAGTCTCGCCCGCCATCTGCACGTACACTCGGATAGATCGTCCCCCTCTTCTAAACAGTTTGGCAACAAGAAGTCTCTCCAGTGCAATATGTGCGGAGTGAGGTGCAACGGCAAGAGGCTTTTGGCAATACACAAGAAATGCCACAAAACCAAGAGACTGCACACGTGCAACATATGCGGCAAAACATTCAACCACAGCTCGAGTCTTTCCCGGCATAGGTTGATTCACAAAAAAGGCCTGGATAAAAAGGTCAGGCCGTTGTACCCGGCTCCAACCCCAGCTCCCATCATGACCCAGCGCAATTTGTCATCCAGGCAAGGCACAAACAGAAGATCGAACCCTTCAGAAGAAAGACAGAAGCAGTACCAGTGCTCACAGTGCGACAGGGTCTTCAGCCACTCCGCAGGTCTTTCCAAACATCAGGTGGCACACGTGCGAAAACTGCTGAACACGTACACGCAGGGCACAGATTCGCTCGACAACTCCTCGGACCTGAAGATCCGCCTCAAGCTGTGCTCTCGCGACAAGCCCAACTGCTACACCCTGTGCAAGAAGAACAAGCGCAATAAAGGCGGCAAGAAGAGGCTGTGCTTGCCGAACGAGGAGCGGCCGTACCCCTGCAGCATGTGCAACAAGCGCTTCAGCCACACCACCAGCCTCTCCAGACACGAACACATCCACGCATGCGAAAAGCGCTACACCTGCAACATCTGCAAGAAGAGTTTCATTCGCCTGTCCAACCTGAAGCAGCACCAGCAAACACACGCTTCGGGCAAGCTCTACGAATGCATGCAGTGCGGCAAGACTTTCGTTCACTCCTCCAGCTTCTCGCGCCATAAGAAGGTGCATGCGGGGATCAAGCTGTCCCCAAAACTTTGCCAAGAGGAACTGGTCATTGATGAGATGGCCCCGCTGGAGTTTGACTCTGAATGAGAAAGCGTGACCCTGCCGATACCTGTCAAGGGCCACCTGATAAGAAAAAATGTTATTAATGTGTCTTTGATGGTTTTTCTTTACCCCTCATTCATTTTGCAACAACAAAACCCTCAGTGTTGCATCCCTGGGTGTGTTTTGGCAAGGGTTGATTTCTCAATTCTAATGTTCTTGTAATTATTATTAAATCTGTTCAGACTGGAGTGGCCGCCTTTGTTAATATAAAACGTGTTTTTTTTTTGTTGACATTCCCCACTTTTGTTCACTTCATCGGCGGGTAATTATTTGCCAGCCAATCTGTGTTATTTATGCCTTTATTTGTATTCACGAGAAAGCGGATGACATTGGCAATACAGGTGTTATTTATTTTCTGTGCTTGCACTAACCTGTTAAAACAAAGTACTTATTGGCGGGTCAAAGATGGGAGTGTGGGTAGTCAAAAACAAAGATAAGGTTAAATTGAGCTTTGATAGTAGTAATATAATATTACATTTTATATGCAGTTTACTTGACCCATGTTCCATTAACTGTGCAATTTAAATCCATTATTTTCCAAATATTTAGAAACTTAATGTTGACCGACAAATGTAAACCCTTTCATACATAAGTATGAAAAAATACATACAGTTTTAACAAGTATTGGTCATTCATGGTTTGTCCTGAATTGATGGATGTGATTGTGCAGATTGGACACATTGTTCTAGGTACTAGACATTTGTCAAAATATGAAATCCATGTCCATGGAGGTTATTTATAATAATACATCTGATGCATATAAGACAATAACATGTACAAATACATAAAATATATTGTTCATGTAAATTACTTTGTGCACTTGACGAATATAAGAATATACTCACAAATGTGCTTTTTATCCCTGTACATGTGTAAAAAAAGATGCAGTTGCAAAAAAGAAATTGTATCTGATTTATTTTTCTGTATGTTCAAGTTATGGAATAGCCAAGGGATTTCATATTTTAACAAGCGTTGCACTATTGTATTTATAGACTAAAGCACTACATATTTAGTGAATTGGAACACGTTAACGGTGGACCGGACGAAACCGTAGATGAATGACGCAGGGAAATATCTTCCATGCAATCTGAAAAATTGATCAAGTGCCCTCAGCTGCTCAGTGTCAGACCAAAGCTCTTCAATGCAGACATACACACTTCAAAGCTGCAGTACAGTTTATTATAAACAGTCTTTAATTTGTTCAGTGTTCATACAGGCCTGGACATTTGCTTCCCATTTACTGTTTGAATCGAAATTGAATAGCAATTGCAAAACTATTTATGATGTTTGAGACTTTGGGGGAGTGATATGTTGCATGTGTAAAGCACAAATTACACTATTAAAGTCAGAATGATGTTTGTTAGAAAAAATCAAAAAGGCTCTTGGTACTTGTACATGTTGTTTTGGAGATATTGGTTGATTTGAATAGTCTCCTATGTTCCCTAAATTTATAAATCTTATATTGCCATTATTGTCATTATTTTAATTCTTTGCTGTGATAAAAAGTGTTATCCCTTCTTCTGTCCACACTCCTCACATTTTGTTGTCATGTTTAACTTTGTTTTCGTTTGCTGTAGCCGTTTCATCTTTCAATGCAGCAGAGCTACATCTTCAATAGAGGGATGTATGGTTTTGTGTTGTGTTTGCCATTAGATTACAGTTTAAGAACTCTGTCTTGCATTTTTGTAATAAATCTTTGATTTACTCATTGGTGTACTGTATACTGTAATATTTTGTTCATCTGTGTAGCATAGCTTGTTCAGACATTAGGATCCAGGCAAATGATGCATATAGTGTCATTGACGAGTAGATAACTAGTCTGATTTGTGTTAGTAAAGTAAATAATATGCATTGCCTCGTGTGCTTGATTAATAATCCATCTGTATTAAAGGCATTGCTGAGAATGCCATGTTGCTATCTGTAGTTCTGATATCAACCAGCAGATGGCAGCACAAGTCTTTTAAATCGTTAAATCCCTCTAATCTCTACGGTCTACCCAATAAATATTCTGAAAAGTTTGGCATAATTCGTTAAAAAAAAAAAGATCAAACCCTAAAAAAAATCTTGCCTTTTAGTTGTTTTAGCTTTTTTAATGATTGTTTTGTCTTGTTTTAAATAATAAGTCAATTTAAAGTTCCGGCTCCCAGTTAAAAAAATAAAACGTTTTAAATGGCACTATGGCTCTACGATAATGAACTTTATGCTTAAATATTTAGTTATATAATTCAGTATGTTGTTATAATATTCCGAATATGACCTCTGTATTCTTGCCATCAGTCAGTGGCATCAGTTATCTAAATAATTGTATTTTTGCAAGTAACACATGGAGGATGTATACCTATGTAACAACATACTGCATGATATAACTAAATATTTAAGCATAAAGTTCATTATCGTAGAGCCATAGTGTATTTAATTGTATTTTTGCAAGTAACACATGGAGGATATACATCCTCCATGTGTTACTTGCAAAAATACAATTATTTAGATAACTGATGCCACTGACTGATGGCAAGAATACAGAATACAGTGCATTATTTAAAACAGATTTGTCTTTTGAAGTATTCAAGTATTGCTCAGTTTTAGGTGTAAAGATCCAGAATGCAGCACGTCTGTTCTTCCATCAGCCTTAAAGAGCCCATGTCACACATTTAAGACGCTGTCCCCAATAATTGAAAATTCAGCCTCTTACCTAAAATCCTCCTCCAGGTTTACGTCCCCTCTTGTCATCTGCTCTTACCAAATGACCGATGTATGCTTGCCTGGTTGTTCCTTCACAACGAGACACAAATCACATGCAATATTTACCCATTCTACTCATGATTTGGTGAAATCAGCTACTGGCCTCCACCCAAACTGCTAAATCCATCACAACCTTCAAGAAACACCTGAAAACACACCTGTTCCACATTCACCTGACTAACCTCTGTTTCTTTTCCACTGTTTAACTTTGTCTAACACATAAACATAGTTTTGTATATTGTAATTATTGTTAGCTTGCTGGCAAAATGATAAATGCTTTCACATGAGTAAGTCGCTTTGAATAAAAGCATCTGCTAAATGAATAAATGTAAAGGCCTTTACTAGCTTGCTTGCACTCTCAGACCTGTAGGGGGCAGTCTGACATCATACACCAGGGATGGGCAAACTCGGTCCTGGAGGGCCGCTATCGTGCAAAGTTTAGCTCCAGCTTGCCTCAACACACCTGCTTCAAAGTTTCTTGTATGCCTAATTAGACCTTGATTAGCTGGTTCAGGTGTGTTTAATTGGGGTTGGAACTAAACTCTGCAGGACAGCGGCCCTCCAGGACCGAGTTTGCCCATCCCTGTCATACACAGAGACATTTCTTCAAAATGAGTCAAAAATGAGATGCTTTTAGCTGTCCCTCCCCGAAATATGTCAGGGTTAGTGAGTCTGCCATGGGATCACAGGAGATGAAGAAATGTGTGTGTACACAGAGGGCGGAGCTGATAAAGAAACACACAGAAAGAATAAGCAAGTTCCCATTAGGATTCTAGTGCTCCAGCGGGGAGTTCTTGGGCCATCAAAGTGAGGCAATCAAATTTGCCATTGTTGCCAACCTTGCAGGCCTAGGCTTCCTGGTAACCCTAAAGTGAATTAACTGAGCTTTTCTGCAAGCTTAGAAACAGCTCCTCTGTTCCTCAACAAAAAGCCCATTGAGATGAAGGGAGCGCTGGCCTCTCCAGGCTCTTGGAAAGCCAACCCCAGACCGATGAATGGAAGCCTGAACTCCCATTAAGACACTGTCCGCTGTGGGAAATGTTGGTGATGTCATTATCAATGCATTTCTTACTGTTTTTGTTACTTTTTCACAGCTTCTGCCCACAGACACCCCCCAACCCCCTATTTTGCTAGTGTTCCCTTCCTGTTCCATTTAGACCCCCATTATGGGATGCAAAACAAGAAAAGGGGGTAACACAGACTGAAGCTTGGTAACTATGGAAACGTGGAAACACTAGAGCGAATGGGAGGGGGATGTTCCTCTTTGAAATCCGTCGGTAGGGGAGGGAGAGATCGCACAGTGAGGGGGACCGGCAAGAATTACGACACCTCAAAAACAAATCTGTAATTCTTTATGCTCCAGCAGTTCTCTCAGACAAAGAGTTTGAAAGTTCAATCGAGTTTTACAGTGATCTCACAGTCTCCCGTATCCAGAATCTCAAGACCTCTTTGACTGAACTTTATAATCCATCTGCTGAGCGCTGCAGTGGTGAAAACAGTGAACGCTGTGAAGAAGAAGACATGTCTTTGGCATTTATTATTTATTTCATTTGTAGTGCTTCTATAAGGAAATTCAAGAATAATCAGCTGAATAGAGTAAATCTCAGGAAGCCTGTGTGGACAAGGGGATTTTCAGTACTTTATTACAGTGTTTATGAGAAACATTAACACTTTTACTATGTCTCATGATGCTTAAATTATGGGTACAGCTTCTGGCAAACAGTAAACATAAAATACATAAAAATAAACCTGCTTAATGTGATTAATAATACACATTCTACAAAATATGTAGTGTAAGAATAAATCAAATTGTTCTCTTTTACTCCTTGATCAAGGAATAGAATGAAACATAAAAAAGTTACATTACTAACAGTATTTTTACCCTTCAATGTGTTCATGGACAGTCCATAAACAACCTCAAAAAGAAGAATTTTGTTTTTCGAATGACAAGGAACTCTACAAGTAAATAAAGTAAAATTACACTCTTAAAAGTACTAAAAGTTCTTCACAGTGATGCCATTTTTGGTTACAGAATAATTTTTTGCTTTTACTTTAGGCTACTTACGTTTTAGTCGAAATAACCTTTTTCCACTTCAAAGAAAAAAAACAGAAAGGACAACTTTCACTTTACCTCTTCTTCATATTTTTTATAAAGTTTAATGTGTGTTTACAATGTATTTTAGTATTTATATATTTAGTATCAAAATATGATAATAAAATGAATTGTGTTATTTTATTATTCTCATTTAATTACATAAACTGAAAATCTGTCATTTTTCTAGGACGTTCCCTAAAACTTGTCTGAACTAGCAACAGTGACCAAAGGGGGCGGAGCATACGTAAGGTCACTCAGAGGGCATGTACTCACTTGTCACGAAAATGTCACTGCACCAAAATGATAACTTATTTATTAAAATTATTATTATACACAACAAATTGTATACTCTTTATTTCGGTTGTGGGATGAAATATGCCCATGATTGTTTTTGGGACATTCACCCACCAATAGATATTGATTTGAATCTCATTTGTAAAAGGTATTCATGTAGTCTCATTCTTTCGACTCATTTCCATCGAGTGGAAACGTGCTTAAGTCTTTGAGGGGGTAAAAACTATTGTGAGCGCAGAAAAGTTCTCACGATGCTTTGTAAAGACTCTTCTTTTCCCTGTTTGGCTACCTGCCTGGGTCACTTCAGGCTAACTTTCCGTGCCACCGTGGGGTTTTTTGTTTGATACTAAATGGTGAAAATAAGCGTTTAGGAACCGTCTCATTCAGTGTGTTCTCACAGGGAGAATTAGCATATGAAATGAACATACTCTGAACATTCTTTCCTCCGTAAAAAAGAGAGAGGGATGAATGTCTTTATTTTCTGGTCCCTGCTGCAATACACCCACAGAGTGATTTAACAGTGAAGTATTTAACTGTGTGTCTCTCTGTAGCCTACAGTGGAAGTGATTTGTAGTCGCAGCTATTTGCATAAATTGAACTGAATGAATGTGTGCATTCCAACTCGAGATTCCTTTCACACAAAACCCCATGTTATCACAATTACCTGCGAATCAGAAATTCTCAGTTATCATCTGAGAAGCAAAAGCGAGGTTGACATCCACTGAAATGTCTTTCACTACCATCAATGACTTCAGGCGATCACATCCATTATAAACATTATCCCTTCTGGAATAAAATCTTCAGGATAGCATTTACTGTCTGTCTTTCAAATTCATATTTTTCAGCAGGTTTTGTTTTCTTAAACCAAATAGAAAATAAATTATTGATTTAAATATTTCTTGTATTGTTTTCTTTTGTAATCCTGTTCACATCATGTGGTCCGGTTGATTGGACATTACATAGATACAAGTTTCCAAACTCATCAGAAGTGGGCATTACACTGTGTCGGTGGCTGATAACGCTGCGGTTTAATGGGGGTGAGATTCAGCTAGTGCCAAAGGGCAGAACAACCAGATAGGCAGAAGCTAATTACTGCACTCTTACAATAGAGACGAGCTGCTGTTCATTTAGTGATGTTTCTAATGCGCAAACCTCGCCTCCAGCGAACAAACTGAAGCGGGAAGCGTCAACCCATCCTGCAGTGGAGTGTTCGCATTAACAGCAGGCTGTTTCATGATAATACAGCTCATTACAGCTCTGAACAAAACAATTTTAAATATTTACAAAATATTCATTGTAGGAACATCAGGTGGAAACAATTAAAAATATATGTGTTGTTCTGAATGATCTGGATTATGACTATCATTAGCAATAATACATTATAACATGATATAAATCATTGAAAACACAATGGTTAGATCATGGATACATTTGGGTTCAAATAAAGTCATCTGATATACTGATGAGTTTAGGAACGCAGGAACACGCATATATATAATTCAGTATATATATTAAATAAATATTATTCGTGATTCATTTACGTTTGTAGTAACCCACAAATCTCAGGCTGGTAAAAGTGGTCCATCAGATCTCATTTTTGCAACATCTCATCATCTGTGAACAAATGAAATCTTTTCTTAAAACTAACTTCACTTTTCAAAGCTTTTTAAAGCTGATGTTAATGTGAATTTTAGTGGGTGTTTGAAATCAGTTTCCTCTTATGTGTGTCCAAATTTGAGCAATAAATCCCTTATTTTATCACTTTGAGCCTGTCAAACCTCTTCTTGTTAAACGTGCTTATGCTGTCTTTTTAAAAAATGCTATTCAGCACTACTGGTTTGTGTCATATGAAAGATTGACATCCATACATTTCATCACATCCGCCATATCTGCTCGCAGCGCATGTGTAACCCTTCTTACATGACAACTATTTTGGCCGTCTGGAGTCAGCATCGCTCGACCGCATGTCCTGTTCTCCAGTGAAGCACGCCACCCTGTCACCAGAAAGCCGAGCCGCAGCGCCCTGCTCGGACATGAAGGTCAGCAACGCTCTCGGATCGGCTAAGACGATCCTTCCTGCTCCTGCTAAACACCCCCTCAGGGCTCTTTCTCTCACCCAGGCCAGCTCCACTTTCCCTCTCTTGGCCTATCATAAAGCTCCTTCAGCTCTCCCTTGCACAATTACCTTCTCATTAGCCTTCACCCCCTCCCCATCTCCTTTCAGGCTCATTGCGTTGTGTTACACTCCACATTAGGGGGGCGTCTTGGCTCCTAAGTGTGGGGAATGAGGTTTGCCGATTCAGTAGGAACGTGATCTTACCCTCACATGCTAATGCAGTCAGCATGGGGACTATCTCTCTATCTCGTTCACTCTTTTGAACCTTCAATCTTGAATTTGCGGTCTTTTGCAGAGTTGACATTTTAAAGGTGAAACTTTCGCGTATCCCATTGCAGTAGGTGGAGACAACTATTGCTGTTTGTGGGTTGATTTCACCAAGACACTATGGCTTGCCTTAGTATCCCAGCCTACCTGAAATAATGTTAATAATATAGTGTGAGACGGGATCAGGTCCATCTGTTTGTCCAACCAAACCAGTCTTTATTTTTACACTTCCAATTTTGTGGCTGTTGGCACCGCAATTTGCAAACAAACTGACAATTTCTACAGAATTTAACACATTACTTACAAACTTCTGGCCCTGCAAGTTTGTTAATACAAATTTTTGGCTTATTTTAAAATGCTTACAGCTACCAAGAATGTTGTACTCTTTCTCCATTTAACACATTTTACCATTTAACCTTAAAAATCATGTCTGAATCTCTCCCTTTGGATGTTTAGGTCAGTCCAAAAAGACAGTCAGTGAAATTATTTTTTTAATGATTTATATGTTTGTAATTTATATGTGTTCGTATATAACTTCAAAATGCTCATATATTGTACACATATTGTAAATCAGTATGAATAAATGCATCTGCTGACAGCTTGCTACTGTATTTAAAGATTTACATGAACATCCAGAACAGGACATTTTATAACATTGCCTTTATGTAAAAACGCATTTAGCTTTCCTGTAGCTCAATTGGTAGGAGCATTGTGGGTTTGATACCAGGAATTGTATTTAAATGTATAGTATAATGCACAGTAAGTCACTTTAGATGAACAGCTTGCTCTGAAGACTAATAATGAGAGCAACCAGTGATTTAATTATTATTTGGGGGTTTAGGTTGCACACAACACTGCAGAAAAAGTGCCATACCCACACGGATCTCCCGCCTCCTCTCCCGCCCCTTCCCTCAATGCACCATCACTGTTTTAATTATCAGATGAGCTCATTCATTTTACTCCTCATCCTTCCATCTCCTCACTGTGGGATGCAGAGCGTCTACGCCGAATATCCTCCAAGCGCGGGATAATTGACACCCCCTGTGCCCTGGAGCTGAGGGAATGAGAGAGAAGAATAGCTCTGGTGTCAGGGAGAGAGTGCACATCCCATAAGATTCGGGAGTCTCTTTCTCTCTCCTTGCGCAAACAAACACTTTCATGGCTCAAAACCCGGTGGTGACTCAAGATGCGATTTCTACGACTAAACAGCCGGCGGGCCACTAGCATGTCTTATCAGCTGTGAGCAGAGGGCCAGAAAGGCCTAGGCAATTTGAGCCGTGTGATAGACATGGCAATTCTGATGCACGGCCCTGGATTGGTTCGAGGAGATGGTGGAGAAGAGAAACGAGGGTGAAGGAGAGAAAAATTTGATTCATGAGGAAATTCAGAATGCTGAATGTTGTTGTTGTTGGTGAAGTAGGTGATCTTGAAGGTGCCTCTCAACAAACATGTGTTAAGGATTTTTACACAAAGCACAGTGCTCTCTTTTAACCATAATAATCAAATTGAATAAATAATGACATTTATTTTATGATGAAATCACAGTAAACTATGAGTAATGTTGAAGGCTTTCTTTCCATGTCCATTTATTTAGTTTTTGTTAAGTAGCCATGTAAAAATGTATTCATTATTTGATGTTTTTCACACGGCACTTTGGAATACTTGATTCTGATTGGCCAGTTGCAACATTACAAGGTATGTTATTCCCCAATAGCAATCATTCAAAACTAATAACACAGACTCATCCGGATACTGCAAGTCAACTTAACATTTTAATAATTTACTTATTATTAGATAGAAATATGTCCAAATTAATTAAATATATGAGATTATATTACAAATGATTAAATTGTGTGTTGGTCATGTTTGAACGTTGAAAATGAGATCATACGAATTCGCCATCTCATAAAATAGTTAGGAATTGCTATAAGATTGTGTTGGGCTCAACCAATGACATTTTATAGATATACTATCCATTTTAGAAACATACTTAAACAAGCCACTAAAGTAACAAAAAATATTACAGTGCTTCATTTAATATACTGTCTAATAAGGTTTAACCTTGCAGTGTCTTTCAAATCACTGAAAGTGCTCATTTGGCAATACTGACCATTGCAAAAACCAATAATGTCGTAGTCTATTCTGCTGAGGCCGTATTGATGTTTTATTGATTGTCTCGGTCAAGGTCACAAGCAAAGAGGTGGAGCGGCTCTTATTCTGAGTACACTTCACTGATTGATTGTCTATTAGGAAAGAGCGTTAAATATCTCTCGCATTATGTAGCTTTGAAGCTAATGACAATGCCAGTCTGCGCATGACTTATTAAGGCCAAGATGAAATAGAGCAATTGTGAAAGTGCTTTCTTGGCACAGATCACAGCTGATTCATAGCAGCCACGGAAACTCCACCAAGAACCTTATTCAGTCGGATCAGCAAATAATCTCTATGATGAATCGGTGCCGGGTAATGATATGGAATATTAGCTTTTATGATAAAACACCCTGATGTATTATTGGCTTTTTAATGAGAGGAAAGCACAATTATTTATCTAAAATGAATCAGACTGTCAGAAACAACACGAAGACCTCATTTCACCTTCTCAGGAAACAGAGACAAGGCATTTAACGTTGTTTATTACATACATAAAAAATACGATAGAAAAATACATTATAAACTTGTAACAATGGCTGTTAAAACAGACATGTCTTCTTATAGGCAATACTTAGGCAGGGAACTGAAAGACTTCATGTCCTGTACACACATATAGACATGGATGATAAACGACATCACATGATTAAACTTTATTTTTCAAGGTGAAGTGTGTAATTTTTATAACTAATTATTTTGGTCAATCTTAAATATTATTGATTTTGGTTGCACTTTCATCACACTGCCAAGTTTGTGTCAACTACTGGCTCGACCAATGGCGTGGGTTTAGAGGCGGGGCTACCTTTTCATGTCAGATGAGATGCTTTGGGAAACCAAACCATTTTCTATGCAGTCTTGTATATGGTGCTACACTGCAAAAAAATAATTACTTAGTATTTTGTCTTGTTTTGCAGTACAAATAACTAATTTTTTTTTAAATCAGGATACATTTTCTTGATAAGCAAAGTGACCTCACATATTAAATAACTCTTGCAAAACAAGCAAAATCATCTGTGTGTTAAGAAAAATAAACTTGAATTAAGTTTCACCTCTTTATTAAGTACCTAATTTAAGTTCATTTTTTGCCCCACTGGCAGATGTTTTTGGCTTGTTTCAGGCATAAATAATAATAATTATAATTAATTTTTTAATAATATCTTAGCTAACTTTGCTTAACAAAAATGTATCCTGATTTAAGAACGTTAAGATACTATTTGTATTGCAAAACAAGACATATTTTGCAGTGCTGTTTATTTAAAATGATGTAAATTACACACTCCACCTTTAAACTCAAATATATATTTATTTGCAAAACCAGCACAAACCAGAATACTGTACTCTAAATTGCTATTCAGAGTGAGACATCATGCTTTATCGATTACGAAATAACTCCCCCATAAATAAGCTTTACCTTTACTCAAGAAGTATATATTTGATCTTTTCTCTTAATATTTAATATTTTGTTTCGCTTAATAACCAAAAACAGTTTTCAAAGTATATATCATTCCCATTTCAATCTGGACGTTGATATTAATACCTTCATTCTTGATTCATAATACTATTATGGCACTGTAGAATAATAACTAAAAACACACAACAGGAAGACATGTTTGATATCACAGAGATTCCCCTCAGGACGTCATAGGCCATTCTGTTGCATAGTAAAGAAAGAGTTTCGAGGGGCGGATAGACACTTTACAATGATATGATGCAGTCCAGCTCCGTCAGTACACACAACTTTACCACGAAACATATTTTAACGAATGGATTACCGTGTATTCCTTTTCCATCCATGTTTTTTATTAAATGCAAAGTTGCAGAATATTTATCTGGTGCGTAAAATACCCACAATTCTGAAAGGTGAGTCAGGATTTAAGAAAAATAAGCAATGAATTGGATCGTTGTGTAAAACTATAATGGAAGATTTGATTCATCCCAAAACAGGCAGGCAGGTACAGGCTGGTGGTTTACCGCGGTAAAGCTGTGTGTACTGATCTGGTCTGCTCATTCGCCACTTAAGATGACATTCAGATTGAATAAACCATGAGAAATCACAAGGCACTTTAATCATATATCCCTATTAACCCCATCTACGCATCGAGAGGGTTGTTTTGGTCATCCATGTCTACATCCAATTACAGAAAACTGGATTGTTTTCACTTCATAAAGGGTTCAGTGTTATTGTTTTTTTTCTCTTCACAATATGTGACAGTATAAAATATCAAGTTGTAAAAATATACGTTCTCTGTAGGATATTAAAATCGTTCTGTACACATTTCTCCTTTTTTTTTACTCCTTTATCTACAAATTTCATACATTTGTACAGCAGATAGGCAAGCATGGCTTATACATCCTCAAGGAGGCTCGTTCGCTGAAAAGTGTTGGATTGTTCCGGGAGGGAAATGCCTTATATCTATACTAAAAATACTCTTTGACATATTGAGTCGTCGCTGCGTCACGCTGCTACGGAGTAATCGCTTCTCAACCGGCCGAGACATTGAGCTGCAGGTTGTCTGGGATCACAGGGTTTCCATGATGCGATACAGAGGTGCATGCACCATCCACACCATCATGCAATACATTCAGAAACTGACTCATTACCGTAACTTGAGCGACAGTTGGCGTCCGTTTCCAGGAGTCACTGTAGGTCTGGCGTTTGTTTAGAAGGTGTGGGAAAAATTATTGCTTATTGCTTACAAAGAGTGCAGATCTAGAGTCGCAGCATCATCCACCCCTCCGAGAAGTTAGTCTGGAGTGGCGGGCGTCTGCCGCCCGCGTTCGACATGAAATGTCCAAGTGATGGCTCTTTAGATACTCTTTCATTCATTGATTTTTAGGGCAGAGATGTGATCTGCAGGCAGGTAATGAGGAGGTCATCATTGGGTGAAGAGGTCAGAAGGTCAGGGGTTAGTTGCCAGTGGTGGCTGAGTGGGTTAGAAAGACAAACGAACAGAAAAAGGGAGGAAAGGAGGGAAACAAAAAAGGAGGAACAGAAAAAGACAGAGAGGAGATTAGTTTCAGCTAGTGAAAGCAGGATGACAATATGACTAGTATTTATAAAGCCATCACAACCAGGTGTCCGCACAGCACGGCTTTTATATCCCGCACGACATGATGCGCTAGACGTGAAACTGTTAAATTGTAAGAAAAACACTTTACGCAAGTGTGTGAATGCAAATGCTTTCAGCGATGCTAAAAAAAGTCTAATTTCATTTGCATTGCTTTCTATAAAGTGCTGTGAAACTGATGTTCAGGTAGCTAACTATAAACGGTTTAACACATTAACTAACTAGCTTAACCTGTTAACTGTCACCGTTCCACAAGTGTAACACTTTATTATTTCTTTATTTCTCTATTCACTTTAATATTTCATAGTTAAATTCTAATCTAATCATGACAAACTACATATAGAAGAAAAATGAATGTTTATAACAATACACATAAACTAAAAAAATTTATAAAAAAAAGTTCATGTTAATGCTGTTTATAAAAATAGCCTACCTAAAATGAAACAAATATCTAATATCTAAAATGTTGTAGTTTGGATAGTGCAGTGACAGTTATCAGATTAACAAGATTTATCCAAACTACTCTAATATTCTACGGCCATGTGAAAGAGAAAAGTGACCATAGACGAGAAGATTACACTAATGTCTACCATAGCATTCCTTGTGGCAAATGCAACATGTTGTTTTGCAGTCTGACACGCCAAATTTGCGTTCACATACTTGTGCAATGTCTCTTTTATGCCTCGCTGTGGGTCGCCTGAACGTAAGAGCACTGGGTGATTTTTATCTTTGTAATATAGTAAAATCATGAGGTCAAAGCATGATTTTACAAACAGGTTCAGTATGACAGACAGCCTATTCTTGCGGGTCACGTGTTAAAAAGGAAGAAATCAAGAGAGAAAACATTCTTAAAATACAACTGTGGTAAATGTGTCTGATGGTTAGTAGCAGTCAAGTGATTGGACCCCGAGTTGCAGTCACACTAAACTTTAAGTGAATATAAATAAAAGTATATAAGTATATTTCAAAAGTATTTTAACTTTCACAAACTTCAAAATGCGAAAGATAATAGCACATTTGCATGCGTATGCATTGTAGTAAATGAAACACATTCAAGTGTAAGTGTAGTGTGACCGCACTATAAGAGACACAGCTGCTAATGAAATGACAGGACAGATCTGAGGTCAGTCAGTGAAGGTCACGCTCTCATCTGACTGCTATTAAACACTAAAGGGCTTCAAGCAATAAGCTGCTAGTTATGATGGAGATGACAGATTCATGTCTTGTTAGAAAGTGTGGCATTTTAGTTGAAATAATTTACGGCCAAAACAACCAGTGACGTTTTTTATTCAATAAAATTTTTTATTGCCTTTTAAATTCTTTTTTTTCTATTTACAACAACATAAAAATCTTGGCTTTAATGATACAAAGCAACACTACAAGGAATCTTCTAGCACAATAGCCATGGAAATTCAAGCTGTGGGAATTGTAGCCATTACCCTCAGCAAAACACAGGACACGGAATATAAAATGCTTTTGCATATAAACATTGAAAAAGTCCTGTCAGTCATATATAAAGCCCTAACATATATCCAAAAATATAGGAAATTCTCTAACGTGGTGCTATAAAGCTGCTATGATGCATATTTTTCTTTCCTACAAATAGCCCTCTATAATACCATTGCTATCTCTTCCAAAATACAAGTAAAATTTGATAATTCATATACATTCCTGCTTTATATATTTTTTGATATATATTTTTTGATATATATTTGAAAAGCCACAAGTAAATACTATTTTCTTTTCAACAACAAAAAAATTCAAAAAGAAGCTTACAGTAAAACATAAAAAACGTCTCAAGTGGATTTTTTCTTCTTAAATGCATTCATACTCTCTGATATTATTCTCCACTTAAAAGTGGTCAACTCAATAGGTTCATTTCAGTTGAATGGTCTGAGGTTTGATGTAAATTTCACTTTTTCAACATGTCTGCTCTCGACACGAGCAGCGGAGATGAATGTTTCTGACATACTCAGTGCAAAATAAAAGACTTGTGCCACATAGAATCTCTTTATCAAATGAGGCAAATATCGACAGATGGAAACAACAACAATAATAAAATAAAGTAAACAGCTGAAATAAAAAAGTGATTCGTGTGGTCCAGTACAAATGCACAGACTGAATATCTGGAAGGTCTGTGCAAATGGATTCTCAAAAGTAGACTTTCTTCAAAGCAGTAGTTCCATTATATAAAACATGTATAGAACAAAAAAGTAATGAAATACATAACATTAAAAGAAAGAAAGCAATCTCAGTATGTGTGTTCTTGATATCTGTGGTCTTACTGCCAAGTTTAAGCCAGCCAAATATAAGATGGCACGAAACAAACCTCTTCTATCACATCATTAACCATGCAAACACACACACAAACACACAGAGTGATAATACAATGTTTAACCTGCGCCAAATCAATTTTAACAGGGAATATTTTAGAAAGATTTTTAGGGATTATGTGAATATTTAGATGAATAGACATGCTAGTGTTGTCTGTGAAACACATATGCATATACTGCATGTGTACTGATATTTAGTGTGATGCAAATATGATCATCTTTTCTTAACTACTAATCATTTTAATCATATTTAATTAAAAGATTTGCTTTCAGTTCAGCTCACGGTAAAAGAAAATCTTCTCATATTTAAACAGCTGTCATCAAGGCTTCATCGACAAATTCATCTCGAATTGATCTATTTAAGTGGCTCCTAAAGAGTCAAAAATAATGGGTTGCATAAAGATCATGTTAACATAAAAAGCTCCATTATTTATCATCAACATCATGTTGAAATCATAAGGTCATCCAAATAATGGAATTGAGTCAACCGCTCCACCTGCGCAGGGAAACATGGCGTGTGTTTGTTTGTGTGTGTTTGCATGGACAGATTTGAGAGGCTGTAAAACAAACACACCCTATGCAGCTTATTAAATAGCAAGTAAGGCCGAGTCTGCTAAATTCAGGCCCGTGGATGGCACATTATTTCACATGCTCATACAACAGATCACGAGCGACAGTGAGTTGCTACTGGTAATGAATAGAAGCACATGAACTAAACTAACCTCTGTCTGCGGTCACTACCCTTTGGTAAGGATGGACGCGCATTTCGTGCCTTCGAACTTTAGCTGTCACCGCACCTGCTTGGATTACAATGACATCACCAGAAAACACAGATGAGGTCAATCAAACCATCACAGTTTCCATTAAATCAAATCACACAGGTTTCATAACATTGATCGGTATGACCGTACATGAAAAATCATTTAAATTATACAAGTTAAGGCACAAATAATACTTTTTCCATATGCAAATCTATCAATATGTTGTTTCAAACATGGTTTCATTTATACTCGGTGGAAGTCGCGGAAACAATAGTGACAGGCACACAACTTTACTAGTCACGTAATCTTGCACTGCAGCGAGTGTCTTTAAATATAATACTGATAGACTCACTCTCCGAGCTATGGCACAGAGAGAAAAACATTTAGGCACGTCTGCTGTAGTACAAAAAGGAGAATGTATGGCAATGCATTAAGTGATTAGTAAAGCGGGACAATGTTTGATCCGCATTTTTCTTTCCTTCCATATGGAAACGTAGCAGTCAGGAGCACAGTCCAAGGGAAATGTGTGAGTATGAAGGCATTTGTGTGGCATTACAAGTCTGGAAATAACCAGTGTAAACATACAGGAGTGTGTTTGGCTGACTGCTAGGCCCAGATTCATGCTTCTGAACAAACAACACTCAAAACCAACAAGGCAGCTGTGAAACGAAAGCGCATGTGTGTTAACACTGAGATGGGATGAGGGGCACGGTGAGGATCCGAGGAAATGCATTTAGCCTTTCGTAGGGAAAGCCACACCTAAAGAATAAAGGAATGGGAAATTAGTGCCGGGACTGTTGGTCCTCGGGGAAACAACACACAACGCTGGCAGACGATTCACTGGAGCGAGATCCAGGACGGTTCGTGAGACTATGGTGGTGCTAAAGGTGAATCGAGCAAAAACACATCTTGTCATATTACATCGCTTTGGATAAAAGTATCTGCCAAATGCATATACTGTATGTAATATTTAGTTATCGTTAAGTGTGACAAAGCGTTTTATCTGCCGTTATTCTTTGTTGAATTATGCTGCTACAGTATGTGATGAAAAATCTCAAATTTCATTTAATAGCACTGATAACATTACTGTAAGTAAACACAACTGCTCCTAAAGTTTTACAACATATTCACTAATTTACTGTCGATTACTATTACATCTACTATCTGAATACTATATAAATGCATTAATGCTACTGACATTAATTGACACTGAAGCAAATACAGACACTTTTTGTATGATTTCTGTCAAATTTGGTTAAAAAGTGTCCAAACAAGACTTTGCGTTCACATGCTTGACTGTAAGGTCAATGGTGTTTATTAAGGCGGGACTTAGTGTCATAAACTCAATTCCGACAAAATCTTTTTACCATATTGTGCATAATGTATCCAGCCATTTTAATCTTTTTGTAATTACAATTATCATTCCATTACCTATAAATACTGTAACATAATGATATTAAATTATTTAAAGGCAGTAAAAGTGCTTCACATTACATCACTGAGGAAAATTTAGGATAAAAATAAGCTTGTTGTAAATTATATAAAAAAGTAGTGATACAAATATATAATTTCTTATCATTTTTCAACATTTTTTGTCAATTTTGGGGTGATATATTAACAGGATATATTCTTTACAAGCCTAAAATAAAAAGTTTTCTTTAAGCCAACACTTTACTTACAGTGTTAATGTAAATAAGATTTCACCTTTTCAGTCAAAACGCACCAACATTGTGCATTAAACCGTCCTAAAACTGCTCGTGAAAGGTCTGACGATCAATCAGTGCCCTTCTAAATAGTCCCACCCAATCTGACCCCCACCGTCCCCTCACCATCCTCATGTTGCCCCTCGTGATGCCCCTCACCCTAATGTGGCCCGCTCAGACCGAGTGATGAGGGTCATCCAGAAAGACTTGTGCAGCAGTTTTTGGGGCTCAGTGCTTTGTTTCCCTCATCATTATACACACACAAAACATCACAGTGAAAATAAAACAAAAGTACAAAAACAAAAATAAAACCATGACTTCAGGAAACAGGAGTTAAGAGGCTGGAAAGTCCAGCCAGTCCGATATGAGCGAGATGGGGACACGGGTGTGGGCCTGTCTGTGGTCTGAGGGCGGGGCTTGTTTGTAGGGGGCGGGGAAAGAGGGGGGCACTTTAAAAGGGAGGCCGACCGGTTGGCTCTCCACGCTGGACTGTGATGGGAATGTGACAGGTCTGAAAGCCCAGGTAGAGGGGCAGCTCTTCGGCCTTTGAGGACGCTGTATAGGTCACACAAGAGAAAACACAGGGTGAAAATCTCTCCTCACCCTTTCTCACAAAACTCTCTCCCTCTCTTTTATGGATTGTTCACACACACAGCGATTTTATCGGTGGACATTACCAAGTGGCTGTATCATTTTTGGTGGGCAATACTAACTGCTGGATGCATTATAAAATTAAATAATCTAATCAGAAATGGGATGCCCTGCTGACATCACTTGAGGCATAATCACAATTTTAACAACGAATCTGTTTTTCAGACGCTTCAAATAAACTTTCTGGAGGGGAAATAGAACCAGATGTCATGAACCAGATCATCATTTATGAATACATGAATCATTTAGACATGCTTTCCATGCAAATTCTGTTTTATGAATGTGAGCAGAGACGACACTGAAATATGTTTTGATTTCTTTAAATCAACATCTCTGCATCACATCGCTCATTTGCATAAACAACTGGACACGCCCACATCACACCAATCTTTGCCACTTAATGCACGTCACCCAACAAATAATCACAAGTGGTGTAAATGCCCATTTCCTGTCCTCCCCTCCACACACTTGCTTAAGACTAGCTCAATAAACATGCTTATTGGACAGTAGCTAAAGCCGACTTCATCTGCTCTAATTGGACACGCAGCTTTTGGCGTCAGGACGGCTTTGGTCGCTGCTCAACTTAACACTGTGCCTTTGGGAAAAGCTTGTGTTAAACTGGCAGAATGCTGTTGGTAACATGATATTCATAATCGGCTTTTCTCAAGTGCTTTTAATGAAGCCATACAGCTTGTGTGGAGAAGAGGACACAGAGAGAGAGAGAGCGGTTTCATTATTCACATGAAGCCAATAGAGCACTTAAAAGCCAAATCATTTGTGCAAACATTTCCTAAAAGGATTTTTTGGGATGTTAAATGGATTAAGTGGAAAAGGTTTGATGTATTGTTCTTTTACAGTATTAGTCTTGTGTATGACAGCTAACAGTGGTGGTGGTGGACTCTGAGAGGGGAAGGAGAGGTTTTGCACTAAATTGTGCTGGTAGATGTGGGGGGAGTCTTTTCTATTATATGAAAAGTATGATTTAGATGATGTGGTGACATTGGCAGGTGCAGATTTGCTTACCTAACACCCCGGTGGAGTCGATCGGATACTCCAGAATAGACGTGGCAGGGGCCAGTGTGTAGGGGTACTCGTAGGGCGTCGCGTAAATCAGGCCTGACTCAGGACCGGGCTGCACCAGGGTGGCGGTCGCCGGGTGTGCCGAGCCGTTGGGCATGACCGTCTGGATCTGACGAATGAGAGGCATGATGGTGGGCCCGGCGGGCGTGGGCGTACGCAAGGCTGTGGGCGGCAGGACGGGTGCCGGGCCGGTGATGATCCGGGGCGCCTGGGCGCTGGCTGCAAGAGAGAATGCAAGGGCAGCTGCAGTGAGCAGAAAAAATGTGAAGGTGGGGGAGAGATCGAGACGGGTGGGGTTGGGACAAAAAGACAACACCATTAGTATCAGGAATACACTAGACACAAAGCATGTCAGCGATGCTCAAGCTGTTCGGCTAATCATTAGTAAACAAGGCGAGGGATGGGAACGGGGTATTTAAACATACACCTCGGTAACAATATCACACACCGGCAGGTTTACCGCTTTCAGTGCCATTTACAAAAGCAGCAAAGCGAAGAGGATGTTGTCACAGCATCCTTTACATGAAGAAAACATTGTTTTCAGCGCGCATGTTCTCCATTATTTTGCTTCATTAGCTGCTAATTCTGCATCAGAATACACAGACATTTGTCAGAGCGTTTTTCTTAGGGTCATAAGAGAGCCGTGGTGAGGATTACAGAAAGCTTACGTGATTTGATATTGGCGTCTCTGTAGGTGCCGTTAAGAATGGCCAGTTCCATTAGCTGCATCTTCTTCAGGCTGTCTTCACCTTCCGCCTGTCCATACACACAAACACATCAGAAATGTAGTTACAGATCACAAACAAACATGCTATTTGCTATATTTATTGTTACAATTAATACTGCTGAATGAAACATAAATCATCTTAAACACATTTCGACACATACTGTACTGTAAGTTTTTTTTGTACATATTTATTGTACATACATGTTTTACCAAAAATACAGGTCATGAAAAAATTCAATTCAAGATTACAAAATTATTTTCTGAATTTTCTACCAACATTTCTCACAAATTCTAAATAAAATAATTGTTTTTTTGCACTTATTTGCAGAAAATAAAATCAGGACAAAATATTTATTTTCCTGATTTTTTATTCATTTTTAACTAAAAAAAGTTACAGGCTGCTGTTTTAATTATCCAATTTTGTGTAAAAATCTTTTTATATCTTGTTATCCTCCTGTTTAACTACTAAAAATGTTAGAAATTGTGGCTGATATTATTTCTGGTTCTTCCATAACACTGGAAAAGCAAG
The DNA here is from genome assembly GCA_019155185.1 of Beaufortia kweichowensis. Classification (NCBI taxonomy): domain Eukaryota; kingdom Metazoa; phylum Chordata; class Actinopteri; order Cypriniformes; family Gastromyzontidae; genus Beaufortia; species Beaufortia kweichowensis. The sequence continues at coordinate 15,871,353 of CM032801.1, read as the reverse complement.
GAAAAAAGTCATAAGCATTGCAAGCCTGATCTTACTTAATCTTACAAATTCTTACGATGTAACTCGTCTAAAAATGTACGATTAGTAGGAAAAAAGCAACAATAAAGGCCCACTCCTAACCCCAACCCTAACTTCACTGGGGAGAAAACAAATTGTACTAAAACATACGAATGAGATCGTACAAATTTATACGAATTAGCCAACTCGTAAAATATGTATGAATTCCTGTGAGATTGCGTTGTCATTGCACTGTGGGATAAATTCTTTCATCCTATGTTGTAAACAGCACAATTTTCAGGTCACAAGAGTACTTTACTTATCATATACATGTGTCTACAAACACATACTATATTATATTATACACAGCAGTATGAGAAGACACTATTCTGAACATAGGCAGCACTCATTTGAATGGTCATGCTAGAGATCCCTAGACTCACTCGTGTAGAGATGAGCTACATTAAGAGAGATGTATTTACAGCCCTGCAGCACAGCTCTTCTAAGGGTCCCTCGTGCCCTCCCGTCACCACTGAAACACAGCCTGTGTATCTAAATATCAATACTTTATTAAGTCAAGAGCCTGCTGATGAATAGAGCGGGACAGAGCCGTTATAAATCACTCTCTGTCTTTATTTAATCAGCCTAATGTGTCCGTCCTTGCCAGAGACGCCTCAGAGCGTCTGTCCGACTGATGCACGACGCACAATCGCTTATTACAACCTGAGAATGAGGAAAAAGTTTGGGCAAAAACTTGTTTTTGGAGATGACCTACATAGAAGAAGCTAGTGAGGTTTATAAAATATATATTTTGTGTGGTACTGTGTTGTTGTTTTGATCTACACAACAAGCGTCGATGCTTTATTAGCGCCGACAGTTGACGGGAATGCGGCAAACTATATTTCATTGTTTTGAAGGCATCATGAAGGTCTAACTGATAAGAGACAGTAGTTAAAAGGTGTGTTAAGAATGGAAATATTCATGTGTTATGGATGTAACAAACAAAACATGTTTTTGAGAGACAACATACTTTGTAGGATTTCTGTGAATTAAAATACACAAACCAGAAGCAATAACACCCAATAAATGAAGAAGAGATGACTATGAAGAATCATGCTTTAAAAACTTTAACAAAGACCTCACATGGGTATTTAAATCACCAAATATTGATATCTGAGCTATCATATGATAAAAATATTTGATAAAAACTTTTCACTGTAAGCTTGCCATTTGCATGGAATTGCCCATATATCTAAACCCATATGCTTAATATAAAGTATATACTGAACAGTAGTATAAAAACAGTTGGTTGTGGATAATATTTTTATAGTCCATTCATAAAACTGGATAAGGAAGGACATATGTCAAGAGCATTGCATTCTGGGATTTAGTATTTTATGGAGTGTGCTCTGTTATTATCTGAATATGTTATTATCGGGAATATATTCAGAAACTCAAGAATACACAACATACATTAAGCATTCAGCAGAATAGGGATGTAAAGGACAAAATGTCTGTGCATTTTGACGGCATAAAACACATTATAAACATATATAGAATGCTCTCCTAAATAGTGTTTTAAGTCCTGCAGTATCAGGTATGTGCCAGTGAGAGGTGCTGTGATGTCATCAAAGCATCCTGAGAAGATTCAGGCTGGGATCTAGTGCTAACTTTCTCTCCCAGGCAGTAATTTAAACATCAGTGCGAATCATTACCCAAACACAACCCAATCCTGTCTGCCACATTCACCACCACAGACGGAGAGACTTTACTGTACATTTTTTAACGCTACAACATATCTGACAATCACTTTCCTTCTGCTCCAAACCATGTGCTCTCTACTATCTCTCTTTCATCCATCATTCCATCCTCTCTTCTGTCTCTCTCCTCCTGTTGCCGTGGGCTCTTCCTGCTCACATCGTGCACGCTGACAACACAAAGAGCTTCTCTGCATCAGAGCTGCCGTGTTAATGTATGAGTATATGCGCCAGTGCCTGACGCTCGAAGCCATTGCCGATGATCTCGATTTCAGTTTAATATAAAGAAGGCCCTGGGATGGCAAAGGTGCTAAATCAAATTGTCGCTTTGGCCACCGGGTTGTGTCTGAATCAGCTGTGTGTCTTTTCATGCTTGGAGAGAACTGCTTTTGTTCGACATGTGAACACAACACTGGGGTTAGACTGAACAAAACAGACTTGCCGGTTAAACACAACTGAAGATATAGCAAGATCCTATTGAATTTTTTAGCACAGATTATGATGTATTCAAACTGCATACGCACAGTATATTTGTGGTGCTATTGCTACAGATTGTCTGATTGGACAGTGATTTTCTCCTAAAGTCATAAATTACCGGTCATATGTTTTTGACTACCTCTGAATAGGGTTTAAATGATCAGATGATAAAACGGACCTTGTTTACACCTGTATTTAGTGTTGTCCACTGTGATCGGATCACCCGATGTGAATATCAGGTGTGAATAGGGCCTAAAGGCAGAAGGGTTTGCATGAGATATGATACAGACATCAGCAGCAGCTCCCATAGAGAGACCAGTACAGTGTGTTTGTGTGTGTGTGTGTGTGTGTGTGTGTGTGTTTGGGTCGGGGAATGTAAAATGCTTTTAAAGTCCGCTTGCATAAAGAGGAATCACTCTGGAGCTATTCAGACTGGGATCACAATGACCTTTACTACACAATGCCTGCCAGCATACAACTTTCCATCATGGCCCTGTCAGGGCTGCGTTCATATCTCTCTCTCTCTCTCTCTCTCTCTCTCTCTCTCTCTCTCTCTCTCTCTCGGCTACCGAGCACAGTGCGCTTTTTGGCTGTCTACATATGAAACGTCCTACTAAAATGATTAATCTGTATAGGTGACTGATGTGAACCGCATGACATTGGCCTTGTCCCAAATGAAGCACTTGATACTCATATATATTCGTGAATATATTCCCTTTTGTGGGCTCTGTAAGATTAAAGCCCTACAGTCTATGTGATAGTACGTCATTAAAGTCTAGATTCAGAATAGGATACCAGGGGCAGGATTTAAAAAGATAATTCAGCACGCTACAGCATTACCACACATCAGATGAAGAGCACAAGAGTTTTTCCTTACCACGTTTACTGTAATAACCTTAAAAATACACACATATATTGTGTAAAATAGTCAATGTAGTACATAATTAGATAATTAGTACTGATATGTTTCTGTTTTAGGCACTGTGTAGTTTTCATGTTGTTGTTTCTTAGACAACATTATTTTGGTTTAAATGGTTTAATCATACAAATATGTGTATAAGTGATTATATGTGACCCTGTCTGTGAAATCCCAGCTAAAGTCATTTTTTGTTTTTTTTACATAAAATCATCCTACATAATGTAAAGAACATTCTGTGAAAATATAACCTTGATATCTTTCATATTTGCTGAGTAAGACCATGTCAAAGATTGAAAATCATAGTAAAATTATTGGTGAAATCAAACTTTAATGTTCGTTATCTCAAAATTAGATTTTTAGACTTTAGCCTTGTTTTCACAGACAAGGTCACATAATAATTATTATTTGTCATTTATTTCTATTTTTAAAGTCACAATTATAAAAATCTTTTTTTTCTGATAAAATCAACTGAAAAAAAATCTAATGTACTGTATGTGGTATAGACAAAAAAACATGTCGGAGGTTGAAAAAACAATTGTTTTCATCATCATGCAGCTGTTTTTTTTACTGAGATTGATGAATTGTTATGCATATGAGTAAAGAAGAGACATTGAGCATCTATTAACGTCTTTCCTTTTGTCTTCTCTGTTGCTACTGTCCTCTGCACTGTTGACTTCTCTCTCTCTCTCTCTCTCTCTCTCTCTCTCTCTCTCTCTCTCTCTCTCTCTCTCTCTCTCTCTCTCTCTCTCTCTCTCTCTCTCTCTCTCTCTCTCTCTCTCTCTCTCTCTCTCTCTCTCTCTCTCTCTCTCTCTCTCTCTCTCTCTCCTCTCTCTCTCTCTCTCTCTCTCTCTCTCTCTCTCTCTCTCTCTCTCTCTCTCTCTCTCTCTCTCTCTCTCTCTCTCTCTCTCTCTCTCACGCTCTCTCTCTTTCTCTCTCTCTCAAAGCAAACCACTCAAGTGATTGCTTTCTCTGTAACAACACAAAATACGGTCCAATTTAATACTTCTCATTGCTTTATTCTATTACACACTTTATCTTGTTAGCCGCAGTTTCTCAAGGACAAGGACATAAGCTGAACCTGTCATACTCAGCTCAGACTGTGACTTAAAGGTGCAGCGAGTGGCCAAATGAAGGCAAGAGGACCTGGCGAGAAGAAACCGGACGCTAGCGCTCCAAGAACGCGTCCCACTCGCGGAGAATGCAGCTGCTCTCTTACAAGACATGAGCGCTTGGCCTCCAGCCACAGAGATGCTTCATCCTCTCAGCAGTCCTTCCTGTCCCTCCACGTCGCACCGGAACCCGCTGGTTTATCTCACCCCATCCCTGAACGCCACGTGTCATCCTTGGAGACTTAATCAGGCCTTAAACCTAACTATGAGAAATCATTAGAAATGACTGTCAACCTTATGTGATCTTGGTGTACGACCTGACCATTCACACCATCTGCGACTGGTCAGAAAAAGTACCAACCTAAAATGAACACATTAAAGTTGGTGTATGGTTGGTCAAGATGCACATGTAAAAGCAACCAGTGGTGAGAAATTTCTACTGGTTTCACAATTTGTCGTGTTGTGTGATAATACAGCCAGGCTTTCTGACGCTCAGCTGTGAGTTTAAGCGTTCTGCAGCTGTACCTCCCCACAGAGACATAAACACAACCGCAGATACATTCATTGTGAAAATATACAGATTTCCTTTCACACGCTCAAGAGATACACACTTCTAATAGTCATTGGGAAGATTAAAACTGCTTTATGAGCGTAATTACGGCATAATCCAATATTTATGTTGCTGCTTGCTGTACCTCTTGTAATGGGCTTGTTGAATATGATGAGCACTTGTTAATTAACTGAGATCATCATATAGTGCCGCAGAGAAAAGAAACAGCACTTTGTCCATCCTCTAAAACTACTGTAGTGAATACATGTAATACTTTTAATAAAATGAAATACAGAACGAAGTACTTTGACACATACTAAGATTTAGAGTTTATTAACATATTCATGTTTTGTTTTTAACTAAAATACACAAAATTATTTTCAGAGAGTGAAATGACATCATGGTATATCACCATACTGAAAAAAACAGGGTAGTATCATTGTACGCTTTTATTATTGTCATAATAATTCAAGATGTAAACACATCAATTTGGATTAAATAAAGTTTGCAGCCTCTATTAAACCTGACGGATAAATTTAGCCACATAAATAAGCGCAGAGATCACTGACCCTATTCTTTGTTTAAACACACGCACAGGTTAAAATTAGACTGCAGGTTATTTCAGGGAGAGACAGGGAAGCAGCCTTTCCTGGATGTGAGGGGGTCACGGGCCGGCGAAAGAGAGAGAGAGAACTGTGCATGTACCGCTCATGCATTTACATCTAGTGAGGCAGTATGAGAACATGTTTCAAATTTAGCTGCAAACCTGTGGGAGAGAACAGAGCTAACGGTCTTACTTCCCCACACATGAGCTTTCATGTTAATTGGCTTTGAGAGAGAAAAGTACTGCAAGTGTCCCTGGTGCCAAAACGCATGCGTATGTGTGTGTGTCTGTGTGCATACAAATGCTGCTTCTGTCAAATAAAATCCTCATCTCTTCTGCGGCACACAAACAACAGTAACACACAAACTAAATCTGATATAATACTGTAGCTGTATTTGACTCAGCAGATGAGAAAACTGATTCTGATAGTGGGGTCTTTTCATGGATATAATGACACAAACTTTAAATTGTTTGCTGTAACAACTAAACCTAAGCCTCACACAAATCTTTCTGCATTTTTACATTTTCAAATAAACATCATTTAGTATGATTAATTATCATTTTAAATTTTAGCAAGCAGTCCACAAAATGTATAGAAAGCTACACACATGTCCTTAGATCATAACTGGAGACATTTCATAGACTTGTATTGTTTTTATACACAGCTAGTTATAAATATTGTAACCTAACCCTAAAAGCAAACTTTTTTACAATTTAGTAAAACTTTACTATAGTTTTATATAGTTGACATATCATAGGCAACATACATTTCTTTGCTCTTTTCAAATAAACAAAAGTCATTTACATAAAGAACTATTAAAGGTACAGTAGCAGTCAAGCTCAATGTGAGTGCAAAATGGCAATAATAATGACCAGCGTAATAAATAAAAAGGCTATAAAAGTTAAGAATATGGCTTCTTCTAGATTTATCAGACAATAACAAGCCAGTTGATTACCTGTGCCTTGCCAGTTTAACAGCAAGACACTGTTAGTGCAGGCGGCACAATGTACCCAATGTGTACCCAAACACACACAGAGCTGAAACAGACATGAAGTTTCCAGACACAAGTACAAAGAGTATGTGAGTAAAACAGGCTGTGGCAGTGATTCGCTGTCAGTGTGCGGGCATTCTCCTTCTCAATAGAAATAAAGAGGTGCAATTAGAATAAGGAGGAAGTCTCATACATCAACTGCCTTTGAACTGTGGAGACGCCAAACCGAGAGAGAGAGAGAGAGAGAGAGAGAGAGAGAGAGAGAGAGAGAGAGAGAGAGAGAGAGAGAGAGAGAGAGAGAGAGAGAGAGAGAGAGAGAGAGAGAGAGAGAGAGAGAGAGAGAGAGAGAGAGAGAGAGAGAGAGAGAGAGAGAGAGAGAGAGAGAGAGAGAGAGAGAGAGAGACCTTATCACTGTGAAACTCTTAGCGCAAGCATAAGCGCACACACACTGTCATTCGCTTTCAAAAACACACATTCTTACCCAGTAACCCCGCAACTAGCCGTTGCTTCATAACAATACATCTCTCTTATCTCTGTTCAAATAAAAGGGAGCTTTGATCTCACACAAAATGCAAAAAAATGAGGTAGTGCAACAGAAAGGCTGGTCACAAAATCAAAAACATGATCTGGGAATTAAGAAAGGCAGGAGAATGAGGGAGCGAGTGAAAGTGCTCCTGAACATCACACAGAATTTTCTCCTCCTCCAGCAGAGCGTCTCCCACAGAGCGTTCATGTCTGTCCCAGACTGTCTCAAAAACAGATTTGAGTAATTTTGCCTTTTAAAAATGCATGTGTTCGTGTATTATTTATCTGAAGGCTGCATGTGGTTTCTAAACATTGAGGAGGACTATCATCCCGTCTGAATGAGCACTGCTGAGACCAGTCTGAACCGCTGGCTAATGATCTGCTACACTACCGGGGTAATGAACCAACATGAAATGTGAGAGGGATACTGAAAGACAATCCTTAAGAAAGAAAAATCACAAATTACATCTCTTAAATATCCCATTTGGTTTTGCTAGACAGCTGTGACATTAAATTGAGAGAAAAACTCCTGCTTAGACACTTGTTTTGAACTGAAGAAGACTATAGAGTTTTATAAAAGATGTCAGCAATGTCAACCGTGTTATTTTTTAGATAACAGCTTAAAACGCCTCAAGAAATTAAAGTTAAAATAAAGTTTACATTTAGCAAAGTTTTGCATTTTATTCAAATTAGCTCTAAAATGTTTCAGAACAAATAAAAATAGTCACAAATATACTGTATACCATATTTATTATTAATAATTTTTTAGAAATTGATAGGGCAATATGACTATTTCTATATCTATATTATATGGGTGGTTGACAAAAGTCTGTGTCATATGGTGTGACCTACAAAAAATGTAGAAAAAACCTAACAATTACAGTAAGATAAATACTTCTGATCCTATTTGTAACTTCAGCAAAGAAAATAAATCTCTCATGCTATTTGTATATTTTTATTTCTTATATGCGTTATATTTTTTTCTACATTTTTGCTGTTACACCATAGGACATAGTCACATATTTATTTATCAACTACCCATGTCAACAATACTAAAAAAGACAAATATCTGAAATAATAAAATAAATAGATATAAAATGACTGGAAACGTATATAATAGTAACATCAGCAAAACAAAAAAAAGCTGTCCAAAAGGACAGATTAAAACAGATTTTTTTAATCTTATCAATTAAATGTATTAATATGTTATGTGCACCAGTGTTAACAGTGTATATCTTGAAAATATCCCAGTATTGTTTAATGTCTTCACCCTTACAGAAGTGACAGGAAGGCTGCTCTGCATTGGAAAAGTCAAGCAGCGTATTAAAAAAATAAGTACAGCGTAAAATGTAGTTTGCTGACAGAAAGTACAAGCTCTTTGCTTTCCTTGTGACATTTAGTTTCCGTGTGCTTGATAGAAGCAGCTGTTCTATTGGAGCTCAGCAGAGCAAAGAAGCAGGATTCATTTCTAAATGGCCAGGGAGTCTGCATCTTTACACTATTCCTTCATTTATTCAGGGATTACATTGTCAGAAGGGAAGAGAGTTAGTGGAGAGAGGGAAAATGATGTTTGAGTATGAAGGAGCAGGTCTACATGGAGTCACCAACTCCAGCTCCATTTCATTGTTCTTAAAGAAAACTAAAAATGTAAAATGGGTGGGTGATTTAAGCCCCTCTGTAGTATAGACACATGACCCTGTCCTCTTCTTGGAGGAAGGGGCCGCCCAACAAGTTGCCATGGTAATGCAATCTTTGCGCTATGAACCCCAACTTGCCTTTATCAACTGTACCAACACAAGCTTTAAATAAAACGAAGTGTTACCCAAAACCTGAGAGAGAGAGAGAGGGAGAGAGAGGGAGAGAGAGAGAGAGAGAGAGAGAGAGAGAGAGATAAAGAGAGAGAGAGAGAGAGAGAGAGAGAGAGAGAGAGAGAGAGAGAGAGAGAGAGAGAGAGAGAGAGAGAGAGAGAGAGAGAGAGAGATAGGGAGAGAGAGAGAGAGAGAGAGAGAGAGAGAGAGAGAGAGAGAGAGAGAGAGAGAGAGAGAGAGAGATGCTGGACACTCTCAGAGCCGAGAACAGGGGATGGGAATCGAGTCCCACTGGGAGCATTATCCAACCCTGCTGGGCCGAAGAGCCTCGCTCTGGATTTCCACACTCCAGTTGTAAACAAAGAGCCTTTTGATGCTCTCTCAGCCTCAAAGTCATGGATGACTACTCAATCATGTGACCAGAGAAGTCCCTGCTGTTCACACGTACACCGCAACCACACACAGAGTTACACTCGTTGACATGTTACATTACTGACCGATCGGAGACCTTTCAACTACAGCCAAAGCTAAAGATTGGCCAAAACGTGCATTGTTTCTAGGGCTCTAAAGATGCATGAGCATAAATGATCACAACACATCTTATTTAGAGAAAGACATCCACAGGCAACACACACACACATTCCTGCAAAGCGAGGCATGGGCTCTATTCATCCTCTCTCTCTCTCTCTCTCTCTCTCCTCTGCTGGTGCCGAGCACTCTGAGAAACAGCAAGAAGCAGAAAAACATGTCATGCAAGAGGGAGCCTATTGTGCCGTGGAGGGAACAGATGGAAACTCCCACAAACCACTGGGCCCTTCAATCTGCTGCCTTTCCAAAAAAAACAAAACACAAACAGCAACACTAGCTCTGCTTACCCACAATGCACCTTTGCTTTTACATGCACTCAGGCATTCTTACAGAGATGTGAGGGGTTTTATGGGTAATCTTGCAGGCAGACGTTCAGTTATGTGTAACGCTTGCTGAGCGCGGCACGGGAATCCCCAAACAGAACTTGCGAGTACACCGCCCAGATATTGCCTTAAACTCTTTTCCCAGTAGTTGCTTATGAGCATGTGTGCGAGCAGGTGACTTAAGAATCAGGAGTCTGAAAAGAGTTTGAAAACTTTGGCATTTGGATAGGCCAAACAGAGAGAGAAAAGGCAAGACATGAAATTGGATAGTAATCCAAAACATTGAAAATGTGAGTAAAGGCTGCTGTCATAAGGTTGTCGGTGACTGCAAAAACATTTCTATGTAGGTTTTTCTGGCCCAAGTATCATAAATCTACATAACATATTTGTCCCTAGATACACTACGGCTCGTGGATTTTTTAAAAACAATTTAAAGAGATACTTCACCCAAAAATAAAAACACCATTTAATCACCCTCAAAAGAAGATATGTTGAGAAATGTCTCAGTGATGTTTTTTCAAGTTGTTTGGTTACCAACATTCTTCAAAATATCTTCTTTGATGCTCTGCATAAGAAAGAAAGTTATACAAGTTTAAAATGATATCAGCATAAATAAATAATGAAAGAATGTTCATTTTTGGGTGAACTATGCCCGTAAGGTTTGAAAATGTACAATTTTAGATACCACTAATATCAATAATCCAGACGATATGGAACGACACTAAATATTTGTTTGTTAGCTGTACGGACTTTGTTTAAAAATCTTAAAATGATGAGTACTACTCACACTACTCAAACAACACGTACACACCCATAAAACCCTAGAGACAACAAACACCAGTGTTTAGGGATGAGTCTTGAGTGACAGCCTGTGCTAATCTGAGCCGTGCCTGTGCCGGGGGGGCAGATCGGAGCGCTTCGGCCCCCGCTGGCCCTCACTGTTTACTTAACTTTTCCTTTTCTCCGACTGCTGGTACAGCTGGTCAACCACATGCACCAGAGAGGGAGGTGTGTGTGCATTGTGCTGTAGTGGTCCCTCCATACCCAATTTGGAATTTCACTTTATCTCCAGCCCTGACAATTAGAGCTGCCTCTATCAGTCATGGCTTCAGGCTGAGAGCCACGGCAGGGCGGCTGACAGACAGGACTTTAATTAAAGTAGTCCCTTCAGCAATGACCATTTAGGCCTAGCTACTGCTAACACAGGATGGGGAGACAAGAGAGTAAACGTCAAGAGCTAACAGATAGCGACGAGAGCTTCACCTCACCGCAGGTTTAGACGCTGCCTACCGGCTTATGTTCTATATAAGGGCCGTAAAATACTTTCTGAAATTAGCTTTCTCCGGGGTGTGCGTGTAATTTGGTGCTCGAAGTTGTCTTAGCTCAGTTTAGCAAAGCTGAAAATACCCAGAGCGAGGTGACACGAGTCTGTTTTTCCAGGAATATGAACCATCGTGACATGTGGGAGGTTAAGAGCTTTCATTTATGTACAACAAGTTTGCGTGAGGATTCATCTCACACAAGCAAAATGGTTCTTCAATCTATAAGATCAGATCCTTGTTAGATTTTTGAACATTTTGTAGCGTTAGGACAGCAAATTGTGTTGTATCAAATATGAACACAAAGGCTCACACAAGAGGTGTCGGTGGTATGGAAACAAGCTCTCCGTTCTGTACGTAAGATGTTCAGAGAAACCCAGAGGAGTCTGGTGAGACCCTGCCTCAGTCAGCACAATCAGATGCAATTGTGAAGGAAAGGCTTTGATAAATTTGTCACAAAGCCATTGATGATAATTGCTTTTGACTGTGTTAGCAGCATCCTGCTGGTCACTGGCTTCCTGCATGCACCAAACCGGCTGCTGCCACTACTGTCGGTGCGGCTGATTATGATGATGAGAGCAACGGTGATGATGTAGATAATGATGATGATTTAAAATAGATGACTGAGAAGGGCTGTCTCAAAAGGCATGCTGAACACTCCTGGTGTGCGGGTATAATGCACGTCGGCTGCATGCTTTCACCAGAAGGTAGACCGCCAATCCAGCAAGCGACTCACTGACATCCGTGTTATATGTGATATTTACCGCAAACCCCAAGATGCACCGCTAGCTCCGCCCACATGTGGAGAAGCAGAACGTACAGCTTAAATGCCACAAGACGCGATCAATCAGTATGCAAATTTCAGCAGGGATTTAAGAGCAAGTTGCAGCAGCGTCTGTTATCGTAGCGCAAACAGAAAGGAAAAAAATCTTGTCCCTGTAGGTAAACATGGGGATGTGGGAGGGTATTGCTGGACATCATATAGAGCCGCAGTGGGCTGTGATTGATAAGGAAAGGGTGGTTTCTTCGTGGACCTACTGGGGCGAGGGAATTGCTCAGGTTAAATGTTATATGGATGCTGGAGCTGTAACCTGTGTCCACTCGAGTGGAGGTCTGCTGATCGGGGAGGTGTGACTCTTCTCACTGATATGATTGAAGGTGTTGGCTGTTGCCATGACAGCCCACTGAAGCAATAACATATCATCCTTTCTCTGGTGGCCAAGTTTTATTGTTCTGTTATATGCGGTTACGTTGTACGTCTTCAGGTTACACTGGAAATGATCATCTTTTGAAACCTTAAAGGAAGGGTCGAGATCAAGCTCATCTGACATTATTTGAGGCATAGTGGTATTTAAGCACAAGGATAATTTCGCTGTGTCTTGTCAGCTCAGAAAAGCTGAAAAGAAAACACACAGCTAGTTAGTTATGAGCTGTTTGAGTCTGAAACTGCGTAATCGAGCGAGCTGTTTCAATTTGCAGCCCAATCACACCAACTAGTGAAAAATGGGCATTCGATATCCACTTCTAAAGTCACTGAAACCAGAATGCAACCAGAAAAGAATGGTTTGCAAAATATAATCTCTTCAATACTGAACATCACTTTGTCTTTGTCCTGTTAACTGTCACCGTTCCTCAGGAGGGAGATCTATGTTATTTCCCTATTATCTTTAATATTTCATTGTTGAATTTTATTCTAATCATGACAAACTAACAATTGATGGACAGGTATATGACCCAAGATGAAATATTTGACAGATTTTCATAACAATAAACATAAACAAAAATAATAATTAGAAAAAATTTAACATTACTGTAATTTATAAAAATACCTAAAATTATTATCGTTTTTAGTTTAAAAAAAAAATCTAAAAATGAAAAATATAATTAATAAAGTTACAGACAATCAAATTCTGATTAAATCTGGCAATCTACAGCAGCCCTGCAGAGAAAGCCACATCTGCAGCGGCATATGTACACAAAGATGAAAGTTGACAGATTTGTAATATAAATGTATTTACACTGGAATCACAGTAGCGGGAAATAATGTCTCATATCTGAAATGTTGATTTTCCTGCACACCAGAAAATGAGACATTGCTTACTGACAGTGGCAAAGTTTGTGAGGACTCAATGGTAATTCTGTAGCTGTTTCCAGTAATTCCAGTATCTTGGAATGTGTTTACAACAATATAATCCAATGACCATGACCTAGAAGCTCCTCATCACATGATTCTCAAGTTCATGTGTGTTCACAACATAAATATGAGACAAACAGTACAATCTCACCCCTGACAGGCTTGAAGAATTGACCTGTTATAGTGTTTCATTAGAGTATCTTTATACTGTATATATGATGTTAAATGACAGTGATGTTCTCTGAGAACATTCCAGGTGAACGCCATCTAAACCAGACGCGTTACTCAATCACAGCAGTCCAGCGCAGCACTTCTTGTTTTTAAGGACAGCATTTTGAGAATGTTTCACTTCCCACTCATCAAGTGACAGCGAAAAGAGAGGAAATGAAAGGGGAAACGGCCGAGTACACTCACAGACACACACTTTCTAATCTGCTGCTATTTAAACTCAGTCAGCTCTTGCATGAATTTTTGAATGGAAAAGGCATTATGTGCTATAAGAAGATGTCTGGAGCATTTTTGTTGTGGTCTACAGTAAACCGCCGTGCAAAGAGGTAAATTGGTTTTAAAGTGCAAGTTCTAGTGATTACAAGATATTTGCACATAGATCTGCTAAATTCTGTAATAAGCTTTTTAAACTATATGAAGTTCAACTATGAGAAGTTGCAAATTATTCAAGCATTTATTCAATGCAGCAAAAGACACAAACACACTTAAAAAGGCAGCGAACAGCCTTTTATAAACAATTACCTTGCAACATTATATCGAAGCTTAAAACCCTTGTAATATAGCTTCAAACTGTTCTCTATTCTCTGTTTCTCTATTTTGACACATATGACATTGAAATGTCTTGATAAGCATGATGAGTGCTATTCTGAAGCGTTCAGAAAAAGAATGATGGGCCACAGGAAGTGTTTAAGCAGGAGAGGAGCAGCACTCACCGCAGGCACGAGTAGCTTGTTAACTTCCTCAACCGCACGTTTCAGCTTGATCTCAGCCCGGTTCTGTGCATCCTCCACCGTGATGAGAACGTGCAAGTCTTCATTGAGATGCTCCCAGTTGGGCTTTCCTCTGTTCTGCTCCTCCTGGATGGAGACACACATACAGGATGAGACGTTTTAAATGGACAGTTGTTGAGGTTCATCCATAAAATATCTTACAATATAAACTATATCACTATATAAATAATTCTGTAAAAATAGGGCACAATATAATGCATTAATATAAAGGAATTTTCCTGTTCATTTTTTACAGGTATTTACCTGTATTTTAAAAATTTCACTTAATTGCATTGTGTTTTAGCATTAACGGAAATGTCCATAAAATGAACAGATAAAGTACTGGCAGAAAATTCACTGTACATTTTCGGTTATTTTTTTTACAGTGTAGATATTCATTTAAACAATTGTCTTTTATCTATTCTGTCTTTCCTAAGTCATTTTCAGGAAAGAATTTTGATATAAATGTTAGTAATAATGTCCTTTGGGACATGCATTTATTAAAACAAGCTTACAAGTAATATGAGGAGACTGAGGCAAGTTGTCGAACATGACCATATTTAGTTTTGATTAAAAGTGTTTTCTCCAGTGGTTTTATTTATGTAGAATAATTTATATAAATTTCGTCTTTACACTTAAACTTCTAACATTATTATTTTTGTAATAAAATAATAAAGTAAACACATTCACAAAACAAGACCATATCAGACTGCACAAAAATGAATGCTAATCATTTCAATCCATTTAACATTATGGACATTTTTTAATCAGACACACAGTCAAAAGCATGTTAAACAAAGCTGTAGTTAGTAATTACGGTTCATTTGTGACAATGAAAATGGAAGGTCAAGTTCAGTCACTCTTGCAGTTTTTTGTCCTGCCTGTTTACATTCACTTAAAGGATAACAGACTGTACTTCCATTAATGCTTTATCTAAACAAGCATTATAAACAATAAGGGCATTTCACCAATAATGTGCACAAGCGCATAACTGTGAGGCAGGATTGCCCTTCATGCAGCGTTCACACATACATGCATGCGCTTCCAAATCCATCCAATCAGACAGTGTGCAGTCAATGAGTGGTATCATCACATTTTTTAAAAACACATTTTTGAAATAGAAAAATCATGTACTTTTAACATCCTTGTGCACAATAAAAACACTGTACTAAGAGTAGTATGGTAGTATTCTGAACAAAGCCTTTGTGTATGTAAGTTCAAGAAAGGAGCTTGTTTCAACTCCCACTTCTGTGATGCGGTCTCACACTTTGATAGGACGAAAGTAACTGCAAAACTAATAAAAACAGACTACAACAGAAGAGGATGTGCAAGATAAAAAGCGAGAGGCAGCTTCTTTGATCTGCTGCTCGCTAGCAAAGCAGAAATCAAGATGCCATGTACATGTCACATAGCGAGATGCTGCTCTATAAAAGAAACCTCAAAAACAGACTCAAGACAGGCAGCGGCAGTGGCTTTCACAGATACCAGAGACACGTCACGACAGTATGAGCCACAAATCAAAATTACATTACTGTTAAAGTGTCTCAGCTCAGGTATTTGAAGCTGACAAGTGTAATTTTTTTCAATGTTAACATAATTTCATTTATCCTGTTTTAATATGCAAAGACATCTGTAAGTAAGCCATTCGTGGTTGATTTCCCTAAAGAGTGTGGTACTTTCTAAGCATTGCGTGATATCTGGCTTGATATCTTGAACATCTGGCTCAATTAACAGAACCAAGCAAGATGGGACTTCCTTTTCGTCCAGACAATAAAAACTTAGTGGTAGGAATTTTTAAGAAACATGTTTGGTAATAATTATTAGTAGTGATTGTAAGCAATTAATACATTCATGACATAAAACACCTCCTGCGACGGTCATGCTACTTACAGTACTGGCTTAGTGACTGACAGTGTTTGTGTGGCAATGATAAAACTGGTAAAAACTCCCACAGACCTAAAGTGTGATAAAGGCCCAACGTGACATGTACCAAGATAACAAAATATGTGCTAAGAATGTTTTGTTAACATTGTCATTAAGTTATAAAAACATTATTTCAGAATGTTTTAAACATTCTACTAACAATGTAAGAATATTATTTCTTGGAATGTTTAACAATAACATACACAGTAATGTTGAAACAATGCTCTTTTAATGTTTCTGCAAAGTTTTTGATAACTTTTAGAGAATGTTAGCTAAAAGAATGTTCTCTAAGAATGTTCCTGTTAGCTGGGTCACTGACTTGGGCCAGTAAGCAATCACCTGGGTAAATAACACTCGAAACTTACAAATTTGTACTAATCGCAAACGTTTGGGCAAGCGCCACATACATTGCCTTTAGTCATTTTTGCAATTTCATGAGAAATTACAAGCAGCATTTTTCTAATTTTAACCTAAACTAAACATATGACACGCTACACAGACCTGAAACCCATAAAACTTGGAATTAAAAGGTTTGAGATTTGCTAAGGCAAACTACATAACTGATAAAAACCCAAAGCACATTAAGATGAAGGGGCTCATTGCGCTCCATCTACACCACTGTTTTTGTTTGTCTGCATCTGGCATGTTTTTCTGTTTTCTGTAAGATTTCCAAGTGAAGAATCAAGATCTGATTTATGCAATAATCAGATATGCAAACAGAAATGTTTTTTTCTCCCTGCGCTGCAAATGGGAAATTGATGGCAATCAGCGTTGGCGTCTGTGTTGCTGCGTTCTGCCTGCTGATTTTCATTAGGGATCCATTGTTGCCCCTTCGGTGCGAAACGAGGAAGGGAAGAAAACTGGGCTGCGTCACCAAACACGCTCGATATGATTTATTATTCAGGATAGCGGTGCACAGTTGTTATGAGGTCACTTCCTTTTTCTCTTTGTGTGCCCCTCTGGTTTCGCTTGACTGATTTACTTGGCCTTCCTTGTTTGTGACAAGCGCTAAAAATTGATCTTTTGAGGCTGATTGTCACAACCCAGCAGCACCCACGGCCACTTCGTCAATAACTCTCAGAAAGCTGGGCAGAGACGCCCAAGAGGGACTGGACTGGAGGGAGTGTGTGCGTATGTATCTGGAAGTAAGATACAGCTAAGACACTTGTTTTCCTGCAAACCAGACAGACTGTCTTGAACCAGGCCACCGACGTTCCTTCTATTCGGCCCCGTGGGGTGGCCGCGACAGGCTGGTAGTCAAGGCGATGCTCGCTCAACGTTCAACATAGGAAATATGTCCGACTGCGGGGCCCTCCACCAGGCTTTTGTTTACACCCTTCTCCCCCAGCGCACCCCGTCTCTCAGCCGCCCATGCGGTAACTGAGCAGTAGCATAATCAATGTCCATAAATCCATTGTCCTGGTCTTTTGTAATCCTCACCGAAGCAATAACAGCGCTCTGAAGGAGCACGGACCCCTCTGTGAAAGGCTCTGGGAACTAATATCACGGCTTGGCCAGGAGACGACAAATCGACAGAGGTGCATGCAGGGATGAGTGAGAGTGTAATGAGACATGACTTTGTCCTCTGTTTCTTACATTTAAACAGAGTGAACTTGAACGTCTTACTCAGATTAAGGCTCATATTCTCGTTAAGCCTTTATTCCGAAGAAGCTAAGAGAAACACATTGTTTACTTCAGTTCATTCATTCTTAGTAATTCTGCACAGTAATTAAATCAACTCATTAATTCTCTATCCTGCCCATGACAACACAACGCAACAACGTAATGAATTGCAAAATGTAGGTCAGGAGATTCATGCTGTGCTATGTGTATTGATTTATGTTCACTTGTTTTGAAGTGTGTAATTTAGTTGATCTCAGCCTAATATGAAAAATCAAAGTAGATAAGACCCTGATTTCCTGGAAATGTAAACACTGTTAACTCTATGAAGCATTAAAAACACGAGTCTGTTTGAGTTTCCTGACTACTGTGCTCAACCAATGGCGTGATATCACGCAACATGAATATCTGCTGTTTAGCCAATAGAAGACAAGAGAAACCACACGCTACCGGTGCATCTACAAGGTCATCAACGGTAGGACAGATACATGCATGGTGTCCACATTTCCACTCTCTCTCTCTCTCTCTCTCTCTCTCTCTCTCTCTCTCTCTCTCTCTCTCTCTCTCTCTCTCTCTCTCTCTCTCTCTCTCTCTCTCTCTCTCTCTCTCTCTCTCTCTCTCTCTCTCTCTCTCTCTCTCGGATAGATTCAGGATAATGACCGAGGGCTTTGCCCTTAAATCCAGATGATTTGGTGCTTGTGTAAAAGTGCAGCTGCATCAAAGCTTCTTGTTAGATGGTCTTAAAGAACAAGAAAAATGATTCACATCCTTTGCTGAAGAACTATAATATTGCAAGCAAGATTTCATCTTAGCTTCTCATCCAGACACACTGTACATAATATCTAATAAATATAATAATTAATAATTCAGTTTACATTTGTAATTTCACACATGAATATTTTTTGCATACTTACAGTAGGCATCACCAAAATGTTTCTCTGGTTACCATGTTGTAAACACAGTTTAACCCTTCTTCTGTGGATTTTGGAAAATCCTGATTATTGTACATTTCCATTACATTTATGCATTTTGTAGTGCTTATATCCAAAATATAAAATAGTCTATTCAATCCATACATGTATCTTTTGTATATTTAAGAGAGAATTTGTATATTTATGGTATATGTAGTTTGTATATTATCACATGTCAGAATATCCTTATCACACATTTTAGTAATGCAGAATACACAAGGTACAGAAGAAGCAATATGCAAAAATATCCTTCATTAAAGTACTTTATGATTTATCTGAATGTATCTCACGGTTCTATACATTGTATGTTGTATAGAAGTGCAAACAAAATGCATGCTGGGAATGTCACAAAAGTGATGTTACCAGAGCAATGCTTTTGTGATATATGGATGTGACATTTTGTTCATTATTTAACTCCCCAAAATGCACTCAAAAATGTTTGCACCATACTGTCTATAATTAAAATAATTTAGTTTTACATGATAATTTCTCACTCCCTTTCTAACCCTGAAAATGAAACGGGCTGCTTTTTGCTGCTGTGTGCTGACTGACCTTTGACCCTTATGACTTCTATGTAAATGGCCTCTTTACATGTACAATGTTTGGTGGGTTTCCTGTTAAAAAAAGGTTTCTTTCATTTCCGAAGTATCTCCCACTGAAACCCATGTTGTCTTGGTCACACCGAAATGTCCAGGAACCATGTATAAAATAAAGCTAAGCTCTTCATTTTTAATGTGAGGAAGAATATGGTATACACCTATGGGCAGGTTCTTAATGTCATAGGTTTCAAAAAGAAATAACTTGAGTAAAAGTTACAGTACACTATAAGATTATTCAAGCACAACTCTCTTAAATGAAGGAAAATGTGACACCTAATCATAAATAACTCAAAGCACCAAACAATGAGCTCATGGCTAATGTGATACCTGCAATGTGACAATGTGTTTAAACTAATACTAATGGCTATGCTGTACATGAACTCCTTAATATGTGTGTGAAATGTGACAAGAGGACCCAGAAATAAAATGCTGTCAGTTAAGCGCACACACACACGCTTGTCTATTTAGTGACGGTGAAAGCAGATGACGCTGAAGTGATTGTGACAGTTCTAATAACAGTAATTGCCAGCGGGCTCAAAACTGCAGCTGAGTCTCTCTGACAGTCAGTCAGAACAAAGATGAAGGCACCTACATCAGCAATATAACACATTTACTCTGGGTATCAGCGGGAGTCTGTCGACGGGCCCTGAGCTGATCCGCTGCTTAGGTACTGCTCATAAATCTCATCAGATAGCCGTTCAATAAATCAAATCATTTAAATATTAAAAATGAAAAGCTGGAAACACACTTCTGTATACTTTACAGCTGCAATCTGTAGCTAAAAACTTTTTGGGCTAAAAAACAAAAATCAGTTATTGAGCAAGTACACAATGATAAGCTTATAAAATGATTTATAATTTAAGTTAAATAGAGTAACCTGCAATTTTACATGTCAAAACAGCTTTAAAGTTAAGCCGTAAAGTAGTAATATTTTACTGTAGTTCTGAACTTTATTTAAAAACCGTAAATGACACATGGCCACTGTGCCAAGCTCAGATATAACGCTATAATGCTATTACTTGAATTTTAATCTTGGCAGTAGCGTGATGTTTTCTGCAGAATGCTTGTTGTCATTTCAGTCAAGCAGCTGTATTAATTTCCTTTAAAGCCTCACAAAACCGGCTTAAACAAGTTGAAATCCTTGTTTTAATGCAATGGTCGAGTGACAGGTGAGTGGGCGACCGTTCACCGTTATCCAGGATGCATCAGGATTAGCTGATTAGCTCTGCCACAAATGCAATGTGGCCACGCGAGTTCTGACTCCCTCCGATTGTGATTTGAGTGACTGAATCAGAAATCATAACACTGGATTTTAACGCCATAACTGTCATTTTTAGTCTGAAAAATTAATGGTTGTCAGTCACTTGTTTGGTCATAACTATTGTACAGTAAGACAGTTAGTTGAAAGTGAGAGCTGAAATAAATCAGTGCTGGGTCGATGTCTACAGCGCTGAAACTCTTGCCCTGAATCATGGTACAGATTTTAGCATCTCTGTTGTCACCTACCTCTCGCCTTCACATCAAAGCAGCGCTTTAGGCGAAGGTGAGATACAGAAAGACTAACTAAATTCAACATAAAGGCCAGCCGTGATCTGACATTGTGTTATAACAGCTGAAAATGCTTGCGGTATCTCGTGAGATTAAGCCGTTGAAAGCTGCTGTAGCAACTGAGGGTCTGTGAACTGCATAAAAGTTGCAGGGATGATAAGGGAAAGTATTACATCCTTCAGGATATAGAGAATGGATAGTACCGGTTCTTGATGCTAACTGGTATTTTTAAAAATTGCATGAACATTTTTATTAATATTTTTCATGTGTATTATTATGAAAATGCGTCAAATATTTATTCTTGAATCTTTTACTTGTTTTCATCTACCAAGCAACAATTTTAAATCAGACAACCAAGAAAAGTAAACTGGTAATCCTCCAAATGTTACTGCCTTTAAAATGGCCAAAGCCAATTTAATATCTATAACTAAAACTCACATTGTAGCTGATGGTTTCACATAGGCTGCGTTCATATGTGTGTCTGATCCATGAAACACAACACAGAGGACAAGGACATTCATCCAAGACAGGAATAATCTAATCGATTGTGTGCAGGTAAAAAAAGTCAATAAGCAACTCAATGAAATCTGCAAAGAATCAAAACACATGTCAACCTCAACAACCCTTTCATTCTTATGAACATGCTTTCATCTAGCAATAAGATTCTCACACCCTTTATTAAACATTTAATGGTGTTTAAAATGCACCGAAAGGTCATTTTGATAATCCCTGTGCGTGCTTTACCTGTATATAACAATGATTGAAGTCTATAGTGTCCTCGTTTAGATAAGTAAATGCGATTGACCGAACGTGAGGTCTGAGGTGCAGAGATCGTGAGAACCAGAGGACACAGGTGGACAATGAGATTTTCCGTTATCTACCAAAGCAGCTTGAGACTCAAAGGGCAAAGACAGAAGAACCTTTAAACACACATGTGAATGTTTGCACAAGAGCTTCAATTGACCCCGTCAATGTCGGACACGCCGCGCTATCGGAAAGGGGCCATACTCGCGCATGCGCGCGCACAGCTGAGATTCGATACGCGGGCGACCAGCTGCGCTCCGACAGGATGCAGAGCCGATCCAGATGTGCTCAGAGCGTCCGAGATCTTTTCACAGAGCAATTGTTTTATTTTTTTTTCTGGACTCTTCTGACGGCCGCTCGGGATGGGCTCAGATAACTATCCGCTTCCAACACTTGTCCAAATACGGGTCCTGCCCAGCTGATGGAAACACAAATGCGCTTCCAGATCAGATACACATGTGGGGGTGTGTGTGTATTAAGACGTGTGTTTTAAGACATCTGCTTAAAAGCTCAATCACACTGTGCACTGGACTTAAAAATGCCAATAATCTCAATGATAATAAACTGCGTGTTTGCGTTCATGTGAACATGTGTGTTTACTCAAGTGTTAATGATGGACAGTAAACGTGACCCCGTTTGTCCAGACCCTCCCGCCCCGGCGTCGCTGGCCCAGCATGCGGTGCGTTGACTGAGGTCAGACTGGGAGAGGAGACCTGGCAGGGCCACGGGATCCAGCCCCCACTCATCTAAGGCCAAGTACAATGTTGAGCACTTGCCCACAGCTCTCAGGAACGAGCCGCAGGGAGGGAGGGCTTGTTATTTCCAACGAAGTATCTTAGTTGCGCTAGTGGACAGTGCAGACCGGACTGAACTAGTTTACTCTAGTAATAATTGTACACACGTAAACACGGCCAGTTGCAAGTTGGGAAGAAGACAATGCATCCAAAGTTTGCTGACTGATTACATTTTAGTTGCAGAACGAGCAATATGTTTAGGCATATGGATGTGTAAAAATGTGAGTGAAATCAGCCAATCAGATTCCTCCATCTGCTCATGGTGGCGTGTAAATGTGAATTTGAGCACTACTGATTGTTCATACATCTTTGTATGTCTCCAGAGTCCAAGTCCAAGCGCCAAATGTGAGTAAAATTTGGCTTTAGTGAGTAAATCTTTTGTTGGCTGGTAACTGTATTAGGAACTGTAAGTTGTTCAAGTCTGACCCTTAATAATATGAAAACTAGGATGCCAAATATTGGTCAAAAACAATTGCTTTAAGCCACAAATAAAATATGAGTAACCAACTCACAAAGTTTAATTTATGATATGCCATTTCACAAAGACAAAAAAAGGAAAATGTACTTTTTTTCAAAAAAACAACACAAATAATTATGGCTCATTTCTCTTAATTAATTCCCACTGGCAGAAAGAATTGAACAAAAAATAAATGTCTTTCCTTATAGACACGCGTTTACATCTTATTACCGTGTGACCTTGTTTTAATGACTGTATATAAATACATATATGCAATATGTATGTATAGCAGATCTTACCTTCTTCTTGTCCCTCATGGAGCCTTTCCCTCTCACCATGATCTTACATCCTGTCTCTGCCTCCAGCTGTTTGGCCGTTAGCCCCCGCGGGCCCAAGATCCGGCCCACAAAATTAAACTGCAACACACAAACACACACGCCACTTAGTCTCACTCATTGCATGTGTGTCCAGATGGACTGATTAGATACAGATTTATACTCTGCCGTCCAACACGTCACTGTTTCTGAAAACAACAATGCTATAAAATAAGCTATAAAAAACATTTCATGGTATTTTCAAAAAACATCTCCAACTTGGTCGACACAACGCAAACACCAAAATGGAAGTGGATTTCGGCCTCTATAATCCACCCTTATCATTTTTCAGCCCATAAAATCAAGCAGTGGCATCCTCTATACTGTACATATTTTAGTTTGATATGACATTTATAATAGTTAATGTTATCTGCTGCACCTTCTTAGCTCTTTAAAATTTTGCAAGAGATAAACTTATGTTGTAGTCTCACATAGCTGGACCTTCATACCGATGGCAGAAGATCTTGACTCCATAGTAGCTTTTATTGGCCAATGATCACCGGCTGAATGACATGTAAAGCAACCAACTTCGTTCAGCATAATGTTTATTAATATGAAAATATTAAAATGTATATAGATCTATGGCTATTTATGGTGTTTTATAGATCATATGGCTCACCCATGAATCCATTATAGAGTTATGAATGTTGCAGAATAAATATAATTTTTATGAGTTGCCACTTCATAATAACAATAACATGAAAAATGTTACCATTCAAATGTTACCCAATCAAACCCAAATGTTAGTGTATAGTATGTGTTACATCACGGGTACGTAAAACAATCCAAAGAGAACCAGGAAGCAGAATTCAGTAGAACTGTAAGAATGAGTTGTAATTCCCTGTGAGGCACTTTGTTCTAGCAGGTTGCCAGAGTTTAATCACAGATCTCATCAGCTGACGCTGGGACAGTGTGCAGAGAGCAGGAGCAGATAGCCTTCCATAAGCCAGCACCTCCTCTGAGCCCTCATGACAAGATAAGAGTCTCCAATCATTCACACAATCAATCACGTATCAGCGTGACCTAAAGGCTGACGGTCAAAGGCTCCGGCACGCTCAGTGGCCTGCTGTAAAGGAGAACTAACAGACATGTATGTGCGTGATTGTGTTTCCTTCTTAGACAATATCAGACCAACATTAATGTGGGGTCAAAGTTTATTATTGCTCTCTATCCAAAACCCGTGTGACCTATTTTATGAGAAAAGCCAAAGGATTTTCCTTGTATCTTTTAGTAAATTAATACAGAAAAGTACATAATTGGGAAACTCCAGCATTATGGATGTGACATTTTCAGTCGAAACTTGAAATCCTCACAGAAAGTATTTATTACCAATATACTGAATCATCTGTTTATATTTTACTAAAGCTCTGTTGATAGAGTCCAGACATCAGAAAATATCAATCTTACACAAGTTATCTATTATTATGGATGTGACATAAAAGATCACAAGTTTTTGAGAGGCAACATACTTTGTAGGATTTCTTTGAATTAAAATGCACAAACCAGAAGCAATAACACCCAACAAATGAAGAAGAGATTTTGTGCCTATTTCTAAGGAATATGGACTGTTATAAATGTCAAAAAATATGCTTTAAACATAGAAAATGCTTTAAAAACTTTAAAAGAGACCTCACATGAGTATTTAAATCTGAGCTATCAGTATGATGAAAACCTTTGATTAAAACTATAAAGTTGACATTTGCATGGAATTGCCTAAATGACTTCTATTTAAAATGTATAATAAAATGTAATGCAAGTTCTGAAGTTATGTACTAAAAACTGTGTTCTCCCAGTCTTCAAAAGAATAGATCAGAAAGTTTTATTCTCACGCTACAGAACATCACATGACTACAAGCCTCCAGGTAATTAAAGTTCAAGACCCCTGATGCAGTGTAAATTGCATTTGATGCGATAACGGCACGCTCATGTGCAGAAGAGTCTGTTCTGTCTAGCAAAGCTTTTATACTTTATAAAACTATGAAGTCATGCAATCACTATTCAAATGCCATTTCACTTTTGATCTTTCTCTCAAAAAACTCCATTGGAAGACAGTCACTGTGACGTGTGCCAAAGGTTTGTTATGAAGCCGAAACTCAATGCACGCAGGCTTGCATCTGTAAAATCGCATTTTACGCTGTAGACTACACTGCTCTAATCAATAAGCCTCCGGGGGTTCTGTTTTATCAATGTGTTTGGTATTCTGACGCTACGCTCTTTTCACATGACTGACTCCATGCATAATCGACTACTGGTAAAGCCCAGTCACTGAGTGCATGTGCGAGTTATTTTTTTATTTTGGCACCTTCATCCCTGTCCAAGAGCTTTGCAGATATGAATGAAAAGATGCAATTAAAATGTACTTGGAGGCAGAGAGCATGAGGGCGTGTGTTACATTTGTATGCGCGTGTGCCCGTCTTTCAAATAAAAGTGAAGCGTGTCAGTGTGCACATGTAAAAATGCACACAAGGGAAGCTAATAAGGAATGAATGTCACTTCATGATTGTGAATTGAATCAACAAAATAAATAAATAAACATATAAAATGGAATGTCTTTATCAGCTTTAAAGTTTGACATCACCTGAAAAGCTGTCCTTTCTATTGAAAGGAATTTGCTTAAAGTGAGAACTAAATTTTTATTAAATGGTTGCGTGTACAAAACTGAACCGCTAGTTGTTTTTGATATACAGTAATTAAAAGCACATCTGTGACGTCTGTCCCACCAGACCTGCAGTCTCGCTCGCTCAGTAACCTTCACATTACGGTCCAAAAAGCAGTTCACTACAAAAATGCCAGACAATAACACGTTTCCAGTCGCTAACATTAACAAACAACATGTTACTTTGCCATGAGAAAATATTTCTAGGGCTATCACAAAGGAATCAGGATTCACAGCACATAACAAATGTCACGGCAACATATTTATTAAAAAAATGTGACCTCATCAGCTTCTTCTTTTCACTATTATAGTTTATTCTTAGTTTGTTTTGAGATGCAGAGAAATTACAAGCCCTTTCAGAAGCCGAGCTTCAGGAAAGGTCATGCATGTTGACAGCGGCTGTTGCTATGTGATGAGATGCAGGTCTGTATATCAAATCAAAGTCTTTTCTCCGGGCCTGCGCAGACAAATTTTTCAAGGTGCCCTTGGAGATGGAGTAATCAGCGCACAAGACTCCAGAAGGAACAGCTTCGGTCCGACACCAGCAGGCGCAAATTATAGATCTGCGACGTCCCTGCTGCATTCGCACATCTGCCGGGATTACACACGCGGCTCTCTGTAGCGTATCACAGACGGCCGGGTGACCTCCGCTCTCCGTCTGGATTATGTGATGCTCGGTCCTGGTGAGAGCACTTGAACACACAAACACATATGGGCAGATCTAAAAACTCGCCTTTATTCAGCTGCTGGGTTTCAGAGTTGTTGGCGAGGATCCCTGATGGGAAAAATCTTCGGTGTCCTTCACGTACTGTGATTTCAGCTTGTACAAGCATGTATGAACACTGAAAATGTATTAAACGTGCCTCAACTTTTAAATACTTTATAATGATGTCATTGGGTTAATGGTATTCATGACACATTAAACTTTCGGCATGTGATGTAGATAGATGTCACATAGAGATCCCTCTTTAGGGATTTAAAACAGTTCTTCAATCAAAAGTTTTAAGCCCTAAATGATACAAACCAGCAATGAATCAAAATACTACAATATTTAATTTTGTTTAATTTTGTAGGTCATTGGGTTAATGGTGAATATTCAGTGATCAGATGTCGTTCTTTAGGGACAATCAACCTAAATGCAAAACACAAAGGAAAAACGTTTCTCTCTACATTGTTATTGTGCAAACATGGCCTGAATATTCACCCTACAGCATTAAATATTGTAATGTTTTGATTGTTGTGTAAACAAAAAACGTTTTCCGTTTTCCGTTTTTTGTTTCTTTTCAACCAAAAAGTTACAGATTGCGGCTTAAAGACAAACATGTAATCTGTTTAACCAGCAAAATAAACTTTTCAAAATCCATTTTAGTCTCTTCTCACAAACATCCCTCTTGTGCAAACGAGGGATACAAACCCATTAGTTTGTATTCCAAAAAAAGATCAGGAAAGCGGTAAGTGAAGCAGCACCAGTCGACTGGATGTAGATGTGGACATACACACAGACTCTCACGCACACTGAAAGCATTAGTGACAGCAGCATCTCCTCTATCTGAATGCATACACCTTTTAACTCTCCGGCTGTCGTGCATGTTTTGAGACCGCCCCATCAAACGCACACAATCTCGCTGTCTCGTATGAACGTCAGCATGCAGTGTGTGTGTTCTTGTGTAGAAGATGCAGAGAAGAAAGCGAGAATTAAATTTTCATCTTTCCCGTCAGGTGCAATGGATGCAGACAGATGCGTAAAATGTATCTGACTGTGTGAATAGGTTAGTTTAAGAAGCGTCTGTTTGCGTAGGAGTTGAAATGAACGAAAGCGCACGGCTACATGTGAACTGCACACGCCTGCTGGAGTATATCAGTGTGTGTGTTGTCTTTTAACCTTTTCTGTCAGTCTGCTGAGCGATCAGGTTGGCAGCGTGTTCTCCGCTGGGGCTCAATTTAAATTCTCTACCTTTAAAATCCAATGTGACCATGTACATGTGGTCTGGCTGTTATTGTTTTTATTGAAATGGTACAGAATGCACATCTCTATGTGAGATCATATATCTTCCTGTGATTGTCTCCTTTGAATAGTTATTTTACTAATATGTCAATTAGCTGCAGTGAATAGAATATATATACGGTTGGGTTTCAAAATATACCATGATATTAACAACAACAATTATTCAAAATTTTTGAATACTACACATATAATAATATTATAAATAATCCAGCAGCAATATCTGCTTGGGAATCCATTTTTTAAATTTAATTTAATTTATTTAAAAATACTTTTTTACTTTATTTATTTACTTAACTTTTTATTTTATTTCATTTTCGGGATGCAATTTTCTGAAATTAAACAGAGACCAACTTGAGACCAAAAAGTAAACTCCATTAAGGTTCCTCAGCTATAAAAGAGCAACCGATCAGCAATACGAGCAATTTTCCACCAGGCTCAGTTAACAGCCTATAACAGTTTATATATTTCAGGTCTGATCCTTTGTAAGAACCCCCAAACTATTTCATTCTTAAATGCATAAATGAAGACGAGTCTACAATCGCATCACCGGTGCCTTTGTCACTCCACACTCCCGTCTATCCGAAAGAGTTATAAAAGGCGACAGATAAAGACAGCTTGACTTATCGGCCTCATGATCGTACAGCTTACCTCAGCTCTTTAGCGCTCTCTGCCACCAGAAACAAAAGCCACATAAAGAAGCATCGTCCGTTAATGAAATCTCTGATATCTGCTGTTTAAGGCTGAGGCCTATTTACTCATTCTGCACAGTAGAGATTAAGTGTGTTTTCCATCAACTACAATAAAACAGGCAGCGGGGACGTAATTAGGGTCGTTTAAGACAGCGCGCACGCGAGTCTGCCACAGACCGCGAGTGATGGCATTATCTTATGAAGATAAACGACTCGGCTCTGGTAATAGGCAAATTAATTATTGCATGGCTTCTAATAGCACTGTGCTCTGATTCCCTGCTGCAGGATGTCTTTTGTTTTCATTATTGTGCAGGACAAGGAAGGGGAGGAAAAGCACATCTCTCCTTTGGGGGGGGTTGAGGCGGGGGCTCGTAATGTCTAAGCGCGCGTATGCCTCCGTATCTACAACACTTGATCTCGAACGTTTTATCCAGGCTTTCTGCGCTGATAATCTGCGAGCGCTATTGACTGGTCGATTCCCTTGAGGTTGTCTAATTTCGCTCTGTTAGTGGAAGTTAGTGCCCTCTCGGGAAGCTGGGTTAAAATCACTTAGACGTTGCATTACTGTATATGCAGAACACCGACTGCCAGCGGTACACGAGACACAGACTCATAAAATATATTATGAAATATAGTATGGTATAGACCATTTCACAAGATGTAAACAGCACTGGTCCAGAAGCACTTCCTGTCTCAGTTTTTTAACACTACACAAATGTCAGAACAAAATACAATCAACAGAACATTTACAACTG
This sequence comes from Beaufortia kweichowensis, assembly GCA_019155185.1. Lineage (NCBI taxonomy): Eukaryota > Metazoa > Chordata > Actinopteri > Cypriniformes > Gastromyzontidae > Beaufortia > Beaufortia kweichowensis. The sequence continues at coordinate 15,842,058 of CM032801.1, read as the reverse complement.
ACTGATTTAATTTAATTTACATATGTGAAATACAAAAAACTGAAACAGGAAGTGCTTCTGGACCAGTGTTGTTTACATCTTGCGAAATGGTCTATATCTCAAAGCATGGATAAAACGGTATACTGTAACTCCAGAAGTCTGGACTCTTGTTAAGGACCGATGTCCACGTGTCCTCAAGTCATCAGATGTGACAGTGGAGACCATCACAGGGCTGCAATGGTGTTGTGAACGCTCATCATGTCCTAATGAACCCTAATTAACCTTCATTAGCCATGAGGTGATCCGGAACGCCACTGCATCTCTCCCCTGTGTGCGTGTTATTGTTTATTATCATCAGAGTAATGAGGAGACTCACGCGCATCACCCCGCCGCGGACACAGTCGGGAGATCGCTGAAAGCATTTTTGCCTGGTGAGGTTATGAAGGTGCTGCGGTCTATGACCTTATTCCAGGCAACACTCTTATCTCCTTATTGAAACCATTTGTTCATATAAGAACCCTACGTTGTGTGTTTGTGTACCAGGATTTACAACACATACTTTACACACTAGAGATACTGTAAATATTGGCTTTGACAATGATATTTTAAAACCCCAAGTCTTTTCTTACCTGAAAATAAAATAAAAATTCAGAAATTTAGAAATTAATGCACTATATATTTGCCATATTTGTAATATTTATAATCAATTATAAATGGGTTCATTTTTGATCAATGAATTTTCTGACTAATAGATTTTAATTTTTTTTATTTGTTCATATCGTTTAATTTACTTATTGAAGTAAATTAGAAGTAATATAGCTTATTCTGTGTGTGGATGTTACGTCCATTTCTGTTTACGTTTGAGAAAAAACTGAAATAATTTATTTAAAATGATTTTTTAAGAAATTTTGTATCTAATATAAACACAAAAGTTTGTGTCGTTGGGATTTTTTAGGAATTAGCTGTAATTTGCAGATTATCCAAAGTTTGTTGAAAATGTACCATAAAAGCACTTATTTACAAGAAGAGCTAAAAGGTACATTCATTACTGAAATTTCCATTACTTTCAATACTTCAAAGATTTTACGCATGTCTATGACTTTTGCCTGTAAGCTCTAATTTTAAAAATGAAACCCCAATAATCAATACATTTAATTTAATTTTACTCTCCCGATTGTGTTGTGCTTGACAAAGTCAGACATTTACACAACCTCAAACACAATAACACACACACATGTGCATAAGAGATAAAGTCATATTAATCACCACCAGCTGCTCCAGGTACAGCAGCCAATAGCCCAGTTAACGTCCAGTAGTTTTGCTTCCATTAGGCCCTCATTCAGTTCTGAGTTATGGGTCTATCCCATCAGACCCATTTAATTAAAACAATGACACCTGGAGAGAAGAAGGGCAGGCGGCCAGATCTCATGCATGGCAGAACAACTCACAAACACACACACACACCATCACACTGCCATTTAGATCTATACAATATTGATACATACACTGTAGATACGGCCGCAAGGACACGCTTGCTGTCACCCTTGCTGTCTGAATACAACAGTCTTCCTGAAATAGCAGCGTCTCGGCACAATGCTGGTCAGGTATTGTTGAACACCCAGAGGACAAGCGAACAGCCTTTAATATGTAAGGAGGAAACTGCCATGAAAAATAAATTTATGGGCAATTTCACAAGATGTTCTCTCTCCTGTTAACAGGTAAGAAACATTGCGAAGGAGAGCTCTTTAATTTCAATCAGAAAGCAATGAGATCGAATGCTGCTTAGACTTTATTTTTTGAAAAAAGACAGTAGTAATCTCACGTGTCGCCTCTTGATTTCTAGATAAAAGATCACAGCAATGTCTCGAAATGTGCTCAGATTTATAATGATATCAAAGTCTGCAATCACAAGACCACATGAACCCAAACATCTGTTATCCCAGGAGAATTTACCTGAGCTGTGCCATCCAACTTCATTTTATGGCTCTATAGTCTTACCGTTTGACCACAATGGGTTCAATTGTTTTGTTTTGTCTCTTAAGATTTTTTAGTACCGAATGTGAGAAAATTTTTTTACGTAATGCATATGAGCTGTGAAAGAGCAAAATTTGAGCAACACATTACTTGTTACAATAAAGACCATTTTGCAGGATGTAAACAACACTGGTCCAGAAGGACTTCCTGTTTCAGTTTTTTTAAGTCTTAAAGATGTTCCCTAAACATTTCGATTTTGTTGTAAATGTTCTGTTGATTATATTTTGTTCAGACTTTTATGTAATGTAATTGTGTAAAAAAACTGAGACTGAGAAAGTGCTTGAGGACCTGTGCTGTTTAAGCTAAACACACACTCATATAGTACACACGCACAGGCAAACAGGTAAAACCAATGTGTAATTTCAGTAAATCAGATTAGGGCTATTTATTTGAAGTCCTAGAGGGTCCAGTTAAGCTTCAAACCTGATCAAACACACCTGAAAAAGCACATTAAAGTCTTTGTGATTCCTGGAAAATCACAGGCAGGAGTGTTTGATGGGGGTGAAACTAAACTCAGGACAGGGGAACTAAATTTAGACATTACAAGTCTTATAAAGAAATTCACACATTTTACATGGCTTAAGTATCCAAATATATTCAGTCCCACTGTACACACTTGCTGAAGAATGCATGTTTGGACGACTGAAGCCAAGCAAGACGAGTGGAGGCAAAATCCATCTTGTCGCTCATGTTTATAATGATTAATAATGAGCGATAGTTGCTCATCTTCACTGTGGACGTGTATGACCCAGAAAAGGACACGCTGGGAGAAATGATAGATGACAACAGTCGCTCTCTCACTCGCGACACAAGCTCTCCGCTCAACAATTAAAAGCTTTGTCCCCACCAAGACCCTGAGCGGAGTATTTATAGACGGCCCAGCATCTTCTCTCTAACATTATCTCCCGCACACATACGCACAACAATAACTGTAGATTTGTACTTTCGAATGAAAGGCAACAATCATCGCGAGCGGCGCTGCTCTTCTAGGACGCCTGTCTTTCCCAGCCTAATAACATTGTTCAGCAAATCGTAACGGTAGAGGCGCGACACAGCGCGGGTTTGAAGGAGCAAATTAATTTCTGTGCCGCTGCGTGCCTGTCTAGGTGACGAGTGTGTGTGGGGTGTTCGAAGTGCGCGTGAGGCCGTTCTCTCTCTTTTATCAGGCGGGACAGGCCGCTGTTCCTCTGCCCCGATTCCCCGACCTCATCATACCCTCACATTCATCACCGCGTACACATCCCAGGCTGCTTATCTTCCTCACTCTTTCTTTCACGCTCTTCCCTTCATACTTTAGCTCATCTATAAATCTATCATGTCATCTTGCCCCTGACCTGGAAATATCAGCGAGCGCCTGCAACGAAATAATTAGAGAGTTTTAAGCCCTGCTGGGGACGATGCTCCTATGAACCTCATTCATGAAACACGAGCGGTACTATTTGGGAAATTGCTCGTAATAACGAGTCTTAGGAAAAGGGCTGCAACGTGGCAAGAATGATTTTGTGATTGATTCTTGCGTACTGCTACGACTGTGCTGTGTACATAACATAAATTGTCAATTTGGTTGAACATGTTTAACAGTAACGTAAAAAGACATTTATGTGTTCCAGTGAATTGATCAAACACTAGCAATGCAATGGTTTCAGGTTAGATTTCTGAGGAACACACTTATAAAGTGTTGTTGAGGTTTTTTAAAAGTCTTTTTAGATTAACGTCACTGCTCGATGAACGTTGATATTATTTAAAATGCATTGAAAATGAATAATTAAATACACAGTTCATACATTTCAAGCTTTACCACAAGCTTTAATGCAATGAAGGTTATTTAGTAAACATTATATTAAAATAAAAGACACTTAAATATTAAAGTTAGGCTATATTAATGATAACAGTAATGTCATACTGTAAGGTCAGCTATATCAATCCAAATCAAAGCTTTTTATAACATCTTACACAGAAACTCCTTCTACTCCTGTTTCATGAATAAGGCACATAAACAAACCTGAGGAGAGATCTACAACATCCATGACCACCACACACACATCAAACATACACACGGAGAAACACAGCAGCCCTCCATCAACCTTCTGAGAGGATAATTGGTCTCTCTCTGATGTTGTCACTTTAAAAGAAGCTGTGATGTTTAATGACTAATAAGTGAAAGATAATGATTGTCCAGAGGGGGTCTCCTGCCATTAACATGACTCTCCTCTCTATCAGACGAGACCAAGGCTATTCTAAACTCGATACAGAAAATAGAGACGACAAGCTCACCAGAGATCCTCCGATAACAAACCTTTATTTTAGCAAGATCATCTAATCTTTAAGCATCTGTTTTGGCTTTATTCTTGATCACTTTATATTCTATGGAAATGGAGGAATCCATTGACACCAATGGCTGTTTGAGGATTTCTCATTTTATCATTCATGCACTTTACCTCCTAATGAACCCGAGCTCACTAATAATGATCCTGGGTGTCCTTCAGATCAGCAAGGGCAGCCAGACACACACACACACACCAATGGCCTTTACTGCAACGTTAGCCAGATTCTCAGATTGTAAGCGCATGAGCTAAATCACCCACAATGTTTTAACAACTGCAGACAGAATGCACTATAGTCTTGCAAGTTAACTGAATTTAAGCATTATGAATAGCACAAAAAACTAATTGCAGTGTGTTTTGGGAACAGATTTGTTGCAAGCGAAGACACAAATGTCCTTCCTTCCAAACAGGCACGCACACCAACAGCGCTATAGATTGTCGAGCCAACCCCATACGTTGTATTAGTCAAAGACTTGATGGCGGTAAACAGCATGGCTCTCTCCCAAGGGAAATACAGCCAGACAAAAAGTTAATCCCAAACAGTGTTTACACCCCTGCTGGAGAGACTCTATTAGTGCTGCCCATGCAGGACTCAAGCTGGGACAGAATAAGTTAATTGGGATCAATCAGCTCACAACTCAACTGGATCCCCAGGGCCAGGAGCCTTAGGCAAGCACGATCTGACGGCGATTACTTGAAAGATTTGTTAACCACTGGGTTGTTGGTGATGCAGTTGAGTGGGTCTGACTTACAAACTGGACAGGCGCGGCAGTATTCAATGTCACCCCTGTTATTACAGATGTGTGTAGACTTGTGAGGAAAAGGAGCAAGCTATATTTTTTAATGTAGGCCGAGAGTTGAATTTAAAGAAACAGTTCCTCTTAAAATTACAAAATAATCTTGTCAGGATTTACTCACCAGCATCTCAGCAATTACTCACTTACGTGACGTATCACGTATTACTTTGTTTTTTGTATAACACGAAAAGTATATTTTTAAAAAATGGGGAATGGGGACTTCGGCTTTTAAGCTTCTTTAGCTATATGATACATATCTGTAAGGCACACACAACACAAGTTTGTGTTGTTTACTAATAATTTTCTTTTCTGCTGTAGCTTATATCTTATAACTCAGAAACGTTACATCATGTTTTACGTCAGTAATGGTCGGTTGTGAAATCAGGCACCATATTCGACTTTCAACACACAAAAATAAGCAGATAGGATGTTGTTTAAAGCTTGCCCTTTTTCAGAAAACAACTTTTTTTTAAGTAATAAAAGAGTGAATAATGATAGAATTTACATTCTAATGTGGGTGATTTTATTTACAAAATAAGTCTTAATGAATAAAGATAATCACAAATTACTCTTCAATGATCAATATTCCTAAACACTGACACAAATGCTTTCAGGTCGAACTTAAACATTCACTTCTTAAAACTTTAGTCTTAGACAGACACAAAAAACCTAGAATTTATACCGCTCAGACGCACAGCAACAGTCAACCACAAGCCATCAGCTTAATAACACAATAAATTAAATGGGCTCATAAAATGGACTCGGAGACGTTGTGCAACCTCACTTCTTCAGTATGTCTTAATGAAATCAATATATTGGATGTGGGCCCATGTCCTAATGCAAAGAAAACTAGATTACATTGACTTGTATGTCTCTGTAATTAAATAAAGACTATACTGGGCAGCCGTACAGTTATTTACTATTCCATTTACTTATACGGCTTCAGTAAAACGCTTGCGTGTGTACGTGTGGATTTAGTTGTGAATCATTTTGACTGACCTTCAAGTTCTGCCCTTGACTAGTTTATGTGATTAAAAGGTTCTCAGGACGTATTTTATATTATCGACATGCTTAAACAAACCAATATGACGCAAGCTCACATATGCAATAAACGTTAAATCAACTAGTCTGAGACAACTAGTCTATCTTGAACATTTTCTGTGTTTTGTTTTTAATATTCAATATGTTTAGTGGCGATGCTCCACAGGGAGTGAATTTGGGAGCAGAAGAGGGTTTTAGCATGCAGACAGTCTGACAGCTTTTAGACTGTCAGCATAGTAAACTATCTAAGAGAAGTTGAACCTCTGAATTCATTTCCTCTAATGGTCCAGTGCTACAGCCATCAAAGCAGCGTCTGCGTAACCGACTTCAATGATAAATTTACATTTATGGGCAGACTTTATATCACATGCTGTTAGTATCGTTGCTATCATTATGCATAATCCATAGGTCTCCATTTTGCGCACTAAAAGCTTGTTTAGCTTATTTATTATAATATGTATTATAATATCTGTCAGTTATCCTACTAAAAGCCTGCACAAAGTTTGTGCTACTGAAAAATGTTGGTCTACGTACACACGTCTATGGTACAATTTCTCACATTGTGAGCATTACATCTTTAAGACTACGAATCAAAACAGATTCGTGAAAGCATTTTTAAAATCCTTCAGTTTTGTTCACTTTTATTTACACTCCCTCCAACTCATTTTCTAAACACCTCAAAACGTGTCTTACGTGTTCGGCGGACATCATCTTAAACACATCCCAAGTTTTTAAATGAAGTGCGACTCACATCAGGATATTCTTTAACAGGCACATAGAGTTTCTCTTGGAGCTGCACAATGGGGCCGACAGCGTCTGGGAGCTCTGAGCTTTTCTTCTCCGTGCTGCCGTTTAATGTGTCGTTGTACATGTCCTTTCGTACCCTGCTGATCTCTGAAATAAAAAGAAAACACACATGTAATGAGTGAACTACATCGATCACTGTGCAAGCTGTATAAGAACAGATTTAGATACAGTATCAGTCAAAACATTAGACACAACTGACAAAAATGTTCCTCATGATATCCAACATACACTTAATAACACTCAACATATTAATGTCTAAAATTTTATTTAAACAAAATGGATAAACTGGATAAAATGAATTACTTGGAACAAATAAACCAATAAGAGTCCAGCATAGATAGAGTGCAAACGCCCTAAATGCAGTTCTTAAACCATTGTTGCCTGATGTGATTTTAGGTTTAGCTTTAGGACTGGTTGCTGGACACAGGTGTCACCTGCACAAGCATGAAGGCAGAATGTTTCTGGAAGACATGCAGAAACCGTGCCACAGCTACAACAGCTATAAAGTTGGCATTGTCATCACAAGAAACTGAAAAAATCTTCCTAATCACACCATAAAGTTCAGAGACTTCTTGCGGAGTACAAGAAGGCAGTGAGTACATCCGAATAACACAAGCGAATGCCACCTTAGCAAGAACAGAGACAATGATGATATCAAATAGCCTGAGAGAGTATCTCTGTCTTTCAACAGCTGTTATTGGGTTTGTAGGTTAGTAGAAGCACATAAGACTTTCTAAGAGAACAGAAGTGTCTCCTAAATGACCCCAGGAGACACGTACATCCATCTTGCCTGGAGGGTCCGGAGAGAGCTGTCGCTCAACTGCAATCCAGCCTTATTCTCATTCTTTAACACAGAACAGATCTAAGTCACTGATGCTTTAGAGATTCCCTGTTTTAAACTAGATTGTGCTGGGTATGAAAGGTGATTTGTGCACCATTAGCAAAGGAAAAGTCTTGAGATGATGCTAGGGTTTTTGTGGATGGTTGGCAGGGTGTTCTTGCCTAGATCTATGATATTGTACTGCTTATATCCATTGTTTAGACAAACATAAACATGTGTATTTTGGACTGCTGAATGTACCATAGTAGTAAACTTATAAATGGCTTACTTGGCTTAACACTCTGGGATTGAAGAAAGACTTTTTAATTGAAAATACAACACACTTCAACTTTAATTCCTAAACTCCTTTTGAGGTCTGAACAAGCAGCAGCTGAACAAGGACAGATAAAGAACGGGAAATCACTATCATTACATGTGATCCCTTCTGTCACTTAATAACGTAAGAACTGTCCATTTCTGAAACCATCCACTATTATTCCTGAGAGGATGGCAAAATCAGAAACGAGACAGGGATACGGCAAGAATTTAAAAAGAGTAGGAAGAGAGAGAGAGAGAGAGAGAGAGAGAGAGAGAGAGAGAGAGAGAGAGAGAGAGAGAGAGAGAGAGAGAGAGAGAGGGGTTGGAAAAACAATTAAAATTACTAACTCTGTTAATATTTCATAAAAGACATTAAATATCTCCACCCAAATCTGCTGCAACTGTTTTGTAATTCTATTACGTGAGGATGAATTCTCAGGGGCGAACTGAAGCCCAGCGAAAGATGTAATTACATGGAGATCGACACACACACACACACAGACACACACACAAGAAGAAGGACACAAAGAATGAAGAGAATCATATGCTTTCTCAATGTGTTGGTTCTTCAAACAATTATTATGTCTAATTTGATTGGTCAAGAAAATGTTAAAGTGACAATCCAAATGCATTTTTAAGTTCCAGTAAACATTTTTTGCAATTTAAAGAATCTATGAAATATTCGGCTTCCCATAGCTTATGGACCGTGATGTACACAAACAGTTCGACTACATGTCAATTTAATGGTGGTCTGCGGTGGTCTCAATAAATCGCAGTTTAAAAGACCCCAGGTGATGGCCATAAGTGAAGTACAGGCTCAGGGGTTTTATGGCAATGTTGTTAGTGATTTAAGCTTTTCACGATGACATGGAAGGCCACGCCAGGAAAGACAGCGGCATTGAGGGAGAACTTTCTTTAAGGTTGGACAGACAAGAATGATGGCACCTGCATGTCAGAGGTGGCATGTGGGACTATGGATCCATGAAAACGAATGTAATTATTGGTGAAACGAGTGTTGCGTTGAGACTGGTCTCTTGCCATTAACTTTAGAGAGAAGGTAAATTACATGAAGGGAACCCTAGGTCTATAAAACCACGTAACAAAAGGTGAGACATTGCTACAGACTACTATAGGTGGTAAAGACGTGATCATTTGAGATGGACCAGTGAGCGTGAAGGTTTTTGAAAGCGACCTCGTACCTTGCATGAAAGTTGTTTGTAAACTACACATTTAAAAGAAGCATGCAACATTAACCTAATTAAAGTATCTCATTACTTTTTATGTTAGACAAGTCTTTATCCCACTGACATTGTAAATTATAGTACTGTACTATACCCCTGAATGGATGTGTAGAGAGCTTTAATAGTTATAATGAGAATGATCATGTGCAATATTCCAATTTGTAAGAGCATGCAATATGTAATATAATATGAATACATTACAGTGAAGGGACACAGCTGACAGGGAATGTTCTCAGAACGTTCTCTAAACATGTTCTTAAAGTTATCAAAACATTTTTCTTGTAGTAACATTGAAAAGATTGTTTTATCAACATAATTGCAGGTGAAATCTAAAATGTTATTCTTACATTGTTAGTAAAATGCTTAAAAACTTAATGGAAATATTAGCGAAACTTGGAACATTAAAAATTGTAAAATTGATATTTTTATGTTTGATATGTGCAATGCTTAAATCAGCAAGCTGTCATCATGTTGTTCTTTGAAGGGGTAGTTCACCCAAAAATAAAAAAATATTTTATTTTTTACTCACCCGTATGTCATGTCAAACCTGTATGACTTTCTTACTTCAGCAGAACACAGAAGAAGATATTTTGCAAAACGCTGGTTACCGGCACACATTCACTTTCATAGTATGGACACAAGGTTCAATGGAAGTCAATGGGTGCCGGTAACCAGCGTTTTGCAAAATATCTTCTTCTGTGTTCCACAAAAGAAAGAATCATATACAGGGTTTAAAATTATAACATAATTTTTATTTTTGGGTGAACTATTCCTTTAAACTTAGTTTGCTGGATAAATTGCAGTTGCTCTCTTATAAGTGACTAATGCATCTTATGAAAATATCCACCTATGAAACACATCTAATTTATGCTGGATGAACCTCAAACCATTCTATTCTGATGCAGAATAGTCTTTCAGCCAATACTGACTAAGTGGCTTGTCATTTCTGCACATCTAATAGAAAAGGTCATTTAGATATTTTGCTGTAATTTCAAAATATACTTACTTCCAACAAGTAACCTGATTACATAATGTGCCTCGAGACGCTCAAGTGTCTCACAATTCAAATAAAACACACACATACACACTAAAAGTGAGGGCAAGACTCTGATTAGTCTGTTCATCTAAAACACTATGAAGCTTATCCAGATTCACATATTACCATCACAGAAATACTCCTGTTTCTCTGTATATCACAGTCGAGATGCTGAGGATTCGCCACTCCGGCTCTGAAGCAGAAAACGCACCTTTCACTTTTTCTAAGAACTATGAATTAATCTCCATTTTCCTCCAGCTTTTAAAGTCTGAGTTACTTCCAGCCGTCAGTTGTCATATCGCTAAAGGCTGTAAAAACCCTTGAAATACGCATAGGAAAAATATTTTGTTACCGGAGAGTCAAACTCATTTACCAAACAGACTGGAAGCCCAGGCGATGGCTGCAAGTGCATGCTGAGTGATTTAATTATATTGTCAGATTATGTTGGGCCATGAGGAGATGTTTAGAGATGCTCCTATTCAAATGTAGAGCATCTAAAGGCACAAACAGAAGAGAATGCATGATGTTCAGAGTTGTTTTCATCGTGGGCTGATTAGGGAGGGCTCTTCAGCGGTCAGATCGGACCCCAGACCGGATGATGATTAAACTGTCAGTGATGATTTATGGACAGTGTTATTACAGCGTTTTAAAGGCGTTTTTTAGTGATTTGTCAGCTTTCTTGCCCTTAGAATTCAATCATTTTCCTGTGCTGGCCTCAAGGGCTGGACTTAGCGCACTACTGAGCACACAAGAGCCACCTGTGCACATACTGATACACATTCTGGCACACATTACGTGCGCAGACCTACACAAATGACTCATGGTGTGATAGATCCGTTCAGCCTTTCTCCAATACAGATGTGCAATAATTCACATTTAACTTAATTACAAGTTAAACAGACAGCATATTACTGTTTGATGCCGAACAGACCAGCGTACTGTAGATTTCCAAGTTGCTTTGGGCTAGTTTATGCCGGTTAGTGCTGATCTAGTTGGTGAACCAGCATATAATAATTAATAGCAAATATAGATTAAATGCAAAACTCATCACACATAACATTTGACATCAAAAACATTGGGTTAAAGACTCTTTAGATGCGTCTAAATGGGCTAAATTAGAAGCGTCTTTAGATGGCATGTTTAAATGTATTTTAACATGCATAAGATTTGAGAGCTCTGCTTAAGAGGATAATTTAACAATTTTTAAGTGAAAAACTAATTTAAATATCAGTCTGCACCTCACACAAAGCTGTTGTGTGGCATTAAAATACCAAGAATATAGTGAAATTGATGTATAGACGTTGATGTTAGAGTTTTAAAGCTTGACAGCTCCAGTCCCCATTCACTTTCATTGTAAGGAAAAAACTAGCACTTTACTCACAATTTCTCCTTATGTGTATGATTATGTGTATGAAAATTATTGAAACGGATTATACATATTTGGTACAAAATAAAGGTGAGTAAACGATTAAAATTCTTTTTGGGTGAACTGTTCCTTTAAGAGACAGCAGACAACAAATACAGATGACAATTATCGGCATATCTGCAATACTCAGTCAATACACACGCACATTCCTTTCTGTCACTACAACAAAATCACACTCGCCTTTCACCGGCATCTCAAAACTATTAGCCGCGTCCGAGAGCGAACGACCCTTAGCAACCACAAGTCTATCTAGACAGCCATCTCCAATTGTAATCACAGCTCCGGTCAATCAGAGAATTTCACACTGCAAATGGCATCTGCAGCCGCCACGCCTCCGCTGGCCCTGTCCAGATTATCACTGACAGATCAGCGACGCCGGGGCTTTTTTAATATTAATCAAACAGCTGGTAAATTACAGGTCCTCCAACCAGATGACAGTTTCAGCTGAAATGATGGCTGCACAGTGACATCACAGAGCGCTATAGGCGACGACGCCTGCGGCAAGGCCTTCATCTGAACAGATGGATACGGCGCAACATCACACACTCTCCCGGCATGAAGAGATGCATGTGGTGAATGGAGAAAATATCCACATGAACGCACAGACACACACTCCCATACGAAAGAAAAATCCCAGATGACATTTTTTAACGTCTCAACTCCTTCTCTTCGACATCTAATGGAGAGCAAAGGGCTTTTATCTAAGAAAAAGACCATAAAATGTCACGTGTCTCCATCAGAGACATCTGACTAGGTGTGCTTTGATGTGTCAAGACGCAAATAGTAACAAATACACAATAAACCGCTGTGAAACAATACATTTTAAAGGCATTATCACATTATTATTATCATCACAAAAGTGCTTATTGAATTATCCTGGTACCTTCTTAACACAATCTAAACACAATTTAGTTTCCGGGAAAATGTAAATATGAAAGTGTTTATCATTGAGCACTAAGAGAAATTGGCTGCAGGGTTTTGTCATCACACGCTGACGAACAGTAAAAAAAAAAAGAAAGGGTTTGTGGTACGAGAGACATTACATAAAACTAGATCTGACCCGGCCATACACTCAAATAAAAAAAGCAGACGTGTACTGACACACTTTCCAGAGAGCAAAGAGAGAATAGAAGCAAATGACAGAAGGATGGGAACATGGAGGAAGACAGAGAGAGACGGAGGAAGACATCCTTCTGTGTTTGTAATTACGCAGCTCTGTCAGAGGCGGCCGCATCGCGAGCGAAGGTGGCAGCGAGGAGGTGGAGAGAGGGCGCGCTCTCAAACTGAGATGCCATCTGGGCCTGAGCTCTCCACGGAATGATAATACTGCCCGGCCCTCCAAAAAAAACCTGCTGCTTCCACACACGCACACATATACACACGCCAGTGCTCGGATGAAAAGAGAACACATGCCCGCTGGTGTGGATGAGACACAAACAACAAAACAAGTCAAGCAGAATCTTCCGGATTCCTCCAGAGAATGAGGCTGTTGAGCTGGATGGCTGAGATAAGACATGAGAGACATGCTAGAAACTAAAGCCCTGGATGCTGGTTTCTCGGTTACCTGTTGACTACGGCCAATCCGTAAGGCACAAATGAGAGGACAGAGATGCAAATAACAACTCATTCTAACATTTTAATGTTATAAATTTACAAACTAGGGCTGCACGAAATACAAGTAAAATGTAAAAAAGCTAAAAATTATGACATTAAGTTGCATGTAAAATCAATTTGAAGTACATTAAAATATGTTTAAAACTGAACGTTATAAACCCAGTATATGTTTTACAATCTTTTCGGATCATCTTCCACGGGTCTTTCTTCTCTCTACATTGACCTAAAACTTTGACTATAGATAGTTTTTTATCTTTTAGATGCATTCAGTTATTGCAGAAATTGAGATTTTGATATATATTATGCAAGCATATTATAAAACAGGTCATTTAATAAGAAAAATGTAGGGCCGATTTTGATACATAATTGTATAATACATAATTGAGAACAACTGAGGTTTGCAAGATCAATCTCTAAACAATCAAATTTACCTTTAGGTAATTTATTCTTCAGAAAATGAGCAAACGATTAAACTCTACTGCTTAATGGAAGCATACAGTATATACCAGATCTGACATCTTTCAAGCACCTTTCCATGAATCTTGTCATTGTGCCGTAAATAAACTGTGAGTCAGCGAGTTACCGCTCGCCTCAGCTGGAGTACTGCTAACTCAGTCCCACGCAACAACACATTCCGGCATATACAAATTGTAGCTAATGAAGGTTAACCAGCATGCTGGGCGTCAATAGAGAGCTTGTGAGCTTCAATGTCATAACCTCTGTATTGTAATAAAGTACAACAGGCGCACTCCATTAAATTCCACCGCGGTTGACAAGTGATGTAAAGCGTGCCCTCTTTGGCGGTAAAGTGCGCGTGAGACTGGAAATGCACTGACGCAACACTTTGTGTCCTCCTGCTCTGCTGCATCAACGAACTGCGACAACAGCCACCTGTGCCTGGGGGGAAAAATCCCCAGAATGCAACAGTCTGAGCGGGGATGCTTCAGCGGCAGGAAGAGAGAAAGGAGGGGGCTATGCCCCCCGCATCACCGGCTCTGGCACAGGCCCACTTCAATTAGCTCAGTGTGCTGTAGAGGGGAGCAGACACCAAAGCGTCTGCAAGCACACACATAACGCACAAGCAAAAATTCACATACAAAGGCAAACCTATTAAAAGTCACGCTGAAAAAGCACCATCTCTTACTGGTGAGTGAGTATTTCACATAATGAATTTGCATGTTCATACATTTCCGAGTCCTTGTTCCCTTGTGCAAATGCCCTTGTGTGTTAAAAAACCTAGATCTGTCTGCTCGCACCTTTGTATGTAATGATTTCTGACCTATTTAAAAGTGCAAGGCAGCACCTTCCTCTTTAGAAAGGTACCAGTGCCATTTAAATAAATGTAAGGGGGAAGGGGTTTATCCCATCAGCCAGAAAGGCAGCCCAAGGCCTTGGGGCAACTCCGGTGTGCATGTGAGTGTGCTGTTTAGGCAGATTTATAAAGGAGAGCGTGTTTATGTGTGTGCTACTGCCTCAGGAGGTGCTGACACAGAGGAAATGATGCTTCTTAGCGGCGAGTGCTACTGAGCTCATATGCAGCAGGATCGAGGTTCCGAACGGCTCCGTACTGAGACCGGCATATGGGTTACTTTGTTGCACATGCCACATGGCTCCAGGCGCTTTAACAGAACTATCAAATCTTAAATACTTGGAGCAAAACCCTGCTGAACAACTAACTAAGGCTGTCAACAACACTGTACTGTAAATAACTCAGCTGTGCCTCTTAAAACTAAACTCCATATTGCCAAAAACAAGTTTTACAAAATGTGTCACAATGCTACTGCACAACTAAATTAGACCTTAAACAACTTTTGAAACTGTCACTGTTCCACAGGTAGACCACTTTATTTAATATAATATTTAATATTTAATCTAATAATGACAAACTATATATTGATGAAAAGATCTTAGGAATATATATTTTGAATATTTTTATAACAATAAACATAAACAAAAAAGGATATGTTATTGAAAGTTTTAAAATACCTAAAATAAAAAATATAAAAAACATTAAAATATATAAAATAAAAATATTGATTTGATTTTGGATAGGGAATTTTCATGTGTCAAGTAAAACAAATACTACAACCATAGCACAACACATACAAATTGTAATAAAAATTGAATTTGGATTCAATACATGTTATGCAACAATTAAATATTTAATTATGTTTTTAAATGAAAAATTAAGCATGTCCGGAATGGTTTCCTCCAGGTTTCTCTGGATTTGGAGAATGAATGGGTAAGGTACTTGCAATGAAAGTAAAAGGAGTCTGCCCATAATCATTAATATGATTTTAATAACACAAATAAAGAAAATAATTTATCCAATGAAAAACACATCTAGGGGCAGTTTCTTGGACAGGGTTTAGATTAATCTAGGACTAGGCCTTAGTTAAATTAGGGCGATTAAGTAGTGTTTACAAATATAACTTACAAAATACATTACTGGTGTGAATCTGTGCACTTACTTAAAGACTCTGTGAAAACGGTTCATTTCAAGTGTAAAACTAAAAGTAGACAGACACTGTAAGAAATGTAGGTGACTGTCCTTTCAGAGAAGTACAAGGTGCTCCATACAGCACACACTGAAGGCATCAGCTGATGCTAAACACAGTCTCAATGTTGTGTATACATCAGTTAGCAAATGAAGGGAAACACAGGAGCATGCAAATCCCTCTCTCCGCTCTGGCTTCTCCGATTGGCTGCTGTCTAATTGTGTTGCGCTGTCACGGGACGAGACGGTAAGAAGTTAATAGGTTAATTTAACAAAATGAACAGCCACGTGCATCACATGCTCCAGTGAAGGAATGCAGCAAACATGACTTTTCAGCTTGAACGTCTTGCCCTTTTTCAAAAAGTAGCAGATACCTCAAGACATACTGAGTTCTTGGTTTAAAATACATAATTATACTGCTGGAAAAAAAGCAATGACATATGCATAACTGCAAAACCCTAAACCTACAGTATTCACGAGCAACAAATCAAGGGCAGTTACGGCTTTAGTCTGACGGAGCCATTAACAGAGAAATTTTTGGCCGTATACTGACATTATATGAAAACCTGCGAGAGCCATTAGCCTTTAACAAAGGATTAAAATGCACATTTGGTGTGTAAAGGGTATGAGATAAATCAGGCTAAGTAGGTAAGGGAATCGATCATTTCTCAGATGGCTGGGATTGCTCTTTATCTATATTAAACAGAGGAGTCTAATGGATGGCACTTTAGATGGTCCCCGCGTGTCCTTTAAAAGGCATCTGCTCGGGCCCTGGCCCAGAACATTTGAGAATCATACAGAAGAGGCTAGATTCAATTAAACGGTCCCTCCCGCACCTTGAACTTTGGGCTGCTGACGAAAGGTAAACACATCAATCTCCTTTCGCTACCCGAGCAGCAACAATCCACAAATCTGACCAAGCGTTACCCTTTGAATGTGGAGCAGACGGAAAAAAAAATCACCTTACGACAAAGAGCAGCGGGGATCCAAACAAGACCAACATGCTGACATGCCGCTCTGGTGGAGGAAGAGATAAACTGAAATCTGCTAACAAAAAAGCCGAGTTCTGCTTACGACATCAGTTATTTAGCACTATATTAAACACTGATAGACCAGCAAATGGTTTATTTAACTGATGACAGTGCCAGAATCGGGACAGCAGGTTCATTAATGGGGATATAATGCAAATACAGCACCAGTCAAAAGTTTAGACACAATTGACAAAAGTGTTTCTCATGATCTTAAAAAATAAATAAGTACAATCTGAGCAGAAAATTGCTGTATGAGGTGCATGCTGGGATGCTTTTTAAACAGCATACAATGATTTACATACTGTACATTTACATTACAATTGTATTTTGATCAAATAAAAGAAAACCTTTTCTTTAAAGATGTATAAGAACAAGAGAAACATAAATTCAGGAGAGTCTGAACTTTTGATGGCAGTGAATTACTAATAAAAACAACTTTGTGCACAACAAAGCAATCTCTCATAATGGCAAATATTGAATTTAAATGCAAGTAGAAGTAAAATAAACAGAAAGAAATAGCTTTTTGATTAACATGTTACATCTCAGGCACGATCACTGATACCTCGCCAGAATATGAATTATTTCTGGTTATAGGATTTTGCTCTCAGAGGCAGCAGACAAGGATAAGGAACGACGGGAGACCAAAATCTATTGACATAAACGAGCTCAGATGTTGCCTTTTCATTCGGCCTCTTACTTTGAAATCAATACGACTCTGTCCGCGTAGGTAGATTCTATTCACATTCTCCTCTCAGCAGCTCTCCTGGCGAGCCCATGGCGGCTGGAGACTTAGTCAGCAGTCTGTGAGAAACAGTTTCAATTACACAGAGTGCTTTTAAAATGAGGGATGTGAATGCATTATAAAGCGCAACACTGATGTTTTTACTAATAATGACGGCATCGCAGGAAGCCGGCCGTAATAATCCCCCATGATATATGGAGTAACTGATAGATAGATAGAAGAGGAAATGGAGGGATGCGGGGCATGTCATGTGATTGATTTCTCCTTCAAATGAGCCATCACTGTTCTTAAGAGAGGAGAATGAGGACACGTGACCCCGTGACCCCTGTTATTGGTGGATCTGAAGAAGTGCTGTCACATGACAGTCCGTGTGGGTGTTCTTCACCTCTCGTGACAGGGAATGATAATGTTTAGGAGATATAGGGATGCCTGCCAATCTGAAATAACTTGACCTGTGCTCTTAGTAAGATAACCTTATAAATCAATAGTATATAGTCTCGGTTACTTCTGTTAACACACACCTCCTACTTTTGATGCATCTCAAAATATCACTGTGTGCTTCGACGGAAGGAACAACAATGAGACTAAACTTAGCTTCGCAATACAGTGTGCTGGCACACAACAAGTCTCAGAATGTGAGATGAAGTGAAACTGCCCAGGGATCTGCCTGCAACCGACTGCAGACTTACAACCTAGTAACCAAAAGTAAAAATAGTCACATTGTGGACACCATAAAAAACTAAGAATATGGAAGTGACTTTAAAAGTATAAAAGTGACAATAAAATGCGTAATTAAATTTCTTACCGTCTGAAACAGAATGCTCTACAAACGCACCAAACCAAAGCATTTGGTGACTCGACTGATAATCAATTCCAGCTTGTCGCTAACCTAAAAATACTGTAAATAGCGTAGTAAAATATATTTTTAATCTTAATTCCTCTAGTCGTTCAACACATTTTAGTGCATTTTAGGATTGACTTTTCTATGAGAGATGAAGTTCTTTCAGTCATAGCAAGTCCTGTGTACTTGAATGGGGAAAGTCTGATATCTGTAAAATCACTGGATAAAATCACAATTAAACGACATATTTCTGATTTTTTTGCAACATTTATTTCATGATATTACAAGTTTAAGCAACTCATACTTCAAACCTGTGATATTAACTTTATTGAGCTCAAAGTAATCTTGAGTTTCTTTCAAAGTGTTAAAATAACAAAATAACAGCTTTTAAAGCTTAAGTATTGTGTTATGTTTGGTACGACAACACTGTGTCCTTCAGGTCCTGTAAGTCACCTGTGTCTCAGTCAGTCTGAAGCTTTTAATGAGCACACAGCTCATTTCCTCTTCCTCTAATACCGCAAAGTGAGAGGAATTGTAAAACATCTCAGGAAGGACGACTGCTTTACTAAGGACAGAGTTCTAAAGAAGTTCATTCTGCATAAATTGACTTTGACCCCGCTAAAACAACTCTGGATTAATTAATTGCTTCAATTAGGTGATGAATGCACCACTTAGACTAATTGTCTCAGCGGTCCTCATGGGAACTTTAAGGAGCTTTCGTGAAAGGGCTTTTATTGAAGTAAACTGCTTTATTTAAGTTTTAAAAGGTAAAATCATTAAAATCTGTCCTGTGGGTGTGATTACCAGCACACGTCAGATTTGTTTTCTGATGGGATTCTGCGTGTGTGTGATTAATGACTTCTGTTAAAGCACTTGTCCTGTCTGAGAAGTAAAAAACCAGCAGTAAGTGTTCGTGGATAAATATAACTGTGACGGTAGTCGTGATTATGGGGTGTTTAAGTGTTATTTAACTTTTTATGATTTAAGTATCATTAACCCGGTACAACTGTATTGGCAATTATACATAACTTTTGCTGTTTAATCAGAAACAATTCAACAAAACGGTCTGAAAATTTACCATTCAAAGTTTGCTTTGCTTTTTACAGGCTATCTATGGGCAATTAATGTTAAACTCAACATGGTGCCCAATAAATGATTAACAATTGTAACTGTGGGAATTATGTTGTGACTAAAAGCATCCTAAATAAATCAACACTATGTTATATTTGATCATCTTCAGAAGTAGTCACCCTTTGTAAAAATCATCCTCTTGACATTTTATCATTCAGCTTCTTGAGGTCTCAACCTGAGAAGCTTTTTAAACAGCACTGAAGAAATTTCTATCTATGCTGAACTCTTATTGTCTGCGTTTTCTTCATTATTTGCTGCAAGTAATCAATTTTAAAGACATATATGTATGTACTACAACACAACGTTTCAGTGTTCTAGTGAACCCCAGGAAATTGCATAAAGCCAGTAAGCCAATCAGATTGAAAGACATGATTATTGTGTATGAGACGGTCAGTAGACAGACTGTGGGTGGTCCACAAGTCCATCTTGACTTCAATTAAAAATGCTTGTACAATGCTTAAAAACCAGTTACTAACTGGACAGCGGTCAGTTATCTTGAGACCTTTTACCACTTCATAAAAGAACAATTTGGTGTACAAACCATCAATGGCCAGTGAGTATTACAGTGCCTTACAGGCCCACATACATCTCTGTTTCTATTACCAGCTCTATTCAAACAGTAACTAACTCTATTCTCTATGGATGCCAGAAGCACAACTTTGCCTTATGGGCCTTGTACTGATGGTTGCGCCTGCTCTCCTGATTAAATTCATCACCTTTATTACAGTGCGGAGTGCATGGCTCAGCATGGCTGACTGCTCCCGTTACCCATAGAGAGCATTCATCTGCACTAACGGGGTCGGGGGTTTATACGCTCGTCTGTGCATCAGCCTGAGAGCATCACGTCTGCTTCACGCAAATGCATCGCTCACAGGTGACGTGCCAGGGCCAGTCGCACGCCTCATATCTAAAGGCCACGCTACCCTTCGGAGCGAGAAGCAATGTCTCCCCGCAACACTGACTGTGGCAAGTGGCTTTAAATAATGTGCATCAAAAACAGATTTTTTTTGTGCTTGTGTTATGTTAAGAGGAAATTGTGATATTTTAGACATCGCTGACTGTAAATGTCATGTAATTTAAAGTTATGAAGGATAAAAATTCTATATGATACAGTACATTTGTATATTACATTTAAAACTTAAAATGAAGATTTATTTAAAAGGACTGTCCACCCAAAATTCTTTATTTATTCACCCTCATGTCATTGACTTTCTTTTCTCCGCAAAACACAAAAAAGATATTTTGAAGAATGTTGATAACCAAACAACACTGACCTCCATTGAGGTCAATGGCGACTGAGACATTTCTCAAAATATCTTCTATTTTGTTCCACTAAAGGATGAGTCATATACAGGTTTTAAACAACATGAAAGTGAATAAATGATGATCTGATGATTCACCATTCTACCAAATGCTTTCTCATTCAAAGTGCCTCACTTTGTGCACTTAATATAGGGAGCAAAGTGTCTTTCCTAAGGGCGTAATAATAACACCGAAACACAGGCACTCCAGTTTATGGAGTCCACCAATAAATGTGAAACTAAGGTGTTTTGAAACCTATAATATTACCAGTCCAGATCTTAAGTGTTGGTGGGGAAAATAATCTTATAGTATTGGGAAAAATCAAGAGCAATAGCTCTTCTGCATGAATGCACACTAGACACCTAATATACAAAGCAACTGTAAATCCTAATAGCCAAACATCCTTTTATAGAAGTAAAAAAATGACTACAGTAAAAAAAGGATCTCATAGTAATAACGACATAAATTGCTTAAATTCTGAAGTGTTCCCGAGCTACTGTTTGTATCCGATTATGTGATATTACAAACAAGACTGTAAAATGAATGCACATTATGAGATGGATGCAAGCCGACACAAGCACACACATTCACTCGCCCATCCAAACACAGCCAGATTTGTTGGATATTACAAAACCCCACAGGGAATATCACACATGCAATCTCAAACGGCTCAGGAGCATATCTGATATATCGCTTGCCTCTATTATTGATGATGCCACATATTTTAACACTTTTTTATTCGCAAAAACACAAGAAATGCACTCACGCACGATTCACGTATGATCAATGTAGTGCCCAGCACGAGCTGTAGACCATAATTTAAGCTCTACACATCCTATCAGTACAGAATAGGGCTGAGGCTGGCAAAAGTCAGTGATTTAGCATTAGTGATGGGTTCACATAGCAGCACAGTCAAAATAAAAGTGTTGAACCATTTTAACCATTTAGAAAATTATTTTGAAGAATGTTGGTAACCAAACAACACTGACCCCCATTGACTTCCATTGTAAGAACACCAAACAACTGAGACATTTCTCAAGATATCTTCTTTTGTCTTTCACAAAAGAAACATTCATATGCAGGTTTGAAATGACATGAGGGTGAATAAATGATGACAGAATTGCTATTTTGTTCCCTTTATATCTATCTTGCACACGAGTACCACAACAGAAAGGTTCCACATTTTTAAATGCATTTGTCTAACACAGCAAGCATCAATGTTTTGCTTTTCATGGATCTAACACATTTTCAGATTTGAACCAACAAACCAACTGCAATAAGTTTGATAAAAAGCAAATGATCACAGGCATGCATGCACACATTAGTATGCATTTTTAACATGCACATCTAAACATGGTGTCCTGTTTGTTGGTGGTCAAGGGCTCATTTCTGCTCAATAGTGGAAGTGAAACCGATGGCTCAGTTGACTCTCATGAAGACTTAACTAGCTTTTTCTCTGCAATCTGACAGCATCAGAGCATGCGCTTCCTTCAAAGTGTCAACAATTCAGATGTTCATACACTTAGACAACCCAGACTGTGACAAACCTATAAACGAAGGTGGGTGGAAACTCAACTAAACTGGTGCATTACTCAAATAGATTGCCATTAACGGTGCGGTGCGTCTCGGCGCCAGGTTCACACCAACTCTCTGTAAAAAAACTGCGAAAACACATTTCACAAGTAAAATGCTGAATATTTGTGATATTGGCAGGTAAAATCCTCCATATATTTCTGATTACATGGCTAATGTCGCAGGCGAGCATCACTGATTTAATTCAGAGAGGAAATGCTGCGGTCTGGAAAGAAAGCCCTGTAAATGTGATTGACAAGCATAAACAAGAAAGCGACTGTGTAACAGAAAAACGAATAACTGCTGCAATTTACAAAGCGGCAAGTGTGAAGCCAGGCCACAGGCCCACCCGAAGGGCCTATAAAGACGTCCTGAAAGTACGTATAACTAGATAAAAATGTGTAAACAGACATTTATTTATGATGCAATCTAAACTAACAACTGACTAAAGTGCAGTTTATAAAACAATGAACAGACAACTAAAAGTATATATGGTAGATAACACGAAACAGAGAAGTTATTGCGTCACTTGACTGTTATTTGCAGATGAATAGGTTCTCCTGGTATTTAACCGCAGGTGGCAAGGAACCTCATTCCTTCAGAAACATGGACAGTTATGTGTGACTGTGTATGTCAGCAATTACAAGCTTTCTAATCTACCTACCTTACGCAAGGGACATGGTAGCGCTCATGGATATGTCAAAAATATAACCGCTCTCTACTCGTTACACTGTAATGAGTACGTAATGATGAGTAATGAGCCAGTAATGATTTAGTTTTACAAATGTAATTTGAAGCATTAGGATTGCTCAGGAGTCTTTAAAATAATACTTGTGAACCATCTGAATTTACATTTTCTGTAAATTTACAGAGTTTCTTTTAGCAGTGGCATTTTCTAAAGCAAAAGTATTGAAAATGCATGTGATAAAGAGGCGTGCTTGCTTTAGTATAACCGAAGAAAGAGTATCTGAATCTAGTCTTAAAGATTTTTTCCCCTGTTCTCACAATTTCCAAAGTGCCAGAACTGTTCTGAAATTACGAAATACACAGCAGTAAGAAAGGACCCTTTAGTCTGTAATCAGGGGTCAAACTTCACAGATAGATAGATCTCCACAGATAGAAAACAAATGCATTTTACTATCTATTGAACACTTGAAAACCTAATTTACTTAATCTATAGTTATTTATAACAAGGCCAGGCTACCTATATATATGCACCAAATTGTAGTCAATTATATTAAAATACTCAATTAAATTAAACAACAGTATAAATGATAAAAAAACCTCTTTAATAGCACAAGGTACATGGGCACAGGAGGTTTCTATAATGAATTAGGAGCACCCTGGTGCCGTTTCTGACCCCTAAACCACACAGTACAGATGAGCTTGACTGCACTGACATCACCATAAAACTGACTGCATACAAAGATTGTTTTTTAACAACTAAGCCATGTGAACACTTCATGATTTATATTATTATTTATGGTAGTTTTTACAAAACACACATTATGTTCAAATAGTTTAAATACAGATTTTATCAACTCACCTTTAGATATGCAAGACCATTTAAAGGACCAATATAACTTAACTTAAACTTTTAAAGTGAACATCAATTCTGAATAAAATTGTTAATTTCAATACACTTGTATTTTTTTTTATTTAGAGTTAAAAAGATAAAAAGGAAGTTTTATTATTTTAATGACAACACAAGTCTCGTAGACAACTTACGTTTAAAATGTAAAATTGTTGCATGGACCGTTTACGTAATTCTCCCATATATGTATGAACTAAAGCGAAACGCTATCCTTATGTAAATGTACTCTAGTAACACCAAACAAAACCACTGTAAAATATCGTGTCAAGCCACAGGTAGCCCTTGTGAATCTGTGGAGAAGTGTCGCGACAAAGTGTCAAACTTAAACAGTGATCAAAACCAAAAATTAAGAAACCTCTGTGACGTTTTGTCTGATGTCGAAGATCTAAACAGTAAACTGTGACGGACACATATCAGTCTATCAGCATTACCTTCGTCCAGAAGCCGCTCGAGGTGGTTGAAGATCCCGCAGAAGTTGGGCAGACTGCTCATCAGTTTCTTATCGTTCATCAGCTGCATCAGATAGTCTGGGGTCGGCTTTGGCTTCTCTTTCGTTTCCATTTCCCCCACCATATTCCACAAGAATCACCACCGAGGGCCCAGAGCAGACGAAGAAGTCCCAAATAAATAGGGTAAAGTATAAATAATAAATAGAGTAAAAACCGCGAGCGAGAGAGGCAAGTGTTTATCGCTCGTGCGCGGAACGGCTCGTGTCTCCTCTGTCTTTACGCACAGCGCGCTGCTGCAATACTGCGAGTCTGGGGATGATGACAGTTGTTTTAGGGAAGCTGATGAAATGAAATTAAATGAACAAAAATAAAACGCAATCGGTTGAAAGGGAAGCCAGGTCTGTTTTCAAGAAAAAAGAAAAATTGCCCGGTAAATTCCACAAGTTACTCGTAACCCGAAGACGACTCCGCGTGCCCGGTGTCCCTCTCGAGATGTGTTTCAGCGAGAGATTTGTCCTTAACTTCCTCTTGAGGCGTTGAAATGTCCCTTTTCCCCCGAGCTCCCCAGAGCTTCCTGTGTCTTGTCTCTATGTGTGTGTGTATGTGTATGTGTGTGGTGCGCAGCGCTGGAAACGTCTGTCCCTCCCGTCTCTCACGCGCAATGAAGGCGCTTTCTCAATGAGATTGGCATTCGGTCCTCCGTTACCGACCAGCTCTGCCTGCGCTCTCGAGCCCGTCACATGATCACTGAGTCCCAGCAGCCCGAAATCAGACTGTGGGAGGAGGAGGAGAGAGAGAGAGAGAGAGAGAGAGAGAGAGAGAGAGAGAGAGAGAGAGAGAGATTGTACATTTGGAAAACAACTAGCCCATTTGCAGAATCTGAAGCATGGTGAGTAAGGCAATGCAGCTGGCATTATGTCTTCAAGGGACTCATTCTATCAGTTTCTTAGCATTTGAAGGGCTTGCAAATTGTAAGTAAACATCAACCAGTTATTACAATTTCTGGGATTGTTTAACATGCACATCACCATAATGAGTGTTAAAGTAATAGCTTACCCAAGAAATAAAATGATGTCGTCATTTACTCACCCTGTGAGTTCCCCCTTATAATTTTCTTAGGCAGAATGTTTATTCATATCAAATAAAGGGATAGTTTACCCAAACATTATAATTATTTTATCATTTACTCACCCTTTATGAACTATATGTCTTTCTTTCATCTGCAAAACACAAGATATTTTAAAGAACGTTGGTAACCAAACAAAACTGAGTTTCATTGACTTCCAAACTACTGACACATTTCTCAAAATATCTTCTTTTGTGTTACACAAAAGAAAGAGTCATTTATCAGGTCATTTATGAACAACATGAGGGTGAATAAATGATGACAGAATTTATATTTTTAGACAGACTTTCTGTCCCTTTAAGAACTGCTTTTTAAAAATATACTTTTACAAATCTTATAACCTAAATTAAGAATTATTGTGAAAGGTTATATCCTCGTCATTGTTGAATTTTTGTGTCTGAGCCAGTGTTTTTCTCATGGATCTATATTAAAAGAACTGTTTGCTCTTTGGCACGCTGGATGGGAATGGTAGTGACTGTAAAGGAGAAGTGCGATTGACTAAACGCCAGAGCGCATCAGAATGAAGCACAATAGTAAAGAATAAAACAAGGCATTTATCTCAATGGGAGGACTTCCTCTGAAAAAAAATCATTACACAATGCAGATGGAGGCTAATGCTTTGTCAATATGTGCCAATACTGGGCTAAGGCAAATGCTATGGGAACAGCTCCTCCCTCTGGATTACACTGCATTTTAATTTACATAATTAAGATTCTTTTAGTTGTTATTGGAGCTGCATATGCAGCAAGCTTACACAGAGATTCTGTGAGAGATAGAGATGTTTGATGAGCTACATTTTCATTACCAGTATTTATTATTTTGCAAAGCTATGAAACATTTGCTTTTAAATGAAAATTTCAAAAGCAAAGTTATTTTCCCACACAGTAAGCATAATTTATGACTGCTTAAATCCCTTCATTAAAATGTTTATATAAATACTCTAATTGGCTTAATGGTTTCGTCAGTTCTTTTGTCATGTAAAATGGTTCTCATGGCGCTGTTTGGCTTTTAGATGCAGCCATGAAAGCAATTGTTCCAGTCACTGTTTGACGTTACATTGGTCCATCACTCCTATTCACGTGAATGAGAAAAAACAGGGTCCATGTAGAAGAAATAGCCGGAAAACAAAACAGAGGCAGAATGTGGAAAAGCGCACCAGAGGGTCGAGGAGACGAGGATAGAGAGGGCTGGCGGCCCAGTATCTGACAGCATGGAAACAAACGACCCACCAGAACAGGAAGGGATTGTCCAGGTCCTGCCCAGCACCTTTTCATCCTTTTGTAATGCCTGGGGCTTTCACATGCAGATCGCCTTGGACGCAGAGGCCTGCCTGAGTGCAGAAAAAGGGGTGTATTTACCCCCTCGTTCCTTCTTCGGCGAGAACCGCCCCTCCTTCTCACGTTCGCCCCATGGCTCTTCGCTCGCTTGCTCGCTCTCCAGACGACGGAAGCCTTGTATGAGCGCTGAGGAATTACACTAATGAATGCATTCCTTCACACATGAACCCCGAAACCGGGCAAGGAGAGCAAGCTTGTCTGGAACAAGTGCGTTGTTGCTCTCGAACCCCCAGTCTTTCATCTCCTTTATGTGCCACTTTTCAACCACTTGTTATTTCTCATTCAGTTATTCTTCATTTGCTCATAAAACCTTTCCTCTGCCAGTGCATTTGTTTATTTGGTTAAACGCAAAATAAAAATATCCCTGATTCTATGCTATAGGGGATTGTGTCGGGAAAAGTTCCTGTAATGTGCATAAGTCGCACATATGGGCAATTCCATGTTAACCTTATTATGAAAAAATAATGTTTTTATCACAGGTTTTCAGCATACTGATAGCTTAGATGTCAATATTTGGTGGTTTAAAGATTTTTTTGTTCTCCTTTCTCTTTAGTGTGTTATGTAGCTGTTTATGCAAATATAAGATCTGCACAGTTACAAAGCTCAAAGTCTCAAACCCAAAGAGATATTCGTAACATTTTTGTCACAAGCTCACACGTATTTGGGCCAATCACAGTGCACTGGATCGCTGGCCAATCGGAGCAATCTGCACTTTTTAGACTGATGAGCTTTGTAAAAATCGACACGTTTCAGAAAGGTGGGACAGAGAGAAGCAACAATAATCTCCGGTATGTATAAAATAATGACTTTTTAAACCCTAAAACCACGTAAAAACATTGCATAAAACCAAATAAACAAAATAATTGTTATTTTTAGAACCATCATATGAACCCTTTAAATACTCATGTGAAGAAGGTTTCAAAGAACTTTTTATGTTTAAAGCAATGTTTTTTACATTGTCACATCCATAACAGTCTATATTCTTATAGACTTATTATATAATAACTATTTAATTTTTTATTAAATATCTCTTCTCTATTTGTTGGGTGTTATTGCTTCTGGTTTGTGCATTTTAATTGACAGAAAGTATGTTGCCTCTTGAATATGTCTGTTCTCTTTTGTCACATCCATAACAAGTGTATATTTATATTTTTTAGATAGATAACTCGCATATAGACTGATACATTTCTGATGTCTGGACTCTATCAACAGGGCTTGAGTAAAATATAACAGATGGTTCAATATATTGTTAATAAATTCATTCTTTGAGATAATAAATTCATTATGTCACATCTATAATGTTGAAACTGCCCTTATATAAAGGTTTATTCTATAGATACTGTAAATATTATGTGTTACATGTGTCTATACAACAAAAATGTAAGTGCACACTTTTCATAAGCATAACTCTGAATACAAATGAGACCAGCCTGAATAAACACACTAATTCAGAAGAGAGAGCAGCAGCTTATTTAAATATAATATTACAGGGATTAACGTAATGACTAACCTTTTAAAAAAAATATTTAGGAAATCAATGCCCTGTTGTGTCCTCCATAAACGTGAGGAATCTGCGCAATTACAGTTGTTTTGTGAAGCCAGAGTGCATTAAATTTAATTCAGTCATGAATGATTGAATGCATTACTGAAACAACCATAAAACATCAATAATAATTTCCATAACTGTGCTCCGAGGCTCATTTCCAGTGCAAAATGTCTTATCGAACACATTAGTAAATTTGATCATGTTCCACAAAATAAATCGGTCATTAGTTCCAATAGAAACCATGTGGCCTCGGTGCATCCTTAAGTATACCCCCAATAGTGAAACCGTACAACCTACCACAGCCACAAAAAGGCCCGATCAGGTTGTCTCAGAGCTTTTTTGGTGACCGAGTCTTTTGTAACACGAATCCGCTGTGTGCTAATTTGACGTGCTGTAGAGATAAAGAGGGAAACTCATGTTCGTTTCAGCATCAGAGGATTGGAATGTGGGCCATTTAATGCAGGAGTCAGACAATTCCTGTCGGACAGCCCTTTATACCGGCCCACATGGTTAAATGAATAGAGAAGTAATTAACAGAAAGGCATGTGGCCGGTCTGTGACATGCCGGATACTACAATATTCAAATCAGACGGACAGAGAGAACGATAAGAGTGTCTGGACATGCTGAAAATGAAAAATAATTTTAGCATTATGGATTTGTAAACTACAGCATGAGGAGGAGAGGATAAATTAGCACATTTACCTTTGTACATAGAAAAATGTGTTAAATGGAGCAAAGAGTAATGCACTTTTTTGTTTGTTAAAAGCATACTCAAATGAATTAGAAAATGTAATAAACAAACATGCAAGAGTGGGCAAAACAGCAATGAGATCTTATGGAGAACATAATCTTGATGAAGAGCAAAAAGGGCAGAGATGCATCTAAACCTGGTCTAAATTTAGGGCTGTGATACGTATCAAAAGTTTACTGGAGTGTGTCTATGTGTCATATTAGATCATAGGATGATAAAAAAAAACCTGTTTGAACATATCGCACAATCATTTCACCTCAGCTCCTTCACTATTGTCAATATGTGCAATTTATTAGCTCAACAGGGGATCTTTGGGAGATGATACACTTATTTGAAAGGAGTTGTTTGGTATATCTCTCTTTCTTCCTGATAGTATCTCTCTCTAAATGTGCCACGGGGTCATCTAAGGTTCTGTTTTTGATGTAATAATCTCTCATATTTGTTCAAATTCATTTCCCATATATTTGAGTAATGTTTTACAGATGCAAATGCACAGTCTTTTCACACAAAGAGCCAAACCTTTTTCATGCCTCTCCATGACAGAAAATGAATGATGAGATAATCAAATGGCATCAATATGATGCTGTTATAGGCCAGTAACCAAGTCTGAATGTGATTTACATTACAATAACATTCTCTTCTTCTTAGATTTTATCATATACAAACCAATTTCTCCTGCCTTAATGTGTTCTTGATTACTGATATCTATAGTTATTAGTTTATTTATCACCATGTATAATCAAACACATCCTTATATTTTCCTTGGGCTCTAGCAGCTCTTGTAAATTAATATGATTTGTTGGTTTTGTTTGAGTATATTTGGTGTTTTGTGGTAAAAAGCAGGACCATAGGTACAATTAAAGTCAGTCTGAAATGGCTTTCACAAACCATTGTACTCTAGTGTGAAACAGGAAAATGTAGGATGGGACCAATGACATATGATTGGACGAGAGGGGTTGAAAAATAATGAATGAATAGAATAATATGAATAATAGAGTTTAGTAACGGAGCAATATGCACCACCTGACAAATTGTTCAAAGTGAACAAATTTAGAATGAATTACCTGAAACAACAGTATTTCATGACAAAATGCAGTTACATTTTAACGTATTTCATGCACAAAAAGGCAAAAGCAGGTCAAATTTTATGAATAAACAAGTCAGCACTTCATATCTGCAAAAACTATTTTTTCAAAGTTCCATCCATTTCCTGGACAAAAGGCTAAATGTTTTTCATTTCGTGGATAACAGAAAATAGACCAAGCATGTCATGAAATGCAATTTCACCTCCCCCCTATTTTTTCGCTTCATAGGCAAACACCTTCTCATAGCATGTATTGCATACTGCACATAACCACTTCTCACACCGGACTTAAAGGCACGAGTCTTGACAGTAATGATTTCCAAAAGAGAAATAATAATAATTGCTACTGTATGACCATGATTCAACCACATATTTCAGAAAATGATCAAAATAATAGTTGGAAAAAGTAACATTCATGTACCTGGAGGTAATCATTATTGCTGGTGCTTGCTAAAACAATTGCTTACTTATATTTCTCATACTTCTCAATACAATAATTATTACACATATTAAATCCCACAATACATTAAGGTGAAAGCGTCTTTCCCATTGTTTGGTAGAAGCGTTAATTTAATAAGCTCTCCTATGGATAGTATTTAAGGCAGTTATGTAGAAAGACAGCGATTGTCTTCTGTTGGGAACACTGTGCACTATTGTAACCTGCAGGGACCCGAGCACACATCCAGGACACAAAGACAATTAGTGTACTTCCAGCTCGGAGACATCACCACAACGGCCTCTCTCAAACAGCTATACACAGATAATAAGAGCTCCTCCCCTGTACTAGAGAGAAATCTGCTCTGTGCCAAACTATTGACTCTACTGTTGCTTTGTGTGGGATCAGGAGATCAGTATTTGAAAAAGTATAGATCACATTCAGTTTCTTTTAGCAAAATACAACAATGCATTGTTGTATATAAGCATACATAAGTTACATATGTTAGTGATGATATGTTAGTCAGATTCATTTTAACCTGATAACTGTCACAGCAGAAATTGAGTATAGTATGAAAATAATATATATATATAAATAATATATATATATATATATATATATATATATATATCAGGTTAAAATTATATATATATATATATATATATATATATATATATATATATATATATATATATATATATATATATTGGGAGAAAAAATCGATGCAAATCGATGCATCGGGATTCTTTCTCTAACGATTCTGAATCGATTCTCAAAGATTCTGAATTTAATGTCAGAACTTGTTCATCCTGAATATAACTTTGTTAAAATAAAAGCAATAAAATTAAACTTCAAGATGGGAATACTGTCAAAGAGATTCTAACTATAAACAAAAAGCATAAAAACTCTTTATTTATTTAAAATGCAAATTTATCATATTTGCAAAAATTATATGAAGAATCGTTTTGGAATCGGATCGTGAGTCCCAGAATCGGAATCGGATCTTAGTACCTAAGGATTCCCACCACTAATATATATGATAAGATATTTGTTTTACTTTTTTTCAAACGAGCAAACAAGTTTTTTAATTGTTTTTCATTTTAGGTATTTTTATAAATTACAGTAACATTAACGTTTTTATTTTTTTTGTTTATGTTTATGATTATGAAAATATTTCATCTTGAGTCTTATACCTTTCCATCAATTTATAGTTTGTCATGATTAGATTAAATTTAACTATGAAACATTAAAGTGAACAGGGAAATGTTTGAGGACAGTTAACAAGTTCATATAAACCAACAGGAATTTTTCACCTGTTTTTTTAACAAGCCACTATATGTCATTTACAAAGACAGTGCATTACAACTTACATGGTAAACTTTATTACTTAGGGTTAGTTGTTTGTTAATTATGTAGCACAGAGAGATGTCAGAACCTATCAGCTATCAACTATTTTTCTACAGCTATGTAGAAAATTAGTAAATATTTGCAAAATGTTGAGAAACGTGTAATAGTAAAATTGTTTTAGACGTTGTACTGTATTTAAACCAAGGAATAGTTCCTATGATAAACCAAGCACAATAAGAAAAAAATTGTTATTGCAGATATAAGATACAAAGATATTGTAATGGCTCGACTTTCTTATGTTACTTTCTCTTGCAGAGCATAAGACAGATCACAAAAACAACAGAATAACACTTCATCCTGGTTAACACATAATCTGTCTCGTCTATAAGCTGAATAACTTTGGTGCTATATTATAAAACTCCATGTACATGGTCTGCTCGTGATCCCTGACCTGCTCTTCTTGTCTGTACACAGAGCCGTGCAGAGATTCGAGAAGAGAGCGATGAAGCAGATCTCTTTTGTTTACACTGCAGCAGTCTCTCTATTCATGTGTGTTAGAGCGAACGTCCGCTGCTCGAGCAGACAATGCCGTTTGTCTGCCGAATGCTCTGACCGCTCAGGCGGAGGACTACAACCACTGGACTAACTGACAGCGTTTATGACATAGTGTGCATATACTGCCTCTGGGTATTATATGTGGAACCAAGTAAACAACCATAATTCTTCTTGATGTCTTAAATGCACAATACATCAGCGCCAATTACACCCTGAGGTGTTATAGACCATACAGGGGCATACCAAATGGGGCTTCACAATAAAGTGACACGAAAGAAAACCAACTTACTACTTTATATTTACATTTATGCAGACACATTTATTCAAAGCGGAAATCATTTTGCTTTATAAGACCTCAGCGTATCCACAGGTATTGATTTGGCCTTGTTTGTACATGGCCTTGGTAGCCATTGACTTGAATTATATGAATCACCAAGGACTACGGTTTCAGCTAAAAATCTTCTTTACTGTTCCACCGAAGAAAAAAGTCCCCCATATCTCAGATGGCCTGAAGATGAGTAAATTAACAGCAAATCTTAATTTTTGGGCGAACTATCCCTTTAATTTATTTTCAATGGATACTATTATGAATATTACAAAGTCAACAGATAAGAAATGTCATGGTTTTAACTGACAATATATCTTATTTATTATTCCCATAGGAACATTTCCATGTGAAATAGTTTTCCATATGCTAATATCCTATTGGTGTACTTGCAGACGGAGATTTGGAGCGACTGCACAGGTGCAGTGAAGCAGAGAGAATGGGCTCTTTTCCGCTCTCTTCACATTCCCTGCTTAATCCCGACAATGCCGTATTCCCACTCTCCCTCTCCCTTCCCATCCAATCCTGGGAGAAGGGGCAGTCAGGACCACAAGTAATGGAAAACATTATTCCCCCAATCCTGTAATGAACAATACAGCTCAGCGTGCTGTTAGCGGTCTTAAGGATGCTCGGTTTAATCTGTTGTGATGGCCTGAGAAGCTTTTGCTGGTATGACAATGCTCTCGTATTTTTCCAAACACAAACAGCACATTAAATTTAGGCCTCTGAGCTCCGCTGGGTGTGTACGGAAAAATTATTTTTCAGCTGTGTCTAATCAAGCATCATCTTACAGGCCTTGAGTCTTGTGGGTCATTGGCTAAGATGGAAATAATCACAATTGTGTCAACGCACTGTAATGCCAAGAAGCGTAACTGGAGGTTCATATATTATATGTTACCACGGGGCTGTTGAAAGCTTCATTCTGATTGGTTGGTAAACATTCAGTTAATGCACACCTATGATGTAGTTTTAGGTCTGTTGACTGCATTACAGTTCTATATCACTTCAACAATTTTAACTGAATACTGTATGTGTGTAAGTTTTGTGTTGTGTGTGAATGGGA
This sequence comes from Beaufortia kweichowensis, assembly GCA_019155185.1. Classification (NCBI taxonomy): domain Eukaryota; kingdom Metazoa; phylum Chordata; class Actinopteri; order Cypriniformes; family Gastromyzontidae; genus Beaufortia; species Beaufortia kweichowensis. Next base: position 15,807,891 of record CM032801.1, on the reverse strand, counting down.
GTGTGTTTACTCATTTCTTTCTATTATGTTTTTAATGTATTGCTTGTTATTACTATGTTTTCTATACAGCTGCTTGGTAACAATGCAATTTGAAAAATGTGACACCTGCGCTTCATCTAACTTCACAAAAAAATAAAAACATGCAGTTTGATTTAAATAAATAAAGCATATTCAAAACAAATACACAAATAATTAAACACAATGAATAAAATAATAAGCACTGATAGTCTACTTGTTCTTGTTTTTCTCTTCATGCTGATAATACAAAACCAGAACTAATAAATAAATAAATATAGACCTACTTGTTCACAGGGATTTTTGTTATTCATTACTACAGATAACAGATAAAATACAACAAATAAATAAATATTGAAACTTCTTTACATGCCTTTCTGTCTGTTTAATGCACTAATAACAGTAAAAATAGGCTTGAGATGAAATGCCTAAAAAAATGGTCTTACCCACAAAAGCATTTAAATGAGAATATCCTGACAAATAACCAATTTTTAACAGTAAACAAATATTCTGGAACGCTTTTGGATTATAAAGCAGATAGTTAAGCTCTAAAATCTGATTAGTTAAACCATGTCAACAATATGCCACGTTACAACCCCAAATATGTGACCCAGTCTGTGAAAACCCAGCTAAAGTCATTTTTTGTGTTTTCTCTGTTTTCTACATAAAATCATCCTACATAATGAAAAGAACATTCTGTGTGAATTTAACATTGATATCTTTAATATTGTCTGAGTAAGGTCATGTGAAAGATTGAAATCATAGTGAAATTAATAGGTAAAATCAAAGTTTGCTGCTCGTTATCTCAGAATTAGATTTTTAGACTTTAGCCTGGTTTTCACAGACAGGGTCACATATGTCTTCCATTTTTTGCATGACTTTACACTAAATTATGTCACTTTCTCATGTAAATTTCTAAGTAAAAACATTCCTGCCCATTTATAGTTGTGCAAATATTATAATATGGTATAAATAGCATACACATACTACTGTAGAAGAGTATGTACCATCATTCACTCCAAACTTGTTTTATAAAGCTTACAGTATGTGTTGTTGTGTCTTATTGCACACCAACATCTGCACAAAATGTTCTGGCTGAAGGAGAAGGAAGACGCCGGTTGGGCGGGACGTGCAGCTGCTCGAGGGCTCTGGCAGGGACTGATACTGGCTATAGAGCCCAAAGGATCGAGCAGAACGCTGGGGTGTGGGCTTGTAGTGAAAAGCTCTGTTTGGTGTAATTGGTCTGGGTGTGATTACGTAGCTGTCATGCTGCCGAGTGGGCTGCGGCCTCGGCCTGAATATCACAGGGAGAACGGGTCAGATCTACAGGACGGGGAGCTTGAGGCGGACTGGAATGCACGTCTTGAGTCAGATTTGGACTATGCAGCGCTAATCCTTAAATCCCACGCAGGGTTTCAGTAAAAAGACTAAACTGCTGGAATAACAAACAAAGTGCTAGATTATTAGCCAAGTCTGCAGTTAAAGTTTGAAAATACACAAGTGGTGATGTGTTTTGTATCTACAGTAAAACTTTCTACATTACGTTACTTTAAAGAAATGTAATGCGTTTTAAGAAACAGTTCACTCGAAACAGAAAATGTATTATGTTTTGTTAAATATGTGACCATGCCTGTGAAATCACATTTTTTTATATAAAGGTTTTCTATAAAACCTCCTATACAGTACATAATGTGAAGATCATTCTCTGAAAATATAGCAAAAGACATTGATATCTTTAACATTGATTTAGTAAGAACATGTCAAAGATTGACATCGTAGTGATATTAATGATTGAAATCAAACTTTGATGTTAAATATCCCATAACTAGATGCCTGGATTTCACAGACAGCAGGGTCACATATGACTTTGCTTTTTTCTGTGGAACACAAAAGGAAATATTTTACACAGTTCTGATCCAGCATTTCTCCATTCAATGAAAGCACCAGAGGCTCAAAAAGAGTTTCAAAAAGGCTAAAACACTGTAAAAAGTTTGGTTTGGTGTTACTGATATCAACCTGAAACATGTTGAAATGAAATTTGAAAGTGATGGCTGGACTGACATTCACCCTTTAGGTGATTGTCTTGACCACACGATCATCTTGTCACAATTTGCTTTCATACAGAAAGTCAAACAGGTTTGGAATAGCGTGAGGTTGAACACTAAGTAACAGTATTTGATTTCTGGGTGAAATACTCAGATGATCTGAACGAGCAACTGTTGACTTTTTGATGTTGACCTTCTATGGCACTGGTGTCTTTGTTGATTTGCTCAGTGATTTACAAATGATAAAAGCACACTAGACTTTCTTTCAAGGCCACATAATTCATGCTTTAAAGTAATTTTTCTGGTGCTCGAGTCCTTTGTAAAAGAGTTTTATTGCTATGCAGTTCACAACATCTCAAATGTCTGCTCGTGCATTTGAAAACCACTAGCCTGAAACTGAGTGTAAATGACCTCCATACAGGACAGTAAATGTATAATGTCATTCACTTGATGAGCCATTGTTCCCCGAGGTTGAGACATTGTTAGTCTGATATTGACGGTGACCTTACTTGCTTCATGAATCCATGGGTGGGTGAAATACTGGGAGCGAGGTGGCTATTTGTGGCGTGCCGTCCATGGGTGCGTGCTGTCAGTGGAGAGCTGGAGCAGGTGCGCCCTTGTCAACACAAGCCAGGTGTGAATAGCCCATATACACTGATGGCACTATTGGGGACATTATAACCCTAATATCTATCAGATCCTCTGGTGGAATCCCTCACAGGGCTGTTCATGTGCTAACAAATCAGAAGTTGTGACGAAAGTGAACAAAATCACAAACACGTGATCTTTTTTCTCAGTTGTTTCTCTGACACAATAAAAAGATTAAATTGAGACTTATCTAGTGTTATTCCAGCCTCCTGCGTCTCAGGTTTTTGTACTGAGAAAAACAACCAGTGAGCTCTTACAAGACCCCACAGTGTCAAAAAGATCTCAACAATGTACAAAACTGTGCTCAGTATCAATGTGTCAACATTTGCAAAGACATTTCTCGTCTAATATATAATAGAACAAACATGACCCTGTCTGAGAAAACCCAGCTAAAGTTATTTTTTGTGATTTCCTATTTTCTACGTAAAATCATTCTTCATAATGTAAAGAACCATCTGTGAAAATATAACCTTAATATCTTCAATTCTGACTAAGTAAGGCAAAGATTTAAATCAATGTTTAGGAAGCCAAGAGTACCCTTTATAATACTGAAATTAATGATTTTATGGACACCATTTTGCACAAATAATACTGTATCTGGAAATCATATCATTTATCATTTACAGCAATAAACACACATTACCTATTTTTGTCATGTTTGTGATTACTTTGATGCTCCTCTCATATTTAGATTTTGAGACTTTAGCTTATATTTCACACAAGGGGTCACAAATAATGCGCTGGTTAATTTATTTCCACCGACTAATACATTTGTTACTGATTACAAAATATCTGTCAATAACAAAGTATCTTTAATTGTAGATCTTTAAGTATTTCCTTTGCTATGAACAAAACCAATGCTTAAAATGTTTGTTCATTATTATTGTTAATGTAAAACACAGCAACAATAAAATAGAATTGTGAAAAACTTGCTTATATTAAACAAATGTGTCCCTAACAAAACAAATAAGATGGATAAAGTGGTATATCCATGTTGTAACAAAGAAATGAAATTGAAAATAAAATGAAATGTTTGTCAATAACAAACCAGCTTGTATGAAATATAAAACATCGAAACAAAGAAGAAGGATAACATATACCTGCCTTGTAACATACAGCTATGTAATCCACTGTATATGTAATCTATATTATGTATACCTTTACTTTAATTGCTAAAAACAACATCTGAAGTACTCAATTTATCCATTTAGTCTCAGCACAATCTGCGCAATACTGGAGTTTGACCAATACAGAGAAACGGACATGGATGCAACCTGAAAGTAAACATCACATGATGTCATCATTACAAACACATCTCAAAGCTCACATCTTCTAAATGTTCTATGAGCCTTTTCATCTATAAGCCATGATTTGTTACGACGAAGATGCTTTTAGAAGCACACAGCACACAAAGCCATTTCAAATAATCGCTGCTATGAGTCAAAACGGCTTTATCCGCACGCTCTGAATCACCAGAGGAATTATACTGTCATACACCTGCGTGCTTTTATGATGCAGATATACACAGACTCTGAGGGACGGATTCCAATAACAGAACATTGTTTGGCTCTGAACAGACTACCGGCTTTACCCGTCGCAGCTAATTAGCACATGCTATCCGAGCGATGGAGCTATGGAGGTGATATTTTAATACCTGGAAGTGAGTGTATAGATGTTCATTTACAGAGGGGTGATAAAATCACGACCCATGGATGATTCAGAAGCAGGTCTGATGGTTTCCGCTCATTGTGGGAGTGGAACGTGCCAATTTGCAATGTTGACGACAGTCAGGCTCCCCTTAATGGCTAATGGAGGTGCCTGAGAACCATTTACTGCACAACGGCACTGCGTGCTGATTAAAACTCTGTTTGGAGACGTGTTTTCCAGTAGCCCTAAATTATAGGGGGAACATGTCTGGAATTCTCAATTCAGAATAGAGAGCAAGAATGCAGATTGAGCGTCAAAGGATCATATATTTTAAACGAAGGTGCTGCAGATGATTTTTAATGGATTGGAACAAAACACAGATGTCCTGAGATGACTTTTTAAAGTTAATTCGTTTTTGTGTTGCTGTTTTGCACACCATACTCGCAGGGGTGATCGTTTTACCTTTAAATGCCATTATACGGGTTGAACAACTTAACCTGCAAGATTTGCCCTCAATGGCCTTGCAAAAGCAAAACACAGTATTTAGACTTTCTATTAAAACTGAGTTATGGAAAGTGGGTTTCTAACACTGTAATCTGATTTTTGTGTTGATGTTGTTGTTGTAAAATAAGTAACACTCTGTCTTGCGAATAAATAGGATATATGCCTTATTAACTGACATGAACAATTGAATTGCAACTAACATTAGCAAAGATTAATAAACGATAAAAATATGTTACAATGTTGTATTACGTAATGCAGTCTAACAACTTTTCAAAAGCAAAAGGTTTGCCTAGCTGAAAGTATACTTGCATACTGTATGTTTAGGGCCCACTTGAAAAGCTTTGGTGACATTCTTGTCTCGTCTGCTTCCAGACTAGTAAACCTCAGAGATTTGCAAAATGAGAAGAAATGTGAAGATGAAAACCACCCACAGTACTAGACTCCTGGGAAAACCCTGACTGTGCTAGACAATACTGATCATTGAGTTCAAACAGATTTTCTTTTAAATATTACTTAAAACAGGTGGTGTCTCCCAAATGACCATCTATTTATGAAAACTCATTATCCACACGTTCGCATGCACAAACAAACACACAGAAGTGCACACACACACACACGTAACAAATCAAACATCAATCCCTCCGCACAAACTGACAGGGTAATGTAGTCAATAGCAGTTGTGTGAAGTCAGCGACTGCATGCTAAGAATAGAAGCCATCATCCGCTGTCGCTCCGGTGCCGTGCGCTTCGTCACCTGTCATCGTCGCCCGCGTGTAGCGTCCCTCAGGAGCAAAGGTACGTCTAATCTGCAAGAGATCACCCATCCCCGTTAACTGTCCTCAAGCAAACACCTACAAAGGGTGCGTGTCGTCTCTATGCTGTCTTCCACATACTGTAGGAAGATTCTTTTACGCTCTCTTTTGTCAAGATTTCACTCTGTTCGTGTAACATCAATGCTACAGACGTTACAGAAAAGCAGGTCAACTCCTCAGAAACCTTTGGCATGAGGTAAGATGGTTCTTAACAGTAAATGATGGAACATATTATTTTCTATACAGTACATAAAAAAACATGTACTGTATAGTACAATTAATATTATTAATTGGCATTAATAATTTGTTTTTTGCTATTTGTTTACTTTAAAAGAAAGTCAGTAATGTAAAGTATGTGCTATTAGAATTATCAGGGAAATTGAGGATAATAACAATGATGTCATACAGGTTTCCCAAACACTCACCCTAATCCTATTGGTTAAACAAACACACAGCCCCGCCCCTAATCTTTGCAACTGGTTGAGCCAATGTCATGTTGGTCAACCGATCCATCACAAAACAACAGTTTTACTATTTTTCTAAATAAACCAACCAACCAAAGACCTGTTTACCAACAATACTGGAGTCACTTTTTTCTCTTTTGAATAAAATAATTCTTTTAAAATAAGCATTCAAGACTTCCCAAAACATGCTTGGCTTAAAAGTTTAATATATTTCTTTAAGGATTTATTTATGGGCTTTTTGTCCCATTCAAATTACAAATACAATTACAACTTGTACAAATTACAAGTGAATCAAATTCAAATATAGTGACAATCTGTATTGTTGTCTTTGTCTATCTTACTGTTTTTCTGTTGTTTTTTACTAATAAGGAAGGGACAGACTTTAAGGATGGAGACATACAAAGCTAAGAATATAAAAGCCTTTGAGACAGATTTATCATAAAGCCATTTGGTCCTTTGAACATCATTTACTCTCATTTACTCTGACAACATGAGAACATCACTCACTGCAAGATGAAAATCATAAATAAAAGTTTAAAGGATATATCGCATTTAGTTTGAACTTTCTTTTCTTTTCTTTTGTGAAGAATATCTAAAGTGTTTTTGTCCATACAAAGTAAATTTAAATGTTTTTAATTTATTATTTTAAAGCTCAGAAGTCATGCATTTGACATGAGTGATGTGAGTGAAAAGTTAAAGATCATTGTTCTATATTAAATGTTGATCTATTCAAAGTCATAAACCCTTTAGTCCCACATCTGCACCAGGAGAATTTTGGGTATTCAGTTTTGGTTGCAGTATGTTTATCATGTTTATGTGTGATCTATATTTACCAGCTGAGAATATTACACCTCATCTTCAGCGCTGGCTTTACATGTGAATTTCAGTGGTGACTTCAACAAGGTCCCAGTGCCCTTGTCACAAACTGTAATGGGTAACAGATGGCTGTTAATCTAAAGGGTGAAAGCGTGAGAGGGCAGCCTGTGATCTATGGAACACTCCTCAATAAGAAATTTACTTCTTGGTTATGGTGGCAAAACCCATCATTTTTCTATTTTATATAGAACTGGAGGCCTCTAAGATCAAAATTGTACAAAGGGTGCTTTTTCATGTAACATTTGTCTGCAACATTGCCACACAAAAAGATGAAGCCAACGTCCATCTATAGTTGCGTCACATTTGGCTGCACAGTTGTCCAGTCTTCCTGAGCGCTGTAGACCAATCCTTGTCTATACCGCACCACTGTTCTTAACCGTGACCCTTAAAATGCAGCTTATAAAAATGTATCATCACAATTTTGATGTTGTCCTCAAATGAGCAGTTTGCCTCTAAATTTACCAAACGAACTCATTTTATTTTTATTACAGCGAGATGATTAAAGGTCTGCAGCTAAAGTCATTAATATCTGGTGATGCATGTATATTAAATAGGTTTATATACTCTTTTTAAGATTAACACTCTATATGAATGTTTCTGTAACGTTGTCACGGAGCCTGACATGCCTTCAGCATCGGACTTTTTTGAACTCCATTGCCCATAATGCCTTGCACTTCACCGCACCTGTTCCCCATTACCTGCCGCCATCTTGATTTCACCTGCACCTGATCACGATTACTGGACTCTATTTATACTCTGTGTTTGTCATGTATTGTTGTTACTTTGCATTTTGCTACCTGTTCGTTACCTGTATTGATACCGGTGTGCTGGTTTAATGTTACCAGTCAAGGATTGGATATCTGTTTGCCTTACCAGATTCAAGTAAAGCTTGCTCTTGATTTTACTCTTGTGTCTGAACTTGTACCTGGACAGCTAACAAATGTTTACCAACAGCATGCTGTTGATAATCATAGAAATTTCTTATTTCACTCATACAACAAACCTTGCACTTACACAAAATTAGAACAATGTAATAATGGATGTCTATGGGGCAATTCAGTCTGGAAGATTTAAAACCAGAAATGTGGCTTTGTCTTATTTGGGCTTTACTATTTTATAGAAGATGTTGATGTTTGTAGTATGCCATCAAAAATACCAACTGAAACAAATATCATCTAAAGGATGTGAAACACACAAGATTTTCCTGCAGTTTGAGTTCAAAGTTCAAGGACAGGGCCGAATCCTTTCTGAACCCAGAGTCAGTCAGCTCTTATTTGCTGGATGAGCACCGCCCGCTCCTCACTGATCATTAACCACTAGCGCTGTTAATGAAGAGCCTCTTTAGCCCCACGAGGCTTTAATGAAGGGCCGTCCTGTAACCGCTTCTCCTCCAGAGAATAACTGTATCATGACGGCCACTTTTCTAAGCAGCGGCTTACCAGAGCTAAAGTTTAAGCACTCAAGTAGAATTAGCTCAGTCTCAAAAGAGTGACTTTGCCTCTTTTCTCTGTTAATTGGAAAGTGTAGAGCCATACTTTTCAATGGGTTTAATTAGCACTAATGGCTTTGTTTTGTTGGATCACTTTGGAGATTGCTTTGAGTGAGCGTCTCAGAAGACCTGCCTGAATTATTCTGTATAGTCGTGGAGCTCGTGGGTGTTTTGTTTGAAGTGCTCTGTGTTTTTTATTATTATTGAGATAGCATGAATAGCTATTGTGTGTTTTCTAAAATAAAATCACTCTTTTACATGTTTTGAATTCCTTTGCATACACATTTTGCTTTTTTATGTTGCGGTTTATGCAAAATATTGGAAGTACATAAACCATCTATTAGATGGCAAAATGGCATATTTAGATTCCATTTTAGGCATTTGATGATATTTATGTTACATGACTGATTCCTGGTATGGCATCACATAACAACATTTATACTACGTACTATAGTTCAGTACGTGTGTATAGCAACAGACATAATCTTAAATAAGATGGTACATCAATGGTCAGGATTCTTTTTCTGACACAAAGCTGTCATATGAATTACTATAGTAAAATGACATGGATTTAGCAGACTTGTATTAACTTCATTTATGATACTTTTTGTTTGTTTGGGGATAGAAATTTTTCAAAGTTTTTTACTTGTTGCTTTTTTACCTTTAAATTTTTAACAAATTACGAGTAATTACTTTTTTAAACATTGACTAGTGATGAGTTGCTTTAACTTACAACACATAAGTTAAACTTCTTAAAACTTGTTAGTTTAAGTTATGTGAAATCATATGTTGAAACTTAAAGCCGCAATTTGACAGTTTTTGGTTAAAATTAACAAAAATCTATTATTGAGGAGGTACACAAAAATGTGAATTTAAAACAGTCCCTTTACCTTCCCACAATTCAATAATAATGATTTTACAATAAGTTCATAAAATACCAAGTATGCAAGAAATGTCAGTTTGACATCATTTGACTTATATATATATATATATATATATATATATATATATATATATCTATACATCTATATATAGATATATATAGATATATAGATATATAGATATATATATAGATAATGTAAAATCTCCAACTATTCCTAAATGACAATAGATCACACAGCTCTCTTTCATCATGACACATTCTACACACATGCTTAACATGACACAAACATGCTTCAGATGCGAGTTACTCAAGGCTACTAGGTCAGCTCTGTGGTGGCTGTCAAAGACAGTGTATCAAATGAGCTTTCATCATAAAGGCCTTGTCCAACAAAAGTGGTAGAAAATTTTCTTGGTAGAAGATTTCTTTCAGGGATTGTACACACACAGCTGACAATAATATCTGATAATGAATAAAGTCTTAAGAGAGTGAAGTTACGGTGCAGACCGGCATTGAGATTGACCTCTGACCTTTCAACTGGAACTACGGTCATTCTGCTTGACTCATTACTTGGAGGGAATGAATGGCGTGACCTGCTGGGATCAATGAGCGGACATTGTCATGCAAAAATACAAGCGCGGCACAATCTCACTATACGGCATCCTCCTTCTCAGATTCTTTCACAAGATAAAGAGTTCCAGGGAATTATAAAGGAGGCTTTATGATTTAAGCATGGGTGGTTATGAAGCACTTTCTCTCTCTCTCTGAAAGAGATGTCAGTGAAAACTGTCATGTGAAGGTCTGTGTAGAGCTTTAAAGGTGCATAATAGAGAAATATATCAAAATATATCTATGTTTATCCTAAAACAAAACATAAGGAGCTAACGATTTCACAGTTTTGTTCCTGTAAGCAGGAGCCAGGCATTATTTATTTATTTATTAATTATTATTATTATTATTATTATTATTATTATTATTATTATTATTAATAATAATTTGTAATAATAATAATAATAATAATAATAATAATAATAATAAATAAAAATATAATGATAAAAATATAATGATGAAAATATAATAATCATAATAATCATAATAATAATAAATGTACATTCTAAGATCCTTTAACACTTTAATACCACTAATTTAAAAGTCAATTTCACAAGTCAAGTGTAAAAGTGTGAAGGCCTGATGTAAGAGATGACTTTTTGTTTTTGTAGCAATCTTGGTTGGAGATGTGGAGATACTGATGAGACCCCATTAACCTGCCTCACCCTCTTCATTTAACTTGGCTTAAGTGTTGGGTAATTATCATTTCAACAGGACATCAAGAGTCCATCACAATTCCAGACAACTTTAGCCACGAATATGAAGCCAGGATGTGTCAACCAACTAAACAGAGGAAAAGTGGAAAAATTTCTGTAGTATATCATGATGTAACCGTCGACTTCTCAATATCTTAAAAATGGGGTCAGAAGCCATTGAAACACCACAGACGTAATATTCATCAGTGTGCCGAGACTGTTCCATTCAGAGGGAATGTTGCAATTCCTTGTTGTGTATCAGATTCACTTTGACTGCATGCACAAAGCTGACATCATAGATATTAATCAAGACAATTGGGTGCGGTGGCTATTATGACACACTGCACTGGTCATGATGCTTTAAATATTATAATGCAGTTGGGATTCACATTATGTTACTTGTAAATTACCTCTGTCCATCTTGAGGTCACAGACTTTTAACACTGAGCTCATCTTAAAGTCTTGCAATGACTGAAAAATGAGAGTACATGAGAGTACATAGTTCACAAAACAGTCCCAATAGTAGAATGGCATTACCATGTTGTTGTTGTTTTTTTTACATGAACTCTAGTGATAGATTTGTTCATTTGTAGGCCAATCTGGAAGTCTGGTTTGTCATGGGTTCCCTCTGGAATTGAGAATGGGGTTTTTAATTTGTTTTTTTTTAAAATTAAAGTCTGTGGCTGATATTTCTAGAGAATCTTTTTTCCTATAACATAACTTACACAGTTATACTTTTTAAACGAGAATGTTGAAACCGCTGTGTTATTAAAGAATGAACATTGTTACCTGCTGCTAGATAAGGACTATGAAGGTTGTTCGATGAATTACACGTCATTTTATGAGGCACATAAACGCCTTGTTCTGCATACAGAAGGATAAAGCAGAATTGGCACTATTTTTTAACATATAACATTTATATAAGGTGACGTTTTCCAAAATTCCAAATGATTAGATGAAAATTAAGATAAAAATTAACCACGGTTTTACTACAAATAAAACAATTTAGAAACCATTTAAAAGAATTAGAAAAAAAGCTCATCAGAAAAACAAAAAACAAAGTCGTTTTGCAACTGAAAATGTCTCTTTGCTTTGCACGTTTCAAGCATAAATAGCTTCATTGACTATAATGGGAGCCATCTAATTTTGTTCACACCAATATACCTTGTGAAGCTGAAAATAAATCTCACGACTCGAGATAAAAGTTCTGTATAATAGTTTTTGTACCACTAGATTTGACCTCACATTCAGGGCTTATAATGAGCTGTAATGTGTGACACAATGAATTATATTACCAGTTAAGAAGCTTTCACCTTTATCCTTGAAATACTAACAAAATAAAAAACCTAGATGTGACCTCTGAAAGCCCAATGCCAACTTTGCTTTTGTGACCTCTGACATGTAGGCATGGCTCGCTCTCAGTGGACATGCACTGTGTGACATTCAATGGCCTTCATTTAATTGAGTTGGAGCTGAACTGTGATATTTGTGATGTGCTGCAAACACTGTTCACTGTCAACATAACTGCGCTGTGGTCATCCAGAAGCTACAAGAGGTTCAGAAAGTTGATCCACTGAGGAATCACATAGATACCACACACACGGCGGCTATAGCACCTGAAAAACCATCTGTTTATATTTTACTTAAACCTTCTTGATAGAGTCCAGATATTAGAAAAAATGTTAAATATTCATGTGTTATGGATGTGACAAAAAAATACAAAATGTTTTTTAGAGGCAACAAACTTTGTAGGATTTCTGTGAATTAAAATGCACAAACCAGAAGCAATAATACCCAACAAATGAAGAAGAGATGACTCTTCAAAGAACATAAAATAGTTATTTTATTTTAATTTTCATGTGCTCATTTATGAGGAATATGTAGTTATGGATGTGACAATTCTATAAACAGCACTTTACCTCACTATGAAAACTAATGCTTTAAACGTTAGAAGAAATCCGTTACAAACTTTGTAAGAGACCTCACATGTATGTCACATTTAAACCACCACCTATTGACATCTGAATTTTATGCAAATGTCAACCTTACCATGAAAAAATAAAGTTTTTACCAAAGGTTTTCATCATACGGATAGGACATCATCATACAGACATTTGCATAAAATTACTCAATGCAATTAACATATTTATACATACGGAAAGTTAAGGATATTGTAGTATAAAACTTTTTAGTTTCTAGTCTTAAAGTAGTTAAACCATGACGTTGCCAAGTCTAACAGTGAACTTACAGCAGACTATTAAAATACAGCTCTGATGCTTGTAAACAACCTCAAGTTCACTTATACTGAAACAACACCAGATGCAGACGCCGTGTAAAATATCTTTTTTCATTGTCTGACATGCTTTTACACTGAGAAAGTCAATACTCAGCCTTTCACGCACATTAAAAAACAAGAATTTCATGAAAAAAACACATCGAGATGAAGACTCGGACAGCGGTGTCTCTATCACTGCGTCTGTCTGTGGTTATTAATAACGCTGGAATTCTAATGTCAGCGTGAATGGCTGTCAAAGTGAGTTGCTTGTGCCAGTCTCAGGACTCAACGATCGATCAACACATGACTGTGAGCACGCAGAGAAACATGCATAAAATCTTCAGCGTGGACGTGACTGAGAACGCAAGACGACAGAGACAGACAGTGTAAATGGGGATGAATGGCTGTTGTGTGTCTGCTGTGGGACATTACATTTAAAACAGCGGTGACAGCGTCTGTGAGATAGAATGAGCTCAGGAAAAAAGTTCCTTCATGCAGGACAGTCATTAAGCACTGTCATAGAGATATATGAGCTGGGTGGAGAGGGGAATGAAGAGAAGAGATTATGGCAGGGTGAGGTCTGGTCTGGTCTCAAGGATGTTGACTAAAGCATTTCTGAAGCTTTCTGGCCAAAATTTGAGCGACAAGCCACTGGAGGAAGTACATTACAATGATTTTAGAATAGTTAAAGAGGGTGATAACTTATATGTAATATAATATATAGGTCACCTGTTGATGTTGTTATGATAATATTATTTGATATATTATGTAAATATTATAAATATAATAAATATTATAATATTATACACTGCAGTATTACATGTCTCCATGAAATCTAGAATGAATTTGTAAACCTTAAGGATATATATAAACTATAGATCCTAAAACAAGCACGTACTTAGGCAAAATTTGCATTTTTAATATATATGAGCATTCAAAACTTCAAGTATCTCACTTCCGCCAACACGGATCAACGACTTTGATGACATCATTCTGCACTTCAGATTCTGATCAGATTTCAGGCTGTGAGGTAAACTAAATGCCATTGGTTATTTTAAAAGTATGAGGGGCCGTTCAATATGTAAATCCTGTTCAATTCACAATGAAATCAAAATTGACAGTATTGTTTTTATAAAAGATTTTTTCTTTTAATTTATTTCCTGTCATGAGTTATGAGTTGAGGGCGGAGCTATCGGGACTTGTTGCAGTTGATTGTCCAAGTATTTTGTTAGCAAATCAAACTTCCAATGATCCAATATTTTCCAAAGGAATAAAATCTATTTCAGCCCTTAATTTTTCCTTATTTCAGAAGCCGTTTCACTCATAATATCACTCATAAGTCAACAATAAAGAAGAAAAGACAACCGAAATTCCTGTTTTATGTTGACTTTAATGCATTGAACAAAGCAGCGTGTTTTAAGCCACTGCCGGGGGTCTTTAATGCATTTAGCTCATGCATTTGTATTTTTGCATTTCGAAGCAGAATACATAAAAAAGTCACCAAGTCATGAAAAGCACTTTAAAGGTCTTTTCAAGATTACTCATCACGTTCATTTATAAAGCTTATGTCTAAACACCTGCAACAATGTCTAGACAATAAACACTCAACTTCAACGTTAGAAAAGTTACGGGTCATTAGCGAAGCTTCAAATTAATGAGGAGAAATCTCATTTCACTCTCATCCTAATCGGAGCGTCTGCCACGAGAACATACGAAGCGCACGACCCACGTCTACCTCTCAGAGCGTCTGCATTACCTTCCACCGCTGCCTCTCTCTATATTTCTCTCTCTCTTTTTTTGCACTTTCTTCTTTCCCTTTGCATTTCATCTCCCTTGTTCCACCACAGTTCCCCAGTTCTAATTGAAGTAGTTAATTAACTGAAAAAACACATTAACACCTTTCCAGGCCATTAGAAGATGTGAAAGAGGGTGTGTGTGAGAGCGTGTCGAAAACACTCGCCCGAAGAGCATCATTTTCCTCGCTCTCTCTCTCTCGCGCTCTCCCGTCACCGTGGAGACCGTGGGAGGTACAGAGGGGGGCCACAGGTGTGCAGGTGCGAGGCTGAACTCAGCCGCTCACACGCTGTTAATTTGTTTTTGTCTCATCAATGCAGCTGAGGAGGATTGAGAAAATACTTATTGTCCAAAATAAAAAGAAGCGTAATTGGAAATGCGTTTTATGTGGCGTTTTATGAGGGCCGCCGCAAAAGATGTAGCCGTGGAGTGTAAAATGTATCCGGGTGAAGGATGATGCTAATACTTCTCTGAGAGCAGGAAAGTGGAGATAAAAGATGGCAATTGACTCAAAAATCTGATTACTAACTGATTTATTCACATTACTGCTGACCTCAAAAGCAGATTGACAAACACTTCCCCTGAGACCTACAATACAACAATATACAGAGTGAAATGAACCACAGGAGAGAAAAATGCTGAAAGTTTGATTTGTGGGCTCAAGCAGAAGATTGTGTAACGGCTTAAATATTCTCAGCTTCTCACAAAAACTAAAAAAGGAATATAAAAAAGTTTCATAAATATTTATGATACTCTCGTAGTGTTTTTGTACCTGTTACCTGTCACCGTTCCACAGGCGGAAAACTTTTACTTTGATACTCACATATTTTATAGTTAAATTCTAATCTAATCATGACAAACTATATATTGATGAAAGGTCAAGACTCAAGAAAACATATTTTCAACAAAAACACACACAAAAAAAATTATAATTTTATTTTTAAAAATACCTAAAAATGTGTATGCTGAATATGTGCAGCAAAAGCTTGATGGTGTGAATCATCTTCCACATCTGTTCAGAAGTTAATAATTACAAACATTGAATTTATTTGGGAGCCATTACATTACATTTTTTTTTTTTTTTTCACAGCAATGGGATTACATGAAGCCCTAATGAGGACTTTTATCAAGTTATGTCTTGAGACATAAAAAACCTCCTCTGAGTTTCTAAAAAAAAATCTCAACAAATTCACAGGCTATGCTTATATTTATATACTAATATCAGCAACCAAAAGTCTTTAAAGTTCACATTTATTAAGCAACATCAAACATTTCTCATTAATTTTACTTAGGACTGAGAATTATAGTGCCATTCACATTAATCTATCTCAGAAACCTTTTGGGTGTGTTTTAGGAGAAAATTTGGGATTTTGGTACTGACATGCGAAGAATGAAACGCCATTAAAAGTAATAGTTCACCCAAAACTGAAGATTCAGTTATTATGTCCACCCTCATGCTGTTGCAAACCCATTTGATCTATTTTTCTCATTACAAAAAGGTGCTTCAGTTTTTCATACGAGAGCTCGAAAGCTGCCAAAAACCATCCTAAAAGTATCATAAAAACTCCAACTCCTACAAAAGATTTGTGCCATACACACTGATATACTCTTTCTCTATTGCAACTTTTAAATCTCATTCACATTCGCATACTTTTAAGTATGGCGGGTCAAGCACGTGTCATGCCAGGTTAAACATCAGCTGTACAAAACCTCATTGATTCTCAAGGGTCCTAAAACTGACCAAATTTGAAAAGGGAAGTTTTTTGGTCACAAATAACTCACATTGTTGTCTCTCAAATGGCTTTAAAAGACTTAGAAAATAGCGGAAAAGTCACACAGACTACTATTATGGTGCTTTTTGCAGCTCGATGGCCTCAGCCCCCATTCACTATCAATGCACAGGAAAGAACATCATAAAAATCCTGCCTAACCTCTCGTTTTGTGTTTGACACAAGAAAGAAAAGCGTAAGGGTTGGGAATGACAAAAGTGCAAGTAAATAATAACAGAATTTTATTTTGTGCAAACTATCTCTTTAAGTCTCCCAATCTATGAAAGAGCAATACTGGGGTGTCGTGCAGCTGAATGAAAGACGGCTGGATCTTGACAGACACACAGTTGCCGGTTGTCAGTAAAGACAGAGGAAGCGCACACACATTCGCACCCAGAACTGTCGGCTACTGTTAATGGCAGAGATAAAGAAACAGATTCTCATCGGTCAGGCGTCCATAAATGACTCCGTTACACACAGCGGCATTAGAATGCACCTCTTGTTTGGCCAGCACAGCTCGGTACCAGTTCACCAGTGGAACCGATGGGCAGTGACATCCTCACATCCACACACAGACATTCACTTATCAACCCCCCTTCTGCCTCGGCTTAAACAGACCAGCCTTTCTCACAACCTTTACACAATGGTCCGAGTGTACCAAACCCAGTGGAGAGATTGAGCATGTGTGTGCGAAACAGAAAGGACATAAATGCAGATTTGGGTGTGCTTCTTGCAAACAAAACAAAGAAAGGCTTTTCACATCTTCCAAGCCTCTTTGAAATGCCTGGCGTGATTTGGATGACAAACATGCATCTTGTTCTTATGTGAACCTTTGATCCTTATTTGTGATTACTTTTATGGGAATCTTGTTATTTTCTTAATCGTTTCTCCTAAATAGCAGTAAAATTAAAGGATCAAATGGAGGGTTTGTTTATGATCTCAGATCATTCTGCTAAAAAACATCTACAATGTTTACAAGGTACTAGAGCTTGGTAATAAAGAAAATAAAAAAACGAGTGCTCCAGAACAAATCGAAACTTTTGTCTCATCTGCGTCTCACATATTTCTACTAAGAATAGCGCACAAATATCTCTATTATAGTTTGAAAAGAGATCTCAACAATGACACCCACTCAAATCTGTTAAGTTTACCCAAATAAAAACTTACAAAATCTAGTTTGTAATTGTCTCATTTGTTTTTTGCATTCAGTGCTGACAGTCAAATTGTTCTAATCGCATCGCGTCATGTTTGGTTAGGACATGGTGTACTGTTATCGGGCGGGTCTTTAGAAAAGGTTACAAAGTGGACCAAAACAGAAAAAAGTCGCCTACCACATATTTTGGAACAGGGAGCTGTTTGAGTAAAGATCTGCTAACCAGACACTTTGGGTCAACATGGTCGTTTCTGTCCTATAGGGGGGTCATTATTGCAATGGCATCACCCACTGCAGAAAGCTCATGACTTTCAGGCCGTGGGTATCATCAGTGGGCGAGGGGAAAGGCATTGTTTCATCAAACAATAGCAAATTTTCAGATGCTTGTACAATCCCGAAGGAACAGACGAGAACAGTGCTCGGACTGTGCTGCTGCAGAGCAAGGTCATGAGACTGAACAATGTTTTCACATGTATTAACACAGAGCAGTCTTCTGCTTTGTATTCCTCATTTCAAATTCAGCATCCCATAATCCGTCTCAAAATGTGTTTTTCCTTGAAAATAATGAAAACGTTCTGTTTAATGTAAAATCACCCCTTTCCATCTCTTTCTGGCGTCTCTCCCACACGATAGAAATCCCCATCCTCAATTTCCTACTTTTAGGAGTCTAATCCCTCAGACACACAGCATGTGTAGCATCTCGATCGTTACACAAACCTTTAAAGCGGTTACTCTGTGTTTTGCACAGCCAGGGCTTCAGGCCCATTTAAAGAAAACAGGGAAATCAATATTTCTTATTAGGAATCCCTGCTGATGTGCCTGAGGCGCTCACGTCTTTCCACTTTTTCTATTTTCTCACACTCACTCTTTTATTTTGTTTTTCATAGCTGTTTTCTCTTGTGCCAATGAAGGAAATATTTATCATTTGTGCATTGTTTTTCTCTTCACGCTTTATAAATATTGACATGAAACTTGTTCTTTATGGACTGCGGCGTTTTACCGAAGCATGCGGCGATGCGATCACAGCGCGGGGACGGTGCCGACGATCTGCATGCGAAGCAACGGCGTGTATTTGAATACAAATCTTCTATTTAAATACAAATCCGATTGACTTCGGGTCCTTCCTCATTCTGATTCCCATCATGTTAGGCGTGCATAATTAAGTCCTGAAAGCTCTAAATAGGCCCAGGCAGAATTGGCAGACTTTTCTTTTATTCCATCTGTGGAATGGAAACACATTGAAAAGTGTTACATTTATATTATATATATATATATTCTTCATAGTTTTGGTATAGCTTAAATACAATCTTATTTATACATTTGTTATATCACAAAATCATGAGTAAACATGCAGAGGGTGGGACATTTGTTACGTTTTACCAGTTTCAAACACCAATCATCAACAAATTTGCATGAATTTAACAGTTGTTCTCGATTTATTATTTTTTATTGAAAGTAATTACATCTATATAGAGAAACTTCCAGCAAATGAAACTGCATTTTTACCATGAAAAATGTCCAACAATATAGAAATTACGGTTGAGGATCAGCAGGGAGCTTGTGATATATGACATGAATATTTAGGTCATTGTGCAATAATATTCTTATAGATTAATGTTTACATAATCAAAACTTTAATTTTTTTATACTCCGTTTTGTATTGTTGCTTTGTGTATTCTTATAATACATTTTTATTGTGTAATTGATCTTATGTTACAGACTTTTTCCCTTCTCATAGACCTGTTCTATTTAAATTCATGTTAAAATAATATATCACAAAATATAGAATATTTGCCACAAATATTGCTAGCATGAAAACTTTGCTACAGCATGAAAATTTTGCTCATCCACGGGCTAAAAACTGCCCAGCATTGTTTATTCAGAGCCTTGATTCTTTAAAACTTGCCATGCAAGTTCAGCAAGTTCCCAAGTGTCCAGCATAGTCTGTCTACGTTTGTTCTGTAATTGTATTGTATCTTTTATTGCAACAGTGGCATTTGACCTCCCAGACCACATGTGCTGCTACACAATCTGAAGCGAAATGACTGACATCTCAAGGCGTTCTGTAGGATATTGCTATGAGAAATCAAAAGCACAGGCACTCCAAGAGGAAGAACAGCCAGTCACACTAAGTGTCTTTAAAGAGGAAGTAGTGCTGAGAGAGGTACTGTCTATGCCAGGGATAATTGGGTTGTTTCTTTTGTATTCCCACAGGTCTTGCTCTCTCTCTCTCTCTTTTTTCTCTATTTACTTAGTAAAGAAAACTGTTTACTAGGGCCGGTGGAGGGGGCCAGTAGAAGACGATTTGGGGGGAACCAGCTTTTCATTGTGATTGATTGAGAAGGCCATGGGAAAGGGCCATCGGGATAATACGCAAGTTTCACGGCCGTCTATTTCAGTGCTTGTATTTGAGGCTGAGCTGATATTATAAAGGCCAGTCTGAAGAAGCTAGGCAATGAGGGCTTTTATTTTGACAGCAAATGCAGCAATCATATATAGTGACTAAGTCCATATTTAATGAATAAAACACATTGCTGTGATTGTTTATGTGATGTTTGCAATGTTAATTGAACGGTATTTAATTTAAAAATGTATTTAAAGGGTAGAGAAATCTGTCAATTTTTTATGTTTACGTTTGTCATCTTTGACTTACTCCTAATGTTGTTGTAACCACTTCATATTCTCCTTCAATTATGAAACATAAAAATAAAGATGATTATGCTTTTATGTGTATAAAAAGAGCAAAAAATGTGTTCTATGTTTCCAATCAAAATAATAAAATCACAAATCATTCATCAAAACAACTAAAATATAGATGTAATATTTTATTTTTCATTTAATAACAAGTAAAAATGTGGAAAATAAAAATGGTTTATATTTTATCTGTTCAATATGGTGATGTTTAAAAACCCCAAAGCATGAATATATTGCTTCTTCCTTTGGATGTCTCTGTGATGTTACAGAGCATCTCCATCTGTAGTGCTACACCAAGCGTAATAGGAGATGGTAATTACCGATAGGCTCCCAGACCCCTGGGACAGAAAACACCTCAGGTCTCATTAGATCACTCACTGGCCCATCTCATCCCCTCAGCCTCACTTCCCTTTCTAATCCTTTCTCATTCTGACGATGCTATATCTTATTCCTCATGATTATCTTTCTTCACCTCTGCTATTGCAATTCATTTCAAACCTTCATCTTTTAATCAATAATCTCGGAAAGGCCCATTCACATTTTCTGATTTATCATGTTGCATTCGCTATTTGTCGAATAGTAAGTCCTTACATTTTTTTCTTAGAGGAATGCTTTACTACATTAATGTATAAGGAATTAGATATTTGTGCAAGAAAAATGTGCAGTGTTTGTGAAATGTGAAGCAACATGCATACGAAAACACAAACATGCACACACATTAGGTTTCCATGTTTATGGGGACGTTTCTATAGACGTAATGACTTTTATATCGTACAATCTGTATATTGTATCCTGTAACCCTCACACAACTCTTTCTGCACTTCTACATTTTCAAATAAACATCATTTAATGTGATGTATTGGCGTTTTTTTCTAATGGGAATCAAAAAATGTCCTCCCAAAGTTAGAAATTACTGGTATTACTGGACCAGTCGGGGGTAAATGACTGTTCATATTGTGCAATGGTAGAAGTATCAACTTACAGAAGTTTTGACAAGAAGATATATTTGCAAGGCAAAATTTTAGAGTACAGTAGAGTTGGTGTATAGAGTACATTTTACTCTAGAGAACATTTTATATGTTTGATTTAGTTTTTAAAGTCAATTTCTGTACAGCCCAATAGCAGGAACACTTCAGTACTGTATATGGGGCAAATTGTCACAAGGGAACTTGCCATTAAACAGCCTTTTTAACTAAACCTAAACAGTAAAATGTTTTTTGCCAACAAATAGTGTAATTAAATACTGTCTGCAATTATAAGATTTCTAACACATGTGACAACTTACCTCAAGATGACCTTTATAACAAAAAATTGAATTTTAACATGTCTATTAAAATGTACCTTAATAATATGGTGTCTTGTTATGAAGCATGCATATAACAGCTAGTCACGAGACAAGCAAGAACCCATGAAATTCAAAGTTATTAACCTGCTGTCATATTGTAACTTGCACACAGGACTCACTGGTTTGTTTCCATGGATATATGAAACATATCAATCACCAAATAATCCTAAAATATAAATTGTTTTCTCTCACACACATATCGTTTTGCTTTAGAAGACATTAATTAACCCTTTGAAGTCATTTAGATTACTTTAATAATGGATGTATGTGCTTTATGGAGTTTCACTAATTTGGTTCCTATATACAGTAGGAAGATAACATGACAGTATCTTATAATATGAAATGAATAGTTCATTTTCAACTGAAGAAATTATGTTTTATACAGCTGGGATGACATGAGAGTGATTAAATTATGATATAAATTTCACATTTGTGTGGACCACTCGTTTGGTTACAAACAGCACTGTGTTAGACTGAGAAGAGTACGAGCATTTGATTGATCAAACTGCTGATTGATTATTGAAGTTTGAGCTCTCAAAGCCATCAGCAATAGACAGAAGAGAAAGCTTAAATCAGACGAATCTGATCTCGGTTATCAATCCTGCCGCTTGCACCTGAGAAGTGGCGTCTGATTGCTGTGAATCCCCTGGATTTAAGTGGCTTCAAACAAGCTTCACCCACCTCAAGCTGCAGATGTCACAGGAAAAGACCACAGACTTCACAGCTGACAGGAACGCTTGGCATTATGGGTATGGTTTAAAGGTGCAGTCTCAATAAAGAGTACAAGGATACAAGAAGTATTTTGAAACAAAGTAATTGCATTCAAACTGCATTGTACAGCCATCATTAACAATAAAACACAAATTTTGTAAATATGATGTTCCCAACATGATGCCATTGAAACAAAAGCAGCAATATCTCCATGTGAACGGAATGTGAAAATTCACGTAAAATGGTTTAACACAAATTCGTTCTGCTCGTGTCATGAATAAGACCTGATGAATGCTCTTTGAGAGAAGCTTAGGAAACGTTTACAGAACATTTTGTTTTAAAGGACAAACTGACCTTCATGCTCACACAATGAGGACAAACTAAAGCTTCAAAAGCCAAACCATCAGCTAACGTGTTTTTTTCCAGAAAGTCTTTAATGTAGTCAAATGCACCGTGATGGAATTGTTGGGCCATTCCGCAGCATAAATACAAAACATGAAATGTTACTGTCAAAACATTTTTATACGCTCTCGATAAACCTCTCTGGTGCAGGCAGCCAGAGGCAATGTGATTGTTCAAAGGCAAAAAAGACGACTCAGAGCCCTCCGCCTGTCTCCAGAGAAAAGCATGACATTCTCTGTTTAAAACCAGACGAGGTTTAACCGATAGATAGACAAATCATAATGCGCATCCATTTCAATTGCAGGTCAAACAAGATCAAAGTCAAACCTGCTTCATTCAACATCTCTTTGAAAAAACAACAACACAGACACACGCAGGTTGCCACATTTTGGCCCAATCAAAAAACATTGTGTGTGTGCGTCTATTTTGCAGAAAGCTCGGCACAACTGATAGAAAGGGCTATTAACCAGCCCTGGGGAAACATGTTTACCTGCTGTCAGTGTTGCAGTATACATAGATCATTGTCATTTAAATGAGAAGCAACAACAATCAAACAGAAAAGGTAATTACATTTTACCTTTCGGTGAGATAGAATTGATTCAGTTAGCCGGGGAACATCAGACGGAATCAGAGCGCCTGCTCAAGATTCGATGATGAAGATCGCTTCTAATCCATTCTGACAGCCCAATGAATTGGGAGCCGAGTAACATGGCCATGTCTAAAATAGAAAAGGGAAGAAAAAATATACTAACAAATTCTGTTTAATCAGGCCAGAGTTGGTGATCTTTACACACAGACAAGAACGGCCTTTCATGCTGACAACAACGCTGAATAAATGCCCTATATGAGCACTGGAGACACTGTACTGCAACATACAGTGCACTATAGACCACCAATGTAATGCCAGATTGGTAATTCCATGCAAATATCAACCTTCCCATGACAAAATAAAGTTTTTAATCAAAGGTTTTCATCATACTGATAGCTAAGATGTTAATATTTATACTCATGTGAGGTCCCTCCCAAAGTTTTTTAAACTTTTTTATGTTTAAAGCATGATTTTGCATAGTCAGGTAAAGTGCTGTTTTCAGAATTGTTTTCAGTCCGTATCCTCATAAATGGTTTTTCCTAAAATTATTCCAAAAAATAGAGCAGATATGTGTTAAAATTTCAATGTCAAACCGATATGTAAAATCACTCTTTTCTATTGTTGATCGCAACATGTTTTACATTAGGTGGCAAAATTGTTTATAATACAAAAATAAACAAAAATCTTCTGTTAAATTACATAGGCTGAAAAGGTAAATGGTCAATTTTGGCCAAATAGCAGTTCACTATGCAGTACTCCTTCTGAAGTGCACTTGAAGTAAGGACTCTGAAGATGTGAAGTATGTCTGGTGCATTTCACAAAAGTAGCATTCAGAATCAAACTGCTACATGTCAAACATCACAGCAAAATTCATGTTTATTTAAAAAAAATAACATGAAAATATATAAATGCATATATATATATATATATATATATATATAAAACTACATATATGTATGGGTTTCAAATCCCATATCATAGTATCGCGAGAGTATTTCTAAAGCAGTCTGCTTTCGAATCCTTCTCGCGGTACTTTGATGTGCAATAATACGTCCATCAATCTGCGCAGCTGTTCATAGAAGCCGAGCACCAGCTCCAGCGCGACTCTGCAGGTGCTAAAAGAGCAACGAAATGTAAGAACATTTAATATTTGTCAACTGTTTTACGACAGAAATGTAAAACGACAGTTAAAAGACACATTCCTCGTGACGCAGATGAAAAGACAGACGTACAGAAACGCACAAATGTAGATTAGGTAAATCAAACATAATCCAAACTAATAATCAAGCATGTGTATATTTTTTACCCTCCACCACAACGGTAAATCTCACTGAAAAGGTGAACTGAAAAGTAAATGATCACAGGTGTCAAAATTGGTCACAGGTGTTTCCCTGTCGTAAACAAATATGCGATAAAGATCCTTTTGAAAAGTCGGAAAGACTGTCACTCACCTGCATCGGCAGTCGATCAAACCAATGGTAAACGCATAATCGATTATGCTAATCCTGCTGCTGCTACTAGCGGCCACAGACATACATGAACGCCGCATGGAGCGCTTTGTCTCGTTGCTGTGATGTCAACACCGCCGCCATGTTAGACCGGGCAAGAACGTCCTGCAGTATAAACACATTGCAGTGAATGGGGGAGCTGCGGTTTTTCTTAATTAAAAGCACAATAAGGTTTACATTTCTAAAGCGATTTTAAAGGTTTAGTATCTATGTAGAGTACAAAAACTTTTATCTCAGTTAATTCTATTTATTGTTAGATAAGTATTTATATAAGGAATTTTGAAAACATACAAAATTATGAAAAATAACCAAACAATTAGACAAATTCAGGCTTGATTCGTAAGTTTTTCCTTATGTAAATGAGTAATGTACAAGACTATAACTAATAACTAGTGACATGGCGCTTTGATATTAGATTATAAACCATTGAATACTTACTGTATTTACCTGCTTTAACTAAGAAGTAAATATCATTTAATCATATTCATGAGTAATGAATGCTTCCCCCAGCATTGGACACTGTCACTAATTTAAAAAACTCATACTAGCAGTGATATAATTGTGATATAATGTGAGTAATATGATTGTGAATTATGACTAATAATTTAACATATTAATTCTTTTAAAAAGAGATTTTATAATGGGGTTATTTGACGGGCATGACAGACTTACTATTCATATTCACAGAGTTTTTATGAGCAGCCGATTGTGCGGGGAATTTCTAAATGAGGCCAGTTGTAAACACAGAGAGCTAACGGCACATTGACATCCGCCTCACGTAGAATGAGAGGAACATTCAGCCTAGGCCAAACAGCAACGGCTCTGAGTTTGGATGTTGGCCTTTCTTACTATAGTCTTTCTATTCATGCATCCATCCGTCCATCCTTTTATTTCATTCAGCTTCCCACCCAGATGTGCTTTATGATCAGGCCAAAGTCTCTGGGTTTATCCAGCTTTGAATAAACATTCAGAGAGAGCTAGATATGATGGTTCTTTTCACAGGGGCTTGGTTTCTTATTACAAAAAAACATTACTGAGGGCTTCAGAAAAGATGTAAATGGTTTCAAGTGTTAAAGAGAAAAAAAATGTCAGCAATGAATACTTGGCTTTACCATACACTGTGAAGCAAAGCTGATATTTTCATCTGTCTAGAAGGAAAGAAAAGACTTTTAGGGGTACACTAATAATGTTTTTACAAGTTTTTAATGACCATTTTCCGTCTTTATTTGATCTTTATTTTCCTAGTGATGTTAGGCTTGGGGGCGGGGCTACGGCTGGGCCTTTATTCCATCTTTATAATATGACTTTTTTGTGATTATTAGAAAAAGCTGGAAAAAAAGGCCCAGTCGTAGCCCTGCCCCCAAGCCTAACATCACTAGGATGAAAGCAAATCGTACTAAAATGCACAAATGACATTGTACGAATTAGCCACCTTGTAAAGTACTGACAGATTCCGACTGTGTTGTTTTATTATAAAACATCAAGGAATAAAATGAGAATATTGTTTTACACTGGAATGCCACACAGGCAGTCAGAATAAACGTGAATCAATAGACAACGTGCACAAGCTGCTGCTCCTCACGGGACGGACTGATCACTCAATATCTTCCTCTCTTCCTCTCCTGCCTCTCTCTCTTTACCCTGTGGGCACAGCTGATTCTATACAGTCTGTACTGATAGCATCTGCCGTGCGTGTTTTGACTGGCTGTGTGTGTTGTCTATGTCTATTCTCCTCTTATCTCTGATGGCTTTCCGCGCGGGGTGGCGCGGCCTGCGGAGAGACAGAGCGCTGTCGCAGTGCTGTCATTTACAGAAGCAGCATCCACGCCCGCATCGCAGACCCAATGCAATTTCCCCACGTGCTGAAGGCATTCCATCAGCGGCTAAATCTACAACAGCTAATGGAAAACGAGAAAAGGGTACGACAGAATTTAAGGGAAGGCAGAATGCATGAAAGACAACAATGAGTGGGATAGATGGGACTTTATAAAGAAAAACAGTCTGGGAAAAGCAGATGGGAGATTTTCAGGCTTTGGGAAGGATATAATTATGTGTAAACTTTTATTTTGCTGTGGAGCACAAAAATAATATTTTAGGAATCTTTACTTTTTTTTTTTACTCAAAAACAGTTCATAGTGACCAGTGGCTCTAAGACTCAAAAAAGTACCAAGGAAAATTAGTTCATTTGCCTTTATTCGGAAAGTCTTTTGAGGTCATTTTATAATGTAATGTAGCTTTGTAAAAAAAAACAGATCTTAAAGAAGTTAAATAATTATTTATGAAAATCTTTTCCTCCACCACAGCTGTCAAATCTCATTTTTTATCCCACATATATAAACTTGACAGCAGTTTACTATGAATATGGAATAACATGAGTAAATAATAATTTTTATTTTTATGTAAGTGAATTATGTCTTTAAGCTTGTGTAAAAGAAAACACATATTAAGACCGTCTCTCTGACTTTATCAACTCATTGAAACCTTAGATGAAAAGACTTAATCCGCTCAGTATCTTATGTGGGTTTTTAGAGTCTTGCTTCACTGATGCTTTTCTGTGTCTGACGACTGAACTTTCTCAACTAAAAACTGGACTAGACAGAAAGGGAAGAGCTATTCTAGTTGTGGCAATATTCTAGTTATTGGCATTTCCGTATAGCGTAAGGCTAGCATACAGTATGAAAGATACTTACTTTGAAACAGATATAATATTATAAAATATTCACATATAAGTAAACTGAAAAAATGCAAGGCCTTGCCATTGCTAATGTCACGCTCTTCCAGCTGAGCTACAGGAAAGTGTTTCATTCAAAAATAGCACCTTTAGATGTGTCACAGCAGGTTTTTGTGTTTGAGACCCATTAGTACTTTCGCATGATACGGTCTCAACACAAAAAAAAACATGATGACAAACGAGATTTGAAAGCTACTGTATAGCACAGGATTATTAACATCTAGTTAGACTTCGTTTGTAACATAATAAAGGATATAGTATAAAAATAGAAGATAATGTTCATGCTATTTTTAACTGCATTTTTCTTAAACATATTCTTTGCAGACATACTCGTTTGTGTACCTTTGAAGCATGGAGCACATATATCCCTCATCACCTGCAAGAATCACCATCACTGCTGAGGTACGTCATCCGTCTGCAAAACTGTGTTCTCATCGCCACCATCTCTCACGTCCAGACAGCTGGATTTGGGTTGAGAGGTTTTGTGTGGAGAGGAATGCAGAATGGCACGGTTCACCGAATGTGATAACGCAAACAGGCACAGGATGGAGAACGCTAACAATGATTTCTGGGGAGACTTTGAACACAGCCGTCACAAAACAGCCGGTAGAATCTGAAGGATAACTCTGGTATCACGGTACACTTACTGCAGGTCATTTGTGGATGTCGATTTTAAGGGTTAAAGTTTGGAACACAAACATGACAAAGCCCTTAAAATCAACATAAAATGGTTGCTATCACTGTAAGAACCAAATGTTTGTCTTTTTTTCATTTACTAGCAAAAACCACCTTTAAAATAATTTTCCTTATTGGTTAACGTAAAAAATCTTCCCTGGCTTTATATTGGGATGTAACGGACAGTTTTTATGACCGAATCAATTCCCTATGAATAGAATTCTGGCCTAATTTGTTTCCTTTCTACTCTAGATGCAGCATGCAGCCTGATCTCATGGGTATTTTGTAACTATTTTATGAGGTGCTTGAGTATTAATTTGTAAAAAAAGCATATGATTATTAAAAAATATATAAGCAGATTGTAAATTCATACAAATGTAACATTTCAAATGTTTGTAAAATAGTTACGAATTACCATGAAATTGTGTAGGAACTCCATAAAATGACAAACGTAAAGCTGGTTGCAAACTGCATTTCATACTGACTATAAATACGGACTGTATGGAACATCTCAGCTGAGCTTATAGTTTGAACTATGACATATCCTTGAGCAGAAAAATGCCTATAGAACCAAAAGATGAGCTGTCAACTCCCAAAGACAGTCATCTATATGAGACCATCCATAAAATGTCTTCATCTCACCGAGACACCTTTGTCTCCATGCTGCGTTTCACTTCAAAGAATAGACAGACACGAAAAGGAAAGAAAATAAATTGCTTGCGGTGCTCTCAGGGCCTGAGGAGACGATGGTGGAGGAGGACCTACTGTCCCCATTTCTGACCTTCTCAATGGCACATTTACTATCTACCCTCATGTGCCCTTTCACAGATATCAGAATAGAAACAAGTCATTGTAAAAAGAGGGATTATTTACAGTAGCCACAGTCACAGCCAATGCTTATTATAGTCTCGCTATAAAGTAACACAACAACAAATGTCACAAGCATTGATACTGCTGCGGTTACATAATGTTCTTCACATTTTTATAACTTGTGACGGCACAGAATCTATAATTTATGACCCTTAATACCTAATAATTCAGACTTTTCTTAGGGCTAAATATTTCTCCAAGTTCTGTGAAATTCTGCTTGATAAAAGCAGACAATTTTAGATAGGCTAATAACGTCTGCGTCTCTTCCTGTTTGTTGAACACAACAACATTTCCAATTGTATGAAACTCACGCGCCTTAATAAAACATGAAATTTGGCACAGCATCCTTTTTCACATCCTGTCTGTTATTGAATCGCTGACCCCGTGGAAGCAAAGGTGCCAACTTTCAAGGAATATAGCGGGCAGCTGTTTATTCAGATGAGCAGGCAGCTGTGATGAAAAAATCTCTGCAGAGGATTGTAATAATTTGCAAGTGCTGAAAGGGTTTGACCTTCAAGCTCTTCCCTTCTCCACCAGACGTGATTTATGAAGGGCCGGCTGCCCACCGCACCCAGTTAACCTGTCTACTGCCAGGGATTCCCCAGCGTCTCAGCAGGAACGCTTGACTTGGAGACATCTGAAGGTTTCCAGGTAATCTGATCTTTGTCTCTGGAGACGTGACCCTGAGGAAGGTTCGGTGGAGAGGAATCATTCGGGTTCAGAAGAGGAGACTGCATGTGCACACATGTGTACTGTGCTAATGTACGTGTGATGAAACATTGTGAAAACGCACAGACTGGCATGTTTTTAATAATGCAGGTGCTCGTCGCACTTGCCTTGGATGCTCAAGTGTCATTATTTAAAAGAAAATATGTTGAAAAATTGATATACAGCCATAGTCTCTGCATCAGACCCCTGACCCGACATCATCACTGTTGCATCCATATGTTCAAAATCTTTTGTTTTCTTGTCTGGCCTTGAAGATCTCTGTGTCTACAAACACCAGGTTCCCAAAATCTCTTGAAATGTATATGTTTGTGTAGTTGACATTGTACGTGAAGGTTTGCTGTATTGTGATGATGCAACTGTGAGTCCTATTCCATGCAAAGAGAAGCTCTGTCTTGCCATTAAAACATGGTTTTATAGCTAGGAATACTTAGCTAGGAATAGTTCACCCAAAAATAAAAATTCTGGGGGTCAATGTTGTTTGGTTTCCAGCATTTTTCATAATACCTCATAATAAGAAAGAAAGCCATACGGTTTGAAAAAATGATGAAAGAATTTTCATTTTTAACAATTTCTTTGAGACTTGGTTATGTTTCCACCTAAAACTCCTTAGAATGACTGAACTGTTGACATACATTAAGCATATAGAACAATAAAATGATGAATCATTTGCTCTTGGAGGAAATTGATAAAAAAGGCTTGAGTTCACATGCAGGTTCATCAAATGAGAGCACACAAGTAAGTCCACCTCATCGAAAGTCTCCATTTGTTCTTCATCCAAGCTAACAGCAGTATAAGAGAAACAACTGAGATATTAAAGAGATCTCATTTGTAATTTTCCAGCCTGTTTCGTTCTCTAAGCGCTTGGATCACAGCGTGCCAGAGGCAGCGAAAGGAGACTTCACGCATGGACGACTACCGGATTGAGTCACTTTCTCACAGGAGCGCATTCGTCATTGTAATTAGCCTTAATCATGGGGGGTGCGCGGCTTTCCGAACGGGAGGAGGGAGAGAGCCGTGTGAGGCGCTCAATGTGTCAACAGTTGATTCATCCATTTGAATTTGAATCTCCACAGTGACCGACCGAAAAACAAAGACTTCAGCGTTAAGATTCTGCTCGACTCCTACAGCCTCCCCTCCCGCTGTAAGGCCCGAGCCCCCGAAACAGGGCCTGTCTCATGAAGACTATATTGTATTCTCTTCCTTTGAATGACACATAGGGAACATGGGGTCTCTGTGCAATACTGCCAGGGATCACGGCCAAAGGGGGTGAAGCCTTAAACCACTGCCTTTCTGGCTTATACACTTCCACACAATTCCCTTCGCTCAGAGGGAGATCCCTCATAATGAACAGAAAGCAATTCTACACGGACGGCTCGATACGTTTAAAGCTTTTGCTTTCCACACGTGTGATTATTCATCCAGCCGTGCATCTTAAAATGATAGTCTTTCATTTTCTGGACTCTATTCAACAGGTCCACCGGGCCGGTTGAGAACATGACCACCGGTAGCTTGATGTTCACACATTGAGTGTTTTGCATGCAATGCGAATACTAATTATTCACTGTTAAAACGATTAGAGTGGCTTGACAGGCTCTAGTTCAAACCAACGGTGATTAATGGAGAACCTCGCAAACCCCTATTTTAATAATTAATAGGATAACGCGATGATCGCAGCAAACTCCTTAATGTTATTACACTTGCAAATGAGATTTTTGACGTGAAAGAAACCAAAGCCGTCATCGGCGCTTGTATCCAAGGAAATCATATTTTAAATGGTTATTGCATAATTCATACAATCTGCTGAGAGAACACCTATAAAATATGGAGATTTTGCATATTAGGATTTGCATGTTAAAATAGATTTTTTTTGTGTGCTTCATTGTGGTTTGAAATGGGGGACAACCTATACAAAGGCCTACAAAAGTATTAAAGCTCACTTAAAAATGTTTGAAAGTTGTTGTATTAGATAACAAAATATTGAATCAGTTGTCATTATATTGTAGAATAAGCATATTTTTAAGCAAAATATTTCACACAAAATAAGTTTGTAAATGATAAACATATACTATTCTGGACACATTGTCATCAGAGGAACATGTTCATAGTTGATGTGATGAACTACATGTGTTGTTACTCTTAAACACTGATGTTAAAATTGCCCTTAGTTGGTTAAATGGAAAGAAAAGTCTCAGAAAAGCTCTTGCATCATTTACATTTTACACAGATGCTATTTGAATTGATATTTCTTTATCTAAAGCTATAAAATTCATGCATTTTAAATGTGTGACTCTGTACATGATGGAAATCAGATATTAGTTTGCACCGGTGATGCATTAAACATATTTCACTATTAGTCACTGGCTGCTCAGGCCACTTGTTAGTGACCCCTGGCAGCACCAGACTTACATCGCCATCTACTGGTGGGAGTGTTTTTGTACCCCACCACTCTATTGCTATTCTGGAATCAAATTTAAATAGCACAATTCACAAAACGCATACAAGACACTCACCAAATCTTTAAAGTTCAAAATAAGCCTGTGGTAGAGCTCTTGGCATATGGGAATTTTCCTCTGAAATAAGATGTTCGGTGTTGAAGGAGAGGACCACATTCCAGTGCAAATCACTGTTATTTGATGCTTCAGAATTACAAGCTAGAAAGAAAGCATCTTCTCTTTGGAGGTTTATCATAATTGTGACATTTGTGGCATCGGGAGAAAAAAGGTGAAAATGTGAAAAGCGCATTTGAAAGTAAATGCATTTTCAAAGAAGAAAAGTACAACTGTAATAATCGCAAACCAGCAGGAGCGTGTAGTGTTTCAGACAGAGGTTATCAAAAACCTTTGCAGCAAATGACTTTATCACATAAAAGTGGTGCTGTGATCATAGAATAAAAAATGTTACAGTCAGGACCAGGTGGAGACTGTGGACTTCTTCACATTTAACTTCAGGACTTTGAGGAAAGATCTGAAACTCTGGGAAATAATATTCATGATTAAGTGGTAGATTGCAATTTAGTGAATGGGTGTTGAAACGTTGCAAAAATCTAAAGACAATGTTATTGCTCAGGTGTTGCTCTTTCATAGCACAGGATATTTTATTTTAAGTATCAACTTATTCTCATACTGTATGTTTCTCCTAAAATTTATGAAAATGTTTAAGTTCATTTTGAAATCTTTAATAATATTGACTTCATTGCAGACTTTGCAATTGCTCAATTTGTGACTCTAAAGGAGACGTTTGTGAGTTTTTTTTAATATGTAATAAAATGCAAATGAGTTTTCAAACAAAAGTTTTCATGTGCTCTTCAATGGATTTCATTAATGTCTACGCTATAGGTATTAAACTGATAATATCCTGAATTGATCAAATTCACTTGATAAACGGGAAGTAGCATTTTTCAGCATAAACTTTTATAAATATATGAAGTATTTTCAGAAACTCAAAATAATATTAATCAATGATTGAAATCCAACTTCTGAAAGTTTGTATTTATATGCGATAAATTTACTTTCATGAAGCATTGTGAAACTGTTCATTTTTAGGATGCTTTAAATGACACTAAACAGACTAAAGCAGCTTGCCAGATCCATTTACATTTCAACTCACAGGAAACCTTTTTTTTAACAATTTTCATTTTCAATCTTGTGCTCTATATGTTAATTTGTAGGAATGATCAAAGCATGGGTGGGATGCTTTAAGACCGTCTTGGAGGCCAAAAGATTTGAGAGTGCCAAGATAGCATCCCTTTTTAAAAGCTCAAGCATTACTATTCTTATCAACAAACATCTCACGTCTGTAAAAAATCTATGCTATCTTCCTCCATACTGTGGAAATTTCTTACCGTATCCTACATCTCCCTAAGATTATTTCCCTTTGGTATTATCATTTCACCTTTGCGCTGCCATTTAGTGATTATTGATGATGTGTCTGGCGATGCTGTGCATGTGGCTTTGACCGGACGACATGAAGAGGATCTTGATTCATGCGGACAAATGAAAGCATCAAAGGCAACATATTGATTTCATAGTCTGTGACCACAGCAGACGCACAGGCGAGACATATTTCTTTACTTTACATGAAATATAAAAATATTCCACTGATAACGCAGAAACCATGGAGAAGGTTGTCTTTGCTGGAAGGGAACTGAGAAAAGACATTAGGCATTTAATTATTAATTGGACTGAAGTTGGATGCGCTGGTCTGCTAAGACATATGAATCAAAGTCTGGTTTTGGGATGACGTGTGGCATTTGGGCTTTGCGCAGGAGATATGATGTGACTGAATGCCGCATGTCCTTTTGCATCGTAAAGTTCAGTATATAGTCAGTCTAGATATTATTCTGCTATTGAAGATTTGTTTCTACTGCATGGACAGAGGTATCAAAGGTATAACTAATGCTAATCAAAACATTGAGTAAATTTGCATTCAGATGTAAGCATTCAAACTTAGTCATATGCTGTTATTTGTTACATAAAATAATATTATAAAAGTACTTTATATGATGTTTTGCCTATATTACAAGGCTTCTGACATATTGCATATATTACAATTTGCATGAGTGAGTTTAGGATCAAAGTTAACTGTTCATATATGAAGTACAAAATGGCTTAATGTCACTCTTTGTATAATAAAGAAAAATAATATTTAATAGAATATCATTTGCATTTTTTGATATACCATTATGTCAAATTACAGTAAAAGGTTACCATATCATTATTGTAAGCCAGGGTCAGCGCCGGGTCTCGTTTAAAAATATGTCAGTCGATTGTGGCTTGAATTCTGATTTGCCAAATTACATTTGCTACATCTTAATGTCAGCTTTAATCATCTGACCTGTTGCGGCTCCTTACAGATGCAATTCCACATCAAATGTTTAATTGCTGACCTTCAAAATCTTTAATGCGTTAATGAGAGTCAAAATGAACAGAGAAATGAAATTTATTTGAATTTTCATTGTGGTGGCATTTACATCACGCCTGATGAAAGTCAATGCCAGACCGGCTCACAATGATCTGCCAGCATCCTGTTCCCATTTCCCTAAGACTCTCAATGAACAAAATTCATCAAAAAGGCATTTTTCTTTTGTGAGGTCACAGTCTTCCAAATCTCAGCTGACTGGAAAGTAAAGGATTTATATGCAGATAGTTGGAGAGATCCTATAAACACATTTTTGAATCTAAATAATCATATTCTCTTACAATCTGAATAAGTGTTAGAAATGCACTTCTATTTAAAACATTATATTTATAGATATAGGTGTTTTTAGTACATTGCCATGCAGTTGCTATGGAGTTCTGGATGGTTGCTAAGTGGCTTATTGGCCCAGCGTCTCTATGGGTGTCTTGGTTTACTCCTTTAATTAGATTCTGTCATCCATTTGATTGTATGCCACGAGGAGTTTATAAATCTTATAGCATCACTTTGTAATTGCTGACCACTTCTTAAAAAAGTAACTAAAGTAACTAAAGTAATTGATATATCACTCGCATCCAGGCGGGTTAAGGTCCAGACATCTCTGTGCTTAGTTCATCCAAACTTAGTTCGATTTTGGTTGAAATGTCAAACTTACAGACTGTTTTTGCTATGATCTCACTCCCGTCTGTATGAGGACTGTCACACTCAATGATTAAGAATAGAACAAGGTGACAGACTTACTGACTCTCTGACTTTCTCTCTAAATCCCTGTCACGTACTGCAACGCCCCATTTTGACAGTAAATCAATGTGAAGCTCTTCAATATAAGAAAATAAACAATCATAATAAACAGCATTGGAATGCTTTTAATGGAGTAAAGTGGCCCTGTTAAGATGGGTGATTGTGTATTTTGATGTTCATGACCATCTACAATGAGACATGGATTAATGAAACTGTTCTGTATGGAAAACCACTTGGTTGAAGAATTTGAATATGTGGCTTGTGTTTGCTGAGGATAAAAGTTTGGATCATATCTGACCAATGGCTTGTCAGATCTACAGTGTTGGAAGAACGCAAAAGAAAGAAAAATCACAGATGAGATTTTAATTATTTCTCCTAGACATCAGTGAGATCAAAGGGAAACATCATCTTAAGTCTGTTGTGTCTCAGATATTTCTCTTGAGAAAAAGACTCACAAATGTTTCCATTAGCGTGTCAGAAGAGATCCTAGCAATGTTACAAACTAAGCTCAGATTCACCAATTCTGCAATTAAAAATATATTTTGCCTCTGCAATCTACATTATTTTTACAGCTCTGTACTCTTTATGTGTTTTAACAATTGTCTTATTTGTTTCTATTTATATTTCTAAGCAGGAGAAATATCTTATACACAACTGAAAATCTCCAAAGCTATGAAAGAACAACATCTGAGCAATAAAAATGTCCTTTGGGAAGCTTATTGGTCAATGCTATAAGACCATGTAAATCCAACTAAATTATATATTAAACTAAAATATATAAAACATGCTGCAGGATTACCATAAACATTAATTCAGCAGGGGCAGGTCGCGAACAACTTTTGATACAAGCCCCACACATTACCAAGGTTTGTCCTTTAAGTTGCCACATATCCCATAATGCCCTTGCCACAATGTTACTTCTTGTAATGCATTATAAATTAATAAATGCTATGAAGTATCATAGATGCTGCCCTCCTCTATGATGACAAAAGATAACAAAGGGAAGGTAAATGCTTGCAGGGAGAGGAAACTGTCATACAGGAGATAATTGAATGGAGCCTCACTTTTCACCTGCAGTGTATACCTGAGGGTGCATTACACAGGGGGATGTGAAGCCCATAGAGATTCAGGATTAATGCTTCACTTTACAGAAGAGAAAAGGGGATGCTTTGCTGGGTAATGGAAGCCCTACTCGAGAGTCCTTGCACTTTCACAGAAATCAATGGAGAAATATCACATCGGTCTAGTATACACAAACATTAAGAGCAAATACTGTAGATTGGATGAGCACTGGATTATAGGTCTTCAGTTCACCTCAGAGTATACTGCCGCCAACACTATATATGATTGTAGTGACAGTGTTACAGGGGTGTATTTGATTTATATAATAGAAGGCTTAGTCTTATGATAGGTTTTCCATCAAAGGGTTTCAGGTTTGGCCATACACATCCCAGCCATTGGCATCATGACTTAATGTTGCCCTTTTCTCAGATGTGACTTCCTTCTCTCCACTCTTCCAAAGGGTCAGAAGAAGCACTCGATGTATGTACAACGTCCATTTCAACTATAAGCTTTGAAACTGGCCACTAGATCAGATCTGTAATGATGATGATCACTGTCTGCTTACTGGAATTGGTAGGATGATAGTTGCAGTGATCATAGTGTTTGAGTTTGTGTTGTTTTCCCTGATTTATCAGATTCTTCCCCCCTTTTTTCCTTCTTATAATTTCATTGTACGATTCCAGGAAAAAGTGTATGGCACAAATGCTACATATTGTTTTTTAAAAGTCAAGACCTATAAAATGAATCTTTGAGATCTTTAAAATAGATGCATGTGAGATTATTTGGCCTTCTTATTAGTGGAATCAGAAGTCTTGAATTTCTCCTTAATCAGTCTTTAAATTATTATTATTATTATTTTACATTTATTCATTTAGCAGACACTTTTATCCAAAGCGACAAATGAGAAAGCATTTAACATTTTGTTAATAAGCCAACAATAAGTTAGGATAAAGACTAGGTCTTTATTAGGACTTTTTATTTAAAACAAATTGAGATATTAAAGAGATTTGATTTTTCTTTCCTATGGGACAGACTCTACATGCAGGTCAATTGTAATGCAGGTGTGTGTTGTTAAAACAATATGCTCTCTCAAGGTCCAAGAATTACATTACAAAACATTTAAAACACATAAACAATTAAAATAGATCTACACAGACACTCCAACTTTCTAAACTACAGAAAGAATGGACATTATGCAGTACTCAACAGTCACATCCTTCTCTTGCAATTCCTTCTTTAGGTTTTTGTATTCTTGAGTGTTGTATTCAGTGTAATCCACTATGTTCTTATAGTCAGATTTTATTTTTCACTTGTAAATCCTGAAGCTGATACACTACTTAATTTAACAATAAAGCAAATTACTGTAAGAATGACAAAACTCAATAGATAATATTTTTATTAGACTAGTCTGCAGCACAACAGAATGTGAATGAATCAGTGAAGTGTGAATCTTTCTGGGGGGATTGATTCACTCTGGATCGCAATGAGTCATGAGGAAATCAATGTGAGGGCTTTGGGGAAATGCCTTGGGTTGTAGCTGAAATAGCTGATATTCCTCAGGGATCAACTCCTACTAGGCCGATGCTTTTGTGTGTACGTGTCAGAATGCTACTTTATTATTTATCACCAAACAAAAGCATCCTGTACATGTTACAAACTTCCCTCGCCCCCCAAGCAAACACATTTATCCTGACAAACAGTGTGCTTAAAGACACAAGCTCACCATCACATATGCAACAAAATTACTTTCCAACATAACAAGTCGTTCTTCTCTGATACGCGCTGTATATTTTTCAGATACAGAGACGGCTCTACTGATGTTTCCTGGATCTGAAGCGGATCTCCGACAGCTTGGAGATGATCCCGGTACCAATCTGGCCCCTTCGTGCCAATGGGAAGAGGGCCAGCGTGGCATCTGCGGAGGGGAAATGCGACATGGCGACAACAGTTGGAGGCTCATGAGTAAGATGGAGGGACAGAACGAGCGACACAGCAGTTCCTTAGCGTTGCCAGAACTGTCAGACCATTAAAAAGCCAAATGATGATGAATGAGAGAGATCAGCCTGTCGGAAAAAGCCCCCCTGGCTGTCATCAGCGAGCTCCCCCGCTCTCAATCCTCATTGTACTTTTTGAAGGGTTTTTCCTCCCGAATCATCCCGACGCATTGCGATCCCGACACACCTCTGAGATACATGCTGATCGTGTTGATGATTGGGTGTCAGAAATTGAATTATTGCATACAGTGATAACAGACGCGGGAAAGAATATTTCCGTGGCTCTATCTGTTGGGACATAAAATAGCGGGAGATATATTGAATGAATAGAGTGAGCTTGTACAAGTGGACAGAAACTGTAAATCATGCAAAGAAAATAGATAAGAGCATCCAAATGTGAGTGAAGCTCTATAGCAGCAGGGACAGAAGAACAGCTGAGAGGAAACTATGATGAACCAAAATGGTTGTACGAGGAAGAAAAGCATGACGGAAATCTAGTAGAGATATTTACTGTATGTAACTCTGAGTGTTTAGGGGGTCCGGAGGGATGTGCTGGTTTGTGTAATATAGTCTACCATCTGGGAGGTGGCTATTTAATCATGAATCCATTAGAAAACCCTTAGCATCAAGGACTGGACCACCACAGTGACTGGCACAAGAGAAAACTCTATTTGGCATACTTGCATAATATGACACATTTCTTAGCAAAACAATATTCAACCAGAAAAATATACTACGTGGGCAGGACTTGAGTCTATCCACTGGAGATTTATTGGATGAAAGAAAAGGGGTTTAAAAATAAGAGGAAAAGTATTTTTTTACTTGGAATAACATGTATTGTTGAATCATGAATAATATGACTAAATAAACAGCATGACTGGTGGCCGTCTTGATTATGCCCCTAGAGAGTATTTCTATTCAAGTACAGCTTTTATCGAACTGAATTGAAATTCATATTTCATAGTCTAAAATCATATTTCTATGACGTTCACACAAAATTCATGAAATGGACCGTCATGTAGAACTAACATATTTAATATACTGTAGCAGGAGAAAGCTATTTTTTCCTACTGTATTTGTTTTAGCTGATGACCTAGATGCTTCTGTCTTTGCCATACAGACAAAAAGACAAAAATTGTTCTGGCATTGTGAAGCAAAGGTTAAATACCTTGTGACTAATAACTCAAAGGACAAATGTTGATTCATTTGAAAATCTGGATTATTTTATTTTGGTGATCACAATGAATTTTTGGTCATTTATAATTTTTTGGTTATTTTTGGTAATCCTAATGATGAACATCCCAGTCAACCCCTGATCCTTTCATCAACAAGGCAACTGGCTCTTTAAATCAACAGCAGAGGATACAAGTGGCCTGTCTCTTCCTTATATCACCACCTTATATCAAGAGTTTTCTGCAAACATTCAGTAAACATTCACATCTAATTCATCATCACCTGATGAATTTAATACAAATTCCAAAGCAACAAAAGAGAATTTCAGAAAGTGAAGCAATGAAGCAAAAAGGTGGTTTACGGAGAGGGAACCAATAGTATAAAAATGAAAGAAAAAAAAAATACTTCAAGAAAACAAAAGATTTGGAAAAGGTCAAAATCCGATAAGTGCAAAATAAAGGATAGACAAAAGCTGAGACACATGATGCTAGAAACACACATCCTGAAGAGCCAGCCGTGGTGATGAAGCCCCAGCTGTGTGTGTGTGTGTGAGAGAGAGAGAGAAAGCTTTGCCCAGGGAGACATCGATCTTCATATTGAACGAAGCCCCTAGCACCTGCCTTTATCTTACTACAGCTCAGCGAGGGTCTGAATCCCAGAGGAACGCTGGTCATTGAGAGGACAAAGAGTCTGAGACAGGCAGAACAGGCCTCAGGTTATTCATCAGATATCACAGGAGAACACCACTGATTCAGCTGACATTTAGTCTATGACACCTGCTCCAGTAGATGTACTGTTTGTCATCTTTACATATGTAGATATCTAGTTAAACAAATATAAGATTAGTTTTTGCATCAGAGTTTTAATGCACAGCTCAACGTAAGTGGCTTGACCTCTATTGCTAGTTAACGGTAAGCATGTATGGGGTTGGAACAGCTGTGTAGTGCTGTAGTGCACCAATATACAGTACAAAGATTTAAATACATCTTTCCCCTATACTAGAGCTGGAAAATGTTTAGTTCCAAGCCATCTAGTGATTAAAAAGGTTTAAAGAAATAGACTTTACTTAGTAGACTCTCACTTTCATCTTAACAGAGGTCACTAACTCAAATTACAACTCTTTACTCATTACAGCTATGACATTGAGCCATTGATTTTCTGCATCCTTCTCCTCTTCAGTATCTGAACCTGAAACCAGAAAAACTGAATACTGAAGTCTGTGGTAACGCTGTTTATTCTCTAGATAAAAAACAATCAGTAAGCAAAGATTATAATGCACATAAACTTAAATGTCAGGCAAGATACACTGAAAGCCAAATTCAGCCATTGTCCTACTGTTGCATACATGTATGGCATTTTTGTTTAAACATGCCCCCATTCTATGTAAATTATGATCATTTCAGATGATCTCATAGGGAAATTAAGTGCTGTAAGTAGTTTTGAAGTCAAGACCACCTAAACCAAGACCAGACTGTGTTAAGACCAAAATAAGACCAAGACTTTTATGGTTTGAGACCAAGACCAGACTAGCACTTTTCAAATTCATCTGAAAGACCCACATAACCCTAACCCTACAAATAATATTAATATAAATAATATTATTTTAATATTAATTAAAATAATAATAATAATAGTAATTTAAAAGTTCTAGTTTTAAATCAGCATGATATTGGAGATGAATATGAACATGTACAGTATTTTATATACAGTAATGTATAGTTTGAGGGCCACCTCGATGCCTACAATAAGCGAGCTATGAGCCATCACCATTGTTCCTCTTGAGAAATGATTATTTAACAAATCTGTTT
The DNA here is from genome assembly GCA_019155185.1 of Beaufortia kweichowensis. Lineage (NCBI taxonomy): Eukaryota > Metazoa > Chordata > Actinopteri > Cypriniformes > Gastromyzontidae > Beaufortia > Beaufortia kweichowensis. Next base: position 15,766,270 of record CM032801.1, on the reverse strand, counting down.
CAAGTTGTACACTATTAGCAGTTTTAGTATAAACTCATTAGCAAAGAAAGTATAAAACTGAGCAATAAACATGAAAAAATTGAAAAAGGGTTACCTGAAACATGAACACACATTTAAATGTTTCCGGCATATTTAAATCTCAGTCATTCCTTACCTGACCTCTGTTATTTTTAAAACATTTGACATTTCACAAGACAAATCTACATCCTGAAACAGGAATTACTGGTCAAATTTATGTCTCATTTTAAGTTGACAGACATATAATAATACAGATCTGAGAATGAACAGTTTTAACATTTAGCAGAAATGCCCGCATATTTAAACAGGTTTTTTGACAGCTATGTATTTAAGACAGAAACGTTCTGAAGAACAAAAACTGTCTCCATGTCTTTTAAGGTTTGGGCATCTCAAAATGCAAACACAATAAATGTACAGTCATTATTTACTATATAGTTAAATACAATCAACTAGCTTCTGTTATGAGTCAGGGTTGACAAACTATAGTATATGTGACATCTCATGAATATGGTCATTCTGAGACTGAGAAGAAGTCTGATTTTTTCAACAGGACCTCAGGTGCCATGAACTACAAACATCACATGAGAATAAAACTTTTCCTCAGATGAACACAAAATCAAATCAACTCGTATTGTTCTTTAAATGATCATTTTTTTTCTTAAAAGCAATCAGCTATTCCTGGAAAATGAAACATCTAAAAAAAAGTCTTCCCCCTTGAGGGAAAAAGCAAAATATTATAATCTGTCATCTAGCTCATTAATATGCAAATTGAATCCTGTTTAGTCAGTCATTTTACCACGCGACTTGGGTTGTTATATGCCACATCATATTTGTAGAGATGTAGAAAACATAACATTGATGCCTTTTCAATTTGAATATTAATGAGGTTTAAATCATTTGCTGGTCTTATAGATTTAGCTGGTTTATTCAAGTGTACAAACATCACAATAAGAGAGCTCTTTATACAGAGCATGCAATTCTGGAAAAAAAACTAATCCTGTTTGGAAGAGTTAAATGGCTCTGTGTTATAATTCAAGACAGTGTAAATCAGAATATGCAATGAACTTTAGAGTTAAAGACTAAAGTAAATCAAGACCCACAGTGTTTCTATAATAAACCCCACTATGAGGCTTGTTGCTTGAATTTTACATAACATCACAGGAATGTTGATCCAGCCAGAACTGTGAATTTAATGCGGCAGGATGCAATGCAATATATGACACTATTGTGCAAGTAATACAGTAGACATTTGAATTCTGTTGTTGCTTCAGCAAAAGCATCTGCTAAACTAAATAAATAGAAATGGTTGGTTTGACAAACTGCAAGATTATTGGTGAGTCAATAAAAATAGGACATTCAGTTTACCATTCTATGACATGCATTTGCTGTTTTATGTTTTTAATATTTAAACCTAAACATGACTAAGATGAGTTATGCCTCTGCTTATAAAAGCCAAACTTTTGTATATGTATATAAAATTATTATTTTGTAATTTTAAAAACATGGATCTAATGACTTAAAGAATCACAAAAATTTGAAACAGTTGAAAGTTCTTCAGAATTTATGGGATCTGAATGAGTTCATACTCATTGCATAATGCACATTTCCCACTTGACAGCAGAGGAAGGGTCAAGAAACTGCTCAATGGATCATAGAGCTTCAAGTATCTTCCCAACAAACTTGTAGTCTCGTTCTTTACCTGCATTCATTTGTAAGATACCTGGAGATGATTTTATTTTCCATAATGAAAAAAAGAGTTTTTAAATGTATTAAAAACAAAAATTCATCAGATTTTTACATGTTTGGGTCAAGAAAAAATAACACGTTTGGCTAATTTTTCTTATATTTTACAAATGTTTTCTATATATGCTACAAATAATTATTTGTTTATTAACTTATAGAAAATTAAAGTTTAACAATAACAACAGAGTTTGGTGTGAAACGATCTAGTTTTTCATTTAATGTTTATTGTTAAGAAAATAAACATACACAGGGTTTTATTTTGGTAACAGGTTTATTACCAAACACGGTCATTAAATACATTACAAAGTTCAGCAGCATCTCTTCTATTTTCGCTTTTAAAAATACGCTTCCTGTATGACGTTTACCAACCCCGGAAATGTAGTTTTCACCATCTAAATCGTTCCCGTTTTTAGATTTAAAAACGATATAAATAATAACTGTTCAAGCTGTAGCTGAATTAAGTTAAAATACATTCATAAAGCGTATTGTTTTCCTTTTTGCATTACATCGTTTACTTACTGCTGGACGGTTTGTGTTGTAAGACTCAATTTCCCAAGAACCCTTTCGGTTGTAGCCGCCGGTGCGCGTGCAGCATGTCAACAAGCATGAAAGTCACACTGTAGTCGTGAGTCTGAACAGAAGACGTCACATCATGATCGGTAAGCAGTTATTTAATAACGACATGAAGGCTACAGTAAACCAACTTAACTGTTTTTGCTGATTTCAAAGCAGAGATGTAATGACATTGACATTTGACATTGAACCTTTGCGTTAAAACAATACACTCACCATGTTCGCGTCTACACACAGGATAATACTAATACAGCAACATGATAATACAAAGGTGTTTGATCTGTACATCGGTTCTGTATGGTTTCGAAAAGCTCTCGTTTGATGATGTCATACACCGATGCGCTTTGAAGAAAACTTGCGAATCAATTGCGTAATCGTGAATCACGTGATTTTGAGGGTTGACAGGTGTCAATTACAGCACGATGTAAATATACGCGTGTGCTTACAAATAAGTTTATTCAGGATTAGCAAAATCTTTTACAAGAATTAGACTATTTGTGGAGAGGGACAAGAATCAAGTAATTACTGTCTTCTGAGCACAGGGTTATTTTTTAATAAATTTCTGTCATTTGTTAACTACAATATTTGTAAATCAGTGTTTTGATATTTTTTTATGCTTTTAACATTTTGTTTGTTTATTAATTGTTTTGTGTACTGTATATGTCTATATGTAGATGCTTTACACACCATTTTGCTGGTGATGAAAGGTTTTGTGAATGTGTAACCCCCGTGCTGATCCCAGAAAATTATATAATATAATATAATTGTTCGAGTGCTTTCTGTGTGGATGCAAACATGTCCTAGGATTGATCCTGGGATGGGGATCTAACAGGAATTCGACATGTACGTTACACTTCACATCCTGATGTCTGTACTATCTTTACAGGATATGTGTGAACGCATGCACAGATTCCAGAAAGTCACTAACAGTGATAATGAACCAAATCCACAATCCCAGTACAAATCACATGACACAATGCATCCCTCCCTGTATGTATCTGGTTAGGGCTGTCACGTTTATTAAATAATTATAGTGTTTGTTTGACCTGGCCGTAATTATTTTAGATACTGCAGATAACCGCAGTTATTCTAGCAGTCCTACATCCACCATCCTGCTCTGCACCTACCGTTATATATTTAAATACGATTTCTCCATCATTTGAGTCTTATCAGCTTTGTAATTTCAAACTTTGCAGCATCTAAAGGCAGACAAAATTATACACGGTTATAATAATGATCAGGACAGTCTTTATTATCATGCTCACTTGTATATTGATTAGTTTCTGTTATTTACAGTTTTTTAAGTCATCTCTGAGGTGGATACTGGTTGTTAAATTATGTAGTCAATAGTATATAGTGAAAACAGTTATGTCAACAGCCAGCCAACATCACTTTATTATATGAATTTGAAGTTGTAGGTAAAACGTTTTTCCACTCAATGCTCAATAATTTGTCTCCCTTTTCTGGGCATCTGGCACGATTTTCACACCCATCGTAGTCCACTTCCTAGATTATCTCTAAAAAATGATATCAGTGTCGAATCTGAAATAAATCGTTAGAGCATCTCAGCCCGAGTTTCTCTTTGGACTGCTGAGCTCTGAAGAAGACGTATTGATTGTGTCTTTTTGAGTGTGTCAGGCAAGGCGGTACGGGGCTCGCTGATCCCCGCGAGACAGGGATTTGGTTTGAGTGAACTGACTGGCGCTTGTCTGGCAGAATGAGTATGATTCAAGCAGCACGCCTTTACCCTCAGGCACAGCATCTACTCTTATTGGAACAATATCTGTGCCAATAGTCATGTCACGTAAGTCTGTTTTTATATTGACAGAGCAGAGAGGAGAACGGGCGCTTGTCTCACCGAGCCAGAGCGTGTTCAGCAGCACCAACCGTCTGTCTTGCATGAATGAATGAATGTTTTCTAAGTGGGTTGAATTGTGTGCAGGAAGATTACGCCGACTTACGGTGGAAATAACAATGGGTGACATTTTTAATGCACTCAAATAAAAAAATAATGCATTCCAATATTTTCCTTGCAGAATTCTAAGCTTAATGTTAAAATAAGGTAAACTAGATTATACAAACAATACGCTATTTTTTTCATCATTTGCTCGTCCTTGAGATGTGAGGCAGAATGTCTGAGCTGCTCTGTGTAGTTCATACTGTTTATCTGTTATCTTATTGTGTTTTTAACAATTCTGAATCATTCAGTTATCCTAAAAATATTTGGTGTAACATTTAAATTTAAAACATGTTTTGACAGTAGTGAAAAAAGCATAACTAAATTAGCATAATTATTAACAATAATTGTATGTCCTTTTTATTTTCTAAAATGTCAAATATCCGTATATAAAAAAGTGTCTGTTTCTCCCGTATGAGAGCTAGCTGTCAGACAGCTTTGAGCAAAAAACTTGAAATGGAAACTCAGAAGTGAAACAGTGAGTTGTGTCAGAACATCGTCTGTTCTTCTGAACTTCTTCTGCTGTCCCTGAGCTGAAAACAAGTGTTACAACATGTTATATGTGTCAGACTCACCAAAAACCACCCACATTTAAGAGAATTCAGGACTATTTTAGGTGCAGTATAGTTTGCGGGTACAACACTTCATCCTACGAAGGAATATCATTTTCTTATCTTATCATGTAGAGTGTCACTATTGGAAGGTGAAAGACACTGTCCTGGTTGTCAAAGCATCCTTTTACAGTAATACAGTAGCACATCTACTTATTGCACTTGGTTTGCACATACATAAAAGAAAACATGTTTTGTTTTGTCACTCAACAAAAAAGTAAATAATAAATAAAAAACATAAGTTTTTGGAACAAAATTTGAGGGTTGCTGTTCATGCAAATCTTACTGGCACAATGCAACAATGTGGTGGGTAGTTTCAAAAGCATTGCAGTGTGGTTGCTAAGTTGCTCTGAGTGGTTACTAGGGTGTTTATCGGTGGTTGCTAAGGTGTTTTTTGGTTGCTTGTTTTTTTGTGGTTGCATTTTCAGACATTTTCAATAGAAATAGAAATTCTCACAGAATGTATTTATTGCAGGTATATTGAACCATCTGTTTATATTTTACTATCCAGACATCCAGATATTAAAAAATATCAGTCTATGCACATTTAAAAAAATATATATTTTCATGTGCTCATTTATAAGGAATATGGACTATTATGGATGTGACAATTCTGAAAACAGCACTTTACCTGACTCTGAAAAATCATGATTTAAACATAAAAAAAATGCTTAAAACGTATGAGAGAGACCTCACATGAGTATTTAAAAGACCAAATGTTGATATCTGAGCTATCAGTATGATAAAAACCCTCATTTACTAGCATGAATGTACTGGTTGCTTAAGATAAAGTCATTTGCCAATTGCATTAATATAAATGTAGTGGTTGTTTTGCGGTGATAACTCATGACATGCAAATAAATAACCTAAAACTCAATTCAGTCATACAACTAATTGGACAAACTTCATCATAGCTAAAGACAAGTTATCTGCAAAAAGCCTCCACTGGATAAGCTCAACCTTTGCTCCTGGCAAACAGACAAAACATTTTGGTCAACCAATCAGATTGAAGCTGGTGAATTTAGACAACACTAGTGAAATGGGCATCAGATTGTTAGTGATAGACGGCAGGTGGAGCTTGGGTTTGTAGTTGCTGCCTCAGAGCAGATCTTATCAGAAAGAAACAACCATATAACAACCAATAAACAACCGTGAGCTGACAAATAGGTAAAAAGTAGCTGAAGATTGAATCAGGCTGGTTTAGCCATCAGATGTGGCTGGGATCCAAAACAAGGTGCTCATATATTGGGTTTAGCACTAATGTTTTTCCTGTGCTGTCCTCTGGTGGAGAGGAAGAGAGCCAGATTGACAGTGGATATCTGTCCAAAGTGGAAGTGATCGGGGGGTCAGGAAGGTCCACTTATAAACTCAGAGAGAGAGAGAGAAATTTAGTCAAGGGGGAGAGATGGAGAGAGAGTGAGCGAGCGGCACGTTGCTCGTCTCTCGGGATAGGAGTTCAGAGGGACAGGATTATTTACTCTCTGTGTTTGGATTCCAAGGAGAGAATAAATTGCTATTGATTTTTGCAGTTAAGTGTCTTTCCTGCCTCTAGACTGTCTGTGGGCAAAGAATAATTTGCTTTAATATGTATCCACATTCGTCTTAGCTCTTTTTCTCCAAGTCCAAAGCGAAAAGTAGCTTTGACGCGGCACGCTGTTCACGTACTCTCGCTGTCAGCGCTCTTTAAGTGATGCTGAATGCAAAACAGAAACTCAGCAACATTTATAGATTTTGCATTATTCTTTTTGGAAAACGAAAGATTTTATAAGATGTGGTTGCAGTCTGGGTGCATAGCATGTGCAAATCCTCTGAGGTGGTCATGATTTAAGTTTAATAAATGTTAAATAGGGCTTATATTGTATAAGAATGGCTCTTTTAGGAAGAGATGGCAACATTTTAGTGTTTTTTCAAGCTGGAACTGAAGTCATTTTATGACTGGAATGTCATTTTAGATATTTCCAAAATTGATCTCATTAAAACAGCGTATTTCTGACCAACAATTAAACCTGGCATCACCTCTACCACAGATTGTGTTTCTGATGGCTGACGTTTACATGACAATGATGTACAAAAATGGAAAAGTGTATTTTTTAAAGTTGTCAAATGTTGTCAAAACGATCCCCATTCACAAAGATCTGCAAAAATCTGAGTAAAAATGCTTTGTTATGCATGTCAGGCCATTAGCAATGTGACAAAATTTGCATGGCAGCACCATTTTTACAAATTTCCATTTCTGTAGTTTAGTAGTAATGATAGTATAGTTTTCAAAAACTTGCACTTTGAAATTGGTTTCCAAACCCTGTTGTTGTGTAACACTGAACAGCCGTAACGCATTAAAATGTTTTCCGTTTTTAATAAATACTGTCATGTAAACATACCATTCATTCCCCATCAAACCATTCACAATTGTCTCGTTTTACTCAAAGGCAGGAATTCCTGCTCGAGTGGCCTATAATCCAGCCACTTTTGACATACATTTTGTACCATAATTTGGGATGCTCTAATTGTAGTTTTGCGAACTGATCATCATTGTAAAGGTTAGACAATCTTCACGTTTTCAAAGCTGACTTATTTCTTTATTTCTTCAGCAGAAATCTTCATATTCCTTAAGTTAAAAATGCAGTCAATTTCCCTTTAAACATGGAAGTTACTAATTTTCCATTTACATCTTATCACATTTCTGAGCTTTTTATAACCCGGTGACCTTTAAAGAGAGAACAAATTTGAAGATTTAAAGCCAGACTATTTACTGCTTTTCAGGCTGCCAAGAGGGAATTCAAATAGCGTCTATTTTAATCACATATTAACATTCAGTAGCTCTTTTAGCTCTTTATCTGAAGCCTGATATGTCTTTTTGGTCATATTTCTGCTTATTGGTTCCACCCGAGGCAGAGAAAGAGAAGAGACTTTGAGAAATCTGGGCTTTGGCGTGTGCTGGCAGAAAGGAAATTGCCGTGTCAATCACGGGTTTTCATATCTCCGAGCTGACTGTCAAGAGAATCAGAGAAATGGATGGAGACGCTGGAAGTAAAGAGTGGCAATAAACCGCATAGGTTGGGGAAAGTGAGTAAAGCGATAGATACCAAGTACAGGTATCTAATTACTCTGGCACATTCTAGAGCCATTGGTGAAATTGAACAGGATAATGACTGTACTGCCGTCAGTCAATACCAGCTGCACGGTCAGTGGATTTGCACAAAAATGTTTGTCGCTCGACTTTAATGTCTATCATTAGGCTACTTTTAAGGGTCTACAAGGTTGTTTATGTCCCGAATGCTGTCTTTCAGTGGAGCATTTTGTCTGGTAATGGAATACTTACGTCTGCAGTAAATAACGGCGGAAATGGCCTGCTGAGGTTAAATCTTAACGGTCACCGTTTCACAGGTGGAACACTTGTTATTTCAACAGGTTATTTCACTATTTACTTGAATATTTAATAGTTTAATTCTAATCTAATCATGACAAACTATATATTGATGGAAAGGTGTAAGACTCGAGAATAAATACTTGGCAAATATTCATAACAATAAACATAAAAAATACAAAATATCTAAAATTTCTAAAACAAAACTGTGATTATTAAAACGTGCTTTAAGTAATTACTATACAAAGTCTAGAGTCTTTATTTTCCCCCAAAGCACAAAATCTTTTTCTTGTGTGCGTGGTCGTGCTTCTGGTTTACATACTAATGCTGTTTTTTCTTTCACTGCACCCTTAGGACCCTATTCCCATTTCTGAACACCTCACTTTGATCCATTTTCCCTGAATTAATGTTGTATTGTTTAGTCAATGATTAGACCTTCGAATAATTTCACGGTTCAGTTGTGTCGGTGAGTGAATAGCCACCTGAAACACGCCGGGCGCCTTCTCTGAACGACTGACTTTATAATTAAAACTTGAGGACGGCGTCTGGAAAACAAATTCTGCCTGAAATTGGAATTGGTTACACTGGCTCTCATGCAAATACGAGACGATGGCTGGAGACCGCAGACTATGGCCTGATGTGAAGGGCGTCAGCAGGACGCAGGTGAAAAAATTCTTACTGGAAAATATACAGTGCATTGAAAATATGAAGGGAGCAAGTCAGAAAACAAGCATGGCTGTATTACTGCGTTTTTTAAAATTCACATCAGGCTTGTACGTCATCTTGGTTTATGAATGTCTCAGTGATGTGTGTTATGTTTCTACAGACCCTCAGGTGTGCTGGCCGTGATGCCACAGACACAGGCCTGCTCTCGCTGCTTAATTACCATTGTTAATGATCTGCTTTTCCGCCCAACCTGTGCCTCTGTGATGGGCCGTGACAGACAGACAGTCACACTCCCGCATCCAAGACCATCAACACCATTTGGTTCGCCTGTCAGTTTATTGCTTCCAAGAGCTGTATATGAATTTATCTTCACAGAGGGGATGTCACTAGATGTCAAGGCGAATCATTGGTGTTTATAATGTGATTTGAGGGACCAGCCAGGCACAGATATCTCAGATGAGTGGCTCATGACATCATTATAGACTTCTTGGTCAAGTTCTTGGTTAAAACCTTGACCCCACGAGCATTGTACTTATAGATGTAAACCACATTTTATTTGTTTTATCAACAAGATGCTATAAGAACTAGGGTAAACTGAGCCATTTTCATTTTTAAGCTAGGATGCTTGAACAAATGAAGCAGTCCTGTCATTGTTATTGTGGACCACTTTGGCCCATTTGACCTCTATTTGCCCTTGTGCTATTTTTAGTTTTTAGTTTTTGATGGACCACCGCATGTTAACATCATCTTTTCACAGATTTCACAGATACACGCCTCTTCTATCATGTTAATATGATGAACGGTGCTCAACTGAATCAATTTGTCCAGATACCTTCCCTTAAACTAAGCCCCAGGCCTTCGTCTAGTACGTTCCCTTTGAATCATTTAGGATGGACGGATAGCACCATATAGTTTTGTATCACCACCACTGAGCTCTGGCTCAAACAAGGCTGTCTATTTTTACCCACCCTGTCATATCTCTAAAAGTATGGAGGCGTTGAAAGAGAAAGCCTTACAGTAGTATTTGTTCTCTTAATTGCTCAAACGGAGTTGTGGAATGGAAGAATCAATCTTCTTTATTGTTATGGTAGAGGAAATTAAAGGCAGTGGAGCTGGCTGTATTTCATGGCGCTTTTGTCAGTGCTTTATTGCTAATCAATGGCAAGTAGAGCCACCAGAGCCCAGGCAAAGTGGCCTTTAATGTCACCCAATGTTCCAAATGTGTCTTTACGATAATTACCTTCTTATTTCCATAACCATACGTATTAGGTATGTTCTTTGGATAGTGGGTGTTGTTTTTCCAAATTGCCATTTCATTAGTCAGCCTTAAAGGGATAGTTCATCCATTATTTACTTACCCTCCAATTGTTCCAAACCTGTAAAAACTTCTTTGTAACACTAAACACAAATGAAGATATTTTAATGAAAGTTTGTAACTACGCTGTTGTGGGTCACCATTGACTACTATGGAAGTCAATGGTGACCCAAAACTAGTCAACCTCCCAGATCATTCCCCAACATGGAAGGAAGTTTATACATTTCTCACTCTCATGGGCTTCATTTCTATATCCTTCCCTTCATAAAAGGTTTTTCGATATCACCTCCCTTCTGTCTCCTCTTCTTCGTCTCTGTCTGGCTCCAGCACTAAACAGTCCCCAGACTCAATCTCTCTCATAAGCTGCAGTACAGAATTAAGCCAATCTGTCTTCATATTACTGCCTGTGTGCGGCCTAGATTGATCTGGCCGCATGCCACTCCGGGCAAACACAAATCATGGCTGGTCATGAAACCCCGTCGCCCCTCTTTTGATTGACAGTGTTCTGCGTCGTCTGTCTTGACCTCTTTTCTTCTCTCCGCTTTCACAGAATTACAGTCTCGGCATGTTATCTGTAAATAACACACATTTCATTATAAGATGGCTGGCAGGTAGATTTCCTTCTTTCTGAGCTGCTAAAAAGAGCAGTATTCTTAAGATTCACAGAACACGGTCACTAGCGGTGCCAAAGACCACATGCACAGATAATCAGACACGCTTTGAAGAAAAGATGGAGTTTCATGCTAATGCAAGTGGAAATTATAATATCACGCATCTGCATTTTGGAGTTGTCTGCTAGGTTTGAGATCCAGTCACATTTGCATGTTTTGCAATCAAATCAGAATGAATGGGAGGATTTTTCAGTAAATAAGTCTTTGATCAGTGAATTCAAATAACAGGCACAAAATGTTTCGGTTTCCAGTGAGAACAGCAGGATCTCAATAAGAAGAAGGCAGGATTCAATGAGACAACACATTATCTGCACATTTGTGTCGACACACTCTATATGCATCCCTCTCAATCTCTACAATACTTTTTTTTTTCTTCTATGTTTTTTTTCATCTTAACACAAATTTATGTTTGGTGGTTCAAACCATTTCCACTGTCATGGTCCAATGAAACCTGGACATGGGGTGTTCAGAGAGCCGAAATAATGGGAACTGTGAGACTGGTTGATCATGATTGATGGTTGTAGTTGGCTTTTTTTGTTTGGCTTGCAATAGCAAGTTTTGCTTTGCTTTGCTTTGCTTTGCTTTGCTTTGCTTTTTTGGGTTACTGGTGGAACCATTAACAGTCTCAGGAATTCCAACCATTCCTACAACTTATGTTACTCTAATTCCTACAGTCTTTTGGGCACTTTAAATTCAGTTCCTCAGAGAACACCCACTTTGTAGTAAAGGTACCTCGAGATCCTCTTGATGGTTCTGCCAATGTGGACAAAGTGAAGAACCTCAAATGGTTCAGACTTGACAAACTGTTTCTAGTACTAAATCAACTATTGCTTGTCGTCACTATCATGACTGGTTAGGGCAAAAACTAATAACATAAAAAAGATACATTTCAATGCATTGCGGTATTGTTTTCATTGATTTTGTGTCTGGTTTGGACATGGGGCCAAATGCATAAAAATGTAAACCATTTCCAACCCTTTTTGAGTTTTGCGAATTACCTGCTATTTATAACCACGGCTGCAACCACGGTCAGTCGCTAGTTCTCGAAAAATGTCACGGAGCAGTAATATCTGGAGATGCAGGTTTAATTTACTAGGGTTGGATTGTAGTAGTTTGCTGCCGGTTGTAGAGTTTGGCCTCTCGTCGCTGTGTAATCGGGCCCACTGGCGCGGCGATGATTGCATTCTGTCACTCTCACTGACTGACGAAAAACTCTGACAGTCCAGACACGTCGAGATGTGCTCAGCAAACTGACTACTGCTGTGATGAAACATGACAAAGGGGGAATTTACTCATTTGCTACCCTCCTGGAAGGCAGACAAAACAATGAGGGAGATTATGGAAGTCAGCACGACGGCACACGTCACTCCCGACCTGCCCTGACTTTGGCTCCGCGATCGGCACGGCTTATCTTTGTCTCAGCTGTCAGTGTCGTCATTAATGTTCTGAACACAATCAGTGGAAATAGTCTGAATGGAAATAGAGCAGTTGCTCTGACATTAATGCTTGCTCGGTTATACAGCATGAAGAAATCTAGTAGTGTCTAATAAAAGAGGAAGGAAAGGATTTTACAACGGGGTGGACATTCTCTTATTGTTCTCTTTCCATTAAGCAACAAATCACAGTGACCACTACTCTATATGTGGCCTGAACAAGACAAAAAATTTCCCAAAATGTCTTAAACATTGTTATTAATCTCGCTATACCTTTCTATTGATTCACTGAATGAATCATGACAAACAATCTGACAACAAGGATTGTGTGGATTTGTTCTTCCAAGCTTTTTCAAGTGCAAACCTCTACCCCAGTCCACTTCTACTCTGATATGATTTGTTGTGTTTTTGCCATGCTCTTGGTACAAGTGTCATTTGTCTCCAAATGTGGTTGACAAAATGCCTTTATTTGAGAATGTCACGCTTTAACAACAAGCAATCACTCAAGCCGCTCTTAAAGAGCGATGCATGAAGCTTAGCATTGCCGTTTAGCAGCAATCAGTGCAAGTCTCGCCTCTTCTGCTCTTAAGTCAACAATATCACCACATGCAATTTTCTTGGAAGAGTTATGGTGGAGTGATATCGAGTCTACACGGCCAAATCATGCTTTTGTGTGTTTGTGTGTTTTTTAAAAGGATAAAGACCTTAAATGGCCTTCTGCATGACCGTGCTGTTGGAGAGCTATCTCTATAGATATGTTACGCTTACACACATTTGGTGTTTTTATAAAAGTAAACCAAATAAACGTCTTATAATTTAAGAGTAAATCTGGTTAACCAGAGCTTTTCAAACCGAACCGCAATGAGCAACTAGTTCAGATATGTAGTTTATATTCAGATTTGTAGTTAATTCATTCAGATGTCATGGCTTTATTGGACTTAATAAATTATGTGATATGACCTTGTGGTGCTATGTCATTATTTACTGCATTTACTGTTACTATGGTTACTGGAGCTTTTTACTGCTATCATAAGAATAGAAAAGGGATTCGATTAAATACTTGATCCACTCCTGTCAGCTGTTTCATGAACGGGACAGCCTGTTTGACGGACCTGATTTCTAGATTTGTTTTGTGTTGATTGTTTTGTGCACGCATGTTCTGTTATATATCTTTGAAATCAGTCAGGGCAAATATTCACTTTTAAAAAATGACATTTGGGTGTAGAAAACAAACAGCTCTACCTCCCTCGTCTTATGCTTTCAGTTTTCCTCCATAATGTGCAATTTTAGTGTGGGATTTTATTTCAGATCACTTATTTTTCCATTTCAGAGTTTATCTCTGTGCCTCTGGGGCTCTGAAAAGGTTGACTCATTTCAATTAAAATAATAAGCAGACATGATAACAAGAAAAGTCCTTCTCACCAAATCGCAGTCATCATCTTAATGAAAGGGTTTGTGGGTTTTTTAGGGGAGGTATGGTGTGGGCTGAATGTTAACGTGGATGTCTGTTCTTTCCTCGTTCCCTGTCCTCTCTATCTCTGACTTCTGTTTTTAGTCTTTGTTTAGTTTGTCCAGTTTACTTTCACACGTTGCCCTTATCATGTCTGCCATGTTGTTTGACTGCTCTGTTTTATTTATTTTCTTCATCCTGTATTTTATTTATTTATATTGTTTTCTGTGCACTTGCACTTACTGTTTATACTGTATTTGTATAACTGTATTTACATCTTGTTCTATAGCCCATAAATATGTTTATTGGTATACCAGTGCAGTTTCTAGAAGGCTTTTGTGTCTAGCTAATCATTTTAAAAACCATTCACGTTGTTAGTTCAGTGTTCGTTTTCTTTACTCCTTTTTGAAGGAAATTTATAGCTGGATTTTATTAGTGTTTTAAAAAGTAAATACACAGTATAAGAATAATTAGGATCTCTTTTTTTCTTCTTCTCTTTTCGTAGTATATGTGCGGTTTAATTCCAGTCATGGTTTCCCGGTGGAGTTGGAACAGGGTGCGAGTATAGCCGAGCTGAAAGAGGCGGTGGGTCGTCTACAGGACGTACAGCCCGATCAACTGCGGGTCATTTTTGCAGGACGAGAGCTCAGCAATGAATCCACACTTCAGGTGACCCCTCCTGACCTTTGCTTTGTCTTTCTCTGTCTCTCTGCATATTCATGTTTGGTTAATTAGGTTTCTATTAGCAAGCAAGAGAAGACTGTGTATAGTGTAAGGGTATTAGAGTCAGCAGACAACTATTACAAATCTTTTTATGTAGTAATTTTCTCAGCCTTTCCTTATATTTTCATCTTTCTGTTTTCTCTCAGTGTGAATGAGGTGCTTAGCTAGCAGACTGAATAAATAGTGTCAAGGGATCTTCTGAACTTTAGTCCACAGTGCCTCATTAACACTGACCTTCTTCATTATGCATTACACACATGCACACGCGACACGCACACGCACACACACACACACACACACACACACACACACACACACACACACACACACACACACACACACACACACACACACACACACACACACACACACACACACACACACACACACACACACACACTGATGCATTTGAAGATGCTTTTGGTTGCCCAAATGCATTTATACAGTAGTATACTAAGCTGTATCTATATGTATCTGTGTATTTTACTTGGCTTGTCTTCTTCCCTGCTGAAAAGCTATACATTACTGGTCACCAGTGTACAGTATGTTATGTTTTGGATATTTGTGCTCAGCATGGGATGCTGGTTTTGTAGTGTCTTCACGTCTTTTCAACTGACCATTGAGGGTTTGTTAAGTCTTCTCAGACCCCATCTATGTCTTCTCAACAGGATGGTTAATGTTTTTCCCCTGGAAAACTTTTGATTTCTATGCTTAAAAACGTTAAATAAATATACATTTAACCTTTTACTTCACAGTGTTATTTTCTCCCAATCCGGATTATTATTTTTCCACTTGATAATTTTTTTCGTAATTTTCCACTTTGTAGTTACACTGATCTGTGAAATAATGATATATATATATATCAGGTTCAAAATGTTCAAAAAATTTGGATCAAGGAATCTGTACAAAAATACAATAATATAAATCCTATTTATAAAATCTAAAGAGAGAGGCCAATTTAAAGGGCTGGAAAACTCTTGAAAATTCAATGGTTCCAAGGTAATAGCCCTGTTAGTTTTTTAATAATGATTATTGAAAATTCTTTGGTTTAAATGTAATGGCCCTGTTAGTTTTTTAATAATGGGTAGAAATTGAATGGTTCCTGTTGCTTATTTGATGAATACAGTGCATTAACAGTGCAAAGTTCATGGGTCTGTTGCAAGGAACACTTATACTAATGGAATAAATACTTAAATGCGCTGTACAGTATAAGTCACTTAAAATAAGAGCAAACACAGATAATGTAAAAAAATAATGTCCTATTTAGTTCCATAACCTTAAACATATTTTTAGAAAGCCAATGGTTACACAAATCACCGAGTTTGCTTGCTCTGTTACGGCATCAGTGTTTTAAATTGTGTTGCTGAAGTTCATTATATCAGAGCAGTTCTGAAAATGAAATATAATCACACCTCACTGATTGTGCAATACCTGTGAATGCATATTTACAGGTACACTGACCTGTTAAAACCTCTTTAATAAGCTTAAAGGCTGAAACTTTAGTACATGTTGTTGAGTCATTAAACAGACATTGAGAAATGTGTTCGTCTCAGCAGATGTTTTTCGTTGCCTTCAAATCCTCTTTGGAAGTGTGTGTCTACTGTAGGAGTCCAGTTGTCGTGATTATAATATTTTTCAGAGTTTGTTCTGAATAAAATAGACCTATTTGGACAACAAAGTCATGGAGTCACGAATAACTAGAAACTGTTTTGACTAATTATGGGCTTGTATTTTGATGTATCATGCCGAGTAGTCCCGTACACAGTGATTACTTATATCACTGTATAAAATCTTGGTTTTAGTTAGACATTATTTTACATTCACTAGTTACAAAAGATGTTTTTTCAGATTATTTCATTCTGTTATACCTTTATCAATAAAGGCAACCTGTCCTGAACAAATCACATTTTTAAGACCAAAATAATAAATTTTCTTTACGAACAAGTAAACAAAGATCATTGCAGATTACATTGAAGATTACATTCTCTGTAAATCTTATTCTCTTTCTCTTGTAAAATTTTAAGTACTTGGCTTTACAAGTCAGTTCAACACACTATTTTACATTTTGGCCAGTGGTGAGTTGCTGTAACTTGTAAAGCCAAGTTAATTGTACTTAAACATTTAAGACGGTAACATTTAATAGTGTACTTATCAAATTATGTTTGTTGGTGATGGAACGTTAAGGGTCATGTGACAGCCGAGCAACGAGCATTAAGACGAATGGAAATGTTGATGGTCTGCTTAGATCTCATGTGTATTTTCTAAAATTGAACCATACAAAAAACAATCCCAAATTATTTTGTGTGTCAGTAAATTTCATCAGAAACCTTTAGTTTTCACGTCATGTTCTGGATTGGCTCTTGAGTATTGACATCAACAGCAGGTTCTCACCTTGAATCAATATGCTGGATATTTACTTAATGAGCTCCTCTCAAAATTAATTTACATGTCTCATCTATATTTGCCTCTGCTTCATTGTGCAGTGAATTTACTGAAGCACAGATAAAACTCTCAGTAATTAAAAAAGATTCACCCTGGAATTGTGTTGTTTCTGTGTGTGTGTGTGTGTGTGTGTGTGTGTTATTTGCAGGTTATTTGCGAAGCTTTCAGCTCCAGGGTCTCACATTATATATGTATTTCTCTCAGTCACACTTTGTGATGCTGTAATAAACTCATCCTTCATTTCACCTGTTTCTGTTGTCTTACCGCTCTTTCAAACATTTAATGCATATTCTTTTTTATGTTTTTATAGCCTGTGGATCAGTAGAAGTTAAAATTCATTCAGAGGCATTTCGTTTACCAGCAGGTTTATGCAAACAATTTCAGGAGAACATATAACACAAGCGACTCTATCAATGCGATAACAGCTGTCTGGCCGTACACTATCCCACTTATTACACGACTTGCCTCATAAGTAAATTATTGAACACGCGATATTGATTTCAAGTATTTTATTAGCTCATGTGTAATGAATACAAACCTTCCGTGAGGTAAAAATGTTTCCTTTCTGCTTGAGACACGACTGTCAGCCAGGACACAATGTTCAAATAAGATAAACACACAATTCTTCACTCATTGATTTTCAATGTTAAAAATCTGAGTGTGTTCTCAGTAATTATTTGACTTGATGTTTTTCTTTGACATCTATAATTGATTGTTAGTATGTAACACTTTGTAAATTAGAACCAGAAATGATGCTGAAACAAATTTGCCTGCCTTATACTAATTGTATTATTCACCATAACTGCATAGTTTATCATCAAATTGCTTTAAATGAGACTTATGAATTGTGCTTTTATGTATTTTGTAATGCACCCACGCATAAAAATTAGGCTTTGAATCCAGCAAACATCTGCATTGAGTTTTGGGATGTAATTCACCTGCATCCTGACAGTGTAAACAAGCAGCAGATGAGGTCGATCATATAAGTCACATGTGTCTCGCAGGCCCTGGGTGTTAAAGCCCATGTCTCCATACCATCTGTCTGCATGAAGAAGTGCCTTAAAAGAGCTTAACTCAGAGCACTCACATTGTCACTGTACTCCAAAGACACTCGTCTCTCATTAGACATGCAGATTTTAACTGACTTATTAAACTGCTCTGTACTTTTTTATAATACAAAGTATATTATTCTTCATGTGTGCACCCAGGCAGTTTTACTAATGTCATTTAAAACATCTTGTTTTCTTTTTATACAAAATGTGAAATGATGAATGCCAGAGCCACTGTTTTTGTATAATTAAATCATGTACTGTATCATATTGTAATATTTTTTATTTGACCCGTGTGACGTTTTAAGTTTTTCAATGCTAACATCAAATAGTGCTGCCCAATATTGAGAAAAAAATATGATATATGATAACTTAAAATAATTCAATATGCAATACAAGAATGTTATGTGATACACAAATATATTTAAAAGATGAAAATGACAATAAACATAAATCATTTTAACTTCTTAAAAAAATTCTAAAAATGTTTTACTGTTGCATAAATCAAATCTAACAGTGTTATTACAAATCTTTGTGATATGCAGAATGCACATTTGCTATATTTTAGAAAATTGTGTATGTTGTGCATACTAATCATACAAGCTTAGTATGAAACAGACAGACAGAATATTTTAATTTTAAATAGCTTCTCCATTGCAGTTCTCAAATTTCATCCTCACAAAAGTGCATTTTGTCAGATTTGACACCAAAGGAATGTATTGTTTGACACTGGAGTCGCTTTCTTTTTTACACAAAGCTTTTATAGCTTTATAGTTTTAAAGATCGTATAGCTCATAAGTCAAATACACTAGTTTATGATACTTTAATAGTACTTTTTGTTCTTTTTGGAGCAGTCTTCGACCACTACAGTAAAAGCCAAATCATGTCTCATATTGTGTCCTTAAAACTGAAAATATCAGAACAAACTGAAGTTAAATAATGATAACCACATTTTCATTTTTGGGTGAACTGTCCCTTTAATGTTTTTAAAAGTGAAATGCTCTTGAGATGGTCAAGGAGACTTCCACAGTGCCAAGTTTCATGACAAATCCATATTTCAACTTTCAGTTTTAATTCCAAAGTCGTCTGCTAATCACACATAGTTGACATTCAGCTCACATATCATCTTGTCCTATCACTTCAAGATGAAATGTAAGTGAATTTGTTGTGTCCTTTTGCTCAGCAATGACCATAAATGACCTTGAGACATTGTCCAGACTCTCTTGGGCCGCTTATGATTCTGGATGAAAGGAAAATTGATTGTCTCCTCGCTTTCAGAATTGAAATTCAGTCGCTGACTGTCTTTAAAGAGGCAGGTCATTGCTAATGCACAGTGTCTCTGTCTTTATATGACTGACTTGTTGATTAGTCCTCCCAAGAGAATGTCACAATTGAAAAAGGTCATGTTTGTAAAATGAATGCACTTTCTGCTCATTGGGGAAACAAATGCAGCTCTGTCCCCAAAGCAAACCGAATTGAAAAAAAAAAACATTAAAAAGTAGTACCAACTTGGGATGTGCTAAAGTAACTATTAAGTAGTTACTTGTTGACAAACTGCTAGTTGACAAATCAGAACACTTTGTATCTTTGTGTCTTGTCATGTCAATACCTTCTTTAAATAAATCACTCCATTGTACTCCTTTTTGTAAGTCTTTTTGATGAAAGCATTTACTATATGGTTAAATGTACAGCTATTTATAAAGGTGAATCATTAAATCTGTAACTTGTTGAACAAAATTCATAAAAGTTTATAAACCGTTTCTTTAACTTGATTCATTACAGAAAGCTTATAGTAATCATTTATATTATATAATTTATTTAAATGTATTTTATTTATTTAATTTATAGTCAATTATTTAATTATTTTAATAATAAATATTTTTTATTATTTATATTTAAATAATAAATAATAATTTAAGATGCACCGTTGGGTAACATTTCACAGAAATAAATGTCAGTTTGCGTCATTTAATTTCAATCGATGTAACGAAAGTACATAAAGTAACCTGCAGTTTTATGATTCAAACACAGATGGCTATATAGAGGCAAAAATTAGGAATTAAAGCTTTGAAAACACAGAGTTTCTCTTATTTTTTTTAAGTTGTTTGCTGGATGACAAGTCAACTCATCACACTTAGTGGGTTTATGATCTTCAGTGCACTTTCAAGGATCTTAGCTGTTATGGCAATTTTCTCAGTTTTATGCTTGTTTTCTCAATGTTCATCTTGTGTATGTGTTTTGCTTGGATCAATGCTTTTTTCTAAATGCCACAAGTTAACTTTCTGGAAATTGGTTTTTATCTCAGAGTGCATGTGCAGTGTTATTTTTGCCCAAAGCTTTAGCCTTTACTCTGAGCCCAGGAGTTATCAGCCAACTGCCTGTTCCATTAATGTGAATTTAAGGTTATCGCGTGTATAAACTGCTGCCGTACCGTTAGAATCAGAAGGGTCATCTCACTGATACGACACTTCCTAATGCTATTTTTGTCAAAACTGCCCGACTAAATTGATATTGATCAGCATATTTGATGTCACAGCGGTCTTTAAAGCATTCATAATGTATATAAAGATCAATGCTAATTTCCATTCATGTATTTCTCTATAGTGCCCCAGTATTGTGTTGCTACGGTCACTCATTTCCCAGCATGTGGCCCATTGTTATTTCACTTTGTATTACAGTTGTCCTCTCTGACAGGAACCTGCTGTATGATGAGACTTAGCTGGTGGTCCATTCACCGGCAGTGAGAAGACATTTCTTAAAAGTACATTTTTCAGAAATCAGCAGATGAGATTTTTGTCTTTCTTTTTTGTGATGTTCTTTTTGCCAAGAAAAGCCGAGAAATAATCACATATCTGTCAAGCATTTTGCTGTGAGTTAGTGCACTTGTGAAAGATGGCCTGATCTGATTTTTATCAAAACATTTTTGCTCTGAAAATTGTTTTTTGCTAAACAAATTGACTAAAAGTCAAATTTTACAATATTAAAATTGTAGTAATTCTAATAATTGATATGTGATTTATATGTACAATTTTATAAATAGAATGAACAGAATGAGTCTGGATGTTTTTAACGGGATCATTTACCCAGTTATTAAAATTATTATAGTAAAGTTGTCTTTTTTTAACACAACATGAAGATGGAAAGTAGATGTGTGAAGACTTTTTAAAATTAATTTTGTCTTATTGAAAAAATAACAGCATACGGGTCTGCCCTTAAGAAAATAAATCCTGATTTTATTACAGTGTAAGTGTGATAACCATGTTTTTTTTTTCGGACTGACAACCATTTATATTAAGCTTCCAACGCCTTAAAAGCCATGAATCCATGATTATTTTTGTGGAATAAGTAGATTTTTGAGTGTACTGTTCCTTTAAACACCCACTAAAATTAGACAGAATTATTAAGCTTTGAACATGTGTGCAATGCTTATCTTCAAGCAAAAAGGTTTTTTGACAGATAAGGAATTAAAGAGCTGTGTTTCTGTAATCAAACGAATGCTTCAGGGAATTGTTCGGTATTAAAGTGCTCCACATAATAATTCATATCTTTGTCATTTTTCCGTCGTCTCTAAACAATGCTGTTTTTACCTTTATCTTTCGGCTTTTACCGTGAGATACAAGCTCTTTGTCTTTGCTGTGCAGTGATTGGCATGTTTATCCTTTTACCTGTGTTTTCCCGTCGGTACGAGCCGTGTACACCAGCTTGATTACTTGAATTTGTGATGGTACTTAAGACTGCAAAGTTTGAGCTTTTCTCAGGCTTGAGACGGAAATGAAACACAACAGGATGAAAGATCCTCTCATAATGCACTTTTGAGATGACAACACAGCCGAATTACAATTCATAAAACCTGAAGGTGGTGACTCACACGAACATTTTCTGTAGGCACTTCTTGCTCTGACGTGAGGTGTAGTGATATTAGAAATAACAGCTGAAGACGTTCTCAAGTGTGTGTGAAAAAACTGCACTTTAAAATCAATCCTGTTCAATTTAGCGTAAAAAAATGAAAAAAATCATCTGAAAACATTTGTGGGGGTTATGAGGTTAAATTTTGGGCATGTCTGTATTTTGTACAGGTCATACATGCATAGATTATTAACCACTTTATGTAAAAATATATATTAACTAAATAAATAACAACATTTCAATGCTAATCAAATACTTGCACGTATTTACATATGTATATAATAAAAGTGTAAAATATAGTTTTTTATTTATTTTTTATTTATGTATTTATTTATGGCAATGTCCTTTTCTAGCATTAGTTATAGGTTTACCTGTACCTATTTTACTTTAAAATGTATTTTCTTCTTAAGTGTACTATAGATTTTTATATATATATATGTATATATACAAATCTATGTATATAGATTTTTAATAGCTATATATAGATTTTTTAAACATAAATGTTTATTAAATTATTATTTACAGCATAAACATCTGCATGCAGTATCTTGGTAAACGTAATATAATTTCTATGTTATATCACTTCATCGTATTATATTTATTTGTTTTATTGTTTGTCTTGTTTTGTGGCAGGGCTGTGATCTCCCTGAGCAAAGCACAGTTCATGTGGTTCTGCCTCCGTGTGGTTCGGCCCGGCGCTCAGAGCTGGTCTTACAGCGACGGCTGGGCGGTGAGGTGGGCAGCTTGACCCGACTGGACCTCAGCGCCTCTCGTCTGACCACAGAATCTGATGGCCTGGCTGTCGTTCTGGAGACAGATGCGTCCGGTCTGAAAGACCCCGCCGGGCACACAGGTAGATTGTTTTTGTGTGTGTATGAATCTGTCAAGCTAAAATATATTTTGAGGCACTTTGTATTCCTAGTAAAGGTTTTGTCACCAGAACTGAAAGTGTCAAGAATTCTCCAGATATTTAAAGAAAGACCACCTAAAAATGCTATCATACAGTATACTTACCCTCATTTTGTTTCAACCTTCTTTTACTTTTCTTCTTCTGTAGAAATTGCACAAATTGTTTTCCATACAACGTGTATAATTTCACACATATAATGAAAGTAGATGCACCGTAAATCATTATCGTATAGTCCAGACATAAAAAAATATTTAATAATAGTTAATCATTCCTCCAATCATGATTAAAACGTCTTAAGACTCTAATTCAGCAAGAGTCTAAGAGTCTAATCTCAGCAAATCTCTACTGTACTACATCCAATATTTTGACATCCCTATTCGCAACAAACCACAATTCCTTTGTGTATTCTGTATATCCTTCCATTGAATTAGTTCTTGTACTGCCAAAGCCTTTCGACTGTCTTTTTCAGCTGTAATATGCAGGTTTCAAAGAGAACACTCAAATGGATTTGCAGTCGCACAGGTCGGTAGGACGAATGCTGTCGTTTGCCACAATGGCTGTGCTTTTACAAGCTGTCCTCTGCCCGCCCTTCCTTTTCAACATCACGCTGGCTGGCGGCCCACTCGGTTACTTAGTCCAATCACACCGGCTCTTTTATCCAACCCTTCCCCTGTAAAAGCATTAGCATAATGGAGGATTCCTGCAGAAATCATAAATAACAGGGTACCTGTCTTATAAAACCCACTCCACTCGATTTATGTTCGGCTGTGTCATGTACCTTCTCGCTGCCTCATGCTTTTAGCTCTAATGAGAATGCTGCTCACAGGTGTGCGTGCGTGTGTGTGTTCATGGGTGATTTAAACTGGGGGGTTACAGACAAATAGGACAAGTCATCTTTAAACTAAACCATAAGCCAGCAAGATGTCTGGATGTTTTTTCTTTTAGCTGATTGGATGGTGAGCTCTTTGTCTTGGGATTGTGGCTGATTGTTGTAGCACTAATGCATCTGTTCAGTGCTGTAACCAGCCCACTTTCTCAAAACACTCGACAGCTGTAAACTCAGGTGGAAGAGAACCGAGGGATCTGAACTAAAATCGACCAAAAGCGGGACTTTTCAGGGCCTGATGTTCCTGCTAAAATTCAGTCTACATGGAAACCTGGAAAGCCATTCTAAAACAAAACAAAATGAATGTACAGGATTGAATATATTTAAAAGGGGACGTGTGTTCCTGGTTTCCCAAGACACTTCGTACACTTCTTTAATCAGGCAATGTGTTTTTCAACCAGATATGAATCACAACATTACAACTTTTGACTTTAGCATTTAAAAAAAAAATTAGAAAATTAATGGTGTTTTTACTTTAGGAGCTTCATTCTTTGTTGCTCAGACAAACAAGTATTTCCACCCCAAACTTAGTTGAGGTAGAATCTGATGTGTCGGATGGCTCAAATAGCTTATGTTTATTATAAAAAATCACACATTTCATCTTTATTGTTTGCATTGTATAATATTTCTTACAGAATCCAGAGCCCACAGCAGTTTCTACGTCTTCTGTAAGACAGTCTGCAAGGCCGTCCAGCCTGGAAAACTACGAGTTCACTGCAAAGTGTGCAAACAAGGCACCCTTACACTCAGCAGGGTATGTACCTTCACATGTGCATTCTTCACGGTGATACCAGTGAAATAAGATGACATAAATTAAAGTTTAAAGAACAACTAGGGATGCTCCAATCTGAATTTTTACAGCCTTTACCACCAACTTGGAATAATGATCATCCAAAACTTATCCCAAATCTGATCCTGCAAGCTTTATAAAACTGATACGTAAACTCTGTGGTGACTGTCCCTGTTGACTTTTTTCCTGATAAAGTAATACCACAGTCGCTTTGGTTATATTATTTACAGTTATTATGTATATTATTGTTTTAATAGACAAACAAATAAATACATAAGTTACATTCTTCAATAAGCAAGTTAATATGTTACATTAATAATATTAAAACAAAACATTATGCATTGACGATAAAACTTTATTTATTACATATATATATATATCAGTATGTCAGTACAAAATTTCCATAACAATGTTTTATAAGAGGTCAGAAAGAATTTAACCTGTTAACTGTTACTGAACACTGTTTCACTATTCACTTTAATATTTCACAGGTGAATTATAATCTAATCATGAAAAACTATATATTGATGGAAAGGTGTAAGACTTAAGAATAAATATTTGACACATTTTCATAAACATAAACTTAAAAATGACTAAACAATACTATTGTTATTGTTATTTTACAAATGATATATGTGATAAATGAAAAATGATAATGATAAAATATATTTTCATATCTATGCTGAATATATATGCAGTGACAATTATCAGGTTAACAAAATATACAATTAATTTACAATTCTGCAGGGAATGTGCATGCATAAACCTGTGTGTTGGCTTCTAGACCCTTTTGAATATTCCTCAATGCACATTCTGTTCCCTTGTACATATTCATAAACAATTTGAGACAAAAATTTGTAACCAAGAACATTTGCTCTGTTGCCCCAAGTTTCATTACTAACTAACTGTGACACTTCTTAGCCTGAAGTATGAATGCAGAAAAGAACAAACCCACGTCTCGCTGCCCCCTCACAGGCTGTCATAATCACCCTTCTCTTTCCCGCATGTGGCAAGTTTTATCTTTTCCTCCGTATGGACTTTCCGTCCCATCGCGTGGGCAGCTTTCCCACCTCTCCGCATTCTGCTGCTGTTTGGGAGGCTGACTGACACGTCGCTAAGCCGCACCTGCCTTTTCTTCCCGCTCGCGGTGGTCTTCGGCACCGAGAAGCTGTTTGTCCACTGTCCCTGAGCCAGGGCCGACCCATTTCCATGCCAATCTTATGAGGCGTCTGGCTCTTAACATCCCAGGGCCCGGAACGGGTTCCAGCTCGTCTCATCTAACTTTCTCGTAAGATGTTGAGGAGAGGAAGACAGCAAAGTTTATTCTTTGGCTTTCAGAGCGCTTAATTTTGGCCTTTAGAGGCACTGAATGTCAAATATATTCATCTCTGTCAGGAACTTTTAGCTTAAACATACAGCTTTGGCTTTAAAAGGTTTGTGTTGAGGCAATGTTATGCCATGATTTTCCAAATCTATGTTGAATTGTCTGTTGGGGAAATCTCTGTTTATAATTGTTAAATATCTTAATGTGGCCTGAGGCTTTTGTTAATCTTTTTAATTATGATGTTTGGCTTGTTCCAATTGTAATAAAATCATGTTCAAAGTCAAGAGACAAAAATGTTTCAGACAATATTTCCGAATTAATTTTTGTCATACAGTGTTTATAGGGTCGTGGAAATCATGTGTTGTGTGTGTGTGTGTAAATCATTATTGTCATCTGCCTCTCTTTACTAATATATCTCGTTTTTTAATGCCAACGCATACAGTCATATGAGATGCTGTTGAAAAAGCGAAACTTTTCATGTCGGCCCCTCTAGCTTTTTTGTGACAAAAGTTTAAAAATGAGAACTAAAACATTGTTGTGATAACTATAAATATTAAAATGTATTTTTTGTGTCAAAGACAACTTGTTTTCTTCCACGTCTTCTGTCCTCAGGAAGTTTCTTTTCTGTTAGCGCACAAACAGTTCCAGGTGCGGTTTGGGTGATGAATAATAATTAGGTAATGTGTCATGCTCCAGCACTGATTGGCTGATGTCAGGCGTTTTTAGATGAGCTCTGTCTGTAGTGAGATTACCGTTAACCGCCGGCCCGTTTGTTCAGCCCGCAGCCAAAGCAAACAGTTGGCAGAGGCTTCAGCTTGCTCTGAAAGTTGTGGCTTTATGCGGCCAGCGGCCATGGTTTTTCATCGCATTGCGGCCAAACAAAACTAAACCATTTCAAAACATTATGATTATCTCCTAATGTTGGGGAGAGGGGGACATATATTTTGTCCGCTAAGTGGAGAATGCCAGTACCCCCTGGAATAATGTATGTATAGATATGCATTTAATTATTCAACTTTTAATTATGAATCTGCATTTGACGCGTCCTGTTGTTTATATTGACTTTACCCTGATAACTGTCACTGCACATATTGAGTTTACACATGAAAATGCACTATGCAAACTACAAATTTTTCAATCTTTTTTTAATTGAAGTATTTTTCTAAATAACTTTTTTTTTATGAAAATTTGTCAAATATTTATTCTTGAGTCTTAGACCTTTCCATTAATATAAAGTTTGTCATGATTAGATTAGAATTCAGCTATTAAATATTAAAGTGAATAGTGAAATGACCCAAGTGTTCCTCTTGAGGAACGAGGACAGGACACCGCAAGCGAAGTCGACCAATCAAACGCTTTGAATCAGTTGTGTGTGTTTGGGATGGGTCTCCGCTGGCTACAGGATGTTGAATCCTCACAGCTGGCTCAGAGACACAGCCCTGTTTGTTAAACAATAATGTAATTAATGCTTTGTGGGATCGCGATGTTCATTCTCCTCCATGGAGAAAAAACATCCTGAGAGGGCGGGGAGGTATGACTGATGTGAACAATGCGGGAGGTGTGTTAGTGAATAATTCATAGACGTTTTTCTCATTAATCATTTAGGTTCGCGGCGTGCGAGCGTGCGTTTGTTTTGAGTCGACGCGCCAGGGGTCTGTGTGACCTTTCCTTGCTGTCTCTTAGCAGGTGTCTTCGTGTAATCTCCGGGCTCCTCCACCACGGCACGACGGTCTCATCCATCGGCCCTCCCTTCCTCTCGCCCCCTCCTGCTCCCCCTGTGGGCGAGTAATGATTTTCTTAACCTTTTCTCTTGCTTATTAAGGGCCCTGTCAGAATGTTTAAATGCTTATGCTAATCAGGCCCGGTCGGAGTCGGGCGGGGGAGGACGTTGTCCCAAAACAATTATGGATGGAGAGAGTGTCTTAATCTGGCAGAAGGACGAGAAAGTGTGTGCGAAAGGAGGGAAGGTGGCAGGTAGAGAATGAGATCGAGCCGATGGTGCCGGTTTTTAAAGAGATACCTGCCCAGAAATGAAAAGTCATTTATTTAGAATGATGTCATTCCTGACGCTGCTTTTATTTTTCTGTGGAACACTGAAAGATGAATGAGTGTCATTCAGTTACTCCTGAACAGAACGTGAATGCAAATGACATCTGACAAATTTTCACTGAAGTAAGAAATCCAAACAACCAAATTTTTGTTCTGTTCTGCAAACAATGATGTCATATGATTTCAGAAGACTTGCAATAGAGCACACAAGTCATACGGGTTATATACTTGTAAATAATTGGTTATTTTTTGTTTTCATAAGGCCACATTTACACAACAATGATACAGTAAAAAACAGAAAAGTGAAAAATAATAGAAAATCATACAATATGAACTGATTGCACATATTGTAATACAATTTTAACCTTGTGTAAACTATTTATGTGATTGATAATACAATTTGAACTTGTAGAAGATGAAATTTCAGTTTTGTCTGAACTATTCCATGAAAATCAGGAAAGTTTGTAAACAGAAGCGCGGGAGTGTTTTAAGGTCTTGTGTCTTTCATGTATTTCTCTTTGAGTTGAACAGTTTTTCTCTCTTTGACCTCTCTCTCTATCTTACTCAATTTGCTCAGCCCTCTCCCGCCCTTTACTTGTCTTCCAATTACCATCGTTCTCTTCATCTTCCTGTGACTGACGTGTGTCAGACCGTTTCTGTGATGTTGTTTGGTTTCTGCAGGGGCCGTGGTGTTGGGATGATGTGCTTCTGCCTAACAGAATTCATGGAGTATGTCAGTCGCAAGACTGTGATGGCAGAGTGGCGGTGAGACAAAATAACCATGGTTTTATTATAGCAAAAGTGTACTTACCATACGTTTCATTTGACTTAAAAACAATGATTACTGCTTTTTATAAAACAACACTTTATATGTCAACATTATGCATCAGCTTGATAAGAATAAACACTTCCTACAGGTAATACAGTTCATTAACTGTATGCTGTTTACAGTCGCAGGTGTGCATTTATTGCCATTTTTACAACCCTGAATGCATTTCATCCATTTTATATATCCACATTTTTAATGAAGACACAATATTTGTTGTGAACTTCCTCCATCTGTTGTGTATATTCACTGTTCTGCTTGGCAGACAAAGAAGAGCACTTCCACTGCTTAGAGTAAATTGGTAGGTCAAAGCCAGCTGGGTCCAATAATACTTTCCTCATGCTGGAAATCCATAAAAACACTGCAGTTAGGTTGTTTTAGATGGTTAGTGGGAGCTTTGCAAGACATTATATCTCATTTGTGCTCTTTGCAGGAGTTCTACCTGAAATGTGCTGCTCACCCCACCTGTGATAATGACACATCAGTAGCACTGGACTTGATCATGGCCAACACATGCAGTGTCCCCTGCATCTCCTGCACTGACATCATGTGAGTGTTTGGTGGGATTTTTTCACGTGTCTGTAGATAAACCCATTAGAGAGTCCCTGAGGCTGTCTGGGGAACAGATAGACAGCGAATCAGTCAGTTTATTATGACATTATTCTCGCTGTGAACTTACAAGGTGAGACAAGATGAAGCCACAATTGATAATCAGTTTTCCATGCCTTCGCAATCTAACCAGCAAGAACAAGCAACATGGCTTATTTTGTCAGACATTAAGATTGTGATTTATGCTAAATGAAATTTGATTTGTTCAAAATGAATTACATGTACATTGGTCGTGTATGGAACGGTTGTGTTTAGAAATACTGTGTGTATTGGACAGGACCTAAAAATGCTAAAAGCATTTAACTATGTCTCATTCTGCTCGGTGACATTTGATCAGTCCAAAAATGTACATTACATTTTGTTAAAAAAAAGCATTTAACAATTTGTCAGCAAGCTAACAATAATTGCAATATACAAAACTATGTTCTCATGTAGGACTAGTGTTGATGAACATGTAGTTAGTGCGTGTCTGAAGCTCCTCTAAACGTACTTTGACTACTAGTTACAACACTCTTGAAAATGAAGGTCTTTCAGAATGTCACAGAAGACCATTTTTGTCTGAATGGATCCATAAAGAACCTTCAACATCCAAAGCACCTTTCTGTTTCACTATAAAAAGGAACAGAATAAATGGTGCTTTGACTGAATGGTTCTTTGAGGAACCAAAAATGGAGAACGTTTTGAAGCACGTTTATTTTTAAGAGTGTTAAAGTAGTCTAATAACCAGTATTTACATATAATTAAATAAAATTTACTCAGTGTTGTTTAGTATTTTTTCTCCGCATTTTACAATAGTAGTAAAAATACATTTCTATCTATGCTGAACTCTTATTGACTGCTTTTTATTCATTATTTGCTCCAAGAAAAACATTTAAAACATTTTTAAAATAAATTTTAGTTTTCTAATGAATTATAGTTTTGTCTACGAAAGTCATTTCAAACATTGAAATAAACACTTTCAGATTAAAAGATTTTTAAGATCATGGGAAACATTTTTGTGTTTTGTAGCCTGGTAGTGTACAAAATGCAAGATATAATTCAAAAGCTACAGCTGACTGAAATTTCACTTGGACGTCTGCCTAAAAAATGTTATGCCAGAAAAAACCCTTAACTTACACTGACCAGCTGACAACCGACAGATATGAAAAGTAACTTTTTAAACAAGGTTGACAAGCCAGTTTAAAGATTTCCTGATTGATCCATCAGTCATAAACATAGAAACATCTGCCCACCTCAAACGTACATATGCCTCCTGGGGTGCGGCCCTTCAATCAACGACGGCCATTTTTCCAGAGAGAGAGTGTTAAGTGTATTCTGCAGATAAAGGTCAGCTATTAGCTGGGCGGTCCTGTGAAACTCTCGTACCTGCTGCTCAGGCACAGAGGGCAGGGGCGGACGGGCGGGAAAAACCACACAATGGAGCACAATCACCAACAACCACCATTCAAATCAAGGGCTGATTGAAGGCGCCGCAATTACCTTCCTGAGTAGGGCTTTGTTTTTCCACTCTTGTCTTCCTCCTCCTCGGAGATCTCCTCCATTTATTTAAAAGGGCGCAGAGAAGGACGGGGACAGTCTTTCACAATAGAGACAGAAGAGGGGTCAAAGAGGTGGAACACAATGTTAGACGGGTGACTTACAGCCGAGTGAGAATTAAGGAGTGGTTCTTAAGCAATAAGAAGAGAATTAGAGTGAGATTTGGGGAGGCTGTTTTTTCATTTAACAAAAGGGGTTTTTTGAAGGCTCAGAACAACACAGAACAATGTGGTTTATGCACAACGTGACCAAACGTTATTCTAGCGGTGGTCCTCAGCACATCAATCATCTATCTGACCTTGATCGCATTCCTCTTCTGTTCAAGATGACATTTTTAATGAGTAATGAAACGATTTTTCTGAAGCTAATTCACAATATCAGTCAAAAGTTGATATTAACACAATTGACGAAAATGAACAAATATGTCTCATGATCTTTAAAATCTGAAAAAAGTAACCAGATCAGGAACACTGTTTGCAAAATTGCAAAACACAAATTGTGTTGACACAAAGTTCATTTGGTGAACTAAAACATTAGACATTGTTAATAACCAGCAATGTAAGTCATAGTGCGTCACATAGCATTTGTCATTTTTAACCGTACAATGTGTAATACAAAACACTTATAATATGATGCAATGGTGTGTAATGAGCTACTGCAAATATTTCCCTCATCATTGTGTCTTGCAGGACTCCAGTTGTGGTTTTTCAGTGTTCAGAGCGTCATGTGATCTGCCTGGAGTGTTTTCATCTTTACTGTGTGACCAGACTCAACGAACGACAGTTTATCCACGAGCCGCTGGTGGGATACTCACTGCCCTGTGCAGGTAAACGTGTCTTTAGCACACGGATGTGTCTGGATATTATCGCACATGTGCTTTTTAGTGTGTTTTTTGCCGTGTTAATTACACACTTTGGCTGAGTTTGTCAGTGATGGATGGTGGTGTGTCGGTGGCTGCGGTGAAGTGAAGATACTATCAAATTGTTCTCCTTCACTCACACACACACAGCGACATACCCACACATTTTCTCTGAGCCCCCGCCGTGCCCTCGTTGGCCCACCGCATCCGTTAATGCCACCCAATAATTGGGCTCCGGGGAGAGACATTGACCCCCCATCAGCCCGAACACCCTACCAATCTCTCATACTTTCTGTATCCTTCTGTATCTACCTCTGTCTTGCCTTTGCACTTCCTTCATTTGTCTCGCTGCCATTCTGACCCTGTTGTTATTTTTGTCTCTTTTTTTCTGCGTTTACAACCCCCTGCAGAATTTTTTGCCTCTTGGGCCTAAAACGGTACCCGTTTGTGATGCTTAATCAAACACGTAGGATCATCAGGATTTGTTCTTTCAAACCGGACGCAAACTAATAACAAGAAGAAATGAAATATGTGATCATTTAAAAGACATAGGAAGAGGAATATTTTATTGCTAATATGTTGCTCTTTTATAGCTCAGGAGATCTGATGGAGTTCATAGTTGTGTTTCATTCACTTAGTCTCAGATGTTCCTTCTTTTTTGCTAAGGAGAAATTAACACAGAAATGAAATGAAACAATTGGTACATAATGAGTATGAAGGTGTTAAATGAATGTAGATTGTGTAGGCAAATTTTGCAAGCAGATTGATTGACAGGCGGACCTGACCAATCACAACGCCGATATTATGTGCCCCTGTGACTGTCCACCATTTTGTCCAACCAACAAACCAGTCCGACAGACCCGGCATAGTAAAGTAACATCAGACATTCAATGAAACATAAAGCAAAAGCTGTATTGTGTTTGTTGTATTGAAAATAGAATAACCAGAAAGTTTAGTCAAATGAGCAGCATCCCAAAATTCGACTTATTTCTTAATTTTTATAGTGATACTTTCTTTACAAATACAGTTAAATCCTCTCCCTTCCAAATAAAACAGATTTTGAGATTAGAAAAGGAAATGTAAAGTTCACAGTGATGTGTATATATTTGTTATTTATTGGCTGTATGTATGATGCTGTTGTGACGGCGTGTCTTTGGGGTCCATCTATCACCGTGTATGTGGCTACAGACAGGAAAAGGTCAGACATCAGACTCAAATGCCATTTCCACTTTTAAACAACTTTCAACAGTCCAGTCAAAGCACGCTCGTCCAGAAGGCGCAGATCAAAAGGAGCCGGTCACGTCCGCCAAATGTGAAGAAATGATCGGCTGCCTCAGATAAACACAATCGTGCGTTTTTCTCAGGAAATTCAGCAGAAGCTGGCGCAACCTTAACCTTCTTTTGAAATGAGCTTTAACATAACACCGTATTACATGTCAACCTCAAAGCCAGAAAATCTCCACTTAACATTTAGTCATACGCCTTTGTTGCGGGCGACTTCTAGATAGGAAGGGTGCGATATCACTCTCTCTCGTTTGAGTCATTCACATTTTACAAGCTGAGTTTTACTGATGTAAATGTGCTGAAATTATACCGATAATTTAGGCAGTAATGTACCTCTACTTGATTCTTCAATTAATTGCTTCATTGCTTTAAACTAAAGGGTCATATCATGGAAAATCATGTTTTTCTTGATCATGTAATAAAAATGATTTGATATGCACATGAAAGCAGCACATTTTTGCTGGGTGCTTGTATTATAAGGTAGATTATTTATGGTAAACTACTTTTTTTTTGTGATGTCACACCTAATGTGATGTCAGGCTCAATCCACACACACACACACACACACACACATTAGGTTTTCATTTTTAATGGGAACGTTTAATGAACATAATGACTTATACAGTAAAAAATGTATATTGTATGGTGTAACACTACCCCTAAACCTAACTCTCACACAAACCTTTTAACATTTTTTAATAAACATAATTTAAGTATGAGTTATAAGCTGTTTTTCATAAGATTGAAAAATTACTAGTATTTAGGGTTGCAGAAAGATGGAAAATGTCTAGTAAATTTTCGGTAAATTACCAAATATTTAAATTTTTTTGGGAATGTACCAGACATTTTCTGCCTCTTTGCAAGCCTAAAGGTATTACTATCTTTTTTGTGCCCATTACCAGGACTACACACACACGTGTTTACTTATATCTTAACAGACTTCTGTTGTTTTTACATATTTAGTTAACCTAACCCTAACCTGCATTTCTAACCACATTAACCTCAACCATAATAGAAAACAGTTCACATTTTTAACATTGTGAAAAAATTTAATTTACTATATGTTACAGTGTTTTACATATGAGGACATCCTCAAAGGAAGGTTTTGCTTGGATTTGCTGGTGTTTGGGTACACACACATACATGCACCAATTCCCAATTTCATAGCGAGTGAGGAGATGGTTGTGTGGCCACACTTATCAGGCAGTGATACGTACAGGGTTGCATGTTAACCGGGCTCAACCGGCCGATGGCTGGTGCTGTGCTAGATAAGGTGGAATTGCTGCAACACCTGTTGGAGGAACTTTGACATTTTATCAGCTCCGAAAAATACCCTTAAATACCACTGACCGCCTGCAGCTACCAGCTACTCCTGACAACAGTCAGAGAGTCAAGTCTAAAAACAACTGAAACTTCCTCTTTGCTGCATTTGGATCACTTTAGCTTCTGCTCGGCCGGGTGTGCGGACACATATATATCTATAATATAATATAACTGATTAATGCTTCCACAGGGAGGTGCATTTAGCTCGGAGATTATCGTTAAAATCCTTCCCATGGCCTTTATTAGTATTCATATAAGGATCTGTGTCTTTGGTGTATAAATAATCCATGGTAGACTGCTATCTGGTTTAGATGGATAATCCTACGACTGAACATCAGTATTCCTGTAGGGACAGCATGATCCGCTGTAAATTTATAGGCCTGTTGGGGTTTTTATCAGCGCCTTGTTCTTTCTGTACGTCTGAATGTCTGTGTAAAGGCTCACAGTGCTGAAGCTTTTCTGGAAAGATTAATTTCCCTTCATATAAAAAGAGCAATCTGCTGAAAGTAACATGAACAATAAAGCCATTTTGAATGAAGGAGCTGCATTGAAAGGGAACCAGCAAGCCAGCTAAAGCACAGTCCACGTTATTATTGGGGGGAAAAGCATTAAAAATAGCATTGTATTGCGAGCATGTTTTGTTGCAAGCAATATATAAACCACAAATATTTAGTAGTTATAGTTGATGTTTTTCCAGTGAGTGATTGTTTGGAGAATCATGAGATGGACTTTATTTTTTTCTCTGTCTGGCATCAGGGCTGTGCACTTTGTTGTGGTGCCATCAGCGTTGTCATGACACAGGTGATTGGCTCAGGAAACTGTACCTGGAACTGAATGCCTGTCATCATTTATTCACTCTCATCACGTTCAAAACTTGCATAAGACTCTTTCTTCTGTGGAACACAAAAGAATATATTTTGAGAAATGTGGTTTGTGTCCATACAATGGAAGTGATAAGGGTGGTTACCAACATTCATCAAAATATTTGTAAGTTGCTTTGGATAAAGGCGTCAGCTAAATGCCTAAATGTAAATGGAAAGTTTAGTACCTGGTGGGCCGATAAAAAACCTGTGCATTCTGACTCATAGAAGTTTCAGTTTTCAAGCAGTTTGTACACCAGATTGGTGGTGATTTTGGCAAGTATTTTCCATTTCTGTGTGCAATTTGCATCAAATGTTCAGTAAATGGTCTGCGAGTCATCTGTTTGAGAATGTGTCTATAAGAATGTGGAGATTTATGGCTGTGCCCACCACAAAACCTGTGAAATGATATGAAGTCAGGATTTCAGTTTTCAGCATAATGATACCTAAGGAATCAATTGTGATTATATGTTATGTATAACCTGATATTTTTCTGACTTGTATAGTACTATGGTGTTAGTTGTCAAAAGCAATGGTTACCAGTGTGAGACTGGTCCAAAAAATATGAACAAATTGAACACAAATGCCTGCAAAATTCAAGTTTGATCGCAAAAAAATACTCGTAAAAGATCATATTTGCTCACATAGAGACAAGAGTGATCTTCAGTTTTATTAAAAAATCATCCCAAAGCGCATTTTACTATTTAAAGATTTGGCATCTTTATGTCACATTCTGTTCGACTGTAAGCTCCATTTACAGATTTTAATATTACACGCTTTTACATCTGCATTTTTAAGTTAACATTGGATCTCTGCCTTCGTCAGAAGCTTTTATCCAGTGCATCTTGTAGTACATTGAAAGTATAAATTCCGTCAATGTGTTTGTCGTCTGGGAATCAAACCCATGACCTGTGCAGTGCTAACACAATACTTTACCATGAACACCAGCTTTGCTTTCAATTTGTGTGTTTCTTTCATCCACAACAATACTTTTCCTCTCTTGGTATGAAAAACCTTTATCTTTTAATAGACAAGCGTCAAAGAAAAGCCTTGAGTTTGAAGATTCCCTGCAGTCTAAACACCAGAACTAAAGCTGTTTTTCCCCTACTGGCTGATGGCAAAGCTTGCACTTTACTTCTGAATCTGAAACTTTTTGGTTTCATACAGATGAGTTACTGTACGCTTCTCCTGTACAGCGAGGCTCTTTCCGTCAGTCGTGCACACGCACACTGTATGTCGTCTGGCTTTGAACTCGAGAAACTCAAAGGCAGACCTCTGCGGCGCTCTTCGCTTGTTCTTTGTGTTTTATGTATAATGTGATAAAGTGAAAGAGGTTTTAAGGGCCAACCAACCCGTTGAATAATAGAATATAAAAAATACTTACACTTCCCCAAAAATCCATGCCAGTAAATGATAAATGAAAGCATCTCTTTGATATGATATTCAGGCATGTTGACCTGCAGCCAGTCTTCCAGCTCACACTGGATTCACACAGATGTGAAGGAGGACATTGTGACGCAATAACAAGTGTGAACAAACGCATACACATCTCGTATACAGTGACACTTCTCTCAACACACAAAAACTGATATCTACAAGCCTGAACAGGACATTAGATGATGCATGAATTACATAATGCATTAGCTGCAATGAACTAACAATGAACATTATATTTTTACAGGGTTTATTAGTTTGTGTTAATGTTAGTTAATACAAATACAATTCGTCATTATCTATTTGCTAGTCGTTGTGCATCAACTATTATTAGCAGTACAACTTTTTATTTTGAAAAAGTCACAGGCCAATGGCAGGTGTGATAACATTTGTCTTCTAATATTTGTAAGTCGCTTTGGGTAAAAGCGTCAGCTAAATGCCTAAATGAAATGAAATAACATATAAATCATATTAAGTTTTATATAAAACATATAAATCTTCTTGAATTAGATGAAAATATGTAACCAAGTGGCATTTATTTGTAATGTCACAGAAATAAGTGTCTCAGATGGAAATAAGTGTCTCTTTTTCTGGTTGTTAGTCTTCTTTCCATGTCCAACTTTTCAACTTTTCTATTGCACTTTGCTTGGGAAATACCTCTTAGTTATAAAATCCCAAAGGATGCTATGTAGCATTTGCATTATTTTGCAAACAATTAATCGCATCCAGAATGAAAGTTTGTGTTTACACAATATATGTCTGTGTACTGTACATATTAATTTATAAACATACACATACATGCATATATTTAAGAAAAGCAAAAAATAATAAATGTTTATATATAATTTCAATGCTTGGTAAATATAAATAAATACATCTAAATATTTCCTAATATATATATATATACATGTTTTTGTGTTTATAAATAGAAAATATGTATGCACAGTAGACATATGTTATGTAAACACAAACTTTTATCACAATTAATTATTTGACAGCCCTAAATATTGTAAATGTGACCCAGTAAAGTCATTTTTTTGTGATTTACCGTTACATAAAATCATTCTACATAATGTTAAGAACATTCATAACCTTGGTATCTTTAATATTGACTGAGTAAGACCATGTCAAAGATTTTGATCAAACTTTGATGCTCATAATGAGAATATAAAACTTTAGCCTGGATTTCACAGACAGTGTCACATATGATCACTTTTTCAAGTCACAATTTGGAAGTTGACCTTTTCAAGTTGAATTAAATATAGCATTAGTGGAACATAACGTAAAAATGACGTTGTAAATCTGCTAAAATCACCCTGGGATCAGTTGATAAGGAATTTGTCAAAAGATGATTTGGAGTTTTGTTTACACTTTTGTTTACACAATTTCATCTAAAACAATGAAATTTATATTGTCCAAATACTTTCTGGGAGTCCATTTACAAACACGCATACACACCCGCATCAGGGAAGAGATGATGCCAGAAAACTGACAGCAGGCATCTGAGAAGCATGAGATTAATAATAATGTGTCTGAGGAAGCATTCGGGCTTCCAACAGTGAGACACTGCAGTTATGCAAGACTGGTGAGGTTAAAATAGAGACATCAGAAAGAAATATTAATTTGGAAAAAGCTTCATTCCAGTCAAGGCTGTTACACTTTCTTTGTAGAGATTTTGAGATTGTTGAACTTGGAAGGACCTTATTAGGACACAATAGAAACTGTTTTAACATTAATGGGAGAGAAGTGACAAAAAGGGTTTTAGCACAGTCTCTTAAACACCAACTCAGGG
The DNA here is from genome assembly GCA_019155185.1 of Beaufortia kweichowensis. Lineage (NCBI taxonomy): Eukaryota > Metazoa > Chordata > Actinopteri > Cypriniformes > Gastromyzontidae > Beaufortia > Beaufortia kweichowensis. Next base: position 15,727,867 of record CM032801.1, on the reverse strand, counting down.
CCCAATTACTGACAAACTGAAGCTGATTCACTGACAGCAGGGCATTATGGGCCGGCTAATACTAGAGCTGTTGACGTGAAGTTCGTGGGCCTGATGCTCTAATGTGCAGCACCTGATAAAATACACCATATTATGCAGAAACATCGCTGCTAATGTGCTACCTGTGACACGCTCACTACCACAACCAGGGATTTATAAGCCTAATTTAAAGAATAATGTTGAATAATTTGGATTATTACTGTAAGCGGTTGGACTCTTAAAACAAAATTATTTTATTGCAAATGAAACACTTGACACTGTTGAAATATTTGTAAGAGCTTTGATTGCTTGTGCCTAAGATAGGTGTTAAAAATATTTATTAGCTATATCTTGACATTTGGAAGCTTTTTAATGATGTTCACTATACAATATATCTGGAAATTTGTGTATTTGCTCCAAAATTACCTAAAAGATTATATTTCTTAACCAAACCTCCATTGCTGCTGAGGAGATCAAAAATGTAGCATCCAAAATACAGTTAAAAATCTAGTTTTCACTAAACTTACAGGAACATTGTTTTTATCCATGTTTATTATTATTATTATAGTTAATAATACACTCTAAAAAACAGATGTGTTAAAAATAACACAAGATGTGTCTAGTTAGGGACAACACACAGATGTGCTGTCCCTAACTAGACACATCTTTGTGTTAATTTTAAAACAACACATTTTGTGCTACTTTCAACTCAACATGTGTTGTCCCTTTTATGTATTTAACACAAAATGACACATTATGTGTTAAACAGCATAACACAAAAAATGTGTTAAAAATAACACATCTTTTTTAGAGTGAAATAATAATAATAGTTTATTAATTGTAACCTTATAATTTACTTATTTGTTAGTAACATTTGCTTACATAAATGTTTTGATATTTAAAAACAAAAAACATGCAGATTCTTCTGGGAGCATTTTAAGTTTTGAATCACTGAATCTAAAATTTCAATCAATAATTCAATAATTAAAATGAAAAGTTTTAGGCAATAACTGCCTACACTGTAGCTTTAAGATTATTGTGATAATATGTCATTTATTGCTATGTTTGTCATAATGGATTTTAACCCTTTTTGATAAATATGAATAACATGTGCAAGAAGATTTAATGTTTGCTGGTATTGAATATTTATGTGGTTTTTATGCAGCTCTTTTATTCTTATTCTTATCTAAGTGTCTAATATAACTCTCTGTGGCATCACTGTTTCATCATTGCACTAAAACAACCGCTTCATTAATCCTAATCACAGTGACTGTCACACACACACACACACACTTCTTAATCAAAAAGATAATGAGAAGATAATTAGTGGGTTTGGGCAAGAGAAGTAAAAAAAGAAAAAGCAGTTTGACTTCCTTTATCAGGGTCCAGATTGAAGTGCAATCTGTCTGGGCGGCAGACTCCACCTGTCAGGGGAATTGGGAAAGTGTGGAGGTGTGTGTTTGTGAATCATGCACTTCACCTCTGTGATAGAGAGAACACAACCCTTTGTCACATCACACTGAAGGGAGGAGACAGATAAAGCAAAAGGGCTCATATCTGATTTTTGTATCTTTTGCACTATTTTTTTGTTTATGTTTATTGTTATGAAAATTTGTCTTATGAACTATAAAATATTAAAGTGATTAGGGAAAAAACATAAGTCTAAACAGGTTAAATCATCCGATCTAATCTAACTGGCTAAACATTATGAGGATACAATGATTGTTTTTATTGAAGATCAGGTTAGTCAAATATTCTGAGATAGTTTAAGGCTTGTAGTAGCAAGTGAACTATTTTATATATCCACTAGCAGAATTTCTCTTTGTTTGCTGTATTAGTCATTTTTTATATGTCAGTCGGACATCTTTTCTATCCCAAGTGGGCGGTTCTTGTCCATGAGCTGCAAACTGGACGGGACTTGATGGTCAAAATTCTGACTCACTTCAAGTGCTAAAACAAAAAGCTATAACCGTCTGTAACTGCGGAGGAGAATTCATAAACGCAGTCTGCTAAATCATAATTTAGTCCATTAGAGCACAATCTAATATATTAAATCATAATTTAATCCATTTGAAACGTTCGTATGTCGCGTTCGATTGTTGTTATCTCTAATGGAGAGCATGAGTCCAGAATATTTATACAGATTTTTATGTTCTTTAAATACACACGCTGTCGTATCAGATGATTTCCTTTTCTCATTATTATCATGCTAAATTCAACAGCTCGGCTTTCTTTTGTCTGGTCAGTTGCCCTTCATGCTGAAGAAGGACATTAAAAATGAGATTCGGTGGCCCCTTTATCACCGCTGGACGGGCCGCCTGAGGCACAGCGAGCGAGCGAGGAGGGCCGGTGAAATATAGCACGTCTATCTGCTGAGGAGACACTAACCACGCTTTTATATGGGTATTGATTCACTCGCCCCGCTCTTTATGAAAAATACACTTTTTTGTTATCTGTTTCAGCAAGTTATTAAAGAGGAAATGAAGTTATAATTCTGATGGATTTTGTAGCATGTTTGGGTTCAGCTTGTTTTTACTTTTTTTTAAATCGCTTTGTCTCAAACAACATCGCTTTGGTTCATCCAACATTGTAACAGTCATTTAAAAGATGTGTGATTTCCTTTCTTCTACAAATGAGCATGTTTTCCTGAGTTTTGATACAGATTTTTTTCCATATGCTAAAAATGTATTTCATACAAAATGAAGTAAATGATAACAAAAGTTTTTATTTTTGCATAAAATGTCCTTCAGTAAATAGACAGTCAATTTTAATGTTACGAGACATAATTGGTAGGATGCAAAGTATGGGAAGATTCTTCAAGTAAGGACTATAATCCCCTTTAAGTACACAGCGCTCTGGAATACTTGATTCTGATTGGCCAGTCGCGTCAATCCGAGGTGTGTTATTCCCTGATAACACAGGGTCATCCGGATACTGAGAGTCAACTTGACCTTAAAAAGAATTTACTTACTAATAAATTAGATAGAAATATGCTAAATTAATAACATTTATTAGATTATATTACGAATGATTAAACCAAATTGAACGTTTGGCTGAGTCATGTCTAAAGCCGATGGGAAACGTTTTTCCTCACGAAAGGTTTGTATTCATTGCAAAAAAAGCAAAATGAAAAATTCAAAATCAATAATTCATGTATAATAATTTACTCATGTGGCAATCCGCAGAATAAGAAGGATTACATTATCCCTTACCTGTAAACTTCTTTCAAAGTTTTTTTAAAACATTGACCTAGGCCCTGAGATGAGTTATTTATGATGGTTATTTATGTCCGTTTTTGGACAGCATCATGAAAACCAGAGAATTTAGCTCACTTAGAAAGGTATGCAGATGAGAGAGAGTATCTCCTGTCAGACAGCACAGAAGTCTGCACGGCCTTTGTGTTTGGCCTGATGAGCTGGTGGTTTTCTGCACAGGATGCGGGCGTGAAAGTAATGCCTGGTAAAGGGTTTTGCCATCAGGAGAGGAGATAAGGTGTTCACTCACTTTCTGCATTTCTCTCTCTCGTGGCTTCAGCAGCTTTTAAGTGCTTAGGCCTTTGAAGTGGAGGCAATTGGTTCTTGCTGCATGTATTGCCATGGAAACGATTTGACTCCGTCATCCACAAAGAACCCCTGTAATATGAGAGCATCTTTGGAGGCTAGTTTTTTTATTTTAGAAATACAGTACCAGTTTTATCCACATTTTAAAAACTCATCAAAACCATGAAATAACACAACTGTAACTGTAGGAATTATGCTATGACTAAAATAAATGAACACTATGTTATATTTGATTATCATCAAAAGTAGTCACCCTTTTTCTAGAATTTGTAAAATCATACACTTGGTATTTTATCATTCAGCTTCTTGAGGTCTCAACCTGTGAAGCTTTTTAAACAACACTGAAGACATTTCTATCTATTCTGGACTCCTATTGGCTGCTTTTAATTCATTATTTGCCCCAAGTAATTCATTTCAAAAATATGTTTTAATAAAATGTTTGTAATATGCTGGCACAACTATTAAGATCACAAGAAACACTTTTGTCAGTTTTGTCTAAACGTTTGACTGGTACTGTATATACATAACCAGACTTAAAATAAAACAAAGACTAAACTTACAATCCCACTTCCTCCAACCTGCAGATGATGATGTGATTGTCACATAAGAAACGCAAGGCTAAAAATGAAATATATGCAATTTATCTTGTTCAAAAGTTTTTCCTTGCAGTATTTATGTCTTGTTCTTGACAAAAAGCCAAGTATTGTTGTTGGATTTTATTACCCGGGTTGTTCATTTGGCCCCACATTGACACAGTTATAAGATGCAGCTTTGACACTTGGGACAAATAAAAAAAAACTATCACAAAACACCACAAACACTCATTGATGCTGAAGGAAACAACACAATATTGAAATACAAGGGTGTGTAAACTTTTCAACTTAAACTTGAAGTTAATTTATTGTGTAATTGTGTTTGTTTTTATTCTTTGTACATACATTTCTGCTGTGCAGCTTCTAGTGGGCAGTACTAAATTTACAAACATGTCTTATTTAAATGCTAAACAACTTATGTAATGTTAATTTATAAACACATCTTTGCATCTTTGAGCCCATTTGCAATGTTAAGATGTTTTAAAGCTTTAAAGGTTTTGTTTATTTTAAATATAAATTATTCAGTCTGTTATGGTGACTGCTTATCTGTACATGAATAAACACCAAACACAATCCCACAGGAATTTGTACATATTTTACGAGGTGGCTAATTTGTACGAGTTCGATTTGCCTTCTCCACAGTGATGTTATGGTTAGGGGTAAAATACTTTTTATTACTGAAATTAAAAAATAAGTTTGGGGGGGATAAAATTCTTGACATCATCAGGATAAAAGATGTAAGTCATCCATCTCTATTTCTCACTGAGTTTCTGGATCAGGAACATGTCCCTCTGATACCTGTGACTGTTTCGAACAAACTCAAATCGACTCATAATGTCATATTCCCTCTCAAAGACGCTTCTCACTTCTGCTTCTATATATCTTGAAAAGCTCAAAGTTTATTTTTCAGACAGACTAGCGTGTGTGTGCACATGAAAGTGTCCGGCTGCACGTATTTCCTCTGGAAATAATCTCATTTTGTAGCTGGCTGGCTGGTGTTCAGCAGTTTTTGCGCTCTTATCCCCGGAGTCTCTCACTGTTCTCCGTTTCTCTACTGCAGAAGGATTTGATTTGATAAAACCTCCGCAGAAACATCCAGCGTGTTACTTGTTTACCTTCACTGACTTGCTACTTCAAAGCAGACGTAGACAAGACTGGGATCTGGGGAAGTTTAGCGAATGCTTGTGTGTGATCTGGTCCCATCAGTGGTTCAGTTAGGTGATGTTAAGTGTGTTAGAGATTAACTGATGGCCGTGGAAGGGCCTTAAGGAGTGTGAAGGGTTTTCTGAAGCTTCGGTGGTGTTAGTTTAAGTCAGAAAGGAGATGTGGGTGTAATTGAGGTCTTTTGTCAAACGCCTGACCTTGTCTAGTCTAGCTGCTGTCTTTTACGAGAGCTGAGAAAAATAGAAAAAGAAGTACATATATGGAGAAACCAAAAAATGAGACATTTTTATTTAAACCTTTCTCTCTGATTATCTTAGGTGCCTTTCTTAGACATACACGTTTCCAAATGCTGTTCTTGCATTGAACAAAATGAAATGAAGAGGTGTGGCATAGTGGTGTAAAGAAAAAGCGTAAAATGCTGCATATTTTCTATTTAAACAGGTGGTTGGATGGACATATTGTATTAAAGAACTTTAAAAAAAACTTTTTTCATTTTAGAGAGCATTTTATTTTACAACAGTTAGATACGACAACAGTTGTATACACCACTTCGGGCATGATAAATCGTCAATGTTTTTGGACCATTTTCCATATTTTTGTTATTAATAAAATTATTTTGTTATACTATAAGTAAACATTCATAAAGATAAGATTCGTCAGTGTGTTTTTATGGGGTCTGTAAAGGTTTAAAGCCCACATGGGAAGATACATCTTAATGAATTGATAGCTTACAGCATTGTGTCCTTGAGCAGGTGCACTAAACCTTAAGCACTTCATCTCACATTCCTCCAGGGGGATAAAGTGAAAATTTTGTCATCATTTACTCATGTCAAACCGAGCCTATTATTATTATTATTTTCTAGGCCATATGTCTGTGGAAAGCAGATTGCCATTGACATGGTAAGTTTGAATAAATGATTTTTTTTTGCTGAGTTCTAAAATTATGCTTTATGAAAATCACAAAAAAACAGTACCACCGATCCTATTCATAAGTTAATAAATATTTAAAAGTGGTAAATATTAAAATATTTAATGGTTGCTTTGCTGAAATGTTTCCCATGACTTTTGATATGAAGGTGTATGCCTACGTATTTGATAGTAGTTTTAATTATAAAAATGTAATTGTGGCAACAGTCATTTCCACCAGAATTTTATTTAAAAAAAATTTTTTTTTATTTTTATTATTTAAAAAGCATCTTAGGGTAAGACCTTAAAAAGATTTTTGCAAATTCTACATAAAATGTGACTCCACTGAAGATGCTAAAATATGATTTTGATTTATTTCTGATTTTTTTAGTTACACCATACAACATTGTTGTATGATGAGTTTATAGTTATTCTGAAATATGGAAAAAATGTAGCCTACTAAAGATTAAGTAAACGTTATGGTATATATATATATATCTATCACTTCACTCTGTGTTTTATATCTTTTATGATGATATTTAATGGCCTGTGAGCAGTAATTTGTCTTATCTCTTAGTTTTCTTCATCTGGTCTGATTTAGATCAGTTCTTACACGAGCTTTCTCTGCCTGCGGGCTTATTAACGGCTCTATTGGGTTATTACTGATCCACTGCACTGTTGCTCTATTTCTGTAATCTCATGCTTTCTCTTTATCTTTCTCATATTGCCTTCCCATAATTCTCTCTTTTCAAACCACCAGCAGAGCTCTTCAGTGCTGCCAGCTATATTAGCAGATTCAGGATCAGGTTTACTTTACAGTAGTTGCTTGAGGCATTTTAAACCTTCCCTTAATGTTGTCAGCGTGATGCCTTTCTTTGCACCACACAGAAGATCAGCGTGTATGGTCAGATTTCTTGTAACTGAATATAAAACGTATTTATCAACATGTAAAGACCTGTTATGCAAATCACGTGTCTCTCACCAATAGCACAGTTTAAAGAGTCGATTGAAGGGTAATTTTACCTCAAAGAAGCATTAAAAGCTTTGATTAACCTTTATTATTCCCAGTTTGAAAAAAATACTGTTTCTATGAATAGACGCTTGGATCGATGCACAGCTTTTTTATTGATGCACCCGTGCGATAAGGGAAAAACAGCAACAACAAAAAAAAACGGAAATCCATAAGTAACATTTTCTCATTGCAGATGCTTTATAATATTTTGTCATCTACCATGCATTTGTAAGGGTTTAGAATTTGCTAAATAAGCACAAAATAGTCTTTTTTCAGTCACAAATGTACAGTTTCACTTCAGAAGACATGAAATGAATCCACTGGAGTTGTTTGGATTATTTTTCTGATGCACATACGTCCTTTTTGGAGCTTCAACGAGTATATTATATAACTACCACACAGATGGTTCACATTTCACTATTTGGTTGTTTAAATACCCATGTGAGGTCTCTCTCAAAGTAAAGGCATGTTTTTTATGTTTAAAGCATCATTTTTTATAGTCATGTAAAGTGCTGTTTTTAGATTCACAGTCCATATTCCTCATAAATGGACACATGAAAATGAAAACAAAATAAATATTATATGTTCTTTGAAGAGTCATCTCTTTGTGGTTTGTGTAGTATGTTGCATCTCAAAAACATGTGCTCTTTTTGTGTTGCATCCATAACCCGTATGTATTTCCATTTTCTAAAACTTGTTAAAACTTTTTTATGTCTGGATGGTTCAATATACAGGTAATAAACACATTCTCTGAGAATTTTTATTTCAAATTTTGACTGAATATACTTATATTAAGTATAATATTTTGTCATCTGACAGCTATGAAACATAGAGAAGATGCCAACAGCTAAAGTTTCTTTCCTCCAGTACCAATGACCTCCATGCTAAATTTGTTAGTGATCTCAGACTTTTTGGAAGTTATTAACCGGTGACTGTAAAGAGATTTGATTGTAGTATAGGACAGAAAAGCTGACACGTTTCTCATATATAATTTAAGCTCCTTATTGGAAATGTCATGGGTTCCGACTGTGATTTTTACAGGCGGGTGGAGGAGAGGGGCGGGTGAGTATTGATTATCCACATAATTAAGCATTCTTTAAGTGCTGTGCTTTTGATTGGGCTTTCAAATGCTAATGTGGGAGCCGGCAGCACAATCGGGCCTTGATTTGTTGGGTAAGGTGATGTTAACTGAGTGTGGCAGACTTATAAGGGTGACCTTTCGCATTTCAGCCATTTTCTAAAAATGAGAGAGAGAAAAGAAGGTACAGCAACAAAGGGTTGTCAGATGTGGGGTGTCAGACACACACCCTGCAACATCAATGACCTTGGCCCCTGTGCCAGGCTATCAAAGGTTATGAGGCTGTAGGCCAGAGATGATAGAGACTGGGTTATGAGTCCGTGTCAGGCCAAACCAGCGCTGTCTCCTGAGCTTAAAATTTGCAGCCGAGAGCATAATTGCACCGTTTTGATGTAGTTAGGTGCTCTTGGTATTTGCAAATTACTTTACTTTCTTTTTGACTACTCCATGTGTTTCTTCAAACCACATTTAAAAAATATTTGTATGGAAGTATAGAGTACATGATATGGAAGCATTTACCAACAAAGTTATCATCTAAAGCAGGGCTTTTGAAACTTCTTTGGTAGCCTAACCTCCTTGACCTTGAAATTTTTTACTTGAAGTACCCCCTTGAGATTTTAAGTAAATATTTCAATAATTTAATACCATAATTTTAAAAAAAAAAATATTCATTTTTATCAGTAGTATTTTACATAGTTATTGTTATCATTACCTGTTATTGGACCTTCATCTGCTAATTCTTTTATTGGTACATAAAACGTATCTGTCCATTTTGCGTATCAGTTTTCTGATATATTGTAGTTTTGTGTAATGGTCACATGACATGCAGATTAAACAAATTAAATATATATTTTTGTTAGTAAGTGTTTTATTGAATTTTTTTAATAAAAATTATTCAATAAATTATTGAAGTTTTAATAAAATTATTTGCATACATTGTATGAAACTCATGAACCCCTTGCAATTCCCTGTGAACCACCAGGGGTTCGCAAACCCCAGTTTGGGAAACCCTGATGATTCCAGTTTCCAGTGTAAACATTCATACAACTGAAAACAGAACGTATTGATATCAGGTCTTGAAATGGAAAATCAACCAGTCTTTTCCCGTCTCCCCATGTTTCCATGTTCCTGAATTGAAACATCTGTCACTATGTGGCTCTAAGCTATCGCTGGTCATTTTTTCTCTCTCTTGTAGGCCAGTATGGTAGACTCAGAGAAAGACCTGAGGGTTATGACTGACCTAATAAGGAAATATAGGAGGTGGTTTATTAAATGGAAGTGAACACTTTACATTCAGACCTGGAGGTCAAGGTTTGACTGGTTAAGTTAGTTAAAAGCTTCATTTACATATGCGAGGGTGTAACGACTCGACTCCCTGCTGAGTTAATAGCTGTACCGATCTGATGTCAACTTGAAAGCAGTCCATATGACATTACATTTAAAGTCTTCTAAAGCTAAATGCTAGCTTAGTATGAGGAACAGATTTAAAATATCAATAATTATTAAATACACTTTATACTGTCGATAGCAATAGCTAAGTAGGCTGTACATTGACTTCCCGTTCTTGTTTGTGATTGGTCAATAGTTGTGTTTTATTCATGATAACTCACAGCTTTGAGCGCTTCACCCAATAATTCTGCGTATCACCCTTAACAACATAAACATATATCACAGTCACTCATGAACCAAACAAATTATTTTGCATCAAATGTGGCATGAAACTTTAGTGTTCACATTGTTTGAAATGTCTTCTTTTGTGTGTTCCAAGGAAGAAAATATCATACTGGGTTATAACAACATTAGGGAAGCTAAAGGATGACAAAATCTTTCATTTTTGGAGTTAAAACAGGTAAGCCTGTGGTCAGCTCCCAATAAATTCATTCAGCGAAAAGCTCATTGTTTCTCGTGGAGAGTTGTGCTGTTTGGCTTGTAACACAAGCTTTTATAAAGATGCATTGCAACATAACCACAAGATCCACATTAAGCAGCGAACTAACCCCTGTGGTTAGATTAAATTTAGAGTTGCCGTAGACCCGCTGGTTTCATTTCCTGAAACGTTTCTTAAGCGTGACTCAAACAGCTGCGTGGGCCAGCGGGAGGCACTATACATTAAGCCGCGTCCCTGCCGACAAACAGCGAATAGTAATTAAGCTATAGAAGTAGCTAAATGAGGCTTTAACAATCGTGCGAGGAAACCGTGTCTTTGTAACTTCCCTCCATCTCGCTGTGCGAACGAGTCTGTTTGAGCGTTCGAAGTTAAAAAGAAGAGTGGGAGTTAAACTTTGATCCTATTTCTCTTGTTCGCATCGTTTGATCCCTCCCAAATGATCCGTGCGTGGAGAACGGGATTTCAGCTTTGAGGATTCGAATCGCACTATAGTCAGATTGTTGTAGGCACCCGACGTTTGGCGAGGAACAAAAGATGTGTGTTTTGGGTTAAAGGTGGTCATTAGAAGGTGTCTGGGTTGATTTCATAATATTGTATTACATTTTCTTTCGTAAATAGAATTGAATCGTAAAACGGAGTAAAATTTATCAATTTAATTGCAAAGGAGGAAACAGATATTGTCCAATCGAGCATGAGATGTACTGAAATGTCGAGGCTTTTTTCTTTTCTTTGGCAGACGTTTTATCTTGGTTTTTACTGGCAGATGGTAGATCCTCGGGCGTGACAAAAGAAAATCAATCGCAGTTTCTCTTTCTTTACTTTGCGACTTGTTCCCTCATTACAGTGCATCATTTTATTTCCTCTATGCTGTAGCACTTTTAATGTTTCTATAGCTCAGTTAGTAATATTGTGCTAGCAGTACAGTAGCAAGGTCATGAGTTTGATTTCTAGGAAACACACATACTGGTAAAATATATGAACTAAAATGTACTGTACTGTAAATCGATATGGATAAAAGTATCTACTAAATGCATAAACATCAATCCTTTAACAGATCTTACTGTGCTGCATGATTCTGAGTTCACCATATTAAATGAATAGGGTCATCAACAGTACACGCTTAGAAAATAAATGGATGCCTTAGAAGAACCATTTTTGGTTGTATGGATTTATAAAGACCCTTCAGCATCTAAAAAACAGTAGGGTTTTTTTTGCAGCGGAAAAAAATGCTCTTTAGATTATATAAGGATAAGAAAGTGGTACTTTTGAGACTTTTTTTGACTAAATAGTTCTTTGGGGAACCAAAAATGGTTCTTCTATGGCATCACTGCAAAAACCTTTAAAGCAGCTTTATTTAAGCACCTTTTTTTGAAAAACAAAAAATCTCTAAAAGTCTCTTGTCACAAATTGCTCAACTGCCTCTGCAAACCTTCATAAACAGGTTTATTATTTTGGTTGTGTAATATTGTAACTTAGCTTAATTTTGTGAATTTATGTATTTATTTATCAAAGCCTTCAGTCAACAATACATAAGCATTTTGTAACAAGTTAAAGCATGTGCTTGAGAAGTACTAAACTATATACTAAATGAAGTATTATATTATATACAGTGGAAAGAGACAGATGAGAAAGATTGTTGACTCAAACCGTAAAGTCTCTTGTGGAAGTCAATGCACTTGGTGACCGTGTTTGTAACACCTCATAGCAAGAGCAAAGTCCTATCTGCTTGATTGAGGGAAGACTGATATCTGTACAACGGTCTTTATCAATTGACTATCGGCTCGTTTTACTGAAAACTTTTGACGCGAGAGTGAGCATTGCATTTCCCCCATTCATAATAAAACTGCCTCATCTTGTTTATATCTAATATCTTTGGTGTCACCCATTTGCACACCACAGCTCCAACGTGTCTAGACGATGCGTCGCACTTCTGACCTCACGTAACACTACACAAATGAGCTAAACTAACTATGTCTCTCACCCTATGTCTTTCTCTTCCCGTCTGTCTCTCTGTGTCCTAATAAGTTCACCACTTAGTATGCAACTCCTTCATTGCCATGGTAACAATGTCATCCTTCTATAGTCTGTATCTTTAATTATTTTTAGACAAATGTGAGCCTTTTTTCCCTGTATAATTGTAATATTTGCTGGCAGCCTGAGAGTCCCCAGGCGAGTCCGGTATGATTAGTGTGCTCTGCTTCCATTTGCATAAGAAAAGTGCGTTTGCGCTTGTGGCTCTGGAGGAAGATTAGCAACATTAGCATTCCATAGTGTGTGTGTGTGATGGAGACTACTGCAGGTTACTACTGTGTGACCTTTATAACTTTCTCAGTTAACTCTAAGTAAGACATTCATTAGTTGATTTCTCTGAAAAGTGTAAACACTGTAGCTCTGTGGGACGGTAACTTCTGGCTTGACCATTGGCACGAGTTTAGGGCGGGACTTCCTGTTTGCTTGGGAGGAAGTATATAGATGGGGTTATAGAAGTGTTTGGGAAACCTGTTTGGAAAAAATGCTTATTTTTGTATATTTTTTACTTTAAGTCCGACAAACAGATAGTCCCGTTCCAAACGCAAAACATGTTTTGTCAGTATGACAACCATGTTTTTAACCATTTCAGGTAAATTCGTCCAATGTGGTAAACTCAGGTAGAAGAATTCTTTTCAATATACATACATTTGACACATTATATACAATTTTAAGCTTTTATAATTATGCAATCTCTTTTATACTAACCAAGGTATAGTTATTTTGATCTGTGAAACACAGAAGAAGATATTTTGAGAAAGGTTTTGGTGGTTTTGTGTTGTTCGGTTACTAACATTCTTCAAAATATCTTCTTTTATGTTTTGTCGAAAAAAGAAATTCATGCAGGTTTGGAATGGCATAAATGAGTGAATAAATGATGAAAGAATTCAAAATTGTGGTCAACCCTTTAAGATTAAAATAAAGATTTTGAAACATTATGGTGCAGCTGTTCATATATATTTTGTGTCTGTGCAGAATTACTCAATAATCTCAAATGAAGCACTGCTCTTGGCATGTTTTCTCCATCTACGCACAAAAGCGAATCAGCAGGGAATCAGGGGTCTGTGATAGGAAATTTCGTGCGTTTTGTACTATAAGCACTCAGACGTTAACAGCTTTTATCTGTGCATTCATCTATAGAGCTCACTTCATTTCTCTTAGTAATTTAAAGTGCCACTCTTAGGTGTATGTCTGTTCACAGAGAAGCTGGAGCGTGTGTGTGCCGGTCTGTGAGCATCATCACATACAGATTAGAGGCTGTCATTAGTCTCCTGAGGGATAATTGGTGTGTGGCAGAAATCTTTGCTCCAAAGCACAACGTTTGCCTACCAAAAGGAGCACATCATTACACCACGCTTGTTAAGGAAGAGGATAGGGCCGCCACTTTAGAGTCAGGCCCATCTTCACTCATTTGCCGTCCATAATTATCCTGTGAGGATTTCAGCTTTGAGTAGTTTCAGGCAATATGAGGGATCTCTTTGACAATCTGATGCATCTGTAAATTAGGCGGTGGAAATAAAAGTCTTCTCCTCTCATTGCATGACCCTCAGATGTGCATCGGCATCACGAGCCGTGGGCTTCCTGAAGAGCTCGAGTCATTAGTGCTTGTGTATGAGCGAGTGCAGGGATACAGAGCGTAATGCATGTTAATTTATTCACTTTGTGAAGTTTCTTGTTGAATTTCATGAGGAACGTCCTGCTGATATGACCGGGATATGCTGTGTTTTGGATGGTACTTGATTAACTAGGAGAACTGCCCAGCTATATACCGGTCAACCAGTTAGAGTCCAGATATGACATATTACAAGTCTTAAGGTGGAACGGTAATCTTAAACTTTGATTTAAACCAAACATTTGTTTGATGACAAACCTATTTTATTTAAGGAGTAGATGTTTTCCCTTATCCTATGTAAAATGTATTTACATTTTATGTAGTATTATAAAATGGGCTGGGGGTGGGCTTTAATGACTTGAGCCAATAGGCAATGCATGTCACACTAGCATCAGCCACATTCATGTCAAAGTCTAGTTGAAGTCTAGTTTCTTTCTTGTCTTACTATTTTTATTGTTTAATGCTAACTTTTTTGTTTCAAATTAATTGAATTAAAATCATCTATGATTACTTACACAAACAGTTGACTCAGAAACTGTTACAGAGGAGAAATGTTTTACTGTTATTTATTTTTATATTGTTTTAGTTTTATGAGTCTGCATATGATCATGATTTTGCTTGCCTAATAGCTATTAATAAAAAGAATGGTTAATATGGTAATATTATAAATAGTCTTGTGGAATGGGTTTCAAATGAAAACTAGAATGTAAATATTAATTACCATAAATTATCATTTCAAAAGTGAGTTTGGACGTCATTTAGATTTCACAAATTAAATATAAAATGTTTACTCTGTGGTAAATACCAAAGTATCTGAATCACACAAAGAACAATTATTTTGAAAAAAAAGTCTGAGAGTGCAACTGCTGCAGACAGACGAGGGTGTTTTTTTGTGGGACAGACACAAAATTTGTTTATTAAATCAGATTCTGAACCAAAACATTTTAGAAAAGTGTTTATTTTCAACCGAGAATGCATGTTTATCATTAGAAAATGTATAAAGACTTTAATTATTGATAATTATTGATTCAATGTTTTGATGCAGAAGGGTTAAAAAATAAAAGAATCGTCTAAAAAGCGAAATCACTTTAGAGGCAAAGCAAGTTATTACATATTGTTATTATATTACTAAAGCAAAGAAAAAGTAGAGAATAAATATATTACAATATATTGAAAATTAAATTTTATGTTCAGTTTGAAGTTCAACTGCTTTCAACAACTTTTTACAACAGTCAGCTGTCCTGTATTTCTTTTTATTTCTTTTTTTCTCTCTCTCTCTTTAGCTGGCTGTCCTGACTCGCTCATTAAAGAGATTCATCATTTCAGAGTCCTGGGAGATGAACAGGTAGGTTTGGACTCTCAGATTTGCACATACACACATACACATGAACACATGAACGCTCATGAGAAATCTAAGTTCATCCTGATTGTCATTTAATTGGCCCGTCTGCTGTTCCCCTCGTGTCACTTACTAAGCCCTCCGCAAGCAACTAAACCTCTAACTTCCTTCATGACCATCAAGCCGACCACCCTCACAATGAACAGAGGGATCATCTCGAAGGGCTTCCTTGTTCTTTACCAACTTTTTGTCTTTGAAGTTTTCACACCAATTTGAGCTGTTATGTGACACCTGTGTAACGCACCATTAGGGATGTTTCTGCAATTACGCTTCAGAACATGTTGTTATGGCAAGCGGCCTCTTCTGACATCTCAGTGTGTGCTCTCTCTGTCTCTCTCTCTCTCTCTCTCTCTCTCTCTCTCTCTCTCTCTCTCTCTCTCTCTCTCTCTCTCTCTCTCTCTCTGTCTCTCTGTCTCTGTCTCTCTCTCTCTCTCTGTCTCTGTCTCTCTCTCTCTCTCTGTCTCTCTCTCTCTCTCTCTCTCTCTCTCTCTCTCTCTCTCTCTCTCTCTCTCTCTCTCTCTCTCTCTCTCTCTCTCTCTCTCTCTCTCTCTCTCTCTCTCTCTCTCTCTCTCTCTCTCTCTCTCTCTCTCTCTCTCTCTCTCTCTCTCTCTCTCTCTCTCTCTCTCTCTCTCTCTCTCTCTCTCTCTCTCTCTCTCTCTGTACCCAACAAATTGAGAAGAGACTCTTCAAAGAACATAAAATTGTTTGTTTGTGCTCATTTATGAAGGATGTGGCAGTTCTGAAAACATCTTCTTTACAAAACTTCTTTACATGAACATTTAAACCTCCAAATATTGACATCTGAGCTATCAGTATGATAAAAACCTTTGATAAAAAGTTTGGGGTTGACATTTGTATGGAATTGCCCACATTAAACAACAATTTAGTTTAATTATACAATACAACAGTCTATAGTTTACTTTGGAGTAGTGTATATGATGTTTGTCATGCATTGAGTGGGAGATTATACACTATTGGTGGTAATGGTTCAGCACTGGTCTTCTCTCTTTTCAGTATGAACGTTACCAGCGGTACGCAGCAGAGGAGTGTCTTCTTCAGATGGGAGGAGTTTTGTGTCCCGCCCCTGGATGTGGTGCTGGTCTGCTTCCTGTGGATGATGTCAGAAGAGTCTGCTGTGAGTTAAGCAATGGACTCGGCTGTGGGGTAAGACCTGCTCAGCACCTCTCCACTCATCTAGTTTTTGCACCAAAATGTGTATGCTTTTGCTTTTATATTTTCTTGTTTAATACGCAGAGAAATGACAAGAAACCACACATATGTGCCGGTACGTCTCAGATTAACATTCTCTTATTTTGTCGTTCCTGCCCTCTTTCGCTGGAGAACTTGTCCAATCACACAAGATTAAAATGTAATTACACACAATTTGCATGATGTTTCTAATGAATGATTATGGTGCCGTTCAGCTGCCATTAGCGTCGACTGATTGCGTGTTTGCAAACACAAACATCATCATTCCAGCAGGGTGAAGACCTCATATGTGAGCTTCTATCTGTCTCTATCACAAAGCGTCCCCAATATATCCTTCTGTTCTCAATGACAGAAAATTATAATTGTTGCAGTTGAGGGTCACATCATGTAACATGGAATTTTGTTTTGATATAGACTATAGGGTATGAGAGACTGGGCTTTATAGTGAATAAGTCATGGCTGCTTTTATAAAATGCTTAGCACACAAGTTTATATAAATACAACTGTTTACCACGCAAATATTAACACCTAAAAATATGTATCAATGCAAATTTCATGAAGTAAAATCACTAAAAGTCTGGAAAAAATAGTCTCTGAGTGACTGTAATATATGTTTATGTTGTTAAGGGTGCTGTGCAGTAATAAACAGATTCATTGGGTAAAGCGCTCATAAATATGATTTATAATGAACAAAACACTGAAACTAAAACTAAAAAATCACAATATATTGAAAGTGTCTAAAATCTGTGTGTGAGTTGTTATTTAGCTATGATGAAAGTTTGTTTAATTTATCTATTGACAATGTCCAGAGAAATCTCTAAAACCTTTGACTTACTATGCCGTTTAACTATACAACTAATTTCTAATTTCTCTTTTCTTAAAAAATAAAATTAAGTTCATTTATTCAAGTGTCTACAAATGTATATGTGCTATATGCACTATTAATTAGGTGTCTTTAACCACATTGGAAAAACTTGCTATATGTATCATTTCAACAAAATCTTTTACCCCCATTAGTAAACTGTAGTGTATTTTTGTGTTTGTATGTTCAATTAATAATTTCAAGAGCATTTCTTTTATTTTCTGACCATACCTATTTTTAAAGTCCAGTATCAGTGTGGGAGTAGTGTGGATGAGAGAGGGAGCGAGCGAGCAGGTTGACAGTGATGCTGCGGTCAGTGTTGCGTCTGTGAGTCACAGATAAAGCCTTTATTGCAGTTGGCGGTAATGAACCATTGGCACCATCACACACACACACACATATATAGCAATGATGGCATATAAAACGCTCACACACAAGACAGAGGGTTTTTACACTGTCTGGACCTGAGGGACACCTCACAACCTACCTGTCCTACTTCACTTACAGAAAAATCAATATATGCCCTCTCGGTATCTGCTCTAGCGTTTTACACTTCCTTTCTCTCTTTTGTTTGGGGGTTTAGGGGCTCTGTATCAGCAGCGCTGTGTGTTGAATAGTAGAGCTGATCTCGCTGTAAGCCGCCGGCGATATAGCAATTTCTGACAGCTCTAGATGTGTTTCGTTTTGGGTGTGTGTGTGCAGGAGGGGTTTATAGTTGTGGTCCGTGTGTGTGTATGTGTGTAGAATCTTCTCTTGGTATTTCGAGAGGTAATATTAGACCTGTCATTGGGGATGGAGAAAGATCTGGTGACCTTGGTGATGCTGGTGCTACACTCTCTACCAGTTGAGCAAGAGTGCCTTAAAGGGATAGTTCACCCAAAAATAAAAATTAGGTGATACTTTTTTCACCCTTATGTCATTCAAACCTTTCTTTTGTGGAACAAAATTGCACCCATTGACTTCTATTGTACCTTGAGTCCATACTATGAAAGTGAATGTGTGCCGGTAACCAGCTTCTGTGTTCTGAAGCAAGAAAGCCATACAGGTTTTATTTTGTGTGGTGTTATTTTAAAATGCTTTTGCATCCTTGTAAAGTTTGAGAAGGCTGTCACAATCCACTGATACTGTAACCAAAAAAAAACCACAACATCAATTTTTTAAATCTGTGCTTTTATTTTGAATACCTAATAAAGTCATCAGGGGTGTGAATGACACGAGAATGATTAAATTATGACCAAATTATCATTTTAATATAAGGCTTATATTCATTCACTGCCTAACTACGAAGAAGTGATGGATACACATAAAATCACATTAGACATTTTTCTGTTTTGGTAACAAAATTGCAATAATTCTTAAAAGAATTAAAATAATTACAAAAAATAAGAAAAAGTCATAGAAATACAATTTCACATTTTTTATTATTAAAGATTATTAAAGATATTAAAGAGTTTACAAAAAGAACTAAAATTCTGACTTATTCTTATCATTTAATTATTAAGTTTGTGTAATATTTATTGCTACAAAACAACAATATAAATTTGGTAACAGTGTTGCAAAACGTGAGCATCATATTAAATGTAAGTAAACATCTGCAGGTTTCTAAATTTCAGCACTGATTTCGGACTTATTTTATTCCTTAATGATAAACAATGGCAGGAAACTAGATCAGCATTTTTGGTTAACATGAAATGATCTCTCTCTCTCTCTCTCTCACAACTGTACTGAGTACAGCGACAGCCAGCCATGTGTCAGAAACATGCTGTTATTGCCATGAAGCTTAGGTCAGGATTGTGAGCGTGTGTTTGTGAGAGATCAGTGTGGCAGATGATCAGCGATGTCTTCCTCTCTCTAAGAGCTCTTTTACCGTTTCACTCTGACATTCTTATTTAACACACATCAGACTGCCACTGTCAAATACTCTCTAACTACACACACAAACGACCCGATTGTGAAACAGACTTGGTGCGAATATTTTGTCTTGGCCTGGTTATTTAAAAACAGAACTGATTTGATTTCTCTTAATTGCACGTTTCTTAAAAAGTGAAGAAACTGAAACAAGTTCAAGTATCATTAATTTCACCCTAAGAAGCGTTCCACACTGTTCCACAATCTTGAGTCGTGTACAGCCCCCT
This sequence comes from Beaufortia kweichowensis, assembly GCA_019155185.1. Lineage (NCBI taxonomy): Eukaryota > Metazoa > Chordata > Actinopteri > Cypriniformes > Gastromyzontidae > Beaufortia > Beaufortia kweichowensis. Next base: position 15,708,403 of record CM032801.1, on the reverse strand, counting down.
GTCTCAGACGCGGCGGGTAACGGCTGTGCTGGAGAAGGACCATGTGGGTAATAAACATGAATGGTGGCGCGTCTGAGAGGGAACGAATGATAGCAGGGGTGAAAAAGTAGAAGGAAAGCGTTTGTCAGAAGAACTTTGTTTTTCATCGTTACAGAAGCGAGAGAAAATACAGAAGCATCTGTTTCTAAACCTTGAGAGGTTCTGTCAGGAGCAGCAGAAATAATAAAGCAGAGATGATGATGAGATGCTCCTCTAGCTCACAGTTTGGGTCTCTGAAGAAATACTAAATCAGTAGAGCTTCAAAGGAGGTGTATGCTAAACTCAAAGCTGGGTTTGAGGAACGTTATGGAGAAACGGTGTCCCCTAGTGTTGGGTTTGACTGCTGCAATATCATTTTGTATCCTAAAGTTTTCTGGCCTGTAGAGATTTGCAACTTCTTTTTTGCAACCTTTTTGTTTGCTCTTTTAATTTTAACTAACCATTAAGTTAGTTAACTAACTAGTCGTTTAAAGGAAATTTTATGCGGTTGTATGATGAAATCATTTTAAGAATGTATTTGTTGTTTTTTCTTTTAATACCCAAACAATCCTAACAGTTTTTGCTGCTTGTGCTTTTAATTGTAATAACTGTTGACTGATTTATAGTCGTTTTTGTTTAGTTTGTGTTTTGCAGAAACTGCAAGGAAGAATATCACGAAGGCAGTTGCAGACAGAAGACGTCCACAGCAGCTGGAAATACCCTTCAGGTGAGAGTCTCAGACTTTTAATATGACTTCATAACATATGCATGGACACAGTTCAATTTCTGTGGGCCAGGCGATATCATCAGTCATCTCACAAGGTGAAAATATTCACCGTCTGCTTAAATATTCCCCCTTTTCACTTGAGGAGTCTCTAGAGATTATAGTTTCAAAGTGTCATTCGAGGACAATGCCCACAAGCCATTCACAAATCACTTGGTTCATAAAATAATTATGAAAGAGGAAAAATGTAAAGCTATTTGAGATAATATCTACCGCTGTCTTGTTCGGTGTGCTGCTGTGTCTGTGTGTGTGTGTGTTTAACCACATAACAAATTTTAGAGACAAAACCTCATTTTGGGAACATTCTCGTTTGTTAAATAAAGTTGTTTTTATTTGAAAAATACAACAAAAGTTTTCTGAAAGTGTCAAGTTAATGTGTGTGTGTTTTAGGGTTATATTGTGGATGAAGAAGCGGCTCTTCGTGCTCGCTGGGAACAAGCGTCACAGGAAACTATAGCTGAAACCACTCGCCCTTGCCCCAAATGCCAAGTCCCTGTGGAAAAGAACGGTATGACTCTTTTATTTTTGTATAGTTTATTGGAGTCTATTGTCGGAATAGCATACTACTAAAATACACTTGCTATTTCTGTAGTATAAATGCAGCATGCTCATAGATTATACATAATGCATGCAATACCAGGATGTCCTAGTATTTGACTAAAAATGTGCAGTATACTGTACAGACCATACTGTATCCCACAATGCAGTGCTCTCAACCATTAATTTTCCAGCTCTTTGGTCACTGATTGATTGTCTTTAACCTTGACAAGTGTAACATTAATGTGCTTCTATCTCCTAACTGTATAAATAATGAGTCTTTGTTTTGTTTATGTTAGGTGGCTGTATGCACATGGTGTGTCCGCAGTCTCAGTGTCGGTTTGAATGGTGCTGGCTGTGTTGTGTGGAGTGGAACAGGGAGTGTATGGGAAACCACTGGTTCGCATAAGCCGATCACGCTCTCTCACTTCATTCTCAGGGAATGAAGGTCTACAGGTGTGTTTTGTAAAGCGCCACATGAGAAACTTGCAGAACACTATCGAATAGCTATCAAGTCAAATCATTATCATCTTATGAGGTACAAGAATGCTGCTGACATACAAATGTATTTGTGGTAACCACAAAAATGTGTATGTAGTTCATGAAAACTGTATTAAAATGTTTTAACAAATCATCTGAGAGTCTTGTTTTTTTGAGTAATCTCCTTTTAATGTCACATTCCAATTTTTGTTATATACTGATTGCATTTAATAATCATAACAGGAGTGTGGAAGGTTTTTATCACTGTGTACATCACTATATTGACCAACCAGGTCCTGATAAAATCGGTTTTATCATTATAATCAACTATTACTATAAATTAAATTACATAATTGCATATTTAAACACTTATTATTGTGGCTGTTAACTGATACACAAAATGCAAGAAATTATGTATCAATGTCTATACAAAAAAGTCTATACATTTTATTTTCCCAACTTAATCATAACATCAGCACACACATTCAGTGTCTGTCTGCTCATTATGTTTCTGTTAATATGGATGTCAAAAAAATCTAATCAGTTCTGTTTTTAAAAACGAAATATTCACTTTAGGCAAGTTTGCCTTTAAATCACTTAGAAATACATTAGAAATTAGTTAATTTGGTTGAAATTCATATAAAGATGTATGTATTGAAAAGTGTAATGTTTACAGTTTGTTACAGGTGATGTACAATTTTATTTTAACAGATTTAAAAATTTAAATATTTTTACAAACGTTTAATAGGTTGATTTTAAGAAGTAATTCATATGAGTAATGCAATTATTTTTAGTGCAATACAAAGGTTTACATCTACAGTATATGATGATTTAATGGTCATTATCTGCACACTCTGGATATGTACTGTCTGATAAGATGTTATAATCATACCCTAAGCTTGTGTTTGTTTTACTGTCATCACAGTTACAGATTATGAGATAAATGTTAGTTATTTATCACAAGGAGGGTGTAACTGAATGTGGTAAGCTGATGTTTAACACACATGCTTTACGACTCACAGTGACTGAGAAACAAACAATCTGACAACAATCACAGCCTTTAGTGAAGATCTTCCCTGTCAGCGTGCTGGACGTACTGAAGTAAAGCTGCTCATTTTATACTTGGGTTATGTTCATTTCTCGGGCTGTAAGTTGGATCCAGTTAAATCTAGATAAGGTAGAGATAAAACCAGGTGTTCTCATTTAAATACAGCAGAAGAATGAAAAGATTCAATCAAGCTGGACTTCATGGGCATGAGAACCTTGGAATTGAACTGACGGATGGAGTCTCCAGTCAGGTGAGGAAATGATCTGGAATCTGACATGTCATTTTTCATCTGAACCATGACTTACTTTAAGCATCACCTGTACTGATTTCAGCATAAGTTTGAACTATTCTGATCTTTGCTAATGTGGTCAGTGTTTTGTGTCTTTGGCTGTAGTCAGTGCGGTCCATCATTGCTCCGCCAGTTTCCGTGGCATCATTCCTGGCATCCTACGCAAGAGGCCGCTGGAAACACGTCACCCGCAAGTGTGTGAGGAAAAAACCAACAGGTATTCTCAGAGGAAAACACTTCAGCTACTTTTGTAAAAAGCATTCAAATAAAAAACTTTTATTACCCTATATTACTGTAATATGGTACAGTATAGTGGTTGTATCAGAAGGTATTAACATAGTTTAATATATATTGTGTATGAATGATTATACAATGATATTAGTTATATTCATATATCATGATATTTAAATGATACTCTAAAAGCTCTAGTATTACCATTGTTTTATGTTAAAAAAGTGTTTTTACAACAGTATCATGATACATTAACAAAAACATAATATTACCATGGACATGTTTAAAAACATGGTATCGTCATGGTACATTTAAAATGTGGTATTATTATGGTACCAAAATAAAAAATATGAGCCAATTGCATTACAACAAATAACCTGTTCAGAAATGTGGTATTACCATGGTACCATTAATACATGTTCAAACAGTCATGATGTTACCATGGACATGAATAAAACATTGGAATATCATGTTTTATGTCAAAAAAGTAAAAAAAAATTATTAGCAAATATCTGACCAAAGATTTTACCATAGTAATTTTTTGTGTCAATATCACCTAAATCAATGTTTCTTTTGTAAGATGAATATATAGGAAACAAATACAGGGGTCTGGCCATAGATGAAGATGCTGTAGATGGAGCAGACAACAAAAACCAGCTTGATAAAAGATTACTGGATCACTTTCGAGCTCTGGCAACCAGCAACAAAGACACAGATGAGGTAATACACAAAAACACTTGTCAACACATTCAGGCCACAAGAGATTTGTCTTACAAAACCACTTTAGATGTTGATCCAACATGGTGAACTTTGATAGACATGATGTCATATTTGTGAATATCACACAGAGATGTTGATTTTGGCTTTTTAGGTGGACCTTCAGTTTCTGAATGATGTGCTCATGCGCGGAGCCAATCCTAACACAACAGATAAATATGGTCAAACAGCCCTGCACGAGGTTAATCTTTCACTTCTTACATAAGGCTTATTTGTTTATGGCACATGTGTCATAAACTGTAGTGCATTATGGGATAAACATTTTGGACATTGACTACCTCAGACAATGCTTATATTTACTGTAAACATTAAAAATAAGCATGATAACCCCATGTATGTCATTTACTGTAAGTGTACTTGTGTTTATTGTTAGATATCTCGAGCGTGGAATGTGGACGTGATGCGTTTTTTCTTGGAGAGAGGGTCAGATTTTCAAAGAGCTGATGCTTTTGGAGTCACACCTCTTCATGTAGCTGCAGCTCTGGATTATGAGGAGATGATACGGTTCCTGTTAGAAAGAGGAGGTGTGCTTTTATATTCTCAGTTTAAAGGAATGGTTTGGGTTAAAAACTGTTAACTGTAGCAGTATACAGTTTTAAGATGGCCAAAAGTGTGTACATACAAACAACATCATGTTACCAGTAATCTACTGTACTTACAGTCTTGGGAAAAGACAGTACAATTGAGATAAAACCACTTAAAAAGTTACATCTAGTATTTTTAATATATATGTTTTTAACTGTATATTGACTGTATTCTATATGTTTGACATGCATTTAACATTACCAAATAAAATAAAAGCATACAGTAAGGTTGCATTTGTTAACATTAGTAAATGTATTAGCTAACATGAACTAACAGTGTGCAATATAGATTTTCAGCATTTATTAATCTAGGTTAAAGTTAGTTAATACTATTGCAATTCTTCATGTTACTTCATTCACTTATGTTAACAAAATACATTTGATTTTAAAAATGCATTAGTAAATGCTGAGATTAGCTATTAAATGTTAAAGTATTTTTCATTGTTAGTTTATGTTATTTAAGGCAAGAAATACAACCTTATAGTTACAAAATAAATCACATTTATAGGCAGTATTACAGTAGATATTTATTGCCTAGAAAGGTAATTTTTGAAATATCCTTTCCAGTAAAACAACACATTTTTGTGGAAATCAATCAATACAAATGAGAAAAAGTGCTGTAATAAAATTACAAGCTGCACGTTTCTGCTTTAAACCCATTCTAAATAACCCGTCAGATAGACTATCATTGTAAGCACATTACTGTAAATGTGTGTTTGTAACTTTTGTAAATGACTGTATAAAAGTTTAACTTGTATTGCACTAGTCTGAATGCAATCTAAATGCTGTGTTTCTTCTACCTCATTGTAATTGCAGCTGATATTGAAGCTCGCACATACAAAGACAAGCAGACCCCACTGCACTTTGCGGCTAAGAATGATGCTATTGGGGCAGTGAATCTGTTGCTGCAGAAAGGGGCTGATATAGCTGTACAAGACTATAAAGGGAGAACACCACTACAGCTGGCTGCTAACTCTGGTAAGCTTATAAGTCTGTAAAATCAGATTTCATCTCTGCATGTCCTCTAACTCTTACAGTGGACAAATATAATGAGTGTTGTAGAGCAAACCACTGCTTAGATGTGCATTCAAGGGTGTCATAGGCGTTATGGGGTGTTTCACATACAGATCGAAGCGAGGCAGCGCGTTTGCTGCTGGGGTTTGGAGCAGATGCTGGAGTGCAGGATTCTGATGGTCAACTCTGTATCACAGCCATGATTGCTAAAATGAGCCCTGTGGTGAGTATTAAAGGAATTTTAATTGATAAACTGTGTTTTGACAAATACTAGATACGTGATTTAGTAAAAAAATAAGATAAGTGATCCATAAGTGCAAGATAAGTGCAAAATCACTCTTTGTATATGTCTTTGCAATAGTCATGATTATGATGATCTTAACAGGCTGATGTGGCCATGAGTCAGTTTCATGTGAAAGACAGAATGACACGGAAACAGTTCTACTATCTTCATCTCATAGAGCCACAGCGTGGCAACAAGATAAACCCACAAGGTTGTGATCCATCATCACCGGTAACATATCAACATGACTTTCAACTTTTTAAGGAAATGTTTCATATAGATTTCTCTTACTAAAACACACTGTGGCAGTGGTAATTCCATGGCACTTTGATATTTACCATGGTAATGAAATTATATATTCATATAGTGTGTTATTTAACATAGCACTGTGTTATTTTTAAGATAATTGAAGAACTGTCCAGAATAGCATGATATTATCCTGTAATTCACAAAAAGTTAAAAAGTCCCTGTCATTAATTTATCACCTTCATGTCATTTCAAATCCATGGGCTGTTTTTTTTAATAACAATTAGAAATTTGACATATTCTTTGACACTTTATTCCAAACTAAGTAGCCCGTAAACATAAACATGTAACATAACAACATAAAGGTACCATGACAGTACTACATCCTATTATATTTCAGTCTTTTAATGCCATAATAATAGCGCACCTTATTTGAAAGAATCACATGAAAGAATCAATGGCATTCAGCATCACACCATTTTTGAATCTGAATGCCAATGAGATTTCAGAGTAAAATTTAAGTCTGTTCCTTATATAAAGCTATCACAAGCCTTTAGAAGACTTTTTTGAAAAAAATTAACTTGTTTCTTTTTTGTGTTTGACATATTGTATTATTTTGGGTAAATTAATTATTTAAAGACATTTGTGACCCAGTCTGTGAAAACCCAGCTAAGGTCTAAAAATTCTGAAATCGAGCATCAAAATGATTTTAATCTTTGACATGACCTTACTCACTCAATATTAAACATAATATTGTTACATTTTTACAGAATGTTCTTTACATTATGAAGAATGATTATAGGCAGAAAACAGAAAAATCACCAAAAATGACTTTAGCTGGGTTTTCACAGACTGGGTCACATTTGTTTTCACTTGTGCACAGCTGAATCAAATGTGTTTCCACAGCTGGAGCTGATTGTGAATCAAGGTAAACTGGATCTCATCATGCACCCTGTAGTGCTCAAACTCATCACTGTCAAATGGAACTTGTATGGCAGGTGAAGTCCAATGCTGATATAGAGACACAATAATAGAAATGATAAACGTTAGAATTGAAAGCGTTCCTCTACAGAACAGGTGCCTGGATACTGTTGCTTCTCAACTTCCTATTTATCGTCTCCTGGACGACAGTCGCCATATCTGTATCAGTAAGTCCAGAGGAAGGGGATCGCTATAATCTTCCTCAGGTAAGACCAATTGTGGATAATAACAACATAGGTTTGAATGGATTTTCAAATCTGTTTGCTTATAATGAATATAACACATTTTGTGTAGGATTGGTGGCGTGTATTGTTGGTGGTTCTGGCACTTATGCTGACGGTGACTGAGGTGTACAGGGAAGTGATGGAGATTGTGCAATCACACAGGAAACTCAAGCACTGGCAGCGCTGGGCTGTGCAGAAACTCAATGAGGATCTGAGCTGTTCTCACCCCATGTGGCCTGAGGTGACACAACAGCCCATTCATACATGTGTTAAGTCTTAATGAACCAACAGGAAAATAAAGGATAGTGATCTGATAATCAGACATTAAATCTATTTATTAATAGATTATCTGTATGTTTTTGTTTAAAAAATGTGTTTCCTGATTTTAAAAACTTTTAAGGGGATGCTTGAAGCTGTTCATGTTAAGTTTTATGGAACGCTTTAGCTGTCCTATTATTGTGTGGCTGTACTTTTAAATCAAGGTATTTTACTATAAACTTAACTTTTTGTGACTTGTTGTTTTTTAATAATATTATTTACCATTGTAATCAGCAACACAAATACTGTTAATAGAGCCTAACTTCATTTAAGAAAGTCCCTCTAAAATGAACTGTGATGTACATTGTTGTTTCTCATAGATTAATAAGAATGCAAAAAACAACTGTATAAACTGTATGATTAATATTAATAATTATTTTTCTTGTTTTGGCTTGTAATTCAGGAACGCATTTACTTAGAAGGACAAATTAAGTTCATCCGAAACCTAAAAGGAACTTACTCTCAGGACCCCTGGTAATTCATTATAAATTCAATTTAAAATATATTTTCATAGTGCTTGTAACATTTGTGCATTGTTGCAGATTTACATGCAAATTACAGACATAAGAAAAACAATATAGTAATAAGAAAAACTGATTATATAAAAATTTTATAATACATGACATTAGGCTACATGGTATTTTTTATAAGATGTGTAAAAAGATTTGTCTATAGAATTGTAATCAAAACGTTATATTCATTTTGTAGTTTGTGTCTGAGTAAAATAGATGGTCACATTGTGGATACGGAATCAAAATGTGTCAAAAACAAACAGTATATTTTATAGACGGTTTCTAACGGCCCAAACTTAACTTCCCGTAGACTTCCTCTAGCCAGACTAATAAACAACACCGACCGCAAGAACTTCCCATGTCTGATGAAACCGTCTATATATATATACTCATTATGTACTCATAATAAGCAAAAGTACAATGTAATTTTAGTTTCAAGTATTGTTTATACCACATGACTAAACATGTTCATATGTCCCATGCAGGAATATATTTGACTGGCTTGTGTATGTGCTTTTACTGGCAGTCCTGGGCATCCACTTTGCAGATGTATTTCTGATGTCTAACTCGCTTCGACAGACCAGTCTTCGACTGTTTGCGGTGTCCATTATTTTCCTTTGGTTACGGCTGATGAAGCAGGTTCGGGCCTTTAGGTAACACGCAGGTTCTTGACTTCATTTGTAGGGACACCTGGCCAGTAACAGTTACCATAGATACATATGATGCAAACCAATGACCCCAGGTATAATGACAACACCTAATAAATCTCACGGCACACATATCCTATCCCTAATGCCCTAAAGCCAAACGCTACCACCTGGTCAGTGGCCTAGAAAACAATGCTCTCATGTCTCTGGTTTCACAGAGACAACACAGGTGGCCTCTTTTTGTGAGCTAAGTAACCATGGTAACATCCGGTAAGTGTTACGGTAATCATAGAAATATAAGGCAGCGGGGGTTCGGACCTCTAGTGTACATATGGAGGACTATCACGTCATCCTATTAACCAGTAAAAATGTGTCAATGAAAAAGTCAAGTTTATTTATATGTTATTAGTACCTATGGAATATTTCTGGGATCGTACCGTAATGATCTGTTATCACATAACTGTTCAATCACATTATTCAGACGTTAGATCAATCCCTGGTTTTGTACTTTAGGGCTATGGGTCCCTTCATCGTCATGCTGGGAAAGATCGCAGGAGATGTACTGCGTTTCCTCTTCCTGTATATAGAGATCTACATCCCATATGCCTGTGCTTTCTGGATCATCTTTGGAGGTACTATCACAAAGAGTTAACTAGTTTTTAATTGAAGACATGAGACATAGACCTTCATTTATTGCTCGCAGGCTTATCTAATGTGCCAAGCATGGAGACGGTTCCTCAGCTTCTCTACAGCCTATACCGTATCACACTGGTGGATGAATATGAGTTTGATGCCATGTTGGGTGTGGATGCAGTCATGGCTTACCTGCTATGTGGATCATTTCTGGCTCTTTCGGCTATTCTGTGTGTCAATCTCTTAATTGGTCTTCTGTCTGACACCTTCCAAAGGTACAAATTATAGAGACAATTGCCGCACTAAAAAAAAAAATCATTATTTATTATTTACTTACCCCGGATGATTCTGTTTGTAGGGTGTATGACAACGCGTTGGCCAATGCAGTGATGCAACAAGCAGCAATTATTTTACAGATAGAGGAATCCATGTCTTGCCTGAGACGTTGCTATGACAAAGAGTACATCCACAGGCACTGTGCGCCACTCGGCGAATACTATGAAGATGATGTCACCACTGACCCAGATCACCATGCTGAGATGAAGAAACTCACAGAACAGATCAAGGTGCATATATTTACAGTATATTCCTCATCTCTCTTTCTAAGTATAATTTGAAGTGTAGTTTTTATTACATTTGAATGACAAAATGCTTTGCAGGATACATTAGATGAATATCTGAACATCCAAAAAGAGTCAATATCTCCTCATTTACCAGCTGCAGATGCCAGAGAAGACACAAGGTTAGTTGATAAAGGTCATGGTACTGCTGGCCTCTTCCATTTTTTTTCACATGATGCTATGTATAATTTAAACACTTGCACTTTCATACAGAATGGGAGAAGCCGCACCTCCCTATGAAGAACAACATCTTACAGCTCTTCACAGACTTGAGAGGGACCAGCAGAAGCACAGTCAGGACCTGAGTGAACTAAAGTCTGAAGTGAAAGAGCTTCACAGTTTGCTGCTTCATATGATACAGGCCCAGCCGAAAACTTGTACGAGACTAATGCACATACAATGAACATCTGGAACGAAAGGCCAGATTTCTTTACTTACACTAAAATACACAAGAAGATTTTTGTAAACATCTTAGATTAACTTATTAACTTAGATCACTTAATTAAAATAAAAAAGTCAAACTTTTTGACTAAATCAATAATGTTGATAATATTATATAATTGATTAGAGCATTAGAAAATGGAGCAAACGTGCAATGGGTTATGTGGGCATTTTGTCAACATACTGCATATATTTTTTGTCAAGTTATGGTATTTGTGACTGTTGTTTTTACAGCAACTGGTGATGGCAAGAACAGTGACAAAGCAGCCTGCAGTGGACAGAAAAACCTCTGAAACTGGCCCAGAAACTACAGAAGACAATACTAAATTTAGGTCTAAAGAGCAAACCCAACACAATGCCTCTAAATGACTTTTTCACTAATTAAACAGTGTTGTTGATTTTTGTGCACACTGGAAACGAGTTTAAACGAGTTTAAGTAACTTAAACAAACTAATAATATTTATCCTACTTTGCAATAATTTCCTATATCCTTGTAAATTAAAATTATTTTTGTTTTGTAATTAATTTTGTCATTATTGAGATGCCTAATGATTTTTTCTTTAATGATTTTGGCGTTTCCTCACATGAAGGTGTCATATGACTTCTTTATGCACCTTCTTTATATAACTGTTATTGTAATCATTGTCACATGTCTTATGTGTGTAAACATGGGTACAGATGCTTTATCAATAGTTAATGTAAAACAATCATTTTGCATAGCCAGAGTATTTAAAACAGACATGAAAATAAGATCTGTTTAATCTTTCTGTACACAAGTAACACAAGTAATAGGCAGCATCACAAGCTCTGGTCAAGCACATGTGACTGGAGTGACCTATCACCATGACAACAGCTGGGATACTTTTCCATTAGTCAGCAGAAAAGTTTCTCAGCTCCCTGGCGGAAATGAGACGAGCGGCTGATTTCCGCTTCCGTCTCTGCTGTCGCTAGCCACTGAAGTAAAGATGGCGGCGGCCGAGACTGATCGTGAACTACCGTCCGCTCTGTGTAGCGAATTTCTCAATTTCTCCGCAAAGGACACCGCTGCGGTAGGCGACAGTTTTATAAACACCATCTAAAGAGTCTCTTCTTATGAACCGTATAAAGCTGGGGGTGAATTATTTTGCGGACGCGGTGAATTTTGTGTTTTTTCTCACTGCTTTGCTTGGGTTGTTTTGCTTAGTGTTGTCTTGCTAACGCGCTAGCAGCTAGCCATTGAGATGTTAACACCACCAGCTCCATAACACACACCTGACACTCAATTTGCGTGTTTATTTCTATGATATAACTGTAAGATTTGCCGAAACGGGTTTTTAATCTGTTAGTCCACATGCGTGCTTTAAGTGAAACAAAAATAGCTTTTTAACAGATTTGTTGGTTTTGACTTGATTTTGAGGATCCAGTGGCAAAAACAACACAGTCTGCTTTGTTCATCATCTCTTGTGTGTGTAGTTTACGCCGGTGTTTTGAGGTAGTTATTCTTCCTTTGACACACGATATAAATCGATTTTTACAAGCAGATAGTCAGGCTGATGTGGGAAATTGTGCAATAAAATCATTTGTGAAAATGTTTACTGCTGTAAAAGCATCCATGTCAGCTGTACTTCTGGTTGTGGTTTGATAACGTTACGTGATTATTTTCGGTGTTTACTGCTAAAACATTAAATTGATATTCTAGTTATGTATATTTGTTTTTAATCCAAAAGCAATGATGTCTGTTAGTTTACAAACGTAACATTACATATATGACACTTCTATAAGAAAGTGGTTTGCTTCTACCAAAGTGGCCTAGATATTGGTTATATTAAACCACATACAGTACCAGTCAAACGTTTAGACAGTGGAAAAAACCTTTTAATCTGAAGCTGTTTGACAAAATGTAATTGTGTGAAACATACATTTTTATTTGAGTCCAGCATAGAAGATACATTTCTTCAGTGTTGTTTAAAGGTTTGAGACCTCAAGAAGCTGGATGATAAAATGCCAAGAGTATGATTTTACAAATTGTAGATAAGGGCGATTACTTTTCAAGATGATTAAATATAACAAAGTGTTCATTTATGTCACAACATAATTTTCACAGTTACAATTGTGTTATTTTCGTTTTTGATGAGTTTATAAAAATGTAACAGTAAACTACAGTAAGTGTTTCCAACCGTTTGACTGGTACTGTAAATCTCTGTGGTGTATACTGTCTAAATAAAATAATAAAAATATTTTAACACTATATATATATATATATATACAGACCCCTTTGAGGTTTTGGTTTATACTGTTGCACTTGCAGACAAATTTGTTAACAAAAAATGTTACAGTGAGTCACTGGATTGTATGACTATATACTTTAGCACTAAATCCAGGTTAGTAGGTCACTATAGAGACAAAGAGTGCCAAGTTCCACTTACTTTGCAGTAATCCTTGTGTATCCTGTGACATAATGTTGAAATGGTGGCAACTGTCTTTCATTTAGAACCAACGTTACACACACTAATTTATTTTTGTTATTTTTTGATGGTAACAGTGGATGTTTTTTCTATAAGCCAAAAAATCTACAGAAAAAATAGCTGTTTTTGTATGGAATACAGGTTTGTGACAAGTTCTCACGGTCATGGGAAAGCCTGAAAATACCATGATGATGGCGAGATGCCATGTCATGGTATTCCAGATCATTCCTCTCAAAGAGTCATTTTTAGGGACATGAATCTGATACAGTTTCCCTGGAGAGTTCCTGCTACTCACAGCCTTAAAATTACACAAAAAAGTGCTTTGAATGGCGAAGGATTGCAAATTATTTTAATGCTTTATGAATGTCCTGTGCCAGTACAGATATTCTGTTTATTATGGTGTCATTTGGTTTGAATGAAATAAAATGTTACAGGACTAGGCAATTTGTTTGTGTATAGTGTGCAACGATTGAAACATGAACTGACTGATCTCTTTTGTGCTGCGGTACAAAAGTGCTTCGTGGGCCATATATATTAGATATCAAGGAACACCGTAAGGAGCAATGTGACCTAAACAAGTAATAATACAAGAAATATCTGCAGTTTACTAGTTTTACACTTCAAGTAATTTTATGTTTAGCAACTAAAATAGAAATGAACTGATGTGTGTTCACAGGTGTGTGATACCACATGGTTAATAATAGGTTTGTTTTTAATAATATGGTTTATATTAAATACAATAACCACCAGGCCTGTATTGCTATAAAGACCACACAAAAACCAAGCAGGGCAGTTAAATAATACTTGAGCACTACTATTTCTGTTCAGACCTGACCTTTGTCCACATGACCTATTTACCTCGCCAATTTCCATTTAAAGGAGTTGTTTTAGGCTGCGTGTGTTTACTTTTAGTGTTTAGGCTAGATGTGGTGTCACAGTTATTAACAGATTATAAATTTGTTAATATATTAAAAATGAATGACAAAAGACTGGATTTCTGGTATTTAGGCAAAATTCTGGACTGAAAGTTTTTGTCTAAATTTCCCATCCACAGAAATGGCTACAGGTGGAAAACCTGCCCAAAGAGGTTTACCAGCATCTGGCCTGCTACGTCCCCAAAATCTACTGCCTGGGACCCAACCTGAACCCTCAGAATGAGGATCTGCTGGCCCAGCTGCTGCTTCAAGGCCCGCTGGAGTGGTACCTGTGCGGGGAAGAGCCGACCGTGGGCTTGACCAAGCTGGAACAGAGCAACCAGCCTTCGCAACTCTGTGGACATGTTTTCAAAGTTGGAGAGCCAACATATTCATGCAGGTAGAGTGTCATTTTGTATTTTGGTCGAACCCAGAATAATTGTCAGTTTGTTGCTGACACACTCGTAAGTCATTTTGATTTAGAAAAGGTGAGGATACTCTGTGAGCCTGGAAAGCAGAATTAGGTCAGGTTTGGTAGTTAAGTCCTTAAATCATGATCACTGTAAGCCGGCTAATAGGCCGAAGGTGACTGGAACATGTACTCGAACAGTTTGTTCTTCGAGAAACAGGAAGGTTTATGCGGTATCGTAGTGGTATTATATAGAGATTAGAGTCTGATTTGGCTGATATGAAAGTTGTATGAGGGATGTCTTGCATCCTAAGAATGTATGCAGGTCTTGGTCCTGTCATGTAACGTGCCCCTGGCTGTGTTCCAGACTCTAGTGATCTAAATTCATGTCACGCCATTTGTAGTTAATGGCTGTGAAATTTTGCTCAATACCACAGCAAAGCAAACACATTTTGTCTTATTTACAAAAGATGTTTTATATTATTAATGACGTATTTTAATTCCTCTTCTTCAGAGATTGCGCGGCCGACCCGACCTGCGTGTTGTGTATGCAGTGCTTCTTGGGCAGCGTTCACAAAGAGCACCGCTACAGGGTAAGGCTAAACAACAACATTTTCACAAGCACGTCGTACACCCTTTCCTTGTGTTGGTGTTATAGATTCAATCCTGTTTGACACGTGGCTTCTGTGTGGTGTGCAGCATCTATCTGCTAAGAAACAACCCAACTGAGTCTGAGAGGCCATTAGTTTCCGCTAACAGTGTGTGTTTGTCTTTAGAAATACTGGACACTTTTGCTTGTTGCAGATGAGCTCATACATTCCTTACATTTTTCATTTTAGTTTCATTTTTATGATTATAAAGTTACGGTGATTGACATGAGCTGTCTTGTGCAGATGACTCTGTGTGTAAGTGGTGGTTTGTGTTATCTTTGTAGATGACCACATCAGGAGGAGGAGGCTTCTGTGACTGTGGTGATACAGAAGCCTGGAAGAAGGGCCCTTACTGTCAGAAGCACGAACCCAATATCGGTGACTCTTCACAGAAGGTATTACATTGCCTCTTTTGACAAACACTGCTGCTGATTTCATGTACAATTCATAAACACACAACGTATTAACCGTTCTTGGTTCATTTTGAGTTGGACATGATGGAAATGGGGCTTTGTTGGCTTTTGGGAAGGATTTGT
This sequence comes from Beaufortia kweichowensis, assembly GCA_019155185.1. Taxonomy (NCBI): domain Eukaryota; kingdom Metazoa; phylum Chordata; class Actinopteri; order Cypriniformes; family Gastromyzontidae; genus Beaufortia; species Beaufortia kweichowensis. Next base: position 15,692,783 of record CM032801.1, on the reverse strand, counting down.
TTTAAACTTTTCAAATCTGTGTAGTAGGTAGTTTGTCTATTAACTCTCTTTAAACTGAATGTGATGAGAATGTGATTGTATACTGTGGATTCAATAGAAAATAATCTTGTCTCTCAATATGAAACGTTTCAATTACCAGCTAGAGTGGATAATGTGGCATTTCCTACCTTTTCTTTACTAAATTATGAATTAATAAAATCGTCAAGAAAGACAACTGACACTCCCTGTCTTGTTTCGCAGGATCCGCTGGCTAATCTGTCAGCAGAGATGATCGCCCGCACATATAATGTTTTCTCTATCATCCTCAAATATGCTGTGGACATGCTCACCTGGGACAAAGAGGACGAGCTCCCAGAAGGCCTTGAACCACCGTAAGACGCATACAATGCTTGTCCCATGAAACATTAATTTAGGCCATCGTGCGCCGTAAGGCAGTGCTGCATGTTAGTGGATGAAGTGTAACCTCTTTGTGTTGCTCTAAAGGATGCGTGGAGACTCGTACTACTGCATGCTGTTCAATGATGAAGTCCACACATACGAGCAGGTCATCTACACACTACAGAAAGCTGTAAACTGCACCCAGAAAGAGGCTGTCAGTTTTGCTACCACAGTGGACAGAGATGTAAGTGCTTCACCATTTTGATGGTGTTTGGCTGCAGGTTTAATGTTAAGCAGTTCGTTTTTGCTTTGTGTATTGATTTCTGTTGTTTGCTGTTTTTAGGGCAGGAAGTCTGTTCGCTTTGGGGACTTCCAGTTCTGTGAACAGGCCAAATCTGTTATTGTGGTAAGTTCTCAGCATCAATCCAATCAGTTTGTCTCAGATGTATAAATCGATTGGGTTGTATTTCTCTCTTTTTTTACTGCGAGGTTCCTCCATGGGTGTTTTCTGGCAACAAAGTAAAAAGTGTAATTGATTAATCTCCTTCAGTTTGTACAAGGAAGACTCTTGTTTTTAACACTTGAGCAGCCTACATAGGCACCATTTTAGGGCATCATAATCATACTCCAACCATCACTATTGTATCCAAAAAAGATAAGCATGTTTTCGACAAGCACGTTTGCTTTTCTAAGGTGCCTTCTGTTGGCCTGTTTGTAAGCATTACATGCATTGTTTTGCAATCCCACAATGCATGCAAGTTTTTAACAAATGTGACATTTGCTAAGGTTTATAATAGCCACCCAGAGCAGTCTTGCATTGTGACAAGCGTAACTTGTGTTTTGCAGAGGAACACGAGTCGGCAGACAAAGCCCCTGCGGGTTCAAGTCATGCACTCTTCTGTGGTGGCCCATCAGTGTTTCGCCCTAAAAGCTCTCAACTGGCTTGGCCAAATTATCAGATACTCAGGTACATCTCTTTATCCGTCTGTCAAGCTTTCTGTAGTCATGTCGTGATTTAGTTTCTTGTTTATGTTATACAGAATTATAACCTATTTGTACTCTTTACTGTTTGCAGTTAGTTTTTATTTGCAGTAAGTTTAAAATAAGTGTGTGTTGCTCAGCAGATGCTCTGAGGAGGATTCTCTGTCAGGTGGGTCTGCAGCGAGGGCCGGAAGGAGAGAACTCCTCTCTAGTGGACAAACTCATGCTCTGTGACTCCAAGATGTGGAAAGGTGAATGAAAGCGTGTGCTGATATCAGCTGTTGTTAGATGCCCTAAGAATTTAGCATGGGAAATTTCATAACCGTGTAAGTGCAAGTGAAATTTCAGCCCAGATAATTGGGATGGTATTTGAGCATGTTTTTTTTTAGCACATTTTGTGCTGAATTCTTATGAAAATAATGTTACAATACAAAAAGGGCAACGTGGTTTTCTTAAAAATATAGATTCAAAAGTTCATGCTGTGGTTTTAATGGCTTTCTTTAACCTGTTTTTCCTGCAGGAGCGAGAAATGTTTACCACCAGCTCTTCATGAGCAGTCTTCTTATGGATCCAAAGTACAAGAAACTTTTTGCCATTCAGTTTGCGAGGGTAAGTCTTCCATTCACAGTCATCGGCGTCTTGCTGGATTGACAGTAATACTTTATTATTATAGGCTGTGAAGCCCCAGGAAGGATGTGGTGTAAAACTGGTGCATTTAGCCACATTACATTAGTTGCATTCATTTGTACAAATCTCTTCCATTAATGTACATACTAAGGAATGTATTTAGGAAACAGGCATTGAAATTAATGAATGAAAAAAACAGTTGTAGCTTTGGTTTGGGTAAAATATGGATAATTTGACAGGGATTAAAATCATTCAAAACCACCACTGGCTTTGTGGGACTTCATGACCTCCTGTAACTATTGTTTGATACAAGTATGGTTTTACATTGACTTTTACCACATAAATGTTAACTGGTCCCTCAGTCTGTAAAAATGAATAAAAACCCTGTTTTACTTTATATATTTTTATACCATTATGGGGCATGGCATTGTGTATCAGATAAGCATTAAAGTAACTTGTTTGTAAAATGTTTTGCCTATAGATTTGCTAAAAGTATGTTGCTGTAAATGTACAGTTTTAACTTTTAACAGACTGAGGCACAAGTCTTTTGTTTTTGTGGTAGAAGACAAAATGCCACAGTTGGCATTAAACGATGCTTTTATTATGTATTATGCAACTGATGAACTTTAAAGAGCGTTGATAGAATAGGCTAGATCAGTGATTACTAGGATGTCGATTCACGTGTTCTCCTGTATTTCTGAATGTTAAATAAGACAAATCTCAGTATGAGCCACTATCTCTCGTTCAGTGAATGATGTACATTTGCTCTAGTCAGTTGGTTGCCCACTGCAGTCCTCAGACCGTCTCGGCTGTGTCTGACCCAGTCACGCTGTGACAGCAGGAAATCTGTCTCCTGGTCTGCCAGTAGCACTCAAGTGTGACTGACAGGAAGTGCTGGCAGATATTTGAACCTTGGATCAGATTGCTTAGCTTAAACAACTCTAAAAATTCTGCTAAAAACCAGAAGGCCATCTTTAACCAGAAGGTCAGCGACCATAACCTAGCGCTTTCCCTGCCGTATCTGCTAGGGACATAACTTTAGGGTAAGCTGCCCCCTGACCTCTGACCTGGAAGGTGAATGTACCCCTTCCCCCCTTCCCTTAGAATTACCGGCGCCTCCAGACAGATTTTATGGAGGACGATCACGAGCGTGTAGTGTCAGTGACCTCTCTGTCAGTGCAGCTCTTCACCGCTCCTACCGTGGTGAGTACTGTCAATCCCACACACCTCTCTTTCCTCTCTCTCTCCTCCTTCACTGCTGCCTGCAGAACTATGAGCGCTTGCAGAGCGACTATGTGAAGGACGACCACGACAGGGAGTTCTCCATCACTGACCTCTCGGTGCAAATGTTCACCGTGCCTTCTCTGGTGAGTACATGCAGAAGAGACACCTCGGCCGGGAGGAAGAGGACTTCGCATCTCAGGATGTCTCTTTTCATTACTTTTGTCACTTTCTTTTTCTTTCATTCTCTTTTGTCTTTCTCTTTTTTTTTTGTTTTGTTTTATCTTTCTCTTTTCTCTCTCTTTCACTTTCTCTGTTTTATTTCTCTCTTTGTCTGTTATTTATTTACTTTTCAGGTGCACACATTGTTTAAAAAAATGAAGTGTACAACATACTCAAAATGTAGTAACAGTCTGTTGTTTTGCGAGTCTTCATAAATGTGGTTGACTTTAATAATATTTATAATTTTTTTAAAAACACAGTCTGTTAAGTCAACAAATAAATGCATGATTTCAGTTTGGAAAATTCTTGTTCTGCCAAGTGTCTTAGTTTCCAAAATGTAGTCTTAACCTCACAAAGTATTCCCAGAACACACACTGCATGGTTACATTACTAAACATCTTTTGTTGTTTGTATTATTAGTCTTTTAGTTTTACACTGTTTAATACCAAACACAATGTAGCAGAAAGCATTCATCAGATTACAGTCTTCAATTGTTGCCTTGAGAATGTAATAGAGAAAATGAAAGCATTGCTCGTGTACCTATTCAGATTCTAGAGATAGACTTGTTTAGCCTGTTTTTAACAACCGGTTCGCACCCGTGGCTATGGTATCTGTTTACACAGGCTCGGATGTTGATCACAGAGGAGAATCTGATGACCACCATCATTCGAACCTTCGTGGACCATCTCCGACACAGAGACCTGCAGGGCCGCTTTCAGTTTGAACGTTACACGGCGCAGCAAGCTTTTAAATTCCGCCGAGTCCAGAGCCTTGTAGGAGACCTTAAGTAAGATATCTTTCTATGTTTTTACTTATTTTGAAAACTTAAAAGTTAATACTGTGTAATATTAATATTGTAAGATTATAATTTTGCGAATTTTAAATGATCAGTTCAAATTATATAAATGTTTTTGATGCAGGTATGTCCTGATCAGCCGTCCAACAGAATGGACAGACCAACTCAGGGAGAAGTTTCTGGAAGGTTTTGAAACTTTCTTGGAGCTGCTAAAATGCATGCAGGTGACTATCCGACCCTGACGATCTGTGTGTGCGCAGGGTTATTTTGGTGGGGGCAAAGGTTCAAAGGTTACTTTCACACTACAGCTGTTGATTTGGATCCATGACCTCAGAGTTTGTTTTGTTTGTTTGCTGCAGAAGCAGTTTTACAGGATTGTTTTTTTTTTTTTTTAAAGCAATACAGAACAGCTAAGTATGTTGTTGTGTTTTTCTTTGAAGGGAATGGACCCGGTAGTGCGGCAGGTGGGGCAGCACATAGAGATGGAGCCGGAATGGGAGGCGGCATTCACTTTACAAATGAAGCTCACACACATCATCTCAATGATGCAAGAATGGTGTGCAAGCGATGTGAGTGTTTGTTAGATGCACCTTAATACACACTAGACATCAAGAATCCGTTTGTGTTCTGTGGATTATCCATAATGCAATGTGGATCTATGATAATTATTGGCTTATTATTTGTCCGGCAACAGGAGAGGGTGCTGATTGAAGCCTATAAGAAGTGCCTGAGCGCGCTGACTCACTGCCACAGCGGTTTCACAGACGGGGAACAGCCCATAACCCTCACTATGTGCGGCCACTCCGTAGACACCATCCGCTACTGCGTTTCTCAGGAGAAAGTCAGCATACACCTGCCTGTATCACGCCTTTTAGCAGGTGAAACACAAACACGCACAATCCATAGTGCAGGTGGATCACTTTAAAACACAAGGGAGAATAATTTTGACAGAAAAATATTATTTATAATGGTGGTCTTACACATTTAGATCCCACTGTATTTCAGCTGATCTTTCTCTCTCATAAGGTTTACATGCTCTGCTGAGCAAAACAGAAGTTGCCTATCGGTTCCCTGAGCTGCTGCCGCTGGTGAGTTTAGGAGTTGCACTGATCATATTAGTTTTTGTTTTCTAGAAAGTTTTTGCACTTTTTAAGGCCGCTTTTTTTCTACCGCAGAGTGAACTGAGTCCACCCATGTTGATCGAGCACCCGCTCCGCTGCCTAGTGCTCTGTGCCCAGGTGCACGCTGGGATGTGGAGAAGAAACGGCTTCTCATTGGTCAATCAGGCAAGAAGAATTTGCTTTTGTTTTATTGTAATGACTGTGACAGTTTATTAACTCTGTAATTAATGGTGTTAATGTCTTTCCATACAATTTTTTATTGTTATTGCAGATTTATTATTATCACAATGTGAAGTGCAGAGTGGAGATGTTTGATAAAGACCTCATCATGCTTCAGGTCAGTCATATTCACATACCTCTGAAACGTCTCTAATGGTAATTTAAACAACATGCACCAGTGCATCACTTTGGATTAAAGGTTTGCTGCATGAATATGTGTAAATGTTTTTGAATGTAGGCTGGAGCTTCAATGATGGATCCAAACCACTTCCTGATGATCGTGTTGAGCCGTTTTGAGCTCTATCATATCTTCAGCTCAGCAGACTGCAGGAAGAGATACAGCAGAGAAAATGCCAACAAGGTCTCCTTACCTTGAAATCTTTTTTATTCACGCCTGCTTCTTTCCGTCTCTTTCATCTGCTGTTTTTTTTCTACTGATAGTGTGATTCTGTTGCTAATGATATGTGTGTGTCTCTCTCTCTCAGGATGTGGTTCAGCAGAACAACACACTAATAGAGGAGATGCTGCATCTGGTCATTATGGTTGTGGGTAAGTGCTGATCATCTCTCAACACACTACAGCTTTGTTATGGCAGTCTGTCATTTTAACAGATGAAATACTAAAGAAAGTGATAAGATGAGTCATGTATGTGTTGTTGTTTTCCTCAGGTGAGCGATACACAGCAGGTGTTGGACAAGTGGAGAACAGTGATGAGATAAAGAGAGAGATTGTTCACCAGCTGTGCATTCGACCCATGGCCCACAGCGAGCTGGTCAAAGCTCTGCCGGAGAACGTGAGTTAATCCTCATACCTAACATCATCAACACTGCTGCTTATTGCTTTCATCTTCGATTTATCAGATTTTGGGCTGTAATTATTTCAATCATTTTAGTTTTTACTACAAACAAGTGTTCTTGGATCTGATGTAAAGTCCTTAAATCTCCTTTAATTGTATTAATCGACTTTGTTATCGACTTTTCCTTAAAGTGAAATAATTAACATGATTAAGAGTTCACTAAGCTTATCACCGGTTCTGCACATAAACATTTAAACATCCACATTTAGCATAGACATAGGCTGATGTTCCTGTAACTCAACTGGTAGAGCATTGCGCTAGCAACACAAAGGTCGTGGGTTCAATCCTAGGTAACACACATACTGATAAAATGTATAACTTAAATTCTCTGTAAGTAGCTTTGGATTAAAGCATCTACTAAATAAATAAATGTAAATATATGCAAGTAATTTTTAGAAAATTAGGAAATTTACCTTCAACAAAATGTTAAATTGATGAATTGTGTTGTTGGTGAATAGTACTATTTTCTCTGTTATAAACATGCAGAGGGTCCAGCCCTTTATTATAAAGTCCATTGTACCCGCTGGAGTGATTTAGGTCAATGTCAAAATTTCCATTTTTATAGAAAGTGAAGCAACATATATTTGTTTCTTGTTTTCCTCCTGTTTAACCGATGCAACTTTTCATGCCTTTTCTGTTCCTGCCCCGAGGCTCTGGAATAATTTACCAGTCTGCAATTGATCTTCCTTTAATATTGATACTTTTGAATCCCACCTTAAAAAAAGATCTTTTGTCTTTGACCTGACAGACTACATTTCATTCACACTTGCTGTCTGAATTTCTGTCTTGGGTAGGGCAGGAGTTCATTTTTTTAAATGTTGAAACCAAAAGATTTTTTGACATTGGGTTCTTTTAAGAGATCTGGAACGTCTGTCATTTATTCCACTGAAAATTTGCATAAAATATGCAATATACAGATGAAGGTTTTCAGAAGCAGAATTGCTCAGTTTCTTAACATTGCTGTACCTAATCCAGGACATCTTATGCATGATAATAATTATAAGTATTGATATCTCTCCCAAAGTTCTAGTTAAATTTGGTAAAGGAAAAGAAAAGCAGTTCTTATCTTTCTCTCTGTGACATGACTGCCACCTAGTGGTAGTCTTCTATTATGTCCTTACTTAAAGCAGAACTAAATAATCACTGTTTCTTGCTTTTTTCCACAGGAGAATAAGGAGACAGGCATGGAGAGGGTCATTGATAGTGTGGCTTTGTTTAAGTAAGTGTCCTGAATAAAAAATGGTTCTTAATGTTGTTTTGGCTGTTGTGTGTAATCCCGTATAAATTGTGTTAAAAAGGAAGCCTGGTGTGACGGGCAGAGGACTTTATAAACTGAGACCAGAGTGTGCCAAAATGTTCAATCTTTACTTCCATCATTACTCCAGAGCGGACCAGTCTAAGGTAACGCTTCACACTTTGCATTATAGCTCACAAAGCACAAGTGTTCAATTTTAATTTTAAACCTGTATTAAGTTGTTGTTTAATGTTGTTTAGGCTGAAGAAGCTCAGAGGAAGATAAAGAGACAAAATGGTGAAGATTCAGGTAATAAGATGGTCTACAATAACTTTCTTTTTGATCAAAAAACAGTATCACACAATGTAAATTACATGTGAATTCTGAGTATATTTATGATTAAAAGTGTTTGCTCATATCACCCATGCATTATTGGAAAAGTTCACATAATGTTTTCATTTCAGGTTGTTCCACCTATGAATTATTGAATTGTTTTCTCTCTCAGTTTTACCTCCACCAGTTCTTCCTCGTTTCTGTCCGCTGTTGGGCAGCCTGGTGAACATCCTGCAGTGTGATGTACTTCTGGGGATTTTGGGAGCTGTACTGCAGTGGGCCATGGAGCCCAGTGGAGGACAATGGTCTGAGTCCATGCTACAGAGGGTACGACTGCGTGTGAAACCTTTATAAATGACCAGATCACTCATGTCATTCATCTAGAATGATGAAACCTGTACTTGTGCGACTCCTGCAGGTGCTGCATCTTATCGGCATGGGTCTGGTGGAGGAGCAGCAACATCTCATCGGCAGCGCAGACGATACTGACGCCAGCTTTAACTTCACGCTGAAGATCTCAAGTAAGTCTTTCTGTCTCATGCCTCAGTTCTGTCTCATAACAGATTTCTTTAGATGGTTGAACTGATGTGTTTATTGTAGGACCAGGTGAGGCTCCTGGAAACACTCCCAGCATCTTGGCTTTACTGGAAACCCTGCAGAACGCTCCTCATCTGGAGGTGCACAAGGACATGATTCGCTGGATCCTTAAGGTTATAATAATTATAGCTGTGGAAATACAACAACTGTCCACTAGATGTTGAATAAAAGTGTGGATAAGCTTTTGCTGTTTTCACACTGTATCGTAATAATTTCATATTTGTGTGTTGGCAGACGGTGGCTAACGTCAAGACCACACGCGAGTGCACAGCCAGTGCGCCCCCTGCTGACAGCTCAGGGCACAGTCAAGAGGAGGTGAGTCCAGAAAACACAACAAAAACTCGCATGATTAGACTTCAGTGTCTTGATGTTGTCTCACTGGGTGTGTGTTTGTGCGCAGACGGTGCGAGATAAGGATAAAGCGGAGCGGAAGAGAAAAGCAGAGATGGCACGGCTGCGGAGAGAGAAGATCATGGCTCAGATGTCAGAGATGCAGAGACACTTTATCAATGAAAACAAAGAGCTCTTCCAGCAGAGCCTGGAGGATCTGGATGCCACCACTTCAGCCGCACAGGAGCACAGGTCTGCATGTAGAACACTTTAATCTTGTTTTTTTTCTGATCACTTTCTATATGCTGACCTCTGACCCTGCTGCTCTCTCTCTCTCATAGCCCCAGTACGTGTGACAGTGCACTAGTGTGTGTTGGTCCACGGCGGTGGCGTGCCGGTGCCAGTGACAGGAGGCAGGTGGTGACGTGCATCTTGTGCCAAGAGGAACAGGAGATCAGGGCTGATGGCAAAGCTATGGTGCTCGCTGCTTTTGTCCAGCGCTCCACAGTCATGTCTAAAAACCGCAAGAGACCTCCACACAATCCAGGTCAGTCCATGTGTCAAGGAACAATTGAAACAGATATTTACTTGCTTGTTTGTCTGGTCTGTTTGGTGAATGTCATTCTGTGTTTGTTTGACAGATAAGTATGACCCTCTCTTCATGCACCCTGACCTGTCGTTTGGCACACACACGGGCAGCTGCGGACACATCATGCACTCGCACTGCTGGCAGAGGTGAGAATCAACATAAAACCTAAATAACTCTAAAGTGCTGTAAACATCTGTGTTGTAACCCCCTGTATGTCTCCCCCTGCAGGTATTTTGAAGCGGTGCAGGCTAAAGAGCAGCGGCGGCAGCAGAGACTCCGCGTTCACACCAGTTACGATGTGGAGAACGGAGAGTTCCTGTGTCCGCTCTGCGAGTGTCTGAGTAACACGGTCATCCCGCTGCTGCCCCTCACCAAGACCACCTGCAGGTACTTCAACACACACATTGTGACTTTCAGACTGCTTGAATCACAACGCTGATGTTAAACATGTGTCAAATCTCATCTTAACACCCCACATACGGTTGAATGATTAAGTTGGTGGATCCCATTGGTCTATCCCATGTCTGTGATAAATGTGGCAATCTCTGGTTCTTTTTGTATAATAGAGACTAGCCCCTTTCACACAAGTTTTGCATTGCTGTCAATACACAACTACCACCGTGCTATTGTGCTTTATAAGTCTGTAGACTTTTCAAATGGATTGTTTTTGCATGTGTGTGTGTGTGTTGTGTGCAGCACTGATCAGCCTGGTCTGTGCCAGTGGGTTAACATCACCTCCCAGCAAATTAAAGCCCTGCATGCTGCTCACAGGAAGTCCACGGCCACAAGTAAGTAACCTCAACTCTCTGTGATGTCATCAGGTCTACTGATGTTGCACACACACGGTTGATTCACACTTGCTTTGATGCTTTTGTTTTGGTGACATTGTCTAATTGTATGTGTGTGCAGATGCTGAAGGTGTTGAGGATACAGAAAGTGCTGAAGACTGCCATCCTCCTGTTGGTTTCAGACTGGACCACACTCCAAAGTAGGAGCATATGTGCAATTCCAGCGTTATGGATGTGACATTTTCAGTCAAAACTTGAAATCTGAATTGTCACTGAATGTGTTTATTACCAGTGTACTGAATCATCTGTTGATAGAGTCAAGAGATCAGAAAAATACCAGTCTGTGCATGTGTTATCTATTTAAAAATAAATAAAAAATAAATACATGTGTTATGGATGTGACAAAACGAACACATGATTTTTCAGAGGCAACATACTTTGTAGGATTTCTTTGAATTAAAATACACAAACCAGAAGCAATAACACCCAACAGATGGGGAAGAGATGACTCTTCAAAGAACATAAAATAGTTATTTGATTTTAATTTTTATGTGCCCATTTATAAATATGGGACGGTTATGAATGGGACAATTCTGTAAACAGCACTTTACCTGAAAATGCTTTCGTAAAAAATGTACTAAATAACTCTTTGCTCGTTTGCTCAAAGTGTTTGTTGAAAGTCTGTCAAAGAAATAACTTGGAATGTAACGCATATGTATCTGTCAGGAATCCTTACTCGAGCACCGTAAAGGAGATGTTGACCACATTTGGGACGGCCACATATAAAGTTGGTCTTAAGGTGCATCCCAATGAGCAGGACGCCCGTGTGCCCATCATGTGCTGGGGCAGCTGTGCCTACACCATCCAGGCCATAGGTCAGACCACACTTTATTTTTAAAAATCTTGAAAAACTGAAAGTTGTAGAAAAGTAATGGCAAACCTGGTCTCATTTGTCACGCAGAGAGATTGCTGGTGGATGAAGAGAAGCCTTTGTTTGGAAGTTTACCATGCAGACAGGTACTCAAACAGATATTAGGATTATACCAGATTATTTTGTTATTGAATGAATATCAGATAGTAATTTGTCTTGTGTGTGTTGTGTTTGTAGGATGACTGTTTGAGCTCTCTAACACGGTTTGGCTCGGCATGCTGGACTGTCTTATCTCATGATGTTGTACAGGGTCACTTTATTAGGCTCCTAGCAGGTGAGAATCGGCACTCCTGCTGCTAACCACACAGATCAGTCATTTTGTTATGAATGTATGATTATAAGGAATGAATGAAAATCCTTTTGTTTGTGTCCACACAGCCCTTGTTCCTGATTTACATGTGGAGAATACACCATGCATTCTAGATATTGACATGTTCCACCTGCTGGTTAGTAAACACTGAACTATTTTTACTTGTTAAACCTCTTCAGTTGCTGCAAAACCATGAACTTGTCTTATGGTCATGTCTTTGTGTGTGTGACAGGTGAGTCTGGTGCTGTCCCATCCAGCTCTTCACTGCTTAGATTTGTCGGGTCTGAGCGCAGATACTGCACAGCTGCATATCCTGCACCTGGTCACGGTCGCTCACGTGGTCCAGATTCTGCTCACCTCCGTACCAGGTCAGAGCCGCATCCTAACCCTTCACAAGCTTGGTTTTTTTTTAGTTTTGTTGGCTGATAATGTTCATGTGTGTCATCAGAGGAGGTGCGGATGGAGCAAGAGAGCGGAGGAGCAGAGAGGGAGGAGGAGGAGAGCGTGTGCATGCTTTACAATACTCTCAGGACACGTCTGAGCAGGTGAGAGCTCACACACATCTCACACAACTGCAGCAGATGTTTTCACAGACGAATATTACAAAACCTGTCACAGACATTATAATTCACACAAAAATACATTCAATTATATCATATTAAATATTTAATAAATGTAATAAATTCTTTTGTTCTTAAACATCTGCTTCTATTGCTAAATGTAATTTGGTTGTGAAATGTAAACTGGAGATGTTGTAGCAAGTTTCACCAAAGAAAACACATTTTAAAACCGACCGACTAGGTGATTACTGAATTTGTCTGTCCTTGACTCAGGTTTGTAGTGTACTTACTTACTCTTATATTTTCTTCACATTTTAAAATGACAGTAAACGTTCCAAGCCAAGCTCATGACTGGGAGTTATGTTGTAATGAAAACTATGTTATGTTTTAGCATTTTTAGTGTCGTCTCTCTTTTCCTTGAGTTTTATCAAATGTTGTCTTGTCATATTATTGAACAGTTTCCTAAAATCTCACCCTGAGATTAAATCTGTTCACATCTGTAGTGTGTTTATTGTCTCAGTCATCCATTTAGAATTCATATTTTTGTACCATATTTTTACAAAAATAACTCTAATCATTTCAGTCAAGTCTAAGCCTTGGAACAGTAGTGTATCCTTATGAAATCTTGAAACCTTATGGAAAGTTTTGGGTGTGTGTTTTAGTGGGCTGCGTGAGGTGAGCTCAGGTTGGCATCTGTGGCATTGTGTGAAAGCAGGAATCCTGCCTTATCTGAGATCAGCTGCCCTGTTCTTCCACTATCTGAACGGAGCTCCAGCACCACCCGAGCTACACGGTAATTAGCTCTCACATCTAATACTGAAATAACTATATCCCAAATCTCTCACTTCTCACATACAGTAACTCTGTATCACTGCTGATGATGTCTGTGTGTTCAGCTGTAGGTGTGGGTGAATGGGAAGCTCTGTGTGGATACCTGTGTCTGCCCTCCAACCCGTTACAGCTTTACTACAACAACCTGGAGCTGCTGGAACCTCTGCTGCACAGGTATCTCTCTCACTCTCTCTCTCTCTCTCTCTCTCTCTCTCTCTCTCTCTCTCTCTCTCTCTCTCTCTCTCTCTCTCTCTCTCTCTCTGTCTCTCTGTCTCTCTCCTCTCTCTCTGTCTCTCTCTCTCTCTCTCTCCTCTCTCTCTCTCTCTCTCTCTCTCTCTCTCTCTCTCCTCTCTCTCTCTCTCTCTCTCTCTCTCTCTCTCTCTCTCTCTGTCTCTCTCTCTGTCTCTCTCTCTCTCTCTCTCTCTCTCTCTCTCTCTCTCTCTCTCTCTCTCTCTCTCTCTCTCTCTCTCTCTCTCTCTCTCTCTCTCTCTCTCTCTCTCTCTCATTAAGCTGCTGCTTGAGTGATTGATGGTTTAATGAAACCGTGTTGATGGTGCTGCAGGTGGTGTTCACATCCAGGTGTGCTGCAGACTCTTCAGACCAGCACGGCTCTCATCAGGTCCGTCTCGTACCTCAAACCCCAGACACTCAGTATTCACTGCGGTTCACATGTCTGTTTCATTCCTATTTTCCTGCTATCTCCTGCTTCAGGTTTCCAAGAGAGTCGAATCATTTGATAGATCTGCCGGAAGACTACAGCGCTCTCATCAACCAGGCCTCCAGCTTTACGTGAGTCAAAGAACATTAATGGCTAAGAACACAGTTCACTCTTTGTTTAATAGCAGTGAAACATCTTTTCTGTTGATCCTGATGGGCTTGCAGGTGTCCTAAATCCGGTGGCGATAAGTCTCGTGCTCCCACGCTGTGTCTGGTTTGCGGTGCCATGCTGTGCTCTCAGAGCTACTGCTGTCAGACCGAGCTGGAAGGCGACGACGTGGGCGCGTGCACAGCCCACACCTTCGCCTGCGGGGCCGGAGTTGGCATTTTCCTCAGGTTTGTCCATGTCCTAGCTTTAAATTGCGATCGGATGAGTCACATTTTAATCACTGTGACATCACTTACGGTTTTTGATTGTTGTTTTTTTTGCCAGGGTGCGGGAAAGTCAGGTCCTGTTCCTGGCTGGTAAAACTAAGGGCTGTTTCTACGCTCCCCCATACCTGGATGACTATGGGGAAACCGACCAAGGGCTCAGGTATGACAAACACACCCACCGTCTCATATATTAAGCATACAGTGATCAATAACAGGTTTTAAAATGTTGAGTGTTGTGTGCGTCTCTCTTAGACGGGGAAACCCTTTACACTTGTGCCAAGAGCGTTACAGAAAAATCCAGAAATTGTGGCGCCAGCACAGCATCACAGAGGAGATCGGTCACGCCCAAGAGGCCAATCAGACTCTAGTGGGAATTGACTGGCAACACCTGTGAAGTCTTTTTCACCCTTAAAGGAACAATTCACCCAAAAGTTGAAGTCATCGTCATTTACTCAGCCTTATGTATGACTTCCTTTATTGTTTGTAACATAAGGAGAGTTGTTTATTGTTGACGCTGCTCTTTTCATCCAATGAAAGTAAATGGGACTGAGTCTGTCGAGCAGCGACATTCAGCATAACATCTCCTTTTGTGTTACGTGGAGGACAGACATGGATACAGGTTTAAAAGGACATGAGGGTGAGTAAATGATAAAAGAGGGTGAACTATTCCTTTAACACACAAGGGGACCTGCACATCAGGGCTAGAGGTTGCCAAGGCATCACCAAGGCCTCTTTGCTCTCCTCCACCCCTTTCTTCATCTTTCTGACAGTGGATGAATGCATGACTTTTGGTTTCTTTCTTGGAGAAGATCTTTCCTCCCGTTTTCTTTTTAATATGATATGAAATACATATTTAAAAAGATATATAGCCAAGGTATTGAACCGCAACAGTATGGGTTCCGTTGCAACACAAATACTCTTCATAGGAATGCTATTTAATTTTTGTCTGCTTCAAGTAATATTAAATTATTTTCAGGGTAGGTTGTTTAAATCTATTGAGGAAGGTTCTCAGATGGCTGGAATTGAATGGTGGCGCTGCCCTTCACGTAAGCACAAATCTCCATCTGTTGCCATGCGGGGATAGCGCCGCCTGTAGGCTGTACAGCATCCTGTCTCTCTATTTACAATGCTGCAATGTTTTTGTTAGGCCACCTAATTAATGTGCTTAGCGAAGTCCGTACAAAACAAGCCAATGTAAGGAAAATCCAAGAGCACGCGAGTTTGTCTTTCGAGCGTCTGGTTTACGTTTGTATGTTTGTGTTGGGGAGAGTGTGTTTTTACGTATTTAGCTGGTATGTTTCTAATATGAGATTTATACGGTGGTCAGTTTTTACGACTGTTTGTTTCTCGCTCTCTTTTTGTGACGTGGTATTTATGTGTTTTTCTCACAGAGTGTTTGTTGTATTCGATGGAAACCTGCTTTCCATAAATCGAAGCGGCTCTTGAACATGATTTTGACGTGTGTGCCGTGTCTTGTTTCTGGTTTTGACAGTGCTGCCCCATTCTTGCGCCGCAGCTGTCTGTAACGGATACAAAAATGTGTGTCCTTCATTCAGTTTTAGCCACGGTCTCCTTTTTTGTTTTTTCTTTATAGTGGCCTCATGCTTAAATACTAAACCGTTTATTTTGGGTCGGACATTCATACAAACACACCGTTGCTTCTTTTGCATACTGGTTTTCATGCCTCACTTGATTGATACGAAATGCCTGTTTCTAATGCAGTGAGCATATATTCCCTGAAACACTTCCAGTGGGCGCAGCAGTATATATCACATCACAAACTGACTTGTTAATATGTGAATTCTTGTATAAATGGCTACATTGTACTATATTGTAAAACATTAATGAAATAAAAAGAAAAAAAGGTTTGCGTTGCATGTTACTGAGCAGGAACTTTAAGGGTTAACTGAGCGGGTCAGGTTATTGGCTTTGTGCAGGTAAATGTGTGACCTAATTCATAAATAACCTATTTTGCTGCCTGCTGCTTTTCTCCAGTGTGTCCTAGTTCTGTTTAAATCCAGTGTTCATCCAGGAACACTGCAATAAAGAGGATTACATGAAGAGTTAAAGCCTCTGTCCTGCTCCCCGTGTTTGGGCTTTGAGGTATTTCTGCAGGTTTTGACTAAAGAATTCCTTGGCAATGCAGTAAACCGCTTGACACCATGTGCTTTATTTACAGATTCATCTTTTTGAGTTTTAGTTCATGTGTACTTTACGGTCAAATCAAGGATGACCCCTTTCATATGTCCCATCCCAATTTCCGGTTTTAATATGTGAACACTAAATTGTGTGCATTATATATACAACTAAAAATGAAGTTTTTGTGCATTTGTGTAACATCAGAATATTTTGTGTGTTATAATTCTGGGTTGCTTCCAATTGAGTTTCGCTCCAAACCTAATCAAACACACCTGAACCTGATCAGTTAGATCTTACTAGTCACAATAGAAACCTTCATGCAGGTGTGTTGAGACCGATTGGAGCTAAACTCTGCAGGACACCCCTGCTTTAGGTGTTCATTTTGCTTACTGTTTATAAATCATATACAGACTTCCATGCGCAATATGAGATTGTGTGAGTGTCCTGCGTGAGCTGCACCTGTCCAGAGCTTCACCTGAGAAGGTAAGCTGCTCCACAAAGCTCATTAACTGCTCTTATTCAACCTGCCACTTTATAGACATGAGGGCTGGAGAAAATTGCAGATGACAGATGTCCTGTTTAACACAGTCTCACATACTCGCTCACACTGAGATTGTAATGGAGATGAATATATTACCATTTTGTTACTATAAATATCATGTTTAGATCAATTTTAAAGTAGTTGTTGAAGTAATCTATTTACTCATCTAATCGTGTAAAGCTTTACATTTATATTATATTATATTCATTTGGCAGGTGCTTTAATCCAAAGCCACTTACAAGGCCACCTTTAAAGTTGTGTCCTGCTGTGCAGCTGCTGTCCAAACATCTCTCACCTGAGACCAACTCTACAGCCAATTACTAACTTTCACCCCTATAGCCTTTAAAGAGTGAAACAACAACAGTAAATCTCTTTAACATTTTTATCTCACAAAATGGAATAGAGCCTACATTATCAAGTCAATCTACAACAATATGACATTACTGCAAAGACAAGAAGATGAAATATACAGAGAGGTGATCTGTCACCTGTCAAGATGAAAAATTCACACAGAATAAAATGATACAACGCATTGGGTTTCCTGACTTAGTTAAGACTTAAAAAACACACAGATGACCTGAAAACTATATTTTACAAGGTGGTACTCTTTACAACTCTGTCTTCCTGAAACAGTGCAAAGTGATAATGAGGGAGATTGTGAGGCAGATATTTAACCCGAGAGCTGCATACATTAATAGTCAGTGTGTTGAGAATCATAGTCTTACATCAGTGTTTCTTCAGTCTTACAGGGTTCTGCTCTCCAGCAGATCTTTTAACAGCCGTCATGCAGCGTAAGCCCTGTTAAAGGCAGCGTTGAGTACATTAAACAAGGTATGTCTCATCTCTTTAAGGTCCGGGGGTTACTGGAGACTTGTGAAAACACGTTTATCGTCAGCTGCCTGAGGAGTAGATTTGGATTTTAAGTGTTCTATGATTAAAACACGTATTTTGGAAATGAATGTGTGAAGCTGTCGGGTTAATACGGAAGGCAAAAGAGGCCATGTGTATATATTTTTTGCTTTTGTTTTTTTATCAGGTGATTTCAGGATAGCAGAAGTAGTTTTCTCGTGATTAAGACAAAATTTTAATTATGGTCTCGACATAACAAGGTTGTTTTCTTGTGATCTCAACATAATCAGAACCTCATGACGTAATAATTTCTCCCAAAGGTTTTTGCACATTTTAAACTGGACTGCTGGTGCATCATAAATGTAATAACTGCACAGATGTACCTAATCTCTCCTGCCTCCTTCCCAATTGTCTGACACTAATGTGAAAGTTATCAATCACTGACAGACATGGAGCTATTTGAGCTTGAGTGAATCCCTTATCAAAGTAAAAACGAATTTGTTCATATATTCTGATTTCAAAAAAACATTCTATAAACGTTCTATTGAGTACAGATTACACTAGGATAACAAAAAGATGGCAAGATTATGAGAAAATTAAGTTGTGATTATAAGAAAACAATGAAATGATGAAAATAAAATAACACATGGCCTCTTACAGCTTCTGTAGATTAAACATCCGCTCACACTGGATATATGAGGGTCAAACT
This sequence comes from Beaufortia kweichowensis, assembly GCA_019155185.1. Classification (NCBI taxonomy): domain Eukaryota; kingdom Metazoa; phylum Chordata; class Actinopteri; order Cypriniformes; family Gastromyzontidae; genus Beaufortia; species Beaufortia kweichowensis. The sequence goes on along the minus strand of CM032801.1, from coordinate 15,674,529 downwards.
TCTTACTGTGATAAAGCTACAAACATAGAGCTGTGAGGCCTGTTGGGTCAGAATCTTAAATTTGGTTAAAACTGGACTAAACCACAAGTTTACAGATATATTTTCTTCTTAAAATATTACATATTAAAAAATAAACTTTATATTTACATGGTAGTGTGGACATGCATGCTTGATCTTATGTGCATGTACATGCACAAATAATTTCACTGATATCAACTTTCATGTTTTCCTCTGCCCCTAAAATGTGGGGTGTGCGGCCTCAGTCCTGATGGGCGGGGCTTTCTCAGCTTTCTGTAGGAGCTTGTGCGTCTCCCTCCTCTACCTGGTTTCCTTTACCCAGTGAAGTGATCTTTGTCATGATGCTAGAAATTGTCTCCTTCACACTCTTCTCCAAAAGCCAACCCTCACTTTCACTCTCTGGATTCTCTGGATCTGTCAGGGTTTCCAGGGCGGTGGTCAGGTACTGCAGTCCAACAGTCACTGCAGCCTGCAAACACAAATAGCCAACAGTTAACCATAGATCTAAATCTAAGTTGCCATAAAGAAGTAATCCATGTCTCAGGAATATTTGTATCTGTAAACCTCCATGAGGGTTTGGCTATGCTGGGTTGGTTAACGTCATTGGTATGTGCTTGCATTGTTGTGACCCACATAAGATCCACTTTTCCAGGAACACTGAGGTCTTTCTAGGCAGATTCTTTGGAAGTTGGAATTAAGGTTAACCCTCTCAAACTACTTTTTGGTGTCACATGAACTGTTATGCAAGAGTTCATCTTCAGGTCTACTGTGGCCAGACCTGCTAAGCTTCTATATTCATACATGAACTAGTTCTGTAAGTATGCATCAAGTGTCATGCAGTAACCCCTCCAGCCGTGACTTATTCATGATAAAGCACTAGCCTTCAGTGCCTTAAACATAATACAATTAAGCCTAAAAATATGTATCAGTGCAACTTTCATGATGTAAAATTACTACAAGCCTTCCTTCCACTGAAAAAAATAGTCCCTGAGTGATTGTGATATACGTTTATAATTGGGTGAAACACTCATAACTCTGCTTTATCATTAATAAAACACAACTTCTAGATCAAAATCAAGAACTGAAACTAACCCTTTTATAAGAATAAATAGGAACCTGTGACCAGCAAACTCATAGTGACTACAAAACTTTGTTTTGTAACAAAAATATGTGCTGTTCAGTCTTGTCTTGAGTCAATTCAGGCACTGTCATGTTTACCTCATCATGTCATCAACACAGAAAGTGTTAACCAAATCAATAATACAATTACTTATTTCTTTGAGGCCTATTTATGTGACTCTTTACGCACCAACTGACCTTATAAGCCAGCAGTCCACCTTTTAATCTCAAAACACACCGTTTATGGACTAACAGAGCAACTGCGTGAAATGTAAGACGCACTGGAGTCCATGTCCCCAGCCAACCCACCTCCATAATAACAAACAGCAGCACGAAAGCACCGATACTGTTCATCATGCCCCCATAGTAGGACACCAGGGCCTCACGACAGCCCCTGGTCCAGATGTTCAGATCCTCAGTGTGGTGGTCGTAGCTGTAGTGAGCCGAGTTGTTGGTCAGGTGATGTTGGATGCAGGGGCGAGGGGAGCCGGGGTTGCAGCAGCTGAAGGGAACGCTTTCCATCAGATATTTACCTTCTACGTTGCTCTGGATACGACTAAAAATGATGAAAAATATAATCAAAGTGGTGTTATGAATAAATTGAAAAATAATCTTTGAATGAAATTTGAATAAGATTCTGACCAATTATCTGAACTTTGGATCTGTTTCCCCATTCGTTGCCCCCCTTTTTAAATTCAATTTTCTTTTTTACATTCAATTTGCAGAAATCTTCTCATTTGTAATTGTCTTGGTTTTATTGTGTTAATTATTGCATAACAGAAAGGTTTTTGGGTTACAGATTCTCAAGGTGTGAACAGGTGATCACAATCTGCTTAGCTACTTTCTTAAAGAAGATTTAATTTTTCAGAGTCAAATGGACAGCAGTTTTGATCACTCACTGCAGTCCTAATGAAATGAAATGAAATGTGTTGGTTCAAGGCCATTTAACTTTTGATATGGCCACTGGTAACATTTTACACAAGAAATCCCATCAGTTTTTTTCCCAAAGCCACTCTACACTGTAAAAATGAAAAGATCCTGGAAGAACCATTTGAGGTTCTTTACACTGCTACACTGGCAGAACCATCGGTAAGGAACTTCAGAGCTGAATTTAAAATGCTTAAAGGATCCCATACGTTTTTGCAAGAGCTGCCAAGACTGTTAATGGTTCCTCAGAGAACCACCCTTTGTGAAATAAGGTGCCTTGAGGTCCTCCAGATTGTTCCACCAGTGTGACAGTGTAAAGAACCTCAAATGGTTCCTCCAGGATCTTTTCATTTTTACAATGTACCTAAATGCCCCACCAGCTCTTGCTTTTTAGTTATCAGTTGGCAAAAATGCTTAAATACTTACGCTTTAACATCCTCATTGCCGAAGTCCAGATAGCGATTGCTAATCCACTGGATCTCAAACCAATCCTTGTAGTTGTTGTTGCCACAGCAGCGAAATTCAATCTGGGTCATATCCAGGGTTCTCTTCATGAAGCATCGGCCTGGTGTGTCTGTGTCTTTGTAGTACTTCATTCCGTTCTTCAAGCCTTCAGCCAAGGTGAAGTACAAAGAGAACTGTATCAAGAAACATAGCAGGGCTGTGACGAAGAGGGCGATGCAGAATATCATAAATCCGCTCATGTAGGACTTCAACAAGGGCTTCCACTTGGTGAACTTGGCTGAGTCGAGGGAGTCGTGGCACACTTTGCCCCCAAAAGCGTTGATACCACAGGCCACCAGTCCCACTAGAATGAGCAGGTTGGGCACAAAATGGCTTTCGTTGTTATCCATTATCTCACTCCTCTTGCGTAGCTCAATCTTAAAGAATATGCCCATGCTGAAGATGAGGATCCCGGCCATCACACAGAGCCAGTACAGGAGCCACAGTCCTTGGGCCAGCTTAACCCGTTTGGCCAAGTCGAATTTTACAGGCATCAAAGCCATGTTTTTCTATCTTATACTGATATATCCACACTGAAATCTTTCAAAATATTGCAAGCTACTTTTTTGCAGTACGATGTCCTGTTATTGTATGATTTGTTTTCTTTGCTCTTTCAAAATCCTGAAGACCTTAAACAGAAAGGTTGTAGTCAGAAGCTTAGTTCAGTAATCCGTCATTAAGGAGAGCCATGGAAGGTGCTGTATTAAGTATTTCCCTCTTCAAACCCATTCTGATTACCCACAATTCAACAACGTCCATAGTGTTGGCAACTAGTGGCCCTTGGCCCTTAAATTTCACATAAATCCACTCAAAAGGATTGTCGGGGGCTACGTGGCTGTTTCCGATGGTTGCCGTCCCTGCAGAAGGGGGTGGCCGGCTGAGAATCGGTGTGATTGTAGCATCAAATTCCTCTACGTCATTGTAAACGCTGTTAATCAGCACTGATCCCATTTGCAGATGAGCTGAGGATTCTAATCCCTTATCTTACTTTGTTATTGGTTAGTTACTTTAGCATCAGTTTCCTCTTTTATCTTCTACGTATTACTGGGTTGGGAGTTATGTTAGTCCTTAGAGTAAAGAATCCCTGATTGGTCAGTTTCCCATTAAAGTGTAAATCATTTTGATTGTTCAAAAAAATCAGATGTATCCCAGCAATAATTTGTTCTTTTAAAATACAACTAGAATTGACATGATTTACTAAGTATTGGCTAAAACCTACTCGAGTGTGTAGCCAAGCTTCTTTCTCCATAATAAGATCAGGGTAAAGGTCACAACAAACAAAGTTTCTTACACCATACCGATGCCCTTTGCTTAAAGCGGGAAGCAGTAACCTTTGCCTTTCTATTGCCATCTCTGTTTGAAACAAGAAAATTGCAGGTTCATTTTTGCACTTTCTTTGTAGGTTGTAGTAAAATGAGGTCAACTTGACATTTCCTGCCAAATCGTACCCAAATGCTCAAATTGTAAATCATTATTATAAGCTTAATGGTGTGAATTGGTGTAAGGCAAGAAGACATTTTACTGTAAGACTGATTTTTATGTACTTGCTCAATAACTGATTTTTGTTTATTTTTAACAAAAAAAATCACGTTTTTGTTTCTTTTGTTTTGGTTACAGTCAAATTGGGTACAGTCAGGAAGAGAAAGCCAAAGTGATGCATTTGTCCTATCATCCAACTGCACAACAAGCTTTAGTGGTCTTGTAGAGGACATGTTTATAATTAACCTATGATGGGTTGTTGTTACCCAGCCATGGGTTGAAAACCCGGTTTTTAATTCTTGGTTACAGTTGTCATGATTCTTAGGCATGTGATTTCCTTTAACACGCTGAATGAGATTACAGCAACACTAAGTGATAATGTCAGTAGCTACATACTAGATCCTCTAGAGCTTGTAAGTGCAGTACTTTCATCCTCTTGTACCCACTGGCATTTGTTAGCGCTCTTGGCTGTGGTTCATAAAGGACCTTGCCATATGGTTCAAATTCAAAAGTTGTCAGAAGATTTGTGCATTTACAGACAATATAAAGAAATACGAGGAGGATAAGCTTTTTCATTGAAGCTTTATGGTGAAGCAATGAACCGAGTGACTTGATGACTGAAGCTTGCCAATTTTGGGACCAAACCAATGACAATCTGATGTACTTGTGTCAAAGAACAGTGAGCTCATTCCAGAATTACCATTAGTGGCAAATCAACTTTCTGTGTTCGCAACTAACCCTAATTCAATAAATCACAGGGTCTTATAATTAGCAGTCAACTTTAAGACTTAAGCCTCATCAAATACCTAAACAAATTGCTGCAGCTTGCATGATGCAGCTGGTGAAGCTTAGGTTTAGCTGGAAGAAGATTAGACTTTTTGGTGGATTGATCTCAAGTTCTGCAGGGTCTCTTGTGCAGGTGGAGTTAATTGCTTGTAGATACGCCCTGCAGCTGTTGCAATATGAAAATTGACTGGTTAAGCATCACTGCTAGAATTAGCGTGTGTTGGTCACATGTGACAAGATTAGAGGGGCCGATGGGATTTGGGTAACTTACTGTCCGATTCGTTTAGGAGGACATGTAGACGCTGGATGTTTAGCACGCGATGCATCTGCCCCAGCAACTGAAAGCATAAAAAATGCTTATTGCTTTCACTATTTAATGCTTTCATTCATTTTATATGCTTTCATTGCTTTCATTATTATAATATTTAATCTTTAATTAAAGCTATACATCATGCAGGGTGAACTCTGCTGACACCTTGTGCCACCTTATGCAAAACCCTTTCTTTGACAGCTGTTGCTGGTTAATATATTGAATACAAATTTTCATAGTTTCCTTAAGGGTGTGTCAGGTAGTTAGTGTACTAATGTTATAATACTAACACCACTTTAATACTTTTGACTAGCGGTAGCAAATTGCATAACATGTTCATGACTGTGACGTCTATAGCCTATTTAGGTTACATTTGGCAAATTTGTATTTATAGCGACTTGCAGTGCATTCAAGCTGCACATTTGATCAGTATTTGTGTTACATGGGAATCAAACCCAATCTAACGGATCTTTGTACTGCTAACACAATATTTGACCCTTTTTTTGTAAAACTTGCCATTTACTTTAAACTAGTGTCTATATTAAACATTTGAAATGTGATGACTACAGAAGTCTTATCAATATTTTTAATATTGAGAAAAATATTGAGATCTTTTGCCCATGTTTCCCAATGTAAAATAGAATGGCTTTTGCATGGTCTGTTTGTTAAAGCAACTCGGCCTTCACAATTTCAAATGAAAAGAGAATATTAATCTACAATAAACAAAAAAAATAAATGACCAGAACTTCTGCCTTTGTACTGGCCACGGCTAGTTTGAGTTAATTTGGATGAAACTGTAGTTTACTCCCTGAGAGAGCAGCGCATGTCTGCCTCTGATCTGCAGGACAACATTCTTCCTCAAATAAATAAACAGAGCCTTTCAGTTTGTCTGCGGACAATTAACTGCGGAGTTCACATTCATGTTTGCTTCAAAGAGCTTCAGTCTCTCTTCCTCCCTTTACTGTGTTGCATTCGGATGATTTTTAACAAGGGCCACATGTTGCTCTGGCCTGATGTCCAAGAGATAATTCTCAGAGATCTATATTTACCCCAAATCCTTCTGCGTCTAAAATCGGTTTGTGTATGAATGTATTTTACAAGCTTTATCGTATCCTATCCTTTACTTCTACACGTACAGTAATCTTTTAAGTTGATAGATAATAGACAGGTAGTATAAGTAAGAGAGAGAAAGAGAAGAGGTAATCATTAACAGATTAACTGGAAGATGATGGATGACATACTGTATGCACATTTTGCCCAGGGAGGGGCATTACAGGAATTTTATAACTAGCAGAAGGGCATTAATATGTCACGGGCTCATTGAAAGCAGATGTGAGATTTATTTTTACAGGCTGCTGGATTGGGTTGCAGCAGCAGCCGCTGATGCTTTATCTTCTTCACTGCTCCTCTTCCTCTTAAACCAATAACTGTATCACTTTATCACATCTTATTCAATCAGAATCTGCAGCTGTGGTTTGTTTATGAGTGTTATCTTCAGGGCATATCTACTGCATGTGTGAATTAATAAGTAGTTCAGTCCTTCATTTCATTCATTTTTAATGTGTTTTTCTTTGTTTATATTTATAAATACTTCATATAGTAATTTACAGTAGGGTGCATATGGATAATAATGTAAATTAATTTTTATATTTTCTTGTATAGTTGTTTCAAAAGTTTTAAATTTAGTATTTTATATATTATTGTAGAAAATATATTATTGCAGAATTAATTAAGTATTAATTTTAATAGCGTTTAAGTATCAATTTTTATCATTTATTATTTAGTAGGCTAAATATTAAAGTAATATTATCTACAGTATTTCTGTGTCAAAAATCAAATATAAAGAAAATTGACACACTGGCCATGTTAAAGGAATATTTCATCCTACAATTTTATTATAATTTACATCAATAATTTGTTGACACATATTGTCATATCAATGTTTTGTCACAAAACATATTTATGCAACGCATCGATCGCTAAATAAGCTCAAAATATTAATTATTTTTTCTCACATATGTATCATTTCTCTTCAGAAGACATTTATTAAACCACTGGAATCATTGTGATAATGATGGATATGTGCATTTTGAGCCCTGTATAAGAATATATCATTTTAATATTAAGTTATACGTTTTCAACTGATGAAAGGAAATTCTGGGATGGCATGAAACTAAGAAATAAGTTTTTATGTACAGCTACTCTACTGCTTTATGTCCTTTGTGAAGTGTTTTTGACATAGTAACATTTTTCTCGTCCACTAGATGGCGACTATGGCATTACATTCATGAACATTTTGTCATTTCAGACTGAAAAACTTTTATTAATTCATCTAAAAGATGTCTTTATGAGATATTAACAAGAAGTTCTTTGAAGGAAACACTGTGTGTTCAGAAAGAAAACACTGTGTGTTCAGACAGAAGTAGTAAAAAGATGGTCTGTGTTATAGATTGACATGTGCCCGTCAGCCCCTCCCACAGGCCGCCTGACACATGTGAAAGAATGAAACATTTACACTGCACTCTGATAGGAGGAAACGGACCATTATTTAATCAATTGAATTGCATCAATTTAGGAAAAATTTGTGGCCAGTATAAACAAACGAACAGCCAGCAGAGCAGAGAGTGTGATTTGTCTTTTGCGTGACTGGGAGCACACGTGTGAGAAGGGTGTGTATCTGTGTGTGTGAATACCTTCGCTGTGGGTTTCGATGCTTTCCGCTGCACATGTGTACACATTTCCATCTGCTACACTTGGCAGACGATCAGGTACCAATTGAATCGTCACTCTGGCCTGTCAATCTGTTTGAAGGTCTTTCTGCTCATACATCTCATGACCCTGAATGTAAATCTCCAGCAGGCTGATGAGCTAATGTCGGCTTGAGTGACCCGAGGAGGTTAAGAGGTTGTGTGTGTGTGACCGTTTCAGTACAATGTAGGTAGATGATGTCCAGGTGCTGTCAGGTTCTCAAAATGACAAAAAACACCAGTAGTTTGTATTTATTTAAGTATTTATATGACTCGTGTTGTATTTCTTTGTATTGTAAAGCTCAAAAGTCTTGTCATATGTCAGATTAGTTTGAGATGTATAATATTTATGGTTATTTAATAGTTTTTTGTGCAATAAATTTACATACAAGCTAAATAGTTTTTAATGGTTATAAAGTTAAATGAGTAGATCACCCAAATATAAACTTTCTTGAATAATTTACTCGCCCTCAAGCCATTCCAGAAGTATATATGACTTCTTTTCTTTATAGCTGAACAAAAACAAATACATTTGTAAATAAAATGCTGTCATTAAGAGCTTTTATGAAGCACATTATCTGTCAGGCTCTTTTGGCCTTCTGCATATTGGATCCCTTATACGAATGACAGCATTTTTATATAAATATAAATTTAATATAACAGTATTTGTTTCTTTTTGACTGAATAGAAAAAGTCATATACAGCTGGGATTGCATTATGGTAAGAATTTTCATATTTGGATAAAATATTTCTTGTAAAGACAAGAAAGTCAAAACTTCAGAGGAGAAACTGATCACACTTGCCATCTAATGTGTTAACCTATCATAGTCTTGAAACAAAACAAAAACATATTTTGTGTCTCTAATGCTTTAAAAAGTGGCTATTGTATGTGCAGTAATACACGCATATGTGCCACACTTTGTTTGCATGACGCATTAAGCACTAGATCTTATTGGAGCAAACAGAAATGATTTAATGAGAACATTTTAAAAATGCCATTTCTAATGCACATCAAACTAATAAATGGTCCTGAGAGCCCCAGTGAATAAAAGTAAGCCAAGAATAAGTTAAATCTAGGAAAGAAAGAAGATGTAGTACAGTAAAGAGCTCTCAGAGAGGAAAGCAAGACTGTCAGCCAGTTTACTGTCAGAATAAAGATGGTAGAATAGAGCTGTTAATAGAGCCGGCTGTCCATCACTCGAAGCCTCGTATAAACTAAGATACGGTCACGTAAATCTAAAACTTGTGAAAAGTCTCGCCCATAAATTCACATTCCAAGAAATAAGCACTCGCAGATATGAGCGAATTTGTTTATGTGATGAAACGACTGCTTGTAAGGAGGATCAAATGCTCCCACATAAGGTCTATATAGACCGAAAGCACATTCCTCCTCTGCCGTCCTGATCAGAGACATCATGTCTCACTGCTTCTGCTATTCCCATACAGCTGTAACAACATGTAGAAGGGATTTTCATAGCATCCATGAACCTCACAAACTCATCTTTGTGAGATTTTCAGGAATTAGCTCAATTCATTCAGTTGACTCGTGTGTTATATTTGTTACATTTTAAGACTCAAAAGCTCTTGTGATATGACAGATTAGGTTGAGAAGAGTAATGTTTTTGGTTATTTAATTTAGTTTTATTTGAATCTCATTGGTTTTCTCGTGTCTTGTGACTGCTGTTATATGCATGTTTCACATGTATGTTTGAGACACGCGATAACAAGATTCAAGGATATCGACATGCCACCAAATTTAAACTTGGTAGTGATCAGTTTGTTTACATGAATACACAACAATTGCTAAATAGGCTTAAAATATTAATAGTTTCCTCTGACACACATATTATTTAGCTTCAGAGGACATTTATTAACACACTGGAGTCATCTGGATTACTTTAATGATGGATTTTGGATCAGGTATAGGAAGATAACACAATCTTTAGATGTATATAAAATATAAAATTGTTTGTGTTCATCTGAAGAAAGGAAGTCGTGTACACTAGGATGGCATGAGGGTGAATAAAATATAATATTTGGGGGAACTTTTCTTTAATATTTTGTTGGCTGGTATAAAAACAGTATCACACTCCTTGCTGTGAATGGCCCAGCGGGACTCCTTCTCCTGTGAAATTGCTTTATTATACAGTATAAACACCAGTGATAATCTGTCTCTAAGTGAAATCTCAACCCTTTCTGCAGAGCTGGCAAATGAAAAAGATGTCTATCGAGGCTTCCAAACTCCTTATCTGGAGCTGAAAATAGAGGAGACCTCGCTGTTGCACTTGAGTGGTTTCCAGGAGATTTGTTACATTCGGAGTCCTGCTTAGAGAATATAACCTCTCAATTGCCAGGAGGGGCTTTGGAAAGCGAACCGCCTTTGGGCCTCAGATTATATTCTTTGTCTCCACTCCAAGATTCCAGTGCAGTCAGACGAGACTTAAAGGAGACGTAGATGAGACGAGCAGTAGACTCCCTTAAGAGAGAGCAAGTGAGAGATGCATCTGAACGTCTGGCCTCGGGTAAAGATGCAGAATGGATGGAGATGAAACTAGCACAGTTCTTTGTGTGTATGCGCTTTGGCATGGGTTTACTGAGAGAGGAAGCGACATGGTCAGTGTTGAGCTTTGACCTTTCACCTGTGATCCCAATAAATCACGATGGCAAGAAAAGAATCCGTACCGCAAGCAAGGGAGGTTGAGTTACGTGAAATAATGGAGTACTGAGTGTGAGCGCTATTTTCTGCTGTTTTTAATCAAATAAAGATGTACGGTATTGCAAGCCAAGTTTTGCTCTGTGTCTTTGGATAAGTCATTTCCAGCAAAGCATCTTTCTGTGTTGTCTCTCTTGGCTGATCGTAACGTACCACTTACTTGGAAAATCACAGAATAACGTTAGATCTTGAATCCTTAAAAAGCCGCTCGGCCAACTTGTGGGAATCCCCATTTTCCCAAGTCGCCTGTGTATGTGTGTGAGCTTGGTGGAGTGGTTAATAAAAAGAAAAAAGGAGTCATTGTGACTGCAGGAGTCTGATGATGCGTTCATACCCGCGGGCTGACCTCTGCTCTTTATTAAACTCTAATGAGCAGCAGGGCAGAGCGGTCTTATCTCAAACCTGTCACACATGCATGAATGTCTGTGGGTTGGCAGCTGTGTACTAAAAGCAACGGTGCTACTAACTTAAACGCATTATTCAGTTGTGTGACAAAATATTTTTTTTATATTTAACAATAGTGTGCAGAACACTTTTTGTTCCCAAAATTGCATTTTTATTTTTTTCACTTTTTATATCATAAGTAAATCATTTCGTTCGGACAGTTCAGAAGTCCCCAACATTTTGCACCTTTATTGTAGACAAATATTGCGTTAAATGCGTCTCTGTCTTGTTGGATTCAGTTATGTAAAGTAAGGAGCTAGTAGTTTTATGTAATATATCTGTTTAAAGGAAAAGTTCACACAAATATGAAAACTGCCCGGCTTTATTTGACTTTCTTCGGCTGAACACAGACTAAATTTCTTTCTTTAAGGTTACACCTATTACAGACAAATAATTGAATGTTAAAGCCACCACGTAAGAGAAAATAATATTATTTTTGCTCATTTAGTGATCTGTAGGTTGCAAATTCATGGTAACAAAGCAATCAGTTTAAATACAGTGGCAATAACGTTGAATCTTGTTGGTTCTTGTGTGTAAAGTCACACGTGTTGTTGTTGACGTGCTGCTATATTTGAATGTACCGCAGAATTAAATTAAAATGTAACAATCTCTAAATAAGCCTAATATATATTTACTCTTTTCTCCCACATATGTATCGTTTAATTTCAGTAGACATTTATTAACTTACTGGAGTACTATGGATGTGTGCCTTTTGGAGCTTCAATATTTTGAACCCCATTTAAGAAGATAACAGATGTGACTTCCTTTCTTTAGCTTTATATTGAAAATTGTGCTGTGATGACATGAGCATGAATAAATTATAAGTAATGATCATTTTTGGGTGAGTGTAATGCTGTCATGTGTAATGCTTGATATCCTCGCTGTTAAATAGATTTAGTTAGCACGGTATGTTGTTACTTTTGTATCTAACAATTTTTTTCCATTAGAGGTGACTTTTGACTTTAACTACTTTAAATTAGCAGTCGCTGGGTCGGCGCACATACTGTGCTATTATATGTAAGCTCTTCCAAACATAACATACATTGACTCATTTAAAAGCTCTTTTGTACGTTTTTCCACCTTTTCAATGTTGTTTTAGTATTTTGCTACATTTCTACAACAAAAACCGCCTGTATTAGGTGTCAGTTAAACACTTAAATTAAGCAATTGAAACGCATGTATGTACTACTTTTGGCAAAACACATGACGGTTATTTTAAACTAATCCTATCATCATTTCAATACTTCAAGTATTACAGACAAGTCACTATGACTATCCAAATACAACTTTCCCTTTCTTTTCATACTCTGATCTATCCAGAGAAGTATTACAAGCATTCAGAGTATCATGGCTTAAGCAAAGAAAAGGATTATTAGGCTGTCAATCAAAACTTCAGTTGATAGAAAGTCCAGCTGTGGGATGGATCTTTATCTTTGTGCAAACATCCATCTTTTAGAAGAATATACTTGGAGATAATAATATAGTTACAAGCAGCGATGCGTTCATAGTGGGTTTGATTCCCGGAAACGTACTGATTAAAAGTTGTTTTGGATAAAACAGGCCATTGAGATCAACTGCATATTTGCAGTCAATGTCAATTATTATTATTAGCCAAATGGTAATAATGTGCTTTCTGCTCATTGTTGATTATTTGGCTTTTAGATGAACATATATAGAGAGACAGACTGATCAGGGATCAGCCGAGCAATGAGATCTTCCAGGCTGTATGTAGTAACTCTGGCTTCTGTCTTTAATAAAGGATAATGGTTCATCGGGCACCGTTTCCTACAGGCGAGCTTAAAAGCCATTTTCTCCTTATTACATGCATGATTTTAACTGATCCCAGAAAAGCAAACAAGCGTGCTCCCAGTGGAATGCTCCCAATTGAATAGCACTGAGACCGGCCAGAGGGGGTGGAAGGGGAATAGCTCAAGATACTAGTTAGCAAATGCCTCACAAAGCTGCTCTTTGTTGAGGGAGGTGCCCGAGAAGCAGGCTTACGGGCACACGCTCGTGAGATTTACCGATATGTCCAATTTTCGCTTTAACACAGCTGATGTGCGAACTGCAATGCTTTAATAATATCCTTCCGAACGCGGAGTACAGAACATTATCATGCGTTTTGAGCCCTTGAGAAAAGCTTCTTGGGATTCCACATCCATCTCACATCATCAGCAATGTTTAGAGAGCAATGAAAATGACTGAAGTGAGGTTGCAAAGGGCAGGCAGCCCGGTCAGGAACGATGAGGAGAAAAGACGTTCAGAGAGAGCACTTTTGCTTTTATTCTGTTGGGTTTGGACTCAAAGGGCTGCATTAGATCATCAGCAGATGTCAAAGCCTACTGTCATCTGCCAAGAAAAATGGTGAGAGAGAAAGAGAGAGGGAGAGAGATGGGAGGTCAATGTCTGGAGAGGAAGTGGAGGGAATACCGAGACTCGAAGAAAAGTTGATGTGGGATGTACATCTAAAAAAGAAACCGTATATGTTACACTGAATGTGCCATGTTATAGAGTTTTGTCTTTTATTCTGAATATATGTACAAAAGAACAGCTGAATCATTAAAAATCGTTTGGATAAATCTTAACTAGTGACACAAAAACTAATAAAAAAAACAGAAATAAATGTATGTCTCAAACAAAACTTGATGTCATTAACAAATGTTGGCACATTCAGAGATAACATGCTCATAAAAACAACACTACTATCTTTCATGATTTTGTTTTTCACATATTTCAGGATTTTTCCAATTTATCTTTTTATTTGTATTAGTGAATGGGCTGTTTGTGTCTGATAACTTACCAGACAAAGTCATGCGGCTTATGGTGGCTAACTACTGACATGTTGGCACGTGTCATTTCCAGATGAGGTCTTCCTCACTTCCTGTGTCCTTCCTGTTACTGACCATTAAAGTGGTGAAGACAAAGGCACCTGAAAAATACTTAAATTATCCTTACATTCAATCATTTCATTTCATTGCAATATAACTATTTCTTAATTGCATAAGAATAGCCAAATGATTTGCAGTGAGTTTTACTTCTAGTCAAATGAGCCCATAAGTGTACTGTATATATTAGTGTACTTCTAGGACATTTATTCATCCATTTTATCACCCGTCAGTCAACTAGAAGCAGAATGTGATCACTTTAGGAAAAAATCAAACCCTTCCTTCAAAAACCACACAATTTGAGATAATCATGTTTATAAGCATGCAGAGTTTAATACAGTGTTGGTGGCCTTAGCAAGCACCGCTTAATATATGTATATGGAAAAAGAAGATTTTTCCTAGTACCTCAGGAATTACAGCTGATATTAGTGTCCTCAGACAGAAGCTCAGTGATATTAGAACGACTGCTGGCCAAGTTTAGCAGGCCATTATTTAGCATTGGAGAGAGAAAGACTTGAGTGTGCCACACAGGGATGCCAGAGAAATCTAATCCCAAAACCTCAAGCACCTTTCTCCTGCCAGTCTTTGGGTGGGCACTTCGGGGTGGGTCTCAGTCACACGTTTGTGGGAGAGAAAGACTTGAGCTGCAGGATGATACCTACAGGAGCGCTTAACACAAACCCCAGGACCTTTCCTCTCCCATTATAGCGATATGTTCAATATAATCCAGCTCAACAGCTGATCAGAGATCAGATCCAAACTGTAAGATCCACAGTGAATACAAACATGATTGTGCTGATGGTGTTAAGGCACCAGAAGTAGCTCCCTATCCCCTATATAGTGCACTATATAGGGTGTGTCAGCCATTTTGTAGTGTTGTCTGATTTTGAGTACACTCGGTAACTCACTATTTCCCATGATACGCAAGACAGGCAGGATTTTTATCCGAATGCTTACCTCATACAAAAGTATGATACAGTTGTGGTACTTTGATACAGTGAGGAAAATACCATTATACTTTGATGCTCATGATGTTAAATATTGATACGGAATAATACCAAATTTATAAAACAAAACATGTTTTTTATATAGTTCTTTAAAAAATATTATTGTTTGTTTTATGTCTGTAATTGTTTGCATAAATGTTATGGATGTTTAAACGCACTGTATAGTACAATTGGATAGTAGTTGGTAAAAAGTTATTTGTAGCTTTATAGTAAATTTTTATTAGTTACGAGTCTGACTCTAAAGACTGATAAATTGCATTTCAAGTCTGCATTTTTTGATCTCGTGCCTAAGTAAATCTCTTAACCAGTTGCATGTCTTATGGCCTAAAATCTAGAGAAAATAGTTTTTATAACTATAATACAGATGCTGTATGTAGTGTGATATTAAAAACATTTATGAGCACAAATGTTCAAGTAAGTGCAGGAGAAGTTTAGCAGAGTGTTGAAATGAAAGGCAGAACTCGAGTCTGAATGATGAAAATATGACATCAGAGTGTTATGTGTGTCACATCTGTTTGCTGACTTTGCTGAGCACACACTCCATAAAATCATAAACGACACACACACACGTGGCATACTTCATGCTGTATATACTCCACATGATGTGTGTGAATGTTGAACGTTTAGGCACTTTGGTCAGACAACCTGAAATGAATGTTTGCAGATTGTGGTGTGAGTCTTGTTACCGTATTTGTGTGTAGTATTTGGATGTGGATTGTGTGGTGAGTCTTGGCTTTGTCGGAATCTTAATTCTTCCCAAAAAACATAAATAGTACATAAATCCTCAAAGAAATGAGCTGTGTGCTTTCATGTGGACGGCTGGATAATGGTGTTTTCTTCTCACAATTTTCTTCCATTTTCCTCTCCTCCATTCTGCTCTCAGTACCGCCATTCTGCCATATGAATTGTGCCGTGAGTTTCAAAAGAACTAGTTTACTTAAACATGAAAATTCTGTCATGGTTCACTTAGCCTCATGCCATTATAAACTTCCTTTATGGACCACAAAAGAAAATATACTGCAGGATATCTATCAGTATAGAATCTGATCTGTTTAGTGTAGAACAGGCTATACAAACATGACAAAACAAGACAAAAGCGAGACGCTTACAGAAATATGCACAGCGTAGTACCATGATCGTATCAGTAAATGGATTCAGAGAGCACTGGTAAAATAAAAAACATTTTTGCCTGAATGGTTCCATAAAGAACCTTTTAACATCCAAAGAAACTTTGTTTTTTTGTAGTGAAAAATGATTCTTTAGAGTATCAAAAAATGTGACCCTGCCTGTGAAAACCCAACTAAAGTCATTGTTTGTGATTTACTGTTTTCTATGTAAAATCCTCCTAAATAATGTGAAGAATATTCTGTGAAAATCTAAACTTGATATCTTTAATATTGACAGAGTAAGATTATGTGAAAGATTTAAGTGATAGTAAAATTAATGAGCAAAATCAAATTTTGATGCTCGTTCTCAAAATGAGATTTTTCACAGTAAAGTTTTCACAGACGGGGTCAAAAATGTAAAAAACAAATGGTGCTTTTAAGAACCTTTGACAATAATCGTCCTGGATTTTGATGTTGGATAAAAGCATCTAGAAAAGATGTTATGGTACTATAGACCATTTCACAAGATGTAAACAACACTGGTCCAGAAGCACTTCCTGTTTCAGTTTTTCTGTATTTCACATATGTAATTGAACCTTAAAGATGTTCATTAAACATTTTGATTCCATTGTAAATGTTCTTTCTGTTGTTTGTATTTCGTTCTGACATTGTGTAGTGTTACAAAACTGAGACAGGAAGTGCTTTTGGACCAGTGCTGTTTACATATTGTGAAATGGTCTATAACGGCACGTTATGAAGCCATGTTATTTTCCGCAGTACACGTCCATAAGACATAATG
Source organism: Beaufortia kweichowensis (assembly GCA_019155185.1). NCBI lineage: Eukaryota > Metazoa > Chordata > Actinopteri > Cypriniformes > Gastromyzontidae > Beaufortia > Beaufortia kweichowensis. The sequence goes on along the minus strand of CM032801.1, from coordinate 15,657,685 downwards.
GTACCATGTGCGAAAAACTGGTTGCTACAACTTTGTTACTGTAACAAAATGAAGCTTTCTCTGTAGAATGAATAGGTTTTTTGCATGCGATAGCCAGGAAATGTTCGAAAGCAAACATTCACACACACTGGCATGGGTCATTTACACCCAGTTCTGCTATTTTTGTTGTGCGCGGGCGGCGCGTAGCACCTCCGGACACTTTGTTTGTATGACGGTTCGTCTTTTGTTGTTCTTGGCCTAACAGCGCGGGAGCACATGTCTGCGCTCGTGTGCGTTTATGTGGTATATGCGGTGCAGAACTCAAACTTCTATCATCACTCAGAGTTTATGTGAACAGCCGGCGCTGGCTCGGTCCACATCCTGGGAAAGCGAACGAGATCGGAAGCGTCTCAGACTTGAAACATAAACACGCACAACACAACATACGGTGTCCAGCTCCGGAGGGAAAGCAACCTATAGACCCTCACACTTAAATAAATACATGTTGTGTATATAAGTACAATGCACACACAAGCAGGCTGTCACATTTATTAAAAAGCAGATTTTGGATGTGGGTTGTATTGCTGGACGGTGTAAGGGTGAAAGCAGCATTCAGTTAGGGCATGTGCACATGGTCTGCACGTGTACACGCATGAAACAATAGCACATGTCTATACAGTAGGTTGTTACAGAGTCATTATTAAAGGGGTCATGAACTAAGGAGACAATTTTTTCATCTTTTGACATGAAAGTGATTATTACTATAAAACACACTATATAAACATACTTTGAGATCTAGAACTCAAAACTTTCTTGTTAGTTTGCTTTACCAAGCTGCCAGAATGACCAATTTACTATTTCCTTGTATTTCTGATGTCTATGATGTAATGTACCGTTTCCTAGACGACAAGACCAAGTTAATGGCTTCTTTGACCCACCCAGTTGGTTAACTGCTGGCGAGAGTAGAAAGAGTAGGAAAATTACATTTTAATTATGTAACTTAAATTTGCCGTTTTGCAGTTTCAGTCATTTTAGACATGTTATGAATTGCATGTAATGTAAAGGTTGGTATTGAGGAGTAGTAAGGCCCTTAAGTTATAAAGTAAGTTATAAAGACTATGAAGTCATAAGGTGAGCAATAATGTACTGTAATAAGAGGCTGAAAAATATGTATCAATGCAACTTTCAAGAAGTAAAATCATTTTATAAAACATTTGATAGTTCTGGTTCTTAGTTTGAATGTGCTGTACCTTTTACTTAATTGGTCTCTAAGTAGAGTCCCTAATTTAGTGTAATTCCTTGTGAATTTATTGCTTGTTTTCTCACCACAATCACTAGAAAGACAATAAAACACCTCTCCTGCTTGTTTTGAGGTGTCAATTAAGTTTGCAGAACAAATAGTGGGGGATAAATTCTGCACCAAAGTTCATTATTCAGTAGATCTCAAGTAAGCCATTCTGCTAAATTGTGTCATCTTGTGGTTTGCTCAGTCGGAGGACTGCTACTTTGCCTGTTCTTTTTTTTTTTGGAGGTCGTGTATTTCTGTGGTGGACGATACCACTTGCACTTAAGCCATAATAATTAGCTTTTGATTTTTGGAAGCCAAATCTAATCACTCATACTTTACCAACAAAAATGCTTGCACAGCTTTGTGTAATGTCAGCTTGTTTTGGCACAGCATCCTATTAAAGACATTTTTTCCACTGAAACGATTAAATATCTAGTTTACTGTACATTTTCCAACAAATTGAAAGCCTGTTAGTTAAGTGTATTTGTGTGTGTCTATATGTGTGTGCTCTTGGCGGTTTGTCCCCAGTTGCTCTACTAATAGTCTTGTAGACAGAAGAATGATTTATTAACTGTATGATTTATTCTTTGTAAAAGCAACTTCTCCGTGCTATCCAATACACAGGAAACAACACAAAAAGCTTAATTTAAGGCATAATTACATTCATAATTTTCCAGTGCTTTCTTGCAAACAATCATAGACTTACACAAGTGTGCCAAACTCTACACACACAAACAATTAGTTAATAGATTCATGCTAGTCAATGTCCATAATTAATATGAATTTAAAATAGTTCCCCCTTAAAGTTGTCTAAAGAAACAGTACGTTACAGTGATTTGTTACTACATAAGGTGTATTTTTTGGCGCCTCTAAAAGTGGACGGCTTTCTGTAGTTGCCAATCAATGTACAGTAGCAACTTGTTGCGTTAATACAAGATATGCTTTCACATGTGTGTTTTAGGAACAACTTCCTATACGGTGTGGTTAATTATATGAGATTCTATGCAATTATTCATTTTATAATATCTCTGTATGCTGGTGTATTGGGTGGTCAGCCGCCTTGATGTTATGGCATACCTACATAAGTGGCTATATTTCACTTAATGTGTTGAACTTTGTAAAACTTTTCCCTTCAGGACATTTACAGCACAATAATAATGGAGCACAGTTTGGGAATGTTGACACATGATGAAAAAATTATATAGATATGCCTAATACCCACTAATAATATAAAATTAAAGATAATTTATGAGAAATGTAGTCAGGGCATTTAGGAATGGAACATTTCACAGACTAAGTCAGCTTTTACAAAACCACAAGGATGAAGTGATTTAAACGCAAGCGATTTTAAAGGTGAACAGTAAGATATAATTCTAATTCTTAAAGTTCGGCTGATATCGCTGTAGTTCTTTGCAACTGCATGTAAATTCTCTCTCTGTATGAACATGCTAAATTATATTATGGCAGCTGTAAATCTGAACAGGCCAGTGGAGAGCCTTTAAATGAAAACATTACTGTGTGTCGCACTCAAAGCACTTCGTTTTCAGGATCTCTCGTGTCTGCTAACAATGGCTCTCTGTGGCGATCTTTGGAATACATATTTCATACAGACAGGCGGAGAGTTAGGTGGTCAGTCTTGTATGTTAGCGGGACATTTTGGAGACAATTAAATTGAAATAATGGCAGACTTTTGCAGAAACAAGAAGAGATGAAACAGAAGGATCTTAAACAATATTTTTACATTTTCATGCAAAACTCACCATTAAATTATGGCTTGGGAATTTCTTCAGTGAAGGTCTATGGGATTTTATATACCCCATTTATCATTTTAGGTTGATTTTGATTGGCTGTTCACTGCAAATAAGAATATTTATGAGTGTAAAGAGATTCTTTTAAATTGACTCTTATGTGGAAAATTCTATTTTTTTTCTCTGTGTTTTTATTTTCTTCATTTCATTTTGTTGTTATTGATGTGATTTGTACAGCACTTTGAAATGCGTTGGTTGACATTAACACCTGCCAAATGCGGGTGGATTTCATTACGCTATATTAAATAATTTCACCTCTTCAACTCCCCACATATCTACAATATAAACATATAACATGAAATGTTTGTACAGTTTTAACTGTTTTTCAGAAGGTTATGATGAAAAGAAATGATCGTTTAGTCAGTGCAGAAGAGATGATTGACAGCATGATGAGATTGCTTATGATTTTAGGGAATCATAACTATGTAAAACACAGCAGATAAACATGCATGCTTTAATGGAAATATTGTTACTTTTTGTGTCAATCCATTTGCATTTTGGGCATAAACACTGTCACTGTCGCTTTAATTCCAAGAAATCAAGTAATTTTAGCATGCCAAAGTCAACTTTAATCATATAAAATATTTTCCCAACAACACAATTCTGGCCAGAGAAAATGTTGGGTGGCTAGTAACTTTGGAAAACCACTAGCCACTGTGTAAAGTTCATGTAAAGCCCTGATTGGTTGTATTAGAAATGTGTTTTATAAATAAAGATGAAAAAAACAAATTAACTCAATAAATTTGTAGTAATAATGATGTAGTGGGTCCCATATGGTTGGGGTTCTTGTCTGCCGCTGGAATTATTCCACTGGTTGTAAGGTAGTCAGACTCGGTGTCATGGCAGCGGCTTTTGCATGGACAAGTGCCACTCACATGTTTAATCATTAATAGACTTCTAATGGTCTTGGATGTCTTTGACCCAAACCAGCACGGTCCTTTTGCTTCCTGAATCATAAGTCTTATAAATGGGTCTGTAGAGGAACCATTACCAGAGACCATTGTGATTTGTGCCTTCTAAACCCTTCTCATAAATCTCCAGCCCCTCAGTCCCCTTAGTCCAGACTACAGAACATTTCACTAACACACTCACCTCATGTAACCTTATTCCACATCCTGCTCATATAGTCATCCACTAAATGAGTTAGCTACTAAAGGTTTAGGTGAAGTAAATCTGTCCAGTTCAGTAGCCGCAGTGAGGGATTCAGTGGCTGTGGGAACAGGGTAAATTCCGGGGGATAACTCTAACCTGTGCGTGAAATCTAATATTGGATGGAATTTTAAACATGTAAAGGACTGTTGACTTATATAGGGAAGTAAGCAGAGAGAGTTTCTCACATGAAACAGTTTGAGCTGTGGAGGTAGCTGTGTTTATGACAGAGTCGACGTATAACCCCTTCCCCGTTTGTAGACTGAAATAAAATGCTAATAGAGAGCCACAAAATTCTCATTTGGCTTTAATTACGGGCTGTGAACGAGGAAGGCGGATTTACTGCTCTCTCTCTCTCTCCTTCTGTATTTTCCTCCACCCTTTGGGTTTCCCCGTTCTTCATTACCAAGCCCAGTCAGTAACTATTTTTATATTTTCTGTGCTGATTTTGTGGGAAAAACTGCAGAATTCCATTAAAACGTATTAAAATGTATCCTCGTAAATACTCCTCGATTCTGATTGGTCAATAGGTATGTTTTATTCATGATAAAGCACAGCTATGAGCGCTTCATCCAACGATTCTGTGCCCAACATCCTTTACGTAAACGTACATCACAGTCGGTCAGGGACTATTTTTAATGAGTTTTTTATGATTTTACTTCATGAAAGTTGCAACAATAGGCTTGATTTTAAAATTTGTATTTTCTGGTAATTGTTTATTAAAAATTTTATACATATAAAAAATATAGATAGTAGCAGTTAATGTTGCTCTTTTCCATATAACGAAATAGAATGAAAGAAGACACGAGACCAGGAAGCTTTTTACATATTTCTAACCAGACACATTTTATTTGTCTACTCATTAGATCTCTCCTCCTTCCTTCCCTCTTAAACGCCCTTAATATATCCTCCTGCAGGAGAGACATTTGATTCATATCCTGAAGGAAAGCTAATTTTGTTTGTGTAGTTTCTATAATCTGAGTTAATAGATGACTATTATGAGCCGTGCGCTCGGTTTTCCTCCTCACAGGGTGAGTGTTTGTGGCAGAAGCACATCTGGATGGGGGTGTGTCCAGATGTTGGCTGGTGTTGATTGAGCTGGTGTCTCCGGTTTGTTGGTTATGCGCTGCTGTCCGTTCTCTTTCTCCCGCTGGAGTAATCAGCTCCGCCAGACCCGATGGTGTTTTACTAGTGAGCCAAAGCCTCGATTTACACAGTTAAACACTGATTACTGAGCACTACTTATGTACTTCCTAGGAGGCAGCTAAACTTGTGCATTTTTATCTATTTATATGCGTTTTATGCACTGTTTATTTGTACTCAAAGCGTGATGCATGCAGTTTTCTTTTAGGAGTATGCTGATGAATACAGCAACTGCAGCCTGCTTATGGTTGCCAAACAACTTTAATATAGAACGTGTAACCACAGGTGTGCATTTATTGAACATGACTCATTTAACCATCCATTTTGTATTATTTGTAAATGATTTTGAGTTCTCTCTTTGCAGTAACTAGTTAAACTAACTACACTGCCGACCTTTAAATTACTCGCTTATTTACAGTGTCTTAAAATTACTTTAATTACTTATTACTTTACTTCTTAATAGCTGTATTAACCTGGACTGACTCTATTTAATCTGTATAAATCTCTCAAGATTAATATCACCTGTAAGCTGTAAACAAGCTGTAAACATTACAATTTTCAATACATACACTTTTTTTATGTGAATTTTAACAAAATGCACTAATTTCTAATAAATTAATATAAGTATGTGTAATGTTAACATGTAAACTTACAGTACATACATTAATACATTAAAGTCTACACAATGACAAAGACACTCCCTATACTCACCATTACTCTCATCAGGGTCTCTTCAAAGACCAATCCATTATAAGACAGTTATGTATTTCTTCATAATTAAAGGTAGAGATAACAAAAAACACAGCCACAGAGTCACTGAGTTAACATTTTTCAAAGTAATCAGCATATGAACAAGTAAAAGTTCACTTTGCATATGAAGATTGGATAAAACCTCGGAAAATTACACACAGTTATTATTTATTCCTGGATAAAACTGTAAAAAAGTTAGATTTGATACAATGAGCTCTGTGTTTAACACACTCTTGCGATTTAGGCCTTTAAAAACATTACTAATTTCCACTCAATGTTTAATTCTATCACCAAGGACTAAAAACCAGTAATCTTGCTTTGCTTTGGTCAACATCTTGCGGTGGGAACACACACACAGACAGTGTCTTTGTTCCCTGTATAAGGCAGTGTCTGTGAAAGCCATCTTCTCTTAGTAGCCAGTCTTTAGTGGTTGGATTGAGTTCTGTGCTCCAGCCAGACCTGATGGGGTCAGCAGAGACTCCCCTTCCAGACGTTTACAGCCCAACCTTTAGTTGTACTGGACACTCGCTCAGGAATTGTCCTGCCTGAAAAAGACTTACAGAAGAAACCCTGGGGAAATCAGGATATGGATTTGGGTGGAGGGATTGTGGGAGGCAAAGTCAACTCTGGGTCTTTCTCTCTTTGAGTGTCTAGCAGAAAATTATGTAATACAAAATATAATAATGACATGAGAGTTTGTGTCTATGTTCGAGAGAGAGAGAGAGAGAGAGAGAGAGAGAGAGAGAGAGAGAGAGAGAGAGAGAGAGAGAGAGAGAGAGAGAGAGAGAGAGAGAGAGAGAGAGACAGAGAGACACAGAGAGATCAGGTGATATTGAGATCAGAGTAACATTCATAGACCACCTTGGTTTGAACAGACCACATACTGTATTATGTTTCATTCTACTGTACTTTTAAAATTAGCGCACAATGCAAGCGTGTAGGTGTATATGAGAGTATTTGATCCCTTTAGGCAAATATGACTCATTCATCCCCCACCATTCTGTATTTATAAGGGCTGGTATGAGATTTATTGTGTGTGTGTTTTTCCTGTGTTCTCATCTCAATCCCCTCTCCCAGCCTCCCATCGCAATGAAAGATAACTGTGTTACTCACCCAAAACTTCAAACTAGTTTTCAAACTAGAACAGCTGTTTTCTACTGACCTATTGTTCCTCGCAATCCACTTGGAAAGCATCCTGGATAGAGGACTTCAGCCAAGAACAAAATTACAATAATTATCAAGGAGAAAATCGTGTCTTTTTGTTGGCTCAGATTTCTGTTCCATCTACAGAGTAATGACAAGAGAACAAATCAGTCTTCTCCCTTAAACTCGATTTCCAGAGAGTGGAGCTTTCCAAGTGGCAACTATTTATTCAATTGAGGTTTAATGCTGTTGTTTAAGTAGCGGCAAACAAATCAGTCCTTCCGATTGAGAACATTACAAGTAAACGCTGTATGCGTGATAAGAATAATCAATCAGCTATACACAGTGACTTTCATTCACTATAAAATGGATATTTGGACTCTGATACACTCAAAGGACTTGCAACGTATAGAGAAACACACAACTTTTGTGTGACTACATATTAAATATTCATCTTTGGCTAAGTGTGGTCCATATATAGAATACTGTATATGAGAATTTTAATTTTAAATGTGTGACAAGTAACAAAAAAAGAGGCTTCTCTGAGATCTGTGTGCAGTAAAAGACGTTTAACAAATCTCAAAATGAAAGTTAATCCAAAGCATAATCTAGTAACTAAGACAACACAACTAAGACAGGGTAACATAAAAGAACTACTATAAAGCATAGACAGGACTACAACAGGAAGTAACATGATATGTAATACAAAATAACAGGGCAAAAGAACACAAATACAGGTATTGTTACATCATTCATTCACTATTTCTTATTATATAGCACTTTGGAAAACTTGATTATTATTTAAAACATTGTCCATTAAATGTTTAATGTCCTGGTTTATTCTGCGCTAACAACCTGCTGGATGTACATTATCACTTACGTATATTAATATAAGCCTCAACAGTCTATTATATATGGAATGATTTTTTTTGTAGAACACCACCTGATAATTAGAGTTTGTAAATCTAAATAGAAAGATGGAGTTGTACTTGTTTCAAGCTGAATTGAAAGCTCTGTGGCCTTTCATGAAAATCCAGCTGCAAAAGTCATACTCTGTGTGTCAGAAACCCTGTCATTATGGTGAGCAACAGGTTCCTTATAATATGTGCCAGAATCAGAGAAGTGATCTTGTGGTTTGCTAACTTTCACTAAAGTGCTGTGAGAACGTCTATAATGAGTTTTGCCACTAAGTAGAAGGTCTTGCTCGGCCAGATGTTCAGTCTATATGATTGATGTCACATATTTATGATATACTCCTGGTGTTTTTGCTGCTGATTCAGCCTTTTAAGAAAAGAATATGTCGATGTGAAGATGCATACTAAATTTGAGTGGAAATGATGTTTTTAGCTATATTTTCCAGCCCATTGTGTGTAACTTGTGAAGGACTGATAAGGCATAATTATAGACGATGTCTTTTAGCATTTAAAGTTTAATGAATCTATATGAAGATATATTTTAATGACTGTCAGCACATCAATACACCATTTACAACTCAAATATTATAAAAGCAGAATGAATCTATAATGTCTATAACTGACATTAGTAAAGTGTTATGTCATGTTTGGCTGGCTGTTTGTTTGTTTATAAAGTCAGACTGTCAAGACTTTGGCAGTAGAGGTGAAGTCATGTCAGTGACCTAAGGTCAAGAGTTCAGAGGTCATGAGACAGACTGGTGGGAAAAGCCTCCTGTGTTCATTTAAACCTGATCTCTGTTTTCTTTCATGACAGGATGATGTTATCCAACAATTGCAAACGTGTGTGTAAAGCTTCATAGTTTTTGCAACAATTTTGTAACAAATAAACATATCGCAAATTTCTAGATTTGTATGTTCTTTAATTTTTTATTTCATGTAATATGCTCACTGATATGCCCAGTTATTTTCAACAAATTTTTACCTCTAACAAGTTCTGGCAGTGTCTAAACTTTTGGATCACACACTAGCTCCTACAATGAACAACCAATCGGGTTTGTTGTTTCAGTAGGATTTGTTGTAACAACTATTGACATGCATGTGATTGTTAACCTGTCTATTTGATAGATAATTACTATTAAATTTACAATCTGAAAAAAATGTCTACAACTCCACCATGGCAGACTCTATACTTTGCAGTTCCATTGTAATTTTCCAACAAAAAGCATGTTTGGACATCTCACCGGGGTCAGCTCTCACAATCTGACGAGAAATAATTGTAAATGACAGGAATAAAATCACCCATATGAGAGAGACAGAATAGACAGACATAGATACTAGATTCAGATAAGGAGAAATGATATGAACAAATAAAAAGCAGCATAGAGAAAATTAAAATCCTGTATTAAAAGAAAATGAAAATGAAATCAAAAGCAGAAAGAGAGACTGCAGCCAGTGTTTCACAATGAAAGAAGAAAGAGTGAACGTCAAAAAGAAGCACTTGGTGCAATTTTCTCTTTCTTCCTTCATTATTGGAAAATTGGTTGTGCCAGTTTATTGCAGCAGTCAAAACATGTAATGTGGAAGACAATGTACTCCTTTGTTCATGTGAACTTTCGCATGTATACAGTCATGGGAGAAAGGCAGGCCAAAGCACTGTTGATCCAGACCGAGGACGTCATGTGGGTTATACTATGGTCATTCGAAGGCAAAAGTGCTTCATAAACAGACTGAAGATAAACCAGCTGGATGCACATTTATTTCCCTTTGCTTATGATGGAAAACTACTTTGGCACTTCTTTTAATACAACATAAAATCAGAACCGATGCTGTTCAATTTTAATCCATCCAGAGCGAGCAGATGCAAATCTGTGCGTGTTAAGTTTTGACAGTAGCAACAAAAACTCTTTCCATTTCTGTCTCCTTCGCTCGAATTGTTACCTAGCTACAGCTGTAAACGTACTGACGTTGGTACTCTCATTCTGTAGATGACGCAAATGTAGTGTGGTTCAGAGCCAAATAATACAACGTGAGAAAGACTAGCAGTGGAAAGAGAGAGACTGTAGACTAAACTTGAGTTTGGACCAAACAGTTCAACCAAGTGTGAAAACTTAATACCTAATGCAACTTTATAAAATTGCTAATGATCTTACGCTGGAGCGTTTCCAAACCTGCCTTAATGTCCTTTGATGTACTGGTAGATTTAGGCCTCATCCCTTATAAAAGGTTAAGTCAGGCCAACACATCACCAAAACAAAAACATGTAATTCAACACACAAACTGTTCTCTTTGATTCATTAATCGCTTCGTTTGAGATGGCTTATGCATTGTTTGTATATGTAAGCACGTCATGTCTTTTAAGGCCGATTCATTACAGCATCCAATACCGTTTTGCATCCAAACGGAGTGATGTTTTGCACCTGGCTGAGAGGAAAGCCAACTATTCATTCTGATTAATGAAAAGAATAATTCTCAGATCATCTGAATGCTGTGTTATTAACATATATTGCTTTAGGCATGAGAGCTTCCTGGCAGCAGAATGCCACATTTCAGTCCAAATAAAGCTAGTCAGGGCAGGTGCTGACCAACAGAAAAACAACATCTTGTAGACGGAAAACAGTGTACTGCAGACAGGAGGAGTATAACTATGTCATAGTTGCTGATTTTGTCAAGTGAGAGATGTTCTCAGATCAACATCATCATTAACCCTGGAGTCACAGTCTAATCAACCAATCAGATTTGAGGGATACGTTTACAGTTCATGTGAAGTTTAGGGTTACAACCAGGGTTAGGTGCTTTGGTTAGGGTTTCGGTTTTTCTGAAATGTTGTTCTGGGGTCAAAAACTATGTTAACCCAAGAATGACAAAATAAGGTAAAGTGAAAGTAAATTCTCATAAAGGTGCTTTATTGTCCTCCTGATGGTTCCAGCGGTGTGACAAATGAATAACCAGGTTAAAATAAAATGGTTCCTCAAGGATCTTTTAATTTTTAAATACAATGTGATTGTAGAAATGATATCTTAAATGGTTTGCATTGAGAAAATGCATTAAAGAATCACATTGAAAAGATGCAGAGATCATGTTAAAAATCTACGATTTAAAATTTCATTTTAAACCTAATAATACATTTTAAAATGAATTTAGAAACATTGTAGATTACGAATGAAATAAGCAGATTCTGATCATGTTACCTTCTTTATGCAATAGGTATAATATGTAATAATTTTCCTGCTTCTGTAAGGCTTCTGTGCCTGACAATGTTTTAAAAAGCATTTTGTGTCTTTCGCAAGTCTTACCGAGATGATATGAATCATCAGTTTTTATCACAACTGATAAAAAATGTTGTTTAAACTTGTTGGGGTCATGCCAGTTTAAGTGCATGCCATCATTACAGCAAAAGACATTGATACATTTTAAATCACATTTTCAATCAAATCATAATTCAAATACTTCATGATGTACCTTTTTCTATTAAATTCGAAAAGAATGCGAGAATGCAAAATAAACATCTTCACAAGTGGTCCCAGACTTTTCTATCCCTGTGATAACAGAACATTAGGCTGTCATTGTTTGTCCAGGTTGTGATGTGAAGATAACAGACAGGGTGTCAGGACACGACCAGACATTTACTAATCTAATAACATTTTAATAACAGAGGGATTTAAGACGGGAAGGCAAGAGTTTTGACACCGAAAGAGAGAACAAGAGTGTGTGAATAAATAAAATCAGTCAACAAAATTAATGGGAATGTGTTAATGATGAATTACTAAGAATCTGATTATGTTATTCTTAAATGCTGATACTTCAGCATACGCACTATGACCCATTTTGCATGAGTAATTCATGTGGACAGACTGATGCCAGGTTGTCTGGTGTAGCCCATCCTCCGGCTGCCTCTGAAAACGTCGCATAGATGGGCGACTCAGCTGGATCCAATGAAACCCAAATTGAAAGTGAATGAGGAAAAATAGACTTCAACTCGAGATGTAAAACTTCTAGTTTTGGTCTTCACAGCTGAGGGAACGTTCTTCATCTGAGCTGTTGATCCCAAATGTCAACCGTGAGACATACATTTTGTTTCAAGGAAAAATGTAAAAAATTGCTAATGACTATAGCAGAGAGATGATGGATTTGTGGATAACAGCAGCAGCAGTTGCTGTAGTGACATGTTGTGGTGAAATTCCTCTTCGAAATGGAAATCGTGGCTGTAATTTCTGTCATGACAGTTTAATTAAGAGGAAATTTAATAAGAGTTTGGAAAAAGTGTCTGGAAATCTTTGATGCAGTTGTTTAAATGGTTGGGCGTAGGTCAGTGCTGATGGTGCTAAATGAAAATAACTAAACATATTTATATTCATACATCCTTTGACCACTTTTTTAAAATAAAGAACACTTTTTGTGTTCACTTTTGTATGCCAGACTAAACATTTTTGGTTTCATGTGAGGCCATCATTTAATATCCATTGTAAACTTGGTTTTAAAGCAAAAGCTATGGAGAACCACTGCTTTGAAATAGAACTTCCGACGTGGGTGAGAACACGCACCACCACCCTGCTCCGCCCATGAGAGATTGGGTTTCTTCACAGAAGTGTAGTAGGAGAAAAGTGCACTGTCTTTGAGTATTCACATACCTGTGAGCTTTGAAGTGGAAAGAAGGGGCAGCAAGGCCACGTGCTAAGTGCATTCACATTAGACTCAGTAGTAGACATCATGATCAGGTGCAGGGAAAGAATGCTGTTGTGTCTTACTGATGTAAAAGACACATGAAATCATAGAAAGAAACTTTGAACCACACCTATTTGCTTTGATGCTATCTATATACTAGTGTACTCCTAAACGTGAGATGCATTAGAGACATTCAATTGTTTCCTTCTAAAAAAGGGACAGAAATTTTGAAGATGATTTTGGTTAACATGCATATTTGGCTATAGCTGGTATTTTTACTGGTCATTGTATTACTACCAATTTAAGTATTTATTTAAATCTTTTTCATTTTTTTCATTTTAGGCATTTAAAAAAAATAACATTAAAATATTTTATTTAATTTTTCAGTTTGTTTATTTTTATAAAAATGTGTCAAATATTTATTCTTAAGATATTTCCATCAATATATAGTTTGTAATGATTTGATTGTCTGTGTGAATGGCAAAATATTAAATGATTGGTTCAGTCTCAATAACTTTGTGACATCATAAAGATAAATGCTTGACCACAGGACGTCCACATTGCCTATTGGTTGATCAGATGCTTTTTCAAACCTGTTATTCTTTATAAAAAATATATATTTTCAGGATCAGGCAGGGAGTAAAAAAGCTCATAAAAAACTTTCTTAAACTCTTTTGTGGACCTCAGAGAAATTCATGGTTGAATGTTTTTTAATTTTGAAAGACTTGAAAGATTATAACATTTCTCACTCCAAATTCAAGGCAAAATATATATTTTTACTTATTTTACTTATTTTACTTATTTTACTTATCAACTTATTTAATTAAACTAAATTATTTAATAAAAATGTATTATTATATTTAAAATGTACATTTATATTTACATTTATTATTAAGTTATAGTAATTCAGCACCAAGTACCATAAGGCAGCAAATTTAAGACTAAACTGAACTAAAGTTTTAAGTTAAAACAGGTGGAAATACTTTACAATGCAGTCAATTGTCAGGATACTGGGACACAACTAGAGCGACTGGTCATTCTGTGCTAAAACCATACTGTAGTATTGTAAAATGTTTTATTGTGTTGCTTTCATATGCACACTTATTTATTTAGTGTGTCTCGGCCACTGATCGCTTTAGCAGAAACCATACGTTAAAACCTCCCGCCAGCCAATCTCATTGAAGAGCTGGACCTCTGCTGAGCAATGCTCACACAATCCACACACAACACTGCTGAAGCGTTTATGGAAGTGTTTGGGGATTAAAGAGGGAATGTTTCTTTTCCAACTCCCTCTGAGTTGGCTGCGGAGACCAAACATAGTTAGCTGGGTCAGAGGCTCCAGAAGCCTTTACCACCCCTGAATTTAAAAACAAATAACAAAGGAGATTATAAAAACCTGATTCATCCTTTGAACATTACACCAGAAAACTGCTGCAGTGAGTTAAATGTCTCATATTTATTTTATGAATGGATAGGTTACTCCAAACAGTGCCGAGGGTTAGCGTGCTACCCTGTCTCTTTATTGATGTATGAAAAATTGTGAGTGAAGTGTTGACGGATGGAGGTTCTGTCCATCTCGCTGAGCTACGAGAAGCTCTTTGTTGCTATGCGTCAACACCGAGTGCTTCCCTGTTGTGTCTTCTTTGACCTTTGATCCCTGCAGCTCATGAGGACAGCAGGAGTTCAGCAGCCCTGCTGGGTCCTTCCACACTCTGCTTCCTGAAGCTGGACCGACCCCGTCATGACCTTCAGCACCGGAAATTTAGGAGAAATGTCATCAATGAGGTGGGTAGCGTGAGTTTTCTAAATGTGATTATGAAGCACACTAAATTATGTTTATTTTAAAATGTAAAAATGCAGAAAGGTTTGTGTGAGGGTTAGGAAATACAATAGTTTATACAGTATAAAAGTCATTATGTCTATGGAAAGTCCCCAACCCAACATCATTCAGCAATCAATGAAACATAAATGTGCAGATCAAGTATGTTACCAATGACATATTGCTCCTTTAAATGGTCTCTGAACACTAAATGACATTTATTAAGATGTTGACGGATATATATGTATTCCATATGATGGAAGAAGGTTAGCATTCAGATTTTTATTTGAGTGGTTAAGTTGTGAATATTCCATCAGATTTGGAATAAAAAACTATTGTCAGATTCAGCCTGATATTGTAATATATTATAATTATCAATAAAACAATAGATTTAGCCACTTAATCAAACAGGAATACTCCATATCCAGAATAAATAAATGTCTATTTTAAGTTAAAGGGATAGTTCATGTCATAATTTTTATGTCATTCAAACCCTGTATATGATTTTTTCTTTCGTGGAACACAGATATTTTGCAATACTCTGGTTACCGGCACCCATTGACTTCCATTGAACCTTGTGTCCATACTATGAAAGTGAATGTGTGCCGGTAACCAGCGTTTACCGCGTTTACAGCGTTACCGTGTGTTCTGCTGAAGAAAGAAAGTCATACAGGTTTGACATGACATGAGGGTGAGTAAATAATAAAATAGTTTTTACTTTGGGCGAACTTTCCTTTTAATTGTAAAAAAAGATTTTCTTTCACTGAAAACAGAAAGACACTACTCAAACCATTGGAGGTGTTGGCAAGTATTGTATATTTTTCATTTTATTATATCTAAGCTGCTGAAACTTCTTAAACAGCCAAAATGAGTTGGTGATATAAAGTGACCAGTGCAGAAATAAGAGGCTGTTGACACTTCACATGCACCTTCACCTCAAAAATGTGCCGTGAATCACACTTTTCAGTTCAGATATAGCAACGCAGTCATCAAAACATGAATCCAATCCAGGACTAAAATGTCTCCATGACCAATTAAAACCAGCACCAATGTGTTTCTCAGAATGGTCTCTCTCTCTCTCTCTCTCTCTCTCTCTCTCTCTCTCTCTCTCTCTCTCTCTCTCTCTCTCTCTCTCTCTCTCTCTCTCTCTCTCTCTCTCTCTCTCTCTCTCTCTCTCTCTCTCTCTCTCTCTCTCTCTCTCTTCTCTCTTCTCTCTTCCTTTTCCTCTCCTCACTCGCTCCTCTGCCAAAGTAGTCTTGGCAATGTCAGAAACAGTACAAGGAGTTTTGCTTTTGCTCTAATGTGTTTCCAGACACTTTTGTCAAACTAAGCCTTCACGACGTGTAAGCAAACGGTCCTGTGGCGCCCACAGATTTTGTGCATACCACACTAGTACAAATTCACACTAGTACAATGCGTTTGTATTTACTGTGCGTAAATTGAAAGAATGCTGTGAATTATACTCAAACTAATGTCAATGGACAGCGTCTAATTTACTAGAGACAATTATTTTAATTTGTTTCTCTGGATAAACAAAAAGAGAAACATGCACTGAAGATGAAAGTCTTAAGCCATTGATAATTCATTACACAACACTGGAAGAAATGAATTGCTCAGTGGTTTCACCACCACACATGTCTTGGAGCATCACAGCACAGCCCTGTAAAGATGGATGACTGTTGGGTTTTGAGTTTGTCTGTAGACGGTGAATGGTCTGCTCTCAGAAACCCGTGAGTGCTATCACAGCCGTGTTTCATAAACACACGCGGGGCCCGGCGTCACAGCAGCTAGATGAATGACTGTTTGCTTTGGGTTGTCTTGTCTGTTTGCATGACACTGCTCAAGTCTCTGTGTGGCCATTAAAATGATAGACTGCTGAACAAATGCACTGGAGCTGCAGACTGGAAACAGTGTGAATAGTGAGCGTGTGTTTGTGCGTGAGCAGGATTGCTCTTATTGTTCTGTTATCTTTTGATTTAGATGAGCAGGTTTAAAGAGTCCCATTTTTACTTAAATTCAGAATTCCCATTGGTCCATTGTTGCTTACATCACAGAGACCGAACATCACTATTGCACTATTTCTTTCATAACATGACTGTGACTGTAATATTGCTTTTGTACAGTTTGTTTGTATTTGTTAATATTAATTATTACACAGCGCTACGATTGGCCATTTGTGACATTTCAAGGTCTGTTATTCCCTGATTATTCATCCGGGTACTGCGAGTCAACTTGACCTTGAAAATAATTTACTCATGAATCAGAAAAAAAATGTGTCATTAATAATATATATGAGATTATCCAAATAACCAAACCAAATTGTGTTTGTCTTGTTCATACAACATGTCTTGGCTGACAGTCTAAAGCTTAATAGGAAATGGGATTTTCCTTGTTGAAGGCTTGTATTTGTTACAAGTAAGCTAATAAAACATATCAAATCAATATTTCATGTCCAACAATTTATTCATGTAGCAGGCCATGTAGTAAGTGTAACTTACATTATAGTCACATTATTTCCAGCTTTATCCAAAAAAGTCTGACATTTTTAATGAATGTGCATTTCTAATAATAGCGCTTTACCTGACAAAAAAAAATCATGCTTTAAACATAACAAAATGCTTTAAAAACTTGAAGAAAGACCTCACATGGTTATTTAAACATCTGAGTTATCAGTTTGATGAAAACCTTTTTTTTCATGGTAAGCTTGACATTTGTATGGAATTGCCCAGTAGCAGATTGTTACAAACCGCAGTTTTGGTAGGGTGAGAATCAGGCTAGTGTGTGTGTTTACTCGCTCACAGTATCCCAGCGATACACCCTTACTGCCCGCTGGCCACAGGAATGCAGAAAGTAAGCGATTGACATACCAGTCCTCAAACACACATGTACAGGTCTGAAGGCCACAGCGTATGCTGAAAGCCACTAATCTGCGAGTTACACAGTTCCTGACACAATCAATCATGTAGAAAACATAGGTTATGTTCCTGGGAGATCACAAACTAAATGTTATGTTGCTATTTGAACACTCTATCAATTATAATAACCGCACAAATATAGCGCAAGTGTCGCTCTGTCCTGTTTCCAAACACAAAATATACTATAGTAATCATAGTTTCCACTTGAAATACTGCTGTACTTAATGTTATTACAGTAAAACTGGTAAATGTTTAACTCATTATAACTGATAGTGTAATGAAAGTTTTTATTCGTCGGCTCTTTAGGTTCAGCTGAGCGTGTATCCTTGACCTGTTATGATAAATGACTTAATGATTCAACACACAATAGGATCATAACTCAACCACAATCAAAGCTGTGACGCCCTTTTGCTTTAACCGGCCACAAGAGTCCTCGCTTTGGAAGCAAGACAAGATTTTAAAACACTAGCGCATGCAAAACACATTTACAGGATGATCTGGGAATGTTCTGTACATTTGACAAGAAGAAAAACATGACCTCTGGTTTTATTTCGGTTTTCATTAGGGAAGTAAAAAAACAATGCTGGATCTCCTGCAGTTACAGGTTTATGAATCACTGGCAAAGTATAAGACTGGATGTGATTTTTATAGAGCTCTGTGGATATACTGAACTGTATCAGTGGAATCACTACTGACACTTCTCACATGTAAATAATAGTCTGTTGGACATTTATTGGAGGATGTGCTGGAGGGACTATCCAAATAAAACGCTTCCACATCACTCCGCACACATATAATCAGGTCAACTCGAAATGCTGATTACTGCTTTCTGATGTGGCCATCCAATAGATCCTTCATGTCTTGTTAGATATAAAACTAAAATTAAACACATCTGAAATGTTAATCAGATGTTTTCCCAATACTCCCTTTTGAATTGAACTAACAGGATTTTGTGGTTTTTTTCGCAGGCATCTGGAGTATGTGTCCGTGCCGACCGAGCTGTACGTGTGTTTCCACTTATCCTGATCGATTGGGGACGCAGGATGAGTCTCGTCTCATCTTTACAGCGCTTTTCAGTGAACCTGAAGAAGGTACTTCAAAAAGTTTCGATTCAGCTTTGGTTCCCCAAAGGACTTTGTTGTTAGAGGTTTTTAAAAGAATCGTTTCATTTGACCTTTTTATAGCATTAAGAACGTTTTTATGGAACCATTCAGGCAAAAATGTTTCTTCGACGGCATCGTGTACACCAATGGCTGTAATTCATACAGAGATGAGAGAGAGTGTGTGTGCCTGTTTTTAGACACTACTTGCTTTAATTCATTCATAAAATATACAAAATATGAGATATTTTTAGCGTTTCAGAGGACTATTCTGCTGTAAAATGTATGAAAGTATAAAATAGCTTTTATAATTTATTCCTAGATTAAATTTGCCTTGTGTAAATGCATTTAAAATTATTAATATTAAAGTTCTGTATTGTCAAGATTTTAATATTGAATAGTCATTATTCTGGTATCTAGAAAAATCTGAAAAATGGCCATAAAATGAACAAGCGCGTATATTCCAGGCAAGTCTTCAGTTATTTCTTCGGTGTATCTCTATGCAGTAAAGCTTTACGCACATATTTAGTGACTCTATGTATAGAAACGTGTAGTAGCATTGTAACATGTACTCTACAGCGGTCTTCATCTGACAGACGTGACCCCTCCTGGGTCAGTACCTATCCATCACTGTTCACCCCAGCATTGAGCTGCACTGTACCCCGCCGGCGCATGTAATTTCACCCCTCTGGGTACTGGATGCAGGGGACGCTGTAATTGAGCCTCTTATGGGCTCTAACAGAGCCTCTAATCCTGCTATTCCAAAACCTCCTCGAATCCCCAGCTGTGCCACATTCATCTATGTCTTCCGCCATACCCACTTACTGCCAGCCCCATCGATAGACATCCTCTTATTTGTGTTTATTAATCCCTTAGTTTCAGTGCTTGATTCTGATTGGTCAATAGTTGGGTTTTATTCATGATTAATCACAGTTATGAGCGCTTCACCCAATAATTCTGTGTATCACCGCACAACACCCTTAACATAAACACATATCACAGTCACTCGGGGACTATTTTTTAGTGGAAGGAAGGACTGTGAATAAGTCACAGCTGAAAGGGTTGCAGGGGTTATTCCGCTTCACGTCGTGCCTAACAACATCCTTCAGCCGTGACGTATTTATGATAAAGCACAGATTCCTGCGTTTTGCAAAATATCTGCTTTTGTGTTCCACAAATGAAAGAATCATATACAGGGTTTGAATGACGACGGGTGAATCTCTTTAAGGGTCCAGCTTTGGCACCGTATCCAAGGTCCTGAGTCAACCCTATAACCCACTAGCATGATTTTTTATAGAAATCCATGTATCTTTAAAGAAAAAAGATTTAGAATTTATCAAAGTGAATACAAAAGGGACATTTTGACTTACTGTACGAACCCTAGAGTCATGTACTTTTCACCAACAGACAGATAGATAGCCGGTATCTGTGTCCCTGTCTCCTGCATTCATGTGCCTGCATTTCTTTGTGAAACAAGTATGGCAGCGATGAAAAAGTTTTATCCCTGCATTGGCAGGAAAATAACAGGATAAAGCACAAATGAGCGCTGAGTGAAAGTGATAATATACACATGAATTCAGATTGTCTGTGTGTTGCATGTGTTTATATTAGCGGACACGTGCGTGTCATAAGGGCCGTCTGCGCATCTTGGTCTCTGCAGTTTGTGGCGCCTTCCGATATCGTAGCGGAGCCCCCGCAGCAGGGAGCCTTCATCACATGCACTTAGAGAGAGAGAGAGAGAGAGAGAGAGAGAGAGAGAGAGAGAGTAAGGGGTCTGTCAGTGTAAACTGAGCTTAGTCTGGCACCGGTCATGTATAAAGTCCGGGCTGAGATGATCACTCTGTGCTTAACATGGCTTAATACTGGGCATGATGAAACTGATGGGGGTGGGTGGAGAAGGGTCACGGTAGGTGACTTAACAGTGTGTTGACTTACTATCGTCTGTACTGCAGGCTGTAGCCAGATGTTCATGGAACAGATTCAACCTAAGAAAGGTCCAAACCTCTGGAATTCAGGCCTGATGCTGACTGATCTCATTCATCTCACAGAAACTGTCTGCTTTAGAAATATTATATATATGATGGTAAAAACATGCATGGACTGTGTTACTGTCAGAAGACTCTGGTGTTGGAGAGTTATTACAGACGATAGTGACACTTTGGAACTTACAGCCTTCAGTCATGTGACAGAGTTTAAAAGTGACACTTTTCTCATAATACAATCTTTATGTCGTATAGTACATAGCATGCAGTCATAGCAAGTACTTTTTTCTTTCATTTTTGAATAGCATTTTTAAAAAAAATTACTTTGCCAAAAGCATGGTTTGTTTAAATGAAGCATTTACAAAACATTTTAACAATTTGTTTTCATTTTACATGTTATTTTGAATTAGTTTGTGAAATCTTTTTATTTTATTTTCAAAAGAAATCAGGTGTTTTCCATTGCTTTATTTGTTATTAGCAGGTGCAATACAGAACTTGTTTAATCCACAGAATTCAACAAAAACTTTAAAGGCCTGCCATTCACAAAACTCTACCCATTCCCTGTCCCTTTAGTGTTTATTAAAATATTTATTTAATAAACTAAATAAAATATATTTTTTTATTTAAATAAAATATTTATTTTGGTTTATTTAATGCATAAAATGTTTTATTTTTTCCTTTTTTTTGTTCTCCTCTGTATCAATTTTTACATAGTGTATATATAAAATTAGCTATATAAAATTATGAATCTTTAGCTTCCCCTATTTTTGGTAAGTTCATTTTTTTATTTATTAAAAGATTACATGAGAATTTTACTGAAACAGGCTGCCATGGAAGTTGTCTTTGTGTCTTCAATCAACACATCCTTACCAAGTCTAATTTTTGCCAGTATGATGGTCCGGAAGTTGTACGTGTAATTCAGCTGGTGTCTCACGCACACACACACACACACACACACACACACACACACATACACACACGGACAGAAGGTGCTTTCTTCATGGCCTCAGTGAATGTCTCCTGCCCTCACAAATAGACAGATCCCATGAGAACGCTGTATTACATTCTTCCAACCTGCATGTCGACCTACAGGTGCGCTGACTCAATACCTTCACCCTGGACATCTGTGCATCAGTACTCCTTTTCCTCATGTCTCCCCCCGCCCCCTTCTCATTCATTCTCTTCTGCTGTCTGGGTGCTGAGAGGCCCTATTGTAAGCTGTTGCTCCCCAGGCGCCCATTCTGCTGCTGGAGGCTGGCGGTCCTTCCAGTCATCCCCCACCGATCAAGTGCTTTGGGACATATAGATCCCCCCGGTCCCCTGAGCATCCTGCCGTGGCAGTCACAGGCCAGTAATCCTGCCATCTAAAGTGGCTACATGGAGGTCTGTCAGTGGCCAGGCCATATGGCTGTGTGCAGTTGAAATGTCCAAGCTTCTTTGTTGACCAGAGGGAATGATAGAGTTTCAGTGGGGCAGATGTTTGACAGTGACCTGAACATTTTCTGGATTTTTCTGGGTGTTTGTTGGGTGAATTGTTTCACATTATACCTCAAACGAAAAAAAATTAATTATGCTTTATGTAGGTGAAACCATGAAGATTTATTACATTTCTGCGCAATAGTACATTTTACCTTTTTGCCATTACAATTATTTGTAATTCTGAATTAGGGATAGTTCACCACAAAATAAAAATGTTATTCTTTATTTACCCTTATATCATTTAAAATCTGTATATGACTCTTTTTTTTCTGTGAGAAACAAATGTAGGTATTTTGTGAAATGTCTCAGTGGTTTTGTGTTCATACAATGGAAGTCAATGGGGGTCAATATTGTTTGATTACCAACATTCTGTAAAATATCTTCTTTTGTGTTCTGCAGAAGAGAGAAAGTCATATACGTTTGGAGTGACATATGAGTAAATGATTTTTTGTTTTGGGGTAAAAACATTTAATACATTTTACCGTGTTAAAAATACTGTTAGTATTATAACTACTATTACTGTTTTTATTCATAAACCAAGCTACTTATATGATTATTTCTTTAAACAAAACATGTATTTTTTGCTTACAGCAGGACTGGGTATATTTCATAAGAAACTTGAGTTGGAAAAGATCATAGCACAGGCAAAAAACTTTAAAGGTTTACCTTAAGATTGACACTTATGTGCTGTTAAATGTTGTTTTGTCATTGTGCACATACACTTGCATCTGATTTTTTTCAGTGTTAGTATAATGTATTCTGTTTATTCATTCAGCTGTGCCTCACAGTAAAGGAAGAGTAAATGGAAAAACATTCAAGATCTTCTGAGATTTCCTTCCCAAAATATGACTTAAAAAACCACAAGGACTGGCAGGATGATGCCCGGTTAACTGTAGAGCAGAAGGGAGCATCATCCAATTTTCTGCCTCACTGCCAGACTGAAGCAATACCGTGTGTTGATACAATGACCTGAGCTAACCTCTTTATTAGACGGTACTGATTAAAAACATCTGAATGCAGCCCTAGAGACGTGCTTAGAGACGGGTTCAAGATGCTCTGCCTTACTTGGGCACAGGCAATGTTAAAAAAAATCTAACAAAGTTATCTAAGAGTAACCTATATTTTCCTGAAACATTATTGCTAAAGTGTGCGTTGCTCTAGATGGTTTTTATTAACTGTTGTGGTTTGAATAGAAACTTTAAAGACATACGGTGTTGGTGGGTCACAGTTTCGTAGGAGTTTGTAGTAGAAATTCTGTCTCATTAAAACGTTGTGAGGTGAGGTCACCATATATAAAGTGCTGCCATATATATGACCCGACAGCATAAAAATATCGTTATACTCAGTTTTGCAGGTCCATAAATCTCATGTTGACATCTGGCTCATTTCACCTCTAAATCACCCCTACAAAAAGAAAGAAAATAGCCCAAACACAACGGCAGTACTGTTTACCACACTGTTTTTGTGACCCTATATAAATGAAGCTTAATAATATAATAAGGTAGCCCTATTCAATACTGTGTGACATGTTAGGGGCCATCAACAAAAATGTTGTTTCTATTCCGAGAGCATTTCCTTATTTAAGTCTTATGGATAAAAGGCAGGAGAATGCCTCTGGTTCTGGTTAATGTTGAGGGTTGCTTGCTTGCCGTCTCTGTGGCTTTGATCAGGGCACCTGCCGAGTTCCCGTTTAGAGAAAATATATACGTTTGGTCAAAGTTACGCAGATAATTGTCTGCTATTAGCACCTTAAGGATAACATCAAACTGATAAAAGTCTAAACTGTGATTTGGAAACATTATGATTATTAAGCCAATGTATAAAGATGAGAATTTGTTTTTAGGATGACAACACCTCTTTCTCTCTTTCTGTATCTAAGTTAGCGCTGACAACAGTAATAAAGAGGAAAATCTAAACAGAGCAAATGTGCACTAAAAAGTTGACCTTAAGACACTGCGGTTTTAGCAGCTATGAATCATAAACTTTTTGTTCCTTCATATTTGTTTTGGCCCTGAGCGGAAAGAAATCTGCATGCATGACCGTTTTCTAAAAGCATAAATGAAAGTTTATGTGCTGAGAAAACCCAGATGCTCTATCTGGATATTCACAAGAGACAGTTCAGATATTGCTGTCCAGCATATTTCATTATAGACACAGACTCGAGATCAGCCAACTTCACTTTTCATGTTTCCTTTTTAAAAATACAGCTAGACATTCTCCTACTGTAAAAAGCTGCTGTTTTCTGCATTTTGGTTTTGTGGGTGAAAATATTGGATTTTGAGGAGAGAAAGTTTGATAGATTCAAATGGATCAAAAGAAATTTAAGATGATTTTTAATCATTCAATTTAGGCTGGGTATGCTGTTAAATTTTTTAATTGTTAAAAAACAAAAGAAAGTAGTTTTAGGAAATCACAAAAATTAGATCAAAATTTGTTTCAGCTGAATCATCAAGTTGTGATGGATACTTGATTGACACATGCCTCCATCACCCATTTCATCTGCATCTTCAACACTCATTTCACACAGTCACTAAATGAATTAATATGTAAACGTATACGTTTAAAACGTCACCCGAATGACTTCACAGACTGTTTTTGAAAGTAGTCTGCATCATTGTCTCGAGAAAATCCACAAGAAAGGGCATTTTTCTTAAGGCGGATTAATGCGTGTCGGCTCCCCCGAGGTGAGCTGGATCTCCACCCCGCGAGGATGACCGCCCCCGGCTTACCAATGCTAATGTCATCAAATATTAAACAACATCTACAAGAATTATCAGGAGTTAAATAGAGTTTCCGCTCAATTCTGTCTCTAAAACTGTTATATACTGTTTGACATCTGACTGTAACATTGTTCTGCATGTTACAAATTAAGCAGCATTTAAGCAACAATAAAGACACTGACAGTTTTATGGCAGCAGATTAACTTTGGGTTTATTTATTTTACATTCATTTCCGTCAAAATGTAACACGCTGTAACTTTTTTCCTTCGGAGAATGTCCATATAAGTTTATTTATTTTGCGCGTGTAACTTTATTTCTATTCTAAACGTTCAAGAAATTGCATTCTTAAAGTTAAACAATAAAACAAATGCAATTAAAAATATTTTTGTTAACCTGACATGTTAAAAGTATTGCAATTTTCCCTCGACCCAAATGTTTAAATAAATGTACATACTGGAAAAGTAGGCTAAATGTCTTATTTGAAAACGTTGGGTTTTGTGGGAGTGATAAATGACACGACCACCTCCATATATTAATGAGGCATTATCATGCAGGTAGATAACATTGTGTTTCTCTCTGCTTGAGTCCAAATGTCATGCATACCATTCATTAGCAAAACTAACATTGTGTAAACAGGATTATTCAACTGTAAAGTCAGGCTGGGTTTGTCTAAGCATGAAAGGCATGTTAGGGGGAAACTGTATTTTATTTAGGCAATAGCACTTTGTAGTGCTAGCATGTAGTCCGGCATTTAAAAATGTAATTATTGATACATATATTTATTCTCTAATTTTCCAGAATACAATAAATCCCTTAAAATAATCAGGTCTCATGTTACATTTTTAATACTGTAAAAAAAATGTTATACTGTACATTTGATCAGTACGACAAGCTTTAATGCAATCCTCCACCAATCGAGCTAGAGAGTTGTTACCTTTAATAATAATAATAATAATAATAATAATAATAATACGTATGTTTGTAATATAATTTATTATTATAGCGTCCAGAAGATGGAGCCAAGTTCTCTTTCTAAATTTATTTATAATGAATTTAATTATTCCTGCCATATCGAGACATATAATTTAAATATTTTATTATTATAATGTTCTACAATGAAAACAATAGTATATTCTGCTCTAGCATATTATAAGCTTTGTAATGTGAACACACATACTAACCTTTTTCTGACACAAATTTAACCCGAACCAGACCATCATTTTCCTCTATTTAAGTTTTGCTCATTACATTTAGACTAACATCACCTAATTACATTAGCTTAATGAGTGCTATAAATAATAGCAGACGCATGTGCCAAGATTGAAAGCCAGCCCTGACTGCCTTGAAGCAAGGCTCCTGCTGCTCTGCTGTTATTGCTCCAGTTTCCATGTTGATTGTATTTGTTAATTAGTTGCTAACAGCATGGTAATGCCTTCTTGATGGATTGCCCTGTGTGTCTCCTGGCATTGGGACTTATACTATTTCTGGCAACCCCTTTGCCTTATACGATTGCATAATAACTGTCATTCCATCCTAAAAACTTTAAAGCAAAGTTGTTGGATGGTTTTGCGACTACTCAGCAGTTTATATATTCACAAACAAAAACTTTGAATGAATAAATCGTTGTAGTGGTGAGTAAATCCCAGCCCTTATCTCGCGCGAGTTTAACATACCAAGTGGCTTGTTTCTGTAATTTCTCAAGCCCTTTGCCCGTGTCTGTTTTTCATTTAAACTTTTTCTTCTGCGACCCTTGAGACATAATTATACACATTTTTCTTTCCTAAAGGCATTGGGGCTTCAGTCCGGTTTTGAATAGACCGCACTATCAATTTAGCACAGAGCAAAGAAAGAATTAAATGCTTGCTGAAAACATTAAGGAAACAGTCATGTGGTTTGGATAGTTGTAATGCACAGGTCTAAAAGAGATGGATTGAACAACGTTGGTGATATTGCGTTTGAATATCTGAATTAAAACTGGCCAATCTTTGCAATTTTACCAATTGTTGTTAATCTTAATCAAGTTTTCTCCATCCGGTAAGTAAATGAAGGCGCATAATTTTAAGCTACATTAATATATGTTTCTAGGTTATTAATATAACCATATTAATGTAATTGCTAAACAAAACAAGGAATTAGGAAAACAATTAGGAAAAACTATGTTTGTATTTTTTTTACCAAAATAATAGTTATATAAATAAATAAATTAGGCTACAACCTTCTTAATAGTTGGATATAGATTATTTATGCAATAATACATAACAAAATCATTAAGCACCTTAAAGCCTTCATTTCAAAGAACCCATAGACCCGCCCAACAGATTCAGACGAGCCTGCTGGCGCTATGAATACAGGGTAATGTAGTTCAAGAAGTTGCTTTCTTTCCACATTCAATCGAGCAAGAACTTAAGTCGCAACTACAGCCCTTTCAAAGCAGCAAGGCTGAGTGAACTGTCAATCAAAGTGACGTCAGCCTCGTTCAGGCACAGTGCGGGTGTGCCTACGGAGACCCCGGTTAACCGGACTCACACGCAACGCGCTGGAGGCAAGTGTCACCATGATCAGCCTTATATGGGGTGGATCTTAAATCTACGAGACGGCATTAATCATAACTGCAAGATGAAGACGTGAACACACGGCATTGCGCATGCAGCATCACAGACTTCCCTCGTTATCCTGAACACTTCACGCCGCACGATACTACACTACCGCACGAGCAGACTGCCTGCAGCTGCCAGGCGGGTAGGCGGAGGCTGGAAGGGTAAACATATCTATTTAATACTAATAATAATAAGCAACAAAATGAAGAGGAGAAAAATGATGGTCGCTGCGGGCTTCTGTCTTTCATTTTTTATGGGAACGCTGATGAATTTATTGTTCATACCGGGATTCGAGCACCACGAACGGGCGCATCGCTATTACCACGAAAACCAGCCCAAAGGAGACGGACGGCTTCACACCGACGAAACAAAGCTCGAACCCACGGCCGTCGCCGCGCGACACCCGGAGCTCCAGCTGCAGATACGCGAGAGATCGGACGAGGTGTTGCGCTATCGCCGGAGACGCGCGCACTGGGTCGCCAACGGAGACGCGGCTCGACCGCTGGAGCGCAGGCGACTCATGGACCTGGAGCAGGACAGCGACTGGGATTCGTACAAAGAAATTGGGAAAATTGATAATTATCAAAACGCGGGCGATCAGTTTCAGTCTACTCCAGCTGTATCTATAGCAACAAAGTCGCACCGGGAGTCTCCGCGTGAACCGATGCTCGGCTGCAGCAGTATTGATAATGTGACTAATGTTCATTATCTGGGATCCGGGTACACGAAAGCCGTGTATAAAGCGGCTTTAAACAGCAGCTTCTCCGTCGCATTAAAATCGGTAGATTTCGGAGGTCACGATATGGAGAATTGTGTGAAGAAATACGCGTCTTCTAAAGACTGTTACAAACTCGCTTCCTTCAAAATCGTCAAAGAAATGACTTTGATGGAGAGGCTGCAGCATCCAAATATCCTCAAGGTAATTTTTTTCAATTTTATATTTTTGGATCAAAAGGTTTAATAATTAGCCTGCAAAGCATTGAATGTAGATGCAACAAAGCTCAAATTATTACAACGGGCACACTTGGTTACATTACACTAAGTTGTTTATGTTAAAGTATATTTACACACCTAACTACTAAGTAACATTAATGAACAATATCTAAGTAACGTGGAGTTATTTTTCCAGTCACTTTTACGTGCAAAATTATATTAATTATATGCTACTTAATTACATGGACATGTAATATGTGTAACACGAACACTGCAATATAAACGATAGCGATTAATGGATTCATTAAAAACGACTTAACGCAATAAGCTGAAGAGGAAAGAGAAGAATTCCTCCCAAATAATGAAAAGCAAGTTAACACAGATGCCTATCAGCATTTTCTAATGTAAAGCTCATCGCTTGTTTAATGACTGAGTGAGACCTCATGGTGTCAAGGTTTACTCGTGCAGTATCAAAATCAACACAAAGCCAGTAGTGTTTGTTTTAAAAGGTTTGTTTTAATAATTAGCTTATCAAGCAATCCACAAGTGACTCGAGATGGGATCTGGAGCAGATAGGGCCATTACTGCTCCTGCGATCAGAAGCGGTTGTCTTTTTCTTTGAGGCCTTGTGTGTCATTTATTTTTCGTTAAAGTCATAATCAACTCTTGTAAACAACAGGGAACACGTCTTTGAAATTAATGGCTGGTTTATCTTAATAATAATAATCTTAATAATAAGTTGTTCAATAAATTATAATTTAATAGTGATTATTCTGCCATGTAAGGCAAAAAATTGAATGAGATATATCTATTTGTTGTGTAATTCAACACACACCCCAGGGTTTTCATACAGGTTTATTTAATTTTAGTGCTATGGACTTGGTGCTGTTGTAAAATGGTTTATCAGAAGCAGTGGATTTGGGCCTTTAGCCTGATTTAATTCTCTGTGCTCACAGCAGGGACCCAACTGTGCAAGACCCCAATTAATGAACTTACACAAAAGACACGGTTTATGGGAAAAGAACATCATAGTTATATTTTATTGCTTACAAAGCCATAATTCTTTGAAGCCATGGCCAACACCTGCTTTAAAATGAGGTCAAGTCTTAATAGTTCAAATTGATAATCTTGTTCTTTTATGATCAAAATATCTCAGAAATAACTGACATTTTTGCTGATAAAAGAAGAGAGTTAATTCTGTAATCTGGTTGTGATTTGACCTGGTCTCTAATGTAGTTTTTTTCCTCATCCAAATGAAACATGGCCACAGGTTACCACTGAGTTTATACTTCTTATGCAAACCTTTTGCTCTTTTCAAGGTGTTTGTTTGAATGAACATTATAGCAATATGTAAAATGTTTCATATTTTGTTATATTTACAATTATTGCAAATCCATGAAAAAGCTAGATTTATTTTCTTCTGTACACCTTTCAACCAAGAAGTATTTTTTTCCTATTAAGAAAATATTAACTTACTTTTTGCAAACTTATTAAACATATTTCTAAACAAGATTAATGGAATTCTCATGTAAGGTTTTTTAACAAATTAATTATTTGGACTGGCACTTTAATGCACAATCCATACTTTGTAAACCAAAGTTTAAAAAGTATCATGATGTATAATTACATTTAATGAATTCATAGGCATATTTTACATTTTGCAGAGTAAATTATTTAACATCAGAAAGCCCAATGTTTAAATGCCCAGTTGACATTTTTTACACAATTTGTAGCTGTTTTAATAGATGCTCAGATCCCATTTCGGCTCGTGAACAAATACTTTATCATTATGTGTAATTTTTGCAAAGTCTGTAAACAATGAGAAAAAGAAATTAACTTGAACGTGGCCATCCTCTGGTAATATAGTGCCACATATTACTTTAACAGTCCCACTGTCAAACCCTTTAGACTGTGATTAGGCCTCAGCCCTTAAAACCCAAATAAATCAGAAAAATAACACCTCGCTCTATAAATCAACACTAAAAACGTATAGGTACAGATATTTCTTCACATGCACGTATTAATAAACAGACCGTGTCGCCGGGCATATATTCCTTTGATTATATCTCTATCCTCTCACCTGACCAATCGGCCCCAGAGGTGTTGCTTTTCATTTGCTTTGGCAGCCGCCACATCAGACGAAAATACACGGCTCTTATTTTATAAGTTGCGAGGTCAAAGGTGAGAAGATACGATACGCCGGGCTGATTAGCACCAGGCTGGGTTCACAGGGAGTGCACACAGAAAGGATCTGTGCAAGTCTGCCTACCGTTCGCCCCAGAGAGGAGGTCAAACCCTAGTAACGTCTCTACTCGGCTTTCCAGGCAGAGGCAAATTCCGAGGTCTTTAACTAACATGTCTGTCAAGCAGATCCCTGTCTTCCTCTTACAAGCGAGGGCAACACCTGTTATATAAACAGTCTTGATTGCTAGTGGTGGTGCTGGATCCGTTTAGACGGTAAGAGTGGACTCATACGTGTACAAATACAGTACATCTTATTCAGGGCATTTGCCATGTCGGCATGAACACAGGATGAATTTGTTTGCACGATGAGATGCCACAATTTATTATATAGTGCAAATGCATGTTTAATATCAACATTGATTTCACCCAAAAGGTTTTAGTCTATCAAACACAAATGGAAATGATAGACAAAATGTTTTATTAAGAAGCAGCTAAAGTATTACAAAAGTGTGTGTCCTATGTGAGGAATAGATCAAACTTAATAATGTTCTCTTATATTTTTAATCTCTGCTCTTCCTCCTAAATGTCATTTGGAGTCGCAAATTTTTTAACTTGATGTGACAGTACAAGCTTGACAGAATGACAGTGAAGATCACATCCATTTTCTTTAAAAAAATGACATAAGGATTGTAAACTATTCCTTTAAGTTCTTTCCTCAGGAGTGTTTGTATATGGAAAGGCATTTAAGATGGTGTGTTGGTGTGTTAAGGAATCTGCAACACAGCTCGGGGGCCTGATTAGGGTGGTCTTGCACCGGGATTATGTTTACATTAGCATGTCATTCTGTTAACTCCTCAGATCTTTAGTGAAGTCCCAAAATACACACACACACACAGACACACACACACACACTGAGGGGTAATCAGTAACTTGCTAATGTGAGCATGTAACATGTGAATGTGAAAGTTGGGTGTCGTGGACACAGGGGCCCCATAGGGTCATTTCTGAGAGACAGAGAGTGCAGATTTGTGAGTTTTAGTGCTAGACGCAATTAAACACGGGTTAATACTTTACCCTTTAAGGACATTGGGTGAAGAAAAAAAACTGCATGCCAGATTTGCCACTGCCTGGTTCCGAGCTACATTTGGCATGCGCAAAAACATTTCGTGACATTTATTTATTTATTTTTGTATAGTAATTTTTGCTGTAATTTTTTAAAGTATCAAACTATTCATATTCAATCAAAAGCAGTGAGTGATTTTAGATTTTCTTTTGTTGATTTATTAATGTTCATTAACATTATAGACAGCAGCAGGTTTATTAATCTGTGTTAACTTAAAACACAGCCTAATATGCCGACCCAATATCACGTATCCAAATTGTTTCCAAACTGTTTAAGTTTACTTAAAACAAAACTGAATAGTGTTTACATAAAAACGTAGCAAGACATAATTTGGTAATTCAACATAATTTAGTAATGTATTTGACTGTTAAGACAGGCACCCAAAATATCAACATTGTTTTTTGTGGAGAGCACATGCACACAGAAAGCCATCTGTCAGTTATGTGAATACTGAATTAAGTTCTACCCCATGGATTTATTGCACTGATGATTACACTTTCAATATCCAGCACGTTCCTCTCTGTGTTTTTACATTCATTTATGGTTCTTTGTGTTAAAAACTTCAAGCAAAAAATATCGAAAATATTGCCGTATCACTAGACAGTAGTCACAATAATCACTGTGTATCTTCAGTTCATCCAAAATGGAAAATGTTCTTATGATTTACTTTCGTTTTGTTCCAACACAAATGCTGTTTTTTATGAAATATCCTCACACAGATCTTTTTTTAAATTCCATTTTATTATAAGTCTTCAAAGGCCATGTGAGTTTTGTGTGAAGAAAAGAATGATATTTAGAAAAACCGTGCTGTTTTCAGTTACGAAACATTTGAAAAGACAGCAACATTTGATGTCAATAATATCCAACCTGGCATGAAACTTGAATGCAAATTCAAAGTTATGGTGGTGAGGACATTTTCAGTAAACAGCGAGTTGTTCTGCAGTGTTAAAGCTATATCACATGTCTTCAGAAGACAGAGTATATAGGGCATGACTGCTTTTATGTGTTTTTATGCTTTTGGAGCTTGACAGTCATGGTCACAATGAATTGTTGTTTTATAGAAAAGAGCTGCGTGAAATTTGTGACTTTATGACTTTGAAGGGTGAGGAAATAATGACAAAGGGAACTCGTGAACGTTTCTTTAAAGCGGTTCTTTAAACATGAGTAACAATCAGAGCATGTGCACTAACCACTAGACCACATCTCCACCATGCTTGCTTTTTTGTTCATTGAGAAAAGCTAAAAAAAAATGGTTGGATGTGTTTATTCCATTGTGTTCTTGAAGAATTGAACCCACAGGAGTGCCGGTTGACAGTCGCTGACAATACAATAGATGGGAGTGTGTTAATGACTGTCTTGAGGAAGGATTCAGAACAGGAGGATTGTGGGAGGAAATGAGCCGAACTCTCTGTCCTCCTGAATTCCGCTTTGCTCGTCTCTCTGTTTGTTTTAGTAGGCAGAAACAGGTTCATGAGACAATCTTGTTTTTCACCATTGTGCAATGGCTCTCCTCAAAAGATTCAAACGTCCACAGATTCGTGATTCAAAAAATACCACATGCTAAACTGTGTAAACAGTTCAAGGTGAAGAAATTTCATTGCGATTCTGTCATTGTGTTAGTTTGTTAGAATGTAGATTTGAGGTTTTAGTTACTCCAGCCTTGAAAGATCACCAACTCATTGGGTTTAACAACCTCTGAGTCATGTGAAACACAACAGTCAAAGAATGTGGAAAGATGTGGTGTTGAGTGTACACTTTAGCTGTAAGATTGAACAATTTCTCATTTCTCTGTTTGGACCGTAATAAGTCTCAAATCCGGTTAATGTTCGATTTAATCAATTTAAAATGTTAGGGAAAATAACTCCAGTGGCTTTCTGACAGAACTTAATTAAAACAAGATTGTAGAAGTGATTCATTTAACCGTTTACACGCTGACACTTTCTGGCTCAAACGCACACACACGTTTGAATCTGATTGCAGTTTTAACTCAGCAGGCGGCCTGTATGAGCTGTGTTACTGAGCGGCTCTTGTTCTCCTGGACGATCTTTTCCTCAGTGGCTGTACGTTCTGGCTTTCACTCCCCACTATATCATCTGTGGGCAAACACGGTCGTCTCCACGGCCGTTTTGATGCATTGCCAGGGTGTCCTCATTAAATGATGGTGGTGGGGTTGTGTTTGCACAGTAATGACACCTAACACAGAAATGCTTTTGTGAGCATTGCTATATCAGCACACGTGGCACTGGTTAGGAGGATCTTTGAAAAAAGGGATGATTCACTCTTGATACCTCTTTCAACAAGAACTTAGACCGTTTCTCTCCTTCCATTTTCCATGCTTTAAGCATCAAGGCAACATATTTTTTATTAACGAAACAACATTTTTTCACTTTCATTTTTAAAATGAAATGCCTTTTTAAGGTAATATTTGAATAACCGATAGTTCTAGCTCTGAATTTTGATATGTGCTTAGCTGTGTTAAAAGCCATTGTAAATGCAATTAAAAAGCTCATTCTGTACTAATACGCAAAGGATATTTCTCGGCATTTGAAGCGTACATTCAGATTAATAAACAATTTCTGAAATAATTATTTATTTAAATTAATACAGGTCATGATTTTCCATGATTGATTTATTGCGTCTTATTACTTTAATGGGCCAGCCATGATATTTTGTACCACGATATTATGTATTGTGTACTATGTATCATAATACTGAACAATTATTATATTCATGTACTATAATACTTACACTAGTATTATCATGGTACATTGTAATATAGCCTTGTATGTTTTTAAGTGGACAGAGAGACTGTAAAAGCTCTAGTTCCAGGTTTGGATCAGATCAGATTAGGACCGTCTGTTGGCTTCTCTCCTGTTTCACTC
The DNA here is from genome assembly GCA_019155185.1 of Beaufortia kweichowensis. Classification (NCBI taxonomy): domain Eukaryota; kingdom Metazoa; phylum Chordata; class Actinopteri; order Cypriniformes; family Gastromyzontidae; genus Beaufortia; species Beaufortia kweichowensis. The sequence goes on along the minus strand of CM032801.1, from coordinate 15,623,115 downwards.
ATTAGAGCTTAAAAAAAGGTTCCTGGAGATTCTCTTGTAAGACCCCAATTGAATCTGTGAAACAAACAAATATCAGTTACTTCAACCCAGCTTTTAATTTCAAGCTCTATGCAATTCTAAACATGAAAACAAATAAAGCTCTTTTATACTGGATTTCATGACCTCTAGATTTCAGTCAGTGCTGCAGAGAATAAACTGTGTGTGCATATACAATTACAACAAACATCCTGTGCAAACCTCAAATCAGGGTTTCCACACATATTAAGCAGTGAATTTTTATTATTTTCTCAGTGGTTTGTGATTACTGAAAACTTATTTTACTGTAAAATAAGATTACACTTTAGTTAATGTATTAGCTAACATCAATAAACAATACTTTGACAGCATTTATTCATCTTCATTTTAGCATTTACATGTACATTTTTAAAATCAAATCTGTTAGCATTATTAAAATTAACATAATTATTGCACAACAAACAGTTGTATTGGTACTAACTAACATTAACAAAGATGAATAAATGCTGAAAAATCATACTTTTCCTGGTATTTCTATTTTGCTGATCATGCGAAATGTCAGATATCAATATCTTTGGATCTTTTTAATTATGTTTAACGCACTATTTGTAGTGCATTTGCTGAAATGATATATTCCATTCTCTCACACACAGCAGCTCTGGATAGATACAAAACATTTATAGTAAATTGACTGGACAGGCAAGTTGACCTTTGAGCTTGTGCGTCAAAACGGCACCGCGTGGCTAGACAGACAACAGCGTTTCTCATGTGCAAGTCTGTCTCCTTCCCAGCAAGCAGCCGTAGAGTCTGCAACACACACACACATGAGAATGTATGGGTACAAACAAACATTTTGAGAGCACACACACACTTTAGATGAATTAGACCGATAACAGTCATTAGAGTACGTATCTCTGTCTTTTTGCTCTCTCGCCAGCCCCTGGGAAATGTTTTGCACTACAAGTCTGTCTGCACACTTAAACACACAGTTCTCAGATCAGATTGTTCCTGGTCCTGCTTCATATCACTGGCAAAACCTGTTCAGGATTCTCCCATGGGGAGAGCTATCAAGATCAAGAGTTTCTTGCCCTAAATTTGACATTGATTGAGATAGCCAAATGAGATTGTATCTCGGGACCTATCTGGCATCACATTCCTGATTTATACATTGTGAAGTACAGGCGAAAACCCAAACTGAATTGAACTGTACAGCAGCTTAAGCTATTCGCCAGTTAAATCTGTTGCCAAGACCGAATGGTTAAAGAGCTAGAAATACATGTCTACAACAGTTACTTTACTGTGTTTGTCAAGAAGCGGAGTGAAGTGGATGTCTTGCCAGAGATTTTAGCACCTTTTGGCGCAGAACAGAATAGTTTTCTAATGTTCTGCATACACTGAGAATTACCTCATTTATGAAACATTTTATTTTGGCCGTGTTTAATTGCTGTGTATTTACATACGACAAAAGCATTTGATTTTATTGTGCAATTTATTAACACATACGTGCAGAATACATACAGTCTTATGTAAATAGATAGCACTAAAAGACACCATTAGGACCAAAAAATATGCTAAGATATGCTGCTAAATGTAAATGTAAGATATTGAGAATTGAATTGAGAAATGAATATTCATAAATATGTTTATATTCTAAAAAATATTTTTGTCTTAGTTTTCTGAAAAAAATTACTACATTTTTAAAATTTATAATAAATTGATATTATTAAATGTATTATTAAGTATTATAAAATAACAGAATAGAATTATTATACATTTTTGTTTGTTTAATAATAAATAAATTATTACAATTAATAAATAATACAATTAATAATTTAGTTTTTAAGTATATTTTGTAGTACAAAGTGCATAAGAGCATTTGTTGTAATGTTTGATACTCCGTTCTTACATAAACTGTCTAAATGCTCTTTGTGCTATAAAAATAAACTCTCAACACAGAATTTAATGAAACTCTTTTACTGTTCAGTAATATAACAGGCAACTTTCTCCAATCGACCTCCCGACATAAGCGGTCGCCTTTTTCCGTTTGATGTTGGAGATGACTGCAGCGGTGCAGCCGGTCACACAGTCATAGGTTGTTTTCTTTTTAGATGAAATTTCATGCTGTTTAATTTCAACTAGCTTTTTTGGCTTGAATTAACTTAGAAAAATGTTTCTGTAAGCGAGGAGCCAAATTCTGCGATGCTCAGTGCCTGTCACGGCAAAAGCGAGATAACAACACTCATAACGTACTGTATATATCTCATTCAACCCCATTACAAACTGCTGTATGTCCGTCTGCTTCTTGACCCCTAAAGCGTCCGATACACTATTTGCTCCCATTTACGTAACCCGTTTACGTAATCTTTTTTTTGCCTGTTACATTTGTCAAACTCATAATTTCCATTTGCACACTAGCATTACAAAAATGCTTCTTCTTCAGCCAAGACCCATCTGGGTCAAAACAGAGAAATTCAACACGCTGCTGTTATCTGCCAAGCCCAATGTGTTGACGGATAATCTTGACGTGTCTGCGTTCTGCTTTTTTCCACAGCTGTACGGCTACTGCTACCAGGACAGCAACGATATAAAGGACACAGTGACGGCCATCACGGAGCTGGGCAGCCCTCTGGAGATGATTCAGTTACTGCAGACGCCCTGGGAGGAAAGATTCAGAGTGAGTCACTGGATCTGTGTCTGCAGAAGTCATATCACACATTCCATCTTGTGTCTGTCTGTAGCTCGAGGGAGAAACAAGAGTCTTATCAAAGTGTAGTGCTGTAAACAAATTGAATCAGGGATTTTTGTACAATACTGTACTGTAGCGTTATTATAGGAGAATTAAAGCGTGTTGTTTAACTGACTAAATCGAGTGGGGATTTGCCAGGAATAGCCATAATTTTGGAACGATGTTATATACAGTGGGGTCTCGATGTCTGTGACCATGTTGAAAGATCGAGCTGATTAAACCGAGTAAACAAAGAGGATAAAATTGCATTCGTTTTATAAAATTACAGTAATTTCATAATGCACTATAAACATTTTCTATGGCTCTGGCATAGTCATTCAGCCTCTTGTGTTTTAGTTGAAAAGCGGGTTGTGCATATGCTACAGACATGTTGAGTCATGGTGCTGATGTGGATAACATGGGTTTGAGTCATACCTGCAACCTATTCTAATCCTATTCCTCCACTCTCGCACCCCAAATACTTTCTAATGAAAAGGCAGATTTTCGGTCCATGCTGGTGGACCATACAATGTAATGTTTAACGCTGTTCCACTTGCGGAAAGCACGCTATGTGTCTGATGTCTTGCACTCGGTCTCGTTTGAGCTTCCTCTCAGGCTGCACGGCATCGTGTCTGATGAACCCTGCTGATTACTATCACCGTGGCAACCTCCCATAATGATTTGCTATGACTTCCTGTAGCCAATGCACATCCTGTGCGGAGCTCTTCTTGTGATAACAGACAGCTGCTGATGGGAATGTACAAGACGTATGCTTTAAATGACCAAATGTGCTATATGTTTTGTTTATAATACATAATAATACACAAGTAACTGAATATTTTGATTCATACTGAATACAGTTTGTGCTGATATACAGTACAATAGCATGATTGTAAGTGCAGATTTGCTTTTATAAAACTGTGCTATAATCCAATCAAGACCAAAACTAACTGTTGTATAAACCTGATTTACAGTCATTCGGATATAGATTTAAAATTGCAAGAACCGACAAATGCACGCACACACGAAACCCAAAACCATCCCCAGAAGTGTATTTCCTGACCTAACCACACACTTACATAGCCAAACACTTATTCACAAACACAGACGCAGCCCGACACACTCGTAGCACAATAGTGAAGCCACTAGTGTAAATATTGCCGAACTTTAATAGGGAACACACCACACTCATCTACACGTCAACACGACAGTATGTATTTCAGCAGAGCAATTCATAACTGTACTTTACTTTCAACACACTTTCAACATTAGCAGTTCCCCTTCAGTACAGGCTTTCATTTCCATAACTCATTCCTCTCTGTGTTTGTTTGACTGTTGTTTCTAGACTGATTTGCTAGTATTTCTGTGAATTTGCGGTCTAGAGCAGTGAAATCCTTTCAATTACCGTGAATCGAGTAAATGAGTTTAGTCATGTTTTTAATAGCCCTTTTCTTTCTTTTGTTTTTAGGGCTTGTGTTGGCTTTCTATTTTTGAACATTTTATGAAGGCTTTTATATAATCAAACCACTTTGTGAGGTTTTCCACAAAGTTGCTTAGTACACAGTGCAAAACACTTTTATTTGTAAATGTTTCCTTCTTTCCAGATATAGCTCCTAATTTGTTTCAGACAAAGTTGTAAAGAAATATTGCTTTTTGTGTCACTTTCATTTCAATGTTGTCACAAGGAAAATAAAAGCCATAGTCGTGACAAAAAGGTGTACTTAATGCAAAAAAAGCTTGATAAATAAGAAGAGTCCGTGAGGCATTTCTGTACTTTCTGTAAGAGTAAGCAAAAATCTGTGACATTATGGGTGGGGTCATGAAAGGAAGTCTGACAGTTCACGGTGAAGCATTGCCAAAAAACTCATTTAATTGGATTGCTAAAAATATTTTGGCTTTGAGAATTTATTTTAAAACAGAGATTTTATTTTATTGATTTTTTAAAATATTTTTTTCTGTTTAAATTTTAGAAATAAATTTAAAACAAAGTATTTGACAAACTCAAGCACTTTAGTTCATTCCCCATGTTCATAAACCATCTCTTTACTTATACCGTTCTGCGCTGCTGGGCTGTGTGCATCTGGAACAAAGCAGAAACACTCCAGCAATGCTTTAGCAACATTTGAATTGCGTATGAGGCATTAATAGACTCTAGGGAGGTTGTCGAATCCGCTGACTTCCAAACAGCTCATTTAGGTCCAGATCCATTTCCTCTGTGAACTGACGAACACTTTTATGCCCTCCACACTACACCAGCACTACTCTCCATGGGCCGGGGAGCCAAAACACACCCGTACACACGCTAGTGCCTCCTTACCCGCTAAAACACATGCATGACAGCAGACAAACGTTCCCACGCTTTTGCTCGCATTTGTGCAGAGACCAGTGCACATTTTGATCAGAATATATTTTAAATATATAACTGATGAATTTAAATATATAATGGTAAAAATGTAATATCAGTTTTGACTACTTTACATAATACTATTTATATTACTATTGGAATGAACAAAACATAAAAAAAAATAATAAATAAATTCACTTAATTAAACTAACAAATGCTAATATTAAGCTAATATCACTTGTATAATCATTATTTTTATATATATATCAATCACATTCATGTAGTATTTAGAAGAATATTTACATATTATACATTATATTTTAAGCTGATAACTCATACTGCACATATTAGTTTACACATGAACTACCTGAACTATAGTTTTTTATTTTTAGATATTTAGTTTTTTTAACTCTTTTTATTTTAGGTATTTTCAAAGCAACATCCACATAGTTTATGTTTATTGCAATAAAAATTTGTCAAATATTTATTTTTGAGTCTTTGAGATACCTTATTATCAATATATAGTTTGTCATGATTACATTAAAATTTAATTATGAAATATTAAAATGAAGTGTTCAGTAACCTAACAGTTAACAGGTTTAAATTAGTATATTAATAAATGTATGTAATGTCACAAAAAGGCTCATAATCAGTTTGTGTTAATAATGATAATACACGAAGAATCCAAAGAATAAATTGGATGTATTGAGTATGAATCAGGCCTGTACTCGCTTCAAAAGAAAAATATGAATCAAATTATTCATTGACTTAAAGGATTCATTTAAAACGCCTGATTCATTCAAAACGCCACAAACGAAACAGCACTACCAGTCGTCTGCTATGTTCAGCAAGACACAAACCCACACACAAACACACAATGTGCGGGGGCTGACCTTTCCCAGTAGCTGCTAATCCGGAGTGTATTAAAAGCAGCTTTTGTCTGTTGTGAAAGGCATGGGTAGTATGTCCTCCACCCCCTCATCTCCTCGATGTTTGCTTCTCTTTCATGCCTCCCTCCTCCACTCCTGTTGGTTCTGTTCACTCCTTTTTGCGTCTCCGTGCTCCTCTTCTTTCCCTACGCCCATCTAATTCTCTGAACTCTGTTCTTAAGACCATGGTAGATGGAGTTGGTGGATGAATGCGAGGTGTCCTCTCACACTTACACCAGCTGCAAGAACTTCAGCCATCATGAACAATAAGAGGGATAATCCTCAAGAAACACGATTGCACGCCCACAAACACACACACACACAAGGGTGCTCACAAACACAAGTGGCCCAATGGGTCATGAAGTGGAGATTAAAGGGCCGCCCTCCGAACTCTGAAGACACAGCTAGGTGTGATGATTTAGTAAAGTTAGATGCCAGACGGTCATAAAAATAAAGATCACAATCAATAAAAGCAATCCTATCACATTTTCATATTTTTCCTTTGTATCTACAGATCTGTTTGAGTCTGATGAGGCTGCTTCATTATTTATCTCACTCCCCGCTGGGGTCCGTCACGCTGCTGGACTTCAGGCCGCGTCAGTTCGTGCTGGTGGAGGGTGTGCTGAAAGTGACCGACCTGGACGACGCCAGTGTTGAGGAGACACCTTGTTCACCCTCTTCCCCCTCCGATTGCCTCATGGAGTTTCCTGCGCGCAACTTCACCCTTCCCTGCCACAAGGGCCGCTGTCAGGAGATGAATGAAAAGAGAAACCTCTACAATGCTTACAGGTGAGCCATTTCAAATGTTTAAGCTGACTTGTGCTGCATTAGTGTATTTTGGATTGTGTTGAAATGGTTTTTTCTATTTTATTCCTAGATTTTTCTTCACCTATTTGTTACCTCACAGCGCACCCACAGCACTGCGGCCGCTTTTGGATAAAATCGTCAACTCTACGGGTGGGTGTGGTTTAAGTTAATATCCAGCTCTGGTTTTTGGTGGTTCAAGGTGAACTACACAACTGTTCTAGGCCAGCTTAGGCCATAACTGACCTATTTGGACCACCTAGAAGTAGAAATTGCTAATATTTCACAAGATGGCTAATTCTTTAAATCTGTATTATGTGAATTGTACAAAAATGATTTTAGATTATTATTAGAAAAAGCAATAATGAAGCCCAACCCCAAACCTCACCTTTAAACCTAATCATCACGTAATCAAAATCTGAATGTACTAAAACATAAGAATGAGATTATACAAATTCATTTTAACTTTCCACCCTGTAAAATAGTTGATTTACCATAAGATTGTGTTGGCTAAAAAAACATGTAAAACCAGTCACCAACGCCTTTCTGTACTAGTCACAAAATCCTCTTTACTCTCTTTTGAATTAGCTTTTTTCTCCTCAAATATATTCTATCATTTTTCGTCTCCCATCATGCCTTCTGTCTCTTCCCCATAATTTCAAGCGCTTTATCACTATGTTCATCAGCGTAATGGCATGTCATGATAACGTTTGAAATCTGTTTTTCTGAGACACAACAGTCCGTGAAGTTGCGGGTGGCGTGGGTGGGCTCAGCGCTGATTCTATCTTCTGTCCTTCTCATGTCACGAAACGCCCACTTCAGCATTATTTAACAGACACTTTAGGGTTTCTTATTAGACTGAATGTTAGCTGATGATATTTCTTTGTTAATAATACCTGTTTGTGTGTGTTTTAGGAGAGCTAATTTGGAGCACAGACGAGACTCTGGTTCACCTTGAAAAAGTGTTGGATATGTACAAGAACGGACATTACCTCAAAAATAACACACAGACACACAAAACAGGTGAGTGACAGATACATTCTGGGGTCATTACATGGTTCAAGACTCAATAGTTAAAGGTTAGCTGAAAGTTTCAGGCCTAATTTAACAAAACAAGAGCAACAAAAATTTGGGGCAATGTAGCTTTTTCACGATGTGTGTAAACTGGATGTTTTTTCTATATTCTTCCTCAATAATACAAATTAAGTTGTACAGTCAAGATTCACAATTACATTTCAGTTTGCCTTTGTCATGTATCTTTAAATAAACTCTGAAAGTGTGGCTTAAAGAAAATCCAGGCTTTCCTGCTGGTAATCATGAAGTTGTGGTGGCGTTCATGTGTTTTGTCTCATAAATGTGATCATTCCAACATGACATGAAGACAACAAGAAGCACAGTTCTGGCACTGAATGGGTTGCCACAAATCTTTACAGAATTAAAAGGTTGTTCAGACAGCGCAGAAAGAAAGAGAGATTTTATGTGTGCATGCAAGGACAAAAGAGAGGAGATTTAGAAGATTAGAGTTGATGTAACTGGTGAAGAGAGGGGCTGTTCTAAAGCCTGGCTGACAAAACAACCAGTTTTGACTGAGAAACATCTCAGTCGCTTTCTTTTTTACTCCACCCCTATTTTCTATATTTTTGTCCCTTTCCTCTATTTCTTTCTATACTATCCCTTCTTCTCTTCTTCATGCTCCATTGGCAGTCTAAGACAGATACAGACATTTGTTGAGTGATGGGTGTGTTAAGCAAGTGAGGACCATCATCTGCAGGGCTTTTACGCTTTCCACACTTATTTGCTCCCAGCAATGACTCTATGTTTATTAGTCAAAAAATATGCATGCTGCTACATGCTATTGATTTATAAAAATGATTGTTCTGCCTGGGTTTAGACTTGATGTGAATCTTTTTAGTCTGAAAATAAGACTTTGTGTATTTAATAGTGATAGACCATCGTATTAGTCAGTAATTTTGAGATTATGGCGTGTTTTTGAACTGTGCTCAGCTGGCTGTTGACTAATTACCCTTAACTAAAAGAGGTTTGTTTTAGGTTCAGATATATTTGAGAAATAATTTTGTAAGCATACTTTATGCATTAAATTTTGGTACTGGTATACTAGTAAGTGTACTATTTTTATACTACTTGGGACTAAATTGGCCCACTTTTTAGTTTATAAATGATACTAGTATACTTTAAGTGTGACAGTAGTAAACTTTGAGTGCATAAAATGTTTTTTTTTTTCATATATTTTTTATAGTCAGGTAAAGTGTTGTCACATTCATAACAGTCCATATTAAAATAAAATAAAATAAAAAAACTAGTTTATGTTTTTTGAAGAGTTATCTCTTCTTTTGTTGGCTATTATGGCTTCTGGTCTGTGCATTTTCAAGTTTCTTCTCAAAAACAAGTGTTCTTTTTTGTCACATCCATAACACATGTAAATTTCTTTTTTAATTAGACGGATAACTTGTGAATAGTGCACTGACTGTTTATATAGCTGAAATTGCCCAATTATGTTTCTTGCAGAGAAATACATAAAGCATATTTCTGAAAAGTACATCAAAAGTAGACTGATAGTATACTTTTTATTTTAAAAGGAGTATACTAATAGCGCAAGAAACTTCTAAGTGTATGACTGAGCACTTTAGGCATTTCAGGTATTCTTGTAAAACAGTGTCCTTTGTAAGTTGGCATGGATACCAGTAGGGCTTCCCTACAGAAAACACTCCTGCCCATTAAAATCCCAGCATGCCTCTGACTACCTCACCTCTCTCTCATTGCTCACGCATCTAACAGAAACATTCAGAGAAAGCGAGAGCTCCATAAAGCATTAATTAGGGCAATAAAGGGTCTAATAGTCCTTCACATTTACTAGCTTCTAGCTTAGCCCAGTTTTCTGCCACGTGCAGTACACCAGACAGTAAACTCATCAGAGAAGAGCTCATCTGAGGCAGCCTGCCCAGTGACCTTCATTCAAAGATTTCCTGGTTTCCAAATGGAATGGTGAATTACATCACCAAAGATCATTCAGCCATATCCCTAAAGGAAAATGAGACTCAGAGATTCCAACTTTTATGGTCGAGTAGTTTGACATTTGTAGTGCACAGTTAGCTTGAGTCTTTAAAACGCTGTTCTCCTTTCATCATGCCCATTGACACAGTGCTGTGAATGGGACTTTACTGACTAATCAAGAGGATTTGAGTTTACGTTACAACCAGGGTGCAAAAAAAACATTCTGCCAAAAAAGATCAATTAGAAAACTACATGGCCATAATCTTTCTAACCAGCAATTAAAGTATATAAAAATATAAGTTTTTTCCCAGTCTTGCATAAAATTGTCACAAATTTTTTTCAAGACGCATCATAATTTTACTTTATACACCCTAAAAAATGCTGGGTTAATTTCAACCCATGGTTGGGTCAAAAAAGGACAGACCCAATACTTGGGTTATAAATTTACTTGTGCTGGGTTGTTTTGGCCCAAAATGTTGGGTTGTTTCAACCCATGGTAGAGTCAAATATGGATGTTTCTATAAAAGTTTAACCAAGTGGTTGGGTTTTTTCCTTTTGTAACCCAGCCTTTTTAAAGTGTATACTATTTTTTATTTTAATTTTTCCAAAATTAAAATCCAAAATCCTGATGATCCAAAAAACACATTATCCAAAAGCAACTATCCAGCGCTGCCATTTTGACAGATTTGCTTGCTGGGTCTTTTCACAAGCAAAAGACTCCGGTCACATGATTTACAGAAAAGAAACGTTTCATTACATTGTAAAATACAAAGTGTGGAATGTGTGATTTTCCTTGTTTTCATGAACGATTGAAATTCATGCAGCTGCTTAACCGAAGTGCAAAGAAAAACAATTTAGTCCAACATGAAATACACAATCTTTCAACCAGCATAGTTTAAAGCTTACGTTTAGTTTAACGTTTAGAAACAGTAACCTTGCTTTAACCTACTAGCACCTCACACATTATATTTAGTCTATACATGCGTATATTTTGTGTCCTGCACACGACTCCATCTGCTCCTCTAATTGTTTCAAATGAGTTTTTTCGCTGATGAATTCAAACAGACAGTTATATTTGTTCACTCTTTCATCACAGAGAGCACAGCTGCCCCTTTTCAATATCGACATGTCATATGTTCAGTGTTACGTACAGTCTGTTGTGTTAATATGAATCCCGTCTTGTAACGTTGATTTGATACATGACCAGAGATGAGAAACAGACAGCTTTGCCTTTTTATGACAAAAACACTCTTAATAAAAGAGCCAGCCGTTATTGGCCATCATTGCCGCTGTGAGAAGAATATTGGCAGCGATACAGAAGTCTGTTTCTTACACATCTCTTCTCATTAGTTGTAATGTTTCAGAGCATTGAATTCTTGTCTGTGTTGGACCGTCGATGTGACAGTCAATCTCTTTTATGTTTGTAGGACACTTTGTATCGTAATCAGCTTTGACAATTTTGTGCCGTGTCAGGTAGCTCCACCCTCTGAAATGTATTTTGTCCTGCTGTATAGCAAATACGTTCTTATTGGCAGTGACGTACTGTGATGTACTTGTGATGTACTGTGTTGTTAAAGATCTGACAGCACAATGGTAAGAATGAGTGGGCGTGGCCAAATGTTGGTGAGGGAGGGGCATCATTCGTTTAGTTTTCTTCTGCTCATCACACCTCACATCTTACTGTTTATCTGTCTTTCTCTTGTTATTTCGGCTTTCCACATTCTCTTGGCCTCTCTCTGGTTATAGTTGCTTGGTAACGGGGGCATGTATTGCAGCCAGGGTCACATTGAATGCTGTTTAAAACTTTCTGAGGAAGCAAAAGATAAGAGAGGAATCAGAGGACACATGTCAGGGTCAGACTAACAAAGCCCCCTGTCAAAGAACAGACCAGCCCAATGTGTTAACACAATGATGAAGCTGGCTTCACAGGGTTAACCTCTGACACACACACACTATACACATGCTTTTAACTGGAAAGTTGATAGTGAGTTTGATTTATTGAGCAGTGTGTTTATCTTAGGGACAAGCAAAGAAAATGCAGTGAAACAACTTATTACATTTTGATAAAACATTACATTTTATTTGAAATAATGGAATAATGAGTTTGGGATATTAATACAAGGAAACCTTATACGTAACCTGTAAAAAAATCTTATTTTAAGTCATTTTAACTTACAATTTGAATTTTTATTTTAATATTTGAATTGCTGTAACTTACAAAAACTTTTTTTTACTTAATCTGATGAGGTGAAATAATGTAAAAATAGTTGAAAAATGTTGAAATGACTTGTAAAGGCAAGTTGATTGTACTTTTAAGACATTTTTTTACAGTGTAAGTAAACAGGTTTAGTTTTAGTGTTACGTTGATATTGTATTTATACAGTAATGTAAATGTGTGTAAAATATTTCTCTTTGAATAAGTAAAGGTATAATATTTTATAGAAAATACCATTGCCACGATCTAATTCACATTTCTCTCTCTTGACAGAGTACAAACGCATTTCAGACGCCTCAATAGCAGCGGAGAACTACCGCTGTTGGCCGTCCTATCAGCACGACGGTTGCATGCTGTCAGTCTTCAGCGTCGATGAAGCTATTGACGTGTGTGAGAGCCACGCCCAATGCCGAGCCTTTGTCATGACCAATCAGACCACTTGGACGGGTAAGGATATCAAAGTTTTTAAAGACAAAATAAATCCCAGTTCTCGTTCTCACAACTTGTTTTCAACCTCTGCAGGACATCAGCTTGTGCTCTTTAAAACCAGTGCAGCCAGCATGACTGAAGCTCCAGGTAAAGTCACATACGTACGGCTGGGAGACGAGAGGAAGACCTGAAGCAGCGGTCCTACATCACCTGGAGACATTTTCTCTGCTCACGATGAGCGTCAGAAGAGAAAGCACATCTCAGGAACTCACTCAGGCAGAGGTCACAGCAAACCAAAGTGCAATACTGCCTCTCTGATCCTGGGATTGGACAGCCGGTCCGCTTTCTGAGACTGTGAATGTGTTTGTATATCTGGCAGAGATGCGTACAGTGGTATTTTGTGCTTGTTGTGGCAAGACACAAGATAACATTAGGGTTTGGGAGTGCACGTGTGTGTATTTAATGAGATCCCCTGTCAATATCTCTCTTTCACTTCTTTCCCAATCTTTCTTTCATGTTTTCCTGCTGTTCCTGCCAACACAGAATCTTCTTTTATTCTGTCTGTTATTCAGCACTTTTTCATGTGAAACAGGGTCTATTTGCTGAGCTTTTAAAAGCCTTTGCTTTGATTTTTTAATCTTTTTTAATTTAAACATTCGTGTACACAATTTCTTTCATCAAATGATGCGTTCAAAGGTTTAGACCAGCTTAAACAAGTTATTTATTAGTGAAATGAATGTAAACGCCTCCTTTTTTAAAATATGAAATCTTTTTTACCGAATTAAGGGTAAGACTTTACAGTAAGGTTGTATTTGTTAATATTAGTTAATGCATTAGCTAACATAAACTAACAAAAAACAATACTTCCACAGCATTTATTTGTCTTGTTCATATTAATTTCAGTATTCACTAATAAATTAAAAAACAAATTGTAGCTGAACAAACGGAAACAAGTGTATTGGCATTAACTAACAATAATAAAGATAAAAACTATCTTGCTCATTGTTAGTTCATGTTAGCCATTGCATTTACTAATCTTAACAAATACAACCTAATTGTAAAGTGTTATAGAATTAGGTTTGCTGAAATATGCAAATGTATTTGCTATTACAATCAAAGACACAGTTCTTGTTATCAGATCATATCTTGTTTGATTTGTAATATTTTTAATGACAGAATGTAATGACACATTTGACAGGGTAAATTGTGGTACTTCAATTGTAGATGATGGTTAGTCGATCAGTCCCCTTGTGATCTAATAGTGAAAGTTTCCCAAGGAAATGTCAATCTGTTACTTGACAGGTGAAGGATTTTTCTGCTTTCAGCGAAAGCACTGAGATAAAATGTTTATGTTTTCTTATGAGTCGTATACTTGTGCTGTATATATGATGACGTTGGTGCTGATGAGAGTAATATTTTTTTATGGAAATATAAAATCATGTGACTAAAAACTGTCTTGGTTATTTCTCCCTGTGATTGTTCCTCTCTACTGTATATACAGTAATGAGGATATTAAAACAGTGCTCTCTGTTGGCACCTGCAAACAAATGATGGTAATGATGGTAAAGCCTTCACTCATCAGAGGTAATTTTTCTAGCCCCAGGCTAGTCAAATAACAGAAAGTAAATGAATATAAAGCAGGTGCTTCTTTGTTTTGTCGTCTGTTGTTGTTTTTTAACACCTGCGTAGAGCCTGCGGTCTTCCTCTCCAACTTCCTGTGAGGGACCAAAACCAACAAAACATCATTCAGCATGTCATTTGCTAACTGAAATCACCTTTGGAGCAAGAACCGCACCCTAACATAACCATCAGACCTCAGCAGGACCTCAGGGGCTGCAGGTACAGCGCACAGCTGCTCTCCATATGCCAACATCCAAATCCCTTTCCAGGGGGTTCATTTATTCTGGAGGAGAAAGATACGACCACAAAGACCTGAAAGACTCAGACTACAACAGATCTGTATAGAGAGGAGAGAGTCCATGGGGGATGGGGGTGTAGGGAGGGCAAAGCTCAAGTGTGTGTTAATGTGTATGTGTCAGACGAGATAGAGAGAGATTGAGAAAGTAACACAAAGAATGAGAGGGAGAGAGCAGCATCTGTCTTCTATTGGCCAGAGGGATTATGGGTTTTCCTGAGGCACGGCTTCAGGCTGTGACTAAAAAAAAGGCAGAGAGGAAGAAAGGGCGACAGGGGGTTGTGGGTCAGCTGTACCCTCACTAATGAGAGACAGACCCTATGCCAAAAACTCACCTCAAACCGGTGGCGTGACTATAATAAGAAGGAAAAGTATGTTCTTAGCATTTAGGTTTCTTGGTTAAATCTGTATGGATTACATGATTAGCAACCAAAATTTTTCTACATGTAAATGATGTAAATGTAGATTCTCATACATTGCAAAACAAATGAGGTTAAGAAAATTTAGAAGTTAAACATTGTTTACCTAAACTTATATAGTATGATATATTTGCTTTAATTGTTGATAGACAGACAAATATTAATAGAGAAGTATATTGAATGAATGAGTGATTTATAGCGATATAGATTTATATTAGATTGTGTTGATGATCTAA
Source organism: Beaufortia kweichowensis (assembly GCA_019155185.1). Classification (NCBI taxonomy): domain Eukaryota; kingdom Metazoa; phylum Chordata; class Actinopteri; order Cypriniformes; family Gastromyzontidae; genus Beaufortia; species Beaufortia kweichowensis. The sequence continues at coordinate 15,608,072 of CM032801.1, read as the reverse complement.
TACATTACATTAAAAGACATGTTACAGTCCAGAGCAACAGCTGTTTTTGTACTTAAACATTCACAACCATCTGCAAACAGTTCAAGTCATTTTAAAATATCTCTCGTTGTCTCTTATGTATGTACTTTTTGTCTCCAACACAATCAGTAAAGCACAGATTTATTCGGTAAAGAACATTATGTCTGTTTCATGGAAATCGATTTCAATGGTTACTTTTGCATCAGATATAAGAGTAAAGCAAAGCAGCAGCCAATCCAGTTATCAGGTTTTCATGTCAAATGTAATTTATATTTGCATTTGCAAAATATATGTGCTGAAGTTCTATTATATGGCTTCAGAAAGATGGACCATATGGAATACTTTAACATTTATGGTCAATTTATGTTACTTTCACTGCATTTTTTGTCATTTTTCTTAACTTGACAGCTTAAGAACTTGCTGACCACATACCGTTCTGTTATTGCTTATTTTTGGGCTGGAGAGATTATTATGTTTTGCAATTATTTATGTTTTCATTTAGTTCAAACACATTTATGTTAAAATAAATTTTAATGTTTAAAAATACCATTCTACATGTGTAAAAGTGAAATGTCTTAAGTGTAAAGGCAGGTATGTAGGGCAGCTTAACAGTTAAGTCAAGAGGGTCGGCTTAACAGAGACCAAACAAAGCAGGTCAACGTGATGAAGCAAGAATGCCAGTGGAATGCAGACAGAGAGGTCATCACAGCATGAAAGAAAGGGGGGAGAGAGAGAGAGAGAGAGAGAGAGAGAGAGAGAGAGAGAGAGAGAGAGAGAGAGAGAGAGAGAGAGAGAGAGAGAGAGAGAGAGAGAGAAAGAAAGAAAGAAAGAAAGAAAGATAAAGTGTTATTAGGAGTCACGCAGGGGTTGAGCTCAAGGCTAGAGCTGGTAAGATGGGATCAGGTCCAAATGGGCCATGTGGGGTACATGGGAACTGACATGTACAGAACATACAGTAGAAAGACAAGAGGGCAACTTTGACTCTTTTGTATTCAGGAACCAGTGGTCATTGGCACCAAGTGAGAATGAAGAATAGTGTATTACATTTATCACACACAGACACAATCTACTGCCTGCCAAGGTTGTCCAGAGGTCAACTGGCAACCTACCAGAACCTCGTGACTCGTTCCGCAACGGAGAGAGAAAGAGATAGTTTTAGTAAAAGACAAGGGAAAGGAAGTGCATAATCTAAAAATTAGTTAGATATCTTGGAACTATTTCTCCAAGACAGTGAATAGAGACTTTTGCTCAACTCTTGTTTCTCTCACATTTTTTAGAGAAAGAGCCTAATCACACATGTATTTCAATGTCTGCAAATACATTTCAGAGACCTAAATATGGACAAAAGTCTTAATATAGATATAAATATGGCAATATGGAAAAAACATTCTGCAGTTCTACCAAGACCAAATTAACTAATAAGTTATGCTATCTACATTCATTTTCAAGCTCTATAATCTTTCTGTGTGTCAAAAATTTCCATATTTGTGTCTATTTTAAGGAAATATTAAAGAAACATTTTAGACATTAATTTTGTCTTCTAGGCCATGAAAAGGCTGAGCAATAACATTTGCAATTGAGATAAAAAAGACACAGAAAGAACAACCCAAAGAACATTTTGTGCATAATCTTTTGCTTCAATTATATCTCTCAAGTTGCTATGTCAAATGTCGTTTCTATATTCAAAATGCCATATAGGCTGCTAAATCATAGTTTAACTATAGTAAGTTTAATTCAATGCAAACGTCTGTGCATAAAATCGAACTATCCATGACAAAGGAAAAAGCTTGAGAAAAGACCTTTTATCACCACAACACAGTAGACAACACAGCAACCGAGTTATACGGAAAGCAAGGCCAAAGATGTCATAATGAGGAAACCATTAAAGTCATGGGGAAAGAACGCTGGAGATAACAAAGAAAAGCTTTGTTTGTGGAAAGCCAGCATATATAGGTACTGAACAATGATCAAGCACAGATTTTTCTTTACGTTTGTCATCAAGCGGGAAGGTTTGCTTTGGTATTTCATTCTTTCGGTTAAGTTTCGCTTCCTGTCTGATACTAACGCAGAAGGCTGAGACTGTGATATGGGTGAGAACATCTAAACAAGGTGTAATCAGGGCATTGTGGGTACAGCTGGCATAGCATCACGCTCACTGCCAATGCATGTGCCACCCATGCTGAAGTTATATGAGGCCAGGGTTGAAATTGTTGTTTAAAAGTGTAAAAAAAACAAATCAAATGCATTATTTTCTTTTATATGTTTAAGTCCAAAATTGTAAAATTAATTTTGCCAAATATATTGACCAATTAATAGAAAAGAAAGCAAAAGATTATGAGGAGAAAAAGTGGGGAATAAGATCATAAAATGTTGCATGCCAGATAGATTTTAACTTATGTCCCTTATATTAGTGCAGTGGCTCAATGCATTAGTGTTGTGAGATTGTATTGAAATCAAAAGGTCACGTCTCCAGTAAAGTCAGTTTTGGATGTGTGATTGTATGTTTGCTGAATGTGGTTTAGCATGTGAAATATCTCTTGTCCAGATCAATAGAAAATGTTCTGCCACAAACTTTTTTCTCCCTACGTACATATAAAACTGTAAACTCAACATTCTCAGCTGTGTTCACTATTAAATCATGCCATATCCAAGATAAGCTACATCAAGCTACATAAATACATCATGTAGATGTTGTAATCTATTCATGACATGAAGTCTCTCTGAGAATGCTGTTGAGAGCTATTGGAGACCAATGGCTGTTTTCCATTTGCTTTCAACACAGTAACACACTGACCTGAAATATAGCACACATAAAATACTGACTGAAGTGATGTGTATGTGTCGGTTTACTAAACAATAGCCTGGAGACACAATTGTTTCCAAAAGTTAAATGCTAAATCTGATAAACCTCTCCTTTAGGGACATTAAGTGACATTGTCATTTGGAACACATGATGCATAAATACAATAATGTGTATTTTTTCATCAAAATGTTGGAGGACAGACAGTGGTCCTCATTAGAAAAGTGTACTATTAAAATAGAAGAAAAATATCTAAAAATGCAAAAAATATTTAAGGGCCAGAGGAAAGAAATTATCCTTAGTTTAATGTGTGTGTGTGTTCATTAGAAGTATCTACACTCTGCTAACTGTGGTCACAGACACAGCGTCTTACATGTGTCACCAAGTGGTTCTGCAACCAAAGCACTATGTTCTGGCAATCCACACTGACAGTTTTGATGAATTTGCCTCTCCTGAAACAAGCTGAATGCAGTGATAACACATCGGGCAATCTCTCTGGACACCACCTCTTGACCTCCTTATCTACTCTGCATTATATGGGGAATGTCTGTGGCGAGGTCAGAACTGCAAAAGGTCAAAGGTGGTGAGATGGAAAGGTTGTCTCTGTAAGTCTAAATTGACCCCTCTTAGACCTGTGTTTATCTACCTTGATCTCTGTGTGAGCACAGTCCTGCAACAAGGTCACATGTGTAAGCATTTGGCTGTTGATTCTTTTTTCTGCTCCAGTTTCAGCTAAATCAGCTGCTAATTTTTTTAACTGATGACATATTTATATATTAAATATATGTAGTATATAATATTAAATACTATTATTTTTATAAATGTGTTTATATAATATTATGTTTATATAATAAAGTAATGACATAAAACGAAAACTGAATACAAAAGTTATATTGTATTGTATTTAGTGGCGTTATAGACGAGCACGCACATATTATTTATGACCTAAAAAAACGGGACTTTTATTTTGGTATTAATTATTATGCGGATTAGCCACATCGAAAAGAGCAATTCAATGCAAAATACCGCAAAATTTCGTTCGTGTTTCTCACAAATCACCCCTAGGCACCTGCGCAAGCCAGCCCTTACATTTTACATTTACATTTAGGCATTTAGCTGAAGCTTTTATCCAAAGAGACTTACAAATATTAGGAGACAACAAATATGTCAGATTGACATAACGGACATCGTGAAATATTTAGGTAAGATGCTTTTTGCCATTGCATTACTAGATGCAAGAAATCAAGTAACTTTTTATTGTTAGCTTAAACGTTTAAATACTCGTATTCCTGTTTGTAAAAGACATTTATTATTATGCAGTAGTTGTGGAAAGTTTTGACGCAAGATATGGACTAGTAAGTGACACAAACCCTAGTGAGCTACATGACATGACACAAACAATGTCAATGAGACTTATTTTTCTTTCTAAAACCGTTTAAATAAAATAATCCAAATTATTAAAAAATATTCATACAATATTTGTGTGAGCAATGTGTTTTTGCATGTTATTATAAACATGCTAATGCTAACTACGATAGCTAAAGTATTCAGAATTGATCACATAGGGTACATTTAAATAGCAATAATGTTCAAAAAATTGAAGGTTTTCTGTTGCGTTTCACATACAGAAGACAATGTTGTCAAAAGCATTCTGGTTCACAAAGAGCCAAAAAAGTTACTTAAAATGGTAAAGAAACACACATATATATGCACATATATAGTGCATGCCTATAGAAGGAACAGGGATTATATATGCACATGACATCACCATTTTCACAAATTTGCATTCATGTAGTTTTTTAAGAATTAAAAAATGTGAAATGTTCTGTTTTAGTTAAAAATTCCCCCTTATGAGTCTGTTTTAATTCTGCAAAGTAGCTCACTTGGTTTTGAAACGTCTTTACATCTTTGCTTTTGAAAAAAAAACATTCTCCAAATTTAAGATTTATTTAGGTATTTCTTTTTAATTCTGCTATAGTTCTCCAGGCGTTTGGCTGGGAAGGATCCAACATTACATCACCATTGGCTGCAGTTCCTGAGGTAAGCCACAGTCCCTCATGCTTTCAGACACTGTCCGATAAGCACATGCTCATCAATCAGTACGGCAATTCAGCCAGGCGATCAGCCCACAAAGTGCACACTTCTTTTGTGGCCAGAGAAAGGCTTGAGTTGGTTCTGGCCTCTGGAACATCTCAGTCATCAGGCAGACTACTGTATCATGTACATTCACACACATGTGCAGACATACTGTGAAAAAAACGCTCACATACTTGTGCGGGCTTGCCAACATTTACACAGATGTGACAGAACAAATACGCAGGCTGGTGGTACCAGAATTATTTTTTATTATTTTTTTTATTAAATAATCTTTTCCCGAAAAAGCGTTTTTAAGGACATTTACAAAGTTAATGTTAACAAAATTAATAAAAAAAACATGAATGTCATTTACTTTTCCCAGTGGTTAAACTTTCGAACAGCGACCCTAGATAGTGTTTCTCTTTATCACGCAAGCTTTCCCCTCTGCACACTATGAAAGTGTTTGAAGGGTCTGTGTTTGTATAAGGCGAAGGGACAAAAGTGTCCTGAAAGCTCATTCAAGTCGACGTTTGATCATCTCGTTCCGCGTCCTTTCACGTGGTGGAACCAGCGTCGTCCGACCTTTATGTTGGTTCACTGCATGCAGCCGTTTCACACAAGAAACCTGTTGGAACTGTCTGAAATCTGCAAACCATTATAAAAAATGTAAAAAAACAAACTCTGCCTTATGGTCTGTAGTCTACCTCCTAATGGCAGGAACCAACTGAACACCACGTCTGTTCACGAAATCATTTTGGGAACATTTCTAAACGAGTTGTAAACAAGAAACAAGCGAAGGCTTTGATGTCAACGCTAACCATGCATTGATCAACAAAGCGCAGACATTTATAAACACCATTTGATGTAAGAAACGCTGTTTGTTATGAGCAAAAGATGAACGGGGTGTTATTCTGTGTACTATGAGATCTTCAAGCAGCGATGTTCCTGGTCTTTGTCAGGTCGAGGCATTTCACAGAGGCACATTCCTCTGACTTACAAAGCATACAGCTCACATTTAATGGTCTGCCATAACACAATTCATGTATCTAGAGAGCTCCACAGCCCGGTAAAAATTAAACAAACTGAGGAATGTGCATACTTGATGGACAAACTAAAGTGAATTTGATGGATGAATTAAAAGCATGTAGAAAAGACACGTCCTTTGCACAATAGTGGTGAACATTATTCACATCCCATGCTTTTGTCTTCAAATACTTTACTGCTAAGGAACCAGAACGTGTTGATAAAATCGTGCATCTGTGGTTTACCGTCAAAATAAAGTCAAGTTGTGAGTCATTTATTCATAAATCAAATCTGACTTTGAAAGTAATGCATTCACCAGGGTCGCACAGGGAGACACGCACGGCTGTAAACTGAAGGCAAAACTGACAGCTAAACATCTCACGCCAGTTTATTAATGCTGATGTAACCTTTCATGTTGTTCTTGCTCAACAATAGTGACCCCCCAAGTGGCTTGTGCTCTTTAAGCAGCCCAGGCTTTTCAATGATGCAGGTCCCATAGCGGGCGTGAAATTCCCCATTACTGCTCCTATTTCACTGGCTGTGGTGAGATCTGCCTGCTGCATGACTTCCAACCCGCTCCTGCAGACACGAGTCAACATTGTGTGGGACTGTCTTTATAGAGTCTCTTAAATCAGACTCACACGCTGAGAAAGAGATTAAGATATGCCCTCATGCAGAGCAAGGGCGGATGGGAAATCAACATCTTATGATGGGTTGACACCAGGGTTATAAGAATCATCCTACTTGATGAAATGCAGAAGTTGGTAAATAATCTCTAGGCAAAGATTTTTCAGCTGGCGTGGTCGTAATATTAGTTCAATTTTGATATCTGTATTTTATATTGTTCTCTGCTCTATTTTTTAATGGGCTACAATTTTTTTTTTTGTGCAATTTATGTAGGAAAATAATACTGAAAAAGGTAAGGCAAACTTTATGTTGGCTTGAGAAAGCCTGGACTGAAAGTGGTAACATGTTTAGGCATGAAAATAACATGTTGATATTAGCTTTTTTAACATGATGTTGGCATAATTTAGCATGACTTAACTCAATATTAGCATAATGCTACCAAGATTTTGCACAATTTTAACCATGTTAACATGTTCCTGTAGCTCAGTTGATTTCACATTGCGCTAGCAACGCAAAGGTTGTGGGCTTGATCCCAAGGAACGTACAGACATGTAGATAAACATGTGTGGATTAAATGTACTGGAAGTTGCTAATATGTCAAATGCATACATGTAAAGGATGTTAGCTTGATTTAATTTTACCATTTATCCATAATTAGTAACAGTTTTAACATTCTAGCATGTCTTATCATATGAACTATTTTTTTGCTTTGTAATCTTATTTGAAGTTGAAATATATTTATTTCCATTCTCCTGCTCCCTGTAATGCAGTACCACACAGAGGCCCTTTAATTCACTCAGCCTCATGGGATGGATGGTGGAGTCAGAGCTAAAGGCTCGTTTCTAATAGCAGGGAGTGTTGTGTGTTGTGTTTCCGGCTGGTGTGATTGGGCTGGCATGCAGAGCCCGTGGCATGATGGATTAGGCACCGAAAGCGTCAGGGCCGGTTATTCGCGCACACATGCTTACCTCTGCAGCTGGGCCGGGTTCAAGAGCTCGCCCGTGAGTTTCTGCAAAGCCTGCGTCAGCCCTGCCAGTCTGCTTACACATCACAATCCAGAAGCTCTAATATAAACATTTGTGTCCCAGCACCTACGCTAGCTTTTCCATATATGCATATGTGTTTGCTGGGATACTGTTGTGTGGAAATTGTGCCACATCGCTCCACTGTGTTGTTTAGACCAGCGCCAGAACAAGCACATGGAAAGGAATCAATTATTGACACAAGGTGCAATTTGGCTGTTTCGCTTCAACGGCTTCCACGCTCTCTCAGTTCCATGCCTCTGGTTAGTGTCCACGGTGAAAGCAGTTTTTCTCTCCTTCCTTCCACACTCATTCTTTCCTGTGCTTTACACGTATGGTCCAAGAAATCTGATTCCTTTCTCCAAATGAAACAAGGTGTTGTTAGCCTGCTGTTGCTAGGGAATCTGACATTTCAGAGAGAATGTTATGGAGCTCAACCACAAGGTCTCGGAAGATTACCAAGGATTACCCTCAAGCCGTAAACTTTCCTTCCAGGGTTAATCTTGTCTTTTATATATTTTCACACAGAGTGGACCTACACCGCAGTCTAGGGAAGTTTTGAGATGTGGAAAGTTCAAAGCTGCACAGCCTGCTGCTGCGCTGAGTAAACGCTCAGATTTTCCCTATTTGTACAGTCCAGATGGGACTGGCTAATTCATAACAACCAGCCTGATCTTATAGGGATTTGTAAGTATTTTATGTGGTGGCTAATTCATACGATGTGAATAGCACAACAATGTACAGTTATTAGTAAAAAAGCAATAATGATTCTCTGCTTTCAAACCACCTAAACGGTCACCAAGTGGTGCAGGTGACGCATGTCAAACTGAAACATACTGTACAAACGAGATGCTAATAAACTATACAAATTAGCCACCTGGCTTATTTGCCAATTTCAACAGTATGGACTTGACATTTTCAGTCACAATATAAATACAGAGAATGTATTTGTATTGTTATTTATTACCAATATATTGAACCATTTGTTTATATTTTCATAAATCCTAATTCATAGAATTAAGAAAAGTATACATGCATTATGGATGTGACAAAACAAATGCACGTTTTAGAGAGGCAACATGATGTCTATGAATTAACATGCACAAACCAAAAGGGTGAACTTACGAAGAACGTAAATAGTTATTTTATTTTAATCTTCATGTGTACATTTATGAGGAATATGGACTGTTATGGATGTGACAGTTCTTTAGTCAGCACTTTACCTGACTATTCTTTAAGTTACAAATGCTTTAAAGACTTTGAGAGAGACCTCACATTGACATCTGAGCTATCTGCATGATGAAAACCTGTAATAAACTTTTTTTTCATGGTAAGGTTGACATTTGCATGAAATTGCCCACCTCATAAAATAGTTACAAACTGCCATTTTTGCTCATTTTTTGCTTAATTTTGCTAGTGGGTGTCATACCTACCAACTGTGTTTGCTAAAATCTCTGAGACTCGCAGTGAGTGATGTGAATGGGGAAATCATAAAAAATCAAGCAAAAAAAATAAGCTGATTATAAGCTGTTTGTTTGTGTCCTACAAACAAATACAGTCTGGATATTTGAATTCCCACGTCGAACCTGAAGATCTGAATGATCTGAAATATCACAAATATGTTAATAACTACAAAACAAACAATTTTAAAAAAGGATGGTCGCTAAATACAAATATTGTACTAATATTAACATATTGATTGTTTGTAGACTTGTTTGATTGTAATGGATGTGGATAGTCTGTCTTAAGAAAATAAGTTAAAGGAAGTGTTAAAGAGGAAAGAGGAAGTGTTAAAGAACAGTGTGGAGGGAATTGGACGACAGATGGCATTAGCAGAAAGGATGATTCTCATTAAGCCCCAAAAATATTTTGGAGAAGTGTCATGAATGATGAATGGCTTCCTTTCATCTGGCCTGTCAGGTGACTGCTGAGGCTCCTCACAGCGGTCACAATGATATTCAGTATCAAACTGCAGTGGTTTATGGTGTTCAGAAGCATTCTGGAGTGCTGTTGCCTGCAGGGCTTATGCTCTGGGCAGATCAGCAAAAGGTTGTTGGTTTAAATCCCATTGATCCAGAGTGATCCATAAGTTTTTATATTGTGGACTTGGGCAGGACACTTAACCCCAGAGCCTGCTTCAGGGAAACTGTGGCTCTAATATGTGTTTTACAAGCTGCTTTGGATAAAAGTGTCACTGAAATGACAAATGACTAGCTATTAGTCTCCCACTGGTCGATGGACTCGATGGGAAACTATGTTAAAAGGACAGAACTGAACATTCTGTCATCATTTACTTACCCTCATGTTGTTACAGAACAGCATTAGGATATTTGTTCCTCACATTTGTGGGACATAAAATGTTTGTAAGAATGTTTATGCTTTATCCATCCATAAAATGAAAGAATATAGTGACCAAGGCCCGTCAAACAAATTTTTTTAATAATATTAAAGTACAAATAAAGTAAGAGTTTACAAATAGAGACACGTTTAGCTTTTGTCTTTTTTTTTTTTGTTTTTAGATATTGCTGAATAAAGGCTTATATCCTTTGTTGGCGTCAAAGCTTGTACAAGTCAAGTTTGAATAAACAGTCAAACCTAAATAGTGCTATTAAGCTATATAAAAGCTATATGACCGTCAAGTATACATAAGTTACTCATCCTTAGCAATCCACCAAATACTTAAATGTAAAAGCGAACTGGCTAATTTAGTGTTGGAAAATTTATGGGTAAGGGATCGTCTAAAAATTCCACACATTACGTTAAAACGAACCTGCATTGTGATTAGTGCGGACGGTCAAACAACATTGCATGACATCATACTGAAATTTCTTTAACACCAGCTAAAGGCCCTTAACCTAAAACTCAACTCTAGGTCGTAATTAGCAGCTTGCACAAACGACCTATAGGGTCATTTTTAAGATGAACACAAGCTCACAGGCCAAAAGCTAAACAAAAGAGACCCCAGGAAATGGTGTTCAGGAAGTGTTTCCTCTTGCAAAATTCACAGCTGCTCCCCTAGAGCACTTCTGTCTTCAGCTCTTCAATGTCTGTCCAGTGACCCCTGGCTAAAGTGCTTTCTAATCTCCACTGCAGCAGAGCCAGTCCTGCCATTCTCAGCCTCTCTCTCAGCACCAGAATCTCCTGGCTCCGGTTACGGCTGTTGTAAGAGAAAGTGTAGCACTGATATGTGCGGTGGATGTGTCCTGATGTTTGTAGAATGTGCATGGCATGTGGAGACATATGGCGTACACGGTACATTATCATTGCTGTGCAGGCCCACACAGAATCTGCACCTGTAGAGTTCTGCAGAAATTGAACACCTGTCAATCGCAAAGTTTTAGATGCAGTAAGTCAGTCTCAGAACTGTGGGTTGAATGTTGTATTTTGCCCTAAATTTTGTCAATTAATTACTTTTTTTTGCTGACCTGCTACACGTTGCTTGTCTTCCTTAGAGCTCATAGCATATTTGTTTTGAATGGTTTATTTTTGCGTTTCAAATAAGTTTCTGTGAAGATTTTACATTTTATACTGTACATATACATTTTTATATGCTGCTGTGTTTGTACACAATTCTTTTGTTTATTTGCACACAGCACGCATTTGTCTGTGTTTGTTTGCACAATCGTCTGTACTGTCTGTTCTGCAACCCGAGTCTCCTCGCAAGCTTTTTCAATCACCAACACTGTGTAAGTTGTGCAACTGACAAATAAACAAACTTGACTCGCCCGACATGAAAACGCCATTCCCTATTCTCAGGCTCACATCTGTTTCGTTTCATTTGACTGTATGTCTTGTTAAGCACTCTGGGTATGTGGGAGAACCCGACACCCTGCGTGATGACATGGGCTCTGGACCACAGTTGGCCAGGCAGCGGGCCAGAGCCCCTCCACCCCTGGCACATGAGCGTGAAGCCGAGCTGGCACGGGTCACTTAGCAGACCGTGGGTGCAGAGAGATGGGCTTGGAGTTCTGACGAATGGCAGACAAACTGGGTTCAGGCCAAATGCATAAAGTCACAGACTATATGGAGACTCGCACTGGTATTTGAACACAACGCGTGGTCTTCAAGCATAGTCACGAATCTCAAACACATAGCCAATGAAAAAGCAAACTGTTGATTATATAATGACAGTTTCACTTTTAGCACCTGGTATCAGATCAATCTGATACAGTTTTTACAGTAATAATACTGAGTTTTTTTTTTCTTTTTGGTTTTCAGTTTAGTTTAAATAGTGTATTAACATATTTTTCATTTCCCATATTTTTTTATACTTTTTTATTGTTTTCCCATTTACTATAGTTTTGATTTTAGTTATTTTATTTTATTTTAGTATGGTATATCTTTATAGCACTACAAATAGTTTGATCTCTCTCTGATGTGACACGTTATACTGCTAAGTGTATAATAATCAAAATAATCAAAATAATGTTATCAGTGTTTGAATTAGAAGTATTATTTGTCATATTCATTAAAACAGAACAGCTACGTTTGTTGCTGACAATTAAATGTGCGACTGTACAATTTACATTCGTATTAGTGTCACAGAAGGTTTATAATTCATCACCTTTGATTGGATCTGTTCATATCAGACAGCTGGCACCAAACATCAACTACTGGCTGCTTTAGCTAAAGATTTTGCGGTTCACGCCATAGCATCTTTGAAATACATTCATTTTATTTGTGTTATCGTTACAACATTTCACGCAGACAGCTGCAGCATTACATGCAACAGTCGCTTAGCTGCACGCTGGTTTATTATTCTGGTGTTATCCGTTTTAGATTTTCTGCTGCGATAGTTTAAATACATATAGTTTTATCTTCTATTATTACTAATAATAACCTTGGTTGAACTTGTTGGTTGTAATCTTCTGACAACAGTGTCAGGGCCATATACTGTAAGTGGGTGATGGTTAGATGATGAGGTTTTTAATGGGGTGAAGTTGAGCTGTGTAGGTTCTCGGTCAGGCCAACTATAACAGGATAACTGATTTACAGCAGTGAAGTGAGCAGGCCAGTTTCTGGAAGAGAGTTCTGTAACAAGCCTGCATAAATCACGCCCTAAACAGGGAGCAGCTGTCTTCAGCACAGTCCACGCCCCTTGTGTTACTCACCCACTTTACACCCGTTCAACTGTGTAGCCCGCTCAGCCCTCACGCCAACAACTGCACTCAGGAAAAAAAAAGATTAAAAATGTATGGCATGACTCTGAATTTGGCCTTTATTACTGGTTAAAAGCAATGATTGTTTTTCAGACTGAATTCTGGCTAGTGAGTATATAAGATCATTTATTGGAGTTGGACACAGTTTTTGGATAATAAAAGTCTGTTTAAAGAATGACTTTGGGAAGTGAAGAGCTGATGATTTAATAAGTTGTAGTGTTGTCTGTCTTGGACAGAGAGGGATGTCTTGTGTTTTACAAGCTCTGCTAAGTTCAAATACAAAAACTTTACAGGCCTGTGGTGCTCATCCAAATCAAAACCACTGACAGTGCTCTGACAGTCTCTCTCTCTCTCTCTCTCTCTCTCTCTCTCTCTCTCTCTCTCTCTCTCTCTCTCTCTCTCTCTCTCTCTCTCTCTCTCTCTCTCTCTCTCTCTCTCTCTCTCTCTCTCTCTCTCTCTCTCTCTCTCTCTCTCTCTCTCTCTCTCTCTCTCTCTCTCTCTCTTTTTCTTCTTCTTCTTTCTCTTTCTCTTTCTCTTTCTCTTTCTCTTTCTCTTTCTCTTTCTCTCTCTTTCTCTCTCTCTCTCTCTCTCTCTCTCTCTCTCTGAATACCACATTGTAAATAATTAGGTCTGTTTTTTTACTTTATTATTTAAATAAATTAAATTTTATACATTTTATTTGCATTGAGAAATATTTATTTTCTTGTCCTCCTTGTATATATTGCGCATCAGATTGAAAACGACCTTAGGTATAATCAGTAGTTATAGTGAAGACCACTAATGAATTAGTCTGACCGGTGGCCACAACCAAAACATGAGCACTCATTAATCATCTCATAGCAAAGAAGGTTTGATATGATATCTGTCTCATATGACCAAAGTCATATCTGATGTTCTTCTTGGGCTGAAAGTTAAACCAGTCAGTTTGTAAAATCTTTTTAAAGCCATACGGATTCCATCAACTACATTACTGACCCTACCCACCGCTCTTTAAACTCCTTGAGCCAATCCACCCAGAGGTCAGCAGGTTTACGCCTCTGCCCAGCCGTGCACAACTGCATTTCAGGTTCCAGTCCATTGGCAGAACAGACTTCCTTCCTTTAGGCCTTATAGCTACATGACCTGTATCCTGACAGATGGGCTGAGGAATACACTGAGTTAATTGGCACACAAGAAAAACCCATAAGAGTATGAACCTGAACTACACAACTCACTTTTCGTTGTGGAATTAATATATGATGTGGATGTATGATGTGTAAGTCAATAATAGGGTGAATAAATTTCAACAGGTTGTTGAATTGCTGAAATAATTTTTTATGGAAATGTGCTATTTAATATCTGCAATTATTATTACTTTATTCTGTAAATTGAAGCAGTTAATATTGGTTGTTATCAACATGTCTATCTCTATGAGTTGACCTGCTTAAATAAAATAAAACCACTTTGATTTTTTTATTATTGGCGTACATGATGGTAAATATATATATATATATATGAACCAAGCAGCCACAGTAATTTAAAGGTCCAAATTCAATTTTAAAATTTGTGTGAAATTGGTTTTATTTTATTTAAATAAACATTTTATTGAAATTTATTTTATTTAATTGTAACCGTTCCTCAGGTGAAACACTGTTATTTCCCTATTCACTTTTATATTTCATTTTTAAATTCTAATCTAATCTAATGCCAAACTGTAGATTGATGAAAAGGTCTAAGACTCGAGAATAAATATTTGATGTATGTTTACAACAATAAACATAAACTAAAAAGTAATGAAAAATGTCTAAATATATATCTAAAATAGCCTGATATTATACAATAACAGACATCCAACAACTTTGTGTGCTTCTATTTAAGATCATTTTCTTAATACCCATTTTTAAATTGACCTCATTGTGCCGATGTGACAGATTATATTTATGAAGTGTAGTCTGGTCACATGATGGCTCATCAGTGTCTGCTCTTTCTCAGTCTATAAGAGTTATTAGTTATCTGGCTCTCGGCCGTTTTTGACAGATGAGAGATATTATCACGTACACACACCTGGTGCAGACAGTGGTCTCAGCGGGCTTTTGTTGCATACTGCAGGGCTCTGTTCACTGTAAGGGTAAACAGCAGTGACGTCCCATCAGCCTTTGCTCTGGTTACAAAGGGAAGAGAGGGGGTTAACAGAGTAAGTGCTGGAGGGGGCTGTGTTAGCACACAGGGTCTGTGTAGTGTATCACCTCTCGCCTGTGCGGTCGGCACATACAGCTTAGAGAGAGAGAGAGAGCACCTGCAGCATAGAAGAAACTGCTTTAAATGTGTTAAATAATCTTAACTTAATATTGCTAAATGAATAAGCAGATCCTTTTAAAAAGATGTTAGATACAATATCATCTTTTAACATTAAATGAATAGTTCACACAATTCTTCCATAGTTTACTCACCCTCATGACATCCAGATGACAGATGTGTATGACTTCATTTCTTTAGTTAAACAGAAACAAGATATTTTATGTTAAAGTGTTGTCATGATAACATTATGTCATTTTAATATAAATTTATTAGTTGCTGTTCAACTCAAGAAAGAAAGTCATTAACAGTTAAGATGGCATTAGGTAAATGATGAGAGAAATTTCATATTTGGAAGAAGCACCGCTTTAAGTAAATAATAAATCTATTCAAGCTTGGGTCGTACTGTAAGATAACCTTAAGATGACTTTGTAGAGTAAAAGTAGAGAACAGTCTTAAGATGATAATATTCTGTAAACTGTACAAGATGAAATATTAGGAGCTGTACTGAATATGTATTTTAATGGGTCATTTAATGTAAAGCCACAGTACTGTGATCAGCACACATTTCCACGCTCTCCTGCACCTTCATCAGTTTGTTTATTTGCACCAAAGTTCAGGACAGTCCGGTACTGTTGCCCGTCTGACAGCTGGAGGAAGAACAGACATGCAGCTCCAGGCCGTGGCACTGCCCGGGACAACAGAGCATGAAGGAAGAGAACCAGAGAGGGTTTTATGAATGCTATAAATGAAATCTTTTTAATATCTCAGTTGCAATGAAACTAGATAGGAAAAAATGACTCCAAGGCAGCAGCAAATTGTCCAAGCATCAAATTTATCTGCGGAGAACAGCAGTTCAGAAGCAATTTTATGTTTTAACCACAGGTGTCATTAGAGAGGCCAAAGTTCCACATTGCGACTTTAACTAGACAATGATAAAATGTAAGACTAAGAGAGAAAGAGAAATGAGGAGAGGAAGCCTGTAATTGTCTGTGAGCTGAAGGACATCCACTGACCCAGACATGGGCAGACACTGTGATGTGGTTGCTACGGCAACTGCTTTACACTTCAAAGGACGAGCCAGCTTGAGACGCTGAAGATGTCTCTCTCAACTACTACAGGCACATCACCCAGCACTCATCGTGGCCGGACGAGACCCGTGGCTCTGCTTACAAACAGATCTTCAAAGATCCGAGCGCCCACAGATGCCAAGACCACTTGTAACCATGGAAACAGAGCATGTGCTCTATAGCCACAGCATCTCAATCTTATGGCATTGACCAGCAGGATTTGAACCACAGAAACCATTTAAATATCATATTGATAGGCTGATATTAGCTGTAGGATTTATTGAATTATATATAGTCTATCCAAGAGTTCAACAGTCTATTATTATAGATTAATTTTTTCAAATTATAAATAATAAGAGAATGCTGCTTAAGTGAGCCATACTTCAAAACAAAATTAAGATTATATTGTTAGTTACATATCAAAGCCATCTACATAACTTCTGTAAAACCTCTTTCATAGTCCAGCCACACATGTTTGGAAGAATCATGCAAAAATATGTTTTAAATAATAAAGAAGCATAAAATATATTTTTACAATTTTCTAGGACCAGTAGAGATTTATTTAAATTATATTACATTTTAACTTTTTACATTTTCTTGTTTAACTTATTCTCAATGGTAATTCTCATTACATTTTTGTCATGTTGTGTTTTATGTTAATGTAAGAATTACATCAAGTAATTTTAGTTAAAGAAAAGTAGTTAGAGTAACTATAAAAATACGTTTAGAAGTAATAATAATGAATACTGTTTTTAATAAAAATGATAACGTTTTAATATAATGTTATTTGAAAAAGAATAATATTAATAATATAAAAGGCAACGTGTAAATACTTTTAAAAATTTATTTTATTTTTAAAAGTATTTACATGTTGCCTTTTATATTATTAATATTATACATAATATTGATATAATAACATTTATCTGTTTTTATACATGTATTTTACACTGAATGTGATTTATTATTTGTTTATACATTTTTTGTTCCTTTTGCTCAAATGAGATTTTGGGGGAACGCACTTAACGTGTCACAATAAAAACAAAAATCATAGTGGTCCTAAAAATAGGTTTCATTTTCCTTTATTTATTCATTGATTTTTGGGGTTCGACCCTGACCCAGCTCTTAAATGGTCAGTTGTACACACGGCAGAGAATGCATGAAGTTACAATAAATCAGAAGTGTGGGGCTCTTTAAAATGAGCCTGAATTCTGTGAAACAAGAGCCTGTCCAAATAATGACCTTTGACCTGAGCTCCTTCCAATAACTTGAGTACCAGATTCATTTTAGTAGACTTCCATTAGAGGAATTTGAACAGGACCTGCCGAGAGAGAGAGAGAGAGAGAGAGAGAGAGAGAGAGAGAGAGAGAGAGAGAGAGAGAGAGAGAGAGAGAGAGAGAGAGAGAGAGAGAGAGAGAGAGAGAGAGAGAGAGAGAGAGAGAGAGAGAGAGAGAGAGAGAGAGAGAGAGAGAGAGAGAGAGAGAGAGAGAGAGAGAGAGAGAGATGGTTGTGGCATTATTGTTGCTTCCTCCATGCTTGAACACAGAACATCTGTCAAAAATATTCCTGTGCAATGTAGCGTGAACAAGCGTAAAAGAGAGGTTAGAGCGAGGTGGGTTACTACAATCACGTCAAACACTGTAAAGTACAGTAATCAAATCAATCTGTGTTGGGATGCTAGAGAGGAACCCAAACGTGCGAAGAAATAACCCTTTGTTTATAAACGGAACCGATAATCCGTCTGACTTAACTTACACCATAATTGGGTTTATGTGAAAAGCAGCAGGCCAATCGTATGTCACGCTGCTAAAACAGACCGCTTTTGATGTTGCCGGTGTCAGGGAAGGTAATAATATCCCATAATCCCCAGTAAACCTTGGGTCTCCGTCCTCATGATATCCCTGTGGTGTTATGATTAACACTAATGCTGTGTTTGTTCTTCAGAAAATGGGACATTTCACAGTGAATATGTTTTCAAGCATTGCAGAACAGACCATTCTCAGACATATTTGTGAGATTTGAGACATTCATCTGAAAATAATAAGAGCTGAACTAAAGGGATTACCAGGCAAGAGATTACACAGGTAAACTGAGGTGTTCGGAAAGGACTAAAAGCAATTTCCTGAAATGGGGTTATAATGTAATCTGCTTTTAACACTTTTAATGTGATCAAATATTTGAACCTTGTGGGGACAAGTTTTGGTCCCTATGAGGAAAACAGCTCATAAATCATAGTAAATTATGTTTTTTTTTCAAAAACTATGCGTGCGCTTGTGTGTGCGCGGTCAAGTTCACATCATAAAAATGTCCTCGTGCTGCCTAAAGTCAGTGCTAATAATCACAGAAAAGTGGAAAGAAATTAAATGTTTGGTTTTGTTTACAATCTTTTTATTACTTACCCCGGGGTTATTATGAAACTATTCTGAAATTCAATATTTTGTGGTTCATTATTTCAATTCTCGCTTTAGGTCTCATTTTGATTTGAAACAGATTGGCTGCACATTGTCCCGCCCAAGGCAACTAGCATATAAAGCTTTGTGTATGTTTTGACAGTGATGTATGAGTAGCTGGTATTTAAGGCATATGTTAGTATACACCGCTACATGTGTGTGTGTGTCTGCTATATAAAACACACTCACATTTGGCCTCTGGAATTCAACGTGTCACGTTTGAGCCGTGACAGACACATCGACGGTTTGTTTATGATAAAAGTGCAGTACAGCTATACATGCTCTGTTCACTGTTCTTTATCCTAAACTCACTGTGTGAGCATCATTAGGACATCATGTGCGTGCTTTTGACAATGAGGTGGTTTAAAATGTTTGTTTGTATCACATGTATCCTTATTGAATAAGGCAATCCCATAATGCACTGCGACACATAAAAAAAGAAGTTGATAAAATATTATAAAAAGTTATTAATTTAATACTAAAAAGTATTGATAAAAGTTCATATATATAATGAAAATATAATGACTAAATTAACTATTTAACAAAGAAATTAGGTGTGCTTTGCATTTTTATGCTATTATCACACTGTTTAAAGCACACTTCATATGACGGGATTTGTATTTGCATGACACAAGTTGATGTTTTATTAGAGATCAACCGATTATGATGATTAACTGTTTTAGAAGTTAGAAAGACAGTTTGCTGTGTTTAAAAAAAGAACCGTCCCATGTAGGGACTAAACCTTTTGCCATCTGTACCGTATATATGGACACACACATACTTTACAGTGGTGGTTGTAAGTCAGCACAGATTAGAGAGTCCACATGAAAGATGTCTTTTTCTTGTGGATTTAGTCTTGGAGAGCAGTTGAAACCAAAGAGTGTTTGGCGCAAGCATGACATCTCAGTACTATGAAATGCCACCAGTATTTTCACTAATTACAACCATGTTGTATTTGAAGACACACTCGATTTCTCTCCATTGCATGTCACAATACTGCATGAGACAAACACATACACACCCTTGTATGCACTGAAGCCAGCTGAAAAAATACAGCAGTTAATGACCCTACACAAAAGCCTGAGCGAGGGCCACTTCTTAAAGTTCACAGGAAAGATGAGGTGATTCTTTATTACAGTATATGAAGAAGCTTTTACGACCACGGATTTTGGTAACGGTTTAAAACATCTTATTCTGTGAGAGCGTTTAGAGAAGCCACAGAGAAGATCCACATGACTTGATGTTACCAAATGCAGATCTTTGAAAATCAACAGTACAACTCTAATCTGCCACTAAAAAATGTTCATCTTATAATATCTTCTCCATTTGTTGGGTATTATTGCTTCTGGTTGGTGTGTTTTTAATCACAGAAATACTACAAAGTATTTTTTAAATAGATAACTTGTGTATAGACTGATATTTGTTGATGTCTTGGAGTAAAATACAAACAGATGGTTCAGTATTTATTGGTAATAAATACATTCTGTAAGATTTTTTATTTCAAGTTTTGACCGAAAAAGACACAGAAACGCTTCTATGTGAACAGAAACAAACTTCAGTTTCAGTTCAAAGGGTTTGTTTACATCCTTGCTATTTTCTCTTTTTTCCAGCCTTAAATGACAGACTTTGCCTTGCCTGGACCGCAAGCAGGAAATAACACTTGACTGCAAAAATCCACAGCGATAACACATGCAATGCATCGTGGGACGTTGCGTAAAACATTTAATGAGTGCCGCATAGTACTTGTATCGAAGAGCAAAAGAGAGATCAGGTAAGGATAGGAGACGTGTTTAAGATCCCGTCAGTGTAAACCTGTCAGACCTCGAGCTTCCTGCTAATAAATTCTGTAGTCGGTGGCGTAAATGTTTAAAAGCAAGTATTTAAAATGTCACATCTTGAAATCTTTGTATTTTCCCTTGTGTGTTTAAGAGTTTATCTGTCAAGCTCTGAACCCAGGGTGACCGGCTTAAGATGTGCCCTGTTTTAATGTGTTTTTCTGCAACTTTTTATACAGTGTAATTTAATATGGCAAGTATGTGTTATGTGTTTTACAGTCTCTGCTGTGAAGAGGTCATGCTGGAAAGACCTCAAGTCCTGGAATGAGCGCAGCGGAGAAGAGACGTGAATCTGTGAGGATTTACTTACAGTAACGCAACCACATCTAATTTCATTTTCAATATCAAGAACGCTGCAAACCAGACAAGTACAGCAGATAACTTATGTGATAACAACAATGAAAAAGGACAGAATAAACAGTTCATCAGTAACACTGAATTTTATAACCAAGATCATGATGTCAAACCTTCACACCTGCTAAGAAAATAAAAGAAACCAAATTGTAACTATTGTTGACACATACGGTAGATTTATATTTTTTATGGCTAAAAAACGTCTTTGAGGATTATAAATGATGGAAGTTATATTAAAATCTTTGGACTGGCATCATAAAACTTTGTTAAGATTTCTTGTGAAACTCCAGAAACACGTGTGATGTCATTGTGTATTTTCTCAAGAAAAATAATCTATCCAAATATCAGTAGTGTTGCTTTTAATTTGATCTCACAGGTGTCGAGAAGATATAAAAGATGCATTAACTGAATTTCATTTTATTTTTTCCCATTACAGTTTGGTCTCTCCATCGAGACGGCATTGGTCCTGAACTGGAGCCTGTATTTCCTGTCTGAGGTAGTGGGAAGATACACCAGAAATCACATTCACATTTTCCATGGTATAATGAGTCATCTCCAGATCTGTCTGGATGTCTGTCCTTATTCAGTTCTTCATAAGTTTAAAATCACAGAGTCACAGATGACAGCAGAGTTCAACACAACCAGATATCCAACTCCTTTAGTTGATTTATCCCATTGACTCAAATGGTGCATTTGTTTAATCAGTTTACCAAAAAATAATCTTTTTGGTTCAAACATTGATTCATATAGAGACTCCTTCTGTAGGTTACATCTTTTCGTAGGTTACAGATTCATACGAACTCATTTGTACGTCTTAGATTTGCCTTCCTCCCAGTGACAGTACAGTTAGGGGTGGGCCTTTATCATTGCTTTTTTAATAATCATATATTTTTGTATGACAAGTCTTCTCTCTCTCTGTAAAATTGCAAAATATGATTTGTTTAGTGAACTGGTTCCTGCAGATAAAATAAAAAATGATTCACTGATTTGAGTCTCTGCACAGATAGATAGATAGATAGATAGATAGATAGATAGATAGATAGATAGATAGATAGATAGATAGATAGATAGATAGATAGATAGATAGATAGATAGATAGATAGATAGATAGATAGATAGATAGATAGATAGATAGATAGATAGATAAGGCTTAGGTTAAGGTGGAGTCAAAAATACAATTGCATTTGTAGTCTGAACTCATGAAAAAGACCAAAACTTTTATTGGTTGTTATGGATGGAAGCGGCCCATGACGGCATTACGTATCAACACCCTGTAAAAGAGCTTAACCAGCAGACCAGGTTACAAATCTGTGTGTGGATTCCCATAGCATTGCAATATATGTAACACGATTATATGGATTACATTATAACTTTCTCTGTTTTTTTTTTTAACTGCTGCGTATGCAATGTTCTTTAGCCAGCAGCCATCAGAGATGTTTATACCCCAACATACAGCAGATCCAAAGAGCCACGGCCAAACGCTGTCACACTGCTGTAATGACCCTGTCAGAGTTTGTTCTGTTAAAGTCACTTGCATTGATTAGCGCAGCGAATGCGATCAACAGCTTTGATATGATGCTATATGCTCGGTCTTAACATACAATTGGATTTGATTTTAAGCTGGCTGTTTATGGTAAGGCAGCCAAATGGTTTGTGGGTTTGGGTCTGATCTCTTTCCCTTACTGCCTATGGTGGCTGTGTTAGGAGGAAGAAATTACACAGTAGTTCTGCTTCTATTATAGGAAACCTGATCACCAGCAGACAGCACACTCAAATCATTCTTTCTGATGTCGTTCACAGTAAGTTTTCCCAAACTCAGGTACAGCTAATCTAATTTGTCTGAGGACTTCTGTAACTATTACAGGAGATGGTGTATATATTTGTTCAAAGTGAAAAACTGATTTTACAAAAATATACAAATGAGATCAACAAATTCAAATTTCCACCTTTGATGGACATAAGAGTTAGGGTTATTTTCGGGTGACGCTTCCTTTAAATAAAGCAATCAACAGACACCAGTAACATGTTAGAGTTCAAATACAGTATCAACACACCATTGACATTGTTATTATGTCAGACCATATGTGAAGTGTATCATAAACACCCTCTACATGGGTGTTTATGATACACCCGGTTGTCCTTCATTGAGAAAAATGGAAAATGATTCAGTGTTTTTACATTAGCCGGCTTTCCTGTTTATGTTGGGGGCACTGTGTGATGGTGAACAGGGTAAGGCACAGCTTTAATCAGAGCTTTTTCTGGGGTTGAGGTGATAGAAAGGGGCACTGGAGGGGCTTTGGTCCCTGAGGGCCTCACAAGCGCGGGTTAGGGTTAGGGTTAGGCCACATCCTACTGTGACTCATTTCCTGCAGTTTGATCATGATCAGAAAGAAGGTCTCCGCTTGAGGTGCTATGCAAAGCAGATCTACATACACATTTTTTTGTTTTTCAAAGAATCCTACAAAGTATGTTGCATCTCAAATCCACATCCCTCACCTCCTTTAAGAAACAGCTAAAAACACACCTCTTCCACAAACACCTGACATCATAATACAAAAAAACCCTCTCTTCTTTACTCTACAGGTATTTATCTAGCACTGCAAAACATTGTAAACTTAGGAAAGCACTTCTTAGTACTATTGTTGCCACTTTTGATGTGTCGCTTCATTGTCTCCTAATATTTGTAAGTCGCTTTGGATAAAAGCGTCAGCTAAATGCCTAAATGTAAATGTAAATGTAAATCCTATCCTAATCGTATCTTAAAGGGCAGATAGAGTTTATTTTGCCAACAATGTGCATAACAATTACCCTAATAAATTGCATTTAACAGAAAACAACAACAAAACCCATTTGAATGTGTTTGGTCAGACTTAGTGTTTGTTAGACCTAAAGTGCTTTAGAGGACAGGCTAAAGAAAGAGCTCTTCAAATCTCTGATCGCTCAGGAAACACACCCGTCGCTCTACAGTAAAAGATAAAACTATCCCGTGTCACTTCACACCTACAGAATAACTCGGCGTGCTAATGCTGTCTGTTCACACTCATCTAAATATAAACCCTGAAAGACCTATTTGACAATCTGCATATATTCAGCTTTAGTTACTGTACGTGACATGCATTTAATGTCCAAAATTAACTTCTGTCACCTGCTAATAACTTCGTCTAACTGGCAATGAAATTGTATTTTGTTTTATTAAACTACATACACTATTTTCCCCATATCAATGAATATATTTAACAGTTATTTCCTTGTAAATTGTCAGTCGTTAGATGTTTGTATGTCTATCTTTTTAAACCACATACAGTAATGTTGCAGTTCTTAATACAGTTACTCGACAAATGGATTTTATTTGCTGACTAAAGGCCATTTTTACTCGCATTTGTTACTTTGCGTGTATATTTGGAACCCAGCATGCACTTTACTATGATTCTTGGCAGGTTTTCTTTTAAAGGGTCACATCTTTAATTTATAAACAGGCTTGCTAGCTCATTCTCCTCCATTCAGCCACTTGTCAAAGCTAAAGCCTCGCTGGACAGTGTAACGTGCAAGACAGCTGGGAACAGTTAAATCTAAGCATGTTTGTGGTGAAAAAGTACATTTTCCAGTTTGAAACGAGAAATAAAATGTTGGCACTTTAGTATGAATTGCATGGCAGTTGGTGTGGCTGAAGTTTTTGGACTGCGGCTGGGTGTGTGCACATTTTTAGGAGAAAGTAAATGGCAAAAAATGGTCTGGGAAATAAAGAGGATGAGAAAAGTGTGTTGAGAAAAATGTCTTAAAAGGAGTCGACATTACTATTATCACAAACATGATCATTTCATTCCAAAGATCAAAGCTGTATCCTAACAGAGACCTGAACGTTTCCATCAAAAGAAAAACAGCAAACTCTCGCCCCCTAGTGGCAGCATTGAGCAATATCACTCTCTACGCTTTATCTTTTCTTTTAATCTGAAGGTGTATGCTTCAATGTTCGAAATTACTTTTGTAGACAAAATTGTGCCAACATATTAATTTCTAAAATTGTATTTAAAAAAACGTTTTGAAATTGATTACTTGGAGCAAATAATGAATTAAAAGCAGACAATAAGAGTTCAGCATAGATAGAAATTTCTTCAGTGATGTTTAAAAAGCTTCTCAGGTTAAGACCTCATGAAACTGAATGATAAAATGTCAAGAGTATGATTTTACAAATTAGTCAAAGGGTGACAACTTTTGATGATGATCAAATATAACATAGTGTTTATTTATTTTGGATGCTTTTAGTCACAACATAATTTTTATGGTTTTAATAAGTTTACTACTTTTCTAAAATGTGGAAAAATATGAATAAGTGTTTCCAAACTTTCGACTGATGTCGTCTTTAGAATGTGCAGCCTAAGTGACATAAGCAAAAGTTATTACATTTTGATTATAATTTTATGAAGACCAGTGTTTGGGGAGAAAACCAGATAATGACAGGGTGAATGTCAAGTTTAAGTTTCAAGTTCAAAATGTAATTAACTATTTGTTTGGAGAAAAATAATGCTTAAAGTGGACAGCAAGCTGGTTGTCATCGCAATTATAAACCCAGAAAGAGGACTCCAACATGAAGTGTTTCAAGGTCAAGTTGACTCACAGTACCTGGATGAGCCTGTGTTATTCGTTTTAAGAGTTTCTTATTGAGGAATAACCTTGGGATGTCATAACTGACTAATCAGAATCAAGTATTGCAAAGCCAAGTTAAAGATCCAAAGTCCTTATTTCTGTGCCAGTGAATTGTGTATTTCTGTGAGGATGTACTGTAGCTTTACTGTAGATGTGGACAAGAATTATGGTTTGCCATTACTTCTGCACACATTTGCAAACGTTTCGCCAAATGTCTGTGCTGGCACCAAAAGCATTTTTCCTCCTTCATAAAAATAACACCCACTCACAGTATTGATATAACTCCTTGAGAGAAAACCGCAGGTCTGACATCCCGATCCGCCCGTGTGCAGAAGCCGTTTTTAAGCAACCTTCTCTTCTTTACGGCTCCGAGACCTGAACTAATAGAAGGTTTCATTACCGGTGGTGTTTGATGAAAGCGAACGTGCGCAGACAGGGAGAGGATTGTTCATTCATACGAGCGGTTGTGTTAAAAGCGTTGGCGCCTTCTGAAGCCCACACATAAACAGAATGGCCTAAAGTGTAAAGAGGGTCCCTAGCCGGGCGTCTTGTTTCTGTTCCCTTCTACCTTCACCATAATTCAGAATCCCTCCATCAACACGCTGTTAATGACCCCGCTCCGCCTCATAACCGTTTATCTGCCCTCCATCTCTCCACAGGCTCACATGGCTCGTGAAAAGCTCAGGGTGTGAGAATTCAAAAGGTATTAGAGAGGAAAGCGGAAGAGATGTGGTATGGGTCACACGAATACATTTCTTCCTAAATCTTCTTAAATAAGTCAATATGCACTTTTTTGTTGCGTATATTTTGTGGTGGTGAGTGTGACTGTGTGCATTTAAAGGGTGGAGAGTTAGGTTGGTATTATAGGGGGTGTCTGGAGTTTTAATAAAGGTTTAGGTTAGTAGAGGTATAGGTGGGAATAGGAAACTTGGGCCGGTGATTTACTGTGCCAAAAGTCAAGTACAGTATGACAAATGAATACTGTATATTGATATACTGCACACACACACTTTCATCTCAAAGCCAGAATACACTTCAGACACTTTAAAAGGTATTTTTAACATAAATATACAGTAAGATACCGTGTTTTACCCAGGTATGAGGTGAACACATCAACCTATGTGAGCTTATTCTTCCATAAAAAACTCAATTCTCATTGGCTGTAATTATGTAGTTTGACAATTTGGCTTTTAGTGTGGAAAGAGAGAGAGATCCATATTATATATTATCCATATTATCGTGTAAAATTCTGTGAGTAGGGGTGTGTGTATATTGGGCAGCCCTACGATAAGTGACATGCACCATACAGGCGGTAATGACAGTGTGTAAAATGATTTTACCCCCTCACCACAAGTGTACGTCAATTAGTGTAAAACACAGCACAGAATTGAGTTTTAATGGGGTCATGAAAACATGGCTAATTAGCCCACCATCATACATACATGTCTTTCAGCAGCAGCACACAGATGGCTGCCAGCTCCCCAGTGACTGCCATCAATCAGCTGTCCACATCATCAAACCCACACCTGATAGACGAGTTTAAAAGGAAGGCCACACTGTCACTTAAAGGGATGATTCACCCAAAAATAAAAATGTTCTCATCATTTATGTTCCCTTATAACTGTTATGTAAGGCTCCAGGGTTCTTCTGATATGTTATATGTAAACATCAGCTGCATTTTCTTGGCCAACAGCTCACGGGTGTAATGTCTCACTTCAGCCACCAGAGGGAGAGATTGCTTAGGAAAAAATGGGTTCTTACAGCAATTCCTTTGATAGATGTTCATGTCTGCTAAATTAGAGCTGATGTTCATGCTCTTTGGAGTTAACAAGTTAACTTTTAACATACAGTACCAGTCAAAAGTTTGGAAACATTTACTCACCGTTGTTTTGATTTTTTCCACATTTTAGAATAGTGGTAAACTCATCACATCAACAACATAAAAAACATACAGTAATTGTACACGTGGGAATTTTATCATCCAGCTTCTTGAGGTCTCAATCTGGTAAGCTTTTTAAACAGCACTGAAGGAATTTCTATCTATGCTGGACTCTTTTGACTGCTTTTATTTCATTATTTGCTCCAAGTAATCAATAAAAATAGTTTTCTAATTAAAAAATTAATCACAATTATATTTTTGTCTACAAAAGTAACATCGAAACATACACCTTCAGATAGTCCAATTAAATGCTTTTAAGAATGACAGATATCTTAACACCACAATATAATGAAGAGCGAAAGCAAAATTATTATTAACGTTTAATGAAAAAATAAATGAATAAGCTTTCTCACAAACAAAATTCTTGTTTTAATAGAAAATATGTCATCAACACAGTTGACAGTAAGGCAGGTTTTTATAGAAGGATTGTTCTGCTCCTCCATGTAATTCTTTAATATTTTATAGCAACATTGTAAACAGTAAACAAACAATTGGAAGCAATTATGTCTTTCATGATATTTTGGCAATTCCTTATAAATATTGATCAGTAACAGTGCCCTCTAGTGGCTGTAAGTTGAACGACGTCTGTCGTCAGCTACAACCATATAAGTCAATATAAAACCAACACATACTGTTTACTTTCCGTATTAAGGTCGTATTAAGTCTATTTTACACAATCTAATGGTGCACATTATGCATTATACAAAATGAATTTTAATTATTTTAAAAAATCATGAATTCTTATGAAAATGTGATTACTTGCACTACTCTATATGACTTTCCTTTGCAGCTGTGATTGCAAATCCTTCTCAAATTTTTTCTAAACAAATCCCATGATAAAACTTAAGCCCTAATAATGGTTTTTTTAACAGGTTTACAAACCCAGTGTGCCCAACACTTACCCATGGACTGAGCCACTGACTGTCAGGTCACTGAAACAAGTGTGCTGTTAAGCTTCATTATTAGTTTAATAAGCACTTAAACTAATAAAAATAGCAAGGATCACATGTGTATCTAGTTCTTTTCAGCCTAATAAATCAAACTTGCACCACAGGCCCAGTATGATTCAGTGAATGAATCATTAACCTAATTCTATATGTTACTGTCAACATTTCATCTCTGACAGGTAGTGTATATTATATTGTACTTGGATTTACTTGGATTTCCCTTAACAGTCAGGGTAGGTTCAGGTTGGCCAAAGAGTGCTTTATTCACACCTGGGCTGGACCGCCTCAAAGCAATCCCAACTGTGGTAGGAAAACCGTCAGGGGGCATCATTTAACTATAATGTATGGTATGACTCATTGCAAATGTTTAAAGTTCACCATATTCTTAACTCCCACATTTGATGAATTATTAACGCACACCATATTGGCAGTGATCTTCAAAGAAGAAGAACAAATAGCTACTGCATAGCAGAGACCACAAGTTTCAGCCTATGTGTCATTTTCTTCACTGGCACAGAAAGAGAGAGAGAAAAACAAAGTAAAAAGGGAAAGATTTCCTCAGTCCATATTTCTTTCTCCGCCTCTTTCTTCAGGGGTGAAAAATAAAGAGAGCCTTGTCTGATTTTTACACATTTGGCTGGAGTGAGAGGTCAGACGCTGCCAGGAAGTCAACGGGAGGGAGGACGCGGTGGGCTATGAAGCTATAATGCTGACAATGTAGCTTAGCCTGTTTTTTTTCCATACACACAATGATAATCTGTCACAGAAGAGAGCCCACCCTGCTAATTTAAGGGTCGATCTCATGGACAATCTCGTCTCTGTCCGGATTTATTTCACTCACTTACTCTACGACAATGAGTTCTCGAAAGAGGACCAGCCGTCACACAGAGACCATCTGTATGGTCAATACAATGCCCTTAACCTTTGGTATTTCAATGAATGGCCAAAACACTGTCCTATTTTCTTTTAATGCATCCAGTGCTGAGTAGCCAGACGACATGATGTCTGATAAAGTGTTTCTGGTGCCTTTCACATATGCTTAATCAATTTATTTCAATCTCCAATGTGGGAAAATCCACATTCCACTTTAGAAACACTTAGAGTTCATAAAAATCCCCTTAAATCAGTATTATTCTCAATGTGAAATATCTGTTGGGATGCAGAATTTGCAGTCACACTGCCATTTATTTGCAATTCTTGGTCTATATTTTTCTTTTCTAAAACCATTGTCTAGTGTGCACTAAATCTCAACACTGTGGTGAAGGCAAGCAGTGGACACGTGTGGGGCAGATGTCCTTCGGAAACACATGTTAGCCATTCCAGTCTCCCTAAGAAAAATGCACATGATACTTCATAAATTCAACAGCACTTACTAATTATTCGTTTCATATAACATGGTACATGTCCAGAAACATGTACCCTAATTATTTAAGCCACTTTTTATTCATCATGCTGTACCTTCTTTAAATAGGTTAATAATATCATTGTTTGACCAAAAATATGGCATTTTTAATGATGACCACAAATCATGATACTACTACTGTCCAAAAACCATAAAATAAATATGATACCAAAACAAAACAAACAAATAGTACAAATAGTGGATTTTAAAAGTATGTGTAGCCTATTATTTATATGACAGGCCAAAAATCAAACAAACAAAATATGTTTTGAAACAAATTGCATGCACACAGCAACAGTTCACATGTCATCACTGTTTCACAAGTTTTGGCAGCCTTCTTTTAAGCAATAAAATAATCCAATAAAATTAAAGCTGCATGCATTTATTTAAACACTTCAAGTGCATGCAAAAATATTTTTAGTAAACCTGTAAGCGCCTGAATAAAATGCCCACAAGAAAAACCATTGCACATGCCGTTGTACATTTTCTAGTGTGCATTTTCTCAAACCTTCAATATAAGCATGTGGAACACCAAACACTGAATAATTACATTTTTATATAGCATTTAAAATATGATATTACGATGACACCTTACATTACCCTAAAGCAAGATTATATTTAATCGTGTCTTTCATCTACAGTAGATTAGTGTGCGCTCAGTACAGTCAGACTGTGGCGCAGTCGGGCTCAGTCCGCGTCTGAAGGGAAGCCGCCGATGCCAAAGCAGGCGGAGTCGGAAGCGCGAAGCCCTGCGCTCCTCATACTCCTCCTCCCCCCCGACCGGAGGTGCAAACGACCGTACTGGAGCAGCTCAGGGAACCGCTGTGATCGAGTGCCCCAGAAAAGCGCTGCGTTATCCGGACGGAGAATCAAGCGCGAGTCCGCGTGTTCTTCACTTTCATCCAGAGACGTCGTGACATTATCAATCGACACTCTTTCTTCTACAGGGAAGCACGAGGCGAACCCCTCAGGAATATCTCCCGGGATATTTACCACAGAAATGGACGGTTTCGCCGGTAGTTTAGGTAAGTGTGTCCGTATGCTGAGATATTTACTAATAATAGCACGCGTCTTCTGCGTGCACGGCGAATATAGACGCGCGGTGCATGAAGCACACACGTGCCAACGAGATATTCAAAGAGCAAGTGATATTGCATCGGTGTTTGCATGTGTGCTTGGAGAGAAGGAAAGCTACAGTGTCAACTGCAATGTGTCAAGAGGCTCATACCGCGATTCACGACAGCCGTATATCTCAACAGCAGTGTTTATTTCCGTTCATGAAGCTCTGCTATGACAGTCCATTGGAAAATAGCGTCAACACACGACACATTGTAAACTAGATTTGCATGTCCTTACGTGAATGCTAGCGGGACACGAATACTGTTAAAGGTTTTAGGGTCTGTGTAAATGAAAAGCCGCATCACATCCGCTTTGCCGTTGTCATGACAGTGCGGGTCAGCATCTGTACCGCGTTTTGCCTTCTTAGGTCTGTGTTACTATAGCAAACGTAATGAAATGCCAATGACAATTTATTATGCAGTGTGAGAAAGAATCCATGCAGTGTGCATGATAAAATCACCCCAGCGGAAAGCAACAACAATAGAAACCATCACGGAAATTCAAATGGACTTAATTGTTATAATGGGAGAAAATATGGTCTTTGTGGGTTCTGTTGGTGGGATGTTATCTTGCGAATTAGCGGATGGAAACCAATTGAACACTATTAAATCCTACTGGAGGCCGGAAACACTAGAGAAAAGACTTTTGTAATGGTTTTAATGGTAAACAAATGGTTCGTAATGGTAATGGAAACCATCAGTGTATGGGCAATTCCATGCAAATGTCAAGCTTACCTTACCATGAAAAAGTTTATCCAAAGGTTTTATCATAGTGATAGCTTAGATGTCAATACTTGGTGGTATGTGAGGATTTTTTATGTTTATTTTTTATAGTCAGGTAGTGTTACATTCATAACAGTCCTTGGTAAAATATAAACAAATGGTTTAATATATTGGTAAATGCATTCTGTAAGAATATTTTAAGTTTTGACTGAAAATGTCACATCCGTAACACTGGAATTGCCTTTATGTATTGTTTTTTTTCAGCAGAGATTTGTGTAAAGTTTGTGCTTTCCAGTGGTTTAAGCTAAATCTGTTGCAAAACAAGGAGGCAAATATAAAGTTTATATCATTACAGTACATGTAAGCACTGTACTTTATATTCTGTGTATTCTTTATAAAATCTAACTGAATTATTTTGGCAGCACAGGCTGTTACACTGGTTTTATAACTCCAGTGCAGGTTATTTGGTAACGGTCCCTGACAAAAGCACATGTGAAAGCAGGAATTTATTTATTAAGGTTCATTCGGGGTCTTCAGTACTAGTGTGTATCGTGCAGATCTGTAGCTGTAGACTATGTCAGTCTGAAGAACTGTACTTTTAGACTAAAGGGTCTAAAACAGCTGCAGGCGGCAAGTTTAATTGCTTAATGGATTGAATGTGTTCAGACACAGAGAACGACAGGACCACACTGGATTGCTCCCCATATAAACTAATTACATGTGTGTCGAAACCTGCTGTGTAGCCTAGCCTATATAATAAAATATGAACAGGCTTTTCTTTTTACTAATATTTTAAATAATGTTGTGCATTTTTGCCTTTTTACTTTATTTTACTATGTAAATAATATCCATTTTTAAATGTAAATTAAAGTACATTTTACCATTATAAAGTACCTGAGGTTTTCAATGGTGTAAAAACTAATGAAGCTGTGTAGGACTTTGCCCTGTATCTGCTGACTTGAAATATCACGTCCGTGACTGTAGCTGTCTTATCATATAAGCAGTGATCAATGAAACGCACTGATTATATAACTTGATTCTGTTGCTTGGTTACGGAGGCGGGTTGAGCACTCAATTTGTCCTACTCTGAGTTGCCGTGGTGATGTTGCAGTGTCTGGCAGGGATGCGATGTAAAGTACAGTACAATGTACAGTGAGAGACAAAAGTCTTGTCACTTAGTTGTATTTTCAAGTTTATATGCTGTTTTGTACTTTCTTTTGAAAAGACGGCACAGTTTTGTGTAGACAGGCATTACTGTAGCTTGCTGTTTGAATGATTGGATTTGACTGCTGAAATGCAGGATGTGTTTGTGTCTGTATATGCATGTTAGTGCTTGCGGTCTCTGTACTGTCCTACATAATCTCATCCTCTCACTAATGATTTCTAGATGTGGTTTCTTTGCTCGTTTGCCTTGAGGGGATTAGTCTAAAGCGTAACGTCCAACGAAAGTATCAAAAACTATTCTTGTTTTCTATGACTTTTTCAGCTTTCAGTATTCATTTTTGATCATCAAACATCAAAAACTGGGTTTTCAGTTCATGAAACTTCATTTTGCACTTTTGAAGGCGGTTTTTGACATCCAAAAACAGCCTTTTTAATGCCAAAGGTGAAGGTTTTAGTTTGTTAACAGCATGAAGCTCGTATAAAACCAGATCTAGTATCAGTTTTGCACAAAGAAACAGTACACAGGTACATCCGGCAGACACAGACCGCAGATTCAGCCACACGCTACCTTTGCGAAAACCTTTGAGGTGTGTTCTGCATCAGTCGTGGAAACTTTAGAACTTTAAGCCTCTTCTTTCAAGGTTTTCTGTATGACGTGCGGACCTATTTCACTCTGTAATGGTTCTTGGAAGAAGTCAATGTGGTTTTCGACAATGTAAAATGTGGCTTTGGTCATGACGCCAAACACTGAGGAGAGTTTTGTTTTAGGTAAAGCTGAAAGATATGTGGATGTATCAGTGTAATCAACAGCGGCCCTGCAGGAGCGGAGACCAAAACAGTTTCATAGGATAGTCTGGCTCATATTTTCTTTTACGTTAGGATGAGGGCACATGTTGCGCAACCTGTTTATGTTTACATCTGCTTTGACACCAAAATACCATTTTGACGTCATAGGAGTACTTTACCCAAATATGATAATTCTCTCATAAACGCATGCCGCCCCAGCTGTATATGACCTCCAATCACCTCATTTTATATTAATTGGCCTCATGTTATTTTTCTACACAGCACTGTACATTAGGAAAGTACATCTCTCCATAATTAAAGTAAAGTTAATGGATGTCTTCTTTAACAAAATTATATATTTCCAAAGGAAAACTGTTACATTATGTTTAGCTATCAACACGTCATGGAAACAAAGCAATCAATGCTCTGAATTATATTATCTGAATTCGCTAATAACATGAAACATCATTGTTCGTGCATGTCTTGTGATGAAACACACATATGACATAATCATTTCATTTCATATGACATCATCACATAATCATTTTAATATATAACTGGGTGAATTACTCCTTACTTTTTGCTATACTACATACATGGTTAGGCTTGCATTAAATGCAGAACATACCTGCAACCTGTGTTTGAGTTGTGACTTACTAGTTAACAACCACTGTTTGCAACATGCCTGATATGTGTTATGTGCCCTTACATGTGTAGGTCAGTATGTTGGCCTTTTAAGGCATGTGCATGTGTTCACATGATGTGTTAAAGCGAGTAGGTGTAGGGTCTAGCTCATGGCTCCAGCACTGTAAAAGGTCTCCATGTACTGTAGATCTCAAGTGTACACAGTGGTGAGATGGCGTCAGTTTTCCCTCTGCGCACGATCAGCCGCCCAACTGTCAAACTTGACATATAAATAGTATCCACCCCCGCTTCTTTCATAGCCAGGTGCATTCCCCACCTCCATGGCTCAATCCTGGGCGTTTGGTGGGGTCTAGTGTGAGGCTTCTGCTTTCCATGATGTGAAAGAGGTTTCTGGTTCAGGTCTTATAAAAAATGCTTTGGTCATCCGCAGGACTCTTGTTGGATTTACACATACAGTTTGTGGGATTAAGCAACCACAGTGACATGAGCTACTGTAGGGTTGCGAAATAGTTGAGAAATTTGAAGCACCAACCAATAGGATTGAAGACACTGGAGCGCATTAAGAGGACATGTAACAAAGCAAAAGCAGTGGCCAGTTATGCCCATATTATATGCAGAAAATGCCTCTAAATGTTGGCATCAATGCCGACTTTGACCAACAGTACCACCGCACGTCTTTCATGTGACCTCCAATGATATAAATTGCTGTAATATTATAAAAGTTGAAAAATATTGTCTGCTACATAACCAAGGAAAATATTTGATTTTCCTATAAATGCCCTTTGAATGAAATTGTTCAGTTTGTTCTTCAATTAAGGGCAGATGGTCAGACCCAAAGGCATTTGTGTGCAATTGTTAATGTGATGTGAAGCCCGTATCATTGTTGAAAAACCTGACTTGTGGTTCATTTGTTTTGTGTCATACTTTGTTTCATGCAAGAGTTTGTTTTGGAATCAAATAATTGTATTGACTCTAAATGATCTGTTTTGTGGTCCTTTCCGGCATTATGATTTTTGTGTGTATTTGGAATTGCATGTGTCAGCAGTTAATTTTAAGGTTTGTGTGTGTGTGTGAGCTGAACTTGGACAGACAAGATGAGGATCAGATTACAAAATTCCTTCTTTGAGACACATGGAGAGGGAAAACACATGAGAAGCAGGAAAAAGCAAAAAAGACAGCAAGAGAGAGAGACAGAGAGGGAGGGAGAGAGAGATCCGGAAAGGGACACACGTGTGCCCGAGCGCTTCCAGATGCTGGAATGTTGCCTCCCAGCCTTCTGCATTCCTTATTCCCTTCTTCCCTCATAACAATAGATGAGATTACAGCTGAAATCAGAGGAAAAATGTGTGTGTGAACATTGCTGGATTCTCACTCTGATGAGTTGCAGAGATGTTGACCAGCTGCAAATTCTGACGTTGATATCAAGAGAATTGAGATCTACACTAGCAGTCAACATTTAGACACACATAATCCTTCTTCATTATGACTGTTTTCCATGTTTTAAAATGATAAAATGAACAAAACTTTGAAATAATAAGCATTTAAATTGGACGTTTCATCACGAAGCAATTTAAAAATTGATTCTCTTAGCCAGCAATATAATATTTATTGATACCTCCAGCAGCTGGATTTATTTAAGTAGCCACTAGGGCTGCAAACTAATAAAAATGTGATAATCTGCTAAATATTACGATAAGCTTAGAGTTTGTAAAATCAATTTAAATTATAAAATGTAAGCTATATACAAACAAATGTAAGCTATATACAAACATAGGCTACATGTTTCTCAACCTTTCAGGCAAAATAAAGCATCAGTTGGACCGTCTCTATTTTCTGCATTCACCTATAACTATAACTTTACTACTGCGACATGCGTATTATGATTACAGTTTATTCATAGTTTATTCTTACATCTTATTCTTTTTATTCTTCATCTTATTCTTTTTAAACATCACTGAAAGTTTTCACACATGCTAGATAAATGTTAACTACTTTTTCTTCACTGTGTGGTCCAACACATTATACATAAACAAATAAAGAATATTTAGTTTGTTAAAAGATTCATACTTTTTATGTTTGTCTATAAAACTAATTTTAAGTTAATTTAGTCAAGTGTGCTATGTCAGGCAAAACCTTAATGAGAATATATATATATGTCAGGCAAAACCTTCATTCCTATATTCTCATTAAATGTATTTATTGCCAATATTTGGAACCATCTGTTTATTCCAGACAGCAGAAAAAAGTCAATTCTGACAATTCTGAAAACAGCACTTTACATGACTTTGATGCTTTATGCTTTAAATCGGGCTTTAAACATTAAACAATCTTTTAAAACTTAAAACCACTGAATATTGACATCTGAGACATCTGTATGGAAATGCCTTACAGGACGCTTGAATGTTTTGCATGCATGTATTTATGAGAAGGCCGTTTGGTGTGCGGCTTCTGGATGTAAACATAACCTCAGGGTAATGGGTCAGAACGTTTGATTTGGTCAGTTTCTCAGCATGAGAACTCCAGCACATGATGGAGAGAGGTAGTGTTTGGATATTTTCCCAGAAATCTACTTTGCTTTTCTTTTTCTCACTCTCTCTCTCTTTTATTCCATGTTTGTTTAATTTCTCTGTTAATTCCTTGTAAACGGTGCCAACTCTTCTCAGGGTTCTCTGTGGATGAATGAATATGGTCTTCAACAGTCTCAAGAACAGTCTGTTTTCTTGTATTACAATATTGCTGAATTTGTAATTGCAATTAGGACTATTTAATATACTATTAAATTATGGCTCAATTTTTCAGCCTTTTGATGATATTAATATTATTGATATATTAATATTATTATGTAGTATTTTTATGCACTAATAACATAAACATCTGTTTTACCAATATCATAGCACATGGAAGGCATCGCCAAACTGGTCACGCTTCTTAGAAAACTTAATGGCCAAATAAAAATCACATTAAAATCATCATAACGTTTACAGTGTTGTTTAATTATATTCCCAGAAAAGTCAGCACAAACATCAATAAATGAATACTTAATACATCAGCCACCCTGGTTTATTCTAGTTCATGTACAGAATGGCAACTGAAAACATGAGACATGACAGATTTATGAGTTCAGGCCTCGGGGCCAGCGTGCCAAAGTGAAAATGAGTATTGAATCAAGCCGCATCAGCTAATTTGAGAACGGTTTTGCTCTGCTTCTCCAGTAATAGGGGGAAGGGCAGATTTTTTTGGCTGTACTGTGATCATAATCAGGATTACTCGGGATATGCTACCATTCCTGACGTATGTGTAAAATACTAATCTCAGGGTGGAAATACATCCATACTGTACGTACA
The DNA here is from genome assembly GCA_019155185.1 of Beaufortia kweichowensis. Taxonomy (NCBI): domain Eukaryota; kingdom Metazoa; phylum Chordata; class Actinopteri; order Cypriniformes; family Gastromyzontidae; genus Beaufortia; species Beaufortia kweichowensis. The sequence goes on along the minus strand of CM032801.1, from coordinate 15,570,655 downwards.
GTAGGGTATATATATGTTGATGTGATTCTTAATGGATTAATTTAATAGTTGGGTTGAACAGGGATCTTGAATAAAGGTTTCAGGGACCCATTTATCCCGCACTAGTCTTAAAACTCATGAAGTTAAATCCCAGACGTGTATTTTGAATTCAAGATACACATACTCATGAAAAAAAACACCATCTGGTTTATGTGTGATTTGGTTATGAGTCCAATAAATTATCCAAAGACTCAAAGCAGACTGTAATGCTCCTAACACACGTGTTATGATAAACAGAAAGCTGTGCATGAAAAGTTATGGTTGTTTACAATGTTGTTGATCTTTACACACACCAGCGTTCATGCACGCACACATTGCATGAGGCAGGTGTGCGCTCAGCGTGAGCTATCAGATATACTGCTTTACACATGCCAGCTTAACTGGTCACAAGATCATTTGTCACATTTTCTTTTTGTTTATATGTGTGTACAGCCAATATAGTCTATTTAAATATGCATAGAGCATAGCTATTTCATATTTCATAGCTGAATTCTAATCTAATCATGACAAGGACTCAATAATAAATATTTGACAAATTTTTATAACAATAAACATACATAAAAAGAAATTAAATACATAAAAATATGTAAAATATTAATTTATATTTTAAAAAGTAAATATATTAAAAAAAATAATAATTTCAATTGTAGTGGATAGTGCATTTTCATGTGTATGCTCAATATGTGCAGAGAAAGTTATCAGGTTAAAGGGATAGTTCACCAAAAATTATGTCATAGTTTTTTCACCCTTATGTTATTCAAACCCTGTATATGATTCTTTCATTTGTGGAACACCAAAGAAGATATTTTGCAAAACGCTGGTTACCGGCACCCATTGACTTCCATTGTACCTTGTGTTCATACTATGAAAGCGAATGGGTGCCGGTAACCAGCGTTTTGCAAAATATCTTCCGTGTTATATCTTCTGTCATACAGGTTGACAGCATGACATGAGTAAATAATAACAATTTTATTTTGAGGTGAACTATTCGTTTAATATATATTTTTAGACCTTTGACACAAAACTCACACACAATTAATTAAAAAAAAGTGACATTAAAAATGTATGTCACCTATCCTCATGTTCATTTCTCAATCCCAGTCAGCTGTATATGACTGTCCCTTTCTAAACATGTGGTCAAAAAAGTAAAGTTTGCTAGATAAATGAGGTGAAACAACCTCACAAGAAGAGCTGTTTTTCTTGGAGCACGCACACACATTGCTGATGTCTCTGGCTCTGCACATTTAGGCTTGTGAGGAGGATATTCACATGATGAAGTCAGCCAGCGCAGTGACACTGCAGATTTTCTGCTCCGCATTACCCTGCGTCTGTCCTGCAGCCAGGTGGCACAGAATAACAGCCTCATCCCGCAGTGCAGCAGATGCTAGTGATGAATCTGCATTATCACACAGGAGATGGGGATATTTTAAAGCAGGCCAACGCAGTCCGTCCAACTTTCTCTAGTAGTTTTCCATGGCATCCTGCACAAACATGCCTGGAAAAAAGATTTCTACGGTAACCAGGTGCACAGCTTCAGGTTTCGTCCCAACAAAGTGAGATTTGTGAATTGTGTGTGCAAACTGCCGACAGGGGGCGCTGTAGGCATTTAGACAGTTTTGAGTATATATGAGAATGAAAGTGTGTATTTGTTCATTTTTTTAAAAGATGATATTGTTTGTTTGGGTGTTGATTTAACATAATAACACTTTAATACTTTATTCTTTTACAGTCAGCGATTAAAGGTGCACAATTTTACATGAGTTGGTATCGGTTTTTAACCATTCAGCCATCTATTCTTTATGCATCGCATCCTTTGGAGGGTCATGTGAAGGACTTCAGCCTGTCCCAGCATATCTCAGGTTGAAGGTTGTATCAACCAGCCGTGCCCTAAACGGCGTCATAAGCCCTTAAGGTCCTCCTAAGTACACATTTGGTAATGTAATGCAGCATAGACCGTCACAAACACGGTGCAGACTCAGCAAAGTATGCATTAAACATAAATATCTTTTAGTTCTGTAATTGGTCAGTACCTTATTTTAAGACCACACTTTGCACGACAGTTATTTTGTGAAGTGTCAATGTATATTTAAATGAATAGAAAACAGAACAGAACTGATTTATTGTCATGTTGGCACACAATGAAGGTTCAGTATTTTTGCTGTTCTTGTGATAATTACGAGCTTATATCTACAGCTTTTGAAACTGAATGGTCAGTTACAGCAAATATGATGTTGGGTTCGCCTCTTTGTGTGTTGTTGAATTCATTGTTACATCCATTTGTCCATACTTTACCGTTCATACACGTTCAGTGTACATTTTCAGAGGCGTCATTGAGATGTGAGGAAATATGTAGCAAACCGTGGGTGCCAAATTGTACGCTTCATTTCTTATTTTATTGGAACGGTTTCAGCCTACTATACACTGATTCCAGTAAGTACCACACTGGGGTTTAAGTGACTGTACTTTCCCTAACATTTCATTTTGATCTTTGTTGAATAAATTTGAAAGCTTGTATAAGCACTTCCAGCTAAATGGCAACAGAGGCAGAGAGCGAGAGAAAGTGAGTGAAAGAGGAGAAACAGATGGAACGAGAGAGAGTGAATGAGAAATGTGATGAGTTGGATAACATTAATTATTAAAAACATTAAATCTCAATTTTTTTCATCACAAACATCTATTAGACTTTTTTTATTAGACTTTTAAGTTTTGATTCCCAGTTTTATACTGATTCACTGACAGTTTGAACTGATTCATCAAAATGAAGAATTCATCTTATTTATGAGTTTTGAGAAATTAGTGTTGCAATGCAAACGTATTCATCTCGTTCAAAATCCTATTCAAAACAATCTCAAATACATCAAGAATATCTACATATCGCGCCATACTAGTGTCAACTCAACTAAAGACTAAAGCTCAGATAGCATCTGTTAGGAATAAAGAGAAGGTAGTGACAGCAGTACTCCAGTGAGACGAGTGTCAGCTTGTCAGTAAGTGTCATGTGTACCGTATATGTTCACCAGGAGCCCTTCAGCACACTGCCTACGTGCCGTTATTGACTTCAGACCTCCAAGTACATGCAGGCATATACAGTACTTATTATAAGCACGTACTCGACATCATTATATATGAGCAAACACAGACACTGTACACACGTACTTCTGCGGTAACAATGATATATATAGACTTTTTTTCTTTCTGAAGAATATTTTACCTGGTCTGATATAAGGGCATTCCAGTTGGGCCGTTTCAGGTATTTTGATGTTTTTCTGGCCCAAGGCATAAAAACTATAACTTTATTATCCATGTGCCTACTTTTCTGGATATTTCTTTGCCAGTTTTATCTGCAAACCCAGTTGCTCAGAAATACACATCAGGAAGCAAATTTTAGGCATTATTCCTGTACGGTGGTGATTGATCAGCCCTCCACCCCAGATCAGTTCACATACACCTGATCCATCTGTTATTATTTAACTGACGATATGGCTTTCATATGTGCTGTATACTGTAATGCATGTTTATGCACCGCTCGAGTTATGTGCATTTACTTCATTGAAAGTTTGTGTTCATGCGTACAGACTAAGAGAGGACAGAATAATTGAGAGCTGTTTGCTTGTGCGGCTGTCAGGAAGAAATGGTGAAATCATTTATCAGTGCCCAACCTATTAGTTGGGAACGGTTTTTATTACCTCCAGTTATAGTAGATGATTAACTCTCTCATGTACTTGAAAGACGCTTCATTCATAAAGTTAGACCAAAGTATTTAACAAATAAGATACAATACATTTATTCGTTTTCTTTCTTTAATAGACATTTTCTTGTATTCATTTATACTGTATATGCTGTACTGCATCGATATTCTCACACCAAGAATTCGATTGTTTTTTAGTTTTTTGCATCAGTATTGTTAGGGAACATTTAAAAAAAAATTTACTCAAAATAAGTCTAAATGTGATGCAGATCAAAAGAAACCGAGTAAATAAAAGATCACAGTTTCACACTAAATATAAGGAATGACAGTATTATTGTTTTGTGACCCATATATCTACAGTATATAGTTTCATATCCACATCCCTGCAAATACCCACTCCTTCTCCTGAGGTGGTTTGTGTTATCGGATTACTAACCATCTCAGATTACTCTTAGAGGTCATTTTATGATGAGAAGTCTTCCCGATCAGTAAATGTGCGTGAAGTGTAAATGGCCCTCATAACTGACGCAAACATTTTAATCTGCAGTGTTTATTCTCTAGAAGTTTACAACCTCACGGAGCATAAAATGGCTCACACCTGTGATTTTGGCCAGGCGGTGGTCTGTGATCACCACCATTAGGAAAGATCCAGCTCTTTGGTGCCTGACTCATCTGTGGCACGCCGGTCATGAAGCGCTGCTGTAGTATCAGCGTTCAAAAGAGACTGAAACCTGTTTAAACACAACTCGCTGTCAGGTTCATCAGGTTTCGGGATGTTTTGCACACACAAACAGAGGCTAAGGTTACCTAAAGAATGATTTAATGGCATGTAACATAGTAACATATTTGTGGGATTTAATTTGTTGTATGATTTTTCCTTTTGTACACGGAGATTGCAGCATACAAGCCACAATGGGATCACAGAGCTGGATTTATGATGTATGGCAGCTCAACACAAAGCTTTTGTGGCTTTGCATGAGACGAATTGTTGGATAACTACACTAAACCCGCAATGTACACGCACAAGGTTTGGATGCTTTCAGGACGTTGTGGATTGAAGTTTATGCTTCCTGGGTTTTGCGTCGAAACATCAAAGGTGAATGCGCTCTATACTCATGGAAATCTGGTGGTCTTTTGGGTTTGGCAATCTCTAGTACATTTGACTGAAATGCACAAGCACGCAGAATCTGTTATAAATGTATCTAGTAGTGGATCATAGTAGCAAGGCTGGTGAAAAATATAAAAAACACAAGCAAAAATGTAAAGACAAGTGTTTCTGGTTCGCAACAAATCAAAGTGAAAAGTATGAAATATTTCACACAACACGCTACATGGTAGTTTTGTTTCAGCTCGGCTCTTATGGCCCCTCAGTTGTGGAGTATTCTTCCAGACTAATTGGAAACAGCGATGTAAGGAATGCTGGAGAAGGGTGGGCGGCCAAATCTTCATCCACACATACACACCCATTTACTGGGGCACTGCAGGGGGTAGGAATCATAGTTTTCTAAAGCATTGAGCGTTAAACATCCATTCTCTGGCTTTGAGGTACAACTTGTGTGGCATAATAGCTTAAATAGATGTACTAATAGTCTTGTATTAGTCTTATATTAGTTTTTGTAATACAAAAATAGTTTCAGGGGAATTCCAGCATTATGGGCGTGACATTTTAAGTTAAAACTTGGACGTTTGAGAGAGACCGCACATGTATTTTCATGTCAAATATTGGCATCTGAGCTATCAGGAAACCTTTGATAAAAACTATATTTTTTAATGATAAGGTTTACATTTGCATAAAATTGACCTCCTCCATCGTGACAGATACCTCCCATTGATAAAAAAGAAACATGTCAGCCACACAACCACTGTATGATTTTTATAGTCAGTTATAAACTATGCTTCTCAGATTATACAAATATAATCTTACAAGTGTATATTTAGGTAAAATCCACAGCACACTGTAAGCTACTTTCTTTGCCAGACTGGTTGATACACACTGCAGGTGAATGTTGTGTTATCTATTATCAGAGCAATCAACTGTGACACAAAATTTCAATACTGCCAGAACTCTGTCAGAGACCAAGATTTATTATTTTGGCAATTAAACGTCATTCAGTTGCAAGGGATCAAACATTTTGCCATGCAACAAAAGAAATCTTTTTATAATTCCTGGAATGTGTTACGGATAGAAAAATAATAGCCAAAATTGTACAGCATGAACCCGGATTAATGGAGCCGCAATGAGATTCAATGTTATCGATGTGATTGACATGCTGGAATATTTGATCTTACCTTTGTTTTGTTTAATTTTATTTATATGTGACATAACGGTCACTAAATAAACACAAAATGTTAATAGTTTTCTCTCACAAACATGTTGTTTTGCTTCAGAAGACATTTATTAACACACTGAAGTCATTTTTGGATTACTTTAATGATGGAAAACTAAGATGCCATTGGCATTGGCATTATAAAGCTAGGATGAGCCTGGATACTATTTAACATAGCCTGCTGAAGAAAGACAATCACATACACATATTATGGCATTAGGGTCAGTAAATTTTGAGATAATTTAGTTTAGGTAAACTATTCCTTTAAGTGGTCAGAATAAACTGCAATGTGTAGTCTGTCTTTATGAAACTATTGGGATGTGAGGGGCAAAATGCTAGTGTGCCGTATGTAGAACATGTCTTGTTTTATCAGACTGACCCTATTGTGGTTTCTGTTTGTATTTATATCTCTCTTTTTCTCATCCACTGTATATGTATGTCTGTCTTTCCAGAGAGATTTGACCCCCGCGTGTCCCTTTCACTCTGTATGGGCCAGCTGTACATATGCATGTATGCGTGCTGGTGTATTTGTGGCCTTCTTTCTTGTACTAATTTAGCACGGCTAAACAAACCACTTTCATCACAGGGGAGGAGCAGCGGAGATCTGAGAACTCTGAACGTTATTATAGAAACTCTGGTCTTATTTAGGATATTTCATATTTGCTTCACAGTTGTTTTTTTCTGTATGGCTTTATTTAATATGGTACTCACAAACACACCACAGCTAGATTTTATTTGCTTTTATAAATAAAATACTGTATAATTACTTGATTCTTAATTCAGGATATGTTTTCTTGATATACTAAATGACCTAAGATATTTAGTCTGTCTTCTAGAAAAATTATTAAATTTAATATATGTTTAAAACAAACAAAAATATCTGCTAGAGGGTACGAAAAATAAACTTTTTTCTTATCCCAGCTGGTAGACACTTTTGTTTGTTAACATAAACTTAGACATAAATTCACACATAAACCTACTTAAATTTGATTCTTATATACAATAAAAATTGCATTTTGCTTATTAAGAAAATGTGTTCTGCACTATGATAAAATGGTGCTTAATAGCACTAAAAGTGGTTCTTTTGCTGTGTAAAGAACCTGTTTGTTTCTTTGTATGGTTCTTCAGCGGTTCTTTGGAGTGGTTAAGGTGCTACGTAGCACTTCTAATGTTCCTAAGTAGCACAATTTGATGAGAAAATATACTATATTACGAGCATTTCGATTTAAGATATATTAGGTATTCGTACTGCATCATCATCATGTTTTGTTAGAACAGCCCGCCAACCCGCCTTACATTTCTTTTAATTTCAGAAGCCGTTTCACTTGGATATATGTCATGATAGGGGGCAAAAAGATGATCGCAACTTCCTTTTTGTGGTGACTTTAAAATCGATGATGCCCATGATGACAAACCAGCATGTTATGTTTATGCTATTTTAGGTTTTATGAGCAGACGTTTCTGTGATAAGTAGTGATTATTTCTTATACATATTTTGGAAAACAAAATGGTTTTCTATACGGTTTTGCTCATGGATGTTTTGTTTACTTGCTACTAAGTTTCTTAAAACTGCGATTTGTAATTTTTGCATCTCTATCACCATCACTGTTTGAAACATTAAATTGCTGATTATTTAACATACTTATTAGGTTATCAAGTCATGATGACATCAAAGTAACGTTTTCCGCATACCTCACAGCTCAAATTATAAATCATTATTACATTATACAGTAAGCTTACCATTGTGATTTGAGGTAAAGAGGCAGTTTTTAACTGTGAATGTTGTTTATTTTTAATCACAAAAAGTTATAGATTACAGCTTTAAACATTTAGACTAAAAAAACAGTTGCGGTTCTTTTTTTTTAAGATGAAGTTTTCAGCATTCCTCTGATTCCACCTCTTAAACTCTAATGTCTTTCCAACACCTCTTCTAACAAACAGAGAGCCAAACTGTCATTGGGTAATTTATCACACTGGAACCACAGCATGTTACTCTTGAATATTGTGTAAGAAACTCTCAGTTCAGACATGCCTAGATGTGTCACATCAAAAACCATTAGTATCATTGTGAGTTATGCAGGGGAGAGATAGTGAGCAATACAGGAAAAAACAAACAGTTTTATAGTAAATCAAGCATAGTAATGGGCTTTGGAGAATTCTAGCTAGTTAGTTGTGGTGTTGTCAACATGCAAATTATATCGCTTCATTTGTTAGAGGGCTTCAACGGCATGTCAAAATAAATATGAGATATGACTATTCAAGTGTAAGCATGCTTGAACTGTACCTTTCCATATAGATGACATCTATTAAAACTCTTAAGGAATGCACCCCAGACTTTTTTTCTTTTGTCTGGACTTACTGGCTGTAATGAGTCACAAGTATAGTTTTGCTTGAGACATTGAGAATTTCATCACTTTCACACCATGTTTTCTGACATCAGATTTTATCAGTTAAAGTGCAGTCTATCATGTATATAGATGATATAGATACAGACTTCCTGAGGGTCGTCTTTTAATGGCTTTGTTTATTCTGATGGTGACTCAAATCTACCCTGGCTCATCCTAATATTGTGTCATATTTAATAAAGCACAAGGCCGGTAATCAAAATGTCTTTGTAATAATTGAATCTGCAAAATCAGTTTACTAGTCTTTATCCTGCATTTCTTCCAACTTTGCACATTTTCAATTTCTTCCCTTTTACAACCAGTTCAGGTGATAGACTAGTTTGTGTTACTGCACAACCAGCTTGCTTGCTTACTCAAAAGAGCATCGTTGTCATTATTAAAGACCTGTCCCTTTCCTCACCACACGGCTCATATAACCTGCTGGAGTCTGTGATATTGCTGCAGCAGCGTTTTTGTGGTAACAGTGTTTCTGGGAAGGCTGCGGTGTGTTCATGCAGATGCTTCTTTAAAAGTTTGTTCAGCCCTTCTGCTTTCGCCCTGTGCACATTTGCACTCGTTCCTTCCTGTGTGCCACCGGCTGCCTTCCTGTCGCCTCTATTTTAGCGTGAGGTCTGAAGGCGCCCATCGAGTCACACTTTTCTGTTTCAAAATGACTGCATCCACCGCACAGCGCTAGGGACACGCGACACTGGCTCGCGCTCCTGAGGCATGCTGGGAGACGAGGAGTGGCGCATGCCTCGTGTTGGCAGGCGGATGCGTGTTATATTTCAGTCCTAAACAAATGTATAATAATAAATCGATTTAGGAGAAATTAGAAAATGACATCAAATCAGTATTATAAAAAGAATGATCTTTTGGGGGGGAATTTAAAAAAAACATTTACAGAAGCAGAAAGAATGTGCTTAGAATGAAATATTGCACCTTTTTCCTGTTTAACACAAGCTTGTATTTCAACAGTCATGTTACTTGTCAAAGCAGATTTTCTGCACACCTATGTACAGCATTTTTAATCATGTTAAACTTGCCTTAGGGTCTAAAACACACACACACTAACACACCCAGCTTGACCCGACTCACATAACCAGTTAAACTACTGCTGTAAAAATAATTATTAGAAGTGTCATGTCACCAAAATTTATGGTTTGTAACAATGCATTTTCCTTCTAAATGACTTTTGCATGAAAGAAAATTCACCAAAGCCTTCACATCAACCAGCAAAACACAAAAGTGTTCCCAGTACTGATGACAACACATGTCATTCACTGCATCATACAGTACATATTGTAAGTAAACACTTACAACCCGTTTAACTTCCGTAATTGAGTGTACCGGTTCCAAATAAAGCAACAGGATATATTACAGGATGAGGTATAACTAACTAGAATGAACTGGAATTTACCTAAAATAAAATGATCTGGCAGTGTGTAATTTGATATTCATGCTTTTTTTTGTTGTAAAATGCTGATGCAGACAAACCCATGCATTACCTGCCTTTCAGCCAAACGCATTATCATCCTGGCTGTTTTTTTATTGTTCACACGTACGCACACGCTCTCTAATCGTGGTTTTTTATTTCATTGCAAGCTAAGAAAAATGTGGAAGTCTGCATGCAGTTATTTAAGCATGTGCGGTAGTCCTGCATGCATATATGCAAGTGAAAGTACGAGTGGGAGGTTGAAAGTTCCTACGATTGGCCTTTGACCTACTTTCCTTTCATTCGTCTATAATTGTGTCAGTGTGACACTCGGATTCCATCGCGAGACAACTTCTCCCTCGAATATCTTCTTAATCTCTCGTCCTTGTGTTTTCAGACGTCTGCGTTGAGAGATTGCATCGAACGTGGCTGCAGGATCCTTCCTCTCCTCTTTTCTCCCCGTCTTTGGCTTTTCTTCTGGCTTCTCACCAGTCGCTTTCTGTTGTTGTTCTTTCTTCCAACTTGGCAGCTGTCCGCCGGAGGAATGCTCTCTCGCTCTCTCGCTCTCTTTCTTGCTTTTTTATTGTTTTTAAGCTCTCCTCACCGACAGACTGGCCCCTTCACAAACGTGGGATAATTAAACGTTTGGTTCTTTTATAAACCCTGCTGCCATGTTCCACTCCCTCTCCTCAGGTCTTAGATTAATAAACAGACCTTTTTGTTTTTTTTCACTAAGACTGTAAGTCAGCAGTGAGCTTTGATGGATATCAACTGCACATATAAAAACCACACATAAATATGGCAATGACCTTGAGATAACTTATCATGCTCATAAACATACGTGCATGCAGTCACTTGTTCGCATAGTTATGTGAAAGATGTCAGTCATGGGATGACTGTTGGCCTTTAAAGACATTAGCAAAGAGCAAAGGGTTCAAATATTTTGTGTTAAGCCACGCTGTACTTGGAGATCGGTTTTTGTCATATTAGTATGAAGAACAAATATGACTGATTGAAAGTTTGTATGTTAAGCTGTTTTTCAATTTAAAATTTATTTAAAATACTTTATAAGTATTTAACACGATAAAGCAATCTGTGATCTTTACATACTTTAAATAGGATTATACGTTGAAAAACTGGTGTGGGTACTTCATACTCGCCAACTTGCAAGAATGCAAAAATGCATTATTCAGTATACTGCATGTCGATTGAAATAAATGGGAATGTTTATGTACAATGTCTATAATTTTGCTTTTAATTTGGGACAGAAAGTATTTCCAAAGTAAGACCCATAGTCCTATTCATTTGAATGGAGGACTGAAAAAAAATCACAATTAAAACATATTTATTTCTGCCCAGAAAATTAGCTCAAAATCAGCTGTGCCATAACTTTTGTTTCTTAAGCTCAAATTGTACTAAAAACACTAAAACACGGCCACTCCTGCATCTTTTTAATATCTATTATATGTGATTGTATGCATATTGAAACTCATGGATGCTACTATTAGAAACAGGTAGTAAAAAACAGTCTGTTAAGAGGAAAATCATCAGCAGTTATGAAGAATTAGCATTTGCAATTCCTTATTATGTTTAGTTTGCAAAACCATGTGACAAGGAAATATTCTCTGTTTGCAGAATCGTATTTCACTGTGCTTTCAAACACACATTTAACTGAGGGATGTGTGCGTGTGTCCGCCTGGACGTTTTCGGAGGGTTTGACACCTCCACGTGGTCTCCACCCCACTCCCCCCGCTACCCTCCCCCTCCCGTCCCACTGCACACTAAAACAACACAGACATGCGTGTCTGTCTCTGAGCGTGTGGAACGGCAATGGTTAAAGACGTGCGAGCCGAGAAGCTTTGGCCACTCCCTCACCCGACCAAGATTTTCTTTTTTTATCCCTTTATCTCCTCCTACTCTAGTTTCCCTTGTTCTCTCTCACCCTGGCGCTCACTCGCTCGCCCTGGCTTTTGTGTGAGCGGCGCTGAGAAAGAATGCGCGTGTAAGACAGGAGAGAGACCGCAGAGAGAAGCGGCTTGTGAGCTTGAATTTTTACAACCGGAGGACGTAAGGACACGGTGACCTTTTCTAGAAGCGGACACGCAACCGTGAAGATCGTAGACACGCGAGGACAGGATGGAAGACAGCCCGACAGGTTTAGCTCCTGTCTGTAACTCCACGGGCGAGCTGAACCACCACTGCACTGGTAATACAGGATAAGAGTGAAGAACTGTGTGTTTGTGTGTGTGGAGGAGTTGCATGCATGTGTGTGTGTGCGTTTGTGTGTACTTATAATGTGCTAGCGCAAGCCTTCTTCCTTTTTGTCATTCAGAGGTTCCCTCTGCACACCACATGGAGAGGAAGTAGTGTGTAACGCTCTGACCTCTGTTCACTAAAGCTGAATTCACCTCGGCTGTGTGTGTGTGTGTATCTGTGTGTTTAGTAAGAGTAAAAATGTTTGTTTTGGCTGTTTGAGTAATCGTAAATGATGACCGCACCAGTGAAGAGTTCTGCGTGTGGTTGGTTTTACTTTTTTTAAATAAACCAGCTTCATTTACATTAGACAAAGGCAGCATACTGTTATCGTCTAGTCCTGGCTGTCTTTAAATCTACCTGGTTTGTGTTGCTCCATCCGTCAGACCTCAAGATCAATATAGTCGATATACAGTACCAGTCAAAAGTTAGGACACGATTAACAAAAATGTTTCTCATGATCTTAAATATATTTTATATTTCTATTGAAGTTACTTTTGTAGACAAAAGTATAATTGTGCCAACATATTTGTTTCTTGAATTAGAAACCGTTTTAATATTTTTACAATTGTATTTAAAAAATAAAGAATAAAAAGCAGTCAATAAGAGTCCAGCATAGATAGAAGTTCCTCAAGAAGCTGAATGATAAAATGCCAAGACTGTGATTTTACCCATTCTAGATAAAGGGTGTCTACTTTTAAAGATGATCAAATATAACATAGTGTTGATTTATTTTGGATCCTTTTAGTCACAACATAATTCCCACAGTTACAATTGTGTTATTTCATGGTTTTAATGGTTTTACTACTATTTTAAAATGTGAAAATACAAATCTAAACAGTGTTTTCAAACATTTGACTGGTACTGTACGAAGTTTACATTAATGAACTTTATTAAATTAAGTTCATTCTAATTTCAGTTTTTAGTACTGTGTGTTTGTTTTGTGGCTTTTTGTGAAATGCCACGTCTGTTCAGAAAGTCCGTTTGTGGCGTCTCATTCATGATGAACCAGCCTGGGGGCACATGTGAGACTCTTTGTAAAGTGTCTAATTGTGTGTGTGGGTATAACTGTTAACACTGAAGACCACAGTAAATTCAATGCCTGATGTGTGCTGTTTTCTGCCCCTAGTCAGGGTGTTACTTCCTTCTTTGTAATAAAGGGTTGTTCAGGAAGACAAAATATATTAACCAGTGCATGTATGTTTATGTGCTCATGCCACATGTAAATCTGCCTGAATGTTTCCATATTGTGTGGCGAATGATAAAAAATCTCAACTTGTTAGGGAAAATTTCAATAGTTTTTTTAATTGTAGGTTTTTGATATATTTTAAACTACTTTCTTTTATTTCTGCCTCATGTGCAGAGATAGCTGTAAGTAAATCCTTTACAGGTTGGTTTCCTCAAAAGTTAGCACTATTGACGTTTGTTTTGACGTCTCGACAAACTTGCCAGCAATATTGTCTTAACCAGTGACACATGTTGGAGGCGTGGCTATTTGTTGTCTGATCAATAACAGATATAGGAGGAGTGTTCAGAAAACCTCTATAGTCTATTTTTACGATTTTGTTTAGTGACACTAGTGGTTCAGTAGATATTCACTTTAACAACAAACAATAAAACATGAATGTTGCGTGACAGCCGATTACAAAGTTGTTGTGAATAACAATGACTGTATAATACCAAAGTCCAGTCTCACTTTCTTACTTTGTTTTTCATACACACTTTTTTGGACACACACACTGTTGTTTTGCTATATTAGCAAATATCCCACACAAACCTGTTGACATTATTTATTGTGATAATAATATTGTGTTATGGACCCCTTTTTTCAAAATGTGGACCACCTAATATGTCTTCACAACTTTGACAGGTATACTGTAGTGATATATTTGAAACATTTGGCATTTACAAGTTTAGGCAAACCAACACACACACACACACACACAGGTGCTGTTTTAACTGTCTGCTTGTATTTGGCACAGAAGTTGATGTGTGTCAGGCCAGATTCCAGCTGGGAGAACCCCTATTCTCAGACAGCTTTTACAGATGGACAGGCGCTGTCTGCTGTGAATGTGTGTAGGATGTATTTGTGTGTTTAAGTTTATCTTGCAGTGAGACATTAGTTTAGGATTGTGCAATAGATATCTAAACCATGTGCAAATAAGAATAGAAACAAGTAGCTGTGCTGCTTATGCTTTCCTGGAAGTCTACACACAATTGAATGAGTTTAAAAACACGGCAATCATATAAACTATGGAGAGATCTCCTTTAGAGGATGTTTACACTAACTAAAAAGTGTCTAAAAGTAATCTGCTGTTTCTTGTTTCACTTTCCTGTTAAAGTGTTTAATCGTGTAATAAAAAGAAGCTCTGTAGTAATAGCAGAGAGCGTTTCATTATTCTCAATAGCTGTTTCTTGGCCGACACCGGCCCTCCTGTACATTTGCAACCTGCTTGCTCACTTGCGTGCCATCTTTGTTATGTACACTCATTTCTTGATATTCTTTGTGCCAATTACCTGAGCCGGTAATGCCATGTGAGTAATCTTTCAGATTAGCCACAGGTCACATGCTTGGGTTTTTCAAAAAAGACGGCCTGTGTTTTAAGCATGTACAGTAGCTTAAATCTCTGTATTCTTATGCAGAACGGATATGGTGCTGTCTGTGCGTCCCTGGGTGATAATCCTGTTCATCCATCACCGAGCGGGCTGCCGTGTTACCCCGTCTCTCCGCCGGCTCTGCATACATAGTTGGCCCGGCCGTGTAGTCTAATGTCTTTAAACAAACATGTCAGCACATGCACTAAACATTTTGAAGCTGCTGCCAGACAGGAGGCCACGTTGCAATAATTAGCGCTTTGTTGAGACACATTTTCTTAATACTCAGTTCATAAGCCCGCATTACGCATTGTATGCTTTATGTAGGCTAATGTTTTATAAACAATTTAAAATGGTTGAATTGAAATTATATGTAAATAGTAAGAACAGGGTTGAAGTAGAAAATGAATCATGGTTTAATTATAGTAACTGTGTTTTTTTTTGGTAGAGTAATTACTATTTGTGTATCCATAATTTACCTAATACAAATATCATGGTTAAACAGTGGTTACAGTAGTAAAACTGTTACTTCCAGTTGATTTAATGGAAAGTTAACTCAAGCATATTGAATTGTCGGATACAGAATTGCACACAGTTTTGTGTACTTCTTGGCAACTCTAGTATGTCGTCTTGGTACTCAATGAATTCATAATATTTACTGTGCACAGTATGCATATACGGTAAAAATAGTAAGATTAAGGGATAAAAAAATGAAAATTCTTTCATCATCTACTACTAGTACTTAACGTCATTTTAAAACCTATATGATTTTCTGATTTTCTTTTGTGTTCCTCCAAAGAAAGAGTCATATACAGATTTTGATTGATATGATAGTGAATAAATGATGACAGGACTTTTATTTTGGGGTGAACTATCCCTTTAGTATGGTAGTATGCTGTTGTGAACATACAGTAGCCATTCATAGATCCCAATGATTCGCTTTTGTGTGTACAGTATTTGCTGTTCAGTTCATGATAGTGTTCACAAATCTACAAACATGCGCAGGCTCACAGGCTTGTGTTTTGTCTTCAACTGTACAATCTATCCGTAAGTATATGTGGTGAAAACACATGTCACGGCACTGTTTTGGCCCTCTTCTCATTATCTAATCTTAGACCCAGACCCCACAGATGTGAGTGAGACTGTGTGTGTGGTTTTGTGCGTCAGGCTCTGGGCTATAACAATAAATCATTAAACTGCTGTGTAGTTATTCATGTCTGTTACATGCTGCTAGTCTGCTAACAGCAGAGAAATCTCATTCATGATGTCGTATCAAGCATCTCACAGCCGTTGTGAAATTCAACAGGGAGCCCAATGAGCAGAAGTGATAAGATGCTTCTTTCTTTTTAGTTAGGCTAGGATTGTGAAATGTACAATACTAAAAAATCTTACAATTCTTCTAACAAAATAAGCACAGTGCTTTGTAAAGGTGCTTTGTGATGATATTTATACTGCCACGTGATTATGTGCATATGTGTGTGTGTGTATGAGTACATATGAACATGTAGATTTTCTATGTTTAATTCATGCTGAATGCATTTAACCAATATACTTGAAGATTTTTAGAGATATGTGTTTGTGGAGAGCCATCTGTGTGCATTTACCCAACTAGTGCATAAGACCAAAAATACCATGCAATGCAATTTTCAGCAGAAAAAGAAATGCAATACAAAAATATATTATTCCTATGTTAAAATTATTCTTTGTCCTAGCTAGAGAACACAATTATGTTTGTTATGATCATTTTTTGTGTTACGGAATTACATGTTTTATGATTGAAATCTTTACTGCCATGATGTTCAGTGGTTTTCTTATCACAATTACATCATGACAGCGCCTTTCTTACTGGTCTTACATACACAAGTGTGAGATTTGGGTTAGTTGTGTAATGACGACTTGACGAGCCGCCACAGAGAAGGATGAGATATCTGTCGGAGCGTCGGCGTAGGCATGTCACTGCTAGTCATTTTGAGAATCGCATCACTTTATTTCTGTACTTTCATTCTTTTTTTTTGCCACATCTTTGAGGTCATTTCCTGTATGAGCTCACTTCTGGAAATGACTCAGACCCTGTCACTGGCCTTTGCACAACCTTCCCGCCTTTATCAGTTGTATGTTGAGCTTTTGAGGTTTCATCTTTGTTATACAGAGCTTAAATTAAATGCGTCATTTCTTCTAAGCAGACAGAGAAGCTGACTTATGTTCCCCTACTAAACGATTACTGTCTAACACCAGATCTTTGGTATTAGATACAAATGGTGCTTAAAAATACCATATTCATATACCTTTGATATTTACATTAAATTTGCTTTGAGTACAAATACATATAATACATGTCCAAAACATGATATTACTTGTATCAGATAGTGAATTTGTTCTTTGATTTATAACTGATATATATGATACACTGAGATATATCCAGCCTTGTGATGGACTGGTTACCTGTTAAAAATGGATAGAAACTGGATAGAAACTCGATAGACCACCAAAAATAAAAGTAAAATAAATGCTCCCAAAAAATGTGGTACCGTGTCCAAAATACCATGGTAGTACTTTTGTAAGAGGAACCATATCCAAAAAACATTAAATTACCATTGTACACGTCTAAAAGCATGATACTATTAATATAAGGGTATTACTGAACCCTTAATTATGTATGAATAATAACAGGTAAATGTTTGTCTGTGCACTAAACATAACACACAGACACCAAACTAGTTTATGCATGCCCTGTACTCCAGTTTACAAATGTGCCAAGCCTCTTAATGATTCTTAAACCCTGGCAGCGTAACTGGATTATTTATCTTGCTAAGACGGCAGGTGAAAATAGAAAACTATTGCTTTATGAGGGTCACGTCTTACTGCAGTTTAATCCTTATCTCACGGTCAAAAAGTGCACAGCTAAACTGCTCTCACATCCGAGTTCCTTTCAGCACAATAGGTGAATATCTGGACTGTTTGTTGTAAGTGTTGCAAATTTAAGTTAACATTAACAAGACGCATCAATCAGCGCTTAGCCGTCTGTGTTTGTGAGACGGGGCGTCTGAATGAGGCTGATTGCAACACTGAGTCTTATCTCAGTTGTTAATCTGCTATTTAACCCGGAGGACTTCCTCCATAGACCTCCAGTCAAATTGAAGCACGCCAAAAACAAGTCTTACAAGCATGCTATCTGGCAGCGTGCCGAGGGATTGTCCCGCGTGGAGTTCGGGATCTCGCTGGGGTTGTGTGTGTGTGTGTCCATTGGGAGGTTCATGTAGGTTTTGTGTGTTAGGTTAGAGGTGTGTGTGTGCGTTTAGGTGTACGTGCAGTAAGGGTGGGAGAGAAAACCAAGGAATTTGACGAGCTATTGTGAAATCTGACATGTGCGGAGGCCTTCCTTCCTCATAGCCTGCAAGGAATCATGGGTAGAAATGTGAAAGGAGGTGTGTGCCAGGTTTAGGGGGCACCAAGGAAAACAAGAAAGTAAGTGTAAGGTGTAAGGTGATAGACCGGTGGTTTAGTTTATGTTTCCAGTGCAAGAAGACATGGGTTCTAATCCTTTTAAGTGAACACAATCTGATTTACTACCATGAAGGTTACCTGGGGATACTGCACCGCCCTCCAACCCTTCATTTTTTCTGTTACCTCCTGTTCTGATTTTATGTTGTTCATTCACTGCCCTGTTATTTTCCGTTTGCACTGCCAGTATCAGACAACCTCCCAAACTGATTTCCTTTCAAAGAAAGGCATTGTGTTAGAGACGATTGCCCGCTCTGTGTTTTCGTGGGCCGCTGAGATAAGATGGTTTGAACGGAAGGACCTGCAGACAGGGAGAAAGAAAATCACAGCCATCAGGATTTCAAATCTTAGAGGCTTCTTTCAGAAAAACCTTGGTGTTTGCTAAAAAGATAAAAGTTCAAGTAGTTGTTTGACTGACTGTGTCTTGCAGTTAAAGTGAAAATACTCTTTCTGTCTTATTAAATGAATCACACCATTGATATAAGTGCGTCCTAATGCCATAAAAGTGTTCACTTACCAGATATCAATATTTGGTGGTTGAAATACCCATAAGAGGTCTTTCTCAAAGTTTTTAAAGCATTTTTTTTGTTTAAAGCATGATTTTTCATAGTCAGATAAAGTGCTGTTTTTACAATTGTCACATCTATAACAGTCCATATTCCTCATAAATGAACACATAAAAATTAAAATAAAATAAAATAATTTTTAATGTTCTTTGTAGAGTCATCTCTTCTCCATTTGTTGGGTATTATTGCTTGTTGTTTGTGTATTATAAATCACAGAAAAGTATGTTGCCTCGCAAAAGCGTGTTTGTTTTTGTCACATCCACATCCACATCACATGTTGTATATTTCCCTTTATTTAAATAGATAACTCATGCATATAGAGTGATATTTTTTATGCCTGGGGTTTAGTAAAATATAAATATAGCTGTGGCAATAAAGCTGCAATCTGTAATTTATGCTTTCTGTCGCCATCTAATTTGAAGCATAAAATCGCAGGTTGCTTTCCGTACATCTTTACATGAGTTAAAGTCAAATGATGACATTTCCTGATAGCTCATCTTATAAATCACTGTTATAGGCTAACCATTGTGAATCAGGTTTAAGATAACGAGAGGTTGAATCGATCTGTTCTCCATGACTGCGGTTGCCACATTGGACTAGTGTTAGCTCTTCACTAATGTGCTTGACTTTATGATAAATCATTTTCTTTGTGTAAGTGTGCACAGAAAGACCCTTTGTTTGAGTATCTACCGACTTCATACGAAGGATGTGGGCTTAGTTTGTGTGTTTCATGTGTGAGTCAATAAATGTCTGCCAGGACATTCCTAGCACGGCTCCGACATGACCTTAAGACTGAAGTCACTGTTATCTTCAGCTCATTAGGATTATTTGGGAAACTTTTCTCAAGATCTGAATGTGTGGTATGGTTACTTCTCGTGCTGGCGTCCATTGAGTGAACAAGAGACACTCAGTACTTCCAGTGATTAATAAGCTGTGCAGAAAGCTTGGATCAGAGATGTGTTGGTGTGTGTGAGGGTTGGAGTTGTTTCAGGGTATAGTATTTTATTCGCTTTAAACCAGATAACCGCAGCTCAGAATGCAGGACCCCCTCGCTCGGGGAACAGGTCCAGAAATTAAAAACCCAACCACAGTTACGCCTGGCAGTTACGACTGCAGGACTGTAGTGCTGAGAATCAAACGCTAACCATCCAGAGATCCACGCTGCTTTACTGTTGTGACACAAATGTTTTGGACATCTATATTACTGTAGGCCTTGTGCACACTACAAGATTTAACACTCATTTATGTCTCAAAGCCCCACGTTTCAATGGGGATCTCACGACCCCAAGATCAAAAACATGACTTTTGTATCTTTTAGTCCTTCTTAGTTTTAAGGCCATCTATATGCTTGTGTTAACCAGATAAACTTTTAGAAGATTTTTAAAACACATTAAATTATTGAACTAAAAATAGAGATATAGCTCATGTACATTTTTGTCCAGTAAATGACCTCCTGAATGAGAATGTCATATCACCTGCTTTTCTTCATTTAACAGATGCATTTATCCAAAGCATCGTGCAAATGATAAATACTTTTTGACTGCAATGGCAAGTTGCAAATCACGGTTTATAGTTATGATCTAAACTAAACGCTACTGTCTTTAAAAGATATGTCTGGCCCCAACTTCCTTTTTTAATAGGAACTGTCAAATGTCAACACAAACAACCCAATCTGACCTACCTGTATTGAGTTTATTGGCAACAGCCAATGAAATTACAAGAGGGGGAAGTGGAGGCGTGTGAGAGGAGTGGATGTGAATGCTGTAATGATGATATACTTTAATCAATATTTGCACATAGATGTCTGCCATTAAAAATCTACATCAGTCAACCTCTAAATATCTCTAGTTACACTATTTATTGACCACAGAAAATAAATTATAATCAGCATTTGCAAGAGGTTCTGTATTGGTGCGAGTTGGTAAACTGTATTTTTCTCTCTCTCATCTCAGATGACAGTATTTCTGCAGCGAGCACGTCAGATGTGCAGGACCGACTGTCGTCTCTGGAGCTGCGGGTTCAGCAGCAGGAGGATGAGCTGACGGTGATGAAGGCCGCGCTGGCTGACGTGCTCAGACGTCTGGCTCTGTCCGAGGACACGGCCGCCGCCGCCAAGAAACAGCAGAGCAGCAAAGGTAACCGAATGCTGTGTGTGTGTTTGCCTTCAGTGATCCTCACACTGTTTACATGCAGGAAGTGTAGGAGCGATGCCAGGGCAGGATCTGTTAACACTTTAAATCCAGCCTTGACCCAAGGCACACAACGTTTCCATTTGAAGAGCAGCTGCGTGTGTGAGATCTGCTGCTCGAGAGAAAAGCATTTTAATATTTCACTATTAAACAACTGACTTTAATTTGTTCTCCGTTTAACACACTGTGTAAAGTCTCTCTCTCTCTCTCTTGCTCTCTCTCTCTCTCTCTCTCTCTCCTCTCTCTCTCTCTCTCTCTCTCTCTCCTCTCTCTCTCTCTCTCTCTCTCTCTCTCTCCTCTCTCTCATCTCTCTCTCTCTCTCTCTCTCTCTCTCTCTCTCTCTCTCCTCTCTCTCTCTCTCCTCTCTCTCTCTCTCTCTCTGCTCTCTCTCTCTCTCTCTCTCTCTCTCTCTCTCTCTCTCTCTCTCTCTCTCTCTCTCTCTCTCTCTCTCTCTCTCTCTCTCTCTCTCTCTCTCTCTCTCTCTCTCTCTCTCTCTCTAGTGTCTCTCTCTCTCTCTCTCTCTCTCTCTCTCTCTCTCTCTCTCTCTCTCTCTCTCTCTCTCTCTCTCTCTCTCTCTCTCTCTCTCTCTCTCTCTCTCTCTCTCTCTCTCTCTCTCTCTCTCTCTCTCTCTCTATAGTATGTTACCATGTGAGTGCAATGTGCCATTATGCCATTATGTTTGTTATATTTCTGGGTCTACCATCTAGTGGCAATGTGCCATTATGCCTTTATGTTTGTTATATATATATATGCTGGTATATGTTCTGGGTTCTAGTGGCTGTGTGAAATGACTTTTGTCTCTTGTGTGAACTGTGTACCAATTACATTCTGACTAACACCTTTATCCTGTTTTCCATAAAACACAAGGAACATAAGTGTCAAAACTGAAAAGAATGATTTATAGTATTATAGTACAGTGTAGGCCAAGAGAGATCGAAGACCTGGAAAATCTGACTGTGTTATCCTGCATCCATTCACTGCCTACCCGTTTCCCTTTCTCTGTGGGATTTGTCTTTTGATGGCTGTGTGTGTGTGAGAGAGAGAAAGAGAGAGAGAGAAAGCAGAAGGTGTGGTCACACAGGGCTTATTTACTTCCATTTATAAGCACACACAGCTGGAGTATTTTCTGGAGCATATATCCTATTCATATTGACTGTAGAAATGGACATGATGTTTAAATGACTTGGTGGACTCTTGAAGAGAAGAGTTGAGTAAATAGTGTATTTTATTATTTATGCAAAATAGAAATCCTAGAGCAGCAGATCCTGTTGCTGTATCTATTGCAGGGTGAATTTACATCAATACAGTCTGTGTTCAGTGTGACCTCACCTTAACAATAGTGTTGTGTGTGCATAATAGAGGAAGTGTGTGTGTTTGTGCATGCCTATGTGTGTACAGCTTTTTTATACATTGTGGGGTCCAAAACGTTTGCCGGTCACGCAATTTGAAATGATAATTAATTATACTAAATGATGTTTATTTGAAAATGTAAAAATGCAGAAAGGTTTGTGTGATCGTTTAGGTGTAGGGTTAGGGTTACACAATACAATATACAGTTTGTACAGTATAAAAATCATTATGTCTATGAAAAGACCCCACAATGTATAGAAACCTAACAATATTGGAATTTATCATTTCCCATGACCCTCCACACTAATATTTTCCATTAACTCGCACTCTTTCCACACAATTGTTCTTATAAAACTTCCTTTTCACTAGTCCGCTGCTAACAGAAAAATACCAGACTTGGACTGGCTTTAAAATTCACTTTAAAAAAAGGAGGCACTTGTTTTTGTCTGTTTTGAGGGTCTTTCTAGTAGGAGTAATTGCTCATACACCTTTTTTTGAGTCATGTAAAATCTGTAATTTTAAGTACAGATTTACACACAGACACTGCGGCTTTGAGTGTGAAAGTGATGATGTCTGTATGTGGGTTGGGAGCTGTGAAGTTGTGACAGTCTGTGGATAGAAAGCAGATATTTTTTTGCTTTCCTGTGGGAGTACGTCACATTATGTCTTCTTGTGAGGCTTTGCAGACACACAAACATTCAGTACACAAGAGGGAGGTCAACTTATGCTTGAATGGTTAAACTTCTTTGGTCATTACGTTTCTTAAAGAACTTGTTATTGGACTGGTTTGTGATGCTTTCCATGTCTTGCAAGTATGACACTGTTAAAAGGATAGTTTCACATTATTTACTTACCCTCATGACATCCCAGATGTACGTGACTTTTTTTCTTTCTTTAGCTAAACACAAACAAAACTTGCAAAGGAAGGCCTAACCAAAATGTTGAAGCTCCAAAAAGCATCATAGAAATAATCTGAGGGTAATAAAAGTCTTTTGAAGTACCAGGGAATGGTCATCGATGCATTTATGAGAGAGTCAAGTTCTGAGATGAGCATGACCTCTGACCTCTCGTATTATGTCTGTGCATTATAAATCTCTTGTGGGAAGCATGCTATCTCAGAACTGTTTACAACAGATGAGGAAGAACAATGTATGGAAGCAAATTGTTTTCTTTGTAGATTTCTAGTTTGTGATCAGTGTTTTGTTTAGGTACTATCCTCTGATTCTCCCCGTTTGTCAGTAGTGAGAGGTCAGAGGTCAAGCTTACGTCAGAACTTGACTCTAATAAAAGCGAGAGAGGTGATTCTTTCCTCTGTCCTATCGGAAATAAAGCCCAAAATCTGAAAAAGCAGCTGTTAACACACTGGAGTCATTCGGATTACTTTAATGATGAATGGATGTGCTTTTTGGAGCTTCAACATTTTGTTCAACCATCTGGTAAATTATGAGAAGTTTAACTATTTCCATAAGAAATACTCATATAATCTCATTAGCAACAAAGGTGATTCATACCCATAAATCAGTTCTGTTTGATGCAAATCAGTTTAAAGAATCAAAAATTTCACATAAGTCCCCCTGTGGCATAAATATTACTGTTTTTGTTTTATCACGTTTTTTTTGTAAGAAATTCTGAAATGGCCAATAATGTCACCAGTAACACTATACAGACAATATGTAGATTTGTAGTATCGGTTAGATTGAACGCACACACACATAAAATTACCCTCGGCAGTCTGATGAGGCCAGCCACACACAGCGTGTGTGTTTTGTTGTGGGCTAATGGAGCGTGAAACACAGCCATGTGGTGCAGACATCACTTTACCGCCCCTTGAGATAATACACACACAGACACGTGCCCTGGGGAGAAACAATTAATGCAATCCAGCACGCAAGAGCTGCAGGGCAAAGTTAGACAATAGCTACACAGACTGTCTTTCAGACAGCGCACGGGCCGAGGAAATGACCAGCGGGGAGCTGGGCACCTACACCAGCCGTTTCCACATGCAGGACATTCAGAGAGTTTTAAATAGCGCAGCTGATGCAAACCATTGCAATAATGACAATGAGGTTTTGCACGATCATACCACACCCAATGCAACAGACCACCTTATTCTGACTGTATGAGACACAAGACAGTACACTTTAACCACAGTGGGCTCCAAGTGTATAGTTTGTATTAATTTATTTCAATATTATTCTTTAAATTCTCTGAATTCCCTGAACCAGTTCTCTTTGCTGTGAATCAGTTTACAAGCAAAGAATTCTCACATAAGTTCCCCTGTGGCATTTTTCTTTGGGTCAACAAATAAATAAATAAATAAATGTAAAAATGGGTTAATATTACTGTTTTTGCAGTGTAAACAGTGTTTCTGTAAAAACTGGCTTCAGAACGTATTAATAAATTGCATAGCAAAATTGCACTGTATGCTACTTCGGATGAAATTTTTATGCTATCTGCCGTCTCTGTAAATGGGTAAAAAGTTCAATTTAAAAAAGAAACACATTTTACAGTATTTGGTTTGTTCTACTTTCGCTTTAATGATAGCATGCGCTTGATCTGGCATGAACTCACAAGTTTGTACAAAACCAATGATCCATGTTATCCCAGCATGACTTGAGAATGTTCCAAAGATCTTGTGCGCTTCGATGGAGGCAAAGACTTTATGCGCAAAGACATCTGACTTTAAGTTAACATGCTGAAAACTTGCTTGCATTTGATTAGTGACCTAGAAATGATCGATAAACTTTTTTTACATTATACTTTAACTTTGTTTAAGCGAAGATTTCAGATTTTCAATGTGTGCAAAGACATTTGAACCCCAGTTTAGATCACAGATATATGAATAGTATAGTGACTTTTTTATGTTGTTATGTTATCTTAAGTACAGTTCCACAAAAACGTTTTAAATAAAAAATCACAAAATAATGTTTGGGGTCATTTATAGGTCTCTAACTGGGGTGTAAAATCAATTTGAACATGAGTTGATGCTGTTTGACTCTGTAAATTATATTAGTGTCCATTGTGATCTGATGATATTTTCTGTTTAGCATCAATGTTAGTAAATCACATCACTAATTCAGTTAGGTTTTCTGCATTCTGATCTCATTCAGCTGGATGTTGTCATCTCTTTACTGTGTGCCGCTAGTGGTGCAGAAAGTGCACATTTCACTTTCAAAACTAAAACAGATCTTCATGGTCATGAAAAATCTGGAATTTGAACATTTCAAGGCCTGTAAAAGTCACGGAATGACTTCTATAGAAAATTTCATTCTCGCCTGTTAAATATTTATAGGCTATTTAAGTTATTTTCTGTATGTGTACTGTTTTCTCTGTTTTATAATATTTTTATAATGACATATGACTGAAAAGGTCATGGAAATGTATCTGTCAAAAGGTGTGGGAACCCTGATAAAGAGTCTATACAGTACACTATTGCTGCAGCGCTGAGATAAAACTTACTATTCATTTCAGTCTCTCTGTTGTAAAGGGATAGCAGAGATATTTAAATCAATCTGTTTTGTGTTTCCTGCAGGTCAGACCGCGATGCGAGAGGCTTATTCTATGTCCTGTATTGCCAACGGCAGTTCAAGTGGACGCAAATCACACAGAGACAGCTCAACAGTATCTGTAGCCAGAAAAGAGACGCTGTCTTCCGCAGCCAAGAGGTAAAATACTCACAACCACAATATGCAAATGTCTTAGACAAATGTTACCCTCAGAACATCTGTATATATGTTCCTGTGCTTTAGGATGCAAAGCAACACCAAGACCGTGGGTTAAACACAACCCAAGTCTTCCTCCAAATGTCTAACAAAATATATCTGTCACATTTTTCACCCCAGTGTCTTCTTCTCATCCCTTCATGTGTATGAAATCTTCCTCTGTTGACCTGCGTGTTGTTTTCGCAGTGGTAGCGGCGAGCGGAAAAAAGACAAGCCTCAGATGGAGGGAATCGTGGAGAAAGTGGAGCCGCCGCAGGCTAATGATAAACCCCCTTCAGCACCCAGCACCCCTCAGGCACCGTCCCCTTCTAGCAACCCCCCCTCCCCTCACCCCCCACAGCCCCAAAGACAAACTTCGGAGAACAAGGGGTCAGCCCTGGCCAAAAGGTTCCTCCCAACAGCCATACAAATATTTTGGCAACGTTCGAGCAACGTTTTGGCAATCTGCTTGCTGTGGTTTCGCAATGTGTTGAATTGAGAGCCAAGGGGGCAGGGCTGACATACTTCTTTAATCGATATCTGAATCGATAGAACGCAGTAGTGCCTGTCTGCTTTTTTCGGCAGGCTGGGATCCCTTGCTTATTTTGGAGTCATTTTCCTGTTTATTTTCTTCAGGAGGTTTTAAAAATTATGCATGAAAAGGTCAGATCTTCTGAGGAAGTCAATGAAGCATTGTAAAGGATTTATTTTAATTCTTTTATATAGTGCTATTTACTTACAGTTGTTGATTTAATGTTTAAAATAAATAGATATATTATTCCCAAAATATTCAGATATTTAGAGTAAAGGTGTAGTAAAAGTATAGGTTCTTACTGTGAATTTAGCTATCAAATATTTTAATTTTAAAATAATAACGATAATATTTCAAAAAAACATTTGTAGTGTAATTAAAAAAAAAAACATGTATATGTTTTAAAAAGTAAAATTACACAATGTGGCTACAGAAACATAATGCATTACTTAATAACCTTAGATAAACGGTTTATATGTTATTGCTGGAAATCTTTATTTAACACTCCCTAAAATTAAATTAAAATGAATGAAAAAATAACATTAACATTGAATTCTTTGAAGCATTCTTATTAAAATATCAGTAAATCTTAAGGGATACATTGTCTTCAAAGAACAAATCTAGCTGTGCTTTTGAAAGATGGCCTTATTAAAAACTTCAGACAGTACAGTACAGTGTTTCTCTGAACCTAGTTTCGGATCATTTGGCTTATTACTCTTTCTTAGTTAACTATATTGTTAGTTTTTAGGCCAGCAGTACTGATGATAATGTGTCAGTAATGCTTTGGATAGCTGAGAGCGGTCCACCCAGTAGAGGAAATGAATGGAAAGCAGATGTCTCTATGCTCAGACCCTTGGCCTCTGCTTAATAAGACATTTACGCTTCAGAATAATCAGACTAGCCCGACCGTGCTTTACCGCTATTAGTCTGTACTTAATAACACAAGAAACCAGCCTGCTTGGTTATTTATATTAGCTGTCTCTTTCCATTAGCCTAAGGGAAGTGGAAAACCAATTAGCCTTTATAATATAATTTCATGGTCCATCCGTGACTGTTAGATGTCGCAAGGAGCAGATTATTAGTCGGGGTCTGTCTAGAATCAAGTCAGTTGCCTAGAAAAAAGCATTGAATAGGTGACAAGAGCACGTGTACGTAACGCAAGACAGTATTTGACATGTGGAAGTGTGTCCGCTCTGCCCCAGAGTACCATCCACCGCCCCTTTTCTCTCAGTCCTCTGTTTGGCAAGGATGGAGATACTTTGATACATCTCTGATCTGCATAACGGCCTTTGTTTGTGTGTTGAAATGTACTTTTCTGGATCACTTCTACTGGTGGGTGGGGAAAATCTTAAAATATATTGATATTCACCTAAAATGTGGGTTAAAATGCCTTTTATTGCTGGTACTAGTTCCATTAGTAGCAAACCATAACCATTCAATGTTGGCGTAAAGCTTTAAACCCGAAGCTATTTATAATTGTCAAAGAACCAGCAGAGATGTGTAGTAGGAGTGGTCCTGAAAATCACATTTGTTTTTGTACCGGTAACATTTTCCTCTTGCACACAGCTTCGCCTGAGGATTACGCTCCTCTTCTTTCTCTTTCTAGATCTCAAATGTTTCCTTCTCTCCACCTTCCCCCAGCTTGTGTTTACCTTCACGTACTTATTCCTGTAGCTTTGCTGCGTGGCATCTGTTCTCTGACGCTCGCCAATGGACTGGGTTTCTCTCACCTGCCGTATCTGTACTAATTATTGAGCGGTTTTTGCTTTATCCGATGTGATTTGCCTGGTGTGTGCATGGATCTTTTACCTGAGAGACCTCATATCTCTTTGACTCTTTGAAGGAGAGGCATTGCTTGTTTTCTGATTTCTGGTTTGATATTAACTAAAGGAGAGGAGTGGTCTTTTGTGATTGGAGGATCTGAATAGATTAAAAGTATACTACGGTATTTACTCTAGTTTATCAATTCACTATAGTTAATACTACTATAATATACTGCAGTATGCTACAATTTACTGTAAAGTCAACTTTAGAATAATGTCTGTTAGTGTACTTTAGCATATAAGATCAGAATATTAACTGTCTCTTTGATAAATGTTCTCCTCCAAGCTCATAATACCTCTCCTATAAACTGTAACTTATTCAGCTTTTGCTTCCCTTTCACATAGCTCAATGATACTAAATAATGTCTTGCCTCTAATATTTGGGGTCTTCTGCAGGGGTAGCAGTGCGAAGCGTGGAGGGGGAATGGAGCGATCTCAAAGCAGCACATGGGACAGCGGCGAGGATAACAGAAATAAACTGGTGAAAGCTGCATCTACTTCTAAACTGTTGGCCAAAGTGGTAAAGAATGCAGACAAGTAAGTGAGGCCTTTCTTCTGTCGCCTGTGCACTTCTATTAAACACCATCTTTCATGTTATATTGCTTGCATATCATAGCGCTATACCTAAACATAGTGTATATCAACCAGTTGTAGGGTTTTAACAATATTTCTCTTCTGGTCTTTTGTTTCCTCTTTAGACACAGAGATCCAGTCATCAGTCAAGGTAAAACCTCATTTGATTCCATGTGTGTTCCTCTTTTTTTGTCTGTGTCTGTGGTGCAAGAAAAACTGATACAGTTGGCAATACATAGAGTTGAAAACATTTACTCACATCAGATTAATACACAGTGTCTTTTCCAAGTCTTTTGACAAAAGACTTGACATACTGTTGTCATTTATCATTTGCAAAGTAAAATTGTTTAAATATTTCAACCACAACAAAGTATTTCATAAAACTGAGCTACTATGATGTCACATCTTGGTAGATAGTCCACAGGTTACGGTTATCATTGCTGGAAACAATCTTATCTTGGGGCTGGATTTAGCCCGGTGCTAACCACAGCACAGCAACCACAACACCTCCCTCTCTCTCTCTCTCTCTCTCTCTCTCTCTCTCTCTCTCTCTCTCTCTCTCTCTCTCTCTCTCTCTCTCTCTCTCTCTCTCTCTCTCTCTCTCTCTCTCTCTCTCTCTCTCTCTCTCTCTCTCTCTCTCTCTCTCTCTCTCTCTCTCTCTCTCTCTCTCTCTCTCTCGTGGTTCCTCATTTGCTCATCCAAACCTTTTTAACATCACACCCATCGTCAGAACTGTTGACTGTCCTGTTATCATTGTGAAGTCAATAGAGTTGTTCCTTGTCGTTTTTGTGTTGTTGGTGTTGAGAGATTGTTATTTGTGTCCCCATACCCAGCTAAAATGTCAACTCGTGAAAGAAACCAAGGTAAGGCCATCCTCACTACAGGGCCAAACCCGCCGAAAGCAATTCCCCTCCCAAACCTGCTTTACACTGGCCTCTCGCACTAACTCTGCTTTCATCAATCTGAAAGATCAATTATAAATCAGTTACTTCTTCCGCTTCCCTTCTTTCTATCTCTCTCTGCTGCTGTGTTTCTTCCTTCCTGAAGAAATATCCTTCACAGCTACAGGCCTAATGAAGATCTTATTCATTTTCTGCTTAACACAATTCAGTTGGTTAAATATAGTAATGAAATAATAGTGCCAGTCAAACTATACTGCAAAGCCACGAATCCAGTTAAGAATGCAAGCACAAGGAAGAAGATTAGAAGAAAGAAATTAGACATTTTCTCTTGCTTACAAGAGAAAGGAAACATTTATTCATTTTTACATTGTGACATTATTTTATGGGAATTAAACTTATTATAAAATAAACATTTGTCATGAGAGGAGATTTCTTTCTAAACATTATCTGTGGTCAAGGCCGTAATATTTTACTGAAATGCTACTGTTTACTATATTAGTAATATTTTAAGCCATGGATGAATAACGGTGCATAACAACACTATTTCTGCTATTTGTTTGTTGCTGTTTGCTATCTCTTTCTGTCTCCGTATCTCTGTCCTATTTCTTTGCAGTTGCTCTTCTGCACGTCGCTGAAAGCTTCTGACTTTCATGATTTGCTTTGGTTTTTAAATGAGCTCAGAGCATGTGAACTTCACTAACTCATTTAAGAGCTTCAGTCGTAGGCTGCATTATAAGAAAGGAATGTCCTGGTCTCAGTACAAGTTAAAGCGCTATGGAAAGCATTTGTGGCAGAATGTTGATTACAGAAAATAGTTCTGACCCTTCACTCTTCATTTCTACAGCACCGCAATTCCAGTGAGAGTGAAAACACAAACGTGAAATGTGGTTAAATCCTTCTTTCTGATGTGGGACTACTTTTCAAAAAAACATGTAAACAGTCTGAATGCCTTTCTGGTATTTTGCGTATCATGTGAAAGTGACCAGATTCATGAGCGTCAGCAGTATGTGTGTCATGACATTGAAATTGAGGCAATCATATAATCACACTAGTCTTGTGTTGCCATTCTAAGTTTCTTTTACCACATTACCATGATTTTTGTGTAAATAAATTTCCACAGATGCTGATGATAGAGCTTAACTTGTGTTAAACCTGGAGCGTTCCTTTGTATTATTTAAAGAGCTTTTATCTTTCTAAGTAGTGAGAATTAAAAAAAAACTATGTTCATGTAATTAACTAGCAAACAGTGAAGAATGACCACAAACCTACTAAAAATAAGAAATGCATATGTTTTGTTTTAGGTATGTAGGTATACAGGTGTTTATATTTTTCAGATTAGAAAAGGCATCACTCATCTTTCTGCTTTGACTTCTCCACAGAGGGAGACTATATAAAAATGTTTATGCGAGGACGGCCGATCACGATGTTCATCCCATCAGACGTGGAGAATTACGATGATGTTCGCACAGAACTTCCTCCAGAGAGACTCAAGCTGGAATGGGTGTATCCTTTCTGACAGCATTTATCTGTCTGTTTTTATTCTTTAAATTCATTTCAATATCACACATAGAGATATATCAAAAGTGCTTTACATTAATGTCATAAAGAAAACATAAAATAAAGTGTAATTAAAGAAAAAACAATTGTTTTTCTGTTTAATTCGACGTATTGGCCTGTATGTCAGATTTGTGTCGGCTATCTTGACTCAGTTGGTTAGATATGGCTACAGGGGACGTGACTGCCGTGCAAATGTCTATTTGCTTCCAACCGGGAGATTGTTTATTTCATCGCCTCAGTGGTCGTGCTCTTCAACTATGAAGAAAGGACACAACGGCACTACTTGGGACACACTGACTGTGTTAAATGGTAAGATCCTATTTATATTTCTAATAGACTTACACTTTCTACTATTGGGCAGTGTTGGGGTGTATAAACTGCGTACATTGTCTTTACCACCAGACAGAAATCACTGAAATACTCTAGACTAGGAAGGTACCTTATGAAAGATGTGCTATAATAGAAAAATGTTTTTATAGTTAGTGAGCACACAGTAGATGGCTGAACAAGCCATGGCCTGTGTACAGCAGGACCACTGTATTGACCAATCAGCATCCAGGACCACAATGGTTCGTATAACAATAGAGGCGACCACACAGATTCTCATATAAAGCTTTGTGTCTGTGTCTCTTGTAGTCTGGCTGTTCATCCGGATAAGATTCGCATCGCCACAGGACAGATTGCTGGTGTGGATAAGGACGGCAGGGTAAGTTTTACCAATACACCTGCCTGTGATAGTGTACAAACTTGAGTTTGATAAGTTGAATATTTTCCCATATGCAGCATATGCAATTATGTAGGTTTGGATTTAAACAAGTGCATTATTCATACAATTCTTAAAGTAAAGGTGTAGTAAATTGGTAACAGGCTGCAACATTGATAATCTTTTAATAGCTGTGATTTATGTCAGACATGGCTCATCCTCTTATAATTGCTCTTTATCTTTACTGTTTTTCAGTATGTGTTTGTTTTCTCACGCTATGTACTATTTGCTTTAGAAAAATGGAGGATTAAAAGCTTTTCTTGTCGTTTTTAGGACGTTATTCTTCTTTATTTTCTAGCAATCCACTCCATCTGTGGCTAGTATTTAAAGGGTTTACTCTGTTATGCTGTAAATAAATATAATAACATAATATGTTGAATATAGACATTATACAATTATTCTTTGATACCAAGATAGCAGGTACAGTAAAGCAATAACATAATGTGTCATAAGCAGATGTAGTTAACATTTTGTAAATACATTTGCTTGTTGTACAAAATGTCGTTTTTAGTCTTTTAATCGTTTTTTTAATATGAAAACTAACTTTTTACTTTTCTCTGATGTGTACAGCCGCTTCAGCCTCATGTGAGAGTGTGGGACTCTGTGAGTTTATCCACACTGCAGATTATTGGTCTCGGTACCTTTGAGAGAGGAGTGGGATCCCTCGCTTTCTCTAAAGCCGTGAGTCTCATGTCTCTGTCCTCTAAAAAGTCTAAAAAGTATAGCATGCGTTTTCCCATCATTTGTTTATTATAAAATATGAATATACTACAAATAAATGTAGTAACTTAGCATTTTATCCAGTCCAGTGAACATGTGCAGTGTGATTGTATACTGCACATATAACGGATCTTCTGTGTATTACACGAAACTGTGTGCAGTACAGTACTTTTTTATTCTTGTGTGTGTTTTGTGTGTGTACAGGACTCAGGCATTCACCTCAGTGTAATAGACGACTCTAATGAACACATGATAACTGTGTGGGACTGGCAGAAAAAGTCAAAAATTGCTGAAATTAAGGTTTGTGGACACTCTTCATTTATTTCATTATCTCATCCATCACTCACTTTTATTATTTTTCAAAATAATTTTTCCCTCAGATTTTTATCCTATATCTAATTTTAGTTTTTTTTTCCTTTTTGTGTTGTTATATTGTATTGTTTTATCGTCATCTCTTTCTCTTTTGCTGCTTTGTTCTCTATGTAATGGTTTTATAAATGAACTGTTGTTTTAGACGACTAATGAAGTGGTTTTAGCTGTGGAGTTTCACCCCACTGATGCGAACACCATCGTCACCTGCGGGAAATCTCACATCTTCTTTTGGACCTGGAGCGGTTCCTCACTTGCCCGCAAACAAGGCATCTTTGGTGTAAGAACACACACACATTTGTATACCTCATATCACATAGTTTAATATGTTAAAGCAACACGCCAATAAGAGTATCATTGTATAAATCGTAATGCATTTCTAGTGGTTCAATTTAGTAAAATGGCGGTAACAGCATTATGATAAATGACACTGATGTACAGTAAATAGTTAAACAAAACATGTAACTGGCCATATGCATGCAAGATATAAAAGCATTAAAACAGAGACTTATAAATTTATCTTCAATAGCTCAATTAATTGTATTTAATGTATCCTATCTAGTAGAGAATTTGTTTAACCTGACCACATTTTTGTGTATCTTTATAACAGAAATACGAGAAGCCGAAGTTTGTGCAGTGTTTGGCCTTCCTCAATAATGGAGACATACTGACGGGAGATTCAGGAGGAATAATGTTGATATGGACCCGCAGCACAGCCGAGCCAGCACCAGGAAAAGGACCCAAAGGTAGACACACACATGGCCACATCATTAGCACTGGCATGATATTAGAAGCACATACCATCATCATTCCTCTCATTGTTTCCAGCATTCTGAGGCTACAATGTTAAATGTTAAATATTCGGATTAGAAACACAGAACTGGCTGTTTACATTCAATACCTCACAGACACTTTTAAACACAAGAATTCATGTGAGCATTTTATTGCTGCCTCCTGTCAGTCAGATACTTGTTGATACTTGCTACTAATAATACTGTGGAAAGACTGGTATCATTACAGGTATTGTTACAGCACTATTATGTATATAACCAGAAGCACAGAATGTGAAGGAATAAAATTAATTTGGAAAGTGGCAGTGGCACAAAGAGAACATTTGTGTGTTATAAATCTGTGGTAGAGAGTGACTATGAAGACTTGGCGGTGCACAGGCCACATTTGTGAGTTGAACTGTGTGTTTGCATACGAGTGTGTGTGTGCGTAAGTTGACAGATTGTTTTCTCTGAGCTGATTTTGGAGTGGTAATGGTTTTCTCTGGCATGCTGTGGAACTGGATTGGCTGTACCACAGGCTGAATAGCTGCCAGCCTCCTGCTCATTTATCACTCCTTTATTTACCCCATACACTCATGTGATACAGCACCCCCTGCAGGACAGAGTAACAACTACAATTTCCAGACAGAGAGCGACAAAGTTTGAGAAATGAAAAAGTTCAAATTGCTGTTTGTTGGAATTAAGCAAAAAACTTTTGCAGTTCTTAAATATCAGCTTCTCGAAAACATAAACGTGTTCATCCAGATTTGCACATCAACCCCGGTCATAGACAGTATTACACTGTCTTAACCAGATGTGATGCGATAAAGTGTCAAGCCATAAAAGCTCCTTTATGTGTGACAGTTTTTTGTCAAAACCAGCAGTAGTCATGAACGAAAGAATATGATTTTTTAGTTTTAATATTTATGTGATGTCACACTGGATAGCCTCGCCCACATTGATATCTCATTGGAAAAATGGAAAATTCTGCTCCATAAAACTGTATATTAAAAATGGATTATTATGTAAAATATTTTATAAAACGGTTAGTTTCATTCCTTTATTATGATTTCGTATAATATCGTATTGTGTCGTATCGTATTGTGGACATGGTTTTAACATTTATGCACAATGGTTGCAGTTCATTGACACTTTAACCCGCAAGCTTGGCGAATGGTAATACCGGGTGTAAACACGGCCACAGAGCACTTACAAAAACTATGCAGACTGTCGGGTCAGATAACTAAGCACTTTATGGAAATTTGTGTGTAACGTGCTCCTGTTGTGCAGTGTTACATGTGCACCGCTCAGCTCACAGTTCAACGGCAAAATCTACTCCATCGGTCGCTGAAATTCATGTCTTCCTCATCTCTTTAAATCATTTTGCATATGTTGTGTCCTGAACTGGCCCCGTCTGGCTCGTTTCCCGCCTCTGCATCTGTGCTAGAGCCTTCGTTCATAGATAGCAAGCAGACGTGCAGGTGTGTTCCCCTGAAATTCGGTGTGTAATGTCAGAATGTCGAACGACACACACCCAAACATCTCTGTTGCAGAAATGTGAGAGCGTTTGTGAGATTATGTGTGTATCGCTGGGACTGCTTTAGCATATTTCTCTGGCTTTGGCTCTGTTTGCAGGGAGCAGAGCCATCAGTATTACTGCGTCAGAGAGAAGTGTTAATCTACAGGAATTCCCAGAATGCATCATCACACAGACCCCTGGCCTTACTGGCAAAGATATCTTTAAAAAAGCATTTCTCTTACACACACACAACTAATAGCCCTATCGCATCTCCGATGGCAAAACAGTCTGGCGCATAAACCACATTAGCCAAGCGAGGCGTTTGTGGTATTCTGTTCCCAGAAATTGTGTGTAAGTTAGTCTCCATCTGTCTAACTAACACCCCCCTCTCGTCTCCCCACAGGAGCGTTTCAGATCTCTCGTCAGATTAAAGCTCATGATGGCAGCGTGTTTACACTGTGTCAGATGAGGAATGGCACTCTGCTCACAGGGGGCGGCAAAGACCACAAGATCATTCTGTGGGACCATGACCTCAATCCAGAGAGAGAAATCGAGGTAAAAACACACACGTGCATGATTTAACAGCTGAATGATTATATGTTATCAATTCTTTTTTTGTGTTGTTTTATTTAAACGGTTTTATTTTAGCGTATTACGTGAGATGTATCCTAGATGTATATGACTTTCTTTTCTTCAGTTGAACACAAATAAATTAGTTTTATATAAAAATGCTCTCATGTTATATTCTGATATGGGATACAGAATGTTAAAACTCATGGTTTTTGCATTTCATGTGACAAAACAAGACACACGAAAACCAATTAGATTCAAAGTTCTCAATGGGCTGCAATATTTGCTTTGGTACATTTATTGGTTTGTTACGATGGATACAAATGTGTCAGTCATGAATTAAGCTTAAAATATAAATCTTTTTCTCTCACAAATCATTTTGCTTTAGAAGACATTTGTTAACCCACTGGAGTCTTGGAGCTTTTGGGAGCTTCAACATTTTAAACACCATATAGGAAGAAACATATTGTAACATTTTAATATAAAGTTATTTGTTTATAGAAAGAAAGATATTAAGAATGAAGTGTTTATATGTGTGTAAACTATTTCTTTAAAAAGCCAATAAAACTTTTATCAACTAAAGCTAAAAAATCAGTCTATCAATTATCAACAGCTGATAATACCATAATAATAAATTAGCTTGCATTTAAAGGATGATATACTGAAAATTGATACTGTAATATAATATACTAGTTAAATATTTATTAAATAGATCGTAAATATTAAATGTGATGTAAAGTAAACATATGACTTTTAAAAAGTAAAAGCAACTATTTATTTCTTGTAATAAATACTGTACATGGGTAGTTGACAAATGTCTGTGCTATTATGTGACATGTAAAATGTAGGAAAAAACTCTTGTAACTCCAGCAATGAAGATAAATCTCTTATACTATTTCTATATTATACATTTTTAAGGACACATATTTATCTGTCAACTACCCACATGCTAAATGACACTTTTCAAATGTATTTCTCAACAGGTCCCAGATCAGTATGGAACTATTCGTGCTGTAGCTGAGGGTAAAGGGGAGCAGTTTCTGGTGGGCACATCTCGCAACTTTATTCTTAGAGGAACCTTTAATGATGGATTCCAGGTGGAGGTGCAGGTAAGCCAGACACATACACACATACATGTACACAACACCAGCCCTTACATGCTTCAGAGCTGGTGTTTCATGGTTGTTTGTATTTTCAGGGACACACAGATGAACTGTGGGGTCTGGCCTCCCACCCTTTCAAAGACCTGTTCCTCTCCTGTGCTCAGGACAGACAGGTGTGTCTGTGGAACTCGGCGGACCACACGCTGGAATGGACCAGACTGCTGGACGTAAGAGACATACACTTCAATAAACACACACATGCTCTGTTTGGCCTGGATCTGCGATATAATAAAGCTGATCACATAAAGTTTCATATAGTTTGATTATGAAAGCATTGATGAGGATGTTCCTTGTGTTTTTAGGAGCACGGGCACTGTGCAGATTTCCATCCTAGTGGTTCTGTTGTTGCCATTGGTACTCACTCAGGGAAGTAAGTGATCTCTGTGGTTTATTTCAAATTTTAAAATATATATATTTTTAATTACTTGGACTACATAATGACTTAAAAGCAGCCAATAAGAGTCCAGCATAGATTTCTGAATGACTGAATTTCTTCAGTGTTGTTTAAAAAGCTTGTCAGGTTGAGTTTCTAAAGAAGCTGGATGATATAATGTCAAGACTGTGATTTTACAAAGTCTAGACTACTTTTGAAGATGATCAAATATAACATAGTGTTCATTTATTTCGGATGCTTTAATTCACAACATAATTCCCACAGTTACAATTGTGTTATTTCATGGTTTTGATGAGTTTACTACTATTCTAAAATGTGGAAAAAATATAAATAACAGTGAGTAAATGTTTCTAAACGTTTGACTCGTACTGTACGTACAGTATCTATGCATTACATAAATTACAGTCGTTTAATGCTCGTGTGTTTCAGGTGGTATGCTCTGGACGCAGAGACGAGAGATCTTGTGGCCATTCACACAGACGGCAATGAGCAGCTGTCAGTCATGCGCTACTCTGTCGGTGCGTTTCTGTTTTATAACCTAGCAAGTCACATACATTTTAAAGCATTATGTGATCTACATTTGATTACTTTTACATCACTCCATGTCGGTGTGTTTCTCCATCAGATGGAACGCTGTTGGCGGTGGGATCACATGATAACTTCATTTACCTCTACACGGTGTCGGATAAAGGACGCAAGTACAGCAGATATGGGAAATGCACTGTGAGTTTCTGATTAATATAAACTGAATTTTAAATGTTTAAATGAATATTTGACATAATTGACACTTTGATAAGCTCCTCCCTCCAATCACTTTCCCATTGGCACTAACCATAAGTTATGACGCGCTTATTCATTCTTTACAGCTGCTAGTTTTGCCATTGTTGTGAAGTGTCATGATAAAGAAGAGGGTTGGGATTTTATTATTATAGGGTCATGTTTTACGAACTACAGAAGCTGAAAGACATCAGACAGTGATTTTAGGCTACTAGAGACATTGAGAAAGTGAGAGGAGCTCATGACTTTATAAAACAATTATTCAGTCTGTCTGTCTGCCATGTGCAAACTGCCTTTCCAGCGAACCGTGCATGCGTGTGTATTTTTGCTGTATTTTTATTCTGTTTTAGGATGGTAAATGTATGTTTGTCTGTCTGAAGCGGGTCTCGTCTCACCACTGTTTTCATTCATCATCTTTCTTTAAAAACACTCTTTGGTATTTTGCTCTGCATGTTTTCCTCATCTGTGTTTGATCGTTTAGATTATAGTATTACCGGCAAAAGTGAAATCATTTGTATGTGTGTGATTGTTTCTGATGGCTTGTCTTCCACAGCCATACGAACTGTTGAATGAATGAATGAGTGTTTGAGATGGCTGAAGAAGCATTATTGTAGTGGACAGAATAGAAGCGAGCCTCTTTTTCAGCCTTCCTGACTGGTTCTTGTGGGAGTACAGACATTATGGGAAGTCTGGGCTGTGATGTTATTGATGTTGGCAGACTGTTTGCACATGTGTCTGTTAGCAAAGTTCCACCCTGTTACTCGCAGACATACAGACAGACACGAGCAGATCATTACATATAGCGCATACCGTGTTATGTTGTTAAAGGACGACATTCCAAGATATTCAGTAAAAACTTAAATTGATATTGTTAGACCTTGCTTGTATATATGCGTATACATGCTGGATTAAGTTGAACTACTGATTTTGCAAAAACAAACTGAACTCTTGGATGTATCATGGTAAAAAAGACAATTCTGTTGTCACCCTTAATCCACATGGGTTTATTTCATAGTTCAAAATCCAAAGAATAAGTTGCAGAGTAGCTCTTTTCTATACAATGAAAATGAGACGGTGATTCACAGTGTCAGGGTCTTTTGTTGTGCGTCACGGTTTAATCATTGCTTTTCACTTCTGAACTGAATTCAAGCAACTCTGTTGTCAATATCAATTTATTCTGATTATAAACATTGTGACTGAAATGTTTTCTTTCCATTTTTAAATCTTTTACATTTTCATCTCTTTCCTCAGGGACATTCCAGCTACATTACACATCTTGACTTCTCCCCCGACAACAAGTTCATCATGTCCAACTCAGGAGACTATGAAATCCTTTACTGTAAGTAACGGACCGCAGCGGCATTGTTTCATGAAAAGTGGGAATAGAGCACAGCAGTTGCTCTCTTTACTCCAAAAACATTCATTTCCAGTCAACAAGTTTACTAGAAGTGTCTATTTGGCATATGCTAAACTCTCATTACATCTTTTTCTCAGGGGACATTCCAAACGGTTGTAAGTTGATTCGTAACCGCTCTGAATGCAAGGACATCAACTGGGCCACCTACACCTGTGTGCTGGGCTTCCATGTCTTTGGTCAGTATCTGCATAATGATTCAACCATTCATTACCATGATCACATACTCATTAGACGCATTGTTTGTGCGTGCGCATGTGTGTGTGTGTGCATGGCTGGTATTTGAACTTTTCTTCATAGTCATTTCCCGTCAGTGGTTAAGTCTTCAGGGGGTTTTAGTCTCTCTCTCTTATTATAAAGTCTGATGGTCCGTCACTTCTGGTCATTATAGCACAAGTTTCACAATTATCATCTGTCTATGTGTAATTTTACACAAAGTTCTTCATGAAACTCACTCCAAGTCTGTCAAGAGTCATTACAAAAACTAGATCAACACACGGCGAGCCTTGTGTGTAATACTGAGACATCTGCATTCACAGAGATACACAGTCTTGTGTCAGCGCAGTCTTGACCGCAACATATTTCATCACTTTATTGCCCTGGAGAAATATTTTGTAGTAATGTTTAAAGTCACAGCACTGTGCTAGAAAATGAAGGCAGTGCTATTTGTGAAAATATACGTTTGTTACTGCAGACAGACTGTGTGTTTGTCCGTCTGTGTCAGTCAATTCAAACATTATTTTATTACACCTATACACTTTTCAGAGGTACTTTTGCAGAACAGCATTACAGAAAATACATTTAGCAGAAAACAACAGAGACAGGAAGGAAAAAGAAAAAATCATGATAAGATGACAATGACAATTTGTAAAAACAATGAACTATCTATAGGATTGTAATTGTAAGCGTGCCTGTTTTTCTGTAAATCCTTAACCTGGTGTTCTTCTGCCTCCTGCTGGTAATTTTATCAATGGCTGCTGATCCATTTACAATTTCTTTCACAAGTTCCGTTCACAAAAAGAAACAGCAGAAATGTATTTCTTTCTCTTAATTATTGAAGCATCTTTCTTATTATGTTACTATTAAGTTATGTTCGACAACCATTAAATAAAAATACTGTATGTATAAAATATAATATCTTCATTAAGGAATATAGACACTTAATCTAAATTCAATTTACACAGTTAATGTTGTTAGACTGAATGCGAATGAATTTGAGTGTGTTCCATTTTAAAACCTGTTCATTACATTAAACCACCCAAATGAAGTGTAAATACAAGAGGACGTTCCAGTGAGTCATGTTTAATAGATTGACTCATTAATGTGTAACAGGTGTTTGGCCGGAGGGCTCAGATGGGACAGATATCAATGCTCTGGTGCGATCTCACAACAGGAAGGTGATCGCTCTTGCTGATGACTTCTGCAAAGTGCACCTTTTCCAGTATCCCTGCTCCAGACCCAAGGTCAGTCACAACACCTGATCTTTAATGTATAATATCTAATGTGTCAGTAAAACCAAAAAATCATTCAACCACTATCAGGTCTAAGTGATATTCTTTAATGTTTTTATTGCTTAATTTAAACGCAGGCCCCAAGTCACAAGTACAGCGCCCACAGCAGTCACGTGACAAACGTGAGCTTCATGCACAATGATGCTCACCTGATCTCAACGGGCGGCAAGGACACGAGCATCATGCAGTGGCGTCTGGTGGAGAAGACCTCGTCTCTGGTGCATAGCGACTCAAACCTGGGCCTGAGCGATTCTCTGATGCACAACTCTACCCATCGCAACCTGCCGTCAATACCCAGCATACCCCAGACTCCGACCGAGCCTGTGCCGGTGCCAACATCGCTACCCATCACCACCCAGCCCGACACCAACACGCCCCCTCCCACGCCCACGGCCACTCCTAATGGACAGCAGGATGAGTCTCCAGAAACCCCGCCCTTTTCCGAGGAGACCACGCCTCCTTCCGACAGCACCCTGAGCCCCAAGGACAGCCTAGAGCCTAGCGATGATACGGCCACGCCCAGCGATGAGGGCACGCCCTTTAATCCACCCTTATAAGAGGGTGATGTCATTGTAATGGAGGTCCGGCCCCTTCTTTTGCCCGCTCTGTACCCTGCACACGGCACCAGCATGTCACTGTAATCTTTCTGTTGGAGTACAAAAGCAGGCTCTCCTCACTTTTTTATTCATTTCTAGTTTTGTTGACGATTTGTTCATTGGATGTGACTGTGGAGGCATTGATTTGGGTCGAATGGTGAGAAATTAGGAACGTGTTGTTAAAATCCTTTGAAAAGATTTAGCGTACTTCAGCGTTTACACTGACACACACAAACATACACATAACAGTAACTGTGATTTTGTAGTGATACAATTAAAAGTATGTTTTAGACCTTTATGAAGCCAAGATTGGTCATATTTTATAATTTACCCATTTAAAGATGTGTGCATAAACACAAGTATTCATATAAGCAGGCCCACAAAAACACAAAACAACAAAAGCGTTGACATTTGGCATTTCACATGTTAATGGGGTTTTTAGTTGTATTGTTCATGAATAAATTTAAATGGACTATATGTTTCCTAACTTAAAGAAGTAAACCGTTCAAATCACCTGAAAAATACTAATTTTGTCATTGTATAATTTTTGCAATTTGGAGGATCCTTTAAAAATCATATTAATATTAATAAGAATATTTTCTTGTATTCTGTCACTTATTATAAAGGTTGGTGGTGGATTGCGTTTAAACTGGTCTGCTTACATCAAATCTCTCTGAGCCAAAAAACAACATTTGGACATGCCAGGCAAACAACCGTATCTCATTGGTCAGATCCTGATTCCATTGGCAGCATCTGCAAGTCGCCATGATCACCTTGAATTTAAACTTGGCATGAGAAGTGCACGATTATTACCGCTTTACAGAATAACAGCAATGTACTTCATTTAACACATCCATATGCACACACAGACATATATATATATATATAGACAGTTAATTGCTCAAAAGCCTGACCTGCCTCAAAATACGAG
This sequence comes from Beaufortia kweichowensis, assembly GCA_019155185.1. Classification (NCBI taxonomy): domain Eukaryota; kingdom Metazoa; phylum Chordata; class Actinopteri; order Cypriniformes; family Gastromyzontidae; genus Beaufortia; species Beaufortia kweichowensis. The sequence goes on along the minus strand of CM032801.1, from coordinate 15,527,743 downwards.
TCCTGCATGACATTAACCTGCCCGTATTTACAGTCTCAAATGACACGCACAGAAATATCATCAAAGCCTCACCTTTCCGTCTGAAGATATCATGCCACCCTCACATCTGAAGTTTTCCCTGTTGGACTGGAGATCTCCTGTGCGCTTCATTGCCTCCATTTTAACCCTTGATTTAGATGATTCTGTCCTCTCACTGAGACTGAATTGTTTTTAGCTTTTATTTCGGGACTGTTTCTTGTCATTTTGTTCATTGGACTGAGATGTTCTTGTTTTTTATCCATTGAGAGAGAACGATTAAACAAGTCTTAAATGTGCGCGAGTATGTGTGTGTGTGTGCGCGCGCGCACGAGCGCTTTTTCATTCCGCAGAATTCTCAGGATCAGACGAACTGAAAGAATAAAGCATTGCGTTTCCTGCTTCTTTTTGTAATACACAAATAGTACCAAAATACCATGTTTTGTTTTTTTGTACGTAATAATGCTACTATGGTAATATCATGGTATTCCTGAAAGTACTTTAAGGATGAATTCAGGTTATTTGGGCCACTTTTTGACAGCGAGGTTACCTGAATTACCTGAATTCATCTGAAAATGTTATACCCCGTATTATCTGTATTGTAATATTACCAGATCATATCGTTAATATTACATTACCATGGTATTACGATGTGATACCTCTGCAGTTTTTTGTTGTCTTTTTCTCAAAATCACGTTGAGAGATGGATGTGCGAAAGTAAAGCGTTAATGGAAGATTGTTCCTCTGCTGCCCTCTACAGTAATGATTGTATAATGCCTCATTATCATGAGATAGAAAATATTGATTAAAAATTGACCAAAGAGTCAGTTTTCAGTAAGTCTGGCACAGCTGTTTAGTTAAATTTGCCTCAAGCGCTTGTTAAAGAACGACAGATATTTTTTTGATCAATATGAGATTTGAAAATGAATCAATGCTGAATGATTCTTAGTGATTTTTGGCCAATTGAAATGAAAAATTTGATGTTAAATGTGGTAATGTGGAACAGATGAATACGATTTCACTGTGGGCGGGGCTACCTAGTGCACCGCCATATGAACACAGATCTCAGATCAGCTGCTGGAGGCAACTTTTGACAACACACTGATGGACAGTCTGTGTGTATAAAGGCATAAGACACAGAAAATATGGTTTATTTTTTAAGACTTTTGAGAATGAGATGTTGATGACCTGAGAACGACTTTTAAGATGAGATGCAAGATTTACGTTTTTGAAATCTCAGATACATACAGTCATTTTTTTAAGTTGTTTTCCCTTTTAATAATAAATGACAATCTTTTGTAATGTGTTTTTTTTTAATTGCATACCAGCATTCAGATGGAGGAAATGTGTCTGATCTATGTGTGATTGTTTTTTCAGGTCAAGTGCATGATATGGTTGTAATACTGTAGATGGACTAGATGGCTTTGAAAGTGTTTAGATGGAGAGATAGCTGTAGATTGATTGCTAATTGATTGTTTGTGTGTTCCTGGTGTGTGGTGTAATGTTTATGCAACATTTGCGCTGTAGCCATGGGGCAGATTGACTTTTTCGCTGTGAAAATGTGTGTAGTAAGTGTCTTTCTTTTCAGTGCAAACATGCCTCCTTATTGTAGATTACACCTTAACAAATGTCTTTCAAGAATAGAGAAGAACGTGTTAATCAGGCACATATCCAGACGTGCACTGTTGTTGACTGCATTTGATGGACATTACGCCATGCAAGTTGCATTCAGTGCAGAGTTTGTTTGTTTTTGGCATGTGATTTGCGTAATATCTTTGTCGTCCCAGGCGATGTGCCCTTCAGCTGGTCTCCAGCTTACTTTTTATACCTTTTTAACACTGCAGTTTTTTAAGGAAGTGGAAAGGTTTTTACAGTTATTGCCTTGTTAGATTTCAATGGATTTGTCTTGACGTATTTAATGCACACTCTCTTTTTTTAATCAACTACAGGAAAGCATTAATTCAGCATGAGCAATCCTCAAAAGCTTCTGTGGAATGGTATTGTGCTGTCACTATTTCACAAACCTTATTCTTCATCGTTGTTGTTGCATTCAGAGCTGGTTTTGTTGTGTATATATTGGTGTACTTGTATGTATATACCTATTTTGGGGGGAAGGGATGTGCTCTTAAATGCAGGAGGTGTAGATTCTTTCATATCTTTCACATAATTTGCTATAAAGAGGAGCTTTTTCCATCCATAATAAAACTAAGGGATTGTTTCACCTGCAGATGCAGGTACAGTGGCCTTCTGGCATGAAGATGTGTTGTATCTCTTCCTGGACATTGCTCAGTTTGAAGAAATTGTCACTGACGTCAAGTTTCTTGTGTCTCTTCCAAGAACGATCATACTAGTTATTTCTCAACTTGTTTAGACGAGTCTGGATAGCCAAATGGAGAGCTAGATATAAAAATGTTTATTGAATGTCACAGATTATTTGCCTGAAACGAATGAAAAGTGTGTTGGAAGTACTAAAAGTGAATAATATAAAAACAGATGGTGCTCTACCAGTTTGACAGGTGAAATTGTGTACTGTACAAGTTATTAATGTCAGTAGTGATCACCATCAGGGAAAGAGACAGCTGTTTTATCTGCTAGACATAGAGTACACGGAGAGAGAGGTCAATTACAACATGGGAAAAATACAAATCTAGATTCCCAGGCAGCGATTGTATCTACATTAAGAGGAAATATCAGGGTTGACTACATCTCTGGACTTCCAAACACTTTGTTTTTACAAGGGCGTTTGATCAAATCCTCATACGGCGAAGCTCATCTTCCATTCGAAGCTTTTTGATGAACAGAATGGTGATTACAAAACTGCAATAATGAGGTTGATCAAGATTATGCAAATGATAAAATGTAAACAAAACATGAAAAAGGCGAACACTTGTTTTCTTGTGACAAAGTTTGAACCTGTCTCTCATGCATTCCTGTCAATAGACAGAATAATACTGAAGATTTTAGAAAATAAAGAAACGTTTGAAAAACATTCCTGTGATTTGTATAATGATGGTTTGTTTGTTTGGTTTTTTTGTCTTGTAGACCCATTAGAGATGCACCAAGTCATTGTTTCAGTTTCCAGGTTTTAGAAGTTAGATGTAAGTCAGTCAGGAAGTGGACAGTGAAAATCTGTTTGGAAACAACTACTGGCTGCTGTTTAGATAACATGACCCATTTAATACCATAGAAAACCATTTAGCAGAAACTCGCTTTAAAAAAGTATACCAATTGTCCAGCTTCTGTCAGTTTTATCTGAGTGGCCTATTACATTTACAGTGTATATAGACAAAAACTTTATCATTAAAAATTGATATCATTATTCCGAGGTGTGTTCGGAAAATAAACTTATTGGCCATTTGTACTTTTATTTGGAGCTGCAGCATAACACATGGGGTCAAACTTCAAAAAAATTGATAACTAATAACTAAACAAAAAGAAACTTAAATGAAAGTTTTATAATATTTGTTTTTGAACCCTGTGTATCAGTATAACGTCCACTGTCTTTCACTTGACAAAACACACAAAACGTTACTTTGTGCACATTTTAAAACTTGATAAAGTTTTAAATGCAACATCCAGACACTGAAATTGTCCTTGAATAATGTTTATGTTCTTTATTGATTTTGTCTGTGTGTGTGTGTGTGTTTTGAAAGAAAGAATCAGAGCAGTTATGCAAAAGTGAACTCATGTACCCTACAAGTATACCTCATAGAGAGAGAGAGACGCAGCAGAACTGTCTGTTCTTTCACTGTTCAAATAAATAAATCAGCAGGCCAAAGTCTTTTTGTCCAACGCACACATCTCAATCTATGCACCTGTGTTAGTGCGTTTGCTGCACAAACTCTGCAAAAGTTCAGCATTTCCATTTTGACAGCATTAGTAATATGATTTCTCAACACAAAATGTGATTACTAGGATATTGTTGTCTTTAAAACAACATAGCGAGAAAATCACAAGCTTTGTTGGAAAAATTATTTTTTATTATTTAAAAAAAATTGTTGTATTAATATATTTTGTTGTATTGAAAAAAAGGCAATTTAGACAAAAGTTTGTTTTCCAACATCTTCCTCTGTTGTAAACATCAAGCATTGCACTTGTTCTCATGACAGCATTTCCAGCCTTTCTTCTGACAAAACTCCAGACTCACACAACCTTTCTCTCCAGTTCCTGTTGAAGAGATATCAGGTCAGAAATCATACTTTGAACATTTCAAATGTGTCAGAAACTCAAACTGTTTTAATATCCTAAATATCCTCGTCCCACACGAGTGGTTTAAAAACATCTACATTAGGGGACAATGAATTTAACTGTAATATACAACTTTTTGAGATACAGTGACTGCGTATGTTACATCAAAAGACAGAAGCTAGACTCTTTTAAGTTATTAAAGGAAACATAACAATGTTACGGTTGTCCCTGCATGATCTCCTCTACTCATGATTATTTTGAAATCGTTTCTCTGTTCAAGCATGAAGATCTGATTACCTGTTTGACTTGATTGTGTAATATACAAACATTAATTATGTTTTGTACTGGAACTGAGCTTGAAGTAATACCAGGGTGTGGGTTGGCTTACCTCTGGTGTAACAGGCCTGAGGAACTTTACTTCTGCACTGAAGAACCATGTTCCTTACCATCAGGAAGTCTTCCCCGTAGCACTCAATATAATGATCCGCTGGAACACACATAAAGAAAACAACTTTTAGTTTAGACATGTACTGTATGCTACCACTGTATTTGTTAAAGCACTTTAGGTTTCCTTGTAAATATCATAATATTTAAGATAATCTTTAAAATATATGGTAAATCTTATACATCACTATTTCATACAGTATTAAATGCAATCACCATTTTATGTTATTACATTTCAATGTAATTTACATCTATTACATTTTACTATATGATGGTCACACACTTCACTGTTCACATGTTTTTTATTCACATGTTTATTATTTTCATAACTAATTATACTGTATAGTAACATGCAATATATATGATTACATTTATTTTATTCATTTTACAAGGTAACATCGCAAGCAATTACAAAAAAATCTATTATATGTATTAAAAAAACTTTAATTCAGTTGCTGTCAAGTATAAAGGTAATGTGTAAATTGCCATGACTTATTTTTACAAAATGTACAGGCACTGTAATGTAAAAGCCACCATAATATCATCAGTAATAATAATAATAATAATAATAATAATAATAATTGTATTGGTATTAACTTACATTACCAAAGATTAATGAATGCTTAAAAACTATATTGCTTATTGTTAGTTAATGGTAATAATAATAATAATAATAAAAAACCAAATAATTCAGCAAAAACTGTTAAATGATTTGATCGATTACTCACCCGTGCAGATCGGCAGCAGCAGGACTAATATGAGCCAGGCTTTCATCATCTTTGATGTTAATTTACTGTTCTATGGCTAGTTTGAGATGTCTGTTGGAGTCTGGGCTTAGAAACTCTTAAATACTGTCACAAGGTCACGTGCTCAAACACTCACAATGACACGCACACACGATGTACAAACTGTAAACAGCTCTTATTTCCTGGGATACTTCTGGAAACAAATAATGATAAAGTGATTATGCTCTGAAGGAAATGGGTCATGACACAGACCATATTTGATGACGCCTGATAATTTCTGAATGATTCAGCATAAACTTATTAGTCATGGTTTGGCTTTGAAAACGGTGAATAAATATACTGCCTAACAATTTTTTACACTTTTTACAACTTTTTACATGTGAACATTCTATTATCTATGTAACATTTGTAAGTCACTTTGGATTACAGTCTTATTTTATGTGAAGATTATGTATTTTACTGGTATAACCAGAACACAGTGTTAGTGATTTATTGCTTTCACATGCCTGAACAAAGTTTTAAGGTTTCCAATTTTAGTCCATGATGGGTGACAGCAATGTTTTTTTTAAGGTTATATTTTTTATTATTTTAATATCTGATTTTTAATATCTGGAATAAGATTTTTTTAATAAAAAATACATCAGAGAGTTATTTTATGCTATTTGCTAATATATCTTACTAGTGTATTTCTTACTTACAATAATGTAATGTAATGTAACAGAAATTAACATTGTCACTAGAGAAAATTTATTATTGATATTACAACTGAGCATTTTTAATAATAGTAATTCAGTTGTTGATATCCTAGATTATCCTTTACTAGCCAACAAAAATTCATATTCAGTGAATTATTAAGTCGAATCAGCTCACAAAGGTATTACATATACTGTACAAAATTCTACTAGTAAAAAGGCAATTATATCAGTTAAAGATATAATAATAGTTTTCAAAATTTTATTTTAGATATTAAGTATTTGATTTCTTCAAGTGATAACGTCATTGTTAAAATTTTTGTAAAACTGTTATTCCAAGATTTGCCATTGTTAGCAGTAAAAAATTCATTCCTGATTAAAATAATTATTATTTTTACTAGTGATGTCATTTTACTAGTGATTAAGATGTAATTGATAATATCAAATGTTAATATTCATATTCTGAGAGTAATTAAAATCTACACATATTAGTTAAGCTGTTGTACATTTCATGTAAATGTCTCTGGACTACTAGAACTCTCAGATGGGACGTCCTGTGTGAAGTGCTGTGAAGTGTGAAGTCTGATTCACAATTAAGATAACTGTTATACCTCTATGACCTTAAATTCCTTACTTCTCATATTGCTGAGATCATAAACACCTCAGTGTGAGAACATTGTGTTTACCTGTGTTATGTCTCAACACTGCTCATTCTGTGTCATTTGGAGACACTTACTGTGTGTTTAAGTACAGCACCTGTTGTGCTACATGTGTACTACCTATGCGTGATTTTCATGAAAGGCATCAGTACACGATCAGATAATCAACTGGCTGTAACTGAAAAATAGGTAAAAGGTTATACAGTACAGCCAAGTTTCTCATGTGTTTACTAAACAAATAAGCCTGAGTATAAGTTTGTTAAACATTTCATAATGTAATAGTGGTTGCTACTGGAATTAATATATAAAGTTAATAAAGATTTAATCACTGATGCAGAGATTCTGTGATCATTTAAAAGAGGCTTTTGTTCTACATTATTATGGAAAATGAATGATTATTTTTTATCTATTTTTTATTATACTTGTCCAATCAGAAGGTACAATTTCAGAACAGTCATGTCTGAGCATTTTGCCCAGCCCAAAACAGCAAAACCTCAGACAGGACGAGTGTTCAGAAAACCAGTTTGAAAACCTGTCGGTATTTTTGCAATTAATGATGCAAGTGATTTTACAATTATTATTCACTTAACCATTAAAATGTTATTTAAAATACAAAAACGTGCAACACAGAGATGTTTTACTATAGATTTTGTGGATCAATTATTATAACATATTTCACGATATAACATATAACACGATTAACAGTATTTACACATTTTAATATGTCTGTATATACAAATGTTTACTTTTCTCCCTATTTCATCTCCACTTGCTCTTGACTCTTTGACTTTTTCATTCTAGAAAATCAGAAAAGTTCATAACAGTGAAAACTCAGTAGAAACTCTGATTACTGACAATAGTGCATAAAGTGGGAACTTCAATGAGCCGCTTCTGAAGTGATGCCTGAAAGTGTCCCTGTTTTTTAATCATTATTGTATCAGTAAATGTCTTGTTTAATGCATCATTGCTGTGTACTGCCTATAATAATGTGAGCTGTACGAACTCAGTGAACCGACAACAAATTCCTTGTATGCTCAGGTTTATCTATAGCGCAAAACCACACAGCTGTTATTGTAAGGTAAGCGTAATGACAAAAATGATCACTTGAAATAGTTGAAATATCATGTCTAAACTACTAGTAACATTTTTCAAATATTTTATATTTGTATGGAAACTTTCTTCTATCTCTGGCCTTCACTGGCACTACTAGAACTTTACTGTCAGATAGGACACAGGTGTAAAACGCTGCGAAGTGTGTAATGTCTGATGCATAATGAAGACAAACTGTTATACCTCTATGACTTTAAACTCCATATTTTTATATTGCTTTTGAGATTATAAACAGTATAGTGTGAGAACATTGTGCTTATCTGTGTTTTGTCTTAACTTTGTTAATCCGACGTCATTTGGAGACACCTATGATTAAGTGTGTGCTATCTGTGCATGGTTTTTATGTCATGCATCAGTACATGATCAGATAGTTTACTAGGTGAAACTGGAAGATGTGTTGAAAAGGTCAGGACGATCTCTGATGTATGTCTGATATGTTCGTGGGAACAGATGGGTGACACTTTCTAAGAATTTTAGTCACACAAAATCAAACAAATCACTTAAATACATTAAATGGGCTGATGATCAGCAGGGGATGTGATTTAACTATATGGGGTAAGTTGTCAAAAAGGGATCAGCTATTAATCAACAATGAGATGAGAATATGTTTTTTTAAGTGCTTTCTACTGTTCTCATTACAACATATCTGTATTTTAAATTACCAGAAAAAACAATTATGAAAAATTATGAAAAAAATCCAAATATGTGGTTTTATTATCTATTCTCGTTTACTCAAATATATAATCAAATTGCAATTTAGGTTGAAGGATATAATTAACTCCTAATTTAAGATCTAATTTTTCTCATTTTAAATGAGTTATTTAACAAATTTTAATTTAATTTTTAATTTTAAAACCAACATACCAAACTCTGTACTGCCATACTCTTAACGTGACAACTAACCCCTATAAATGATATCATGAAATCAAGTATGATAAAGTGTTTTATTATTTTAAGGAACAAATTAGCTGAAACCCCTTAAACACTACATAATCTAATGATGTTTCTTACTGGAATTTAAAAAAAAAGTTTTTTATATAGTTTTTCCTTTTTTGAGGATACAATCACACCACATTGCTGCAGAGATCCTCTGGTCATTTAAAGCAGACCTGTGTTCAGCCAATAGTCACATTTATAAATTATGTTTTGTTGTTGTACTTGAGGAAATCAGAAGGAACAGTAACAGTACAGTATGTAAAATACGTCTGTCAAAACAGTCATGTTGAGTAAGACTGGCTCAATGTTTCAGCATACAAGGCGAGTGTTCAGGAAACCAGTTTGAGCAACTGATGGCGTGAGTGCTTTCACAATTACTCAGTTCACCATAAAAACATTTGTGACAGCATTTTTTTTAAATTAAAAAAACTATACACAAAGATTTTTTATTGTAGACTTTGTATATTATTTATTCTAACACATATTTATCATTTACTATAACAGTATTCACACATGTAAATATGTCTGGATACAAATATTTACTTTTATTCTTATTTCTTGGGTCAGACGTTCATCTGACATGCATGGCTCCACCTGTTCTTGCTTTCTTTCTAGAAAATCAAGTTCATGACAGTGGAAACTCAGTAGAAACTCTGACAATAGTACATAAGGTGGGAACTTCAATGAGCTGCTTCTGCACTGCACTGATAGCTAACACATGGAGAGAAGAAAGAAATGAGCTGTTGGGTGGGCAGATGTCTGAAGGTGTTGATATTTGTCATATCAAGTGAGTCATAAAATGAGTCGAATTCAGGTTTTCTTGGTCCACGGTTTGTGCAGGTGCTGTACTGGCCCAGAATTCACTCTCGGAGTTGATGTTCAGTATGGCCTAATTCAGAATGCCCGACTCAATCATAACACCCATGAGTTTGGATTAAAAAAAGGGACACACAAAAATGACATTTGTTTATGCTTTAATGGCTAAATACTGGAGGAATTGGATATCTTCGTTCCAAGTCTGCTAGTTTGGCTTGGATGGTGTTGGAGAGTGACTCTTAATCTATTGCTGACGTCCTCCAGTTTCTTCTTCATGATTTCATCTCAGCTTCATCCTCCTGCACTGAGCAGCAGGAAGTGATGCTCTATTATGATCAGACCCTTTGTGAGATTGGTTTGTTTCTGAGGAGAATTTTATGTGTTCTGATGCATATTAAAAATAGTATATTAACAAATGTAAATATACATGTGTTATGGATGTGACAAAAAAGAACACACCTTTAAAAGGAAACATACTTTGTAGGATTTCTGTGAATTAAATTGCACAAGAAGCAATAAAACCCCAAAAATGGAAAAGAGATGACTCAGCAGCATTCTTCTTTAGAGATAAAGGGATTGATTAATGCTGATTTGTTAAATAAAAAGACCAGTTCCGACTCATCAACGTTGTTAGCTTGTCAGCTTGCGGGCATCTCCGCCCACGCCAAAACTTATTGGACCTTAAGATGCGTTCCAGGCAACTCGGAATTAGGGTTTTTCCCACCTCAACCCCGGAAATAAACATTTAAAACGGCGCTTGACAAATTGATCATCCCCGACCTCTTTTGACGTCACGTTCAAGATGTTTCCGTGAGATTAGCGCAAAGCTACATTGTGTAAAACAAACATAAAAACTTTACTTTTGACAATACAAAATTATATGTATTATTTATTAATAAAGTCATAAATAATAAATACACTTTTGTGGCAGTATAGCGTGACGCGTGATTGACATTTACTGCAGCGTCAACGTGAAAGTTTGGAGGTTAAGGAGGAAAAGCCATAAAAGCCCATCTGAACATCACGGAAATTCAAGGTATGTGTCGTTTGTTGTATGCTCTACACACACTGCTTTGATTGTGTAAGCTTTATGATTGATTGTGTGGCGTTGCTTGAGATCATGTTGTGCTATTCACTCGATCTTATACAAACACTGGCACTGTTTAGTTTGTCTTTGGGCTATTAACAGCTTTAATTTATCATCACTATTCATCCTAGTGTTACCATAGTAATAGGGTGTGTTAGATGTCGTTGGACCTTATCTCTCTTTCCTCAGCGGTTTCTAACTAAACCTGTTTCTGTTGTACTGTCATATGTATTATTGTATGCGTTTTAATATGATATATGACCAGAAAATATCCAAAAAGACATATAAAGCACAATTTTTTCAAAAAAAGTGCTGTTTTCTGAATCGTCAGTCCGTATTCCTCATAAATGGACACATGACAATTTAAATAAAATATCTACTTTATGTGTTGAGTCATCTCTTCTCCATTTGTTCGGCTTTTGGTTTGTGCATTTTAATTCACAGAAATCCTACAAAGCATATTGCCTCTCAGAAACTTGTTCTTTTTTGTCATCGCATCGTGTTTAGCCTATTTCCATTTTTTTAAATAGATAACTTGTGTATGTACAATATAACACTGCCTGTCATTGTCTTGATTTATACCTTATTCTACAATACCTTAAGATCCTGGGCAGCTTCCTCCACTGTACTCATATGATGGTCCTTGTGTCTCTTATACAGCTGACAAACTATACACAAAACCTTTGCAGAAGAAGAAGAATCTTTCTTCATGAAGATTACAGTGGTCATCTCTTCCTCCTTCGCTCTGTGTTGATTCTGTCTTCCCTGTATAGTCTCGCTTGTTTTCTCACTCTCCACTATGTTCCTCATGACCAAATTGCTCAGGGACTTTTCACTAAAACATACCCTCCTACAAATATTATGGCATGTTTTTCCCAGTAACTGGATGTTTCAAAAGCTTTCTATGATGTCCCGCAGTCCATAACCACCGGGTGGGTGAAAAAGTCACAGACCAGAACAGATCCTCTTGAAGCCACTGAAGTCATTGCTCGAGATGCTGCCTTGTTTAAGTTTTGTCAAGCTCTGTAGCTTAATATACATACTGTAGCTATTCACTTAAATGATCCTCCATGTTGCTAACATTTACTTTAATATATGACAAATATTTGACAAAATTGTAGATTGGATAGTGCATTTTCATATTCACATTCTTAATATGTGCGGTGACAGTTTTCAGGTTAAAAAAACATATTTTTCATTTATTAATCAGAATATGGTGGGGTTGTCCATAATAGTTATGATTCTGCATTATTTGTTGAGTCTAAAACCTACCGAGACACCTCATAGTAGTTAAACCACAAATTAAATCTAATAACTCTCTTATATTTTTGGCTTTTGGTTTTAGGAAGATTTGCACAAGGGTCAGAACAGGTGCTCAAGAAACACCTGTCAGTTACAGGCCTTGTCTTCATCTTAAACATTAAGTATAGTTGATTTGCTTCCAAGAAATGTAACTGATAGTAATTTATAAATATTTAGCATCGTTACAAGTCTGTGTGAAGATCTCCTCAAACGGTACTAATTCATTGTCCTGAACTTGTTTTTCAAGTTTAACCAACAGCTTTTACTTACTGCACACTTTCAGACTTGATGTCTTTGTTGTAATATCATATATCACCACTAGAGGGTGCACAAGCCACAAAAGTGGTCATTCACAACAACAATCTATGGGAAATTTAATTTGTGCATAACCAAAAATCAATCTAGACCCCGCCCTTCCTCCCATGCTTCAGCCCTGCTTATCTATTATCTCATCATTAGTGTTCATTTCTGACTGTAACTTTACAACTGAAGGTCTATACAATCCGCTTACATGATTTTCACAGCTCGACTGGTCTGTAATTGAACTATAAATGACATCATACCTGTAGTATTATTCATACTTTTGATCAGTGGTGATCACTGGTACAAGTGACACAAGTATGTAGAGAAACAGAGATAGCATGTGCAGTTCTGACAAAGCTTAAATCCGTCACTAACCCACCTTTTATTTTGATCCCCTCTTTAGTAAAATCTTAAAATAAAGTATAATCAGATATACCACTATTTTTAATATACATAAACATATTTTTTTTTAATACAAGTAGTTTTTAAAATAACTACTTGCAGTCTTTTGTAAAAAGATTTTACAATTGCACATTGTTATATAGAAGTTTATATTTTTAAATTAAAGTTTTATATTAATAAGCTCTTCATGTTGCTAGCAAGACAACATTAATCATAATTGCATTCTTAGTGAACAGCGCTGAAGGTAGATGCCTTTTTATTTTTTACACAAATTAAGGAAAGTACACTGATATAATAGCTGTCTGATTTAGCTTGGCTATAAATTACAACTGAACAACTGAGAGAATTGTTGGTGCTCCCCTGCCCACCCTTCAGGACTTTTCCAGAGTAAAGAAAATAGCAGGACAAATCATTACTGCCTACACTCAGCCTGGGCATAACCTATGAGAACTGTTGCCTTATGGCTGGCGTTTTAAAGCGTTGAATACCAGAACATCTAGACACATAAGTAGCTTATTACCCCAGACCCTCATGAACGGTTCACTTCTATACCCAAGTGCAATATTCCATTATTACATATATTCTTTCTCTGTGCATTACATCACCACTTGCACAGGTGTATGTAACATCTGTATATGTGATAATTATCAGAATATGTTACTCTATACAATGTCACTTATATTTTTATTATGCATTTGTCATTTTGTTATTCTTTAATTATTATTATTTTGTCTTGAGGTTGTGTTGGATTTGTGTACTGGACGCTTCCATCACCAAAAGAAAATTCCTTGTGCGTGCAAGCACACTTAGTTGGCGGTAAAGCCTTTTCTGATTCTGTTTAGACATCAGAAAGGAGACATAAAATGGACTTTAAAATAAGCTGAAAAAATAGCATTGCTGTTTCTGTGAATCTCCATTTGCAGCAGTTGCAACAAAATCCTCTTCTCCAAATCTGGACTCTTAGGACTTAATGCTGACCTTAAAGTCATTGACACTGGAAACAAAATCTATTGTTTTGTGAGACAGAACGACGCCAGATGAGACGGTTGTGTACTTGGTGTCGATTGCTCAGCTAATAAAACAAAAATATTTATTTCCAAAAACCTTTAAAAAATGTGGGTCGTGAATGAAGATATTGACATCTGTCCTTCACAGCCTTGTTTAATTTGCGTCAAATTAAATACAACACGTACCCAGGCTAAGATCAATACAGGGTCTTGGTTTGGCTGCTTAGCACAGCAGTTAGTCCTTTGATCACCATTAAGAGGGCAAAAGCATGTTTCTCCATTGATTGTCATTCAAAAGGAGCTGTGTTTTATTGCCAGCAACATATCCAGTTGGTATTATGAAATACTATCATATATCACCAAATATTTATATTATACAGTATAATATAATGCTGTTGGTTCAAATTATCTGTGGTATAAGAGATTTTCTAGATTATCATAGTATACTGAAGATTGCATCGTTATATTCATACTAGATAATTGTCGTTGAATCTGGCCTGGCGGTGTATAAATGGGCCACGCTCTAACAGATAAGGTTAATCCTGTCGTCTGTCCAAATTCCTGAGAAAAGCTGAATTTAGTCTCTGTCTGGATACGCATGTCTGCAGTCCTGCGTGTTTCTCAGAATTTCTGATAGGCGTCAACTCTACGAGTGATGATTGTGTAAAAGCAGATGTCTGATGAGGAGAAGAATATCGCAATCAGTAAAATGCTGCAGAAGTGCTTTAGTGCAGCGGGAACAAAACAAGTGTGTGCGGAGCTGTCTGTCAGTCTTCTCTGAGTGTCGATGTAGCTTGTGTTTTGAATTTTACTGAAGGACAGGCTGAGTTTGCCCAGTGCGTACTGCTTTAGTTAGTTTCACTGACAGCATGTGCTCACAACCCCATTGCTAGGCATAAGTAGGTCTTGACTTTACATGAGTGTGCTTGCTGCATTGTTTTTTGAACATATTTTTCATGAAAGGGCTGCAAAAAAAGAGAAAATGAATAGAAAATAAAATATTTTCTGAAAACATAGTTTAGTTTGATCTCCTATAGCTCTTTTTAAATTTTAAAATACCATCTTTTCATTTACCAGTTGTAATGTAAAATGTGAAGAAAAAAAAACTTAAAAAGTATTTTTTAGAATTCAGAATTCTATCCCTTTAATAAACCTTCACTGTATATTCTGAAAGAATTGTGTATATACTGTACAATAGCTCTTTAGAGTTTCTCTATACAGTAGATGGTGATTATTCAGTTTGCCAATGAGCCTTTTAATGGGATGTTATGGACCACTGAACAAACTCGAGCTCCATTCATCCTTTTAATGGTTATGGCTGTCACACTATGTGTGCTGCCAATGGAGATCTAACACTTTAAAAGAATAAGGTAGTCATATTATATGAGCCAGTTCCTCTCTTTGACACACATCAGACCCATGCCTGTGATGCCTGTAAACAAAGTGACGCCTGTATTGAATAGAGAAATGGGGTATCTGAATATAAAGACACAATCCACTTAATGTTTTTCTTTGCATGCTTTTTTATATGATTCACAGAAATTTAATGGCAGGCTTTCATTTGAATGAAGCTCTTCTGTTCCCCACAGGGGAGATATTTACAGTACTTTGTGTCCGGGCAATACAATTATCTTGAAACTGAGTTACCATTATCATCTTGCAAATCTTAAAGGCTCGTCATCTTTTTTCTGAAAATGGACCCTGACTGCTTTTTATCTTTGATAGAGAAACTATAATTTTGCAAGTGTAGCTTTCTCTTTGCTATTTCCTTTATAACACAGTGTGTAGGCAACATCAAATACAAAATACCATGTTGGTATTTCTGACAGCAAGATACAGCGAACCATTCAGATCTTCCAGATAAGTGTATTATGACTGAAAACGTCGTCTTCCCTTGACTAAAATAAAATAAAACAGACTGGGAATACTCTAAATCAAGCACTACTCTTGATTTCATAAAAGCTATATGAATAATTCACTCGGTTTCTATTTTACCTTTAAAAGAAATGTCTTTTGAGTGGTTCCAGTATTATCATTTCAAATGTCAGGCATATAATATAAAAAAGTAACCTTCTCAAATCTTGAGAATTCTTTTAATGAATGCGTAAGCATGCTGTAGGTTATGTGGCAAACGGTTTGGAATCCAATATTGCAACAGGATTCAAAAGAAGAAAGAGGCCATAAACTGCAATTAATCCTTAATGTGGTGTCAACAACTTCTTTTACCTGCATTTTAATTGTACAATTATGCAGGTCCAGGGTGCAGTGAAAAACACCTGCTCACACACTTGCATGTAATATTGATCATAATTGTGTCAAATCCAAATGCACATAGCTCTACAATAACAATGCAAATTTTTATAAAAATGTACAAAAGCATTCGTGCCAGGGCTTGAATGTACAGATCAAAGCTGCTGTTTTTAATTGAATAGTAGTTTCTGTCTGAGTAGGCGGTTGTTGGTCAGTATAGGTTGCAGTGTGAACAAGACTGTTCGCTGAAGTTTATTTAAAACACTCTCTGTGAGATTGCTTATGTTTTAGGATAAACTGATAAACTCAGGGGATAACCTGTGGCCACACCAATCAGAAAACTGAGTTGCAGAATGCATGAATACCAGAAACGAGAATTGTTGGTGCTTGTTCTGCTTCCCAATTTTGCAGGCAGGAGCGTTCTGTGGCTTGTTTCCCAGTTGAATTTGAGTGGTGGAAGTCATTAGCTCCTGGTGTGTTTGGTTGATAACTAAATGATGAATAAAGGGAAGAGACTGGCATGTTTTCCTGACTCTGAGTCAGACAGCTGCAGTGCTGCTGGTGCCACATGGACTGGATTCCACATCCATTGTTTTTATCTTAACTTTAAACCCTTATTGTGACTATTTTAAACAATATAATGACAAATCTGAACATACTTTACACCAAAAACCTGTAAAATTTTCAATAAATTTACCTCAGAAGGACAATTTTTATGAGGTGTTAGGATTTCAGGGGATGTATTTAGTCTTGTATAATTGGTTTGACTTTTTACTGATAAAAATGCAAATAAAATGAGGCAAATGTTAATACTAAATACATTTATTTAAGATACAGTATTACAGTGCTCTGAACCGGTCAATTTCTGTTGATAAATATTTTTGTATAATGATCACTGTAAAATGAATCATTGTCTCGTACAATAGATTGCTTCTATATTTAGTTTCATGTTTCTCGTACCACTCAGAAGTCTCTCTTTTAAAATCATAAAAATATTTTTTTATCCAGTGTAAGTAGCCAAATTATAAGAAAAATACTCTTACTTATTCTAAAACTCTTCGTATTCTATGCAATTTTGGTTAAATTTGTCTTGATTTAAAGGAATTGTTTACACAGAAAAGACAATTCTGTCATTGCATACTCGCCCTTGTGTTGTTCCAGTCCCGTATCCTATGTTTTTTATGTTTTAAATTGTTTAGATTGTTAACATAGTTCTCGCCATACAGCAACAGTTTAGAGATGAGTACTGTCAAAAAAACAAAACACAATTTTGAATGTAAATGCACATGTGGGCTGAGGTGAAGAATATCTGGATTTCTTCTGTAAGACTTCATTTCATTCTGCTCTTCACACAAAGGTTTGACTTTAGAAAACCTGGAAAACATAACACATGACTACTGTTTAATTCTGTGAAGCAAGAGCATATTTGTAAAGCAAACATTCCTCTTTTGTGTTTTACTGCACATGTTTGGAAAAACGTGAGAACGAATAAATGTCTGTTTGTATGTTACTTACCCTCCCCTGTTTCTCTTCTGGAGAGTTGAGTTTGTCACTTGAATGATTAATAGAGATTAGTGGAGACAGGCTGCTGTGTGGTCACTGAGCAGGTGTGTGAGGAAGAATCTGACTCTGCAAGAGTGGATTTGCATTTAGATGGAACACTCAGAGTGTCCTATAAACACATGCATATGAAGACATTTTTTCCTGTGTCAGCTGCTTGTGTTTATTGATCAGCTCTGGTTTCAGATCAAAAGCTTTCTCTGACAGACAGGGCAGGTGGAGGCTGAAGGACACAGAGTAACTGTGCCTTTATCCACGTGAGCATAAAAGAAAGTTAAATGCATGTTATTTTGATGTAGTTTTTTAATACATCTGATGAGTGAGATATGTTGTTTGTCAAGTCAATGAAGATTGAATGAGAGGCAGCAATTTAATTTCTCTCACCACATGAGCTCAGTGATTGAAAGTTTTCTTTGAAATGAATCTCTATAGCTTTCAAATAAACGTTCAGCCTTTCAAGAAGAGAAAAGCTTTTCATCAAATATTCATTTACTCTATGATCAAGTCATGGACCTTATACTGAGGACAAACTCTGAAGGCCAATACTGGAAGTATGAATCCGTGTCAAATGATTTCTGACACCTGAGAACACGTGGCAATTTTCACCATAGAGTATAATTACCATTTCTCAAGTTTACAGAGGTTTCTTACTGTGAACTATGAAAGTGACATTTATTAAAAGCTGAGCTATTAGGTTTCTCACTTATTCTCCAAATTTTTGTTACTCTTTAACTTCAGTTTAGTGTCTTATTTGGCATCGCCCACTGGCTTAAAAGCAAATGTTGTTGTCAGTCCAACAAGAAACATAATTTGCTAGGTTAACAGTGTTTAGGGGTTAAAGACATAACTTGTATCAGGGTGTCAGTGCAGCACTGTGGGTTGCTTTGCCTTCCAACAGTGAAAACATGTTTGGGCTTAAAACACCTGCGGTGTAATGCTGTGACTGATGCTTCAATACAAAGTTCAGAGTATTCAGCAATAAAAATGCTTAATGGCATTTTGGATTTGAAGAAACCATACTTATTGAATTGGGCGAGTTAGGAAAACTGTCATCGGCCTTTTGAGATACTAAAAAACACAAAAGTTCCCCCTACATATTTCTGTGGAATCCCACCACAACGACGCATTTAAGATTGTTGGCTTGGCATTTTTTTGCCTGGCTGACATGGCTTGGCAACATCAACTGGGGAATTGTGGGCAATCAATCTTGTTTTGAATATAAGAAATGTTAATGTGATGACTGCTGGCTCAGCAACATGCACCCAGCATGAAGAAATGCCACTGGACTAAGACAACACCCAAAAGCCTATAATCACACATTCATCAGCCTTCTGAAAAAGCCTGACTGCTCGCATACACACACATTCAGTGTAATTATTATTCACAACTCGACTGTGAAGCTCAGCAAGGTAATCTTAATGGAATTGTCCCAGAGGGAGCTGAATATATTTTCAGTTAACAACTGCTCTAAAGACGTTGTAAAGTAAAGAACCCTTTAATTGTGTTTCTTAAAACACTAAAAGAATAACTTCAGATACACCCATGCAATAATCTTCTGTGAAATTATATTACAGCTGGTTCTGGCTTTTGCAAACATTCCGGATATTCTCTGTATGTGTCAATATATATTTGTTAGCTATCTCTCTCTGTTACACACATGCTGCATTTATCGTCATGGTATAAATATACAAAAACTTTTGACTCTGTTGTCTCAAAAACAAGTACTTACAGTTGACAGCCAAAATATGGGCCAATGCTTTATTTCCTATAGCCCGCATCGAAAAATGAGTCATATGGCTCAAAATGACAATCATTCATTCCCTTGTGATTTAGTGCCATCTAACATCACATCTATTCTTGCATTGACGACTTCCTTGACTTTGTGTAGTTCGTGGGAAGGAATCAGAAAAATGCCAAAAAGAAGAGAAAGGAAGATATGTCAGGAGATTTAGAAGACTGACTTCATCTTTAATGGAGACATTGTGTGTCAAACACTGCTAAAAAAAACGGTTACAGATTAAAACCCTACAGAGCAAAATGGTGGTGATGCTAAGTGTGATGAGAGGTGCTTAAATTAAATGATATTAGTCTCGAATAAATGATTATGGCTTAAAACAGATGGGACACCTGCAATGTGTATCAAGAGAAAAGAGAATGATGGGACTTGAAAGAGATGAAAGACGCTTGATGAGAGGTGTTCAGTACTGCCAACAGCCTGTTGTTGTATTATATATCAAGTGGAGCCATGTGGCCATTCCAGGAATCTCTGAAAGAATTTAACAATTGAGGTGACAACAGTTTGTGTAATCCACACAATGACTGTGAATCTCATTAAAACCATGCACGAATCAAGCATTAAAGTCCTAATGAAATCACATTTTTTGGCTTAGTATGCGCTATGTACTCCAGCATCTAGTGTTAGAAGGGTAGTATCGTCTTAAATTGAACACTTAACAGCTTTATATTAACCGGAAGTATAAGTGGTTTCCCAGACGAGGACAAATGACTTTAAACACATAACACAATGCGCATCTATAAAAACCAGTTTGTACATTGTACTTTTGATGTCATTGCTAGTGGTTCGGCCCAACATGAAACAATCATTTTGATCTGTGGCTGGACATTTTTCTTTTTTCTATCAACAAATTGATGGTCTTGCTTTAAAGGTATATGCAGATAGTTAATTTGTTTTTGCACTCGTTATACTGCAGATAACTTGTTAAATAATTTTAAAAAATGTATTATATTTCATATATTCAAACTAGGTTTGCATTTCTTGGCTTAAATAGAAGTGCTTGCATAATAGTGTTAAGGTTGAATATGTGTGTTTAGTGTTTTTCGTATTGGTTGTGCATAAATGAAAAGCACACATCTTATCTTCTGTTGGAAGAATTAACACTGTCTTTGCAGAATAAAGCTGGTTTTAGATTATTTGAGAAAGATTAGACCAACTGATGTAAACGTTACATTGTATTCTATGTCAACATTGTGATTTTGAATGTATAAAATTCCAAAATGTCAAAATGTTATTCACTTTTAATCTTAAAATTTACAAAGGCCACAAACTGCTATTATTTCCAATAAAACTAATTAAAATGCAAGTCATTCAGACTGAGTCAGCTGCAGAAGTTGAATGCATTCTGTAAGGTTTGGAGTTTAAAACAAACCCTTGAAACCATAATGTTTGAGGATTATCAGTACAGTGCTGTCATGCAAGCACTGTAAAACCTTTAAAATAGCCTGAACCCTTGCAAAACTCATTCAGTTGATGGCTCGGTGATAACACAGCACCTGCACATCCTCAACGCCTGTACTGTAACACTTTTTCATCACTCTTTTTTTTCTAATCCAGAGCGCACTGTCCCATACCTGCTACCATTCAGCTGTGAACTCATTAATATTTCCATATAAATATGCCAATGGGCTCGGAGGAAATAAAGCTTGGTCCCCATCCGACTGTCTCAATCAGCCATAAGACAGGACCGGATTAACTTTGCTGTGTCCTCATTAGCTTATCCCTCACAAATTAGCTTCCGGTAGACAGAACAGAGGAAGCTTTTTGTTCGGGAACATTGAGTCTGACTGTTCCTCTAGTTAGCAGAGAAAGGACGGAAGGAAAGCCATTTGTTACCGTTGGTTGATGGAGAGCATTAGATTGAGGCTGGTTTTGGAGATGATCTGCAAATGAGGGTGGACCACTGCGGTAATTGACTCGTTTGAATAACATGAGGCAACGTGATATTAACCTCAGATTGGCGTATAGAAAGAAAAGGGTGAGAGGTCACGGATGTGATGCGATAGAGATAAAGGAAAAGGTTTCTGGGAGTTTCCCATGGGGACGTGGGCACATCGGAGATACTGAACACCTGATGCAGAAGGTCAACCATCAATCAATTACCTGCGTCTCGGCATGTCCACACACATTCTCATCAACTTAATTGAATTTTTGCACCATGCAAGAAGTTCCATTGAAGCAGAGGTGAACCTTTTATTCATGTGATTTTGCCTAAATGCCAGATGAAAAGAAGACACTTGCTGAACGGATTCTTAACAAACATAGTGTTCAGCGTAACTCAATAAATAACCTCTCATAACTTTGATTAATTGCTTTGTTTCAGCCATCAAGAATCCTGTCATCCAAACAGGCCTGTGATTTAGGATGCCATTTGGTCTCCTGTTAGTGTGTGTGGACAAGTGTGTGTTGTCTATGGATCAGTAGTGTGCTCTTTCCACTTTGTGTGAGTGATTAAAGTGGTATTTAACGACACAAGCAATGGTAGTAACTCACACATGTCTGTGGTCATATGAGCTCTGACCGCATGCTTCAGCCATGTACTATCTGAGAGTCACCGGGGACCCTGGAGCTTGATTGAACCGTGTTTCTGGTTCATCCATCAATGTCTTTATTCACACTGAGTCCAGTTACATCAGGGCTCTAACACCTTGATTCCAAGCTTCCAGTATGGTGTCCATCAATAAACCCTGAACATGAATTTAGGCACTTTAACATTTGGAAACACAATATATAGCATTTATTAATAGTCTTTTTATGCAAAAAAACAACATTATGCCATACTGACATTAATATACCAGGAGTTTTTATTTTTTGAATATCTCTCCACATTATGTATAGAAGTTGAAGAATGGCACAAAAACAAAACTTAACTTATGAAAACAAAATACTCATAATTGACAGCCAAATCTGACTAATCTGTATAAGGAGATATGAACCATATGGCTGAGAATGACCTACTTTTCATTCATTTAGATTTATTGATTTCTATCGTCATATCTCATCTTACAGACACTGATGACCCATTTGCTGTACCTGCGGCCCTGTTTTGTGTTTGCACATTGTATATCAACAACAGATATAGGTGCTATTGGACACACCATGACTGATATCCTTCTTGTGTTATTTGCTTTGTTTATCATGCATCTTCATTGTAACTATAAAAACGGTGCCGTTATGAGAAATACCTCTCTCCATTTTTGCCTACTCCATTAATGCCTACTTTAAATAGTACCACACAATGTACATACTTAACTACAAAACATTGATCTAAAAATAAAGACAAACAAGAACACAAACACCAGGACAGGACACCTGGAATTCAACACAAAAGTGAGTTACATGTTCAATAACAACAGATGGTCTACAGTGTGGCTGGTTGTTATTTGGTTTGGGGAAAATAGATGAGAGTTTAATTTAGTCATTAGACTGAGTGCAGGTCAGTGTTGTGGTGAACGAGAGCAGTTAGTCCTGTGGGATTTCTTTAATGCTCTTCTGACATAGATGTCACTGTGCCCCTCATGACATGTAGATGAATGCTAACATGAACTCACGGCCAGTGAATAATACATCAGTGCTTTTACATCTTATTTGTTATATTGTTAACTATAAGTAATTTTAATTTTAATTGACATTAGATGGATCCTCATGTAGCCAACCTTTAACCTGACCGCTTCATACGAGAACTTCTGACCAACAAGTAAAGCCACAACTCACAGTCCAATTAAATGAGTCAAACTGACATTTCCTGTGAAATCATACCTGTTAGCTCAAATTAAAATTCAGTTAGTATTGATATAAATAAGTTTACCCAACAATGAAAATTCTTAAATCGTTTTTCCACCCTCATGTAATTCATGACTTTCTTCTGCTGAACGCAAAAGAAGATATTTTGAAGAACGTTGGTAACCAAACAACATTGATCACTTTAACTTACACTGAGATATTTCTCAAAATATCTTCTTTTGTGTTCCACAGATAAAAGATGAAGGTGAATAATGATGATGGAATTTAAGTTCTTTAAGTTCACAAGTAAATTGTTTCTGATGTCACATACTGACAATAGACATACTAAAGACAATTTTTTTTCTGATAATATTCTGGCTATGGTTAGACTTTGTGGTACAAAATTTACTGCTTTACTGCTGTGTGAATGTGATGCAGTCTGTGAAGGGATGAAAGTCTGGGCCTGAGATATTATTGGCAGTGTTTCTGAGAGCTCAGACACATCAGAATCTGAGGGACAGAAGTCTCACGCCCCAGTCTCCTGCGGATTCTCACAGCCTCTCTAACACTGATTCACACCGATTCTCCTGCCAGGGCTCCAGGAATAGCCTGCTTTGAGGAGGAGACACGCTTATCAACAACAAACCCAGAAAGTACTCTTCTCCGTTCACCCCTTGGCTACCTAAATTAAGCAGCCCTTGTTCTGTTGCTGTAATGTTGCCGAATAAGTGCCTGCAATTGTAGATGAGTGGAATTAAGCAACTGTATGCTTTACAAACTCATAAATTTGAACAAACTTTATGAGGATGTTTGACTGTCATTGATCTTTGCACCAGCTTTGTTTTCGTGCTTTTGCAAAAATAAGTTGTGTTTTGCACATTGGTGTGCTTTGTGATCAGATGCCGGTCTAATAGTTTCACCAACCCAGCACCAGAGAATGAAAGTCATGCTGTTTTGAGTTAGTTATTTCATTAGGAAAGACTTATTTTGTGCCAACATTTTGAAAGTTTTTTTTTAGTCTGGTGAATTTGTTTACCATCAGAGAGAATGTATAGCTGTGATTATTGTGTGTTAATAGACGTGTTGCATGTGTGAATTTACAAGCATATGCTCCTGATCAACTTGCTATTGGCACCCTATAGATAAAACCAAGCCCTGGTCTATAGAAAGCTCCTCCAGTCATAGTGAGAGATGGTGAATGTATGTTCTCTAATACTGACTGGCACAGTAATTCTTACTCGAGGCCTGCAGTCATGCTCTGTTGTGCTTTTGGAATTGCCTTGGACCATGTTGATTTATTTTTTTCATTAAACTTTAGGGGTTTAAAGCTTGTTAACACTCTGGACGATAACTATAAAAATAAAGTTTTTGAAGTAATTCTAAATGGAACAGATAGCAAGGTTTCAATGTATGATTTAAAGACCGCAGTAGTCTGGTACTGGTGTTTGTGGGGCAGGAGTGGGCGAGCAGACAATAGACCATCCACTATTTATAATACTACAAGTAAGAGCAAGCTAAAAAGATGTGTGCTCAACACGAACACACCTTCATTCAGCATCAGTCAGTGACATCCTATTTTTGCATGCCATCACTTCAGTGAGCGAGTTTGGAATTAACAGTAACATTATCATAGCCTGTTGGTATGGATGCTAATATAGTTATAGTTATTGTTATGGTCTATAGTGGAAACTTGACTAAAGGGATCGTTTACCTAAAAATTAAAATTGTGTCATTATTTATTCACCACTAGGTCGTTCTAGAATCATATATGACTCTTTCTTCTGTGGAGGATGAAAGAAGATATTTTGAGAAATGTCTCAAAGTGGTTTTGTGTTCATACAATAGAAGTCAATGGGGGCCAGTGTTGTTTGATTACCAATGTTTTTCAAAATATCTTATTTTGTGTTCTGAAGAAGAAAGGTCAAAATCATACAAGTTTGGGATGAGTAGATGATGAAAGAATTTTCATTTTTGGGTGACTATCTAAGTCTTTCGGCCTTAAGGATGTGGGTGTGGCTATGGTCAGATTTGTGCTATTGGTTATATAATATTTTTCATCCCATGTGTTGGTCATGTCATCTTTGTGGAGATCTAAGTATGACACACTGGATGATTATTGATGTAACAAATATACAGGACCCAACATGTTTAAAAGGGGCTGTTAAAGTACATCCATCACTTGGTAACTTGCATTGTTTCTTGTGTGTCTCGTGACTAGTTGTTGTATGATATTCTGTCACAAACTTTGCCAGAAACTTTGACAATCTAGGGCACTGTTCCCACCCTGTCAGACTTCTGATTTGCCACTGTGCATTTGAGCAGACAGGACTTTTCTTGCCAACTTCTTCCCAAACCAAATTTATCCGTTGACTGCCAGATGGTGAGGCGTGAACCATAACACCATCAATTACATCTCTGATTTTCATAGTCCAATGGCGCTGAGTTTTACACCACTCCAACCAATGCTTAGTGATTCCTAGTGCGTGTGCTGCTACACGACCATGGAAACCCTTTTCCCAGGTGGGGAAATCTCATTTGTTAGAGAATTAGAGAACGCTACAACCAAAGCCAGCCCCTTACACATGTCACTGATTGAGTTACTCGCAACCGAGAAATTTTTTCCTCCAAAAAATTAATTACTTTGACTTGTCTGAGTTGGTTATTAAGTACTGAAAATGTTCTCTAGCCTGAGCCTACTGGATCTGTTTCCTATAAAGCTGATAAACTAATAAAAAATGCACTTCCGCTTCAACGGGGTGTTAAATGTAAAAATGTGTGCATAATTACAGGTTCCACTTGGAATTCCTTTCTCTCCATCCCTCTCTTTCAGTTTTTTTCAGGTCATATCGATATATTGACCTAAAAAGTAGAACTGTTGTCTTTCACTGCCCAGTCTACTAAATAAAAGATTGAGGTTGGAATGTGAGAAGAATGTCAGAAAGGTATGAAAAAAGAAAGAGAGGCCGTAATGCACTCACAACAATAATAGGTATCCTCCTACGAATGTTTCATTCACACCCAAACACATTGAATTCTTTGGAGAGTCAAGAGTAATTTTAGAGAAACGTTTGACTGGCCACACTGACCCACTTTCTGAAGAATGCTGGCACATGTAACATTCACCTGGCATCATTTCAGACACTGAATTCAAGCATAAAATGGACCATGAGGGTTTGATGTTGTCTGCAGTGAGTCCAATAATAAAGAGCACAAACAGTTGCTTGATTACTGTCTTCACTAAACCTGTCCAGTTGACACAATGAACTGCATCTAAACCTTATGATACATGATGTCTTTTACAGTGCACAGATTTTTTGGGTTGTTATTGCAAAATAAACTCTAAACAGTGATCAGGTTGGGAAGACAAGAGTGGATGATGTCTCTCTTTCAATGGTTTTAAAATTAAAGGATGACCACATGCTTCTGGCCATCTAGTATCTGTCCACTCCAGTGAATGTCAAACATCAAGGGGTTAAACAGTGGTGTAAAGGATAAAGAAGCACATGTTTTTGTCCTGGCAGTGATCTACCACTGATTTGCTGTTTCAACATGCTTCTAAACATCATGTGGTTGTATGTGTATGTCTAACACGGGGACAAAGCCAAATCGACAGGGAGATACTTGATGAAATCCAGTTTTTTACCAGTTCATCCCTCTCATCCAAAGGCCAAGCTGTCTCTGTTTGTGCAGTCTGGGATGCTGTTTTCTCTGTGCTGTGATGCAGGTCTCTCATCTGTTGCTCCAATTGTGTTTTACTGCAATTAGAGTGTACAAAATTGCATTGTGTCCAATTAGTCAGGTGGAAGCACATGCTGCATTTTGTTAGATCGCATCTGGTTAGAGCTGATTTAAATTTCT